>CANTUV010000031.1:42547500-45047500 GCA_947685225.1 Garcia nutans
AACTCTTTCACTTCATGTGCCAGAATAGCAACTGGTTCTTCTTCAAATGTCAGATCTGGACTCACTTCGATAGATTCAATTGGCAAAACATGAGATGGATCCGACCTGTATCTCCTCAACATAGAAACATGGAATACATTATGGATCCTATCCAACTCAGGTGCAAAGCAAGCCAATAAGCAACTGGTCCAATTCTTTCCAATACTTCATAAGGTCCAATGAAACGAGGACTCAGCTTCCCTTTTCGACCAAATCTCAAAATCTTTTTCCAAGGAGACACTTTCAAAAATACTTTATCTCCCACATTATACTCAATATCTCTCCTCTTCAAATCTGAATAAGACTTCTGTCGGTCTGAAGCTGCTTTCAACCTATCTCGAATCACTTTCACTTTCTCTTTAGTTTCTTTGACCAAATCAGGACCAATCAACTTACCTTCTCCAAGTTCATTCCAACATAAAGGTGTCCTACACCGTCTACCATACAATGCTTCGAATGGTGCCATACCAATGCTAGATTGATGACTATTATTGTAAGCAAATTCCACAAGTGGCAAGAATCTATCCCAACTTCCAGAGAAATCAATGACACAGCTTCTCAACATGTCCTCAATAATCTGTATCACTCTCTCTGATTGCCCATCTGTCTGCGGATGAAAAGCAGTGCTAAAGTGCAGTCGAGAACCCAAAGCACCATGTAAACTCTTCCAAAACCTTGAAGTAAACCGGGGATCTCGATCAGACACTAAAGAAATTGGGACACCATGCAACTTCACAATCTCATGGATATACAGCTCAGCTAACCTCTCCAGAGAATAATCCATCTGAACTGGAAGAAAATGAGCTGTCTTAGTCAACCTATCAACAATTACCCAAATAGAATCATACTTCCTTTGTGTCAATGGTAGACCAGACACAAAATCCATTGTCACTCTTTCCCATTTCCATTCAGGCACTGATAAAGGTTGAAGTAATCCTGTTGGAACTTGATGCTCAGTTTTTACTTTCTGACATGTGAGACATTTGGATACAAACTCCGCTATGTCTCTCTTCATACCAGACCACCAGTAATACTGCTTCAAATCATGATACATCTTTGTATTGCTCGGATGCATAGCAAATACTGACTGATGTGCTTCTTCTAAAATAATCCTTCTCAAATTAGCATCATCAGGTACACACAATCTATTTTTAAACCAAAGACTCCCATCATTTCTCACAATAAAATCTCGACTCTTTCCATTCTGGCAATCTGAAACAATCTTTTGAATCTTCTCATCAACCACTTGAGCCTCTTTAATCTGATCCAACAATACTGGTTTCAATTGCAACTGTGCCAACAATGCACCATCATCACAAGATACAAAACTAGCATGCAACGCTCTCAACTCAACAAGCAACGAAAGTGAATAAATAGTCAAACCTGCTAAAGACTTCTGACTCAAGGCATCAGCAACAATATTTGCTTTACCAGGATGATAATCAATCAAACAGTCGTAGTCTTTAATCAATTCCAACCATCTCCTCTGTCGGAGGTTGAGCTCTCTTTGGACACCCAAATATTTTAAACTTTTATGATCCGTATAGATAAAACACTTCTCCCCAAACAAATAGTGTCACCAAATCTTCAAAGCAAACACAATGGCTGCTAACTCTAAATCATGGGTTGGATAATTGAGCTCATGCGGTTTCAACTGTCGAGAAGCATAAGCTAAAACTTTACCTTCTTGCATCAAAACACAACCCAAACCATTATGTGAAGCATCACTGTAAATCACATATGGTTTATCTTCCACAGGTAAAGTAAGAACAGGCGCTTGAGTCAACATTTCTCTCAACTGTTCAAAGCTAGCCTGACACTGATCTATCCACACAAATCTAACTCCCTTTCGAAGTAATATGGTAAGTGGAGTAGCTATCAAAGAAAATCCTTTCACAAACCGTCGGTAATAGCCTGCCAAACCCAGAAAACTTCTAACTTCAGTCACAGACTTTGGTGGACTACAATTCAAAATAGCTTCAACTTTACTCGGATCAACTCTAATACCCTCTGCGGAAACTATATGACCGAGAAAGGTTACTTGATCAAGCCAAAACTCACATTTCGACAGTTTAGCAAACAATTGCTTCTCTCTCAGAATTTGCAGCACAATCCGCAGATGATTGTCATGCTCCTCCTCATTACGCGAATACACCAAAATATCATCGATAAAAACTACCACAAACTGATCCAAATAGGGCCTAAATACCCTATTCATCAAATCCATAAAAGTTACAGGTGCATTCATCAAACCAAAAGGCATAACTAGAAACTCATAATGCCCGTACCTTGTACGAAAGGCTGTCTTAGGAACATCTTCAGCTCTGACCCTCAACTGATGGTACCCTGATCTCAAATCAATCTTGGAAAACACTGCTGCACCCTTCAATTGATCAAAGAGATCATCAATTCTAGGCAAAGGATATTTATTTTTAATGGTCACCTTGTTACATTGCCTATAATCGATACACAATCTCATAGTACCATCCTTCTTCTTCACAAATAAAACAGGAGCTCCCCACGGTGACACACTAGGGCGAACAAACCCTTTATCCAACAACTCCTGCAACTGCACCTTCAATTCTCTCAATTCAGCAGGTGCCATTCTATAAGGAGTAATAGAGATAGGAGTGGTACCAGGCAATAATTCAATACCAAACTCCACCTCTCTCTCTGGAGGTAACCCTGGCAACTCTTCTGGAAACACATCTGGAAACTCTGCAACTGTAGGTATACTATCAATTTGAGAACCCTTTACTCTAGTATCCACCACATGAGCAACATAAGCATCACACCCTTTTCTAATCAACCTCCTAGCTGCAACAGCTGAAACAAACAAGGATGCTAGCTGTCCCTACTCACTAGATACTATCACCTCTCTACCATCACCAGTTCTCAAAGTAACAAGTTTCTTTTGACAATCTACCACAGCTCCATGTCTAGATAACCAGTCCATGCCTAGGATCAAATCATATTCTTTAAAAGGCATTTCAATCAAATCTCCACAAAACTCCTCACCTTGCACCACTACTGCACTATCTCGGTGCACCTTGCTAACAATCACACTATGCCCTAAAGGATTTGTCACCAACACATCAAATCCTAGGGATTCAGCATGTAGTTCAGACACAGGCAAAACAGATGCACTAATATATGAATGGGTAGATCCGGGATCAATCAAAGCAAGTACTGAAATACCAAATAAAGAAAAAGTACCAGCTATGACTGCCGAAGCATCTGGCTGCCTCTGCATCACATATATCCTCTGAGAAGATCCAGTCTCCTCTGGTCTACTCTCCCTGGATGAAGAACCTCCTCTAGAACTGAACCCAGATCTACCTCCTCTACTGACATTTCTGCCTCCTCGACCTCCCCTCACACTAGGTCGAGAAGCTGCAGAATCTACTAACATTTGCTCCTGCCTCTCAGGATAATCTCTAACAAAATGATCAGGCGATCCACATCTAAAACATACCCCTGCTACACCTGTCTTCCAACAAGTACCACCATGTGGCCTACCACAATGAATACATATGGGTAGAGGGGATCTCTGAATCACTGGGGTCGGAGCACTCGCCACTGAAACTGTAGGTCTCGATCTTTGCCTCTGAAACTGTACTGACCTACCAGCTGGCCTCTGACTCCTACTAATCCGAGGAACAAAACTTCCTTTACCTCTCTTCAGAGATGAAGACCCTACTTCAAATTGGGGTTTCCTAACCCTGATGTCTTCCTCAGAAGCAGCCGCTGCAATACCTTGGGCTCTCTCTACACTCCGATCTGCTGCAACCAACTGGGAAAAATCATGATATCTAGATCTAGCCACAAGACACATAATAGAGGGCCTCAATCCCTCCTCAAATCTCCTGCATCTATCAATCTCATCAGATATAATACCCCCAGCATAATGGCTCAACCAGATAAACTCAACCTCATATTCTGTTACGGTCCGGTTGTCTTGCTTCAAACTCAAAAACTCCATTTTCTTCACATCTTTGTACTCCCTCGGAGTATACTTCAATTCAAACTCTCTTAGAAAATCAGCATAGGACAATGTAGGTGGATCATCCATAGCATGGGGTACTGTCTTCCACCAATCATATGCGTCCTTCTGCAACAGTGATCTTGCATAATCAAATTTTTCTTCTGGAGTGGCTTGTAACTGAATAAATATTCTCTGTACTTTATCTAGCCACTGCTCAGCTATAGCTGGATCAATAGTACCCAGAAAATCTTCTGCTCCATACTTCCTTAATTTATCATACTGTCTCACTAATACCAAAGGCATTGGGGGTGGTGGCGGTGGTTACACTGGTGCTTGCCTCAACAAATCAACCACATGCCTAAGCCAAACTGGCAGAACCTCCTCACCAGTTGGTCTCCCCGACACAGAAGCAGGTACCCCTCCAGCACTATCCACTCTAGCTCCCTCTCTAACCTCATCAGGAGCTACACTCTCCGCACTCCCCTCTACTGACTGACGTAAGTGAGAATCCATCACAACCTATGTCTGCAAACACAGCAGAATACATCTCATTAAAGATCAGAGACTGCCAATACCAAACATGTATGTTATTCAAAAACTAACTTTTAAAGTTAAAATACTCTTTTTCTTACATTTTACCTAGGTTGAGAATCTCAAACCTAGGCTCTGATACGAAAACAATTGTAACACCCCTACATCCTGTACACGCACACTACATAACACCACAATATAATATACGTACACTGAATATAGGGACGCTACAGTTTTCTTTAACATTTAAATCATTTTAGATGATAAGATATTCTTCCTCATTATATATTATAGCAAATAGAGTAATTAACTTGTAATATAAAACAAAATAGATATATATACATTTACTTAATACGCAGCGGAATTTATAAAATATTTACATATATGAATACATTCAAATCCATATTTACAAAATATAAAGAAGTTATACATGATTGGCAGCTTTTCTCTGATCTTTAAGTCCCAAAATAAATCCTTCAATGTCTACTCTCACTCGGTCTCGAGAAACTCTCAGGTTCAACCCTGTCACCTGCGCAATCAACCACTATCACGCTAAGCCAACGGCTTAGTAGTACAAAGTATACTAACATTATGCTCTAATGCAATGCAATGCAATGTCACATATTTAACAATAGAGACAACCTCATAGGTGGAAAGATAATATCACACCTTCATATTTCATAAATCATACACATATAAACATATCACATTTCAAAGTCATTCCATAGATCTTATTATTCAATTATTTTATCATTAATGAATCACATTTAAACAAAGACAAGCATGGGCCCAAAAGACACTAATATGTTATTCAATTTTCAGAGTTAATGCTTTGGTTTTGTTATCACATTTATCATTATCATTATCCCAACTAGGCTTCAAGGATTAGATTCAACCAAGCTTCAAGGGGAACAAAGCATGCTAAGTATCAACCCAACTTGGCTTCAAGAACCAATCCAACCTAGCTTCAAGGGTTGTAACATCTCAATTAGGCTTCAAGGATTAGATCCAACCAAGCTTCAAGGGGAGTAAAACATGTTAAACTTCTACCCAACTTGGCTTCAAGGATCAATTCCAACCTAACATCAAGAGATTGTTACCAATAGGCATGCCACCAATCAACAAAACTCTGAAAATGGAATAACACATTAGACACACAATTCATTCATTATTTCATTATCAATTAGGCAAACATGCCTCATTAAAGTCATTATAGCCAATCACAATGGCTTTATATTCCATCACATCTCAATCCACATTATAACAATTCATCTTTCAAATACACAATCATTTACATCATCATATCCTTCACATTATACACATAGCACCATTGATATAAACATAACAAAGTACATTATTCATTTAAGTCAACAATGTAATAATGCAATATTTGTACTTACCTCAATAACAATTCACACAAATCTAAATACTTCCTTTTCCAAGATTCTTTACTTCTTAGATGAATGACAAATCATTTTCTTCAAAACCTAATCCAATAATAATAACATACACTTGCTTAGGGATACACATGAGATAATCAAGTTAAGAGTTAACTAGGGCAAACTCTAAACATGACACGCTCAACAACACTGGCGTGTTCCTGACCGTGCCCTAACTCCACAACACAGAAGCTTTTACACGCTCAGAACCACGGGTGTGTTACTGGGCGTGTAATACATTCTGCCTCTCTGAAAAATATCAACACGTCCAACAACGTGAGCGTGCTCCTGGCCGTGTAAACTCTCCAATCTCACAGTAGCTATGACACGCTCAATAACACGGACGTGTTAATTGTCGTGTCAAACCTATTGCCTCCAACACAATTGACACGCCTAAAACTCTGGACGTGCTCATGGGCGTGTCAGGCCAAAAACTCAGATTCCGGCCAAAACAACAAAACACCAAACAAAACACTTCTTTTCACCAACATCCACTTCAAACAAACTTAACAAAACATACCCAAAAACCATCTTAAACATACAAAAACACCAAAACAACTCCACATCTATAACAAACACAAATCACAAATATCATCACAAAACCTTAAACGCAAATACAACACCATCTCTTCCAACCAACTTACTCTTTTCTTCAATCCATCCTTATAATCCATAATCAATTCAATCAAACACTCTTAAACATATCACAATCAAGCAACACACCCTTAAATAATCTATCAAACTCAAACACAACTTCAAATAAGCAAAGAAATCAAAAGAGGACTTACCAAAGTAATGAAACTTCTTGAATCATCAACTTGATCTCTTAGATCTTCCTTCAATTTGAGCTTAGAACCTTAAAATCCTCTCTTGCACTCTTACTTTCTCTTGTCTTTGGATGAGCTGGCCAACACACAAGGAAAAGAAGAAGAAAACATAAAGAAACAAAGTCAAACTTCTCTTTAAATCTCCACCAAGTATTCCTAAACACCCTCTTACAAATTGTTTTGATTTCCTTTAAAGCACTTGCCCTCTTTTAGTAATTTCACATATCACAAATTAAAATATCTTCTTCCCTTGACCACTCATTTGACTTGCATATATGTTATTTATACTTTCATATATACAACATATACACTTTCTTTTAATTTCTTTTCTCTTGCAAATTAACATATACATTCAATCCCATATAAAATAACAACAATATTCAAAACTTCTAAGGCATGCATTGGGATATTACAGGTCATATGGGAGCCAATAGGACTACTCAAAAGGTACTAGAATTAGGATTTTATTGGCCCACTCTGTTTAGATATAGCTACGAATTCGTAAATCGTTGTGATCGTTGCAAAAGAACTGGAAATATTTCATCGCGTGATGAAATGCCCCAAAATGGGATTTTAGTTTGTGAAATTTTTGATGTATGGGGGATAGATTTTATAGGACCCTTTCCAAATTCATTTGGTAACAAATATATTCTTGTAGCAATAGACTATGTATCTAAATGGCCTGAAGCCCAAGCCTTGGCAACCAATGATGCTAGGGTTGTGGTGAAATTTTTGAAGAAGTTGTTTTCTCGATTTGGTACACCAAAAGCAATTATAAGTGATAGGGGTACTCACTTTTGTAACTTTCAGCTTATGAAAGTTTTCAAAAGATTAGGAGTTACACATAGGTTTGCTACTCCATATCATCCCCAAACTAGTGGCCAAGTTGAGAACACGAATAGGGAGATTAAAAGAATTTTGGAAAACAACTGTAGAGCGATCCCGAAAGGATTGGTCCGAGAAATTAGACAATGCTCTATGGGCTTTTAGGACTGCATTCAAAACTCCCTTGGGTACTACACCATTTAGGTTGGCATATGGAAAAGCTTGCCATTTACCTGTTGAAATAGAGCATAATGCATATTGGGCCATAAAACAGATTAACCTTGATCTAACTTGTGCAGGTGAAAGGCAAAAATTACAGGTAAATGAGTTAGACGAGTGGAGATTGTAAGCTTATGATAATGCGAAAATGTATAAGGAACGTACCAAGAGATGGCATGATGCTCACATTAAGGAACAGAAAGAGTTTCAAGCAAGAGATTAGGTATTACTGTACAATTCAAGGCTTTGACTCTTTTCAGGTAAGTTGAAATCTTGATGGTCTAGTCCTTTTACTGTCAAGGAAGTTTTCCCCTACGGAGTGGTTAAAATAACCCACCAGGAAAAAGGTGATTTTAAAGTCAATGGGCATAGGCTCAAATTTTATTTTGGAGGGGAAATACAGGACCTAAAGGAGGTTTTACACCTCCACGACTAGGAACATCTACCCTGAACGTCCAACTAATACGACGTTCACAAAGCAAAACAAGAGACACGGCCAAGCCACTCATGGCTTGGCCATGTCACCCTATAAAAACTTGAATTCTTTTGCACGAATTAAGGGACAAGTGGGAGACAAACCAATTACTTTTACTAAAAGAAATACAAAACAAAGAGAGAGTGGGGAACAAGAGAGAGTGGTGTGAGTTGGGAAGCATGGCTTGAGTTTTGGAGGGAAATAAAAAGAGAAGAAGAGGGAGTTTTAATGGGATTTTGAGCTTGGACGTGGAGGCTGGAACAAGGGAGAAGGAGCCAACTGCTGGAGCAAAGAGGAGAGTCTTGAGCTGAGTTTGAAGAAGGAGATACATCCTATACAAGACCTAAACCAAGAATCAAGGATTGAAGTGAAGAAATACAAATTATTCGCCATGGATTGTTTGGTTTCTTTTACTCATTTCTCTTGTTCTGTTTTTCTGGTTTTGAACATGAACTAATTCCTTTTCTATCTAGATATTGATGAACCCTAGCTTATTTGTATGGATTGAATAATTATATTTAGCTGAATCATTTGATTGAGTTATTTTATTCTTATGATGCTTAATGATTTATTTCCAATTGATAATAGCATGCTTATTGATTGGTTGCAATTTTCATATTATTGACTTGAGAAAGCTTGATATGAATTGATTACTCATAAGGGTTGAGGACTGATTGGGGTGCTAGAGATAGACTTACAAGATCCTTTGGTTTATAGTTCCTTGTTCTTAATGCATGATTTATTTAATTATGTTTGAGAAGAGATTCCGGCACTCTACTTAGTGATTAGGGATTAATTCACTCGAGAGAGGTTTTAGTCTAATTTAGAGGAATGCCAACTCAACTCTATTGAATGATTTAACTGAATTGATTATTCATAAATATCATTGAGGCTAGGGGGATTCAATATCTGGATAGTATTATTATTATCAATTCTTTTTTGCACAACATTTAATTTCCCTTTACTTTCAGTTATTAGATTAGTTGTTTTCAATTACAAAGCATCACACAACTATTAATTTGCTAAACAACGGTTAAGGTTTGCACTAGTACTTGGCCTTGTCCCCAGCGGAATGATAACTTACTCACTACTATATTACTTGGGCGACCCGTGCACTTGCGGTATTGTTATAGCAGTAGGCACAACGCATCAATCTCCCTAATAGTATCTATTCCGCAGGTTATGAACAGCAAGGCTGAAGACATAGAGTGTAATTCTTTAGGAGGTAAATGGTTCAAATATCTGTACAGGTGGCATTATTAGCACTTCTAACAAAATCAATGCAATATTTTTCCATGGTCAACTAGTTGTAGCCTTACCGAATTATCTTCTTGTCCAAAGTTGAACCGATCATATGAGGTCCAAAGGTCCTTGTATGTACTTCCAACAAGATTTGTTTAACTTCAAGCTTACTTAAACATCTCAAATGCACCCCATCTGTCCATCTTTGATACAAATCCCCTTGGAAAGTGATGTATTACAAAGATCACTTATAGCTCTTCTTTCTTCTTTTGTTGCCCTCGGCAGATAATCTTGACTTTCTACGAACTACTTGATGGTACCATATCATGCATTATGATCTATGCCAGACTCCATGATCATTTCATACTCATAAGAATTAGTTGATGACCTGGTCAAAACTAGATGTTTAAGGAATAATTTGATAGAATTCTCCTATACCGAAGCTATGTAGTTAGGGCATCAGCCATATGATTTTCTTCTCTAGTTATGTGTGAGAACCTACAATCTTTGAAACTTCTCCTTACTATGGTTAAGTAATCATGGTACGATTTCAACTTCTCTTCCTTTAACTCCCATTCTCCATTTGTTTGGGATATTACCGGTAATGAATCACCAAAATATGCACTCTATCAACCCTCATAATAATCAAGGTTTATAATCCCAAGATGCACGACTCGTATTCTACCGTATTATTAGTTACCTTGAATTTTAATCTCTTAGATAAGGGGATGAGTTCTCCTTCGGGGTGATACCAAAACAACTCCTAATCCAACTCCCTTCCTATTCACATCTCCATTAAAGTACATCTTCCAATTTTGTGCTTCTATGGGCCATAAGTGTTCATCTGGGAATTCAAAAGTTACTTCTTCACTTTCAGACAATGGTTGTTGAGATAGGAATTCTGCTACTACTCTTCCTTTAATTGTTTTCCTAGTTGTATATTCAATTTTAAATTCTTTCAGGATTATCAACTGCTGGCCATACTTCCTAATTAACGAAGGTGCTTCTCTCAAGCATTTCACTGGATTCAACCTGGAAATTGCTTGTAAGTTGTAAGATTGAAAGTAATGCCGCAATTTCATTAATGATGAAACCATGGAAATACAAGTCTTTTCAATGATACTATACATGATTTTATAAGGTAGAATTTTGTTACTTAAGTAGTAGATTGCATGTTCTACTCTTGATTCATCTTCCTAGGCCAACATTGCCCTATTGATGCTTCTTCAACTATTAAGCACAGTATCAACGGTCTACCACATTTTGGTGGCTTTAGGATAGGTGGATTCGATAGGTAGTCTTTAATGTGCTCGAAAGCCTTTTCATAGTCATCAATCCATTCAATTAGTTGGTTTTTCTTAAGCAGTCTAAAGATGGGTTCAGAAATTGATGTGAGTTTTGCAATGTACCTGCTTATGTATTGTAACCTTCCAATAAACCCCCTAACTTCCTTCTTTGACTTAGGAGAAGGTATATCCCTAATTGCCTTAACTTTATCAGGGTCAATCTCAATGCCATTCGGACTAATGACGTGCCCTAAAATTTTACCCGAGATAACCCCAAATACACACTTCTTTGGGATTAGCCTAAGGTTATACTTAATTGCTCTTTCAAAGAAACTTTCTAGGTTTTGGAAGTATTGCTTTCTTGTTTCTGAATTTATCATCATGTCATAAACTCCTTGTATATCATATCATGAAACAAAGTTGTTGCCATCCTCTGATAGGTTGCTCCAGCATTTTTTAAACTAAATGGCATCACCCTGTAGAAAAATATACCCTATGTAGTCATGAAAGCAGTTTTGGTTTTATCCTCTTAGGCCATTAACACTTGACTATATCCGAAAAATCCATCTACAAATGAGAGTAGCATGCCAGAGGCTACGTTACCAGTTAAGACATCTATATGAGGTAAAGAAAAGTCATCCATAGGGGAAGCCTTATTCAAATCCCTATAGTCTACACAAACCCTAATTCTTTTATTGGGGTACTCATTTACTTCTAAGAACTTTACTTGTATATGTTTGTGACTTTTTCCTTTATTAACTCTACCCATTTAGGCCTCAGACACCTTAACTTTTGCTTGATTGGCTTTAAGTGGGTATAGGTTGAAATTAGGTGTTCAATTATGTCTCGATCAATTCCCAGTATATCTTTATAAGACCAAGCAAAAACTTCTTTATATTTTTTGAATATTATTTCAAATCTCTCTCTCTTTAGGAGTAAGATCGGATGCTATGCTAATATTTTTAGGATTTATAGGTATTCACAAATTTAATGATTGAGTTTTAATAGAGTTAATATTAAAAATGCTCGCGTAATCACATATGGATGTATACAACCATCAGAAAAAACATCACACAAATAATCAAAATCAGACTTTATTGCAATCATTTTGGAAAATAAAACATCATCATCCTCATAAAGAGTAGACAAATCAAAATCAAAATCAATGTTCTCATCATCACATATCATAAGATCTTCAAATTGTTCTTCAATGAGAGAAGTTATCTCCTCTGGAGTCTTTTGGATTCTAGGGCCAGCTTCCTGCTTTCCCTTTTGGTTGACTTTCTGGCCAGTTAGTGAAATGATATCCTTCTTCGCATGTTCAAGAAGCTCAACAACATCGACAAAGATCCCAAACATTGGAATCATTTTTCCTATGAACATGACAAGCTCTGGCTTCCCCTGCAATGGTCCAAATTCTGAAGCATTAATAAACACCTTATCAAGTGGGGGAAATTCCATCTTCTTATCCACTTTCAGTAGAACATCTCCGTCTATTCCTTCATAACCAGCCCAATCCTTGAAACTTGAGTCTTAAAATTTGGAAGCTTCTTCACACATATTTTTCCTTTCCAAAGACTAGGAAGAAGAGTAGGTAATTCATCTGTGTCATCATGGCTAGAAACTTTGAACCTACTATCATATCTTTAGAAAATACCAACCACTTGGAAGCCATTCAGAGGCCTTTCCACCATAAGAGCATTGACCACTTTGTTTTTTTCTGCCTCAATTATTATCATCCCATCATTACTTGGACACTTGATCTTTCGGTGAACCATTGAAGGAACTCCGCTAAGAGGGTGGAACCATAGACAACCTAACAACAATCCAAAGGTGATTGGTATGTCAAGAACCATAAACTCCATCATAAATTTGATATGACCCACCTTTACCAAGGTTTTAAAGGTTTCTTTAGCTTGCCTCTTAGGATTATCATAAGTTCAGATTGTTATATCAGACAAACTCAGGTCACGAGTAGACATGTGTAGACCCTTAATTTTTGATCCAGTCCGTTCCAATATATTTTAATTAGTCCAAAATAATTTTTGTGTTGTCCAATATATTTTAATTAGTCCAATATAATTTTTGTGTTATCTTAATTGAATAATATTTGTCTTTGTATTTATTTTTTATAATTAATAAAAAATTAAAAAAAATAACAAATAAATAAACAAAAATAAAAATCGGCGACGGAAAAATCGATGATGAAAAATTTCATCGCTAGAAAGCGGGTTGACAAAATGGCCCGCAGCCCGCAAGTTCCCACAATAATTTTTTTGGCCAGCAAAATTTTTTCGACGTAATTTTTTTTGAAACCAAATTAAATTTGGTTTCGGTTTTCTTTTCTTAATTAATGTTAGATTCCATAAACAATTAAGATTAATCATCAAAATTTTGTATAAATAGGACTAAAAACAACATAGAATGGAGGAGGGGAATTGAGTGAACTGAGAAAACTTTAAATCGATCAGACTAGGAGAAACCTTCGGTAGTGAAATCAATCAAACTTTTTGAGAGAAGAATAAGCAACCAAACAATCAATCCATCAAAGGCAGCCATCTAGCCTTTGTCCTTGTTCATCCAAGAAGTAACGTTTGGTGGAACCAACAAATGAAGGTATGAATATTAAATCTTTTTTTCTTTATAGAAGCTTGAATCATTAAACTCTTTCTTTTGATTCTAAAAACCTTAGAACCCTAATTTACTTTTTCTAAACCTTAGAACCTTAAATTGTCTCCTCTATTTTCAAAAACCCTAAATTACTTTTTCTGTCTCTTCAAAATATCAAAACCCTAATCTACTTTCCAAATTTCCAAAACCATAAATCGTTTTATTAATTCCCCAAAACCCTAATTTGTTTTCCAATGTTTCAAAACCTTAAAACCCTAAATTTAACTTACAGCTTCTAAAAATCACATAAAGCTTTATAAAACTATAAATTGTTTTTTCAAATTCTAAAATCAAATATATTCTTTGAAACACTAAAAACCCTAATTCAACTTCAAAACCAAGACAGTAACCCCAAACTAGCTAACCTTAAACCCTAGTTTTCTTAAACCCTAATTCCCTTAAAACCTTAAACCCTAATTTTTCTATATCCTAATCTTTAAAACCTTAAAAACTTATAAATCTAAATTTAAAAATTCAACACAGTAAATCCAAAATAATAATACAGTAACCGTAAATCATAAACATACTATTTTAATATCCAAACCCTAATTCCATGATTTCTCCCCTCAAACCCTAATTTGGTTAATCAAAGAACCTTATGAATCCCTTAAATCATAAAACCTTAATCCATTTTAATTCCCTTAAAACTTACAATAGATTAAACCAATAAGTTCTAAAACCCTAAGCAATAAATAAAGAATCTTAAATAAAAATAGTAGCCTTAATTTGTATTTTTACTTGCTTTATTTATTCTTAGATTTGATTGTGTAGTTCATTATATGCTTTGATTTATTTTATATGCTTTAATTTATTTAAGTGCAATGCTTGGTTTATTTAAATTATCATGGATGAATGTTTATTTTATATTTTGATTAATATCTTTGATGAATGATTTATTTATGATGAATGGTTATTTACTTTATTGATTTATTTTGATTTCCAAATGTTGTAAGAGGTATGTTTCCACTTTGTGGGTGCCTCATTAGTTAAATATCATGTAATTTAAATAAGCTTTTATATTTTAAACCAACATGTTTCTACTTTTTGGTGAGTGTCCTATTAGTTTAGGCATGGATGATGTAAGGGCATGTTTCCATTTTCGGATGGGTGTCCATTTATTTGCTTTGTTTGGACATTGTTTTGATTTTTAATATATCGATGCTTTATTTCAATTATTGCGTGTAATATGGATAATACTGTTATATTTAAGAATTTTATAAAATTAAGACCTGTAAAGGAGGTTGGTTCCAATGAACCGGGAGTTGTGGGGGTGCTGGGCCATTTCTCATCTTCCCCACACCTACCCAACTTTCCGAACCCATTAAGGGGTTGGGAATTCCTTAGGAATCGAGTCATCCACCCTTTTCTTCTTCCCGGCCCATCCGGGTGGCGACTCCATTTTCTCCGGACTTAGGTCCGTTTCTCTAAGGCCCCGAGCCTAAACAGTGTTGAAGTTACAAGAACCATTCTACCGGGATTGGGGGCGAAAATCCCCGCTCACAGTGGCGACTCCACTGGGGATAAGAGAAGTTGATTCCGTTGGTCTTTATATTATACTATTCTTTCTTATAATGATATTATCCATTGCACCATATTAGATTGCATCGTGTGCATGAGTTAGGATGCCCGTGTTACCCGTGTTATGTTATGTAAGGGATACCATACTTTCACTCAAGGTATGGAGATCGAGCATGGCATAAACACTCATAGCCTCGTAGCATTTGGTATATACTTGCTATGGGAACCTAAGCCTTTTAACCCAAAGACTAAAGCTCATGTAATTGGCTTAGTTACTTTCCTTAGGTTTTTACCCCAAATGCATGTTGTTTGACTATGGTTAATTTGTCTTGGCTTAAATCATGGCTTATTTGGTTTGCTATTTTTCTAATATGACCTAAGTACATTTCCAAGCTTAAATAATTTTTTTTTAAAGTCCAAAAGACCAAAGCTATTTTCAAAACCTTTCAAGATGGTCTATGGACATAAGACTTTTTTAAAAATAAATCAAAAATTCTTTTGCTCATGGCCCAAATATTAAGCCGAAAATCCATTTTTTCTAAAATCTTTTTACAATGGGCTTATAAACAAAATTATGTTACAAAGAGCTTGCAAATTATTTAGGTCAATTACAAAATACCAAAAATCAATTGTGAGCCTAGTTTATACTAAGAATAATTAATCATGGGCTTGTTTTTGGCATGAATCATTAGTTACTTTTTTCAAGTGAGAAATCTATTTATAATAAACCTCTTAATTTTGTTTTAATCTAATATAGCATAAAAGCTACTTTAGTTGGTTGAATAGATTAAAACCTAATTAATGGGAATTATTATGAATTGATTTTCATTTTCGAAAATATAACTATTGGTTGAAATGTCCGAGGGAATTATTCGAAAACAAGATGCCCCATGTTGGTATTTTGTTAACCATATACCTAGGAAAAGAGACTTGCCATTCGTGTGTAGATGTTATAAGGTTGGAAGGAACGTCCTATTTGACCTTATTTGTCTATTGTTTATGCATACATGCATACATTTGCATCTCATATTATTAATCCTTTCTGGCTCACAGCCCTGGATTACGATAGTTCAAAAGCTTACGACAATCTGACCTACGCCGGAGATGAAGTATCTAGCAACAACTCAATCACTTGCTCACCAAAAATAATGGATCCCGAACAAATTCAAAGAATGGTGGATGATGCCCTCAACGCCAAGATGGAAGAAATAAAAGAGGCCCTAGCTGAGACCATTAAGAACCAATTGACTGCAATTTTAGAAAATCATGCCGAAGCATCTGCTAGCACTAAGAAGCCAAGGGACAAAGGGAAGACTAAAGTTGGTGAAGTGGTTTTTGATGATAAAAAGGTGATCATTGATGATGATGATGATTGGGCTCAATATTACCAAGATGCTCAAGAAAAGAAAAAAGAACCAAAGATTGTTGAAAGATCAACTATGGAGAAGACCAAAACTTCTGATGTTGAAAAGATGATTGCTGATTTAGAAAAGAAATTTGAGAAGAAACTGAAAACCGAGGAAATGTCCGAAGTTGACAAATTATTTGAGCTATATGAAGAAGTCTCGTACAAGTTCAAGATGCCATCTTTCTCGAAGTTTGATGGACCAAAAATCCTCATCTCCATGTGAAGCAGTATATCACTACTATGCAGTCTGCCTGAGCTACTAAGGCTCAAACCCTAAGGTACTTCATGCTCTCATTGGACCCTGTTGTCCAAAATTGGTTCAATACCTTAGATGATGGAACACAAAAGAGTTGGGATCTGCTTTACAAACCCTTCATCCAACAATTTGGATATAATGTCGAAATGGAAGTTACCTTAATGGAAGTGGAGTCCATTAGGCAAAGGTCGAATGAGAATTTTGTAGATTATGTGAAGAGATGGAGAAACAAGGCCACTTTGCTCAATAAGAGGCCTGATGAATCCGATCAAATAAGAATGATTGTGAGAGGGGTGTTGCCTAGTCTTCGTGAGAGGATGTCTCATTCACTCATCCATGATTTCAAAGACCTTCTCTAAGCGGGTTTGCAAATTGAAGAATGGGAAAG
Organism: Garcia nutans; assembly: GCA_947685225.1. Lineage (NCBI taxonomy): Eukaryota > Viridiplantae > Streptophyta > Magnoliopsida > Malpighiales > Euphorbiaceae > Garcia > Garcia nutans. The sequence goes on from CANTUV010000031.1 coordinate 42,564,609, forward strand.
AGAGAAGAACCGTTTTTCAACAAAAAGGAATGAGAAAGGAAATTATCAGTCTGGTAGCCAAAGCAAGCAAAAGGCAGTCGGTGTTAACGCTACTAACAAAGGAACAAGGAGACAATTTTCGGAATTAGGGAAGCCAATGTCTTGGGTTCGGGATTGCTACAACCCTTAAATTCTCGTCCTTTGCCTAACCCTCTCCCACCTAATTTTGGCACTAAAGCATTTTGTCAATTTCACCAAATGCAAGGGCACGACACGGATAGATGTGTAAGGTTGAGACATGAGATCCAAAATCTAATTGATAATGGGAAGCTACCCTAGACCAACCGGCCAAACACCAAAGACAACCCATTACCAAAGTTTAATAGGGTACCGCCGCCGGCAACCTCAATGATTGGAGGAGGTTTGCATGAAGATTTTGTCATGTCTTCTTTTCAAGATGTGGGTGGATAAGCAAACAAAGAAGAATAGGTATTTGGTGGAATTAAATAAGTTATGGTGGGTAAAGAAGTAACAATTTGTGTTGTCAATGGGTTTTGGTATTCAAGCGATAGTGATGATGATCTTGTATCTAAGAAGGAGGAATGGACTTGGTCCGAGCCCGAAGAAGATGAAGTAATGAACACTAGATCTGGTAAGCCTTATGCAAGACCACCACCTAAGGAGGTAGAAACTAATAAGGGTAAGGAAGTTGAAGTAGGAAATAAAGAAGAGGAAGATGTTGCTGTGCTCAAGCGATTGAAAAGAACCCAAGCCAGTGTTAGCGTTTGGGACTTATTAGCTACTTCTAAAAAGCACCGAGAAACTATGGCCAAAGCCTTAGCTAGCATGCCAATTTCTACCTCCATAACATCGGAGGAGCTGATCAACTTCATAAAAATTGGAGGAGTAATGAAATGTGAAGATGTTTAAGAAAGCCTGAAGTGGAGCGTATCATGTCAGAAATACATGCAGGAAGTTGCGGACCGCATATGAGTGGTTTAGCCCTAGTTAAGAAGATTATTCGGCAAGGTTACTACTGGTTGACCATGGAGAGAGATTGTATTGTGTTTGTAAAGAAGTGCCAACAATGTTAGATGTATGGTAACTTGAATCACATGCCTCATGAAGAATTACATTCTATGTCTTCACCCTGGCCATTTGCCATTTGGGGTATCGACATTATAGTAGAGATACATCCGACAGCCTCAAACGATCACCGTTTCATTGTGGTAGCAGTAGATTATTTTTCAAAATGGGTCAAAGCCGAATACTTCAACAAACTGGGTGCAAGTCAAATGGCTAGATGTATTGAAAAGAACCTCATATGCCGGTATGGGGTCCCGCACAGTGTGATATCAGACAATGGAGTACAGTTTCAAGAAGCAGTTAAGGATTTATTCTCAAAGTACCGAATCCATCATCATAGATCCTCTCCTTATAGACCAAAGGCTAATGGCGCAGTAGAAGCAACAAACAAAACAATTAAGCAAGTTCTGTCCAAGATGACCAAGACTTACAGGGATTGGTCAGAGATGCTTCCCTTTGCTTTATGGGGATATAGGACAAGTGTGCGAACACCTACTGGAATGACACCATTCTCTTTGGTTTACGAGATGGAAGCAGGGTTGCCAATTGAAATGGAAATCAAGTCATTGAGAGTAGTCTTACAAGCCAAACTGCCTGAAATGGAATGGCTAGCAAGCATATACACACAGTTAGCTTTACTAGAAGAAAGAAGGTTAAAGACAATGTATCATCACCAACTGTATCAAAAAAAGATAGCTCGGGCCTACAATAGAGCGGTTAAAATCAGAAAACTCAGAGTCAGGGATTTGGTGTTGAAGCAATGTAAGCCTAATGTATCTGATCCAAGAGGGAAGTTTAGGCCTAGCTGGGAAGGGCCATATGTCGACTCAAAGGTGTGGTGAAGTTATCAGACATGGACGGGAACAAGTTTAGTGAGCCAGTAAACATTGACAGGTTGAAGAGGTTTTATGTATGATATATAAAAAGAGAGAGAGAGAGAGAGAGAGAGAGAGAGCTCGCTAGGTTGAAAACCCAAAAAGGGCGGCCTAGGAAAAAGTTAGAGCAGTCCGCTAGTTTTGAAAACCCGAAAGGACGGGCTAGGCAACAATTAGGGCTAAATGAGAGAAAATCATCAATTAGAAAACCCAAAAGGGCTAGTTGGCAACAAGAGTGATCTTGTGTATGCTGGCTTTATGTTTGGTTGTTCCCTAATTCAATAAAACAAAATTAAAGTTAAAATTGTTCTATGTGCACTGTTATAAGTATTTGACCAGGTATGGATGAAATAAATAAACACAATAGCAAAAAGTGATGACAAATTACAAAAAGGAAAAGAAGCATCTTTTATTACTTTAATTATTTTTCATCCTAACAATACACTTTCTGAATTGATAAATGTAAAATCTATGGTAGACGATAAGTATAACTTGCAGGCCAGCTTTGCCTCAGCCGATCCAAGTAGGCTTCAGTCAAGCAAGGCATGTCTAAATCGGGAGTAAAGTCAAAATTGTGAGGCTTAGCTCCGTACTGATGGCCAAGTCGGCGAGGATCATAACATGTACCTTGACGAAGAGCAGCAAGGGGAACATACATCAAGTATGTCCGCATGGTGATACGAGAAATCTTCCACCAAGGTACTAACCAACGGATGTTGACTTCAGTGTGTGAGTAGATCTAGTCAACCCAGTCAGCATATGAAGAAGCATGATGGCGTAGTTTCCTAGCAAAATGATGACGTGGCAGATATCTGGCAAAATCCATGGATGGAGTATCAAGCAAACAAAGATGCTCCTAAAGCCAAATCTGTGAGGGAAATTAAATAAATATAAAAAAAAGAAGAGAAGGCCCGCTAAGTTGAAAACCCGTAAGGGAAGCTTAGGCAAAAACTAGGACAGCTCGCTAGCTCTGAAAACCCACATGGGCAGACTAGGCAAAAGTAGAGCAATATAAAAAATATATAATAAAAAAAATGGTTCTGCTAAGTTGAAAACCCGCAAGGGCAGCTTTGTCAAAAATTAGGACAACTCGCTAAGTTGAAAACCCACGAGGGCAGCTTAGGCAAAAATTAGGACAACTCACTAGTTTTGAAAACCCACATGGGTGGACTAGGCAAAAAATAGAGCAATAAAGAAAAGAAGAAAAAAGAACACCTAAGTTGAAAACCCGAAAGGGCAGTTTAGGTAATTACCTGAAGCAGCAATGGACTCCCGGTCAGTCACTTTGACAATCCTGATTTAAGTCGATCTAATCCAACTAAAGTCTCAGCTAAGATCACAGATACCGGTGACAAGCCTCCTTCCTTTTGGTCCATAATATCCAATACCCATGGATCAATATCGCCGTCAGAAGAAACAAGCAACCAAGCAATCAAAGACAGAACATGCGTCCCCATGCCTTAGTAGGGGCCAAATGAGAGAGACAAAAATCAATCAAGGGAGCAAGTAGAATTTTTTCACCTCTCATCAACTGAAGAACTTCAAGTTTTGGAATTTGAAATAACATTTGCATTTTCTATTGAGTTTTGGAAATCAATGTGGATAACACGATTTGTTGATTATTTGGATATCCGAGAATTGCCTCAAATTCTTCGATCAAGGGACATATTTCAAAGCCATTAATTTTAAATGTCCTAGAATCCACATTCCAAAAGGAAGCCATGGTATGTAAAAAGGAGTGGTCCAATTTAACATTTTAAAAACACTTTAAGATATCAAGTTTTGACCATGAAATTTGCTTCTAATGAATGGCATCCATATTCTTAAATAAAGTTTTTATCATCTTTAAATAAAGTTATATCATGGTTGATGAATGAAGGAAAATAAAAATTGTTAAAGGAGTTTTTACGTTGAAATGGAAATTCTTTTGGTTTTTGTATGAAATTAGGCGTAAAAGGTGATTTATATAGAGGAAACAAGCTTTCTCAAAATTGATAAGGAAAAGGTGATGGGAAAAGGGGCGAGACCATGTGGAATAAGGAAAAGAATTAGCGATGAATTTACTTTACCGTGTCACATTTGGCTTTTGTTGTGATGCTGTGTAATGTGTATATATGAAAAAGAAAGTGTAATAATTATGGTGCAGTAATAAATAAATAATAAAATAAATAAAAAAGAAAAAAAAGGGGTCAGTTACAGTAAAGGTAGAAATTATGTATTATTATGCTTATTGTACAATGTTCATACAATTGATACAACTTATACATTAATAAAAAGGTGGTGGTAGGTCATCAAATAAAGCTCTAAAAAAATAAATTCCTGTTGGAGGAGGGGACAAATCACTCGTCCCGAGTCCGCCTGAAGTGGGAGCACCAAAATCCCTATTACCTTAGAGTTTCGATCTGTCATGGTCTTCATCAGAAGTGGACGAAAAGATCTCATGGTCATCAGTTTGGGGGCCTCTTGATGAAGAAGTGCCAAGATCCCTCATCCCCTCAAATCGAAAGTCTCAGAAATTTTGTTCTGATTGATGATACAAATTTTCAAAATGAGAAGCCTACTGACGACTTGTGGCCAACTCTTCTTGAAGTTTCTTATTTTATTCTTCAAGCATCCGCTGTGAGCCAGAAAGGAAAAAGGTAAGAGCATACATAATCATGCATACATATATCATAAATTACCATGAAATAAGAAAATCCACCAAGTAATTCATATCAATGCCCTGTGGATGAGATGGCATATCTGGCGGGATAGAATGAGCAAATGAAGGAGCAATAAAAGAAGGTCCAGCCTCATGATCAAATGAGTCGGCAACCTGCAACAATCATTAAAGAATAAAAAAAAAGAAGCGGCTGTAAAGGAAGAATGGTAAAAGTTTTACCCGAGAAGTACTAGCCCCGAGATGTGGAACGAACTCTCCTGCATCTCCATGATGTTTCTCTTCATCTCTACCCTCATTTTCTTCGGGAATTTACTGTACAATAATAGGAGATACATCAAAGTTCAAGAGCCTTCTTTGAATAAAATGGGCATAAAATGCACCTGGTAGATGGAGAAATGTCTCAACACCATAACCGTATCGAGCCGACCACCATGCATCCTCCGGCATTGATATAATATTTAAAGTATATTTTGGGCAATGCATCAGGACCCTCCACTGTTCTGGACCAAGAAACCACTCATAAACTCTCTCTCCGAGAAACCAACCACTAGACACCGGGCTAGCGATGACTCGGCGAGTATGTTGGAAAGATAGCGCAACCTTCATGAACGGAGTCCAGTTTGTCCACTCTTCTGGGTTCCACCAGGCCAAATTTACCTGCAAAATAACATAAGGTAAGTAAACTTTCACATAAAATTTAAAGCATACTAATGCTATTTTACCTGGTCCCAGGTTAAGCGGCTCAACACGAAGCGTTGGGTATGCACATGGTGAGAGCCAGGAACATCCTCATGATCTGACAACCAGAGATTTAACCTTAGATACCCGATTCTCTCTTAAGAAATACCGGGTACCCTCACAAGGTTGTGTTCGTATACCCATGCATACAACAATAATAAAAATCAAATTCATGCAAGAAAAGAGTAGAAATGACATTGGTGGAAGAAGAGTACCTTGACAACCGCCATCAAGCCGATGAAAGACTTCTTGTTTTGGCAAATTTTGTCCAGACAATGGTAAACACAGGCGAGACCAGCTTCACCCCAGCCATAAGTTGGTACCGTTCTGAAATAAGAAAGGGCCCTCAACACTGACAAATGGATGGAGGATTCAGTGCTGCCTAAGATGGTCGACCAAAGAAAATATAACAAAAATCCTTGAGCTTATTGTTGAGCCGTGTCTCTGTGAACCCGTCCTTCGTAGTTCATCCAATAGCTACGAATTGCTTCAATTTTTATCTTAAAAGGCCCCTTATATGATGATTCCATACCAATTAATTGCTGAATTTCATCAAATGTCAAAATATCATTGGTAAAAGGAAACAAAACGCCATCATACCGAAGGCCGATTATAGCAGCAAAATCGACTGGACCACTTGTCATCTCTCTAATGGGCAAGTGAAAAGTATGAGTTGTGTCCAACCATCATTCTGCAAGCGCCTGGACTACACTCCAGTCTATCAGATACTCCTCGGATGGCAATTGTAAATTGAAGCTTTCAAAGCCGCAATCTCGGATAATCTGCCTTACCAAGGCACTACATCATACCATTGTCAGGCTTTGCAGATACACCCCCCGGCCAGAACAACGGAACGATCACGCTAACACGGAGCCAGGTAAGTTAATACCAGGTAAGTACATATTATTCTATCTGGTTAAATGAATTTATTTTTCCTATATTTTCTAAAAAAATAATAATATAAAATATAAATAAACAATAAAGACAAACATTAAAAATAAATAAATAATAAATAAATAAATAAATAACAAAAAGATGAAAAAATCAAAAAAAGAAAAAAAAAGAAAAAAGAAGAAAAAATTACCATGCTCTTTTTGTTTGAACTACGATGAAGCGGCATCCCGGCTAGTAGTTTTATATTTTCATCTTCATGATGCCGAATAGACTCTAATAACTTAGTATTAGAATGAGTTCCTGACCTTCAAGCATGCATTTTTTTTTGAAAACTATATGCTAAATTTGAAAGAATTTGAGAGAATTATAGAAATTAAGGATTTTGCTGTGAATGAAATGAAGGAATTCGTTCGTTTATATCGAGAAACGGTAAGAAAAAAAACAAAATTCAAAAGTATCTTTTACTGTTCATGAATAGTAAACTTTACTATTGATGAATAGTAAATTTTATTATTTATAAATAGTAAATTACTATTTATAATAGTAAAATACTATTTACTACTATTTATCAATAGTAAGTTGCTATTTATAAATAGTAAATAGTGTATAAATAGTGACTACACAGTAAATAAACAGTAAATTCAATTAATCATTCAAATGCTTGCGTGTATATAAATATTTTTACACGCAGGAGGTAAGAAGAAGACGTGCATAAAAATTAGCCAAACATTTTGAAATCAAAAAATTATTAGCTGAGGTCCAGAACCCAAATTTTTCTTATGTCCAGAACCTAGAATCTCTTCTATGTCTAGAACATAGCTTGGGTCCAGAACCCAAATTTTCCTTAGGTCCAGAACCCAAATTTTCCTTAGGTCTAGAACCTAGAATCTTTTCTAAGTCCAGAACTTAGCTCGGGTCCAGAACCCAAATTTTAATTAGGTCCAGAAGCTAGAATCTTTTCTAAGTCCAGAACTTAGCTCGGGTCCAGAACCCAAATTTTCCTTAGGAACAGAACCTAGAATCTTTTCTATGTCCAGAACTTAGCTTGGGTCCAGAACCCAAAATTTCCTTAGGTCCAGAACCTAGAATCTCTTTTAAGTCCAGAACTTAGCTCGGGTCCAGAACCCAAATTATCCTTATGTCCAGAACCTAGAATCTCTTCTAAGTCCAGAACTTATCTTGGGTCCAGAACTCAAATTATCCTTAGGTTAAGAACCTAGAATCTTTTATAAGTCCAGAACTTAGCTCGGGTCCAGAACCCAAATTATCCTTATGTCCAGAACCTAGAATCTCTTCTAAGTCCAGAACTGATCTCGGGTCCAGAACTCAAATTATCATTAGGTCAAGAACCTAGAAGCTTTTTTAAGTCCAGAACTTAGCTCGGGTCCAAAACCCAAATTATCCTTATGTCCAAAACCTAGAATCTCTTCTAAGTCCAGAACTTAGGTCGGGTCCAGAACTCAAATTATCCTTAGGTCAAGAACCTAGAATCTTTTTTAAGTCCAGAACTTAGCTCGGGTCCAGAACCCAAATTTTTCTACGTCCAGAACCTAAAATTACGCTTAGGTCTAGAACCTAAAATTATCCTTGAGTCCAGAACTCGAGCCGAGTCAAAAATCCAAAGCCTCAGCCATCTCAAAAATTAAGTCTTATTGTTTTTCACTCTCTTTTACTAAAGTCTCAGATCATTCAAGCAGGGAGCAAACTGTAGACCTTTAATTTTTGACCCAGTCCAGTCCAATATATTTTAATTAGTCCAAAATAATTTTTGTGTTGTCCAATATATTTTAATTAGTCCAAAACAATTTTTTGTTATCTTAATTGAATAATGTTTATCTTAGTATTTAGTTTTTATAATTAATAAAAAATAATAAATAAATAAACAAAAATAAAAATCGGCGACGGAAAAATCGGCCACAAAAAAATTCATCTCCAAAAAGCAGGTTGACGAAATGGCCAGCAGCCAGTTTCGCTCCCGCAGCCCGCAAGTTCCCACGGCAGTTTTTTTCGCCAGCAAAATTTTTCCGTAGAAGTTTTTTTTCGCAAGCGAAATTTTTCCGACGTAATTTTTTTTTGAAACCAAATTCAATTTCGTTTCGGCTTCCTTTTCTTAATTAATGTAAGATTCCATAAACAATTAAGATTAATCATCAAAATTTTCTATAAATAGGACTAAAAACAACACAGAATGGAGGAGGAGAATTGAGTGAACTGAGAAAACTTTGAATGATCGGACTAGGAGAAACCTTTGGCAGTGAAATCATTCGGACTTTTTGAGAGAAGAATAAGCAACCAAACAATTAATCCATCAAAGGCAGCCATCTTGCCTTTGTCCTTGTTCATCCAAGAAGTAATTTTTGGTGGAACAAACAAATGAAGGTATGAATATCAAATCTTTTTTTCTTTACAGAAGCTTGAATCATTAAACTCTTTCTTTTGATTCTAAAAACCTTTGAACCCTAATTTACTTTTTCTAAACCTTAGAACCTTAAATCGTCTCCTCTATTTTCAAAAACCCTAAATTACTTTTTCTGTTTCTTCAAAATATCAAAACCCTAATCTACTTCCCAACTTTCCAAAACCATAAATCGTTTTATTAATTTCCCAAAACCCTAATCTGTTTTCCAATGTTTCAAAACCTTAAAACCCTAAATTTAACTTACAGCTTCTAAAAATCACATAAAGCTTCATAAAACTATAAATTATTTTTCCAAATTCTAAAATAAAATACATTCTTCGAAACACTAAAAACCCTAATTCAACTTCAAAACCAAGATAGTAACCCCAAACTAGCTAACCTTAAGCCCTAGTTTTCTTAAACCCTAATTCCCTTAAAACCTTAAACCCTAATTTTTCTATATCCTAATATTTAAAACCTTAAAACCTTATAAATCTAAATATTAAAAATCAACACAGTAGATCCAAAATAATAATCTGGTAACCGTAAATCATAAACCTAATGTTTTAATATCCAAACCATAATTTCATGATTTCTCCCCTCAAACTCTAATTTGGTTAATCAAAGAACCTTATCAATCCCTTAAATCATAAAACCTTAATCAATTTTAATTCCATTAAAACTTACAGTAGCTTAAACCAATAAGTTCTAAAACCCTAAACATTAAATAAAGAGTCTTAAATAAAAATAGTAGCCTTAATTTGTATTTTTACTTGCTTTATTTATTCTTAGATTTGATTGTGTAGTTCATTATATGCTTTGATTTATTTTATATGCTTTAATTTATTTAAGTTCAATGCTTGGTTTATTTAAATTATCGTGGATGAATGTTTATTTTATATTTTAATTAATATCTTTGATGAATGATTTATTTATGATGAATGGTTATTTACTTTATCGATTTATTTTGATTTCCAATTGTTGTAAGAGGTATGTTTCCACTTTGTGGGTACCTCATTGGTTAAATATCATGTAATTTAAATAAGCTTTTATTTTTTAAACCAATGTAAAGGGCATGTTTCTACCTTTTGGTGGGTGTCCTATTAGTTTAGGCATGGATGATGTAAGGGCATGTTTCCATCTTTGGATGGGTATCCATTTATTAGCTTTGTTTGGACATTGTTTTGATTTTTAATATATCGATGTTTTATTTCAATTGTTGCATGTAATATGGATAATACTGTTATATTTAAGAATTTTATAATATTAAGACCTGTAAAGGAGGCCGGTTCTAATGAACTGGGCATTGTGGGGGTGCTGGGCCATTTCTCACCTTCCCCACACGTACCTAACTTTTTGAATCCATTAGGAGGTTGGGGATTCCTTAGGAATCGAGTCATCCACCCCTTTCTTTTTTCCTACCCGTCCAGGTGGCGACTCCATTTTCTTCGGACTTAGGTCCATGTTCTCTAAGGCCCCGAGCCTAAACAGTGCCGAAGTAGCAAGAACTATTCCACAGGGAGTGGGGGTGAAAATTCTCGTTCACAACATGGCTAGTTTTGGTAACATCTTGAATGGGAAGACATTTATAGCGTACCGATCATCCAACATGAGACAAGGGATTCTCTTTCCCTTGACCTTTACCTTGATGAAAAGTTGATGTGCATGGTCTCTTCCATCTTCTAGTAAGTTAGCATCAAAGAAAGATACCATTCCAACTGCTTTCTTTGCTCCCATGAAATTAACCAACTCCATTGGTGTCGTAAAAGTAGAAATATGCAATCTTTCCATAGCCTTGGCCATAGTATCACGAAGCTTCTTGGATGTAACCAAAAAATTCTAGATATTAATGCTGACTTGGGTCCTTTTCATTTGCATAAGGACAACATCATCTTTATCTTATTTTCTTTCTATCTCACCATCCTTTTCCTTGTCAGTCTCTACTTCTTTTGGTGGAGCCCTAACATACGGTTTTCCAGAGCAGGTATTCTGCACATCTTCTTTGGGTTCGAACCAATCCCACTCTTCTTCCTTGGCTTCTAATTCCCCATCACTATCAGTTGAATCCCAAAATTCATTCATAGTGCAAATGGTCAATGCCTTCTCACACATGGTTGATTTAGCAAGTGAAACCTCCCCTTTTTTTAGTTTCCTCACCTATGTCTTGGAAAGATGACAAGACAAACTTCTCAATCAATCCTTCTCCTATCATGAAAGTCACTGGAAGAGGTACTCTATTGAACTTAGGCAAAGGATTGCCCTCTATGCTATGTTTGCTAGGTTCAAGAAACTTTCCACTATTAATTAGATTTTAGATCTCGTGTCTTAACAGCATGCGATTATCTATCTCATGCCCTTGCATCTGGTGGAATTGGTAGAAGGTTTTAGCATCAAAGTTTGGTGGGAGTGGATTTTGCAAAGGTCAAGGAGCAATAGTTGTAACAATTTTTTTTGCAACTTATTGAAAACCTAAGATAGGGGTCTACCTATGTCTAAAAACTCTTCTATTCCCTTGGCCAGTACTTGCATTAACATCCACTACCTTTTGTGTATTCTGAACAATGTATTGGTTATTTCCCTTCTCGTTCCTTCTTTAAGAAAAGCGGTTCTTCTCCCTTTCATACTCTTCTATCTATAAGCCAGCTTGGAGAAGATCTTTGAAATCTCTGACAAGAGTATGAGATAGCCTCTCACAAAATTTAGGTAGGACACCTCTCACTATCATTCTAATATGGTAAGATTCATTGGGCCTCTTTTTGAGAAGAACAGCCTTATTCCTCCACCTTTTTACACAATCAACAAAATTTTCATTCTGCTTCTATCAGATAGTCTCAACCTCCATCAGGGTCACTTCCAGCTGAATATTGTACCCATATTGCTAATGAATGCTTTGTACAACATATCCCAATCTTTTGGGTGTTCTCCTCTAAGGTATTGAACTAGTTTTGCATAACAGTATGCAGAGAAAGAATGAAATACCTTAGGGTTTAAGCCTTGGTAGATCTAGCAGACTGTATAATAGTGATGTACTGCTTGACATGCAATTGAGGATTTCCAGTTCTGAGAAACTTAACAAATGGAGGCATCTTGAACTTCTAAGGAATTCCTTTATCATCTTCAAATAGTTTGTCCAACTCCGACAATTCTTCAGTCTTCAACTTCTTTTCAAACTTCTTTTCCAAGTCAATAATCATTTTTTCAATGTCGGCAGATTCAGCCTTCTCCACAACCCTTTTTTCTTTAAGTTTTTCTTCGAGGTATGCATCCTAGTCTTCATCATCATCAATCACCACCTTTTCTTCATCAAAAGCTACCGTGAGCGGGGATTTTTGCCCTCACACTCATGTGGAATGGTTCTTGCGACTTTGACACTATTAGGCTCAGGACCTTAGAGAACACAGACCTAAACTTGGAGAAAATGAAGTAGCCACCTGGATAGCCCATGAAAAAGAAAGTGGTGGATGACCCGATTCCTAATGAATCCCCATCAAAAAGTTGGGTATGCATGGGGAAGGTGAGATTGACCCAGCACCCCCACAATGCCCAGTTCATTGGAACTAACCTCCTTTTTAGGTCTAATTATCATTAAATTCTTAACTTATTATAGCATCATCCATATTACATGCACATTAAAAGAAATAAACATCCATCACCTTTATTTAAAATGAACAATCAAAATAAGAACCCATTCAAGGATGGAAACATGCCTTTACAACAATTGTTTAATATCTAAAACTAAATAAAATATGACACTCACCATTTAGTGGAAAACATGCCCTTTACATTAATCCTAAAATCCAAAATAAATTAAATTACATTAACTCTAACTAATGAGGTACCAACAAAGTGAAAACATACCTCTTACATCTTGGAAACTAAGATAATTAACATTAAAGTAATAAATCAAATAAATTCAGTCATTCAATCATTCATCATGAGTAATAAAATAAATTAAAACATTAATGAATAATCCATTCAAGTCATAAAGAAATCACACCTAAGTTTTAATCTTAAATAAAGAAATAAATATATCAATTTAGAGTTTACATCTTAAATTAGGGTTTCTTAGATAAAATTAGGGTTTCTTGGATAAAATTAGGGTTTTAGAACTTTTATGGATAAAAAATGGGGTTTTTAGGGTTTAGAAAAATAAGATTAAGTTTTTAGGCTTTAAGAAAAATAAGGTTTAGGGTTTTAGATTTACTGGATTAGGAATAGGGTTTTGGTGTTTTGGTTATTAAAAATTAATTTAAGTTTTGGAAATTGAGAAGCAGATTATGGTTTAATAAATTGAGGAACATAAGTTTAGGGTTTTGTCATTCTTAAAAGATACATATTAGGGTTCTGTAAAACTTGATTGTTGTACACATGTTAAAGCTATTTTAACATTTGATTCTTGTATGGTTACTGGACATGAATATATATGTAATCAATGTTGTTTTAAAGCAATGGCCAAAGTAACTTATGCTGAAGTTAAATGGATTAAGTGTAGGGAATGTACCTTCGTTTGTTGGCTCTACCAAATGAGAGAGTTGATCCCAGCTGCTGCCTGCACCAAGTTTAAGTTTTGGCCGAGCTACAATAAAGACAATAGTCACTGTCTTGCTGCATTGGTTTTGCAAATTAGATAGTCTTTTATTTCTAATTTATTGTTAGGGTTTTCAAATCATTTTTTTCCTCTTCCTCCCTTGCTTAATTGTTGTTTCTCCTATATTTATAGAGCACCAACCGTTAAAAACCTTAATCCCAGTCCTTAAAGAATCCTTAATCTGAGTATTAATAAATTAGTGCTTGATTAAAAAATAAAGCTGGCTGGTAAAAGTATGTTTAGGACTCGGATTAGTCAAATTAGAGGCCAAAAATCAACATGAACCCTTCCTCATATCAATTTGGGCTTGCCAAATCGATATGAAAGCCCAAATCGATATGAGGCAAAGTTCATATTGATTTGGCCATCCAAATCGATATGAGTTGCCTCATATCGATTTGGCTTACAAAAATTGATATGATTTGGTCCTCCCAAATCGATATGGGTAGCCTCATATTGATTTGGGAGAACCAACTCAACTCAAATTAATCCAAAATAATTAATTTTGACTCAAACCGATCCAAAATAATTAATTTTTCAGCCAATTGAATTTGAATCTTTAAGGAATTTTAGATTTATAATGAACTAAGATAAGCATTTTAAATTTAAATCGATCCAAATTTAAGGGTCTATAGTTTGACCCCCTACTTGATTGATCTGAGATTTTGGTAGAAGCGAGTAAAAAGCAACATGACTATTGAATTGATTTAGAACAAGATTAGATTTTGGACTCGATGTTGGATTGAATTGTAAAAAAATTTAGGTTCTAGACCCAAATTGGTTTGGGTTCTGGCCCCAGAATGAGTTCTAGACTAAAAAACAATTTGGGTTCTGGATTCGAAATGAGTTCTGGACTAAAAAAAGATTTGGGTTCCAGACCCGAATTCATTTGGGTTCTAGACCCGGAATGAGTTTTGGACTCAAAAATGATATGAGTTCCAGACCTAGATAGGCTTGGGTTCTAGACCTATAATGAGTTCTAGATTAGAAAAAGGTTTGGGTTCTAGAACGGAATGATTTTTGGACTAAAAAAAGGATTGGGTTCTAGAGCCTGAATGAGTTTTGGACTCGAAAAAGGTTACCTACAAAAATTAATTGTAATTAGCAAAACATTTTGCAAAAAATTTAGCTATTTTTTACCATATATGGGTACCTATATACACTTACCCCCTGCGTGGAAAAAATGTTTAATGAGTACAAAAAATATTTTTTAGACATGTAAAAAATACATACCCACAATAAATATCTCTTTACTATGTGAATGTCTGCCGTGTGATTTAATTTAAGAATTATTGGAATGGACATTTGAATGTTTTGTTCTTTTCTTTTCTTTTATTTCACTTTGTGCTTTACTTTACTTTTCTTTTACTTTATGCTTTTTTGGTCTGTTTGAGTTAGTTTTTTTTTTTCTATATAAACCCTCATCATCTTTGCATTTTTCATTCACAGCATCACCATTTCCTTTTCCTTTGTATTTTTCATTCAAAATTTCTTCATCTTCAACACTTACTTAAAGCTTCATCATTTACCATAGCTGTTATTCAACATTCCTCAAAGTATGGGACACGATCAAATAATGAATTGCTTGCATATCTTTATAATAAAAGGGTTGAGCAAGTTCCCATGTTACCATGAATGCATCTTCATCGTAGTTCCAAAGAAAAAACATAGGTAAAACTCATTTTTCTATAATTTAAATATTTATTCATAAAATTTTATCAGTATAATTTTATTATAAATGTTATTGAGCAAGAATATGCATGAAAACTTATATAGCATAATTTATGGAAATTATTATGTAAAAAGATGCATAAAAATTGATATAGCAAAATTTATAGAAATTATTATGTAAAAAGATGCATATAAATTGATATAGCAAAATTTATCAAAATTATTATGCAAAAAGATGCATAAAAATTAATGTAGCAAAATTTATAAAAATTATTAAGAGAAAGATGGTATAAATGTAATTAAAATGTAGAAAAGAAATATATGTGCACTTACCTTGACTTACCTATGTTTGGATAGCATGATGGTTGTGACATTCATGGCGGTGGAAACATCCATAAAACCCACAAATGGTATGATCGGTCTCCACCTGCGGTATAAAGAATGGTCTGAGAAAGCGAGTTTGAGGACTTTGTTTTGCAGTTACTATCCCGAGGATACTAAATTGATAGGAGTGTCATTCAATCACTTGTTGAGCAATGGATGGATACTACACATGCTTTTCACCTGCCCATCGGAGAGATGACCATAGGCCCTGTTGATTTTGCTGCTCTAACAGGCGTCCAATACCATGGGATCCCTATTCCTTTAAATAGCAATATTGTAACCAGTGAGGAAATTTGTCAATTGACCAGTGTTAGGCCCCATTATAAAGGATCTTATAAAATCAAATATGAGCCTATTCAAGAATGTTGGATGAAATATACTTGACCCATGTAAAATGAGAGAGTTGAACAATGTACTCCGAGTTCCTGTTTTATCTATTAGGGGTGACCATATTGGGCAACACTGATTCTGTAATCCATTTATCGGTGCTACGTGCCCTTTTTGATTTAGATCACGCGCAAACTTTTATGTGGGGAGAAGCCGGTCTCACATTCCTTTATCACAGTTTTGATGCAATTTACAAGAATAAAAGATCCTTTATCGGCTTTATGGCTGTTGTCAAGGTATCATTTTTCATGTAACTATTGATCCCAATAATGCATGTGTGTAGATTTTGATCTTTCTTTTCATTTACAGGTATGGGCATATGTGCATAGTATGGTAAGAATCAGAGTAACAAATGATTTATCCCTACTAAAGAAGATTTATACCACTCCACTCATTCATTTTTGAAAACCCAAGTTGGTACAAACAAGACAACTCTGTTTGAGCTAGAACCAAAAAAAAAAAGAAGAGAAAAAGAAGAAGAAGAAGGAAAAACAATAAGAAAAAGAAAAGAAGAAAAAAAAAGAAAAGGAAAAAAGGACAAAACAAAAAAGAAGGAAAAAAAGAAGAAAGGATAAGAAAGATAAAATCTAAAAAGGTGGTTCAGAAAGCCAACTGAGTTCTCTTTTACCTAAGACAACAAAAGGCTTCCATTTGGTTTATAAGGACAGTTTGACTTGAATTGGTCCAACCCAAGTAAAGACTCGATCAAAATCAGAGAAAAAGGAGAAGGGTCACCCAATTTTTAAAAGTTCTGTACTTGACAGTCCTATAAGGAAGAAGGACAAAATGATAAAATGCTCAAAGAAAGGAAAGAGTAAGAAAAAGAAAGAGAAAGAAAAGGGAGAAGAAGAAAAGAAATGAATTTGGGTACCAAACTTGATGCAAGGGCAAAGACTGTTCCAATAGAGATCTAGATTAATGCCAAGAAGATAAAAAGAATTTGGAGTTTAGCAAGATTGCTTCCAGCTGGCTAAAGTTCAAACAAGAAATTTATAGTGTGAGGGTTTGTCCATTGTGTCACATCTGCTCCAACTTACAAATGGCCTACATTTAAACCATGTCCCTTATAGAGCCCATTTCAAGCCTATTAAAGACCTGTTGATCTCTCTTGGTAGGTAGAGTCTATTAGTGGAGATAATTTTAATAAGCATGCATATGAGATAGACAATATTTAAATTCAATGAGACCTTTGGCCAAGTAATGTGTATGTGCCTATCTGAAGTGCAACAATTCTTGCTTAAATAGAAATGATTTCTGAGTTTAGTACGGTAACTAGGGTTGTCATGTTATAGATATGTTAATTTGAAAAATCAAGTCCCGAGGTACATTGGCATTGATTTGGAAAAGCCAACATTTGATTTCAAAATCAAAATTCAAAATTAAAAATGTTTTTGTCATACAAAGCCTTCAAGTTAAGGGGAGTATGTTGAACTGTCAAATCTCGAAAGACACATTGGACAAAGTAAATGATTATTGGAAAGGTCAAGAAGAAGCTACCAACTGGCATACTGAAATATAGTTTGAAATGGATGTATCCCTGACTCCACTGCTTGGAGTCTCCACCACTCATCTTTTCAACATCTTGAAGATAAAAGCCACAAATGCAAAGCTTTCGATCATTCCAGTGCAAGAAATGAATGGGCATCTCAAAGGAATCCATGAGAGCATTTCAGGTGATAACCTCGGTCTGTGAGTTGATTGAACCACTGTAAGTTTTACTCATGCATATCATGCATACATGATCATATCACACCACATTTTTCTTTGTCAAAGTGAACAACAGACACTCTATGAAGCAATCATAAAGAAGATATTAAATCAGGGGGGCATGGAAAGCCCATTGCTTGAGAAAGCTCCAGTAATTTTGCAAAGAGAAGAAATGCATGCTTATGCAAAGAACAAGACAAAATATAAACATCAATTAGAGCCTGCATGAGAAAAATTATTGGTTTGAGCCTACACAGTGGGCAAAGTTTCTCCATTTTAATTTTTGAGTTTATGCATATACAAAATATTCTTAAACTCACTTTCAAATATTTTGATCAAGCATCCAAATCCAATTTAGGATAGAGTATCCAAATCCAGTTTAGGATCGAGTATCCAAGTCCACTTTAGGATCGAGTATCCAAATCCAATTTAGGATTGAGTATCCAAATCCAGTTAGGATAGAGTATCCAAATCCAGTTAGGATCGAGTATCCCAATCCAGTTTAGGATCGAGTATCCGAATCCAGTTTAAGATCGAGTATCCGAATCCAGTTTAGGATCGAGTATCCAAATACAGTTAGGATCGAGTATCCAAATCAAATTAAGATCGAGTATCCAAATCTAGTTAGGATCGAGTATTCAAATCCAGCTAGGATCGAGTATCCCAATTGTAACACCCTTATACCTTATATACATACAAAACATATTTCTAGCATATGTAAAATACGCATATACGGTACAAAAATGTCACAGACAGATTCACTAATTTTATTTTTTTTTACATTTCCAATTTAAAATTTCAAATTCTAAATATATAAAAATTAAATAAAATATAAATATTATTTACTTGTTATAAGAACCCAAAATAAATAACATATATAAAAATCTCTGGAAAGAATTCGCCAGAGTTTTGTCTGTAGTTTGGATATCCCAAAATTTAGCAATTATTCAAACTGCAAAAAGAAAACACTCCTAATAATTTCCAATCACCCTCTCAACCATACTTCTCAATTTCACCAATTTTCTCAAACATTTATATATATAGATTTATATAATTTAAAACACACTTACTCTCCCATTTCAAGACCCAAACATTCTTTATAATATACAATATGTAAAATTCAAAACATAATATATTATGCATAAAACTCAAAATGTACAATAACATAAACATATATACATGTTGCTGGCAGTGTTTCTGATCTCTATAGCAACTCTACAAGATCAACTACAAGTCTAGACCCGACCTGGTCTAGAAGAACTCTCTGGCTCAACTGGGTCTACCCTGTCAACTGCGCGATGGAAACAATCGCGCTAAGCCGAAGCCTAGTGGTACAAACTTTGATAATAACAATATAACTCAATGCAATACCAAATTCACAATGCATATAGATGTCACATCAATCCACTTTCTTATATTTTTCAAATAATTCATAAGCACAACTCATTATATTATATTACTCAATTGTATCATAATTCATAATTCACAGTAAAACAAAGACAAGCATGGGCCCAAAAAGGATCTAATATGCTATTCAAATTTCAGAGTTACTGCTTTGGTCCATAATGACACCATGTGTCTAGCCCCGTAGGCAATATATATATCCATGGATAATGTAACAGCCCCAGTCTCTTGGACCTCAACCCGGCTAGATCCTTAGGCCCCAGTATCTTGGTCCTCAACCCGGCTAGACTGATACAGTTTTTGAGGCTTACGACCCAGTCGTTTCACCCAAAAAATATCATATTTATCAGCTGGCCTGGCTTACGACCCAGTCTTTTCACCATTCCAGTGTATAGCCCGTAGGCAATCATAGGCATGCCGCCAAACCCAAAACTCTGAAAATTGAATAACATACTAGGCACACAATTTATTCATATTTCTCATTATTAATCTCTTTCACATTTTTACATATTCAATCTAGGCACATTGCCTTATTTTCACTTTTTTTTTCTCATTTTTCACATCTTTCTCATTTTTCTCACTTTTCTCATTTTTATCAATATCAATTCATTTCATTATTACACATAACTCATTTTTGCATTCACAACACATTACCCAATTACTTTGGGTATTTTCACATAATATGCATATTTCACATGTTACACAAACTAGCCATTATCAATGGCTTTTCACAATACATTTAACACATATATGACATTACAAATGTCACAGCATATTATTCATACACAATCAATGAACCAAGTAGCTTAACACATTTTTCAACCAAAATGTGTTAAGTCCAAATGTTATGCAAATATAAACATTATATTCAAAGTTTGTACATACCTCCACTAGCAACCCAAAGTAAGCTAAAAGCAACCTTCAACCCAATCTTTCTAACTTGCCCTTCACCACTTGGATGAAGCAAATCAATCTCCCTCAATGCCTAAACCAAATGTGATAGCAAATAATCATTTAGTATCACATTTAATGGCATTTCCAACATTAAATCATAATTACACATCACTCCTACAAATTTCCAAAAATTTAGCCTTTCCTTACTTCAAAATTAGAATTCCATTCTACTACAATTAAATTAGTGTTTTAAGTTTATTTATATTATTAAAAACATATTTTAATACATTTAAATCATTTACATTATAAAAGTACACTCTTATATACAAAATCTCAAAAATGGCCTAACCTTCCCCCATTGAAGGTTTTCCATTCCAACACAATCCATTACTCATTCCAAGCTTATATTCATCACTTTTAACACTAAACAACATGCTTAAACAAATAAAATTACACAATTCAACCACTTTGGAAAATCACTTTTCCAAAACCCTAAATCTCCACTTCCATTCTCAAACTCCAACCCAACACCACCAAATCCAATATTTAACTTTAAAATACTTGTTTATGAATCAAAACAACTCATTTGGAATCAATTTGCACAATTAAAATTCATGTTTTCAAAACCCCAAAAATCCATAACCCTAAATTCTCTCTCTTCACCATTCTTTAACCAAACTCCATCATCTCTTCAATCTAACCTTAAAATCATTGTTAACTACCCAAAATAACATCGTACACACCAATTCCAACAATTATAACATACTACATAAAAATCCAAACTCTCACATAATCTAAATTTCCAAGGAATTCAAAGAAAAGAGATGGAAACTTACTAATTTTGGTGGAAATCACCAAAAATCCACTTGAAACTTGTTAATTCCTTCAATTTATGGAGTATGGAAGAAGCAAAATCCTTGGTCTTCAATCATCCATGGAAGCCACGTTCTTGAGAAGAAGAAGAAGAAGAAGAATATTTTTAATATTCTTTCCTTTTCATCTTTTTTTAACCACATATATATATTAAAATAATTTAATATTTAATTATTTAATTATTTTTTTAATAAATTAAAAGTCCTAATTTCCCTCTTCCATTTAAAATTAATTTATTTTTGAATTATTTTATTAATTTTGAATTTATAATATTTAATTACCAAAATACCCTTTTCTTTTAAAAAGTGTTGACTTTTATATATGTTATGTATATTTTGCATATATATCATATATATATTCCACTTTTTCATTTAAAATCCCTTCATTTTTCATTTAAAACTATTAATTTAATTTATCCTTTTAAATTATAATTTATTTTATCAAATTTTCCAAAAATTAGAAATTTTTAAAAATTTTGGATGTTACAATTCTCTCCCTCTAAAACAAATTTCATCTCTGAAATTACATGTCCTCAAGTATGGAACAAATGGGGAAACTGACTCTGCATCGCCTGCTCACTTTGCCATGTCTCCTCCTCAGTGGCATGATTCCTCCAAAGGACTTTCACAAGTGGCACCCTCTTATTCATCAATTCTTCAACCTCTCGTGCCAAAATCGCCACTGGCTCTTCCTTGTAAGTCAGATCTGGACTCACCTCAATGGACTCCACTGACAAGATATGAGATGGGTTAGACCTATATCTCTGAAGCATCGAGACATGGAAAACATTATGTATTCAATCCAACTCAGGTGGCAAAGCTAGTCTATAAGCCACTGGACCAACTCTCTCCAACACCTCATATGGTCCTATGAAACGAGGACTCAACTTCTCTTTGCGGCCAAATCTCAAAATCTTCTTCCATGGAGACACCTCCAGAAACACTTTATCTCTCTCACTGAACTCTATGTCTCTTCTCTTTAAATCTGAATAAGATTTCTATCGGTCTGAAGCTGCTTTCAAACGACCGCGAATCACCTTCACTTTCTCCTCTGTTTCCTTAATCAAATCGGGACCAACCAGTTTACCTTCTCCAACTTCATCCCAACACAAAGGTGTCCTGCATCTCCTGCCATATAAAGCTTCATAAGGAGTCATCCTAATACTCAACTGATGACTATTGTTATAAGTAAATTCAATTAATGGCAAAAATCTGTCCCAATTCCCGGCAAAATCAATGATACAGATCCTCAACATATCCTCCAGAATCTGTATCACTCTCTCTGACTGTCCATCTGTCTGAGGATGGAAAGCAGTATTAAAATGCAATCAAGAACCCAGAGTATTATGTAAACTCTTCCAAAACCTCGAAGTAAACCGGGGATCTCGATCTGACACCAAAGAAACTAGGACTCCATGCAACCTGACTATCTCATTGATATACAGCTCAGCCAACCTCTCAAGAGAATAATCCATCCGAACTGGAAGAAAATGAGTTGTCTTTGTCATCCGATCAACTATCACCCAGATTGCATCATGCTTCTTCTGAGTCAAAGGTAGTCCAGTCACAAAATCCATTGTCACTCGCTCCCATTTTCACTCTGGCACTGATAAAGGTTGGAGCAATCCTGAAGGAACTTGGTGTTCAACCTTCACTTTCTGGCAAGTGAGACATCTGGATACAAACTCTGCTATGTCCCTCTTCATACCTGACCACCAATAATGTCGCTTCAAATCCTGATACATCTTGGTACTCCCAGGGTGCATAGCAAAAAGTGACTGATGTGCATCCTCTAATATCATTCTTTTCAATTCTGCATCATCAGGAATACATAATCTATCTCTGTACCATAGACTGCCATCATCCCTCACATAAAAGTCTCGACTTTCCCCTTTCTGACAAACCAGCATAATTTTCTGAATTCTCTCATATGCTAATTGAGCCTCCCTAATATGATCCAACAAGACTGGCCTCAACTGCAACTGAGCCATCAAAGCACCATCAATAGACTCAAATATAGAATGCAATGCTCTCAACTCAACAAGCAATGAGAGCGAATAAGCAGTCAAACCTGCCAAAGATTTTCGACTCAAGGCATCAGCAACAACATTTGCCTTACTAGGATGATAATCAATCAAACAGTCATATTTTTTAATCAACTCTAACCACCGCCTCTGCCGAAGATTCAGCTCTCTCTGAACATCCAGGTATTTCAAACTCTTGTGATCTGTATAAATGAAACACTTTTCCCCATACAAATAATGCCGCCAAATCTTCAAGGCAAAGACTATTGCTGTTAATTCCAAATCATGCGTTGGATAATTCAGCTCATACGATTTCAACTGTCGAGAGGCATAAGCAATGACTCTACCCTCCTGCATCAAAACACAACCTAAACCATTATGTGAAGCATCACTATATATCACATATGGTTTACCTTCCACAGGCAGGGTAAGGAGAGGAGCTTGAGTCAACATCTCCCTTAGCTACTCAAAACTCGCCTGACATTGATCTGTCTACACAAATTTAACTCTTTTCTGAAGTAATCTGGTGAGTGGTGTAGCTATTATAGAAAAACCCTTCACAAACCGACGATGATAGCCTGCCAATCCTAGAAAACTTCTAACCTCTATCACAGTCTTTGGTGGACTCCAATTCAAGATAGCCTCAATTTTACTCAGATCAACTCTAATACCCTCTACTGAAACCACATGACCAAGAAAACCTACCTGATTGAGCCAGAACTCACACTTAGGCAGTTTAGCATACAACTGCTTCTCTCTCAGAGTATGCAATACGATCTGCAAATGTCTATCATGATCCTCCTCATTACGCAAATACACCAAAATGTCATCAATGAAGACCACCACAAACTAATCTAAATATGGTCTGAATACCCTGTTCATAAAACCATAAAAGTTGCTAGTGCATTCGTCAATCCAAAGGGCATCACCAGAAACTCATAATGCCCATACCTCGTACGAAAAGTTGTCTTGGGTACGTCCACATCTTTGACTCTCAACTGATGGTACCCTAATCTCAGATCAATCTTAGAGAATACTGCTGCTCCCTTCAACTGATCAAAGAGATCATCTATCCGAGGCAAAGGATACTTGTTCTTGATGGTCACCTTATTCAACTGCCTATAATCAATGCACAATCTCATGGTGCCATCCTTCTTCTTCACAAACAACACAGGCGCTCCCCACGGGGACACACTAGGGCGGATAAACCCTTTATCCAATAACTCCTGCAACTGCACCTTCAAGTCTTTCAACTCAGCAGGTGCCATCCGGTAAGGGGTAATAGAGATAAGAGTGGTACCAGGCAACAAATCGATACCAAACTCCATTTCTCTCTCAGGAGGTACCCCTGGCAACTCATCAAGGAAAACATTTGGAAACTCGGCAACTGTGGGTATACTTTCATGCAGGGATCCCACTACTCTAGTATCTAAAACATGAGCAAGATAAGTCTCACATCCCTTCCAAATCATTCTCCCAGCTGAAACAACTGAAACAAACATAGATGAAAGATACTTCTGCTCACTAGATACTATAACATCCCTACCATCCCGTGTTCTCAAAGTAACACATTTCTTCTCATAGTCTACCACAACCCCATGCTTGGATAACCAATCCATGCCCAAAATCAATTCATATTCCCTAAAAGGCATCTCAATCAGGTCACCGAGAAACTCCTCATCTTGAACAATAACTGGACTATCTCGGTGCACCCTGCTCATCACAACACTATGCCCTAAAGGATTTGTAATATCCCAAAATATACCCTAAAAGTTTGGAGTAATTATTGTTGTATATGGATTTAATGTGAATGTCTATTGAAAATCAAAAGAAGAGTAACGAATTAATTTAATACCCCGATTTTGGTGTACATTGGAGTAGTAGCTGTGAGAAGATATGTTGGTAATATATGTAAGGATAATATGTATATATGGTATTTGGGAAAATATATGGGAATATAAAAGTGATATATAAGAAATATACATATACCAACATATACATCACATATACATGAGGTATAAAGTGGTGTGGGAAAGTAAGCTTAATTAATTAATAATAATAATAATTAAAAGAAAAAGAAGAAAGAAAGTCAAAGAGTGACAAGTGTATGGTGAAGATTTGAAGGTATTTAATTATATATAAATATATATAAATATGACAAGCATGAGAAAAAGAAGAAAAGATCTTCTTTTCATCTTCTTCTTCTTCTTGGACGAGAGAGAGAGAAAGAGAAAGAGGGATAGAGAGAAAGAGAGGTGATTTTATCTACATATACACCAAATTCTTATGGGTTTTGAGAGAATTGAAGATGGTTATTGAAGATTTGACATAATAGTCAAGTAAGTATTCATTTCCTTGTATTGATTTCTATTGTTTGAGTTTGGATTTGATATGATTGATGTGTGATGATGATGATAATGAAAGATTGAAATATATATATATGTGTGGAATTTGTATTTAGATGATGATAATATGGTTAATTGTGAGGATGATGATGAATTGTTGAAATTATTGAGTAAGGGTTTCATATGAATGAATTGGGGAAATTGAGTAGTTGATATATGGTGGTGTATATAATGATTATTATTATGATATATTGAAGTGATATAAGTGTTAAATTGATAGGTAATTGATGAATATAACCAAGATGTTGAATAAGGGTGATGAAGTATGAGTTTTGAAGTGTTTGTGTTTTCATGGATGAGAGTTCGAATTCATGATTTTTGGCTGACACGGCCAGTGACACGGCCACAATGTTGGGCGTGTCAATGGTACTGAGTTGGATGTTTGCGACACGATCATTAACACGGCCATGTTACTGAGCGTGTCATAGCTACTGTGAGAAAAAGTAATTGACACGGCCATGAACACGCCCGTGTTGTTGGGCGTGTCAATGTTTCTGTGAGGCAGAATGAGTGACACGTCCATTAACACGCCCGTGTTACTGAACGTGTCAAAGCTTCTGTATTGTTGGTTTAGGGCACGATCAGGAACACGCCCGTGTTGGTGAGCGTGTCATGTGTTGTGTTTGCCCTAGTCAGTCATCATTCTTACTTCTTATGGGTGTAATTATCTTTGGATTAGGTTTGGAAGAGATTATGTTGCACTAACCTAATGTGAGAACTCTTGGAAGAGGAAGTGTATAGATTAATGGGAGTAGTTCTTGAGGTAAGTACAACTTACATAGATGCATTCTTTTATATGATTTTGTGACCTATAACAATGTTAAGTAATTTATTATATGGTTAATACAATGTGACTAATGTTATTAATTGTATAGTGTGAAAGTTATGGTGATCATTCAAAAAGGTATGTGCAATGCAATTGGTTATGATAAATATATTAATGATGAATTATATTAATGTGCCTTGAGAAGTGATGAAATGTGATGTCATTATGGTTGGTAATAGTGATTGCAATGAAATAAATGGACATATTGTCTATATGTTCAATGAAATTGATTATGTATACTTGAATGATGAAGTGTTGTAATGTGAATTAAGATATAATTCAAATGACATGTGAAGCCATTGTGATTGGCTATGATAATTCAAATGACATGTGAAGCCATTGTGATTGGCTATGATGATTCAATTGAAACAAGTGGGGCATGTTTGCCTAGATAATGATGAGAATTGAGAATGGAATTGATAATGAAATAATAAATGAATTGTGTGGCTAATGTGTTATTCCATTTTCAGAGTGTGTTGTTGGTGGCATGCCTATAGTAACAATCTCTTGAAGTTAGGTTGGGCTTGATCCTTGAAGCCAAGTTGGGTAGAAGTTTAACATGTTTTACTCCCCTTGAAGCTTGGTTGGGTCTAGTCCTTGAAGCCTAATTGAGATGTTACAACCCTTAAAGCTAGGTTGGATTGGTTCTTGAAGCCAAGTTGGGTTGATACTTAGCATGCTTTGTTCCCCTTGAAGCTTGGTTGAACCTAATCCTTGAAGCCTAGTTGGGATAATGATAAATGAGAAAAATTAAACCAAAACATTAA
Organism: Garcia nutans; assembly: GCA_947685225.1. Taxonomy (NCBI): domain Eukaryota; kingdom Viridiplantae; phylum Streptophyta; class Magnoliopsida; order Malpighiales; family Euphorbiaceae; genus Garcia; species Garcia nutans. The sequence continues at coordinate 42,591,170 of CANTUV010000031.1, forward strand.
CTCTGAAAGTTGAATGGCATATTAGTGTCTTGTGGGCCCATGCATGTCTTTGTTTTAATGTGAATTATGGAATGAAATATAACATTATGTGATATATGATGATAATCATGGAATGAGATGTATAAAATACATAAGTAAATGATTGAAAGTGAATATGGCTTGAGAAGCTATGTTGAATGATGAGTTTATGAAAACATAATATGATGTGTAAAATGTTTATGGATGTGGAAATTGTGAGCATTATTTCATGAAGGTTTTGTTAAGTCATTGAATTGTGATTTGTTGGAATGATGTATAGGAGTATATATATATTATGAGAATGGTGGAAATATATAGAGAGTGCAATAAAAAGGGTAAATATGATAAGAAAATGGTAATACATGATGTTAATATATGAAATATGATTTATTTGAAATGTATATTTTAAATTATTTCTTTGTACGACTAAGCTTTTTAGCTTAGCGTGGTTATGTAAATCGCGCAGGTGAATAGGTGGTTGATCTAAAAGTCAATCGGTATGCCACGAGTAAGGTAAGTGTGTTCTGAGACCAACTAGAGTGTGTTGCATACATGTATAATTTAATTATGCTGTATTTTACTACAAAAATGTATTCATATGTATAAATGAAGTTTTGTTAAAGACAAGATTATTATTATATTTAAGTATAAGATCATTAAAAGAAATACTTTATGAAAGATATGATTTGAACTCAGTTAAAGGTTTTTAAATTGTAACAAAAAGTGACATCCTTATACTTTATATGCTTACTGTATGTATACAAGGTATATGTATAGTATTTATATGGAGTATCGGGGTGTTACAATTATTTTTGTATCAGAGCTTAGGTTCGAGATTCTCGGCCTAAGTGGAATTAAAAAGGAAAAAGGTTTAAAAAAAAATTTAAATAGAATTGAAAGGAAGAGTTTTGAAATGTAAATGGGTAATACATGCATATGCATTAACACCTAGGTTGGTCTCGAACGTGGCATTATGTGATTTGTGATGTATCTGAATTACATGAGATGGATGATAGTGTGTGAATAAGATTTTATATGAAAGTAATGTTGGAAAAAGAAATGATATGAAAAATTGGTACAAGTTTAATTGGTAAGTTCAAGAATGGGAATTTACTTAAGGAAAGTAAATTTTTAAATATTGATTATTGAAAAGTGATTGTAATATAAAGAAATGAATAGGAGAATAAAGTTGAAAATGATTTGAAAAATAAAATCAAGAATAAAGTATATACTTCTTCCTCTATATTTTAAATCTCTTTATAATAGAGTTTATGTTGGGTTTGCTAGAAAGAGGAAATATTGTTGGATTGTTAATATGGAAGAATATGTTATTAAAATGAAAAGAGTATGGTGAAATAGTGAGTGAATTGATTGGTATAGACAAAGTGTGATTATGTAAGGTTCGGGTATATTAAGTTAAGATTTTGTTTAAAAGAAAAAAAAAAGATCATGTTGGTTAAATAAGAAGACATATTGGTGTTGTTTGTATGGTTATGTTAATGCAAACATTGTAATTTTCAATGTTAAAAATGTGATATGCTTTGAATATTGTGAAAGCTCATGTTGATGGTGGTAATATGTGATATTTGAGATTTTTGAAATGAGCTTGATAATTGTAAAAATTATATGTTTTGATGTTGCTTTATGGTATATATATATAAGATGTTTTTAAAGTTAATATTAAGAAAAGATGAGTTTGGCAAATTGAAGTTTAAGTGTAGTGAGTTGAAAAGTTAAAGTTTTAAATGGAATTTGATAAAGAATATTTGGATATTGATGGTTTAATGTATATTCAATACATAAGCTATGTGAAATGAATAAAATTGCACATGAAAGTATTATGAATTGAGTAATGTGATTGATAGTATGAAAATTGTTTTGAAGTCAAAAGAAAGTGAGTAAGCAAGTGAAAATGGGTTATTTTAAGTTATTTGAGTAGAAAGGATAAAAGTGGATATAAAGGTATATTAAATGCTTTTAAAGACAAAAGTGAAAGAGATGTCACATTGGGAATGTGACTAAGATGTATGTGAATTGTTATTATGGTTAGAATATATATATATATATTTGTTTCGATGATAAATACTTTACATCATATTGAAGGAATGAAAATGATAGTGTTCAAAGGAAAGTGATAAACATTAAATTTGTATGGAATGTATGAAGAAGAAAATAGAATAAGAGCATATAATTAAGTGTATACATGTATAGGATATGTGAGCTGAGTTTTTCAAAATGAATGAAATTATGATATGTAAGAAATGTGAATCACATTATGAAAGTGATCTATGAATGTGTAAGTGATATAACTATTGGATAAGTGATATGGAGAATGATATTGCATGTATTAGTGAACCTAAGAAAGATTAGGTTATGATTTGAGCAACTAGATAAATTATATGACGGAATTAAGAGTAAGAATAGACTCGTGTAATATTGGACAATGAAATTGTTATGGTGATCACTGAATTTGATGATCATATGATATTTAGAATCCCAAAGTATCCACATATGAAAAGTTCTATATATTTGTATATTATAAGAGATTGTGAATGAATTAGAAATAGAGTGATAAATAGAAATTGTGTAAGAACTGCATATAATTGAATATGTATATAGTAAGAAATGTTCATAGTAATATTGTTGAAACATGAATTAAGTTGATGAAGATCATATAATCGAGTGCAAATTGGTTTGAAACGGAGTTGGAATGTGTTAACTTCTGGTATAGCAAGGGTTTAAAGAATGAATATGGAATTCTTGTGATCTAATTTAGTTTTGTAATTAGAAAGGTTGGAAACAGAATAATAGAGAAACCATATGGATTAATAAGTTTTAAACATGACCCTTAATCTTTTATAATCCTATGATTTGTTTAGTATATTTTTGTTGATTAGTTTTGTTATCTACATATTTGGGACCTGAGATAATATGATTATAGCAACCATTTGATGAGATTGATAATTTTGTTTCTAGAAATATGGTCAAGAATTATGATTTGGTAAAGTTATATCTTATCATTTTATGTTAGAAATTTGTTTATAATTATGAATCGTAGGGAAAAAAAAGAGAATTATGAAAATGTGTTGAGTTATGGATAACAATTATTGTAAAGATAGAAATGATGTGAAATGTGAGAAGATGTTAAAAAGAGAAAAAAATTACAAATGTGATTGAAAGTTATACTGAATATGTTTATTGTATAAAGTGAATAAATGAATGGAATTAAGGTTTAATTGAATGAACTATAGATAGTAAATATGGTATAAAATTTATCATGAGAATTGATGGAAATTATATTAAGATACTAGAAAATAAACTATATGTATATTAAAGGACAATTTGGAGTGATTTGTTATCATGATAATTTGACTGAATATGAATCTAAAGAGATAAGGATTTGAAAATAAGTTTGATCTAATGGAATTAGGTCATCTATATAATGTGAAAACTAACAATGAGTTTAAATAAGTTAATTGTTGGTTTGATTTGAACAAGATTGAAATGTGGATATTTTGTGACAGATAGATCAATTGATCTAGATTTTACGAAAATTATGAATCATTATGGAAATTTAATATGAATAGTTATACACAGAGTATAAAATTTACATGATAATGTATATGATGTAAAATTTTAAAGTGTGATTAGACATGAATGAATGGAGTTATATTAGTTATAAAAAAATTAATAAAAGGGAAAAGATTGATTATTTATAAAATAAGGATCTTGTTATCAACTGAGATTTGATAAATGTCTATTTTGACAGTGATTGTAATGACGGGATAATCAATACTAAGATATAAATCAGTAATTTTTAAGGTTAAAGTTAAGAGAGTAATTATTAAGAGGTGAAGGAATAAAATATTTTAAATATAAAGATTGGATAAAGCATAAATGTATTATAAGACGATCTGATTGTGGTATAAGGATAAATTCATTGGGAATGTGAGGAATTATCTTGATTGCTTTGTTAAGAAAGTAATAAGACATATAAATATATATATAATGATGAACTATGAAATTTAGATAAGATGAATGACTCTAAGGGGAAGAGTTGAAGTTATATGATTGGATGACATAATAACTTAATGATGTACTGAATTTTGTATGAAAGATAAGATGGTAGTTGTTTAGAATGGATTGATGCGATACTAGATAATTTCGGGGACGAAATTATTTAAGGGGGAGAGAATTGTAATATCCCAAAATATACCCTAAAAGTTTGGAGTAATTATTGTTGTATATGGATTTAATGTGAATGTCTATTGAAAATCAAAAGAAGAGTAACGAATTAATTTAATACCCCGATTTTGGTGTACATTGGAGTAGTAGCTGTGAGAAGATATGTTGGTAATATATGTAAGGATAATATGTATATATGGTATTTGGGAAAATATATGGGAATATAAAAGTGATATATAAGAAATATACATATACCAACATATACATCACATATACATGAGGTATAAAGTGGTGTGGGAAAGTAAGCTTAATTAATTAATAATAATAATAATTAAAAGAAAAAGAAGAAAGAAAGTCAAAGAGTGACAAGTGTATGGTGAAGATTTGAAGGTATTTAATTATATATAAATATATATAAATATGATAAGCATGAGAAAAAGAAGAAAAGATCTTCTTTTCATCTTCTTCTTCTTCTTGGACTAGAGAGAGAGAAAGAGAAAGAGGGATAGAGAGAAAGAGAGGTGATTTTATCTACATATACACCAAATTCTTATGGGTTTTGAGAGAATTGAAGATGGTTATTGAAGATTTGACATAATAGTCAAGTAAGTATTCATTTCCTTGTATTGATTTCTATTGTTTGAGTTTGGATTTGATATGATTGATGTGTGATGATGATGATAATGAAAGATTGATATATATATATATATGTGTGGAATTGGTATTTAGATGATGATAATATGGTTAATTGTGAGATAATATGGTTAATTGTGAGGACGATGATGAATTGTGGAAATTATTGAGTAAGGGTTTCATATGAATGAATTGGGGAAATTGAGTAGTTGATATATGGTGGTGTATATAATGATTATTGTTATGATATATTGAAGTGATATAAGTGTTAAATTGATAGTTAATTGATGAATATAACCAAGATGTTGATTAAGGGTGATGAAGTATGAGTTTTGAAGTGTTTGTGTTTTCATGGATGAGAGTTGGAATTCATGATTTTTGGCTAACACGGCCAGTGACACGACCACAATATTGGGCGTGTCAATGGTACTGAGTTGGATGTTTGCGACACGACCATTAACACGGCCATGTTACTGAGCGTGTCATAGCTACTGTGAGAAAAAGTAATTGACACGGCCATGAACACGCCCGTGTTGTTGGGCGTGTCAATGTTTCTGTGAGGCAGAATGAGTGACACGTCCATTAACACGCCCGTTTTACTGAGCGTGTCAAAGCTTCTATATTGTTGGTTTAGGGCATGATCAGGAACACGCCCGTGTTGGTGAGCGTGTCATGTGTTGTGTTTGCCCTAGTCAGTCATCATTCTTACTTCTTATGGGTGTAATTATCTTTGGATTAGGTTTGGAAGAGATTATGTTGCACTAACCTAATGTGAGAACTCTTGGAAGAGGAAGTGTATAGATTAATGGGAGTAGTTCTTGAGGTAAGTACAACTTACATAGATGCATTCTTTTATATGATTTTGTGACCTATAACAATGTTAAGTAATTTATTATATGGTTAATACAATGTGACTAATGTTATTAATTGTATAGTGTGAAAGTTATGGTGATCATTCAAAAAGGTATGTGCAATGCAATTGGTTATGATAAATATATTAATGATGAATTATATTAATGTGCCTTGAGAAGTGATGAAATGTGATGTCATTATGGTTGGTAATAGTGATTGCAATGAAATAAATGGACATATTGTCTATATGTTCAATGAAATTGATTATGTATACTTGAATGATGAAGTGTTGTAATGTGAATTAAGATATAATTCAAATGACATGTGAAGCCATTGTGATTGGCTATGATAATTCAAATGACATGTGAAGCCATTGTGATTGGCTATGATGATTCAATTGAAACAAGTGGGGCATGTTTGCCTAGATAATGATGAGAATTGAGAATGGAATTGATAATGAAATAATAAATGAATTGTGTGGCTAATGTGTTATTCCATTTTCAGAGTGTGTTGTTGGTGGCATGCCTATAGTAACAATCTCTTGAAGTTAGGTTGGGCTTGATCCTTGAAGCCAAGTTGGGTAGAAGTTTAACATGTTTTACTCCCCTTGAAGCTTGGTTGGGTCTAGTCCTTGAAGCCTAATTGAGATGTTACAACCCTTAAAGCTAGGTTGGATTGGTTCTTGAAGCCAAGTTGGGTTGATACTTAGCATGCTTTGTTCCCCTTGAAGCTTGGTTGAACCTAATCCTTGAAGCCTAGTTGGGATAATGATAAATGAGAAAAATTAAACCAAAACATTAACTCTGAAAGTTGAATGGCATATTAGTGTCTTGTGGGCCCATGCATGTCTTTGTTTTAATGTGAATTATGGAATGAAATATAACATTATGTGATATATGATGATAATCATGGAATGAGATGTATAAAATACATAAGTAAATGATTGAAAGTGAATATGGCTTGAGAAGCTATGTTGAATGATGAGTTTATGAAAACATAATATGATGTGTAAAATGTTTATGGATGTGGAAATTGTGAGCATTATTTCATGAAGGTTTTGTTAAGTCATTGAATTGTGATTTGTTGGAATGATGTATAGGAGTATATATATATTATGAGAATGGTGGAAATATATAGAGAGTGCAATAAAAAGGGTAAATATGATAAGAAAATGGTAATACATGATGTTAATATATGAAATATGATTTATTTGAAATGTATATTTTAAATTATTTCTTTGTACGACTAAGCTTTTTAGCTTAGCGTGGTTATGTAAATCGTGCAGGTGAATAGGTGGTTGATCTAAAAGTCAATCGGTATGCCACGAGTAAGGTAAGTGTGTTCTGAGACCAACTAGAGTGTGTTGCATACATGTATAATTTAATTATGCTGTATTTTACTACAAAAATGTATTCATATGTATAAATGAAGTTTTGTTAAAGACAAGATTATTATTATATTTAAGTATAAGATCATTAAAAGAAATACTTTATGAAAGATATGATTTGAACTCAGTTAAAGGTTTTTAAAGTGTAACGAAAAGTGACATCCTTATACTTTATATGCTTACTGTATGTATACAAGGTATATGTATAGTATTTATATGGAGTATCGGGGTGTTACAGGATTTGTCAACAAGACATCAAATCCTAGGGACTTAGAATGCAATTCAGACACAGGAAAGATGGATGCACTTATGTATGAATGCGTAAATCCAGGATCTAATAGAGCAAGGACTGAAATACAAAATAAAGAAAATGTACCCACAATAACGGCTGAAGCATCCGGCTGCCTCTGCATCACATAAACCCACTGAGATGGCCCAGCCTCATCTGGCCTACTACCTCTGGATGTACAGCCTCCTCTCTGATTAAACCTAGAGCGGCCACCTCTACTAAAACCTCTGCCACCACATCCCCTTCTGACACTGGGTCGAGAAGATGCAGTACCTGCCTGCCTAACCTCTGGTGGCTCGGGATAATCTCTAATAAAATGGTCTGATGACCCACATCTAAAATACACTCCGGAAGCACCACTCCAGTAGCAGACACCTCCGTGTGCTCTACCACAATGAATGCAAGTAGGTGGATTAGGTCTCTGAGCCACTGGAGTCGGAGCACTAGCCACTAAAATTACAGGTCTCTGTCTCTGTCTCTGCTACTGTACTTACCTGTCAAACTGCCCCTGACTCCTACTAAACCTCTGAAAATTTCCCCCTCGGCCTCTCTTCACTGTTGAAGACCTTGCCTCACTCTGGGGTCTCCTATCTCTGGTCTCCTCAACCCTGGCAGCTGCTGCAAGATTCTGCGCCCTCTCAACACTCCTGGCAGTTGCAACTAACTGGGAGAAATCCTGATACCGAGAGCCTGCAATGATGCACATGATATAGGGTCTCAGTCCCTCCTCAAACCTCCTGCACCTGTCAAACTCGTCAGAAATAATCCCACCAGCATAGTGACTCAACTGGATAAACTCGATCTCGTACTCGATCACTGTCCTAGTATCCTGTCTCAGACTCAGGAACTCCATCTTCTTTACATCTTTATGCTCTCTCGGAGTATACTTCTGCTCAAATTCCCGCAAGAAATCATCATAGGTCAGGACTGGTGGATCATCGTGAGCATGTGGAACCGTCTTCCACCAATCGTATGCATCTCTCTGCAGAAGAGATCTGGCATAATCAAACTTTTCTTCTAGACTAGCCTGTAACTGAATAAATATCCTCTGAACCCGGTCTAGCTACTGCTCTGCTACAGCAGGGTCTGTAGTACCAACAAAGTCCTCAGCCCCATACTTTCTCTGTTTATCATACTGCCTCACCGGCAACTGCGGCTGCTGCTATGGCTGTGGCGGCTGTGGAACTGGAGCCTGCCTCAACAACTCTACCATATGCCATACTTAGCCAGGCGAAACCTCATCAGTTGCTGGTCTCACAGGCACAGAAACAGATGCCTCACCAGTAAATACAACTCTAGCTCCATCTCTACCCTCATCTGGAGCCACATTCTCTGCACTACCCTCAGCAGCCTGATGCGGCCGAGACGCTATAACTACCTATATTTGCAAACAAAGAAGAAAATACTATATCAGAAATTAGCAATTGCCAGTGCAAATGCATGTATTACAATTAAAAACTAATTTTCAAATCCCCCATTTTCTCTCTCTATCATCCCCAACTAGGTCGAGAACCTCAAACCTAGGCTCTGATGCCAAAACAAAAGTAACACCCTTATACCCTATATACGTATAAAACATATTTCTAGCATGTGTAAAATATGCATATATGGTACAAAAATGTCACAGACGGATTTACTAATTTTTTTTACATTTCCAATTTAAAATTTCAAATTCTAAATATATAAAAATTAAATAGAATATAAATATTATTTACTTGTTATAAGAACCCAAAATAAATAATATATATAAAAATCTCTGGGAAAAATTTGCTAGAGTTTTGTCTGTATTTTGGATATCCCAAAATTTAGCAATTACTCAACCTGCAAAAAGAAAACACTCCCAATAATTTCCAATCACCCTCTCAACCATACTTCTCAATTTCACCAATTTTCTCAAACATTTATACATATAGATATATATAATTTAAAACACACTTACTCTCCCATTTCAAATACATTGACCCAAACATTCTTTATAATATACAATACGTAAAATTCAAAACATAATATATTATGCATAAAACTCAAAATGTACAATAACATAAAAATATATACATGTTGCTGGCAGTGTTTCTGATCTCGATAGCAACTCTACAAGCTCAACTACAAGTCTAGACCCGACCTAGTCTAGAAGAACTCTCTCGCTTAACTGAGTCTACCCTGTCACCTACGCGATGGAAACAATCGCGCTAAGCCGAAGCCTAGTGGTACAAACTTTGATAATAACAATATAACTCAATGCAATACCAAATGCACAATGCATATAGATGTCACATCAATCGACTTTCTTATATTTTTCAAATAATTCATAAGCACAACTCATAACATTATATTACTCAATTGTATCATAATTCATAATTCACAGTAAAACAAAGACAAGCATGGGCCCAAAAAGGATCTAATATGCTATTCAAATTTCAGAGTTACTGCTTTGGTCCATAATAACACCATGTGTCTAGCCCCGTAGGCAATATATATATCCATGGATAATGTAATAGCCCCAGTCTCTTGGACCTCAACCCGGCTAGACCCTTAGGCCCCAGTATCTTGGTCCGTTTCACCCCAAAAACATCATATTTATCAGCTGGCCTGGCTTACGACCCAGTCTTTTCACCATTCCAGTGTATAACCCGTAGGCAATTATAGGTATGCCACCAAACCCAGAACTCAGAAAATTAAATAACATACTAGGCACACAATTTATTCATATTTCTCATTATTAATCTCTTTCTCATTTTTACATATTCAATCTAGGCACATTGCCTTATTTTCACATTTTTTTTCTCAGTTTTCTCATTTTTCACATCTTTCTCATTTTTCTCACTTTTCTCATTTTTATCAATATCAATTCATTTCATTATTACACATATCTCATTTTTGCATTCACAACACATTACCCAATTACTTTGGGTATTTTCACATAATATGCATATTTCACATGTTACACAAATTAGCCATTATCAATGGCATTTCACAATGCATTTAACGCATATATGACATTACAATGTCACAACATATTATTCATACACAATCAATGAACCAAGTAGCTTAACACATTTTTCAACCAAAATGTGTTAAGTCCAAATGTTATGCAAATATAAACATTATATTAAAAGTTTGTACATACCTCCACTAGCAACCCAAAGCAAGATAAAAACAATCTTCAATCCAATCTTTCTAACTTGCCCTTCACCACTTGGATGAAGCAAATCAATCTCCCTCAATGCCTAAATCAAATGTGATAGCAAATAATCATTTAGTATCACATTTAATGACATTTCCAACATTAAATCATAATTACATATCACTCCTATAAATTTCCAAAAATTTAGCCTTTCCTTACTTCAACATTAGAATTCCATTCTACTACAATTAAATTAGTGTTTTAAGTTTATTTATATTATTAAAAACATATTTTAATACATTTAAATCATTTACATTATAAAAATACACTCTTATATACAAAATCTCAAAAATGGCCTAACCTTCCCCCATTGAAGGTTTTCCATTCCAACACAATCCATTACTCTTTCCAAGCTTATATTCATCACTTTTAACACTAAACAACATGCTTAAACAAATAAAATCACACAATTCAACTTCTTTGGAAAATCACTTTTCCAAAATCCTAAATCTCCACTTCCATTCTCAAACTCCAACCCAACACCACCAAATCCAATATTTAACTTTAAAATACTAGTTTATGAATCAAAACAACTCATTTGGAATCAATTTGCACAATTAAAATTTATGTTTTCAAAACCCCAAAAATCCATAACCCTAAATTCTCTCTCTTCACCATTCTTTATCCAAACTCCATCATCTCTTCAATCTAACCTTATAATCATTGTTAACTACCCAAAATAACATCATACACACCAATTCCAACAATTATAACATACTACATAAAAATCCAAACTCTCACATAATCTAAATTTCCAAGGAATTCAAAGAAAAGAGATGGAAACTTACTAATTTTGGTTGAAATAAGGAAAAATCCACTTGAAACTTGTTAATTCCTTCAATTTATGGAGTATGGAAGAAGCAAAATCCTTGGTCTTCAATCATCCATGGAAGCCACGTTCTTGAGAAGAAGAAGAAGAAGAATAATATTTTTAATATTCTTTCCTTTTCATCTCTTTTTTAACCACATATATATATTAAAATAATTTAATATTTAATATTTAATTATTTTTTAATAAATTAAAAGTCCTAATTTCTCTCTTCCATTTAAAACTAATTTGTTTTTGAATTATTTTATTAATTTTAAATTTATAAGATTTAATTACCAAAATACCCTTTTCTTTTAAAAAGTGTTGACTTTTATATATGTTATGTATATTTTGCATATATATCATATATATATTCCACTTTTTCATTTAAAATCCCTTCATTTTTCATTTAAAACTATTAATTTAATTTATTCTTTTTAAATTATAATTTATTTTATCAAATTTTCCAAAAATTAGAAATTTTTAAAAATTTTGGATGTTACACCAATCCAGTTTAGGATCGAGTATCCGAATCCAGTTTAGGATCGAGTATCCAAATCCAGTTAGGATAGGTTATCCCAATCCAGTTTAGGAACGAGTATCCCAATCCAATTTAGGATCGAGTATCCAAATCCAGTTAGGATCGAGTATCCAAATCCAGTTTAGGATCGAGTATCCGAATTCAGTTAGGATCGAGTATCCAAGTCTAGTTTAGGATCGAGTATCCAAATCTCTCGGGTCCAGAACCCAAATATTCCTCAGGTCCAGAACCTAAAATCTCTTATAAGTCTAGAACTTAGCTCGGGTCCAGAACCCAAGTTATCATTAGGTCCAGAACCTAAAATCTCTTTTAAGTCCAAAACTTAGCCCCGGTCCAGAACCCAAAATTACACTTAGGTCCAGAACCTAAAATTATCCTTGAGTTCAGAACTCGAACCGGGTCCAAAACCCAAAACCTCAACCATCTCAAAAATTAAGTCTTATTGCTTTTCACTCTCTTTTACAAAAGTCTCAGATCGTTCAAGCAGGGGGCAAACTGTAGACCCTAAATTTTTGACCCAGTCCTGTCCAATATATTTTAATTAGTCAAAATAATTATTGTGTTATTTTAATTAAATAATATTTGTTTTAATATTTAGTTTTTATAATTAATAAAAATTTAAAAATAATAATAATAAATAAATAAATAAAAATAAAAGTAAAAAGAAAAATCGATGAAAGAAAAATCGGTGACGAAAAAATTCATCGCTGAAAATTGGTGTTGAAACGAAATGGCCCGCAGCCCGCTAGCACGCTTCAGGGCCAATTTTTGCTCGCCAGTCCTCGTAGCTAGCCACAACAGTTTTTTTGCCAGTGAAATTTTTTCGCATCAGTTTTTTTTCGCCAGCAAAATTTTTTGGACGTAATTTTTTTCGGAACCAAATTCTATTTGGTTTCGGTTTCCTTTTCTTAATTAATGTTAGTTTCCATAAACAAGTTGAATTAATCATCTAAATTTCCTATAAATAAGACTAAAAACAACACAGAAAAGGGGAGAATAGGAGAACATGAGGAGAATCGGGGGGGGGGACTTTGGAGGACAATAAGAGAGTAATCGGACTTTAGATTGGAATTTGGAATTGGAACTTTACAAATTGATCAAACTTTTTAGAAGAGGAAGCAAGAAAGCAATTAAATCCATCAAAGGCAGCCATCTTGCCTTTGTGCTTGTTCATCCAAGAAGTAATTTTTTGTGGAACCAACAAACGAAGGTATGAATATCTAATCTCCTTTTTTCTTTAAAGTAGCTTGAATCATTAAATTGTTTCTTTTGATTTTAAAAACCTTAGAACCCTAATTTACTTTTTCTAAAGCTTAGAACCTTAAATCGTCTCCTCTATTTTCAAAAACCCTAAAATTACTAATCTATTTCTTCAAAATCTTAAAACCCTAATCTACTTTCCAACTTTCCAAAACCATAAATTGTTTTATTAATTCCCAAAAACCCTAATCTGTTTTCCAATTTTTCAAAACCTTAAAACCCTAAATTTAACTTACAACGTTTAAAAATCACATAAAGCTTCATAAAACTATAAATTGTTTTTTCAAATTCTAAAATCAAATACATTCTCTAAAATAATAAAAACCTTAATTCAACTTTAAAACCAAGACAGTAACCCCAAACTAGCTAATCTAAAACCTAAGTTTTCTCAAACCCTAAACTCCCCCAAAGCCGTAAACCCTAATATTCCTAAACCTTAATCCTTAAAACTCTAAAACCTTATAAACTTAAATATTAAAATTCAACACAGTAAGCCTAAAAACAACAATCTAGTAGCTAGTAATCATAAACCTAATGTTTTAAAGTACCCAAGCCCTAATTTCATGATTTTACTCCTCAAACACTAATTTGGTTAATCAAAGTACTTTATCAATCTCTTGAATTATAAAACTTTAATAAATTTCAATTACTTTAAAACTTACAGTAGCATAAACCTTAATATATTAAAATCCCAAAATCCTAAATATTAATTAAAGAACTTTAAATGGAAACAGTAAACATCAATTTATATTTTTACTTGCTTTATTTGATTATGTAGTCTATTATACGCTTTGATTTATTTAAGTTCATTGATTGATTTATTTAATTTATCATGGATGGATGTTTATTTTATATTTTGATTGATATCTTTGATGAATAATTTATTTATTATGAATGGTTATTTACTTTTATCAATATATTTTTGATTTCTAAATGTTGTAAGAGGTATGTTTCCACTTTGTGGGTACGTCATTAGTTAAATATCATGTAATTTAAATTGCATTTATATTTTGGACCAATGTAAGGACATGTTTCAACCTCATGGTGGGTGTCTTATTTAGTTTAGACATGCATGATGTAAGGGCATGTTTTCATCTTTGGATGGGTGTCTATTTATTTATTTTGCTTGGACTTTGCTTTGATTTCAATATAACGATGCTTTATTTCAATTATTGCGTGTAATATGGATAATATTGTTATACTTAAGAATTCTATAATATTAAGACATGTAAAGGAGGCCGGTTCTAATGAACCGGGCGTTGTGGGGGTGCTGGCCATTTCTCACCTTCCCCACACGTACCCAACTTTCCGAACCCATTATGGGATTGGGGATTCCTTAGGAATTGATTCATCCACCACTTTCTTTTTCCCGGCCCGTCTGGGTGGTGACTCCATTTTCTTTGGACCTAGGTTCGTGTTCTCTAAGGCCCCGAGCCTAAACAGTGTCGAAGACTCAAGAACCATTTCACCGGGAGTGGGGGCAAAAATCCCCGCTTACAGGGTGCTTAATCCAAAACTAGATTCTCTATCCTAAACTGGATTTGGGTTCTCGACTCGAAACTGAATTTTGGGTGTTCGACCAGAAACTGGATTTAAGTTCTCGACTTGAAACTAGAATTTTAGGTTCTTGACCCAAAATTAGATTTTGGTTCTCGACCCGAAACTGGATTTTTTGGTGCTCGATCTAAAACTGGATTTTTGGATGTTGTACCGAAAACTGGATTCTCGATGCTAAACTAGATTTGGGTGCTTGACCTGAAACTGAGTTTGGGTTCTCGACCTGAAACTGGATTTGGATTCTCAACCTGAAACAAAATTTTGGGTGCTCGAACCAAAACTGGATTTGTTTTCTCGACCTGAAGCTAGATTTTTGGATTCTCTATCCAAAATAAGATTTGTGTGCTCAAATCAAAACTGAATTTTTTGGTGCTCGAACCACAACTGGATTTTTGGGTGCTCGACCCGAAACTGAATTCTCGATCCTAAACTGGATTTTAACTGACCTTTTTTCAGTTGAGAATTCTGCCTAAACCGACTGTTCCATTCTTTTTGTTCTTCCTTTTGCAATAAAATTAGCTATTTTTTACTTGACCCTCATATCATCTCCTTCCATCTTCAGTTATTTTTTAGCTACCTATTATATCATCTCCTTCCATCTCCTTATCCCCTGCATGGAAAAATATTGAAAGTGAGTTTGAAAATGTTTTGTACGCACATAAATGTTTTGATCATATATGTACATATATTTAGGTTAATTTTATTGGATTTAAGTTAATTTTTCTCTTAATTTGTGTTTAAAGTTTGCTTGAAGTGTTTGATTTAGATGGAAGCTCAAAAGAATGAATTGAAGGATAAAAAAAGTGGAAAAGCATGTGACACACCCAAGAGACACAACCAAGCCATTGGCTTTGTCCCTCATCCAAGGCAACACACATATGACACGGCCTGAGTTAACAAGCCACTGGCCGTGTCCTTTAGAACAAATTGGTAGAAGCAGAGATTGGGAGAAGACACGGCCAAGCCACTGGCCGCGTCTCACTTAATGAAGCCAAAGAGTGATACCAAAGAAGCAAAGGTAGAAGCGAACACACCCAAGAGACACGGCCAAGCCATTGGTCGTGTTACATGACACGGCCAAGGCCTTGGCTATTTCTCATCTAAAGAACAAAGCAAGGATGGAAGCAGTGGAGAACACACTAAAGAGACAAAGCCAAACCACTGGCCATGTCCTATGACACGACCAGAGCCATGGCCATGTCTCATATGGAAAAGAAAGGAGGTTTTGAGTCAGCCATGGACACGGCCACATGACATGGCCATGCCCATAAGAAAATGAGTGACACGGCCAAGTCACTCATGACTTGGCCGTGTCTTGTGAAAATTCTTTTAATCATTTTGTACGAATTGGGGAACAAAATGGGGAACAATAGGTGATATATTTTAAAAAGAAACAATAAAAGATAAAAAAGTCTGCCTAATTTTTGGAAAAAATTATAAAACAAAGAAAAAGATGGGAGACAAAGTGTGGTGTGTGAATTGGCAAGAGATGGATGTTTCTTAAAAAATTAAAAGAAGATGAGAGGGGTGGAGTATATACACGTTGGCTATTTTTAAAGAAGGGAGTTCTGAGTTTTTGTTCTTGATTTTTCAAGAGGATAGACACCATTCTCTCTTCATCTTCATTCTCATTCATCTTTCATTTCTTCCATAGATAAGAGCTAATCAATATTGGGGATTAAATTGAGTGAGCAAGTTTTTTAGACAATTAGGGTTTGAAGAAAGCTTGATTGGAGTTGAAGTTTGAGAAAGTTACATTCCATCCTTCAAGAGGAGAGCCATTGATTTAGGGAGCTTGAAAGTTATTCATCATACAACAAGGTGGCAGCTAGGAGGAAGACAGGTAGTCCAACTTTTGGCATCTACAAGGGGTTTTTCATATTCTCTCTTTTGATTCATTTCTATATTGTTGTTGTTTTATTATGAACATTAATATTACAATGTATAATTTTATTTGATGGATATTGAGATGGATATTTGTTTTAAATTGATGATGAGCTAATCCACTCATGCTTTGGGTTGTAGTAGATTTAATTAAATGACTTGGTTTGATAATTCCATTAGTATATCTTATTCTTGGTTGATTGCATTGGATTGAATAGTAGGTTGATAGATTGGCCACCTATTAATCACTTAATATTGAATGATGGACCGAGAGGTGAAATTCAATATTGGAACTATGTAATCAACTACCCTAAGAATGAATTAGAAATATAAGTTTTTGGGTTTATTAATTTGCAAATTCAAAACAATTGGTTGTTGTTAATTCATGAATGTGAAAATTAAAGAATTGGTAATCACTAATTAAACTCAAGGAACAAATTAAAATACAAGGTTTGAGAATTAAGCTTTGATTAAATTTATCTACAACCCTAGGCACCATTCCTAGAATTGAATTGATCTTACACAACTATTACTCATTTACTTTTAAATTAAAATTGCTTTTCACCATTCTAACATATCACACTCTTGTTTTTAAATTTACTTGAGAGTGTCGCTTGTATGGGTGATCACTGTTGCTACAACTACCTCATATACTTGCAAGTGTCACTTGTAGTAGTAATTAGTCGAGCACAACAAGTTTTTGGCTCCGTTGCTGGGGAAGGTAATTGTTATTTGTAGTTTGATTCTTTTATTTCAATTATTTTATTGTTTAAAGTGTTACTTTTTGAATTGCCTAGGTGATTTATGGAAGGATGAAGGTCTTAAGGAAATGAACTTATTCTTTATATAGATGATATTATAGACTACCGAGAGCCGAAGGAGTAGATCCCATGAGACATGAAGGAGAAGAAACCGATGAGCAATTTGTGGAGTACACTAGAGTAGAAATGGGTGACGTAGAGGAACCACCTATGAAGGAGTTTGCCCAACCCACCATTCAAGTAACCACATCATGTATTCAGCTGAGCAACACAGCAAGGAACTATGAACTTAAAAACACTCATTATAGTATGCTTCCATCCTTCCATAGATTACCGAATGAAGATCCTCTCAACTTCATTAGAGATTTTTACACAACACTGCTTTGCAAGCACTAACAGAGGATAAACTTAAAATGAGATGTTTCCCATATAGTTTGAAAGATAGGGAAAAAGTGTGGTTAATGACCTTACTGGAAAATTCTTTGACTACTTGGACCGAGGTGTACAACAAATTTATGGGAAAATTTTATTCACACCAAAAGACCAAGGAGCTTAGGGGGAGTATTGCAACTTTCACCCAATTTGATGGGGAGCCATTTCTTGAGGCATGGGATCGATTCAAATCTCTATTATTTCAATGCCCTCATCATTATTATCTGTAATAATTGCTCAATCACTTCTTCTATGATGGGCTAACTCAACAATGTCAAAACATAGTGGATAATGTTGCAGGAGGGGCAATTGGTGAGAAAACAGCAGCTGAAACAGTTGCATTATTTGAAATGTTGGGAGCCATTCTCAACAAAAGAGCATTGGAGAAAGGAGAAGAGGGGCATATGAGCTGAATGCAAACTCAGAAATGGCAAGGCAAATTGCTGAGTTGACAAGGCAATTTAAATTGTTGAATTCTAGAGAAAACTTGCTGGGGCCAAGCCAAGAATCATATGCATCATCTGGTATGGTAGGCCACAATGCAAATGTATGTCCTTCAAATTTTGACCAATTCCAAGAAGGGCAAGAACAAGCTTTTTCTTTTGAAGGGTTCCAACAAAGGGGAAGAAATGACCCGTACTCAAATTCTTATAATCCCAGTTGGAGAAATCACCCTAATTTTTCATGGAAGAACCAACAACAAATTCAACCTCAACATTCATTCCAAACTTATCAAAGGGGACCCCCAATTTCAAGGCCAAGGTTCAAATCATGAGCAAGTCAAGAAACCTTCAGTTGAAGACAATTTGAATGCTTTCATTCAAATAAGCACTCAAAATCAAGAGGTGAACAATAAACGGTTCGACTCTTTGGAAGCCTCAATTAAGAAGGTTGAGATGCAAGTGGGTCAATTGGCTAGTCAATTACAAGGTAATCAAAAAGGAAAATTTCCAAGATAACTGGAGCAAGCCAAAGCAATCATAGTCCTAAGAATTGGTGAGGTACTTGATAATAAAATCGGCGATAATAACATTAATGATTCTTTGGATGTAAGAACAATGGAAGAAGATGGTGAGGAAATACAAGGAGGCAAAGCTTAACCAATTGAGCCTAAGAAAGTTAGTGAGGAGGCATCAGTGGCACCAAAGCTGCACAAATCTCCAAATCTATACAAACCGCCAATTCCTTTTCCAAGCAGGTTAAAAAATGAGAAGCATGATAAGCAATTTACTTAAATTTATAATATGCTCTCAAAGGTAAGTATTAACCTTTCCTTACTTAAGGTGATTAAAAATATGCCATCATATGCCAAATTTTTTAAGGAACTTAACACAAAAAAGAAAAAATATGAGTTGAATGAGAAGGTGATAGTCTCAGAAGTAACAACTGTTGTTTTACAACATAGGTTACCTCTAAAACTAAAGGATCCTAGAAGCATTATAGTTAGTATCTCTATGGGGAATGGGAAAGAAATTATTGGTATGTGTGACTTAGGAGAAGCATAAATTTGATGCCATACTCTGTTTACTTGAAATTAGAGATAAGGGAACTTAAACCAACTAAATTGGTTTTGCAACTTGCGGATAGAACTCTTCGATACCCTAAGGGAATCATAGAAGATGTTCTAGTTAAGGTAGGGAATCATTGATTTCATTGTCTTAGATATGGAGGAAGAAATTTCTGGAGATTATGAATAAACAATTTTGTTAGGGAGACCTTTTATGGCCACAACTAACACATTAATTGATGTTAAAAATGAAAAATTGACCATGACTATTTTAGGTCAAACTGTAAAATTTTCAATTTTTAACACTTCCCCTATTCCCACTACTGCTTTATATAAGGACTGTTCTTTCATTTATTTTACTGATAATGCTGTTGAAGAAGTTTTCTTGCAGGAGAATGGTGAAGACAAATTGGAAAGGGTTTTAAATTTGGAGGAAGAAGTTGAAGGTTCAAATGAGGAGACTCAACCAAAGGGGGTTGAACTTAAAGAACTTGCAAAGCACTTACATCATGTTTTTCTTGGGGAAAACAATTCACAACCAGTGATCATTTCTGCTACTCTTGGTAGTGAGATGGAAGATAAACTTGTGAGGATGTTGAAAAAATTCAAGAGAGCTATTGGTTGGGGGTTGAGTGATATCAAGGGTATTAGTCCCTCTATGTGCATGTACAAGATAGTTCTAGAGGAAGGGGCTAAACCAGTGAGAGTGGCTCAAAGGAGACTTAACCCTAATATGAGCGAAGTAGTGAAGAAGGAGGTTCTTAAATTGCTTGATGAAGGGGTAATCTACCCCATTGCTGATAGTGAATGGGTTAGTCCT
This sequence comes from Garcia nutans, assembly GCA_947685225.1. Lineage (NCBI taxonomy): Eukaryota > Viridiplantae > Streptophyta > Magnoliopsida > Malpighiales > Euphorbiaceae > Garcia > Garcia nutans. Next base: position 42,611,288 of record CANTUV010000031.1, read on the forward strand.
GTTCACGTCGTGTGAAAGAAAGTAGGTTTGACTATGGTCCAGAATAAGAAAGGAGAGTTAGTACCTACTCGAACACAAATCGGGTGGCGAATGTGCATAGATTATAGGAAATTAAATAATGTTACCAAGAAAGATCACTTTCCATTGCCATTTATTTATCAAATACTTGATAGGTTATCTGGACACACTTTTTACTATTTTCTTAATGTCTTTCAGGTTACTACCAAGTCCCGATAGCACCAGAAGATCAACCAAAGACAACATTTACTTGTCCCTTTAGGATATTTGCCTTTCGGAGGATGCCATTCGGACTATGTAATGCACCAGGTACATTTCAAAGACGTATGCTTTTGATTTTTTCAGGTATGCTGGATAAATGCATTGAGGTGTTTATGGATGACTTCTCTGTTTTTGGTAATTCTTTTGATGATTGCTTGCAAAAACTGACTCTCGTGCTTGAAAGATGTATTGAATGTAATCTTACCTTGAGTTGGGAAAAGAGTCATTTCATGGTTGATCATGGGATTGTTTTGGGTCATGTCTTTTCTCATAAAGGGATTGAGGTAGACAAGGCTAAGGTTGAATTAATCATGAATCTACCTCCACTCACAACTGTTTAGGAGATTAGAAGTTTTTTGGGACATGCTGGATTTTATAGGAGGTTTACAAAAGATTTTTCAAAAATTTCACGTCCTTTGTGTCATTTTCTAGGAAAAGATGTTCCATTTGTTTTTTATGACAAGTGCTTAGAAGCTTTTGAAATTTTGAAAGAAAAATTAAATTTCGCTCCTATAATTGTTTCCCCAAATTGGGATTTGCCATTTGAAATCATGTGTGATGCATCAAATTATGCCATTGGAGCTGTTTTGGGCAAAAGAGTGAATAAATTGATGTGTGTAATTTGTTATGCAAGTTTATCTTTAAATGATGCACAAGTGAATTACACAACCACTAAAAGGAAAATGTTAGCTGTGGTGTTTGCACTAGACAAATTCAGATCTTACTTGATAGGTTCTAAAGTCATAGTATTTTCCGACCATGCGGCCTTGAAATACCTATTGTGTAACACCTCGGTACCCCATATATGCACACTACATACACTCACATATCTAATATACGTATACCGGATACAGGAATGTCACGGTTTATTTTAATGCAAACCAATCTTTCAATTTAACAATATAAGAAAGACTTTAAACATTTAAATTATATTATAAAACATAATAGATAGAACATTTGTTTATTAAGCAGCGGAAAATGTAGCGGTATATACATATATATACATCAAAATTAATATTTACAAAATATAAAGTCTATACATGTTTGGCAGTTTGTCTTTGATCTTGAAGTCCACAATCAACACTTCATAAGGAATCACAAGCTTAGACTCGACTCGGTCTAGCTAAACTCTCCGGTTCAACTAGATCTACCCTGTCACCTGTACGATGAACCACAATTGCGATAAGCCATAGGCTTAGTGGTACAAACTATGATGACAATATGCTTTAATGTAATGCTAATGTCATACATTCAAACATTATAAACAATACACAAGGATATCATATTTCATAATATTACATTATATTATTCAAATGTTTCATCATTCTTATTCACATTTAAGCAAAGACAAGCATGGGCCCAAAAGAAACTAATATGCCATTCAAATTCTAGAGTTACTGTTTTGGTCCAATAATCACATTTATCAAATCCATAGGCGAATCATTATCACAATGAGAAACATCTCATATGTAACATCCCAACTAGGCTTCAAGGACTAGGCCCATCCAAGCTTCAAGGGGAGCTAAGCATCAACCCAACTTGGCTTCAAGGACCAAGCCCAACCCAGCTTCAAAGGATTGTTACTTTTAGGCATGCCACCAATAACAAAACTCTAAAAATTGAATAACACATTAAGCACACATTTCTTTTATTATTTCATTATCAATTCCATTCTCATGTTCTCATAATCATCTAGGCAACCATGCCCCAATTATTTCATTTGCATCATTATAGCCAACAAAAATGGCTTCACATCTCGTCATTAGGGTATACATAACCAATTGCATTGTACATACATTTTCAATGACCATTATATCTTTCACATTATGCAAATCATAGCATTAATCAAATGTATCAACAATGTAATAGATTACTTAACACATTTACAATTAAATGTGTTAAGTCCCAAAGTCATGTAAATGTATGCAAACATGTAAAGTTTGTACTTACTTCAAGAGCAACTCACACCAATCTAACCACTTCCTCTTCCAAGAATCCTTCAACACTTGGATTAGTGCAACTCAATCTCTTCAAAACCTAATCCAAAAGGGATGATACACACTCACTTAGTGATACACATAAGGAAATAAGAATAAAAACCAACTAGGGCAAACTCCATACATGACACGCTCAACCACATGGGCATCTCCCTGATGGTGCCCTACACTCACAACACAGAAGCTTTGACATGCTCAGTGACATGGGCTTGTCACTGGACGTGTCAATCCACCAACATCACAGAAGGTATGACAAGCTCAGTGACATGGGCGTGTCACTGGACGTGTCAATACTACTCCAACACAGAAGCTGTGACACGCTTCGTGACATGGGCGTGTCACTGGTCGTGTCACCCATCTAGAAAATAGAACCATTGACATGCCCAAAGACTTGGCCGTGCTCATGGGCGTGTCAGGCCAAAAATCCTGATTCCAACACCAATAATACTACATCAAACAAATATCATACTTTACCCTTTTCCACTCCAAACAATCTTACACAAAACCATCAATAAACCATACTAAACTTTCATAAACACTAAAACAACTCAAAACAAGCATCAAACACAAATCACAATCATAATCACAACTCAACACATACACAATACACAACTCTTGCTCTTTCACCAAACCTAACTCTTTCTCTTCAATCCAACCCCAAAATCAAAACCAAATAGACAATACAATCTCAAACACATCAAAATAACCATACACATATCATAAACAACCAATCAACAACCTCAATTCACAAACTCAAAAGAAAACCAAAGAAACAAGTTGGAAACTTACCAAAAGTGATGAAAACCCTTAGATTTCCAACTGTGAAACACCTTCAAATCTTGAGTTTGGAAGAGCAAAATCTCTCTTTTCCTCTTGCTATGGAGATAGCCGGCCAAAGAGAAGAAAGAAGAAGAAGAAGATGATTGAAAGAGCAAAGTCAAACTTCTTAAACCACACAACCTCCCTTTTAATAACAACTAAGCAATTTAAATATTATAATATTACAAATATCATCTTCTACTTATTTAATTCCATTTTAAAAAAAATCAATAAATCTTATTTGACCATCACACTTGTTGATTTGCATATGTTATATATATCTATATATATAAATATACACACTTCTCTTTTCCTCTCTTACCACTTAAACTTAAATATACCTTATATCATTTAATCCAATTTCAACAATAATCATTCCAAAAATTTTAGGGTATAGTTTGGGATATTACATATTGACCAAACCACAAGCTAAACCCAGTCTCATTAGGTAGGTATTGATGCTACAAGAATTCAATGTTGAAATCAAATATCATAAGGAAAGTGAGAATGGAGTAGCCGACTATCTCTATAGATTGAACTCTCACGATAGTGATGCAAAAATTACTTATGAAAATGCTTTTGAAAAACTCCTGGATGAAAACTTGTTCGCTTTAACTCAAGCACCTTGGTATGAGCCATAGTTGTTTAGAATTTGCAGGGATGAAATTATAAGAAGATGTGTACCGGAGGAAGAACAAAAATAAGTGTTGCAATTTTACCACAACATGTATTGTGGAGGGCATTTTGGAGGAAAGAAGACCACCGAGAAAATTATTTAAAGCGGTTTGTATTGGCCTACTCTTTTTAAGGATGATCATTGTAGACCCTTAATTTTTGACCCAGTCCAGTCCAATATGTTTTATTTAGTCCAAAATGATTTTTGTTGTCTAATTGGTCCAAAATAATTTTTTAAAATAATTTTTGCTTTAGTATCTAATTTTTATTAATAAAAAATAAAAATGAACAAATAAAATTCAAAAAATAAAAATAAAAATAAAAATCGGCGTCGAAAAAATCGGTGACGAAAAAATCATCGCGCAGGCCCGTGGGCATTTCGCTCGCAAGATTTTTTCTGTGGGCAACTGCAGGCGAAATGGTCTCCCGCTCCTCGCCCACTGCAGCATTTGACTGCGGCAGATTTTTTTCACCGGCGCAATTTTTCCTGAGGCAATATTTTTTCGGCAGTGCAATTTTTCTGACACAAATTTTTCGAAACCTAATTAAATTAGGTTTCAGTTTCCTTATCTTATCAATATTACTTGCCGTGATTAATTAGGAATAAACCATATGAAACCTCTATAAATAAGGACCAAAGACAATCAAATTAGAGGAGGCCGAAAATAAAAAAAAATTGGACAGTAGCTTGATAACCTTGACACCAAATCAGTGAAGGAAAAGGAGCAATTCAATTTGATATTTTTTTTCTGGAATAGCAAGGACACGATTTAAGAAATTCAAAAGGCAACAATTGTCTTTATTTTATTTCATCTAAGAAAAACAATTTTTGGAGGAATCATCAAAAGGAGATATGTATTAAATTCTTTGATTATTTTTTCACAGTAGCTAAAACTAGGAATTTGTGTTTTTCAAAATTTAAAATCTTAGAAATTTAATTTAGTTTTTCTAAAGTCAAAAACCCTTTTTCGTTGCTTTATTCTTTCAAAAGTTTAAAATCATCAAACTATTTCTTCAAATAACTAAAAACCTAATTTGTTTTTCTAAATTATCAAAACCATAATTGTGATTCTGTTTCCTTCCAAAAGCTTTAAAAATATCTTTTCTATTTTATATAAACTTTAAATCACTTTGTTTAAACTTATAAAACTTCATGAAATCATCAAATTATTTTTCCAAATCCTAAAATCAACAAATCACCTGAAACCCTAAAATCAAAATCCTAAAATCCTAATTTAACTTCCAAAACTCAAAATAGTAAACCCTAACCCTTTAAAACCTTAAACCCTAACTTTTTCTAAACCTTAATCCTTTAAAACCTTAAAAATCATATAAACACAAATATCTTAACTTTACATAGTAAGCTTGAAATCACCATTTAAAACCACAAATCAAAAATATTTTAAAGTGTCTAAAACCCTAGTTTCATGATTTCACCATTCAAATATTAATTTAGTTAATCAAAGAGTCTTACCAAACTTTTAAAACATAAAACCTCAATCTATTTTAATTCCATAAAAAAGTCACAGTAGCTTAATTTTATGAATTCCAAAACCTTAACACATGAGATAAAGAACTGTAAATGGAAATAGTAGCTATAATTTGGATTTTTATTTACCTTATTCAATTCCATATTTGATCATACTTTTTTTTTATTTCTTAAGCTTTAATTTATTTAAATTCAATGCTTGGTTTATTTTATTTATCATGGATGGATGTTTACTTTTTATTGATATTTGATACCTTTGATGAATGATTTATTTATTATGAATGGTTATTTACTTTTATCAATTTATTTAGATTTTCAAATATTGTAAGAGGTATCAATTACTTTTCTATTTTAGAACCTATGTAAAGGGCATGTTTCTACCTTTCGGTAGGTGTCCTATTTAGGCATGTGATGTAAGGACATGTTTCCATCTTCGGATGGGTGTCAATTTATTTGTTTTGTTTTGTTTGGACATTGCTTTGATTTTAATATAATGATGCTTTCTTTTTATTGTGTGTAGTATGAATAATATTTTTATATTTAAGAATTTTATAATATTAAGACCTATAAAGGAGGCCGGTTCCAATGAACCGGGCGTTGTGGTGGTGCTGGGCCATATCTCACCTTCCCCACACGTACCCAACTTTCCGAACCCTTTAGGGGGTTGGGGATTCCTTAGGAATCGAGTCATCCACCCCTTTCTTTTTTCCGGCTCGTCCGGGTGGCGACTCCATTTTCTCTGGACTTAGGTCCGTGTTCTCTAAGGCCCCGAGCCTAAACAGTATCGAAGAACCATTCCACCGGGAGTGGGGGGTAAAAATCCCTGCTCACAGTGGCGACTCCACTGGGGATAAGAGAAGTTGATTCCGTTGGTCTTTATATTATTCTATTCTTTCTTATAATGATATTATCCATTGCATCATATTAGTTTGCATCGTGTGCGTGAGTTAGGACGCCCGTGTTACCCGTGTTATGTTATGTAAGGGATACCATACTTTCACTCAAGGTATGGAGATCGAGCATGGCATAACCACTCATAGCGTCATACCATTTGGTATATACTTGCTATGGGAACCTAAGCCTTTTTACCAAAAGACTAAAGCTCATGTAATTGGCCTAGTTACTTTCCTTAGGTTTTACCCCAAAATGAATGATGTTTGACTATGGTTAGTTTATCTTAGTCTAAATCATGGCTTATTTGGTTTGTTATTTTTCTAATAGGACCTAAGTATATTGTAAGCTCAAAATAAACTTTTCTTTAAAGTCCAAAAGACCAAAGCTTTTTCAAAATTTTTCTCAAGATGGTCTTTAAACAAATAAAAAATTCTTTGGCCCATGGCCCAAATACTAAGCCCAAAATCCATTCTTCTAAAATCTTTTACAATGGGCTTAGAAACAAAACTATTTTCACCCAACCTTTTCTTACAAAGAGCTTGCAAAATATTGAGGTCAATTATGAAATACCAAAAATCAATTGTGGGCCTAGTTTACATTAAGAATAAATTAACCATGGACTTGTTTTTGGCATGAATCACTAGTTACTCTTTTCAAGTGAGAAATCTATCTATAATAAACTTCTTAATTTAGTTTTAATCCAATATAGCATAAAAGCTACTATAGTTGGTTGAATGGATTAAAACCTAATTAATGGGAATTACTATGAATGGATTTCCAATTTTGAAAATATAACTATTGGTTGAAACGTCCGAGGGAATTATTTGAAAATAAGATACCCCATGTTGGTATTTTGTTAACCATATACCTAGGAAAAGAGACTCGCCATTCGTGTCTGGATGTTATAAGGTTGGAAGAAACATCGTATTTGTCCTTGTTTGTTGATTGTTTTATGCATACATGCATACATTTGCATCTCATATCATTGATCCTTTCTGGCTCACAGCCCTGGATTATGAAAGTTCAAAAGCTTACGACAATCCAACATACGCCGGAGACGAAGTATCTAGCAATGACTCAATCACTTGCTCACCAAAAATAATGGATCCCGAACAAATTCAAAGAATGATGGATGATGCCCTCAATGCTAAGATGGAAGAAATAAAAGAGGCCATGGCCGAGACCATAAAGAATTAACTAGCTGCAATTTTAGGAAACAATGCCGAGGCATCTACTAAGAAACCAAAGGACAAAGAGAAGACCAAAGTTAGTGAAGTGATTTTTGATGATGAAAAGGTGATCATTGATGATGATGATGATTGGGCTCAATACTACCAAGATGTTCAAGAGAAGAAGAAAGAACCGAAGGTTGTTGAGAAAGCAACTATTGAAAAGACCGAGACATCTGATGTTGAAAAGATGATTGCTGATTTAGACAAGAAATTTGAGAAGAAGCTAAAAACCGAAGAGATGTCTGAGATCGACAAACTATTTGAACAAGATAAAAAGGTCCCTTATAAATTCAAGATGCCTTCCTTTGCTAAGTAAAAAGGCACCGAAAATCCTCATCTTCACATGAAGCAATACATCACTGCTATGCAATCTGCCCGAGCTACTACGACTCAAACCCTAAGGTACTTTATGCTCTCATTGGACCCTGTTATCCAAAATTGGTTCAATACCTTAGATGATGGAACACAAAAGAGTTGGGATCTACTTTACAAAGCCTTCATCCAACAATATGGATATAATGTTGAGTTGGAAGTTACCTTGATGGAAGTGGAGTCCATTAGGCAAAGGCCGAATGAGAATTTTGTGGACTATGTGAAAAGATGGAGAAATAAGGCTGCTTTGCTCAAGAAGAGGCCCAATGAATCCGATCAAATAAGGATGATCGTGAGAGGTGTCCTACCTAATCTCCATGAAAGGATGTCTCACACCCTTATAAGGGATTTCAAAGATCTTCTCCAAGCTGGTCTACAAATTGAAGAGTGGGAAAGGGAGAAGAATCGCTTTTCAATAAAAAGGAATAAGAAAGGGAACTACCAGTCGGGCAATCAAAGCACACAAAAAGAAGTTGATGTCAATACAACTGGTCAAGCAAATAGAAGACAGTTTTCAAATATGGGGAAGCCTTTGTCTTAGGTCTTCGACAAGCTACAAAAGAAAGGGTTGTTACAACCATTGGCTCCTTGACCTTTGCTTAGTCCATTACCCCCAAAATTTGATACTAAGGCTTTTTGTCAATTTCATCAGACTCAAGGACATGAGACTGATAGATGTACCCGATTAAGGCATGAGATCAAAGATTTGATTGATAATGGCAAGTTGCCTGAGCCGAATAAGCCCAACACCAAAGACAATCCATCACCAAGGTTCAATAGAGTACCTCCACCAGCAACCTTCATGGTGGGAAAAGGATTGGAAGAAGATTTTGTTTTATCATCCTTTCAAGATGGGGATATTGAAGATATGAAAGGAAAAGAAGCTTAAACTCAACAAACTTTCCTTAACTTGAATGTTACTTTTCAATTTTACCTTTCTTAATATTTAATTGGAACTATCATGTTTTTCAAATTTAAATTTGTTTGAATAAATTACTTTTATCAAAATTTTTGTTGGTCTTTGTTCATTTTGGTGCTCAACCGATGAGGAATCTAGCTTGATATTTATAAATTAATGTGTCTAGGCATTATGACTTGAATGACTTTACTAGATGAGAGAATTGCTCTATAGCATCGAGTTGTGTATGCTTACTTAGAGAGGGCTCCTTCATAATTACCTTTGTCTAGGTCCTAGTCAGTCTTAGAACATGCTTTGACAAACTTTCGAGGCAAAATTGAACTCTTCTTATTTAAGAGAGAAATGATCTAGGCATTGTTTGGTTAGCCAACAACTAGTATCCACCCAATTGAATATCAATCCCTAGTTGTCCCTTTGAGCCTTCATAAAATTTTAGCTTTCTTTTCATTGGCATATAACCCCCAACAACCTGCCCTGAGCTGTTGTGATACTTTTGGCAAGTCTTATGATCACTAAGATGAAGAGGCAAGAAGATCAAAGAAAACAATGATTAGTCCAGATAATGAGGATAGGTGAAGTTCTCAAGACCATGAAGATAGTTGAAGTTCTCAAAACCATAAGGGTGGTTGAAGTTCTTAATACCATAAGGGTAACTGAAGTTTTCCTAATATCTTCAATATATCAACATCAACATCAGAGTAACAAATGATTTATCCCTATTAAAGAAGATTTATGCTACTTATCCATTATTGGAAGCCCAAGTTGGTACAAACAAGACAACTCTTTTAGAGCTAGAACCAAAAAAGAAAAGAAAATAGAAGAAAAGAAAACAAAAAAGAAAAGAAAAAGAAAAGATAAGAAAAAAGAAAGAACAGAGAAAAGAAAAAAAAGAAAACTCAAAATGGTTCAAAAAGCTAACTGAGTTCTCTTTGATCTAAGACAACAAAAGGCTTCCATTTGGTTTATAAGGACGGTTTTACTTGATTTGGTCCAACCCAACCAAAGATTCGATCAAAATCAAAGAAAAAGGAGAAAGACCATCCAGTTCTTGAAAGTTCTGTACTTGATAGTCCTACTAGAAAGAATGACAAAATGATAAAAGAAAGGGAAGAGTAAGGAAAGAGGAAAGAAAAGGGAAAAGAAGAAAAGAAATGAATTTGGGTCTTAAATTTTTTGCAAGGGCAAAGATTGTCCCAATCAAGATCCAGATTAAGGCCAAGAAGATAGAAAGAATTTGGAGTCTAGCAAGATTGCCTCCAAGCTACCTAAAATTCCAACAAGAAATTTGTAATGTGAGGGTTTGTCCATTATGTCACACCAGCTCCAATCTCAAAATGGCCTTCACTTAAACCTGTGTCCCTTATAGACCCCATTTCAAGCTTATCAAAGACCTGTTGATCTCTCTTGGTAGGTAGAGTCTATTGGTGGAGATAGTTTGCATAAGCATACATATGAGATAGATAATATTTAAACTCAAATGAGACCTTTGGCCAAGTAATGTGTATGTGTCTTTCTGAAGTGCAACAATTCTTGCTTAAATAGAAATGATTCCCGAGTTTAGTACGGTAATTAGGGTTGTCATGTTATAGATATAGTAATTTGGAAAATCAAGTATTGAGGTACATTGACATTGATTTGGCAAAGCCAACATTTGATTTCAAAATCAAAAATCAAAAAATTCAAAAAAATTCAAAAAATATTTTGTCATACAAAGCCTTCAAGTTAAGGGAAGTATGTTGAACCTTCAAAGGACACATTGGGAAAAGGGAATGATTATTGGCAAGGTCATGAAGAAGCTATCAATCGACATGCTAAAACATAGTTGGAAATGGATGCATCCCTAACACTGCTGCTTAGGGTCTCCACCACTCATGTTTTCATCATCTTGAAGATAAAAGCCAAATGCAAAGCTTTTGATCATTCCAATGTGAGACTTGAACGAGCGTCAAAAAGGAACCAATGAGAACACTTCTGCTAATCACCTCGATATGTGAGTTGATGGAACGACTGTAAGTATTATTCATGCATACATGAGCATATCACATCACACTTTCTTGTCTTTTATTGTCTATTCTTTGGCAAAATGGACAGCCAACAGCCTGCAAATTAAAGAATCTAAAGAATATATTGAATCAAGGGGGCATGGAAAGCCTATTCGTTTGTGGAAGCCCTAGTTACTTTGCAAAGAGAAGAAATGCGTGCTTATGCAAAGAACTAGACAAGAAAAACATCAATCAAAGCTTGCATGAAAGAAAAAATCCTTGGGGGGCAAGGAGAGGATATAAGATCCAATCAAAATCAGAGAAAAAAGGAAAAAAGCAGTTGCAAGGGAAAAGTGGTTAAAGTGCAAAAACTCTCTTGGAAGATCAAAACAAGGAAAGGAGAACATGGATCAATCAAGACATGGCCAAGCCAAATCAAGCTTGGCTGTCACCTCAAAGGAAATCTTGGCACAACATGACACAGGCAGGAGACACGGCTAAGCCATTGGCCGTGTCTCACCTAAAGGGCAAAGCCAAGAAAGACAAAGCAGAGAGAGAAAAGAAGTAGTAGGTGACACTGGTAGGCCATGTCCCATGACACGGCCACAAGCTTGGCTGTGTCCCATCCTAAGCCAAGAACAAATAAGAACCAAGGAAAAAACATAGAAGCTGACACACCCAGGAGACATGACCAAGCAACTGGCCGTGTCACTCCCATCTTCAAAGAACAAAGAAGACCCAATCTCCAAGGATGAAGATCCATTTTCAAGGGTGAAGACCCAATCTCCAAGGATGAAGATCCATTTACAAGGGTAAAGACCCAATCTCAATGGATAAAGATCCATTTACAAGGGTGAAAACCCAATCCTCAAGGATGAAGATCCATTTTCAAGGGTGAAGACCCGAAGTCTAAAGGAAGAAGATCCATTTTCAAGGGTGAAGACCTGATCTCAAAGAAGGAAGGTCCATTTTCAAAGGTAAAGATCTGTTTTGAGGCTAAAGAACCACAATGCATAGAATGGCTGGAGCAGTCAGACTTCTCACCTAAAAGGTTAGTCAAACTCATTCTAGGGTCCAAGTACCCAAATTAAATCAAAATCAATTCAATCTCGGGTTCAAGTACCCAATCTTGGGTGCCAAATCAAATCCGATCCAATTTAGGATCGAGTATCCCAATCCAGTTTAGGATCGAATGTCCAAATCCAGTTAGGATCGAGTATCCCAATCCAACTTATGATCGAGTATCCAAATCCATTTAGGATCGAGTATCCAAATCAAGTTAGGATCGAGTATCCAAATCTAGTTTAGGATCGAGTATCCCAACCCAGTTAGGATCGAGTATCCAAATCCAATTAGGATCGAGTATCCAAATCAAGTTAGGATCAAGTATCCAAATCCAGTTTAGGATTGAGTATCGCAACCCAGTTAGGATCGAGCATCCAAATCCAGTTTAGGATCAAGTATCCCCAATTTAGGATCGAGTATCCAAATCCAGTTAGGATCGAGTATCCCAATCCAGTTTAGGATAGAGTATCCAATTCCAGTTAGGATCAAGTATCCCGATCCAATTTAGGATCGAGTATCCAAATATAGTTAGGATCGAGTATCCCGATCCAGTTTAGGATCGAGTATCCCGATCCAGTTTAGGATCGAGTATCCAAACCTTTCGGGTCCAGAACCAAAATTTACCATTAGGTCCAGAACCTAGAATTATTTCTAAGTCAAGAACTTAGCTCGAGTCCATAACCTAAATTTTTCTTAGGTCCACAACCTAGAATCTTCCTTGAGTCCAGAACTCGAACCGGGTCCAAAACCCAAATTTTCCTTAGGTCGAGAACCTAGAATTATCCTTGAGTCCAGAACTCGAACCGGGTCCAGAACCCAAATTTTCCTTAGGTCTAGAACCTAGAATTTATCCTTGAGTCCAGAAGTCAAACCGGGTCCAGAACCCAAAACCTCAACCATCTCATCAAAAATTAATCTTATTGCTTTTCACTCTCTTTCACTAAAGTTTCAGATCATTCAAGTAGCGGGCAAACTGTAGACTCTTAATTTTTGACCCAGTCCGGTCCAATATGTTTTATTTAGTCCCAAATGATTTTTTTTAAATAATTTTTGCTTTAGTATCTAATTTTTATTAATAAAAAATAAAATTAAACAAATAAAAGAAAAAAAATAAAAATAAAAATAAAAATCGGCGTCGAAAAAATCGGTGATGAAAAAATCATCGCGCGGGCCCGTGGGTATTTCGCCCGCAGAAATTGCCTGCGAGCGAAATGGTCACCCGCAGAAGTTGCCTGCGGGCAAAATGGTCACCCGTAGGCAGGAATTTCCTGCTGGCGACGCCCGCTCCTCGCCCACTGCCGCAGTTGACTGCGGCAGATTTTTTTCGCCAGTGCAATTTTTCCTGAGGCAATTTTTTTTCGGCAGCGCAATTTTTCTGACACAAATTTTTCGAAACCTAATTCAATTAGGTTTTTGGTTTCCTTTTCTTATCCATATTACTTGCCGTGATTAATTAGGAATAAACCATATGAAACCTCTATAAATAAGGACCAAAAGGCAATCAAATTAGAGGAGGCCGAAAATAAAAAATATTGGACAGTAGCTTGAAAACATTGAAACCAAATCAGTGGAGGAAAAGGAGCAATTCAATTTGATATTTTTTTCTGGAATAGCAAGGACACAATTTAAGCAATTCAAAAGGCAGCAATTGTCTTTGTTTTAATTCATCAAAGAAAAATAATTTTTGGAGGAATCATCAAAAGGAGGTATGTATTAAATTCTTTGAGTATTTTTTCACACTAGCTAAAACTAGGAATTTGTGTTTTTCAAAATTTAAAATCTTAGAATTTTAATTTAGTTTTTCTAAAGTCAGAAACCCTATTTCATTGCTTTATTCTTTCAAAAGTTTAAAATCATCAAATTATTTCTTCAAATCCGTAAAAACCTAATTTGTTTTTCTAAATTATCAAAACCATTATTGTGATTCTGTTTCCTTCCAAAAGCTTTAAAAATATCTTTTCTATTTTATATAAACTTTAAATCACTTTGTTTAAACTTATAAAACTTCATGAAATCATCAAATTATTTTTCCAAATCCTAAAATCAACAAATCACCTGAAACCCTAAAATCAAAATCCTAAAATCCTAATTCAACTTCTAAAACTCAAAATAGTAAACCCTAACCCTTTAAAACCTTAAAATCTAACTTTTTCTAAACCTTAATCCTTTAAAACCTTAAAAATCATATAAACACAAATATCTTAACTTTACACAGTAAGCTTGAAATCACCATTTAAAACCACAAATCAAAAATATTTTAAAGTGTCTAAAACCCTAGTTTCATGATTTCACCATTCAAATATTAATTTAGTTAATCAAAGAGTCTTACCAACCTTTTGAAACATAAAACCTCAATCTATTTTAATTCCATAAAAAAAGTCACAGTAGCTTAATTTTATGAATTCCAAAACCTTAACACATGAGATAAAGAACCCTAAATGGAAATAGTAGCTATAATTTGGATTTTTATTTACCTTATGGAATTCCATCTTTGATCATGCTTTGTTTTATTTATTTAAATTCAATGCTTGGTTTATTTTATTTATCATGGATGGATGTTTACTTTTTATTGATATTTGATATCTTTGATGAATGATTTATTTATTATAAATGGTTATTTACTTTTATCAATTTATTTAGATTTCTAAATGTTGTAAGAGGTATGTTTCCACTTGGTGGGTACCTCATTTAAAGATCATGTAATTTAATTTACTTTTCTATTTTTGAACCTATGTAAAGGGCATGTTTCTACCTTTCGGTGGGTGTCCTATTTAGGCATGTGATGTAAGGACATGTTTCCATCTTCGGATGGGTGTCCAATTATTTGTTTTGTTTTGTTTGGACATTGCTTTGATTTTAATATAATGATGCTTTCTTTTTATTGTGTGTAGTATGGATAATATTGTTATATTTAAGAATTTTATAATATTAAGACCTGTAAAGGAGGCCGGTTCCAATGAACCGGGCGTTGTGGGGGTGCTGGGCCATTTCTCACCTTCCCCACGCGTACCCAACTTTTCGAACCCATTAGGGGGTTGGGGATTCCTTAGGAATCGAGTCATCCACCCCTTTCTTTTTCCCGGCCCGTCCGGGTGGCGACTCCATTTTCTCCGGACATAGGTCTATGTTCTCTAAGGCCCCGAGCCTAAAAAGTGTCGAAGTCGCAAGAACCATTCCACCGGGAGTGGGGGGCAAAAATTCCCGCTTACACTCATAATTTCTGTACAAGATGTGATAAATGCCAAAGAGTAGGAAACATTAGCAAAAGGAATGAAATGCCTCTCCATATGTTTATTGTGGTTGAAGTTTTTGATGTTTGGGGGATAGACTTCATGGGGCCATTTCCCAAGTCATTTGATTTTGAATATATTATTCTTATAGTGGATTATGTGTCTAACTGGGTGGAGGCTATCCCCACTAGGAGTAATGATGCTAATGTTGTTTTGAAAATTTTGAAGGAGAATATTTTAAGCAGGTTCAGAACCCCAAAGGCAATTGTAAGTGATGGAGGAAGCCACTTTTACAACAAATGGTTCGAGAAGTTAATGACCAAGTTGGACATATGACACAAAGTAGCAACTCCATACCACCCTCAAAAATTCGGACAAGCTGAGATCTCCAACAAGCAAATTAAAGGGATCTTGGAAAAGACAGTGAGCACAACAAGAAAGGATTGGTCAATTCGACTTTCAGAAGCATTATGGGCTTATAGAATTGCTTTTAAAACACCATTGGGAATGAGTCCATATAGGTTGGTCTTTGGTAAGGCTTTCCACCTACCGGTGGAATTGGAGCATAAAGCCTATTGGGCAATAAAGACCACAAATATGAACTTAGAAGGAGCAAGGGAGCAAAGAATGTTGCAAATTTCTAAGCTTAATGAGCTTAGAAATGAGGCCTATGAGAGTTCAAGAATCTATAATGAAAGGCAAAAGCTATGCATGACAGGATGATCCTTCGAAGAACTTTCTAACTAGGAATGAAAGTCCTCCTATTCAATTCCAGAATAAGATTGTTTCTCAAAAAATTGAAGTCCTATTGGAGCAGACCATTTCAAGTGATTCAAACATTCCCATATGGGGTTGTTGAGTTACTCAATTTGAAAACTAACGAAACATTTAAGGTAAATGGATAAAGGGTGAAGCCCTATCTTGAAGAAATTGATATTGCAAAAACTATTGAAAGTTTGATGTTTATAGACAAAAACTATGCAACAATGTCCAGCTACATGACATTAAAGAAGCGCTCAGTGGAAGCCAACCCATCGGTTTGTATTTCTTTTCATCATTAAATCTTCGTGTTTTGTCATTTAAATTTTAATTTTTTTAAGAGAATAGAATGGGTACGTTGATCAATTTTTGTTTTTGATGGAGTTTCAAGGTAAAGCCAGGAAGATAAGTGCATATCTTAGACTTGGGTAACACATTTGTTTAAAATAAATAAATAAATGAATAAATAAAAAATAAAAAAGGGAAAAATAAAAAATTTTAGCAGTAGAGGACATGACCACTTGGCACTGCCAAGCCACTGGCCGTGTCAAGCAAACCTAGAATTCCCAAGCGTGGACACGGCCAAAAGGCTTGGCCATGTCACCCAGACATGCCCAAGAGCCAGCCTGTGTCCTCAATCCCTTACCCGACACCCAAACACATAGCCTCGAACATGCCCATAGGACACGGCCAAGCCACTGGCCGTGTCCCTCCTAAAAGCTCAAACATGGCTAAGCCATTTCAAGCTTGGCCATGTCACTCTCTTTAAAAACTCGATCGTGACCTTTTTGTTCATCCCTAACCTTGGTTTTCCCTTCTTCTCCGTCCCCATCTCTCAAAACTTAAAAACCTCACCAAATCTTCCATTTCTCTTACTTAAAACTCAATTAAACCCACTTAATCTTCTAATTTTCAACTCAAAACTCCATAAAATCCATCAAAGATCAATTTTCCCCAAAAAGATCAAGATGCCTAGAACAAAAATGGTGTCCCACCATAAGTGGAGACAACCTCTATCATCCACTCCATCATCCTCTTCATCATCTTCAAAGAGGTTAACTCTTGTAGCATGGGGTTTCTTTTCGACGAGGTATGTGCATGACGAATCCCTTAATACTCTCCAAATTAGAGAAAATTTTTCTATATATGTTCAAAACCTTGGATAGGAAAAATTAGTTTCCATTAAACTTTTGCAATTCCATGAACTCACCATAGAATTTTTAAACTCTCTTGAGATTGAAAGAAATGAAATGAAGATTTACACTAGGTTTTGCTTTAAATTGCTTGGAAAATAATGTGTTCTTGATATTGAGCAATTAAATGCTATTTTTATTTTTTACCGGGAAGGGGAAAAATGCATTCCTAAAGGTTTTAGGAAATAATTCGCATGGGGAGGAATAGGCTCGGGGGTATGTATGTGGCCAAATCGGCCAAAGCAACCAAATTGATAAATCCTGCCTTGAGGTATCTACATCGATTTATGTCTTGTGGGTTCTTTGCAAGGAAAGAAAGCACGGGTGCGGTGGAACTAAGTGAGCTATTCTTTTTAGATTATGCTAGCAATGATATACCCGTAAGTGCCGGCTATTGGTTGGCTGATGTGATTGATAGTATAGGAAATAGGAAAAAGGGTGCAATTTGCATAGGTGGATTGGTGACCACCTTGGCTGTAGCACTTATTGATGGATTTGATCTTAGCACTTGCCAGATGACTAAAATTTTCGGGAGTGATTCATTGGATCTTGCTAACCTTGAAAAGATGCACATGGTTGTAAAAAGGAGAGGGGCTTATGTTATGCATTTAGATGAGCAGGTTGCACCAGAGGACCGACAAAAGAGGCCATGAGTTGATGAGGAGTCTGACTCGGATTCACTCAGTTTGGATGAAGATGCTCCGACACAGGATAATCAGGAGTTTATTAGTAGGATTGAAGCATTGGAAAGCAAGGTAGATCGTAATCATGCTGAGTCCTCACCCAGTTAGAACAAATCAATACCAACCTTGCAAAGATTCTTAGCCTCCACCCTTCAGCAGCCTCATCGTCATATCCTCCACCGTTGTAGAGCATATCAGCTTCTGCCTTTTGAAGACACTTTTTATTTTTCTTATTTTCAGTTGTTGAATATTTTAGTTGTTATTTTTCATACCGTTGTTGTTTACTAAAACTTTATGTTTTATTTTTGTTATTTTATATTTATTGCTTTTTAATCTTGAACAATTAATGTTCGGGGATGAAAGGTAGCACTTGCCTCACAACAAAAATGATGGAAATCAGGTTGTACTTTAACTCTCACCTCCTTTAAATTATCCTAGTTTCTATTGAGGACAATGTCAATCTTAAAGTGTGGGGTGCTAAGTTTTTTCTTCATAAATGCAAGTTTTTATTTTTCATAATCTTGTTGCTGTTGTTAAGTCTTTATTTTAGTCATTTTTGCTAAGTGTTTTGCCTTACCTTACATATTGTTTAAGTTCAATTATTATAAGAGGGTTGATAGATGCCCTTTTAATTTTTGAAGTATGAATTGGAGAATTGAATAAAATTTGTGCTTATTATTGATTTGGTGGATATTCCTTGAATTTCCTTTTAAACTAGTGAGGAATTGAGCCTATTAAGTTGAATATCAACTTATTATTCTTTATTGTGTGTGAACATCTTTGATTGATGAATTGCTAGAACTTGCTTTGTCATGCATGTTGAGACTACATAAAAAATTGCAGTTAGGCATAAAGATGATTAAGGCAATTAGGTGAACCTATTTTGGCTTAAAAAGACTAACCCTATATTCAACCTTATTTAGCCAATTTTAAGCCTATGTTGTTTCCCCTTTTCTTTCTTTTTCACAACATTGTTAACTTTGAACCATGATATTTTGTCTCTTACCCTTTCATTAGGTCAAGAGCATTTTAAGAGCATTTATGACCGAGTGTTGTGTTGAATTGTGGGGTTAAATTTAGTAGGTTTAAGATTGCAAACCATTATGTACTTTAGTTGTAAATTATAATTAATTTTTTTAATAGTAAAAAAAGAATAATAATAAAAAAAGAAAAAATAATAAGAATAATTGTTGTTCTTGTTGGAAGGGTTGAATTGAGTTTGGGAATGATCTTTGCATATTTAATAAGTGAGTTCCTAAAAAGTTCTTTAATGTCTAGTGCTAAGTGATTGGGAGGTATTGGGATTGTTCGGCTGTATCACATCATTTACTTCATTCTTGAAGTGCTCTTGAAATTACTGAATCAGCTCACATTTTCAAAATGTCATGCCTTTACCTTAGCCCCATTACAACCAAATGAAAGACCTTATGATTGATGATTGATTGAAATTTAGTGGTGGAAATTTGATTGGTAAGCAAGCTTATGGTGATAATTTGTCATTGAATGTTATGACTGTAAACACTACCTATTTAAACACTTCTAGAGTTGGTGAGGGAGTGTCAATATTGGTTATGTGTGGAAAATCACTAAATTGCATGAGTATTGGTTATATTTGGTTTGATATTGATTGCAGATTTAAGAAATTAGAAGTCTTGATATACTCTTATAATTCTTGAACTTGGCTAAATTTTCTTCTTTACTTGTTTCAATTTAACTTTGGTTGGGGACAAGCAAAGGATTAAGTGTGGGGTAGTTGTTTTGATCATATATGTACATATATTTAGGTGAATTTTATTGAATTTAAGTTAATTTTTCTCTTTATTTTAGTTTAAAATTCGCTTGAAGTGTTTGATTTAGATGGAAGCTCAAAAGAATGAATTGAAGGATCAAAAAAGTGGAAAAGCATGTGACACACCTAAGAGTGTAGACCCTTAATTTCTGACCCAATCCGATCTAATATGTTTTATTTAGCCCAAAATGATTTTTGTTGTTTAATTGGTCCGAAATAAATTTAATCAAATAATTTTTACCTTAGTATCTAATTTTTTATTAATAAAAAATAAAATAAACAAATAAAAATTAAAAAATAAAAATAAAAATAAAATCAGAGTCGAAAAAAAAATTGGCAGTGAAAAGCAGTCGTGCGGGCCCGTGGGTGTTTTGCCCGCAGGAATTTCCTGTAGGCGGCACGCCCTTAGGCCTAGAACTTCACCCGCAGGAAATTCCTGCGACGAAATAACTTCCCGCAGGATTTCCCTGCGGGCTGGCACGCCCACTAGCCCCAGCCACGGGCCCGGCTGCCGCAGTTTTTGCCAGCGCAAAATTTTTCGATCCAAATTTTTTGAAACCTAATCCAATTGGGTTTTAATTTCTTTCTTTTATTATTATTACTTGCCGTGTGTAATTAGAAATAAACAACCTAAAACCATTATAAATAAGGACCAATAGAACCAAATTAGGGAAAATAAAAAGAGGCAGTAGCTTGATTTTTTGAAACCAAATCAGTGAAGGAAAAGGGAAACTCAATTCAAGTGATTTTTAAAAGCAGCAGTAGCATGAATTAAGCAATTAAAAGGCAACAAAGGCTTGTCTTTGGAGCTAGTTCACCCAAGAAGAATTGTTTTTGGAGGAATCGACAAAAGAAGGTATGTTAAATTCTTTTTGATTTATGTTTTCACAGTAGCAAACCTATGAAATTAAGGTTTTTTTAAATAAAAATCTTTAGAACTTTAATTTAATTTTTCAATATTAAAACACTAATACATTACTTTATTTTCCAAAAAGACTTAAAATTATTATTTTTTGCTTCTTCAAAAGCCTCAAAACCCTAATTGAACAAATTCTTTAACAAAACCAAAAATTGATTTTGTTTCTTTCAAATTTTTAAAATAAGTTCTATTTCATTCAAAAAGTCTTCAAAAACATCTTTTATACTTATAAAAACTTCAATCCGTGAGTTTAAATTCATAAAACCTCATGAAATCATGAAATTGTCTTTTTAAACCCTAATTCAACAAATCACCGGAGAACCCTAATTTTAAAGCATAAAACCCTAATTCAACTTTTAAACCTAAAATAGTAAACCCTAAACCTTTTAAAATAGTAAACCCTAAATTTTTCTAAACTTTAATCCTTTAAAACATAAAAAACATAAAAACACAAATATGCTAATTTTACACAGTAGCTTAAAAATACAATTTAAAATCACAAATCAAAGTACTTTAAAGTGTCTAAAACCTTAGTTTCATGATTTCACCATTCAAGCCTTAATTTGGTTAATCAAAGAGTCTTACCAACCTTTTAAAACATAAAACCCTCATCTATTTTAACTCCATAAAAATTCACATTAGCTATAATTGAACTTTTATTTGCTTTATTCAATTCCATATTTATTTATACCTTGATTTATCTCTTATGCTTTAATCTATTTAATTTCAATACTTGATTTATTTAATTTATCATGGATGGATGTTTATTTTATTGATATTTAAATACTTTTAATGAATGATTTATTTATTATGGATGATTATTTACTTTTATCAATCTTTTTAGATTTCCAAAAGTTGTAAGAGGTATGTTTCCACATGGTGTATACCTCATTATTTAAATATCATGTAATTTAATTTGCTTTTCTATTTTAGAACTTATGTAAAGGGCATGTTTCTACCTTTTGGTGGGTGTCCTATTTAGGCATGTGATGTAAGGACATGTTTCCATCCTTAGATGGGTGTCCATTTATTTACTTTGTTTGGACATTGCTTTGATTTTAATATAATGATGATTTCTTTTAATTATTGTGTGTAATATGGATAATATTATTATACTTAAGAATTTTATAATATTAAGACCTGTAAAGGAGGTCGGTTCCAATGAACCGGGTGTTGTGGGGGATGCTAGGCCATTTCTCACCTTCCCCACACGTACCTAACTTTCCGAACCCATTAGGGGGTTGGGAATTCCTTAGGAATCGAGTCATCCACCCCTTTCTTTTTTCCCAGCCCGTCCAGGTGGCTAATCCATTTTCTCCGGACTTAGGTCCGTGTTCTCTAAGGCCCCAAGCCTAAACAATGCCGAAGTCGCAAGAACCATTCCACCGGGAGTGGGGGTGAAAATCCCTGCTCACAGTGGCGACTCCACTGGGAATAAGAAAAGTTGATTCCGTGGTCTTTATACTATTCTATTCTTTCTTATAATGATTTTATCCATTGCATCATATTAGTTTGCATCGTGTGCGTGAGTTAGGACTCCCGTGTTACCCGTGTTGTGTTATGTAAGGGATACCATACTTTCACTCAAGGTATGGAGATCGAGCATGGCATAACCACTCATAGCCTCGTACCATTAGGTATATACTTGCTATTGGAACCTAAGTCTTTCTACCCAAAGACTAAAGCTCATGTAATTGGCCTAGTAACTTTCCTTAGGTTTTACCCTAAATGCATGTTGTTTGACTATGGTTAGTTTATCTTAGTCTAAATCATGGCTTATTTGGTTTGTTCTTTTTCTAATATGACCTAAGTATATTGTAAGCTCAAAATAAAATTTTCTTAAAAATCCAAAAGACCAAAGCTATTTTTTAAAACTTTTCAAAATGGTCTTTGGACATAAGACTTTTTCTAAAAACAAATTTTAAAAAAAATTCTTTGGCCCATGGCCCAAATACTAAGCCCAAAATCCATTTTTCTAAATGGGCTTAGAAACAAAACTATTTTCACCCAACATTTTCTTGCAAAGAGCTTGCAAAAATATTTAGGTCAATTATGAAATACCAAAAATCAATTGTGGTCCTAGTTTACACTAAGAATAAATTAACTATGGGCTTGTTTTTGGCATGAACCACTAGTTACCTCTTTTCAAGTGAGAAATCTATTTATAATAAGCCTCTTAATTTCGTTTTAATCCAATATAGCATAAAAGCTACTTTAGTTGGTTGAATGGATTAAAACCTAATTAATAGGAATGATCATGGATTGATTTCCATTTTCAAGGATATAACTATTGGTTGAAACGTCCGAGGGAATTATTCGAAAGCAAGATACCCCATGTTGGTATTTTGTTAACCATATACCTAGGAAAAGAGACTCGTCATTCGTGTGTGGATGTTATAAGGTTGGAAGGAATATCCTATTTATCCTTATTTATTGTTTGTGCATACATGCATACATGTACATTTGCATCTCATCTCATTGATCCTCTATGGCTCACAGCCCTGGATTACGATAGTTCTAAAGCTTACAACAATCTGACCTACGCCGGAGGCGAAGCATCTAGCAACGCCTCAATCACTTGCTTACCAAAAACATTGGAGCCCGAAAAAATTCAAAGGATGGTTGATGAGGCTCTCAAAGCCAAGATGGAAGAAATTAAAGAGGCCCTAGCTGAGACCATGAAGAACCAATTGATTGCAATCATAGAAAACCATGCCGAGGCATCTGTTAGCACTAAGAAACCAAAGGACAAAGGGAAGACCAAAGTTAGTGAAGTAGCTTTTGATGATGATAAGGTGATCATTGATGATGATGACTGGACTCAATATTACCAAGATCTTCAAGACAAAAAGGAACTAAAGGTTGTTGAGAAGGCAACTATTGAAAAGACCGAGACATCTGATGTAGAAAAGATGATAGCTGATTTAGAAAAGAAATTTGAGAAAAAGCTGAAAACTGAAGAAATGTCCGAAGTTGACAAATTATTTGAGCTAGATGAAGAGGTCCCATACAAGTTCAAGATGCCATCTTTTGCTAAGTACAATGGCACCGGAAATCCTCATCTCCATGTGAAGCAGTATATCACTGCCATGCAGTCTGCTCGAGCTACTAAGGCTCAAACCCTAAAGTACTTCATGCTCTCATTGGACCCTGTTGTCAAAAATTGGTTCAATACCTTAGATGATGGAACACAAAAGAGTTGGGATCTACTTTACAAAGCCTTCATCCAACAACACGGATATAATGTTGAGTTACAAGTTACTTTAATGGAAGTGGAGTCCATTAGACAAAGGCCAAATGAGAATTTTGTGGACTATGTGAAGCGACGGAGAAGCAAGGCCGCTTTACTCAAGAAGAGGTCTGATGAATCCGATCAAATAAGGATGATTGTGAGAGGGGTGTTACCTAATCTTCGTGAGAGGATGTCTCATACACTCATCCATGATTTCAAAGTTCTTCTCCAAGCTGGTCTACAAATTGAAGAGTGGGAAAGGGAGAAGAATCGCTTTTCAATAAAAAGGAAAGAGAAAGGGAACTACCAGTCGGGCAATCAAAGCACACAAAAAGAAGTGGATGTCAATACAACTGGTCAACCAAATAGAAGGCAGTTTTCAGATCTGGGGAAGCCTTTGTCTTGGGTCTTCGACAAGCTACAAAAGAAAGGGTTGTTACAACCATTGGCTCCTCGACCTTTGCCTAGTCCATTACCTCTAAAATTTGATACTAAGTATTTTTATCAATTTCATCAGACTCAAGGACATGAGACTAATAGATGTACTCGATTAAGGCATGAGATCCAAGATTTGATTGATAGTAGCAAGCTACCCGAGTCAGATAAGCCTAACACCAAAGACAATCCATTACCAAGGTTCAATAGAGTACCTCCACTGGCAACCTTCATGGTGGGAAAAGGATTGGAAGAAAATTTTGTTTTATCCTCTTTTCAAGATGGGAATGTTGAAGATGTGAAGGGAAAAGAAGCCTAACTCAATGAACTTTCCTTAGCTTGAATGTTGGTTTTCAATCTTACTTTATTTAATATTTTGGAACTATTGTGTTTTTCAAATTTAAAGTTGCTAGAATAAATTACTTTCATCAAAATTTTTATTGGCCTTTGTTCATTTTGGTGCTCAACCAATGAGGAATCTAGCTTGATAATTCATGAATTAATATATTTATGCATCATGACTTGAATGACTTTACTAGGTAAGGGAATGGCTCTATAGCATTGAGTTGTGTATGCTTACTTAGAGAGGGCTTCTGCATCATTATCTTTGTCTAGGTCTTAGTCAGTCTTAGAACATGCTTTGACAAATTTTTGAGGCGAAATTGAACTCTGCTTATTTAAGGGAGAGATGATCTAGGCATTGTTTGATTAGCCAACGACTAGTATCCACCTAATTAAATATCAATCCCTAGTTGTCCCTTTGAGCCTTCATAAAATTTTAGCTTTTTATTGGCTTGCAAACTCCAATAACCTACCCTGAGCTGTTGTGATACTTTTGACAAGTCTTATGATTACTAAGATGAATAGGCAAGAAGCTCAAAGAAAGCAATGATTAGTCAAGATCATGAGGATAGTTGAAGTTTCAAGACCATAAAGATAGTTAAAGTTTCAAGACCATAAAGATAGTTGATGTTTTCAAGACCATAAGGGTAGTTGAAGTTTTCAAGTCCATAAGGGTAGTTGAAGTTCACTTAATATCTCTAATATATCAAGACAACATTAGAGTAACAAATGGTTTATCCCTGTTAATGAAGATTTATGTTACTCCCCTTATCCATTATTGGAAGCCCTAGTTGGTACAGACAAGGCAACTCAGTTTGAGCTAAAAAAAAAGGAAAACAAAAAAGACAAAAAGAAAAAAGAAAAAGACAAAAAAAAGAGAGAAAAAAAAGAAAAGAAAAAACCCGAAATGGTTCAAAAAGCCAACTGAGTACTCTTTTACCTAAAGCAGCAAAAGGTTTCTATCAAGATTTTTCCCAGCTTGTGGTAGCAGCTAGGAGTGTGGAGAGAGCTCAGGTTATTGCGGGTGCTTCTGAGGAAGAGATCAGGGTTAGAAGGCCCCAGTTTGAGGCAGGGTCTTCGTCTGTGAAAAGAGGTAAAGGAAGTTTTGTTCCTCGAGTTAGTAGGAGTTAGAGGTTAGCTGGTAGGTCAGTACAGTTTCAGAGGCTGAGATCTAGATCTACCGTTTCAGTGGCAAGTGCTCCGACCCCAGTGACTCAGAGATCCACTCCACCCATCTGCATTCATTGTGGTAGGCCACATGGTGGTACTTGTTGGAGGACTGGTGTGATAGGGGTATGTTTCAGATGTGGGTCACCTGATCACTTTGTTAGAGATTGTCCTGAGAGGCAGGAGCAGATGTTAGTAGATTCTACAGCTTCTCGACCTAGTGTGAGGGGAGGTCGAGGTGGCAGAGGTGTTGGTAGAGGTGGCAGATCTGGAGTCAGTCCTAGAGAAGGTTCTACATCCAGGGAGAGTAGACCAGAGGAGGTTGGATCTTCTCAGAGGATTTATGTGATGCAGAAACAACCAGATGCTTCGGCAGTTATAGTTGGTACTTTCTCTTTATTTGGTATTTCAGTACTTGCTTTGATTGATCCCGGATCCACTCATTCATATATTAGTGCATCTGTTTTGCCTGTATCTGATGTGCATGCTGAATCCCTAGGATTTGATGTATTGGTGACAAATCCTTTAGGGCATAGTGTGATTGTTAGTAAAGTGCACCGAGATAGTGCAATGGTGGTGCAAGGTGAGGAGTTCCTTAGAGATTTAATTGAAATGCCTTTTAAGGAATATGATTTGATCCTAGGCATGGAGTGGTTATCTAGACATGGAGCTGTGGTAGACTGTAAAAAGAAATTTGTTACTTTGAGAACTGGTGATGGTAGAGAGGTGATCGTATCTAGTGAGCAAGGACAGCTAGCATCCTTGTTTGTTTCAGCTATTGCAGTGTAATATCCTCATTTATGCCCTAGAAGTTTTGCATGTTGTTGTTGTTGTTGTTATTGGATTGTTGGTTTAAATTGAGAAAGAAAAGTATAAGTGTTTTGGGAAAGAATTTAGGGTTTAGAGACAAGTTTATATGTTGTATATATTGTGATATATATAACATATACATTGGTCAAAAGAGTTGGTCAAGGCAAGAGGAGATATTTTTTTTAGGGCATGTGAAATTACTAAAATGGGCAAGAGATAACAAAGAGAATTAAGATATGTATGAGGGCATTATAGTAATTTTCCTTTGGATGGGTATTTAATGAAGTTTGACTTTGTGATTCTTGATCATTTTCTCTTCCTCTTGATGGTAGTGGCCGGCTCTCCATTAGCAAAAGGGAAGGAGAAGTGTTCTTGATAGTAAGATCAAGATTGAAGGGAGAATTGAAGAATCAAGTTGAAGATTTGTGGAATTTCTTTACTTTAGGTAAGTAATTTCTTGTTTTCTTTTATTAATTTGGAAATTGTGGTTAAGGTGTATTGAGAATTGTTGAGATGATGATTTAGTGTGTTGATGTGTGTTTATAAGTGTTAGAGTTGATTGTAAGTTAAAAATTGGAGGTTGTGTTGGTTTGGTTGTGATTATGGAAAAATAAGTGAAGATTGATAGTGGAAAATCAAGAGTAGAGTTTGAGTTAGGGTTTTGAGATGGTGTTTGTTTAATTGTGATATTAAGGTGTTTTAAAGTGATTATTGTAATGAATATGTATTTAGAACATTGATGATGTTCATTTGAAGCATGTGGTATGATGTATATTGAGTTTTAATGCATTTGGAAGAGAGTTGGTTAGAATTAGGGTTTTGGTTTTGTGAGACACGGCCAAAGGCCATGTGAGACACGGCCAAGTCATATGATTGTGGACGTGTTGGATTAATTTTTGGGTGACACAGCCGTGTTCCCAAGCCGTGTGAGCTACTGTGAGTTTTGGTTGAAGAGACACGGCCGTGTCCCTAAGCCGTGTTTGCTACTGCCAAAGTTGAATTGAGAGACACGGCCACAAGCTTGGCCGTGTCCCTCATGTGTGCTGCCCGTGTCCATCAAATGAGTTGGTTAGGGTTTTGTTTCTTTGTTCTTTTTGCATTGTTTTGGTTCTTCAAAGGTGGGTTGGTTCTTAAACCTAACCCTAAAACACTTAAACACACTTGAATCAATGAATGAACTAATCAAATGCATATGGAAGATCCTAAAGCTATGAATCATATAAGTTGTTTTTTGCCCTAATTGCATTGTTGAGATTTAAACAAGGTTATGTTATGCATTGTGAAAGGTATTGTATTTTATGAGTAATGTACCTTGAAATGTTGTATCAAAGATGAAATGATAATTCAAATAAGATATGATATGAGACAATGCCATTGTGTTTGGCTATGATGAATGATGCTATATGATGATAATATGGAGAGAATGAAGGCATGTTTGCCTAAATGTTGATGAGAATTGAGAATGGAAATGATAATTGATATGTAAATGAATGGTGTGGCTAATGTGTTATTCCATTTTCAGAGTATGTTATTGGTGGCATGCCTAATGATAGTAACAATCTCTTGAAGTTAGGTTGGATTGAATCCTTGAAGCCTAATTGAGATGTTACCACCCTTGAAGCTAGGTTGGGTTAGTTCTTGAAGCCAAGTTGGGTAGAAGCTTAGCATGCTTTGCTCCCCTTGAAGCTTGGTTGAACTTAATCCTTGAAGCCTAGTTGGGTCTATGATATTGATATTGATAAATGTGATGATAGAACCAAAACATTAACTCTGAAAATTGAATGGCATATTAGTGTGTCTTGGGCCCATGCTTGTCTATGGTTAATGTGAGTCATGAATGATGTTAATTTTGCATATATGATGTTACATATATATTATGGTTTGAGAAATGACATTGCATTGCACGAAGTCATATCATTAGCATGATTATCTTACTAAGCCCTTGGCTTAGCGCGATAGTGTTTAATCGCGCAGGTGATAGAACTGTTAGAATCGAACCCGAGAGCTCTTCGAGACCGAGTGAGGGTAGACAGTGAAGAGTTGATTTTGGAGACTTAAAGATCAAAGGAGATTTGCCAATCATGTATAACTCTTTTTATATTTTGTAAAGTATTGATTAAATGTACATATTTGTATATTTGTAAATATGGAATTAAGTGTTTTCAAATATGTAAATATTTTATGACTTCCGCTGTGAAATAACTATATGTATGTATATATATATCTAATGTGTT
The DNA here is from genome assembly GCA_947685225.1 of Garcia nutans. Lineage (NCBI taxonomy): Eukaryota > Viridiplantae > Streptophyta > Magnoliopsida > Malpighiales > Euphorbiaceae > Garcia > Garcia nutans. Next base: position 42,639,804 of record CANTUV010000031.1, read on the forward strand.
TTATTTTAAAAGTAAATGATCTACTTTTCTATATTATATAATGATAATAGTATTGTATCTATTTAAATGTTTTGAATGTTGAAGAAAACCGTAGCATCCCTATGTTTGGTGCATTTATGCTACATGGTTGTAGTTGTAGTGTGTGTGCATTGGATGTGGGGGTGTTACAATTGTTTTGGTATCAGAGCCTAGGTTTGAGATTCTCAACCTAGGTAATATGTTATAAAAAAGAATATTTTGAATTAAAAAGTGAGTTTTTGAAAGAAAATACATGTTTGGGATTGGCAATCTTTGATCTTTAATAAGGTGTGTCCTGTTGTGTTTGCAGTGTTAGGTGTTGATGGATTCTCATTTGAGACAGTCAGTTGAGGGCAGTGAGGAGAGTGTTGCTCCTGATGAGGGAGTTAGAGTTGAGAGTGCTGGGGAGGCACCTGCTTCTGGGTCGGGGAGACCAACTGGTGAGGAGGTTCCACCAGCTTGGTTTGTGCATATGATGGAGACTTTCAGGCAAGCGCCAGTACAACCAGTGCCACCACCCCCTCAGCCTTTGGTGCCAGTGAGGCACTATGACAAGTTAAGGAAGTATGGAGCTGAGGATTTTATTGGTACCACTGATCCAGCTGTAGCAGAACAGCGGCTTGACAAAGTTCAGAGGATCTTTATTCAGTTGCAAGCCACCCCTGAGGAAAAGTTTGACTATGCAAGATCTTTGCTACAGAAGGATGCCTACGATTGGTGGAAGACTGTGCCACATTCCATGGAAGATCCACCAACTTTGTCATATGCAGATTTCTTGAGGGAATTCGAGTTGAAATATACTCCTAGGGAGTATAAGGATATGAAGAAGATGGAATTCTTGAGCTTGAAGCAAGATAACAAGACTGTTACTGAGTATGAAGTTGAGTTTATTTGACTGAGTCAGTATGCTGGGGGCATCATTGCTGATGAGATTGATAGATGCCGGCGATTTCAGGAGGGATTGAGGCCCTCGATCATGTGTTTAGTGGCTGGATCTCGATATCACGATTTCTCCCAGTTAGTGGAAGCAGCTCAAAGTGTAGAGCGAGCTCAAGTGATTGCAGCTGCTTCAGAGGATGAGGTTAGGGTGAGAAGGCCCCAGTTTGAGGCAGGGTCTTCTTCAGTGAAGAGGGGTAGAGGAAGCTTTGTTCCTCGGAGTATTAGGAGCCAGAGACCAGCAGGTAGATCAGTGCAGTTCCAGAGACAAAGATTCAGACCTGCAGCTTCAGTGGCAAGTGCTCCAACCCCTATGGTTCAGAGATCCACCTTACCTTTTTGCATCCATTGTGGGAGGCCCCATGGTGGTCCATGTTGGAAAGCTGGTGTTGCTGGGGTATGTTTCAGGTGTGGGTCACCGGATCACTTTGTGAGAGATTGCCCTGAGAGGCAGAGGCAGATGTCAGTTGATTCTGCCGCTTCTCGAGCCAGTGTGAGGGGAGGCAGAGGTGCCAGCTGAGGTGGTAGAGCAGGGTTCAGTTCTAGAGGTGGTGCTGCATCCAGGGAGACTAGACCGGAGGAGGTTGGTTCTTCCCAGAGGATGTATGTTATGCAGAGACAGCCGGATGCATCGGCGGTCATAGCTGGTACTTTTTCTTTATTTGATACTGCAGTACTTGCTTTGATTGATCCGGGCTCCACCCATTCTTATATTAGTGCATCTGTATTGCCTGTGTTTGATGTGCATGCTGAGTCCCTAGGATTTGATGTTTTGGTGACAAATCCGTTAGGGCATAGTGTGATTGTGAGTAAAGTGCATCGGGATAGTGCAGTGAGGGTGCAGGGTGAGGAGTTCCTTGGAGATTTGATTAAGATGCCATTTAAGGAATATGATGTGATTTTAGGCATGGATTGGCTATCTCGACATGGAGCTGTGGTGGATTGTAAAAAGAAAATTGTTTCTTTGAGAACCGGTGATGGGAGAGAGGTGATAGTATCTAATGAGCAGGAACAGTTAGCCTCCTTATTTGTTTCAGCTGTTGCAGCCCGGAGGTTGATTAGGAAGGGGTGTGAAGCCTATCTTGCTCATGTGGTAGATACTAGAGTGAAGGGTTCTCCTATTGATAGCATTGCCACAGTTGCAGAGTTCCCAGATGTTTTTCCAGAGGAGTTGATAGGATTGCCTCCTGAGAGAGAGGTGGAGTTCGGTATCGAGCTGTTGCCGGGTACCACTCCTATCTCCATTACTCCTTACAGAATGGCACCAGCAGAATTGAGGGAGTTGAAAGTGCAATTACAGGAGCTGTTGGATAAAGGATTCATTCGCCCCAGTGTTTCTCCTTGGGGAGCTCCTGTGCTCTTTGTAAAGAAGAAGGATGGTACTATGAGGTTGTGCATCGACTATAGGCAATTGAACAAGGTGACCATTAAAAATAAGTATCCTTTGCCTAGAATCGATGATCTCTTTGATCAGTTGAAGGGAGCGTCAGTATTCTCTAAGATTGATCTGAGATCGGGGTACCATCAGCTGAGAGTCAGAGCTGAGGATGTTCCGAAGACTGCATTTCGGACCAGGTATGGGCATTATGAATTTTTAGTTATGCCTTTTGGTCTGACGAATGCACCTGCAGCTTTTATGGATTTGATGAATAGGGTGTTTAGGCCCTATTTGGATCAGTTTGTAGTGGTCTTCATCGATGATATTCTGGTGTATTCGAGGAATGAAGAGGAACATGATTTGCATCTGCGGATTGTGTTGCAGATTTTGAGAGAGAAGCAACTATTTGCCAAATTGTCGAAGTGTGAGTTTTGGTTGGATCAGGTAGCTTTTCTCGGACATATTGTTTCAGCAGAAGGCATTAGAGTTGATCCGAGTAAAGTTGAAGCCATTTTGAATTGGAGTCCACCCAAGTCAGTGACAGAGGTTAGAAGTTTTCTGGGTTTGGCAGGCTATTACCGGCGGTTTGTGAAAGGATTTTCTTTGATAGCTACTCCACTCACCAGATTGCTTCGTAAGGGAGTGAGGTTTTTGTGGACGGATCAGTGTCAGGCTAGCTTTGAACAGTTGAGAGATTTGTTGACTCAAGCGCCTGTTCTCACTTTACCTATAGAAGGCCAACCCTATGTGATCTACAGTGATGCTTCACATGTTGGTTTGGGTTGTGTGCTAATGCAGGAAGGGAAAGTTATAGCTTATGCATCTCGTCAGTTGAAACCGCATGAGCTTAACTATCCTACCCATGATTTGGAGTTGGCTGCCATTGTCTTTGCATTAAAGATTTGGCGCCATTATCTGTTTGGGGAGAAATGTTTCATTTACACTGATCACAAGAGTTTGAAGTATTTGGGTGTTCAGAAAGAGCTCAACCTTCGGCAGAGGAGATGGTTAGAATTGATTAAAGACTACGACTGTTTGATAGATTATCATCCAGGTAAAGCAAATGTGGTTGCTGATGCCTTAAGTCGGAAGTCTTTAGCCGGTTTAACAGTTTACTCGCTCTCGTTGCTTGTTGAGTTGAGAGCTTTGCGTGCCAGTTTTGTACTTTGTGATGATGGTGCATTATTGGCACAGTTACAATTGAAGCCTGTTTTGTTGGATCAGATCAAAGAGGCTCAGTTAGCTGATAAGAAGATTCAGAAGATTGTTTTAGATTGTGAGAGTGGAAAGACTAGAGATTTTGTTGTGAAGGATGATGGGAGCCTATGGTTTAAGAATAGATTGTGTGTACCCGATAATGCTGACTTAAAGAGGATCATTTTAGAGGAAGCTCATCAGTCTTTATTTGCTATGCATCCGGGTAATACGAAGATGTATCATGATTTGAGACAGCATTATTGGTGGATTGGGTTGAAGAGAGACATTGCTGAGTTTGTATCTAAATGTCTCACTTGTCAGAAGGTTAAAGCAGAGCATCAAGTTCCCACTGGGTTACTTCAACCGTTGTCAGTGCCAGAGTGGAAGTGGGAAAGAGTGACAATGGACTTTGTGTCTGGGTTGCCTTTGACACAAAGGAGACATGATGCTATATGGGTGATTGTGGATAGATTAACTAAGACAGCTCATTTCCTTCCGGTTCGGATGGATTACTCTTTGGAGAGGTTGGCTGAGCTATACATCCATGAGATTGTGAGATTGCATGGTGTTCCAACTTCTTTAGTGTCTGATCGAGATCCCAGGTTTACTTCGAGATTTTGGAAGAGTTTGCATAGTGCTTTGGGTTCTCGACTGCATTTCAGTACTGCTTTTCATCCACAGACGGATGGACAGTCTGAGAGGGTGATACAGATCATTGAGGATATGTTGAGAAGCTGTGTCATTGATTTCACTGGAAGTTGGGATAGATTCTTACCTCTTGTAGAGTTTGCTTATAACAACAGTCACCAGTCCAGCATCGGAATGGCCCCATTCGAGGCATTGTATGGCAGACGGTGCAGAACACCTCTTTGTTGGAGTGAACTTGGTGATAGTAAGTTAATTGGGCCTGATTTGATTCAAGAAACTGAAGAGAAAGTGAAGTTGATTCGGGGCAGGTTAAAAGCAGCTTCAGACCGACAGAAGTCTTATGCAGATCTGAAGAGGAGAGACATTCAGTTTGATGTTGGGGATAAGGTATTTTTGAAGGTATCTCCTTGGAAGAAAATTTTGAGGTTCGGTCGGAAAGGGAAATTGAGTCCTCGTTTCATCGGACCGTATGAAGTGTTAGAAAGAGTTGGGCCAGTGGCGTATAGACTTGCTTTGCCACCTGAGTTGGATCGTATTCATAATGTGTTCCATGTATCTATGTTGAGGAGGTACAGGTCGGATCCATCTCATGTGTTGCCATTTGAATCTATTGAAGTGAGCCCAGACTTGTCATTTGAAGAGGAACCAGTTGCTAACTTAGCATATGATGTGAAAGAGTTGAGAAACAAGAGAGTGCCATTGGTGAAGGTTCTATGGAAGAACCACGGAAAAGAAGAAGCAACATGGGAAAGTGAGCAGACTATGCGAGAGCAATATCCTCAGTTGTTTCAGAATTGATTTCAGGTAATTTCGAGGACGAAATTTCTTTTTAGAGGGGGAGAATTGTAATATCCTCATTTATGCCCTAGAAGTTTTGCATGTTGTTGTTGTTGTTGTTATTGGATTGTTGGTTTAAATTGAGAAAGAAAAGTATAAGTGTTTTGGGAAAGAATTTAGGGTTTAGAGACAAGTTTATATGTTGTATATATTGTGATATATATAACATATACATTGGTCAAAAGAGTTGGTCAAGGCAAGAGGAGATATTTTTTTTAGGGCATGTGAAATTACTAAAATGGGCAAGAGATAACAAAGAGAATTAAGATATGTATGAGGGCATTATAGTAATTTTCCTTTGGATGGGTATTTAATGAAGTTTGACTTTGTGATTCTTGATCATTTTCTCTTCCTCTTGATGGTAGTGGCCGGCTCTCCATTAGCAAAAGGGAAGGAGAAGTGTTCTTGATAGTAAGATCAAGATTGAAGGGAGAATTGAAGAATCAAGTTGAAGATTTGTGGAATTTCTTTACTTTAGGTAAGTAATTTCTTGTTTTCTTTTATTAATTTGGAAATTGTGGTTAAGGTGTATTGAGAATTGTTGAGATGATGATTTAGTGTGTTGATGTGTGTTTATAAGTGTTAGAGTTGATTGTAAGTTAAAAATTGGAGGTTGTGTTGGTTTGGTTGTGATTATGGAAAAATAAGTGAAGATTGATAGTGGAAAATCAAGAGTAGAGTTTGAGTTAGGGTTTTGAGATGGTGTTTGTTTAATTGTGATATTAAGGTGTTTTAAAGTGATTATTGTAATGAATATGTATTTAGAACATTGATGATGTTCATTTGAAGCATGTGGTATGATGTATATTGAGTTTTAATGCATTTGGAAGAGAGTTGGTTAGAATTAGGGTTTTGGTTTTGTGAGACACGGCCAAAGGCCATGTGAGACACGGCCAAGTCATATGATTTTGGACGTGTTGGATTAATTTTTGGGTGACACAGCCGTGTTCCCAAGCCGTGTGAGCTACTGTGAGTTTTGGTTGAAGAGACACGGCCGTGTCCCTAAGCCGTGTTTGCTACTGCCAAAGTTGAATTGAGAGACACGGCCACAAGCTTGGCCGTGTCCCTCATGTGTGCTGCCCGTGTCCATCAAATGAGTTGGTTAGGGTTTTGTTTCTTTGTTCTTTTTGCATTGTTTTGGTTCTTCAAAGGTGGGTTGGTTCTTAAACCTAACCCTAAAACACTTAAACACACTTGAATCAATGAATGAACTAATCAAATGCATATGGAAGATCCTAAAGCTATGAATCATATAAGTTGTTCTTTGCCCTAATTGCATTGTTGAGATTTAAACAAGGTTATGTTATGCATTGTGAAAGGTATTGTATTTTATGAGTAATGTACCTTGAAATGTTGTATCAAAGATGAAATGATAATTCAAATAAGATATGATATGAGACAATGCCATTGTGTTTGGCTATGATGAATGATGCTATATGATGATAATATGGAGAGAATGAAGGCATGTTTGCCTAAATGTTGATGAGAATTGAGAATGGAAATGATAATTGATATGTAAATGAATGGTGTGGCTAATGTGTTATTCCATTTTCAGAGTATGTTATTGGTGGCATGCCTAATGATAGTAACAATCTCTTGAAGTTAGGTTGGATTGAATCCTTGAAGCCTAATTGAGATGTTACCACCCTTGAAGCTAGGTTGGGTTAGTTCTTGAAGCCAAGTTGGGTAGAAGCTTAGCATGCTTTGCTCCCCTTGAAGCTTGGTTGAACTTAATCCTTGAAGCCTAGTTGGGTCTATGATATTGATATTGATAAATGTGATGATAGAACCAAAACATTAACTCTGAAAATTGAATGGCATATTAGTGTGTCTTGGGCCCATGCTTGTCTATGGTTAATGTGAGTCATGAATGATGTTAATTTTGCATATATGATGTTACATATATATTATGGTTTGAGAAATGACATTGCATTGCACGAAGTCATATCATTAGCATGATTATCTTACTAAGCCCTTGGCTTAGCGCGATAGTGTTTAATCGCGCAGGTGATAGAACTGTTAGAATCGAACCCGAGAGCTCTTCGAGACCGAGTGAGGGTAGACAGTGAAGAGTTGATTTTGGAGACTTAAAGATCAAAGGAGATTTGCCAATCATGTATAACTCTTTTTATATTTTGTAAAGTATTGATTAAATGTACATATTTGTATATTTGTAAATATGGAATTAAGTGTTTTCAAATATGTAAATATTTTATGACTTCCGCTGTGAAATAACTATATGTATGTATATATATATCTAATGTGTTTTATTTTAAAAGTAAATGATCTACTTTTCTATATTATATAATGATAATAGTATTGTATCTATTTAAATGTTTTGAATGTTGAAGAAAACCGTAGCATCCCTATGTTTGGTGCATTTATGCTACATGGTTGTAGTTGTAGTGTGTGTGCATTGGATGTGGGGGTGTTACATGCAGCTAGGAGATTGATTAGGAAAGGGTGTAATGCTTATCTTCCTCATGTGTTAGATACTAGAGTAAGGGGTTCTCAAATTAATAGCATACCCATAGTTGCAGAGTTTCCAGATGTGTTTCCAGAGGAGTTGCCAGGGTTGCCTCCTGAGAGAGAGGTGGAGTTTGGTATTGAATTATTGCCTGGTACCACTCTTATCTCTATTACTCCTTATAGAATGGCACCTGCTGAACTGAGAGAATTGAAGGTGCAGTTGCAGGAGTTGTCGAATAAAGGGTTTGTTCGCCCTAGTGTTTCACCATGGGGAGCTCCTATTTTGTTTGTGAAGAAGAAAGATGGTACTATGAGATTGTGTATCGATTATAGGCAATTGAACAAGGTGACTATTAAAAATAAATATCCTTTGCCTAGAATTGATGATCTCTTTGATCAATTGAAGGGTGCAGCAGTGTTTTCTAAAATTGATTTGAGATCAGGGTACCATCAGTTGAGGGTCAGAGCTGAAGATGTTCCTAAGACCGCCTTTCGGACCAGGTATGGGCATTATGAGTTTCTAGTTATGCCTTTTGGTTTGACAAATGCACCTGCAGTTTTTATGGACTTGATGAATAGGGTGTTTAGGCCCTATTTGGATCAGTTTGTGGTAGTGTTTATCGATGATATTTTGGTGTATTCGCGTAATGAGGAGGAACATGACAAACATTTGCGGATTGTGTTGCAAATTTTGAGAGAGAAGCAATTATTTGCTAAATTGTCGAAGTGTGAGTTTTGGCTTGATCAAGTAACTTTTCTCGGTCATATAGTTTCAGCAGAGGGTATTAGAGTTGATCCGAGTAAAGTTGAAGCTATTTTGAATTGGAGTCCACCAAAGTCTGTGACTGAAGTTAGAAGTTTTCTGGGTTTGGCAGGCTATTACCGACGGTTTGTAAAAGGGTTTTCTTTAATAGTTTCTCCACTTACCAGATTACTTCGAAAGGGGGTTAGATTTGTGTGGACAGATCAGTGTCAGGCTAGCTTCGAACAGTTGAGAGAAATGTTGACTCAAGCACCTGTTCTTACTTTACCTGTGGAAGATAAACCATATGTGATCTACAGTGATGCTTCACATAGTGGTTTGGGTTGTGTGCTGATGCAAGAAGGTAAAGTGATAGCTTATGCTTCTCGACAGTTGAAACCGCATGAGCTCAATTATCCTACCCATGATTTAGAGTTAGCAGCCATTGTGTTTGCATTGAAACGTTGGCGACACTATCTGTATGGGGAGAAGTGTTTTATTTATACAGATCATAAAAGTTTGAAATATTTGGGTGTCCAAAAAGAACTGAATCTTCGGCAGAGAAGATGGTTGGAATTGATTAAAAACTATGATTGTTTGATTGATTATCATCCTGGCAAAGCAAATGTTGTTGCTGATGCCTTGAGTCGGAAGTCTTTAGCAGGTTTGACTGTTTATTCGCTCTCGTTGCTTGTTGAGTTGAGAGCGTTACATGCTAGTTTTGAAGCATGTGATGATGGCGCATTGTTGGAAGAGTTGCAAGTGAAACCAATATTGTTGGAGCAGATTAGAGAGGCTCAAGTGGCTGATGAGAAGATTCAGAAGATTGTTTCAGATTGCCATAATGGAAAGAGTCGAGATTTTATTGTGAGAGATGATGGGAGTCTTTGGTTTGAGAACAGATTGTGTGTACCTGATGATGCTAAATTGAGAAGAATTATTTTAGAAGAAGCCCATCATTCAGTATTTGCTATGCATCCGGGTAATACAAAAATGTATCATGATTTGAAGCAATGTTACTGGTGGTCCGATATGAAGAGAGACATAGCGGAGTTTGTATCCAGATGTCTCACATGTCAGAGGATAAAAGCTGAGCATCAAGTTCCAACAGGATTGGTCCAACCTTTATCAGTGCCTGAATGGAAGTGGGAAAGAGTGACGATGGATTTTGTGTCTAGTTTACCATTGACACAAAGGAAGCATGATGCTATTTGGGTAATTGTTGATAGGTTGACTAAGACAGCTCATTTTCTTCCGGTTCGGATGGATTACTCTTTGGAGAGGTTAGCTGAGCTGTATATCCATGAGATTGTGAAATTGCATGGTATTCCAATTTCTATAGTGTCTGATCGAGATCCCCGGTTTACTTCCAGGTTTTGGAAGAGTTTACATGGTGCTTTGGGTTCTCGACTACACTTTAGCACTGCTTTTCATCCGCAGACAGATGGGCAGTCAGAGAGAGTGATACAGATTATCGAGGATATGTTGAGAAGTTGTGTCATTGATTTCTCTGGAAGTTGGGATGGATTCTTACCACTTGTGGAATTTGCTTACAATAACAGTCACCAATCCAGTATTGGTATGGCACCATTCGAAGCATTGTATGGTAGACGGTGTAGGACACCACTATATTGGAATGAACTTGGTGAAGGTAAATTAATTGGTCCTGATTTGGTTAAAGAAACTGAAGAGAAAGTGAAAATGATTCGAGATAGGTTGAAAATAGCTTCAGACCGACAGAAATCTTATTCGGATTTGAAAAGGAGAGACATAGAGTTTGATGTTCGAGATAAGGTATTTTTGAAAGTGTCTCCTTGGAAGAAGATCTTGAGGTTTGGTCGGAAAGGAAAATTGAGTCCTCATTTCATTGGACCGTAAGAAGTTTTAGAAAGAGTTGGGCCAGTTGCTTATCGACTTGCTTTACCACCCGAGTTGGATAGGATCCATAATGTATTCCATGTTTCTATGTTGAGGAGGTACAGATCGGATCCATTTCATGTGTTGCCTATTGAATCTATCGAAGTGAGTCCAGATTTAACATTTGAAGAGGAACCAGTTGCAATCTTGGCACGTGAAGTGAAAGAATTGAGAAATAAGAAAGTGCCACTTGTGAAGATTTTGTGGAAGAATCATGCAAAGCAAGAGGCAACTTGGGAAAATGAACAATTAATGCGAGATCAATATCCTCAATTATTTCAGACTTAATATCAGGTAATTTCGAGGACGAAATTTCTTTTTAGAGGGGGAGAATTGTAATATCCCAATGTGTGCCCTAGAAGTTTGGATATAATTGTTGTTGATTGAATTATGTGTGTCACATCCGCCTACTGCATTTATGCAGTGTAGAGACGTGCATAGCGAGAGTAGGGAAAAGGAGAAGATAATTCTTGATAACAGCCCTAGATAAGGTTGTATGACAAAAGGGACATAATTATAATTTTTAATAAAGTTGGGGACGTAGATGTAATTTCAAAGAAAGTTGCACTGGATGTTCTTAATAGTGCATATAATAGATTCCAAAAATGGAATGTAGAGAAAAATCGGATCGCAACGACGTGTAACGGTTTTTCCAGGAAATGTCCCGTTAAAGAAAAATGAAGAAATGTTGACTAAGGGCATTTTGGTCATTATCAATTAAAGTTATACATGAATTTAGGGTAGGAAATAAAGACGTGAGTACGTAGAGAATGGCGAGAGGTTAAATATGAAACGATCGTCAGTGGAAACGAAGCCGGAGAAAACCCGAGCAAAAATAGGACCTAAAGGGAATTTTGTAAAAAGTTGAGGGCTTATCGGTAATTTTTCAAAATGACTTAGAAACCTAAAATAGATCTTATAAATAGAAAGTAGAGGTCGAGAGGATCAAAACCATATATAGTTTGACTCGTGGAGCTATACGGTTTAAAAGATATGATCGATTAATCGCCGGAACGTAATGTGGCTCAGTTTCGTGTCGGGACCGGATGGGTAACCGGGACAACTTTATGAGATCCAATGGGAAGAGAGACAAGTGGAAAGAAGTAAAGGAAAAAGGAAGTTATTAAAATCAAAGGTTGGCCAATCAAAAGAAAACATTTAGCATGTGTAATAAATGTGTAATAAATGAAGAAAGAGAAAAAGTGGACAAGTGGGCAAGGTGATCATCATTTCCTTTGTCTATAAATATATGTGATATGAAGAACCAATTTCTCTCTTTTCCACTTGCAAATTTCGGCCAACAAAGGGAAACACCAAGGGACTTCCAAGTTTCTTCAAACTTTGATTTTTAAGGTAAGTTCTAAGGTTTTTAAGTGTGTAGACTTTAATTTTAGTATTAGTTTTAGGTAGTTATATATTTATTGGAAGATTGGGAATTAGAGTCTTATATGGAATTGAAAAACATAATAATAATATTAAGTAAGTGATGAGATTAATTGATTAAATGGAAGAATCAAGATGTAGAAAGATTAATAAGGTTGGATTAGGGGTTTCGGTTGGAAAAGAAATAGAGGATAATTTATTATTTTGAAATTCTAAGGTTTATGTTGTATCTTGAATTGATTGAAGGAGAAATAAAGAATTAAAGAAGGAGAAGAAAGAAAAGCCAAGAGGAATTAAAGAAATAAGGTTTGGTACTTTACTTTTGAATAATAAATTTTGGTTTGATGCTTTACAAACTTTGGTTTATGAAAGTTTTGTTGTTGATGCTTAAATATATTGATTTGAGTTAAACATGCAAAAGTTGTCAAAGGGAAGTGTTTGAATCTTCACTTTACCATTAAAGAAGCCTTAATATTGATTTGCAAAAGAAAAATAAACTATCCTATGCATTTTATGTGTTTGGGCCGAAATGGTCCCAAAAAGACAGCTTTCTGGACCTTTTTGTGGAAATCGTTTGAGGCAGCAAATGAGTGAATTTTTCAACGAAATTTTACATGCAATTAGTCAACATATAAAACAAGTTTTCTGTAAAATTTCAGCTAAAAATAAGATCATTTACTTGGTCAAATGCATGACTGAAGTGGACTGAAAGTTTGACGAAAACCCAGATTTTACTATTCATTTGGTCATGCCATTTTGCGTTGCCGATTTGTCTCGCCGCAACACTATTCATTTGGTCAATTTGTGATATTTTGAGAAATGCTTTGAAATGTTTGATGTGTTTATTGTGGATGTTAAATATGCGAAAAAGGGGAATGGTTTGACTAAAGAATGTGTTGCGCGGCATAAATGGCAAAGTGCGATGGGAATTTAAAATGATTTTGCGAGTCATTCTAAAATGAGGTTTGAGACTTAAATTGAATCATTTTAATCTTTTTGCTCTACTGGATAGTGGGAGTGGTAGATAAGGGTATGGTGCACTATAATAACTTATGCAGTACTGCTTGATATTGTGATTGAATTGATATGATCTGAACTCAATGGTGAGGGCCATTGGGGGCCAATGGTGAGGGCCATTGGTTATAACCAGGATGGTGAGGGCCATTCCTGTGATCTGATATCGGTGGTGAGGGCCACCTATGTTACAGTGGTGAGGGCCACTGCCTTATCACTATGGTTCCCTATATACCAGTAGAGCCTGGATCAAAGACATATTATTTTTCGTTGAACTATATAATGCAAATGAATTTGAATTATGATTTTACATTATTGAAAACATATCATACTGAATGTATCACGATTTCTATTGGTATAATGTTGGTTGATTGTTGATTTTATTATTTCCTTTTTACCTCGAATACTTTCATGTACTACTTTTTATTTTTATTGGTAAAGTACCCACTGAGCGACAACGCTCAGCGAGTTAAGTTTTCCTTGACTCGTAGGTTCGGAGCAGTAGATAAATCTTGGGGAAGCAACGACCAGACCACAGCAAATCTCAGGGATAGATCTTTTAGTTCCATTATGAGTCGATAGTTGTGGCATGTATATGAATAAATATAAAAGAGATTTTCTATGTTATAATTGTATGTTAGTAGTATGTAATAATCATAAATCTTTATTTTATGTTATATTAGAAGTGTGAACTCTTCGTGCAGGTTTGTAGTTGAGGGTATAAGGTGGATTCATTGGGAGTGCATTAAATTTGATGGTATTCTTACTCACATTGGTATGTGTAAAATGTTTTCAAAAATCAGAAAAACAAGTTTTGACGACACTTGGGATCCAAATTTCTAGGCGGAACTATGACAAAATTTCTGTAAAAATCAGAACTAAAATTTAACTAAGTAAATTGGTAGCAACAATTAGGATAGTGTGGCACCTCTACTCAGCTTACACATGTAGGTTGGGAAGGGGTGTTTCAATTAGTGGTATCAGAGCTAAGGTTTAGCCACTTCTGGGTAATCCAACATAGGAGGATGTACGTTTTATGTCGGGAGTGGCCATTACCGACGTAAAACGAGATATCCTGTAGTAAATAAGAGATTGCACGATTTCGTGGAGTCCTAAATCTTGCAATGTATATAAGGGCTTCTTAATATTGTAAAACTTTGTGTTTGAAAATAAATAAAAGTTGTGTTGTATATGTGTTATTTAAGAATTTTTATTTATATACATGCCACTTAGGATAAGATAATGCTGTTGGTCTGGGTCGTTACTAATGATGGGATGGTATATGTTTACTCTTTAGATGTCGCAAGCAGCGCAGCGTGATATAGAGGAGGAGGTCGAGTCTCAGGCCTCCCGAGTTGTAGAAATGCGTGTATCTGAGACATCAGCGTCGGAGCAACCACCCGCTGATGCTCCTATTCCCAATGATATGTTGCAACAAATGGCTGCCGTATTTCGGCAAATAGCCGGCGTTGCCCCAGCGCCAGCACCCGTACCAGTACCTGCTGTAGGAGGGGAAAGGAAACCCCCGATAGAAAAGATAAGAAAGTATGGTGCGAAGGAGTTTAAGGCTCGAAGGGACGATGATTCTTCAACAGCCGAGTATTGGCTGGAAGGAACAATACGAGCCTTAGATCAGTTACAGTGTACGCCAGAAGAGCGAGTGATATGTGCTACTTCCTTATTAGTGGAAGAAGCATATATATGGTGGGACACAGTTCACCAACGAGTTTCACCGGAACAGAGAACATGGGATTTCTTTGTGAATGAGTTCAAGAGGAAGTTTATATCGGAGGCATACCTAGATGCCAAGAAAAAGGAGTTTCTACACTTAAAGCAAGGTCGACTGACCGTTGCTGAATACGAGAGGGAATTTACTAGGTTGAGTAGGTATGCCAAGAAGACAATTGAAGACGAAGAAGCGCTAGACGTGATTGCAGGTCAGTTGTCTATGTTTGGAGTTTCGCTTTACGTTTTAATAGATCCAGGTTCTTCACACTCATATATATGCAAGAAAAATGAAAAACTTGAGAACCTAAAGGTAGAACTAGAAAAAGAAGGAATATTAGTTACTAACCCATTAGGAAATGAGGTGATTACTAGGAAGGTAGTGAAAGATTGCCCCGTAGAGATACACAGACATATCTTTTGGGGAGATTTATTTGAACTACCATTTCAAGAATTCGATGCTATTCTTGGGATGGATTGGTTGGCCAAGCACGATGCACTAGTTGACTATAAACGGAAGAGAGTTACCTTGTATACTGCAGACGGTGACGAAGTGACCCTAGTAGGAAAAAGGAAGGACTATCTAACTAACATTATTTCTGCCATGACGGCTAAGAGGTTAGTGCAAAAAGGTTGCGAGGCATACCTGGTATGTGCATTAGTAGCGAAAGAAGAGGCACCAAAGTTACAAGATATACCTACTGTATGCGATTTTCCCGACGTATTTCCTGATGATTTACCCGGATTACCACCTAAACGAGAGGTGGAATTCATCATAGATGTGTACCCGGGAGCTGCACCAGTATCCATCGCACCTTACCGAATGGCGCCAGCGGAGCTAAAAGAATTAAAGGTACAGCTACAAGAACTTTTAGACAAGGGGTTCATAAGGCCAAGTGTGTCACCATGGGGAGCACCAATATTGTTCGTGAAAAAGAAAGACGGATCCTTAAGGTTGTGTGTAGATTACCGTCAACTTAATAAGCTGACCATCAAAAACAAGTATCCGTTACCTCGCATAGATGATCTGTTTGATCAACTCAAAGGTGCTGGAGTCTTTTCAAAAATTGATCTACGATCGGGTTATCATCAATTGGGAATTAAAGGTGAAGACATGCCAAAAACTGCATTCAGAACTCGTTATGGACATTATGAATTCATTGTTATGCCTTTCGGATTAACGAACGCACCTGCAGTATTCATGGATCTGATGAATAGAATCTTCCACCCGTATTTAGATCAGTTCGTGGTGGTATTTATTGACGACATATTGGTGTATTCAAAGAATCGAGAGGATCATGGTCGTCACCTTAGAATTGTTTTGCAAACCCTGCGTGAGAAGCAGTTATACGCTAAGTTCAACAAATGCGAATTTTGGTTGGAAGAAGTAGCTTTCTTGGGACATATTGTATCGGCAGAAGGAATAAGGGTCGATCCCAAGAAAATAGAAGCAGTATTGGAATGGAAGTCACCTAAGACAGTAACGGAAGTCCGTAGTTTCTTGGGATTAGCAGGATATTATCAGAGATTCGTCAAAGGGTTTTCCATGATCGCCGTACCTATGACCAAGCTACTTCAGAAGAATACCAAATTCCAGTGGACCGACGCTTGTCAACGGAGCTTTGAAAAGCTGAAACAAAAACTTACTGAAGCGCCTATTCTTACACAACCCGAATCAGGAAAAGATTTTGTGATTTATAGCGATGCATCCCATATCGGGTTAGGTTGTGTATTGATGCAGGAAGGCAAAGTCATTGCGTATGTCTCTCGACAGCTCAAGCCACATGAAAAGAATTATCCTACGCATGACTTAGAGCTAGCAGCGATTGTTTTGGCTTTCAAGACGTGGAGGCATTACTTATACGGGGAAAAATGTTACATCTTCACGGATCATCAAAGCCTGAAATATTTGCCCACGCAGAAAGATTTAAACCTGCGACAGCGAAAATGGATGCAATGGTTAGCCAACTACGACTATACGATTAATTATCACCCGGGCAAAGCGAATGTCGTAGCAGATGCACTTAGTAGGAAGTCAATGCAAGCGCTAAGTGCTATGAGGGTAACGTTAAAACCTACAGAAGATGGAGCTATCTTTGCAGAAATGCACGTACGACCTAATTTACATCAACAAATATGTGAGGCTCAGAAGGAAGATGAACAAGTGAAGAAGTGGAGTCAACAGGCGCAGGAGAACTGTTCAGGAGACTATCAAATTCGTCCTGATGGTATTCTCTACTACAAGAAGAGAATGGTGGTACCTAAGTCCAAGGAGCTGAAGAAACAGATTTTGCAAGAAGCTCATAACAGTTCTTATACAATGCATCCGGGAGTAACGAAAATGTATCGGGACTTGAAGGAGTATTATTGGTGGCCAGGAATGAAAAGGGATATCGTTGATCACGTAACGAAGTGTCTAACCTGTCAGCAAGTGAAGGCGGAACATCAACTACCCTCAGGGCTACTACAACCTATTACGACTCCAACCTGGAAATGGGATCGTATTACTATGGATTTTGTCACAGGATTGCCTATAACAAGAGACAAACATGACGTGATTTGGGTAATCGTAGACCGGCTTACTAAGTCCGCTCATTTCATACCAGTACGTGTGGATTACTCGCTAGACAAGTTGGCAGACTTGTATATCAATGAGATTATACGTCTCCACGGAGTTCCAACTTCGATCATATCCGATCGAGACCCACGTTTTACGTCAAATTTTTGGCAGAAGTTACAAACAGCCCTTGGAACTCGAACTTACCACAGCACAGCATTTCATCCCCAGACAGACGGACAGTCGGAAAGAGTGATTCAAATTTTAGAAGATATGCTGAGGGCGTGCGTTTTAGAATTTAAAGGTAGTTGGGACAAACACCTAAGCTTAATGGAATTCGCGTACAACAACAGTTATCAATCCAGCATACAAATGGCACCTTACGAAGAACTGTATGGTCGAAAATGCAGAACTCCAGTTTGCTGGACAGAATTGAGTGAGGAAAAGATGTTGGGGCCAGACATAGTTAAGGAAACTGAAGAGAAGGTAGAAATCATTCGAGACCGATTAAAAGCAGCAGCGGATAGGCAAAAATCATACGCGGATCTAAAAAGGAAAGACATACAGTTTGAGGTAGGTGACAGAGTGTTCCTCAAAGTCTCTCCTTGGAAGAAAGTGTTACGATTTAAACAAAAAGGCAAGCTAAGCCCTAGATTCATCGGACCATATGAAATTATTAAACGGGTAGGTCCGGTAGCTTACCAGTTGGCGTTACCACCTGAATTAAATAAAATACATGATGTTTTCCATGTTTCGATGCTAAGGAGGTATCGTTCAGATCCAACCCACGTCATACAAGTTCAAGATATTGAGATTCAGCCTGAAATGACATATGAGGAAGAGCCGGTAGAGATCCTAGCACGTGAAATCAAAGAGTTGCGAAATAAGAAGATTCCATTGGTCAAAGTGCTTTGGAGGAATCACAAAGTAGAAGAAGCTACATGGGAACGCGAAGAAACTATGAAGAAGCAATACCCATATTTGTTTTCACTTGATGAGCTTCGGGACGAAGCTTAAATTAACGAGGAAGGAACTGTCACATCCGCCTACTGCATTTATGTAGTGTAGAGACGTGCATAGCGAGAGTAGGGAAAAGGAGAAGATAATTCTTGATAACAGCCCTAGATAAGGTTGTATGACAAAAGGGACATAATTGTAATTTTTAATAAAGTTGGGGACGTAGATGTAATTTCAAAGAAAGTTGCACCGGATGTTCTTAATAGTGCATATAACAGATTCCAAAAATGGAATGTAGAGAAAAATCGGATCGCAACGACGTGTAACGGTTTTTCCAGGAAATGTCCCGTTAAAGAAAAATGAAGAAATGTTGACTAAGGGCATTTTGGTCATTATCAATTAAAGTTATACATGAATTTAGGGTAGGAAATAAAGACGTGAGTACGTAGAGAATGGCGAGAGGTTAAATATGAAACGATCGTCAGTGGAAACGAAGCCGGAGAAAACCCGAGCAAAAATAGGACCTAAAGGGAATTTTGTAAAAAGTTGAGGGCTTATCGGTAATTTTTCAAAATGACTTAGAAACCTAAAATAGATCTTATAAATAGAAATTAGAGGTCGAGAGGATCAAAACCATATATAGTTTGACTCATGGAGCTATACGGTTTAAAAGATATGATCGATTAGTCGCCGGAACGTAATGTGGCTCGGTTTCGTGTCGGGACCGGATGGGTAACCCGGGACAACTTTATGAGATCCAATGGGAAGAGAGACAAGTGGAAAGAAGTAAAGGAAAAATGAAGTTATAAAAATCAAAGGTTGGCCAATCAAAAGAAAACATTTAGCATGTGTAATAAATGTGTAATAAATGAAGAAAGAGAAAAAGTGGACAAGTGGGCAAGGTGATCATCATTTCCTTTGTCTATAAATATATGTGATATGAAGAACCAATTTCTCTCTTTTCCACTTGCAAATTTCGGCCAACAAAGGGAAACACCAAGGGACTTCCAAGTTTCTTCAAACTTTGATTTTTAAGGTAAGTTCTAAGGTTTTTAAGTGTGTAGACTTTAATTTTAATATTAGTTTTAGGTAGTTATATATTTATTGGAAGATTGGGAATTAGAGTCTTATATGGAATTGAAAAACATAATAATAATATTAAGTAAGTGATGAGATTATTTGATTAAATGGAAGAATCAAGATGTAGAAAGATTAATAAGGTTGGATTAGGGGTTTCGGTTGGAAAAGAAATAGAGGATAATTTATTATTTTGAAATTCTAAGGTTTATGTTGTATCTTGAATTGATTGAAGGAGAAATAAAGAATTAAAGAAGGAGAAGAAAGAAAAGCCAAGAGGAATTAAAGAAATAAGGTTTGGTACTTTACTTTTGAATAATAAATTTTGGTTTGATGCTTTACAAACTTTGGTTTATGAAAGTTTTGTTGTTGATGCTTAAATATATTGATTTGAGTTAAACATGCAAAAGTTGTCAAAGGGAAGTGTTTGAATCTTCACTTTACCATTAAAGAAGCCTTAATATTGATTTGCAAAAGAAAAATAAACTATCCTATGCATTTTATGTGTTTGGGCCGAAATGGTCCCAAAAAGACAGCTTTCTGGACCTTTTTATGGAAATCGTTTGAGGCAGCAAATGAGTGAATTTTTCAACGAAATTTTACATGCAATTAGTCAACATATAAGACAAGTTTTCTGTAAAATTTCAGCTAAAAATAAGATCATTTACTTGGTCAAATGCATGACTGACGTGGACTGAAATTTTGACGAAAACCCAGATTTTACTATTCATTTGGTCATGCCATTTTGCGTTGCCGATTTGTCTCGCCGCAACACTATTCATTTAGTCAATTTGTGATATTTTGAGAAATGCTTTGAAATGTTTGATGTGTTTATTGTGGATGTTAAATATGCGAAAAAGGGGAATGGTTTGACTAAAGAATGTGTTGCGCGGCATAAATGGCAAAGTGCGATGGGAATTTAAAATGATTTTGCGAGTCATTCTAAAATGAGGTTTGAGACTTAAATTGAATCATTTTAATCTTTTTGCTCTACTGGATAGTGGGAGTGGTAGATAAGGGTATGGTGCACTATACTAACTTATGCAGTACTGCTTGATATTGTGATTGAATTGATATGATCTGAACTCAATGGTGAGGGCCATTGGGGGCCAATGGTGAGGGCCATTGGTTATAACCAGGATGGTGAGGGCCATTCCTGTGATCTGATATCGGTGGTGAGGGCCACCTATGTTACAGTGGTGAGGGCCACTGCCTTATCACTATGGTTCCCTATATACCAGTAGAGCCTGGATCAAAGACATATTATTTTTCGTTGAACTATATAATGCAAATGAATTTGAATTATGATTTTACATTATTGAAAACATATCATACTGAATGTATCACGATTTCTATTGGTATAATGTTGGTTGATTGTTGATTTTATTATTTCCTTTTTACCTCGAATACTTTCATGTACTACTTTTATTTTTATTGGTAAAGTACCCACTGAGCGACAACGCTCAGCGAGTTAAGTTTTCCTTGACTCGTAGGTTCGGAGCAGTAGATAAATCTTGGGGAAGCAACGACCAGACCACAGCAAATCTCAGGGGTAGATCTTTTAGTTCCATTATGAGTCGATAGTTGTGGCATGTATATGAATAAATTGTATGTTAGTAGTATGTAATAATCATAAATCTTTATTTTATGTTATATTAGAAGTGTGAACTCTTCGTGCAGGTTTGTAGTTGAGGGTATAAGGTGGATTCATTGGGAGTGCATTAAATTTGATGGTATTCTTACTCACATTGGTATGTGTAAAATGTTTTCAAAAATCAGAAAAACAAGTTTTGACGACACTTGGGATCCAAATTTCTAGGCGGAACTATGGAAAAATTTCTGTAAAAATCAGAACTAAAATTTAACTAAGTAAATTTGTAGCAACAATTAGGATAGTGTGGCACCTCTACTCAGCTTACACATGTAGGTTGGGAAGGGGTGTTACAATGTGTATATGTTATGTTGATAAGAAAAGAAATTGAAAAGAGAATGTTTAGGTATTGTTTAAAAAGGGAAGTAATGTGTAGAGAGAAAGTGTATATGTTGGGTATATGGTAATATATATAACATATACATAAGTCAAATGAATGGTCAATGAAAGAAGATATTTTATTTTGTGATATGTGAAATTACTTAAATGGTCATAAAAGTTAAAAGAGGTTAAGTTAAGTGGATGAGGGTATTTAGGTAATTGCTTTGTTAGAAATACATGGTGGAGATTTAAAGAAGAAGAGAAGTTTGACTTGGCTTTATTTTCTTTTCTTCTCATTTGTGTGTGGCCGGCTATCCAAAGGAAAAGAGAGCAAGTGAGGTGTTGTGATTTCTAAACTCAAATTGAAGGAAGAATTAAAGGATTAAGTTGGAGATTTGTGAAATTCATCAACTTTGGTAAGTTCTTTTCCTTGCTTTTCCTTTGTTCTTTTGAAATTGTGTTTGGGATTGATGAGTTAATATGGATGGTGGTTTAGATTTGTTTGTGGTATGTTTTTAAGTGTTGAAAGTGATGTTAAGTTAAGAAGTTAAATTGTTGTTGATATTGGAAGTGTTGGATTGAGTTTATTTTAGGGTTTTGAAGTGATTATTGATGTTTAACTTGAGTTTGCTTGATTATTTTCATAGATTTGCATGTGGTTGAGGTTTGTTGAAATTGTAAGCTTAGAATTGAGAATTTGGCAGAGGGCAGTAGCCTTGTGGATGCCACGCCCGTGGCCTTGGTTGGCCATGGCCGTGGAGGATGGGAGCAAGGGTGGCAGAACCATTCCTTAAGCCACGCCCGTGGGGGTTGAGGTGGCCACGACCGTGGGCCTTTGTGAGTAATGTTGAAGTGTAATTGGTGATTTAAGGGCTTAGTAAGAGGTTATTAAGTGATAAATTGTATTGAAATTCATGAAATTGTATCATTTTTGGATTAGGTTTTGAAAGAAGGTGATTTGCCCTAATTTGGAAAGTGAAGAATCTTGGAAAAGGAAAGTGTTTAGAGTTGTGTGAATTGTTATTGAGGTAAGTACAAATCTTGCATTATTGCATTGTTAATGCATATAAATAATGTTATATTGTGTACAATGTGGAACATACATTCATATGATGTTGAGATTGAATATACATTTGATGATATTGATGATGTTTATAAACAATGTACTTTGTTTTATTTATGTCAATGATGCCATAAGTATAATGTGAAGGATATGATGTGAATGATTATGTATTTGAAAGATGAGTTGCTATAATGTTATGTTTTGCATAATGCGAATTGAGGAATGTGTGCCTATGTGATGATGTTTAATGTATTTGGTTATGTATACTTGAATAATGAAATGTGATAATGTAAATTGGAATATGATAAGATATGAGGCCATTTTGTTTGGCTATGATGATTCAAAAGAGATATGAAGCCATTGTGTTTGGCTATGATGATTCAAAAGAAATATGAAGCCATTGTGTTTGGCTATGATGATGAGAATTGAGAATGAAATGAATAATGAAATAATAAATGAGTTGTGTGGCTAATGTGTTATTCCATTTTCAGAGTTTGTTGTTGGTGGCATGCCTATTATTAGTAACAATCTCTTGAAGTTAGGTTGGACTTGGTCCTTGAAGCCTAATTGAGATGTTACCACCCTTGAAGCTAGGTTGGATTGGTTCTTGAAGCCAAGTTGGGTTGATACTTAGCATGCTTTGTTCCCCTTGAAGCTTGGTTGAACCAAATCCTTGAAGCCTAGTTGGGTTTATGATAATGATAAATGTGATAACAAAACCAAAGCATTAACTCTGAAAGTTGAATGGTATATTAGTGTGTTTTGGGCCCATGCTTGTCTTTGTTTACTGTGATTCATGAATGGTAAAGTGATTGATTAATGAGGTATGATGTTAGCTTTTCATCTATGATGTTGTTGTCATAAATAGAATGTGTGACATTGCATTGCATTAAAGCATAATGTTAATGTGATTTGTATTACTAAGCCGTTGGCTTAGCGCGATAGTGTTGATCGCGCAGGTGACAGAGTTGAACCCGAGAGTTCCTCGAGACCAAGTGAGAGTAGACATTGAAGAATTTACTTTTGGACTTAAAGATCAGAGAAGAGCTGCCAATCATGTATATATTCTATGTTTTGTAAACTTTGTTTTGTAACATATTTGTAATAACTTCCGTTGTGAATATAAATAAACGTTTTATCTATATATATATATGGTGTCTTTTGTATTTCTTTTAAAATGTTTGAGATTGGTTTCACTTATTTACAAAGATATATGTTGTGTATTTTTAAACTGTGACATTTCCTATATTCAGTATACGTATATTATGATCATTTAAGCATGCTTAGTACGTATACGGAGTATAGGGGTGTTACAATGAAGATCCATTTTCAAGGGTGAAGACCCGATCTCAAAGGATGAAGATCCATTTTTAAGGGTGAAGACCCAATCTCAAAGGATGAAGATCCATTTATAAGGGTGAAGACCCGATCTCAAAGGGTGAAGACCCGATCTTAAAGGATGAAGATCCATTTTCAAGGGTGAAGACCCGATCTCAAAGGATGAAGATCCATTTTCAAGGGTAAAGACCCGATGTCAAAAGATGAAGATCCATTTTCAAGGGATGAAAATCCATT
Organism: Garcia nutans; assembly: GCA_947685225.1. Taxonomy (NCBI): domain Eukaryota; kingdom Viridiplantae; phylum Streptophyta; class Magnoliopsida; order Malpighiales; family Euphorbiaceae; genus Garcia; species Garcia nutans. The sequence goes on from CANTUV010000031.1 coordinate 42,663,269, forward strand.
TTCAAGGGTGAAGACCCAATCTCAAAGGATGAAGATCCATTTTCAAGGGTAAAGACCCAATGTCAAAAGATGAAGATTCATTTTCAAGGATAAAGACCCAGCCTCAAAGGATGAAGATCCAATTTGATGGTGAAGAATCACAATGCATAAAACAGCCAGAGCAGTCAGACTTTCCAACTAAAAGGTTAGTCAAATCAAATCAATCTCAAAAAATTAAGTCTTTTTGCTTTTCACTCTCTTTCACTAAGGTTTCAGATTATTCAAGCCGGGGGCAAACTATAAATCCTTAATTTTTGACCCAATCCGATCTAATATGTTTTATTTAGCCCAAAATGATTTTTGTTGTCTAATTGGTCCAAAATAATTTTAATTAAGTAATTTTTACCATAGTATCTAATTTTTATTTATAAAAAATGAAAATAAACAAATAAAAATTAAAAATTAAAAATAAAAATAAAATCGAAGTCGAAAAAAAATCGGCAGCGAAAAGCAGTCGTGCGGGCCAGTGGGCGTTTTGCCCGCAGGAAATTCCTGCGGGCGGCACGCCCGTAGGCCCAGCACTTCACCTGCAGGCCTGCGGGCATTTCGCTCGCAGGAAATTCCTGCGGGCGAAATAACTTCCCGCAGGATTTTCCTGCGAGCTGGCATGCCCACTGGCCCCAGCCACGGGCCCAGCTGCCGCAGTTTTCGCCAGCGCAAAATTTTTCGACGCAAATTTTTCGAAACCTAATCCAATTAGGTTTTAATTTCTTTTTTTTTATTATTATTATTACTTGACGTGTGTAATTAGGAATAAACAACCTAAAACCATTATAAATAAGGACCAATAGAACCAAATTGGGAAAAAAAAAAGAGGCAGTAGCTTGATTTTTTGAAACCAAATCACTGAAGGAAAAGGGAAACTCAATTCAAGTGATTTTTAAAAGCAGCAGTAGCACGAATTAAGCAATTAAAAGGCAACAAAGGCTTGTCTTTGGAGCTAGTTCACCCAAGAAGAATTGTTTTTGGAGGAATCAACAAAAGAAGGTATGTTAAATTCTTTTTGATTTTTGTTTTCACAGTAGCAAACCTATGAAATTAAGGTTTTTTAAATCAAAAACTTTAGAACTTTAATTTAATTTTTCCAAGATTAAAACACTAATAAATTACTTTATTTTCCAAAAAGACTTAAAATTATTATTTTTTGCTTCTTCAAAAGTCTCAAAACCCTAATTGAACAAATTCTTTAACAAAACCAAAACTTGATTCTGTTTCTTTCAAATTTTTAAAATAAGTTCTATTTCATTCAAAAAATCTTCAAAAACATCTTTTCTACTTATAAAAACTTCAATCCGTGTGTATAAATTCATAAAACCTCATGAAATCATGAAATTGTCTTTTTAAACCCTAATTCAACAAATCACCCGCATAAAACCCTAATTCAACTTTTAAACCTAAAATAGTAAACCCTAACTTTTTCTAAACTTTAATCTTTTAAAACATAAAAAACATAAAAACACAAATATGCTAATTTTACAAAGTAGCTTAAAAATACAATTTAAAATCACAAATCAAAGTACTTTAAAGTGTCTAAAACCCTAGTTTCATGATTTCACCATTCAAACCTTAATTTGCTTAATCAAAGAGTCTTACCAACCTTTTAAAACATAAAACCCTCATCTATTTTAATTCCATAAAATTCACATTAGCTATAATTTAACTTTTATTTGCTTTATTCAATTCCATATTTATTTATACCTTGATTTATCTCTTATGCTTTAATCTATTTAATTTCAATACCTGATTTATTTAATTTATCATGGATGGATGTTTATTTTATTGATATTTAAATACTTTTAATGAATGATTTATTTATTATGGATGATTATTTACTTTTATCAATCAATTTAGATTTCCAAAAGTTGTAAGAGGTATGTTTCCACTTGGTGGATACCTCATTATTTAAACATCATGTAATTTAATTTGCTTTTCTATTTTAGAACTTATGTAAAGGGCATGTTTCTACCTTTTGGTTGGTGTCCTATTTAGGCATGTGATGTAAGGACATGTTTCCATCCTTGGATGGGTGTCCATTTATTTACTTTGTTTGGACATTGCTTTGATTTTAATATAATGATGCTTTCTTTTAATTATTGTGTGTAATATGGATAATATTATTATACTTAAGAATTTTATAATATTAAGACATGTAAAGGAGGCCGGTTCCAATGAACCGGGCATTGTGGGGATGCTGGGCCATTTCTCACCTTCCCCACACGTACCCAACTTTCCGAACCCATTAGGGGCTTGGGGATTCCTTAGGAATCGAGTCATCCACCCCTTTCTTTTTTCCAAGCTCGTCCGCGACTCCATTTTCTCCGGACTTAGGTCCGTGTTCTCTAAGGCCCCGAGCCTAAACAGTGCCGAAGTCACAAGAACCATTCCACTAGGAGTGGGGGCGAAAATCCCCGCTCACACATTGGCTGTGTCCCTCATCCAAGGCAACACACACATGTACGGCCTAAGTTAACAAGCCACTGCCGTGTCCTTCAGAACAAATTGGCAGAAGCAAACACTGGGAGAAGTCATGGCCAAGCCACTGACCATGTCTCACTTGATAAAGCTAAAGAGTGAAACCAAAGAAGCAAAGACAGAAGTGAACACAACCAAGAGACACAACCAAGACATTGGCTGTGTCACATGACACGGCCAAGGCCTTGACCGTTTCTCATCTAAAGAACAAAGCAAGGATGGAAGCAATGGAGAACACACTTAAGAGACATGAAAAAGTCACTCATGTTTCATATGGAAAAGAAAGGAGGTTTTGAGGGAACCATGGACACGGCCACATGACTTGGCAGTGTCCATAAGAAAATGAGTGACACGGCCAAGTCACTCATGACTTGGTTGTGTCTTATGAAAATTCTTTCGATCATTTTGTACAAATTGTGGGACAAAATGGGGGGACAATAGGTGATATCTTTTAAAAAGAAATAATAAAAGATAAAAAAGTTTGCCTAATTTATAGAAAAAATTATAAAACAAAGAAAATGGTGGGAGATAAAGTGTGCTGTGTGAGTTGTCAAGAAATGGATCTTTCTTAAAAAAATTAAAAGAAGATGAGAGGAGTGGAGTATATACACGTTGGCTATTTTTGAAGATGGGAGTTCTGAGTTTTTGTTCTTGATTTTTCAAAGGAGAGACACCATTCTCTCTTCATCTTCATTCCCATTCACCTTTCATTTCTTCTATAGAGAAGAGCCAATCAATATTGGGGATTAAATTGAGTGAGCAAGTTTCTTAGACAATTAGGGTTTGAAGAAAGCTTGATTGGAGTTGAAGCTTGAGAAAGTTACATTCCATCCTTCAAGAGGAGAGCCATTGATTTAGGGAGCTTGAAAGTTGTTCATCACACATCAAGGTGGAAGCTAGGAGGAAGACAAGTAGTCCAACTTTTGGCATCTACAAGGTGTTTTTCATATTCTCTCTTTTGATTCATTTACATACTGTTGTTGTTTTATTATGAACATTAACATTACAATGCATAATTTTGATTTAATGAATGTTGAGATGGATATTTGTTTTAAATTGATGATGAGCTAATTCACTCATGCCTTGGGTTGTAGTAGATTTAATTAGATGACTTGATTTGATAATTCCATTAGTATACCTTGTTGTTAGTTGATTGCATTGGATTGATGGACCAAGAAGTGAAATTCGATATTGGAACTATTTAATCAACTACCCTAAGAATGAACTAGAAATATAAGTTATAGGGTTTATTAATTTGCAAATTCAAAACAATTGGCTGTTGTTAATTCATGATTTTTTCTATACACGCTTTGATTGATATTTGTATATTGTCTAGTTCCTCGGACAGGCATGCATTTCTTCTTTTGCAAAATGACTGGAGCTTCCTCAAGTAATGGGTCTTCCATGCCCCCTGATTCCATATTCGTTTCATGTTTGCTTCATAGAGTATTTGTTGTTTACTTTTGACAAATAAGAGGTAACACAAGATAACAAAATGTAATATGATATGCTCATGCATAGTATGCATGGATAATACTTACAGTGGTTCTATCAACTCACAGACTGAGGTGATTAGCTGAAGTGTTCTCATTGGTTCCTTCTAGATGCTCATTCAGGTCTTGCATTGGAATGGCAGAAGGCTTCACATTTACGGCTTTTATCTTCAAGATGTTGGGGATATGAGTGGTGGAGACCCCTAACAGCAGAGTTAGTGATACATTCATTTCAAACTATGATTCAGCATGTCAATTGGTAGCTTCTTCATAGCCTTGCCAATAATCATTTCCTTTGCCCAATGTGTCCTTCGAGTTTTGACAATGCAACACACTTCCCTTAACTTGAAGGTTTATGCATCAAGAAAATAGTTTTTTTTTTTAAATAATATTTTGGCTTTCTCAAATTAGTGTCATTGTACTTCAGGACTCGATTTTTCAAATTAACATATCTATGACATGACAACCCTAGTTACTGCACTAAACTCGAGAATAATTTCCATTTAAGCAAGAACTGTTGCACTTAAAATAGGCACATACTTATTTCTTGATCAAAGCTCTCATCAAATTTAAATACTGTCTATCTCATATGCATGCTTATTCAAACTATCTCTACCAATAGAATCTACCTACCAAGAGAGATTAATAGGTCTTTAATGGGCTTGAAACAGGGTCTATAAGCTGCATGGTTTACGTGAAGGCCATTTGTAAGCTGGAGTCGTTATGACTCTATATGTAACACCCCTATATCCTGTATACGTACTAAGCATGCTTAAACGATCGTAATATACGTATACTGCATATAGAAAATGTCACAGTTTAAAAAGACACAACAAATATCTTTGTAAATGAGTGAAACCAATCTCAAACAAATAAAAGAAATCCAAAAGACACTATATATAAAATGTTTAATAATTCACAGCGGAAGTTATTACAAATATGTTATAAATCAAAGTTTACAAAACATAGAATATATACATGATTGGAAGCTCTTCTCTGATCTTTATGTCCCAAAAGAAAATCCTCAATGTCTAGTCTCACTTGGTCTCGAGGAGCCTTCAGGTTCAACTCTGTCACCTGCGCGATCAAACACTATCGCGCTAAGCCAACGGCTTAGTAGTACAAAGTATGCTAGCATTATGCTTTAGTGCAATGTAATGTCACACATTTTATTAATAAATCAACATCATAGATGGAAGGCTAACAACATACCTATATATTTCATAAAGTACACATATATAAACATATCACATTTCAACATCCTTCCATATAACTCATTAGTCAATCATTTTACCATTCATAAATCACATTAAACAAAGACAAGCATGGGCCCAAAACACACTAATATACCATTCAATTTTCAGAGTAGATGTTTTGGTTCAATCATCACATTTATCATTATCATAAACCCAACTAGGCTTCAAGGATTAGGTTCAACCAAGCTTCAAGGGGAACAAAGCATGCTAAGTCTCAACCCAACTTGGCTTCAAGAACCAACCCAACCTAGCTTCAAGGGTTGTAACATCTCAATTAGGCTTCAAGGACTAGATCCAACCAAGCTTCAAGGGGAGTAAAACATGTTAAACTTCTACCCAACTTGGCTTCAAGGATCAAGCCCAACCTAACTTCAAGAGAGTGTTACTATCATTAGGCATGCCACCAACAACAAACTCTGAAAATTGAATAACACATTAGTCACACAATTCATTTATTATTTCATTCTCAATTCTCATCATCAATTAGGCAAACATGCCTTATATCTTTCAATTGAATCATCATAGCCAATTACAATGGCTTCACATCACATTTGAATTATCATAGAGAATCACAATGGCCTCATATCATATCATATCTCAATTCATATTATACATATAGCATCATTGATATAACATTTCAAAACACATAATTCATATAACACATTACCATTCACAAGATTCACAATGCATATAACATAACATTGTTCATATAGTATCATATGCATCATCATTATCTTCAAATGTATGTTCATTCTCAACAATGCAAGAAGAGCAAAGAAACAATCACAGTAGCCAACACACTCAAGGGACACGGCCAAGCTTGTGGCCGTGTTTCTCAACACAAAATCAAGCCGAGGCAGACACGGGCAAGGGACACGGCCGTGTCTCTCAACAAAAATTAGGCAGTGGCAAACATGGGCAAGGGACACGGCCAAGACAGTGGCCATGTCTCTCCAAAAATCATCCAACACGGCCAAATTTCCTTAGACTTGGCCGTGTCTCCCAAAAATTCTTTGGTTTGGCCGTGTCTCTTCCTTAGTTTGGCCGTGTCTCTCATGATTAAAAACCCTAAACATGGCCAAATCTCTTTTGATTGAATTTAAACACATTGTGTACAACATAACCTCATTCAAATGAATACAAACAATGTCATTAACACATATCTTGCATGCTCATCACAATATTCACATTAACAATACATCAACAACACATTAAATCACTTACCACTTCAAAACCCTAAAACCAACATCACTCTTATTCTTTCAATATGAACATCCACTTAACATACCATCTTCAAACCAAAACCAACACCTATTTAACTTTGTAACCTACAATCAATTTCAACACTTATAAACACATCTCAAACACACCAAATCATAAGAACAACAAATCATAACTCACCTCAAACACAACTTCAAAGATAACAAAGGAAAACAAGAAAGTACTTACCACAATTGAAGAAATTTCACAAATCTCCAACTTAATCACTTGATTCTTCCTTCAATTTGAGCTTAGAACTTCAAGATCCTCTCTTGCTCTCTTGCTCTCTTTTGTCTTTGGATGGGCCGGCCACCATAAGGAAAAAGAAGAAAAGATGATGAAGAAAAGTCAAATTATCATCTCTTTAAATCTCCACCAAGCAATTCTAACAAGACAATTACCAACATACCCTCTTCTCACTTGTTCTAACTACCCTTCATCCACATGCCCTTTTTAGTAATTTCACTCATCCCAATTAAAAATATCTTCTTCCCTTGACTCTCCATTTGACCAACATATATGTTATATATATTAACATATATACAACATATACATTCCATTAACACAATCATTTCCTTTGCAAAAACATATATACATTAAATTCAAATCAACAACAATTGAATTAAAACTTCTAGGGCACACTTTGGGATATTACACTATAGGCAAACCCTTACACTACAAATTTCTTATTTAGATAGTTGGAAGCATGAAAAGATAGAGCTTTGAACATTCTTCTTTCTACTTAACATGAAACTGAATCTTAATTAGGACAGTCTTTACCTTTGCAAAAAGTTTGGTACCCATATTCCTTTCTTTTTCTTCTATTCCCTTTCTCTCTCTCCTTTTTTCTTTTTTTAATAATTTGTTTCCTTTAACATTTTATCATTTTGTCCTTCTTCCCTATAGGACTGTCAAGTACAGGACTTTCAAGAACTAGATGACCTTTCTTCTATTTTAATTTGTGTTGGACCAATTTAAGTCAAACTGTCTTTACATTCTACTACTTTAGTTAAAGGAAAACTCAGTTGGCTTTCTGAACTGCCTTTTGTATTTTCTTTTCTTTTCCTTTCCTTTTCCTTCTTCTCTTCTTCTTCTTCTTCTTCTTCTTCTTCTTCTTCTTCTTCTTCTTCTTCTTCTTTCTTATCTTATCTTTTTTTTTCCTTTCTTCTTTATCTTTTCCTTTCTTTTCTTTTTGTTCCTTAGTGATCATATGACTTGCAAAAAGTGTAACAATAGCTCATGGTATGTCATTAGGTTTACTAGCCAATGAAGAGAAAGCTAAAATCTTATGAAGGCTCAAAAGGACAAACTAGGGATTGACATTAATAGGGCAGATACTAGTTGTTGGATTACCAAAAAATTCCTTGATCATCTCTATGTTAAATAAGCAGAGTTCAATTTCACCTCAAAAGTTCGTCAAAGTATGTTCTAAGACTGACTTGGACTAAGACAAAGGTAATTTTGTAGGAGCTCTCTCTAAGTAAGCATACACAACTCAATGCTATAGAGAAATTTCCTCACCTAGTAAAGTCATTCGAATTATAATGCATAAATATACTAATTTATGATTATCAAGCTAGACTTATCATTAGTCAGGCACCAAAATGAACAAAGACCATGATATATTTGATGAAAATAATTTATTCAAACAAACATAATTTGAAAAACATAATTATTCCAATTATATATTAAAGGAAGCAAAATAAATAGAGCAACACTCCATGCTAAGGGAAGTTTGTTGAATAAAATTTCTCCTCATTCCATAAATTCAATACTCCTATCTTGAAAAGAGGATAAGACAAAATCTTCCTCCAATCCTCTTCCTACCATGAAGGTTCCTAGTGGAGGTACTCTTCCAAATTTAGGCAAAGGATTACTCTTGGTATTAGGCTTATTAGGCTCAGGGAACTTTCCACTATCAATCAAATCTTGAATCTCATACCTTAAAAGAGCACATTTATCCATCGGATGCCCTTGTATTTGATGAAATTGACAGAAGGCCTCGACATCAAAGTTCGTTGGTAGAGGATTATGTAGCGGCCGAGGAGCCAACAATTGTAACAACCCTTTCTTTTGTAGCTTATTGAAAACCCAAGATAGAGATTTCCCCAGCTCTAAGAACTGTCTTCTATTTCCTTGACCTGTTGCATTAACATCAACTTCCTTCTGGGTGCTTTGATTACCCGACTGGTAGTTCCCTTTCTCATTCCTTCTTGCCAAAAAGCGGTTCTTCTCCCTTTCCCACTTTTCGATTTACAAACCAGCTTGCAAGAGATCCTTGAAATCCCTTATAAGGGTGTGAGACAGCCTCTCACAAAGGTTGGGTAGGATGCCTCTCACAATCATCTTAATTTGGTCCAACTCATCAAGCCTCCTCTTGAGCAATGTAGCTTTGTTTCTCCACCTTTTTACATAATCAACAAAGTTCTCATTTGGTCTTTGCCTAATGGTCTCCACCTCCATCAAGGTAACTTCCAGCTCGACATTGTACCCATACTGCTGGATGAAGGCCTTATACAATATATCCCAATCTCTTTGGGTACTTTCCTCTAAGGTGTTGAACCAATTTTGGACAACAGGGTCCAATGAGAGCATGAAATATGTTAGAGTTTGAGACTTAATAGCTCGAGTAGACTGCATAGCAGCGATGTATTGCTTCACATGGAGATGAGGATTTTCATTTCCATCAAATTTTGCAAAGGAAGTCATCTTTAACTTGTATGGGACCTTTTCATCTAGCTCAAACAACTTGTCAACTTCAGACATTTCCTCAATTTTCAGCTGCTTTTCAAATTTCTTCTCCAAATATGCAATTAGCTTCTCCACAACAGATGTTTTAGTTTTTTACACAGTTGCTCTTTCTACAACCTTCTTGTAATATCCCAAAGTGTGCCCTAGAAGTTTTAATTCAATTGTTGTTGATTTGAATTTAATATATATATGTTTTTGCAGAGGAAATGATTGTGTTAATGGAATGTATATGTTGTATATATGTTAATATATATAACATATATGTTGGTCAAATGGAGAGTCAAGGGAAGAAGATATTTATTTGTGATATGTGAAATTACTTAAATGGGCATATAAGTTAAAAGAGTTAAGTTAAATGGATCAGGGCATTTAAGTAATTGTGTTGTTAGAATTGCTTGGTGGAGATTTAAAGAAGAAGAGAAGTTTGACTTGTCTTCATTTTCTCTTCTTTGCATTGTTTGGCCGGCTACCAAAGGGAAAGGAGAGCAAGGGAGGTGATTTGATTTCTAAGCTCAAATTGAAGGAAGAATCAAGTGATTAGGTTGGAGATTTGTGAAATTTCTTCAATTATAGTAAGTACTTTCTTGTTTTCCTTTGTTATCTTTGAAGTTGTGTTTGAGGTGAGTTATGATTTGTTATTCTTATGATTTGGTGTGTTTGAGATGTGTTTATAAGTGTTGAAATTGATTGTAGGTTACAAAGTTAAATAGGTGTTGGTTTTGGATTGAAGATGGTATGTTAATTGGATGTTGATATTGAAAGAATAAGAGTGATGTTGGTTTTAGGGTTTTGAAGTGGTAAGTGATTTAATGTGTTGTTGATGTATTGTTAATATGAATATTGTGATGAGCATGCAAGATATGTGTTAATGACATTGTTTGTATTCATTTGAATGAGGTTATATTGTACACAATGTGTTTAAATTCAATCAAAAGAGATTTGGCCATGTTTAGTGTTTTTAATCATGGGAGACACGGCCAAACTAAGGAAGAGACACGGCCAAACCAAAGAATTTTTGGGAGACACGGCCAAGTCTAAGGAAATTTGGCCATGTTGGATGATTTTGGAGAGACACGACCACTGTCTTGGCCGTGTCCCTTGCCCATGTTTGTCATTGCCTAATTTTTGTTGAGAGACACGGCTGTGTCCCTTGCCCGTGTCTGCTACTGGATTTTTGGGTTGAGAGACACGGCCACAAGCTTGGCCGTGTCCCTTGAGGGTGTTGGCTACTGTGATTGTTCCTTGCTTTTCTTACATTGTTTTGATTCTTCAAAGATCTTTTTGTACCTAACCCTAAAAGTAAACACTCTAAACACTTTTAAAACAAAGAATGATCCATACAAATGTATGTGGAAGATTATAAATCAATGAATAATCTAAAGTGTTAAGTATTATAATGATGATGCATATGATACAATATGAACAATGTTATGTTTTATGTATTGTGAATCTTGTTAATGGTAATGTGTTATATGAATAATGTACTTTGAAATGTTATATCAATGAGGCCATTGTGATTGGCTATGATAACTCAAATGTGATGTGAAGCCATTGTGATTGGCTATGATGATTCAATTGAAAGAAATAAGGCATGTTTGCCTAATTGATGATGAGAATTGAGAATGAAATAATAAATGAATTGTGTGACTAATGTGTTATTCAATTTTCAGAGTTTGTTGTTGGTGGCATGCCTAATGATAGTAACACTCTCTTGAAGTTAGGTTGGGCTTGATCCTTGAAGCCAAGTTGGGTAGAAGTTTAACATGTTTTACTCCCCTTGAAGCTTGGTTGGATCTAGTCCTTGAAGCCTAATTGAGATGTTACAACCCTTGAAGCTAGGTTGGGTTGGTTCTTGAAGCCAAGTTGGGTTGAGACTTAGCATGCTTTGTTCCCCTTGAAGCTTGGTTGAACCTAATCCTTGAAGCCTAGTTGGGTTTATGATAATGATAAATGTGATGATTGAACCAAAACATCTACTCTGAAAATTGAATGGTATATTAGTGTGTTTTGGGCCCATGCTTGTCTTTGTTTAATGTGATTTATGAATGGTAAAATGATTGACTAATGAGTTATATGCAAGGATGTTGAAATGTGATATGTTTATATATGTGCACTTTATGAAATATGTAGGTATGTTGTTAGCCTTCCATCTATGATGTTGATTTATAAATAAAATGTGTGACATTACATTGCACTAAAGCATAATGCTAGCATACTTTGTACTACTAAGTCGTTGGCTTAGCGCGATAGTGTTTATCGCGCAGGTGACAGAGTTGAACCTGAAGGCTCCTTGAGACCAAGTGAGACTAGACATTGAGGATTTTCTTTTGGGACTTAAGGATCAGAGAAGAGCTGCCAATCATGTATATATTCTATGTTTTGTAAACTTTTATTTATAACATATTTGTAATAACTTCCGCTGTGAATTATTAAACATTTTATATATAGTCTTTTGAATTTCTTTTATTTGTTTGAGATTGGTTTCACTTATTTACAAAGATATTTGTTGTGTCTTTTTAAACCGTGACATTTTTCTATATTTAGTATACGTATATTACGATCGTTTAAGCATGCTTAGTACGTATACAGGATATAGGGGTGTTACACTTCTGCTCTTTCTTGTTATTTTGGGGATCTTGGAAGTATTGAGCCCAGTTATCATCATCATCATCATCAACGATGACTTTATCATCATCAAATGCTACTTCACTGACCTTAGCCTTCCCCCTTGTCCTTGGGCTTCTTTTGTGCTGGCAGATGCCTCAGCACTGCTCCTAAAAGTGCAGCCAATTGGCACTTCATAGTCTCAGCCAGGACTTCCTTCAGTTCTTCCATCTTGACATTGAGGTCATTGTCCACCATCCTTTGAATTTATTTGGAATCCATTGCTTTTAGTGAGAAGCTAATTGAGTCGCTGCTAGATTCTACGTCATTGGTGTAGGTTGGGTTGTTGTACTCTTTCAAACTACTATACTGAAGGTCAGTTAGCCAGAAAGGATCAATGATATGTTATACAGTGTGTGTATTCATGTATGCACAAAAAACAAACAAACAAATATAACTAGGACATTCCTTCCAACCTTGTAACTTCCACACACGAATGTTGAGTCTCTTTTCCTAGGTATATGGTTAACAAAATACCAATATGGGATATTTTATTTTTGAAACATTCCCTCAGAAAATTTTAACCAATAGTTATATTTTCGAACATGGAAATCAGTTCATGATAATTCCCATTAATTAGGCTTTAATCCATCCAATCAACTAAAGTAACTTTTATGCTATATTGGATTAAAACTAAATTAAGAGGTTTATTACAAATAGATTTCTCGCTTGAGATTCTCAACCTAGGTAAAATGTAAGAAAAAGAAATATTTTGATTTTAAAAGTTGGTTTTTAAATGAAGTATATTCTGCTGTGTTTGCAGATATATGTAGTGATGGCGTCTCAGTCACGTCAGTCTGTAGAAGGTAGTGCTGAGAGTGTAGCTCCTGAAGAGGGTAGAGATGGAGCTAGGGTTGATAGAGCTGGAGAGGCCCCTGCTCCTGTGCCAGGGAGATCAACTACTGATGAGGTTCCGCCAGGTTGGTTACGGCATGTGGTAGAATTGTTGAGGGGAGCTCCCGTACAGCAGCCACCACCGCCACCACAGCCTCAAGTGCCGGTGAGGCATTATGATAAATTAAGGAAGTATGGAGCTGAGGATTTCTTGGGCACTACAGATCCTGCGGTAGCTGAGCAGTGGTTGGATAAAGTACAGAGGATATTTATTCAGTTGCAAGCTACTCCTGATGAGAAATTTGATTATACTAGATCTCTTCTTCAGAAAGATGCTTATGATTGGTGGAAGACGGTTCCTCATGCTATGGATTATCCACCTACATTATCTTATAATGATTTTCTGAGGGAGTTTGAGCTGAAATATACTCCGAGGGAGTATAAAGATGTTAAGAAGATGGAGTTTCTAAATCTGAGGCAAGATAACCGGACAGTGACAGAGTATGAGATAGATTTTATCCGGTTAAGGCCCTCTATTATGTGTATTGTTGCTGGTTCTCGGTATCAGGATTTTTCACAATTGGTTGCAGTAGCTAGAAGTGTTGAGAGAGCACAGGGTATTGCAGCAGCTGCTACTGAAGAAGAGAGCAGAGTTAGGAGATCCCAGTTTGAGGCAGGGTCTTCATCTTTAAAGAGAGGCAGAGGAAATTTTATTTCGAGAGTCAGTAGGAGCCAAAGGCAGTCTGGTAGGTCAGTTCAGTATCAGAGGCAGAGACCGAGACCTACAGTTTTTATAGCTAGTGCTCCGACTCCAGTGGTTCAGAGATCTACTCCACTTGTATGTGTTCATTGTGGTAGGACCCATGGGGGTGTTTGTTGGAAGATGGGTGGATCGGGAGTATGCTTTAGATGAGGGTCACCAGCTCATTTTATTAAAGATTGTCCCGAGCCATAGGATGATAGACAGACTGATACTGCAGCTTCTCGACCCAGTGTCAGCAGAGGTGGTCGAGGGGGCAGAGGTTTCAGTAGAGGTGGTAGACCTGGGTTTAGTCAGAGAGGAGGATCTTCATCCAGAGGCAGTAGGCCAGATGAGGCCGGATCTTCTCAGAGAGTATATGTGATGCAAAGGCAGCCGGATGCTTCAGCAGTTATAGCGGGTACATTTTCTTTATTTGATATCCCAGTTCTTGCTTTGATTGATCCAGGATCTACTCATTCATACATAAGTGCATCTATCTTGCCTGTGTCTAAATTGCATTTAGAGTCCTTAAGATTTGATGTCTTTGTGACAAATCCTTTTGGGCATAGTGTGATAGTTAGTAAGGTGCATCGGGATAGTGCAGTTGTGGTGCAAGGTGAGGAGTTTTGGGTGATTTGATTGAAATGCCTTTTAAGGAATATGATCTAATCTTAGGCATGGATTGGTTGTCTAAGCATGGAGCTGTGGTAGACTGTCAAAAGAAGTGTGTTACTTTGAGAACCGGTGATGGTAGAAGTGTGATGGTGTCTAGTGAGCAGAGACAACTTGCATCCTTGTTTGTATCAACTGTAGTAGCTAGAAAGTTTATTAGAAAAGGGTGTGATGCTTATCTTGCTCATGTTGTGGATACCCGAGTAGTGGGTTCTGAACTTGATAGTACACCCACAGTTGCGGTTTACTATCCCAATGTTTGCCCAAGAAGTTTGGATATAATTGTTGTTTGTTTGAATTATGTGTATATGTTATGTTGATAAGAAAAGAAATTGAAAAGAGAATGTTTATGTATTGTTCAAAAAGGAAAGGAATGTGTAGAGAGAAAGTGTATATGTTGGGTATATGGTAATATATATAACATATACATTAGTCAAAATGGATGGTCAATGCAAGAGGATATTTATTTGTGGTATGTGAAATTACTTAAATGGGCATATAAGTGACAAAAGTTAAGTTAAATGGATGAGGGCATTTAGGTAATTGCCATGTTAAAATTTCTTGGTGGATATTTAAAGAAGAAGAGAAGTTGGATTTGTCTTCATTTTCTCTTCTTTGTTTGGTGTGGCCGGCTACCAAAGGGAAAGGAAGAGCAAGTGAGGTGTTTTGATTTCTAACATCAAATTGAAGGAAGAATCAAAGGATGAAGTTGGAGATTTGTGAAATTTCTTCAATTGAGGTAAGTACTCTCTTGTTTTCCTTTGTTATTTTTGAAGTTGTGTTTGAAATGAGTTGTGGTTTGTTAACATTATGATTTGGTGTGTTTGAGATGTGTTTATGAGTATTGGAATTGATTGTGAGTTAAAAAGGTTAAATTGGTGTTGGTTTTGTTTGAAAATGGTAAGTTAAGTAGATGTTGTTATTGAAAGAAGAAGATTGATGTTGGTTTTAGGGTGGTAATTGATTGAATGTATGGTTAGTGTAGTGTTAATGTGAATATTGTGATGAATATGTGTTAATAACATTGATTACATTCATTTGAATGAGGTTGTGTTGTGTATAAGGTGTTGTTAATTCAATCAAAGGAGTTTTGGTTCATGAGAGACACGGCCAAACCAAGGAAGAGACACGGCCAAACTAAAGAAATTTTGAGAGACACGGCCAAGTCTATGAAATTTTGGCCGTGTTGGGTGATTTTTGGAGGAGGCACGGCCGTGTCCCTTGCCCATGTTGGCTTCTGTTGCCTTTGATTGAGAGGCACGGCCACAAGCTTAGCCGTGTCCCTTGGGTGTGTTGGCTACTGTGATTGTCCTTTGCTCTTCTTGCTTTGTGGAGATTGAACATACATTTGATGATGCATATGATTCTAAATGAACAATGTTATGTTATGCATTGTGAATCTTGTGAATGATAATGTGTTATATGACTAATATGACTAATATTATGACTTGTATAGTGTGGAAGAGATGTGGATCATTCAAAAAGGTATGTGCAATGAAATTTCTTATGATGAATTACCTTAATGTTAATTGAGACATAAAGAAATGTAGAACTAATGTTTTGAGTTATAATGATGTGAATGATATGATTGAAACATGCCTAGATGATATGATTGAATAATGGTATGTTGTTTAGTTAATGTAATTGATGTTGTATATTATAATGATGAATCAAATGGGTTATGAAGTCATTGTGATTGGCTATGATGATTTAATAGAATTGTGAAGCCATTGTGATTGGCTATGATGATTCAAATGTGATGTGAAGCCATTGTGATTGGCTATGATGATACAATTGTGATAATTGAGGCATGTTTGCCTAGATGATGATTCAATTGAGAATGGAATGGATAATGAAATAATAAATGAATTGTGTGGCTAATGTGTTATTCCATTTTCAGAGTTTGTTGTTGGTGGCATGCCTAATATTAGTAACAATCTCTTGAAGTTAGGTTGGCTAAGTCCTTGAAGCCTAATTGAGATGTTACAACCCTTGAAGCTAGGTTGGATTGGTTCTTGAAGCCAAGTTGGGTTGATACTTAGCATGCTTTGTTCCCCTTGAAGCTTGGTTGAACCTAAATCCTTGAAGCTTAGTTGGGATAATGATAATGATAATGTGATAAATAAACCAAAGCATTAACTCTGAAGGTCGAATAGCATATTAGTGTCTGTTGGGCCCGAGTCTGTCTTTGTTGACAATGTGATGTACAAATGTTGAAATAAATGAATAAATGAGATATATGATTGCCTCTGTTGGAAATGTGATTTATGATCGGTGAATTGTGAATAAAGTAATGTTATGAAGTGTGAAGTGTAATATGTGTATTGATATATATTGTGAGGATTGATGATGGATTATGGTTGCTGATAATGATATGTATATATGTATATCATATATGAAATGAGTTGAGATATATGAAAGGTGCAATTCAAAAGGAAAATCATGATAGGAAACTAATGGTACATGGAATTGATATATCATCATATGTTAATATTTTTATAATGTATATTTATATTTTACATTTGTACTACTAAGCTCTCGGGCTTAGCGCGGATGTGTAATCGCGCAGGTGACTAGGTGGAAGATGTGAAGTCTTTCGTTATGCCACGAGAAGAGTAAGAGTTGTCGAGACCAACTAGAGTGTAATACATACATGTATAATTTTTAATTATGATGTATTTCTGACGAGAGAATATTTATATGTATAAAAGAAGTTTTGATAAAGATAATGATTTTGTAAATGTTATTTAAATTAACGTATTATGGTTTGAACTTTGTTACAGGTTTTAAAAATGTAATGACAAGTGGCATCCTTATACTTTATATACTTACTGTATGTATACTAGGTATATGTATAGTACTTATATAGGGTATCGGGGTGTTACAATTATTTTGGTATCAGAGCTTAGGTTCGAGATTCTCGGCCTAAGTAGAATTAAAAAGAGAAAGTTTTGAAAAACTTAAAGAGAATTAAAAATAAGAGTTTTGAAATGTAATTGGTAATACATGCATATGCATTGACACCTAGGTTGGTCTCGGATGTGGCATTATATGAATGGTAAAATATCTGTGTTATATGAGATGGATGCTAGTGTGTGAATGATGTTTTACATGAAAGTAAAGCTAGAGAAAGAAATGATATGGATTTATATAAGTTTAATTGATTAATTGAAAATATATATATATATATATGGAAATTTATGCAAGTAAAGTGAATTGTTAAATGTGTTGAAGTATAAAGAGATGAAAAGGAGAATAGAGTTGAAAATGAGCTGGAAACAAAAATCAAGATTAGAGTATGTACTCTTTCCTCTACACTATGAATCTCTTTATAATAGAGTTTATGTTGGGTTTGCTAGATAGAGGAAATATTGTTGAATTGTTAATATTGGAAGATATGTTACTAAAATGAGAAAAGTATGGGGGAATATTGAATGAGTTGGTTAGTATAGACAAACTGTGAATATTTAAAGTTTTGGGGTATATATATAAAGTTAAGATTTTGTTAAAAGGAAAAAGAGATGATATTGGTTAAGTAAGAATATAAATTGGTATTGTTATTTTAATGCAAACATGGTGAATTCAATGTTAGAAATGTGAGATGCTTGGATATTATGAAAGCTCATGGTAATGGTGATAATATGTGATATTTGAGATTTTTGAAATGAGCTTGATAATTGTGGAAATTATATGTTTTGATATTGCTTTGTGATATATATATATATATAAGATGTTTTTAAAGTTGATATTAAGAAAAGATGAGTTGGCAAATTGAAGTTTAAGTGAAGTAGTAAGTTGAGAAGTTAAAATTTTAGTGGAATTTGATAAAGATTATTGGGATATTGATGATTTAATGTATATTCAATACATAAGATAAGTGAAATGACTAATATTGCACATGAAAGTATTATGAATTGAGTAATGTGATTGATAGTATGAGAATTTGTTTTGAAGTAAAAAAAAAAGTGGGTAAAAATGGATATGGAAGTATATTAAATGTTTTTTAAAGATGAAAGTGAAAGAGATGTCACATTGGGAATGTGACTAAAATGGATGTGAAGTGTTATTATCATCAATATATATATATATTTGTGCTGTGTGAATAAATATTTTATATCATACTGGAAGATTTGGTACTGGATTGCGCTCGCTGGCTCTCTTAAGTGGGAGGTCAGGTGTTCGATCCAGGGAGGCGACTTGCACTCATGTGTCTTGGGTGTAAGCCAAACAAATGAATCCTACAGGAGGGCCCGTGAGGGCAGTTTAGTACTGTAGCAGCCCAGCCCAGAGGCCCTGGGGGTTTCTCCTGATAGGAATGGCTCAGCAGGTGGACTGGGATGGTTGTTACAGTTATAAAGGAAAATTTGTATTGACTGTATGATAAATAAGAGTATCTAATTAAGGGTATACATGTATATGATATGTGAATTGAGTTTTCAATATGAATGAAATTATAATATATAAACAAATGTGTGAATCACATTATGAAGGTGACCTATGAATATGTATGTGGTATAATTATAGAATTAGTGATATGGAAAATGATGTTATATGTATTAGTGGACCTAAGAGATATTAGGTCTCGAACTGTGTAAAGCTAGATGGATTATGTGATGGAAGTGAGAATGGCATGGACTTGAGTAATAGTGGACAGTGGAAATTGTTTTGATGAACACTGAACGTGATGATTATATGATATTTAGAGTCCCAAAGTATTCACATATGGAAAGTTCTAAATAATTATATTATAAGAGATTGTAAATGGATTAGAAATGGAGTGACGAATAGAAATTGTATAAGAACTGCATATGATTGAATATGTATATAGTAATATTGTTGAAACATGAATTAGGTTGATAAGGATCATATAATCGAGTGCAAATTGGTTTGAAATGGAGTTGGAATGTGTTAATTTCTGTTATACCAAAAATGTAAAGATTGAGAATAAAGTTATATAAGAACAGTATTGATTTGAAAGTTTCAAGCTTGAATATTAATCTCTTAAAGCCATGTGTTTTGTTCAGTATATTTGATCGGTTAATTTGTTATCCATGGATTTGGATCTTAGATTAAATGATTGTAATACAGATTTGGTGAGATTGAAAATTGTGTTGGAGAAGTATAGTTAAAAGTTATGATGGATAAAGTTGTACCTTATCATTTTATGTTAAGAATTTGGTTATAATTTTGAAGGTAAAAAGAGAAAAGGAAATTATGGAAATGTGTTGAGTTATGGGTAATATGACAAAAAGGGTAATCAATATAACTATAACAATGATATGAAATGAGTTCATAATACTTTCATTTATGGTATGTAATGAATGAATGAACTCGAGGTTTGAGTGAATGAATTATAGATTATAAATGTGGTATAAAAAAAATTATTATGAGAAATGGTGGGAATTATAATAAGATAATAGAGAAAAAATTATGTGTATATTGAAAGATAATTTGAAGTGATTTGTTATTATGATAATTTGACTAAAAATAGATCGGAAGAGATCAAGAATTGAATTTAAGTTTGCCCTAAGGGAATTAAGTTATATATATACATATATGGATATTGTGAAATTTCATGATAAGTTAAATAAATTAATCGTTGGTTGAAATTGAACAAGATTGGAATGTGAGTATATTGTGACAGATAGATCAATTGATCTAGATTGGGCTAAGATTATGAGTCATTATTGAAATTTAATATGTATAGTTGTAATAAGAGTATAATTATTTACATGATAATGTATATGATGTAAAATTTTAAAGTGTGAATGGACATGAATAAATGGAGTTATAGTAGTTATAAATCATGATAAAAAGGGAAAAGATTGGTTATTTATAAAATAAGTTGAAGAATAATGTATTAATATGTAAGTTAAGTGAAAAGCATGCTAAAGAAGTAACTCCATTTGTGAAAAATAAGGATCTTGTTATCCATTGAGGTTTGATAAATGTCTATTTAGACAGTGATTGTGATGGCGGGATAATTAATGCTCAGATAAAAACCAATGGTTTCTAAGGTTAAAGTTGAGAAAGTATTATTAAAGAGATGAAGGAACAAAATATATTAAATATAAAGATTAGACGAAGTATAAGTGTGCTATAAAATGATCTGATTCTTGTATAAAGATATTAATAGAAAATGTAATGAGATCTTGTGAATGTTTGATCAAGGAAGTAATAAGTTGTATAAACATATAGAATGATGAGTTATGGAATTTAAAGAAGGTGGTTGATTCTAAAGAGGAGAATTGAAGTTATATGATTTGATAATATAATAACTTAAGCATATAATTAACTTCATATGGAGGTTAAGATGATATTGTATTATGAATGGATTACAATTATACTAGATAATTTCAAGGATGAAATTATTTAAGGGGGAGAGAATTGTAATATCTCAATGTTTGCCCAAGAAGTTTGGATATAATTGTTGTTTGTTTGAATTATGTGTATATGTTATGTTGATAAGAAAAGAAATTGAAAAGAGAATGTTTATGTATTGTTTAAAAAGGAAAGGAATGTGTAGAGAGAAAGTGTATATGTTGGGTATATGGTAATATATATAACATATACATTAGTCAAAATGGATGGTCAATGCAAGAGGATATTTATTTGTGGTATCTGAAATTACTTAAATGGGCATATAAGTGACAAAAGTTAAGTTAAATGGATGAGGGCATTTAGGTAATTGCCTTGTTAAAATTGCTTGGTGGATATTTAAAGAAGAAGAGAAGTTGGATTTGTCTTCATTTTCTCTTCTTTGTTTGGTGTGGCTGGCTACCAAAGGGAAAGGAAGAGCAAGTGAGGTGTTTTGATTTCTAACATCAAATTGAAGGAAGAATCAAAGGATGAAGTTTGAGATTTGTGAAATTTCTTCAATTGAGGTAAGTACTCTCTTGTTTTCCTTTGTTATTTTTGAAGTTGTGTTTGAAATGAGTTGTGGTTTGTTAACATTATGATTTGGTGTGTTTGAGATGTGTTTATGAGTATTGGAATTGATTGTGAGTTAAAAAGGTTAAATTGGTGTTGGTTTTATTTGAAAATGGTAAGTTAAGTAGATGTTGTTATTGAAAGAAGAAGATTGATGTTGGTTTTAGGGTTTGATGTGGTAATTGATTGAATGTATGGTTAGTGTAGTGTTAATGTGAATATTATGATGAATATGTGTTAATAACATTGATTACATTCATTTGAATGAGGTTGTGTTGTGTATAAGGTGTTGTTAATTCAATCAAAGGAGTTTTGTTTATGTTTAGGGTTTCATTCATGAGAGACACGGCCAAACCAAGGAAGAGACACGGCCAAACTAAAGAAATTTTGAGAGACACGGCCAAGTCTATGAAATTTTGGCCGTGTTGGGTGATTTTTGGAGGAGACACGGCCGTGTCCCTTGCTCATGTTGGCTTCTGTTGCTTTTGATTGAGAGACACGGCCACAAGCTTGGCCGTGTCCCTTGGGTGTGTTGGCTACTGTGATTGTCCTTTGCTCTTCTTGCTTTGTGGAGATTGAACATACATTTGATGATGCATATGATTCTAAATGAACAATGTTATGTTATGCATTGTGAATCTTGTGAATGATAATGTGTTATATGAATAATATGACTAATATTATGACTTGTATAGTGTGGAAGAGATGTGGATCATTCAAAAAGGTATGTGCAATGCAATTTCTTATGATGAATTACCTTAATGTTAATTGAGACATAAAGAAATGTAGAACTAATGTTTTGAGTTATAATGATGTGAATGATATGATTGAAACATGCCTAGATGATATGATTGAATAATGGTATGTTGTTTAGTTAATGTAATTGATGTTGTATATTATAATGATGAATCAAATGGGTTATGAAGTCATTGTGATTGGCTATGATGATTTAATAGAATTGTGAAGCCATTGTGATTGGCTATGATGATTCAAATGTGATGTGAAGCCATTGTGATTGGCTATGATGATACAATTGTGATAATTGAGGCATGTTTGCCTAGATGATGATTCAATTGAGAATGGAATGGAAAATGAAATAATAAATGAATTGTGTGGCTAATGTGTTATTCCATTTTCAGAGTTTGTTGTTGGTGGCATGCCTAATATTAGTAACAATCTCTTGAAGTTAGGTTGGCTAAGTCTTTGAAGCCTAATTGAGATGTTACAACCCTTGAAGCTAGGTTGGATTGGTTCTTGAAGCCAAGTTGGGTTGATACTTAGCATGTTTTGTTCCCCTTGAAGCTTGGTTGAACCTAAATCCTTGAAGCCTAGTTGGGATAATGATAATGATAATGTGATAATTAAACCAAAGCATTAACTCTGAAGGTCGAATAGCATATTAGTGTCTGTTGGGCCCGAGTATGTCTTTGTTGACAATGTGATATACAAATGTTGAAATAAATGAATAAATGAGATATATGATTGCCTCTGTTGGAAATGTGATTTATGATCGGTGAATTGTGAATAAAGTAATGTTATGAAGTGTGAAGTGTAATATGTGTATTGATATATATTGTGAGGATTGATGATATATTATGGTTACTGATAATGATATGTATATATGTATATCATATATGAAATGAGTTGAGATATATGAAAGGTGCAATTCAAAAGGAAAATCATGATAGGAAACTAATGGTACATGGAATTGATATATCATCATATGTTAATATTTTTATAATGTATGTTTATATTTTATATTTGTACTACTAAGCTCTCGGGCTTAGCGCGGATGTGTAATCGCGCAGGTGACTAGGTGGAAGATGTGAAGTCTTTCGTTATGCCACGAGAAGAGTAAGAGTTGTCAAGACCAACTAGAGGGTAATGCATACATGTATAATTTTTAATTATGATGTATTTCTGACGAGAGAATATTTATATGTATAAAAGAAGTTTTGATAAAGATAATGATTTTGTAAATGTAATTTAAATTAACGTATTATGGTTTGAACTTTGTTACAGGTTTTAAAAATGTAATGACAAGTGGCATCCTTATACTTGATATACTTACTGTATGTATACTAGGTATATGTATAGTGCTTATATAGGGTATCGGGGTGTTACATGCGGAATTTTCAGATGTTTTTCCTGAGGAATTGCTAGGGTTGCCTCCTGAGAGAGAGGTGGAGTTTGGTATCGAATTGTTGCCTGGTACCACCCCCATCTCTATTACTCCTTATCGAATGGCACCTGCTGAGTTGAGAGAGTTGAAGGTGCAGTTGCAGGAGTTGTTGGATAAAGGGTTTGTTCGCCCTAGTGTTTCTCCGTGGGGAGCTCCTGTTTTATTTGTGAAGAAGAAGGATGGTACTTTGAGGTTGTGCATTGATTATAGGCAATTGAACAAAGTAACTATCAAGAATAAGTATCCTTTGCCTAGGATTGATGATCTCTTCGATCAGTTGAAGGGAGCAGCAGTGTTTTCCAAGATTGATTTGAGATCAGGGTACCATCAATTGAGGGTTAGAGTTGAAGATGTTTCTAAAATAGCTTTTCGCACAAGGTATGGGCATTATGAGTTCTTGGTGATGCCTTTTGGATTTACAAATGCACCTGCAGCTTTTATGGATTTGATGAATAGGGTGTTTATGCCCTATCTGGATCAGTTTGTAGTGGTCTTTATTGATGATATTTTGGTGTATTTGCGTAATGCAGAGGAACATGACAAGCATCTGCGAATTGTGTTGCAAACCTTGAGAGAGAAGCAATTGTATGCTAAACTGTCGAAGTGTGAGTTTTGGCTTAATCAAGTGACCTTTCTCGGTCATATAGTTTCAGCAGATGGTATAAGAGTTGATCCGAGTAAAGTTGAGGCTATTTTGAATTGGAGTCCACCGAAGTCTATAACTGAAGTTAGAAGTTTTCAGGGTTTGGCAGGCTATTATAGACGGTTTGTGAAAGGTTTTTCTTTGATAGCTACTCCACTCACCAGATTACTTCGGAAGGGAGTTAGATTTGTGTGGACAGATCAGTGTCAAACTAGTTTTGAGCAGTTGAAAGAAATGTTGACTCAAACGCCTGTTCTTACTTTTCCTGTGGAAGATAAACCATATGTGATTTACAGTGATGCTTCACGTAATGGTTTAGGATGTGTTTTGATGCAAGAGGGTAAAGTAATAGCTTATGCTTCTCGGCAGTTGAAGTCGCATGAGTTGAATTATCCAATGCATGATTTGGAGTTGGCAGCTATAGTGTTTGCTTTGAAGATTTGGCGACATTATTTGTATGGAGAGAAGTATTTTATCTACACAGATCATAAAAGTTTGAAATATTTGGGTGTTCAGAGGGAGCTGAATCTTCGGCAGAGATGATGGTTGGAATTGATCAAAGACTATGACTGTTTGATTGATTATCATCCTGGTAAGGCAAATGTTGTTGCTGATGCCTTAAGTCAGAATTCTTTAGCAGGTTTGATTGTGTATTTTCTCTCGTTGCTTGTTGAATTGAGAGCGTTGCATGCCAGTTTTGAATCATGTGTTGATGGTGCGTTGTTAGCTCAGTTGTATTTGAGACCGATGTTGTTGGACCAGATAAGAGAGGCTCAATTGGTTGATAAGAAAATTCAGAAGATTGTTTTAGATTGCCAAAATGGGAGAACCGCGATTTTCATGTGAGAAACGATGGTAGCCTTTGGTTCAAAGATAGGTTGTGTGTTCCTGATGATGCTAGTTTGAGACAGGTTATTTTAGAAGAAGCACATCAGTCAGTTTTTGCTATGCACCCTGGGAGTACAAAGATGTATCAGGATTTAAAGCAGCATTATTGGTGGTCAAGTATGAAGAAGGACATAGCGGAGTTTGTATCCAAGTGTCTCACTTGTTAGAAGGTGAAAGCTGAGCACCAAGTTCCAACAGGGTTACTTCAACCTTTATCAGTGCCTGAATGGAAATGGGAGAGAGTGACAATGAATTTTGTGTCTGGTTTGCCATTGACTCAAAAGAAGCATGATGCTATTTGGGTGATTGTTGATCAGTTGAGGAAGACAGCTCATTTTCTTCTAGTTAGAATGGATTATTCTCTTGAGAAGTTGGCTGAGCTGTATATCAGTGAAATAGGGAAGTTGCATGGAGTCCCAATTTCTTTAGTGTCTGATCGAGATCCTAGGTTCACTTCGAGGTTTTGGAAGACTTTATATGGTGCATTGGGTTCTCGATTGCACTTTAGCACTGCTTTTCATCCGCAGACAGATGGGAAGATGATTTATAGAGGATATGTTGAGAAGCCGTGTCATTGATTTCTCTGGAAGTTGGGATAGATTTTTACCACTTGTGGAATTTGCTTATAACAACAGTCATCAATCCAGTATTAGTATGGCACCATTTGAGGCATTGTATGGTAGGAGATGTAGGACACCTCTATGTTGGAATGAACATGGAGAAGGCAAATTGATTGGTCCTGATTTGATTAAAGAGGCAGAAGAGAAAGTGAAGACAATTCGAGATCGGTTGAGAGTAGCTTCAAACCGACAAAAATCTTATTCAGATTTGAAGAGAAGAGACATAGAATTTAATGTTTGAGATAAAGTATTTTTAAAAGTGTCTGCTTGGAAAAAGATTTTAAGATTTGGTCGAAGAGGGAAGCTAAGTCCTCGATTTATTGGACCTTATGAAGTATTGGAGAGAGTTGGACCAGTTGCTTATCGACTTGCTTTGCCGTCTGAGTTGGATAAAATCCATAATGTCTTCCATGTTTCTATGCTACGGAGGTACAGATCAGATCCATCTCATGTTCTGCAGGTAGAATCTATTGAGGTGAGTCCAGATCTGACTTTTGAAGAAGAACCAATTGCTATTTTGGCACATGAGGTGAAAGAGTTAAGAAATAAGAAAGTGCCACTTGTAAAAGTTCTTTGGAAGAATCATGCAAAGGAAGAAGCAACTTGGGAGAGTGAGCAAGCAATGCGAGATCAGTATCCTCAACTGTTTCGGACTTGATATCAGGTAATTTCGAGGATGAAATTTCTTTTTAGAGGGGGAGAATTGTAATATCCCAAAGTAGGCCCTAAAATTTTTGGAATAATTATTGTTGTATTTGGATTTAAGGTAAATGTTGAATTGGAAAGAGAAAAGAATTTAAGAAAGAGTGTATATGTTGTATATATGGTAATATATACAACATATACAAGTCAATAGGGGAAAGTCAAAAGAAGAAGATATTTATTTATTTTAAAGTAATTAAGTAATTAAAAAGGAAATTAAAATGAGTGGAAGAGAAATATTTGATTATTTTATTAAATTAATTGCTTGGTGGAGGTTTAAGTGGAGGTTGAGTATTTGACTTTGCATCTTTTCTTCTTCATTTTCATCTTCTTTTTCTTTTCTTCTTCTTGGTTGGCCGGGTTTCCCAAAGACAAAAGAGAGCAAGAGAGAGTTTTGTTTCTAAGATCAAATTGAAGGAAGATTCAAGTGATTAAGTTGGAAATTTGTGAAGTTTCATCAACTTTGGTAAGTTTCCTCTTGATTCTCTTGTTTTATTTTGAGTTGTAATTGAGTTTGATTGTTGATATGTGATAGTGTGATTATGTTTAATTGTGGTATGTTTGAGAGTGTTGGAATTGAAGTGAAGATAAGAAGTTAGGTTGGTGTTGGTGTTGGAAGTGTGTGAGTTGTGTTTGTGTTAGGGTTTTGAATTGGTGATTGTTGTAGATGTTGAGTTTGATTAACTATTCTTATAGATCTTCATGATAATTGTGGTTGATGAAGTTTAAAGCATATAATACATGAATTTGGTCCGAAACAGAAGCATCTTGGATGCCACGCCCTTGGTCCTTGGCTGCCACGACCGTGGCCATTGGAAGCCATGGTGTGGGGGTTTTGAGCAAAGGAGGCAGAACCGTTTGTTAACCCACGCCCATGGGGGTTGGGAGGCCACGACCGTGGGGTCCTAGAGAGAGATGTTGGCTTGCAATTTATGATCTATGGGTCTAGTTTGAGACTAATAGGTGTATAATTGTATTGAAGATTCTTGTGTATGTGTAATTAAGTGTGTATTATTCATTTTGGATTAGGTTGTGAAGAGGTTGAGTTGCCCTAATTCAAGTGGTGAAGAATTCTTGGAAGAGGAAGGTTATAGATTGGTGTGAGTTATTCTTAAGGTAAGTACAAACCCTACATTATTGCATACCTTTATATGACCTTGAGACTTAATACATTTGATTGTAAATGTGTTAAGTAATCTATTGCATTGTTGATGCATATTCATAATATTATGTTTTGCATAATGTGAACTTTGTGGAATGTATGTTGAAGATTCTAAAGATATGATGATGTAATGAAAAATGAAATAGGAAATGTGAAAGATATGATGATCATTCAAAAGGTATGTGCAATGCAATTGATTTTGATGAATTACTTTAATGTGAATTGAAATATGATGAGATGTGATGCCATTGTGATTGATTATAATGATTCAAATAAAATAAATGAGGCATGTTTGCCTAGATGATGATGTTCAATGTAATTGGTTATGTATACTCTATTGAAAGAGATGTGAAGCCATTGTTGTTGGCTATAATGATGTAAATGAGATGATTGAGGCATGGTTGCCTAAATGATGATGAGAAAATGAGAATGAAATTGATAATGAATTAATGAATGAATTGTGTGTCTAATGTGTTATTCCATTTTCAGAGTTTTGTTGTTGGTGGCATGCCTATAGTAACAATCTCTTGAAGTTAGGTTGGGCTTGATCCTTGAAGCCAAGTTGGGTTGAAGTTTAGCATGCTTAACTCCCCTTGAAGCTTGGTTGGATCTAGTCCTTGAAGCCTAATTGAGATGTTACAACCCTTGAAGCTAGGTTGGGTTTGGTTCTTGAAGCCAAGTTGGGTTGATACTTAGCATGCTTTGTTCCCCTTGAAGCTTGGTTGAGCCTAATCCTTGAAGCCTAGTTGGGATAATGATAATGATAAATGTGATAATTAAACCAAAACATTAACTCTGAAAGTCGAATGGCATATTAGTGTCTTTTGGGCCCATGCTTGTCTTTGCTTTAATATGAACTATGGAGTGAGATATAATGTTATGGGATGATTATAATACATGAGTAACTTAAATGTGGCTTGGGAAGCTATGTTGAGTAATGAAACTATGAAAATACAACATGATGTGTGGTATGTTTATGGATGTGGAAATGGTGAGTATTACTTCATGAATGTTTTGGTAAGTTATTGAATAATGTAAGGTTTTGAAATATAATATTCTTTTGAATTGTTTATGAAACTTGATTGTGTGACATTGGCATTGCATTGAAGCATAATATTATTGTAGTTTGTACCACTAAGCCGTTGGCTTAGCGCAATTGTGGTTGATCGCGCAGGTGACAGGATAGAACCTGAGAGTTCTTCTAGACCGAACTGAGTCTAGATTCTAAAGTGTGGATAGTGGACTTAAAGATCAAAGACTGACAGCCAAACATGTATAAATGTTATGTTTTTAGAAAATTTGGTTTTTGATGTATATATATTTGTAAAGGCCACTATATTTTCTGCTGCGTATTATAGAAATGTTTTATCTATTGTATTTTTATAATATGTCTTAAATGTTTTAAGTTTTCTAATAATGTTGTTAAAAGGAATGAGTTGTGTGTTTAATAAACCGTAGCATCTCTATATTCAATATACGTATATTACAGATATGATGGTATGTAGTGTGCGTATACGGGGTATAGGGGTGTTACAGAGTCTCTCAATTCGACCGCTAATTGGCACCTAGGGTGACCACGGCATGCATATTTTGGTGGAAGTTTATATTGCCCTGTTAAAGAATGCCTCATGAAATAACTGTTATAAACCCACTTCAATATTCAAAAGGGGCAACCGCACCTATCTCATGAGCGACCGTCCCGACAACCATAGCATGGGTAAGATTCCAGCAGCAGAGCATTTACATTCAATCGTTGAAGCAAATTTGAATGTAGCGACCATCCCTTATCTAAGGGCGACCGCGTAAGAAATTGTAGCAACCATCCCAGTATCAAGGATGACCGCTACCTGCTTTAAACAGTCTATTAAAACAAGGTCTAAACTACCAAGACTTATTTCTCACTATCTATAACGGCTAGTTAGACCACATTGGCTATAAATTCACACATTATTATTCTGTTAAGAAGCATCTTTGAATTGAATAGCCAAGCAACATATTTTCTTTTATTACTACAATTAACATTTGAATTGTAATGAGTCTTGGGTGTGAGCATTAAAAACACCATTGTATTAGTTTGAGTGTGAGCTTGGAAACACTTAGGTTGTAAGAGTGAGCCTGGAAAAAACTCTTGTAAGGGTAGTAAGGTATATGATCTCAAACCAATTAAAAAGTTAGAGTTAAGCTTATAAGAAGAAAACTCAAAGTTAATGGAACCTTAACAAGTTATTAAGGAAGTGGATGTAGGATTGGAGTAAATCTGAACCACTATAAATCTTGTGTGTTCTTTCTTCTACTCACTACTCAACCATTTATTTCTTCTACATTTCTTGTTGTTGAGTTTTGAATTCTTTGTTTCAATTCACCATCATTTCTCAAGAAAACCAATTCACCCCCTCTTGGTTGCCATCTTGGGACAACAATTGGTATCAGAGCTTAAAATTTCTTAAACTTAATTGTGAAATTTGATCCACTATGTCAACTTCTTCTTCATCAAACCCAACCTCTTATGGAAATCTTAACACTATCCCAAGACCCTATTTTGATGGAACAGATTATTCCTATTGGAAACACAAAATGTATTTGTTCCTAGATAGTGAAGGGATGGAGCTATGGGATTTTGTGGAAAGTGAGTGGAAACCTCCTATTCATGAAGTTGATGGTATTCAAGTTCCTCTTCCCAAAGCACAATGGTCAATTGTCAATGTTAAAGATTGATTCAAGAACAATAGAGCCGCTTCCATCTTGATGAATTCCATTTCAAGAGAATAAGGTGGAAGAGTTCAACACTTAATTTGTGCTCATGATCTTACCACATTGAGAACCGATGAGCTTGTGGGAAAACTACTGACATTTGAGCTACACAATGAAAAAGAAGAAGATCAAGGTGAGAAAGAAAAGAGAAAACCAATTACTCTCAAAGCAATCAAAGAAATTGAGACCTTAAGCAATGAAGGTATTGATGATGAAGATGAAATGGCAATGTTCTCAAAAAGAATAAGTGAATGGAAAAGAAAGAGAAAGAGAAGATTACAAGCTAACAAAGGTACATTTCCTAAATTGTAACACCCCTTCCCAACCTACATGTGTAAGCTGAGTAGAGGTGCCACACTATCCTAATTGTTGTTACCAATTTACTTAGTCAAATTTTAGTTCTGATTTTTACAGAAATTTTGCCATAGTTCCGCCTAGAAATTTGGATCCCAAGTGTCGTCAAAACTTGTTTTTCTGATTTTTGAAAACATTTTACACATACCAATGTGAATAAGAATACCATCAAATTTAATGCACTCCCAATGAATCCACCTTATACCCTCAACTACAAACCTGCACGAAGAGTTCACACTTCTAATATAACAGAAAGTAAAGATTTATGATTATTACATACTACTAACATACAATTATAACATAGAAAATCTCTTTTATATTTATTCATATACATGCCACAACTATCAACTCATAATGGAACTAAAAGATCTACCCCTGAGATTTGCTGTGGTCTGATCGTTGCTTCCCCAAGATTTATCTACTGCTCCGAACCTACGAGTCAAGGAAAACTTAACTCGCTGAGCGTTGTCGCTATGTGGGTACTTTACCAATAAAAATAAAAGTAGTACATGAAAGTATTCGAAGTAAAAAGGAAATAATAAAATCAACAATCAACCAACATTATAACAATAGAAATCGTGATACATTCAGTATGATATGTTTTCAATAATGTAAAATCATAATTCAAATTCATTTGCATTATATAGTTCAACGAAAAATAATATGTCTTTGATCCAGGCTCTACTGGGATATAGGGAACCATAGTGATAAGGCAGTGGCCCTCACCACTGTAACATAGGTGGCCCTCACCACCGATATCAGATCACAGGAATGGCCCTCACCATCCTGGTTATAACCAATGGCCCTCACCATTGGCCCCCAATGGCCCTCACCATTGAGTTCAGATCATATCAATTCAATCACAATATCAAGCAGTACTGCATAAGTTAGTATAGTGCACCATACCCTTATCTACCACTCCCACTATCCAGTAGAGCATAAAGCTTTAAATGATTCAATTTAAGTCTCAAACCTCATTTTAGGATGACTCGCGAAATCATTTTAAATTCCCATCGCACTTTGCCATTTATGCCGCGCAACACATTCTTTAGTCAAACCATTCCCCTTTTTCGCATATTTAACATCCACAATAAACACATCAAACATTTCAAAGCATTTCTCAAAATATCACAAATTGACCAAATGAATAGTGTTGCGGCGAGACAAATCGGCAACGCAAAATGGCATGACCAAATGAATAGTAAAATCTGGGTTTTCGTCAAAATTTCAGTCCACTTCAGTCATGCATTTGACCAAGTAAATTATTTTATTTTTGGCTGAAATTTTACAGGAAACTTATTTCATATGTTGACTAATTTCATGTAAAATTTCGTTGAAAAATTCATTCGTTTGCTGCCCCAAACAATTGCCACAAAAATAGTCCAGAAGCTGTCACTTTGGGACCATTTCGGCCCAAACATTTGAAATGCATAGGATAGTTTATTTTTCTTTTGCAAATCAATATTAAGGCTTCTTTAATAGTAAAGTGAAGATTCAAACACTTCCCTTTGACAATTTTTGCATATTTAACTCAAATCAAACTAATTAAAGTCATGAACATCAAAAATTCCATAAACCAAAGTTTGTAAGAAAAATAGAATTTCTTTTATGGTAAAGCACCAAACCTTATTCTTGTACTTCCCCTTTTTCTTTTCCTCCTTCTCCTTCCTTAATCTTTGTTTTTCCTTCAAGAAATTCAAGAACACACCCTTAAACATAAACCTTAGCAATTTAGATTAATAAGCTATCCTCCATTTCTTTTCAAACTAAACCCTAATCTAACCTTATTAAACCTTAGAAACCTTGATTCTTTCATTTAATTGATTAATATCATAACTACTTAAAATTTCCAAATCCACCATAAGAACCCTAATTTCCAATCTTCCAATAGTTATATAACTACCTAAAACTAAAAATTAAAGTCTACATACTAGAAAACCTTAAAAAAACTCACCTTAAAAATCAACTTTTGAAGAAACTTGGAAGTCTTTTGGGTGTTTCCCTTGTTGGCCGAATTTGGTGAGTGGAAAAAGAGAATTTGCTCTTCATATCACATATTTTTATATACAAAGGAAGTGATGATCACCTTGACCACTTGTCCCCTTTTTCTCTTTCTTCATTTATTACACATTTATTACACATGCTAAATGTTTTCTTTTGATTGGCCAACCTTTGATTTTTATAACTTCCTTTTTCCTTTACTTCTTTCCACTTGTCTCTCTTCCCATTGGATCTCATAAAGTTGTCCCGGGTTACCCATCCGGTCCCGACACGAAACCGAGCCACATTACGTTCCGGCGATTAATCGATCATATCTTTTAAACCGTATAGTTCCATGAGTCAAACTATATATAGTTTTGATCCTCTCGACCTCTACTTTCTATTTAAAAGGTCTATTTTAGGTTTCCAAGTCATTTTGAAAAATTACCGATAAGCCCTCAACTTTTTACAAAATTCCCTTTAGGTCCTATTTTTGCTCGGGTTTTCTCCGGCTTCGTTTCTACTGACGATCGTTTCATATTTAACCTCTCGCCATTCTCTACGTACTCACGTCTTTATTTCCTACCCTAAATTCATGTATAACTTTAATTGATAATGACCAAAATGCCCTTAGGCAACATTTCTTCATTTTTCTTTAACGGGATATTTCCTGGAAAAACCGTTACACGTCGTTGCGATCCGGTTTTTCTCTACATTCCATTTTTGAAATCTGTTATATGCACTATTAAGAACATCCGGTGCAACTTTCTTTGAAATTACATCTACGTCCCCAACTTTATTAAAAATTACAATTATGTCCCTTTTGTCATACAACCTTATCTAGGGCTGTTATCAAGAATTATCTTCTCCTTTTCCCTACTCTCGCTATGCACGTGTCTACACTGCATAAATGCAGTAGGCGGATGTGACATAAATCCTCCTTCAAAGATAAAGAAAAGAAAAATGAGGTAAAGTGCTATGAATGTGGTAAATCTGGTCACATCAAATCGGATTGCTTCAAAGTAAAGAACAAAAAGAAATGGGACAAAGAAAAGAAAAAGTCTCTCAAAGCCACATGGGATGACTCTTCTTCAAGTCAAGTGGAAGAAGGAATTGTAAACTTATGTCTCATGGCTATTAAAGATGACACCAATGAGGTATGTACTCAATCCTTGAATCTAATAGCACATGATGATATTGATGATCAAGATGATAGTGATTTGATTGACCACATGAACTTTAAAATAGAAAAATATTTCTCTAAGATGATGCTCTATAAGGAAAAGTGTTCTAAGTTAGAAAAGGATTTTATATGCTTAAAGAACTCTACCCTAGAATTGAAAACCTCAAATGAACACTTGGTGAAATCAATAAATGAGTTAAATAAAAATTCACATGACTTAGAAAAGGTTATTAAAGAAAATGAAATTTTGAAGCATGAACTGAAAGTACTAAGAGGATCAATTTCAATTAAAGATCATGATTAATTGATAATTAAAGATCACCTTCCTTGAAATATAGATTAGGATTCAGTGGCTCAACCAACACTACATTTAGCACACAAACATTTGTAAAAGCCTCTACAACTCAAATCTCTAATGTTGATGTTGTAAAGAACAAAGATACACACGCCAAGCCTAAGAACTTCAAAAAAAAACTACTCATGGCTTACTAGGAAAAAGAGCTAAGTTCTCAAAAAGTAATCATGCATTTATATACACTAAACATGCACATAAGCATGGAGATGCATAAAAGCAATCACATACTTGTAGTTGTATGCATAACACATGGAATCTGAATAGAAAAGTGCAAAAATATAAAACATTGTTGCAATGTACATATTGTATGAAATTTGTCATATTACAAAGGTTCATCACAAGTTAGAAGATGCCTCTATTGCTAACCATCAAGGACCCAACATCATTTGGGTGCCTAAGAAAAGATAAATATTATTGCCTTGTAGGTGTGCCTAAAATCTACTATCAACAAAAGCACATGGCTTGTAGATAATGGGTGCTCAAGGCATATGACCGGGAATGCAAAGCTTTTTACAAGTATTATATACAAACTTGGAGGTAATGTAACTTTTGGAAATAATGCTAAAGGTAAAATTATTGGTGTTGGCTCCATTGGAATACTTGGTAAAGACTTGATTGAAGATGTATGGCTTGTTGATAGTTTGAAACATAATTTGCTAAGTGTTAGTCAATTATGTGATAGAGAATACAATGTAAATTTTGATTCTAAAGGATGCAAGATAACTAATTCAAATGGTGTTATTGTATTCAAAGGAACAAGAATAAGCAACACATAAAATTGACATACATTCCAATAATGCATTTAAATGTTTAATCTCTACTAATAATGATGCGTGCTTATGGCATAGAAGACTAGGCATGCAAGTATGAATCAATTAAAATGCATCTATAATGAAAACCTACTTGATGGTCTCCCTAAAATGAAATATGACAAAGATAGAACTTGTGAACCTTGTCAACTTGGTAAGCAACATAAGAGCTCATTTAAATAAAAAAATGTTGTAAGTACCTCTAGACCTTTAGAGCTCATTCATTTGGATTTGTTTGGACCAAATAGAATTACAAGCCTAGGTGGCAAGTCATATGTATTTGTCCTTGTTGATGATTACTCTATATTTACATGGGTTAATT
Organism: Garcia nutans; assembly: GCA_947685225.1. Classification (NCBI taxonomy): domain Eukaryota; kingdom Viridiplantae; phylum Streptophyta; class Magnoliopsida; order Malpighiales; family Euphorbiaceae; genus Garcia; species Garcia nutans. The sequence goes on from CANTUV010000031.1 coordinate 42,698,333, forward strand.
TCTTAGCTCAAAAGAATGAAGCTTTTAATCACTTCAAAACATTTGCAAAAAGAGTTCAAAATGAAAAAGGATATGTGATCACATCTATTAGAAGTGATCATGGCAAAGAATTTGAGAATGAAAATTTTCATCCAAATAAGATGAAGGCATATTCTTAGGATACTCATTATCTAGCAAAGCATATAGAGTATTTAATAAGAAAACTCTAGTAGTTGAAGAATCAATGCATGTTGTTTTTGTTGAATCATCTAAACTTGATCAAAGGAAAGGTAGTACTTTTGATGACCTTGCAGGTACTCTTGAACCACAAGAAACTATTGATGCTCCAAGGATCGATCATATTGAACTTAAAGAAAAGACTCAAGCTCTACCCAAGGATTGGCAATACAAGAAAGATCATCCTAAGGAACTCATCGTTGGTGAAACATCTAAGGGAGTAATTACTAGATCTAAAATTAATCATATAGATGTTAATTTTGCTTTTGTTTCTCAAATTGAGCCAAAGACCATTGAGGAGGCTCTAAATGATGAGAGTTGGATGATTGCAATGCAAGATGAACTTAATCAATTTGAAAGAAATAATGTATGGGAACTTACTTCTAAACCTAAAGGTCATCCAATCATAGGATGCAAATGGGTCTATAGAAATAAGCTTGATAAAAACGGTCACGTCACTAGGAATAAAGCAAGATTGATAGCCAAAGGCTATAACCAAGAAGAATGCATTGATTATGATGAAACACTTGCCCCCGTAGCTAGATTAGAAGCTATTAGAATATTACTTGCTTTTGCATGTCTGTAGACCCTTAATTTTTGACCCAGTCCGGTCCAATATATTTTAATTAGTCCAAAATATTTTTTGCGTTATCTTAATAGAATAATATTTGTTTTAGTATTTAGTTTTTATAATTAATAAAAAATAAATAATAATAATAATAATAAACAAGTAAATAAAAATAAAAATAAAAATAGGTGACGGAAAAATCGGCAATGAAAAATTCATCGCCGAAAAGGTTGGATAGGACGAAATGGCCTAGCCGCCCAGCTTGCCAGTTTTCGCCCGTAGCTCCCGCGACAACTTTTTCGCCAGCAAAATTTTTCCGCAGCAGTTTTTTTTTGCCAGCGAAATTTTTTCGACTCAATTTTTTTCGAAATCAAATTCTATTTGGTTTCTGTTTCCTTTTCTTAATTAATTTTAGTTTCCGTAAACAAGTTGAATTAATCGTCAAAATTTTCTATAAATAAGACCAAAAACAACACAGAAAAGGGGAGGAGAATCGAGTGAAGGAAAAACTTAGAAAAAGTGATCGGACTTTAAAACTTTTTGGCAGAGATTAACGATCGGACTTTTGATAGAAGCAAACAAGCAATTCAATCCATCAAAGCCAACCATCTTGCCTTTGTGCTTGTTCATCCAAGAAGTAATTTTTGGTGGAACCAACAAATGAAGGTATGAATATCTAATCTCTCTTTTTCTTCACCGTAGCTTGAATCATCAAATTATCTCTTTTGATTTTAAAAACCTTAGAACACTAATTTACTTTTTCTAAAGCTTAGATCCTTAAATCGTCTCCTTTATTTTCAAAAACTTTAAAATTACTTTTCTATTTCTTCTAAAACCTAAGAACCCTAATCTATTTCTTTAAAATCTTAAAACCCTAATCTACTTTCTAACTTTTCAAAACATTAAATCATTTCATTAATTTATCAAAACCCTAATCTGTTTTCCAATGTTTCAAAACCTTAAAACCATAAATTTAACTTATGGCTACTAAAGATCACATAAAGCTTTATAAAACTATAAATTGTTTTTCCAAATTCTAAAATCAAATACATTCTCTGAAACACTAAAAACCCTAATTCAACTTCAAAACCAAGACAGTGACCCCAAACTAGCTAACCTTAAACCCTAGTTTTCTTAAACCCTAGCTCCCTTAAATCCTTAAACCCTAATTTTTCTATATCCTAATCTTTAAAACCTTAAAACCTTATAAATCTAAAAATTAAAATTCAATATAGTAAATCCAAAATAATAATCCAGTAACCGTAAATCATAAACTTAATGTTTTAATATCCAAACCCTAATTTCATGATTTTTCCCCTCAAACCCTAATTCGATTAATCAAAGAACCTTATCAATCCCTTAAATCATAAAACCTTAATCCATTTTAATTCCCTTAAAACATACAGTAGCTTAAACCAATAAATTCCAAAACCCTAAACATTAAATAAAGAATCTTAAATAGAAATAATAAACGTCAATTTGTATCTTTACTTGTTTTATGTGATTATGCAGTTTATTATATGCTTTGATTTATTTAAGTTCAATGCTTGATTTTTTAGTTTATCATGGATGGATATTTACATTCTATCGATGTTTGATATCTTAGAAGAATGGTTATTAACTTTTATCAATTTATTTAGATTTTCAAATGTTGTAAGAGGTATGTTTCCACTTGGTGGGTACCTCATTAGTTAAATATCACGTAATTTAAATTGCTTTTATATTTTAGACCAATGTAAAGGACATGTTTCTACCTTTCGATGGGTGTCCTATTTAGGCATGGATTATGTAATGGCATGTTTCCACCTTCGGATGGGTGTCCATTTATTTGTTTTGCTTGGACATTGTTTTGATTTTCAATATATCGATGCTTTATTTTAATTATTGTGTGTAATATGGATAATATTATTATATTTAAGAATTTTATAATATTAAGACCTGTAAAGGAGGCCAGTTCCAATGAACCGGGAGTTGTGGGGGTGCTGGGAAATTTCTCACCTTACCCACACGTACCCAACTTTCCAAACCCATTAGGGGGTTGAGGATTCCTTAGGAATCAAGTCATCCACCCCTTTCTTTTTTCCCGACCTGTCCAGGTGGCGACTCCATTTTCTCCGAGCTTAGGTCCGTGTTCTCTAAGGCCCCGAGTCTAAACAGTGCCAAAGTCGCAAGAACCATTCCACCTGGAGTGGGTGCGAAAATCCCCGCTCACAGTGGCAACTCCACTGGGGATAAGAGAAGTTGATTCCATTGGTCTTTATATTATACTATTCTTTCTTATAATAATATTATCCATTGCATCATATTAGATTGCATCGTGTGCGCGAGTTAGGACTCCCATGTTACCCGTGTTGTGTTATATAAGGGATACCATACTTTCACTCAAGGTATAGAGATCGAGCATGGCATAACCACTTATAGCCTCGTACCATTTGGTATATGCTTGCTATGGGAACCTAAGCCTTTTAACCCAAAGACTAAAGCTCATGTAATTAGCCTAGTTACTTTTCTTAGGTTTTACCCCAAATGCATGTTGTTTGACTATGGTTAATTTATCTTGGCTTAAATCATGGCTTATTTGGTTTGCTTTTTTTCTAATATGACCTAAGTGCATTGTAAGCTCAAATAAAATTTTCTTTAAAATCCAAAAGACCAAAGCTATTTTCAAAACTTTTCAAGATGGTCTTTGGACATAAGACTTTTCTAAAAACAAATCAAAACTTCTTTTGCTCATGGCCCAAATACTAAGCCCAAAATCCTTTTTTTCTAAAATCTTTTTACAATGGACATAAAAATAAAATTATTTTCAACCTTTTCTTACAAAGAGCTTGCAAATTATTTAGGTCAATTATGAAATACTAAAAGTCAATTGTGAGCCTAGTTTATACTAAGAATAATTAACCATGGGCTTGTTTTTGACATGAACCACTAGTTGCTTTTTTCAAGTGAGAAATCTATTTGTAATAAACCTTTTAATATAGTTTTAATCCAATATAGCATAAAAAGCTACTATAGTTTGTTGAATGGATCAAAACCTAATTAATGGGAGTTAACATGGATTGATTTCAATTTTTGAAAATATAGCTATTGGATGAAACGTCCGAGGGAAATATCCAAAAATAAGGTACCCCATATTGGTATTTTGTTAACCATTTACCTAGGAAAAGAGACTCGCCATTTGTGTGTGGATGTTATAAGGTTGGAAGGAACGTCCTATTTGTCTTTGTTTATTGATTGTTTGTGCATACATGCATACATTCATCACATGACATATCATTAATCCTTTCTGGCTCATAGACTTGGAGTACGAAAATCCAAGAGCTTACAACGATATCATCTACAACATTTATTTTTGATTCAAGTGCTTCATTGAGAGGATGGATGCAAACCATCTAAGGGATATAATCGATGAAGTTGTCGAAGCTAGGATGGCCGAACTACAAGACAAATTGGTTGAAATTATGAAGACCCAGTTGATTGAAATTCTGGAGATCATCAAAAATGTTAATGAGGCATCTCCCACTGACATAAGAAAAAGGGGAAAGGCAGCATCCGTGGAGAACATGTTCACTAGTAGAGATCGAATGAAAAATGAAGGATCAATCCCTATTCTACAAGATCAGCCGAACCATATGCTGTCTAAATGGAGCAATAGGAGCGACTACCACCTCAATGAGCAGAAAATAAAGAAAAGACGAGGTGTTGAGAAAAACGCAGCAACTAAACCAGCAAAGATGTAATATCCCCAAATATGCCCTAGAAGTCTTGATATTGTTGTTGTGTTATTTGATTTGTGTATATGTTAATTTGAGAAGAGAATGTTGTGTTAAGTTAATAAGGTGAATATTGTGTAGAGAGAAGTGTATATGTTGGGTATATAGCAATATATATCACATATACATAGGTCAACCTTGATGGTCAATGCTACATAGTGGAGGAAGATATTTTTATATTTTTTTGAGTAATTAAATAATTAGTGGAATTATGAGTGGAAGAGGTTGGTTTGGATTATTTTAATAAAAATAAATTGCTTGGAGGAGAGGATTTGAAGGAAAAGTGGTTTTGACTTTTTGGTTTCTTTCTTTTCTTTCTTCTTCACCGTAGCCACTTTCTTTTTCTTTCTTTCTTTCATTTTGGCCGGCTCCCTCACAAGACAAAGGAAAACAAAGAGACCAAGGGAGAGATTGAAGTTCTAAGCTCAAGTTGAAGGGAGAATCAAGTGATTAAGTTGAAGATTTGTCAACTTAGGTAAGTTATTTCTTGATCTCTTGTATTGTTTGAGCTTGGGTTGATTTTGATGGTGTGTTTGTGATGTTAGAAGTGTGGATGAGTGTGTGAAGTGTGTTTGTGAGTGATTGATTCTTGTGATTTTAGATTTTGGGGTTTGATTGAAGAAAGAGTAAAGTTGGTTTTAGGGTTTTGATTTGGTAGTGATAAATTGTATTGTATTGTATTGTTTTGGATAAGGTTTTGGAAGAAGGTGCTTTATTTTAAGTTGAGAAGTGAAGGATTCTTGAAGAAAGAAAATGTTTAGAAGGTGTATTTTGGTGCTTAAGGTAAGTACAACCATTTGATTACAAACATGTATATAATGTGTAAGCCTAATATGCTTTTATTTGTAAATGTGTTTTGGTAATATGAATATTGTGATGAGCATGTAATTAAGTGTTGAGGATGTTGTTTGTGTCTATTTTAATGAGGTTGTGTTGTGTAATGTGTTTGAAGTTAGCCAAAAGGAAATTTCTAAATTTAGGGTTTTTGCATGAGAAACCGTAATTTGGGGCGGTCGCTATTATGTGAAGTGCGGTCGCTATTATGTGAAGTGCGGTCGCGAATTAGGTCGGATTTCTGACCGCGAAAGCTACTGTGTTAGGGTTCATCTTTTGATTGTGAGGTGCGGTCGCGACTTAGGTCGGACTTCTGACCGCGAAACCTACTGTGGTAAGGTTTCATCTTTTGACTGTGTAACGCGGTCGTATTTGGGTCTGGCGCGACCGCGAGAAACGTTTTGTTCTACTTTATTGAAGTAACCAAATTTTCAACAAGATTCTCAAACACATGTTAAATAAATCATCCATTTGAGTTGTCAAGGATCACAATAGAGATAATTCTTAATGAATGTGTAATGTGTTGGATTATGTATACTTGAGTGATGAAGTGTTATAATGTGATTAATATTATGACTTGTATAGTGTGGAAGAGATGAGGATCATTCACAAAGGTATGTGCAATGCAATTTATTATTATTATAATTACTTTTATAATGAATTACCTTAGTGTAAATTGAGACATAAAGAGATGTGAACTAATGTTTTGAGTTATAATGAGGTGAATGATATGATTGAATAATGATACATTTGTTTAATTAATGTAATTGATGTTGTATATTAATATGATGATTCAAATGTGATATGATGCCATTGTGATTGGCTATGATGATTCAAATGTGATATGATGCCATTGTGATTGGCTATGATGATTCAAATGTGATATGATGCCATTGTGATTGGCTATGATGATTCAATTGAAATGGAAATTGATAATGAAATAATTAATGAATTGTATATCTAATATGTTGATTCAACTTTCAGAGTCCTGTTTTGATGGCATGCCTATGAACCATTGGATAGGTGAAATGGGAGGCCCGTAAACCGATTCCAATTGGTAATTATGATATGAATTCCTGGATAGGCGAAATGGGAGGCCCGTAAGCCGATTCCAGATGAGAAATGTGAAAATGGAATGATGGTGAAATGGGAGGCCCGTAAACCACTTCCATTTGTAACAGTTTAGCCGGGTTGAGGATCTCCTCATGTTAATGGGTTGATGGTCCAAGAGACTGGGTCTGTTACACTATCCATGGATAGAAATATGATACATGTTGCCTACGGGCTTGATTATTGTGAATATGATCAAAGCAGTTGACTCTGAACTTTGAATAATATATTAGTGTGTTTTGGGCCCGAGTCTGTCTTTGTTTTAATGTGTTATCTAAAGGTTGAACTAAATGAGTAATGAGATTTATGATTGCCTTTGTTGGAAATGTGATTCATAATTGGTGAATTGTGAATAGAATAATAACATGAAATGTTATGAATTATGGTATGTAATATGTATGTTGATATATTGATGATGAGTATTAGTGATGGATCTGTGATTGGTAATAATGATATGTGTATATATATGAAATTAGACGAGACATATGAAGGGTGCAATTAAGAAGGAAAATATAAACAGGATAAGAAATTAATAGTATTTAGAATTGATATATCTTTATATGTTAGAATTTCTATAATGTACGTTTATATTTTATATTTGTACTACTAAGCTTTCGGGCTTAGCGCGGATGTATTATCGCGCAGGTGACTAGGTGGAAGGTATGAAGTCTTTCGGTTAGCCACGAGAAGAGTATGAGTTTGTCGAGACCAACTAGAGGGTGATGCATACATGTATATCTTTTGAATTATAATGTAATTCTTTTTATGAAGCATATTCATTTGTATAAAGGAAATTTTGATAAATGTAAGATTAATATATATGTAAGATCATTAAAGTATAATGATTTCGTAAATGTTTCTTTCAATTAATATAGTGTGATTTGAACTCTGTTAAAGGATTTTCTTAAATGGCGTCAAAAAGTGACATCCTTATGCTTTATATAGGTACTGTATGTATACTAGGTATATGTATAGTAGTTATATGGAGTATCGGGGTGTTACAAATATTTTGGTATCAGAGCTTAGGTTCGAGATTCTCGGCCTAAGTGAAATTTAAAAAGAAAAAGTTTTGAGATGCTTAAAATGAATTAAAAAGAAGAGTTTTGAAAAGTTTAAATAGAAGTAAAGAGGAAAAGTTTGAAAATAGAATTTGTAAAACATGCATATGCATTAACACCTAGGTTGGTCTCAAATGTGGCATTATGTGATGTGTGATAAATTGGAAGTATATGAGAAGGATGATAGTGTTTGAATAAGGTTCTGCAGGAAAGTAAAATAAAATAAGATTAGTAAATAAAATTTCAATAAAGAATACTTGAATTTTGACAATTTAATGTATAGTAAGTATATGAGCTATGTGGACTGTATAGTATTGCATATTTAAAAATGAATTACGAATATATAATTTGATGGAATAGTCGTGATAATGTTGACTACTTAGAATGTGATAAAGTGATGTAGTATGTTAGTGATCAAGGATTGAGTTGATCACTTGAGAATGTAATGTACGCATAGTATTGCGTGTTTGTAACCTATACAACTACATAGCTATTAATTTTGAGAATGATTACACTTGCATTGACAAACTTGTGCGAAGTAAGGTCATGTGATAAGATTGATAGTGAGAATTGGATTGAACAATGTTGATTCAAGAAACTAAGATCTGTGATAATTAGACTTGGAAATTGTATAGAGATTTTTGGGCTCAATGTGTAGATGATTGGATGTAATGTGTATATATATAAACATATGAGTGATATATATATGGAATGGTAAACAAATGGATATAAAGATGGTATACTAAATACATTTAAAAATAAATGTGAGAGAGATGTCACCTTAGTATTGTGATTAAGATTTTGTGAAGTTTTCTCATGATTAGAATGTATATGTGTTGAGTTGATAAATAAATTAAGTCATATCAAAAAGGGATAAGAATGATGTTGTACAATGAAAAGTAATAGATGTTAAATTGTGTTGATGATATGTAAAAGAGAAATTAAATTGATTGTATGATTATGTGTACACATGTAAGAAATGTGGAAAGCAAGTCACATTGTGAATGTGACCTATGTATGTAAATGGGATATAATTACTTGTCTAGTGGTACGGAGAATAATATAGTATGAATTAGTGGACCTATGAGAGATTAGGTCTTAATCTATGCGGAGTTAGGCTATGAGATGAAATGAAGAGTGAGAAAGGGCTCGGGTAACACTGGACGATGAAATTATTATGATAAATATTTTAAATGATGAATTGTGCTACTGTGCCTTGAAATATGGTAAGATATGAAAATTCTAAATCTATGAATAAAGTATATTGCTATGTATATATATATATATGAATGATGATCATTCTTAATAGATGTACAATGTAATTACTTGTGAGTACTTAAATGATGAAGTGAGATGATTGAAACATGTCTATATGAAATATGGAACATGATAATGTGATGAATTGTATTGATGTGATGAAAAGCCATGATTGTTGGCTATGAGAATGTAAATGAATTATAATTGAGGCATGATTGCCTATTTTGAAAATGAGAATGAAATAATAAATGAAATTTGGATATGATTGAATGTTGTGCATAAAAGTGTTATAAGTAATATTGTTGATATGAGTTAAGCTAACGATGATCTTATGATCATGAGTAAATTGTTTTGAAACAAAGTTGAATTATGATAACTCTTGGGAATAGCAAAGTATAAAAAAAAAAATAATATTGATTTATAAACTACAGACGTGATTATTAAGATACTCTGGCCGTATGATTTGTAAGTGTAATTGGCTGATTAATTTTGTTATCAGTAGATTTGGGACTAAGATGATATGATTGTAGTATTATGTGGGTAAGGTTGATAATTTTATTTCAAGGAACATGGTTACGAGTTATGAATGGTAAAGTTGTATCTTATCAGTTCTATGTTAGAAATTTGTTTATAATTATAAAAAGTATGGAAAGAGAAGAGAACTGTGTAAATGCTTTGAATTATGAAAAATGGTTAGAAAAGTGATTATGTAAACATAGTAATGATGTGATGATACGAGGAGATGATTGATGGGAGAAATTATGAAATGTGATTGAAAATGATACTGAATATATTTTTGTTATAAGATAAATTAATTGATGGAAACATTGTTAAGTGAATGAACTATAGGTAATAATTATATTGTGAGAATTATGTGAGATTGCACTGCTATTACAGAAAGCAGAATATATATATATGAATAAAATAATTTGAAGTAAATTGTTATTAATGAGTATGGTCTCAAAGGTCGAACAGATGGATCATGAGGGATTAGAATTTGAGAATAAGTTTGATCTAATCGAATTAGGTCATATATATTGAGATGTGGTTATATTATGATAGCTAGATCAATTGATCTAAATTTTGCTAAGATTGCGAATTATTATTATGGAGATCTAATATGTATAGTTGTGCTAAGAGTATAGAATATATGTGATAATGTATATGATGGGTACTATGTTGATATATGAATGAGTTAGAATATATCAATTATAATCGATGAAATAACGAAAAAGGTTGATTATCTGTAACGTAAGTTTAAAGAGGTTGTATCAATATTATGTTAAATGAAAACATGGTAAAGAAGGACTTAAGAGTAAGTAAAATGGAAATATTGTTATTAATCAAGATTTGATAAGTGGCTATTTTCAAAAATGATTGTAATGATAGGATAAGCTATAGTAAGATATAATTATCAATTAAGGAGTGATAAATGTCTTTTCTGAAAGTGATGATAAAGAGGAGATAAGTAATATGGATGAATATATTAATTTAAGACCGATTGTGAATTGTGTTTGTAATCCTGATTGTTCTTATAATGATGTTAACAAGATTAGGGATTATCAATCCTCTGAGTATGTTCTGTATAGATATTTTTTTTTAGAAGATTGAATAGAAGTTATAAACAGTTAGGTCTCAGATTTTGGTAGTGGAGCCCTTGCCTTAATTGCTCAACATAAACGTTAATTTGAGTATCCTGAGAATCTTTTCCTGGTGATATAAGTTCTGTTGCCCCATCCTTGTCTATTGTGAGTGCTGCTTATGCTGGGAATTTTCAGTTAGGTGGTTATATGCAGTATATCAATGCTTTTAAATAGCCTATTTGTATACATTGTAATCTTCTTGGATAATGTTCAACAATGTTATAAGATTATAGATTATCCATCGTGATTGGAATCAAGAGCTTAACTGGGGTCCTATGTCTCGAAGGTTATTCAAGTTTCTTTTATTGAAGATTAAGGTGATGTTTTGTTAAGAATGAATTGTTATTGTATTGGGTAATTTCGAGGACGAAATTTCTTTTTAGAGGGGGAGAATTGTAATATCCCCAAATATGCCCTAGAAGTCTTGATATTGTTGTTGTGTTATTTGATTTGTGTATATGTTAATTTGAGAAGAGAATGTTGTGTTAAGTTAATAAGGTGAATATTGTGTAGAGAGAAGTGTATATGTTGGGTATATAGCAATATATATCACATATACATAGGTCAACCTTGATGGTCAATGCTACATAGTGGAGGAAGATATTTTTATATTTTTTTGAGTAATTAAATAATTAGTGGAATTATGAGTGGAAGAGGTTGGTTTGGATTATTTTAATAAAAATAAATTGCTTGGAGGAGAGGATTTGAAGGAAAAGTGGTTTTGACTTTTTGGTTTCTTTCTTTTCTTTCTTCTTCACCGTAGCCACTTTCTTTTTCTTTCTTTCTTTCATTTTGGCCGGCTCCCTCACAAGACAAAGGAAAACAAAGAGACCAAGGGAGAGATTGAAGTTCTAAGCTCAAGTTGAAGGGAGAATCAAGTGATTAAGTTGAAGATTTGTCAACTTAGGTAAGTTATTTCTTGATCTCTTGTATTGTTTGAGCTTGGGTTGATTTTGATGGTGTGTTTGTGATGTTAGAAGTGTGGATGAGTGTGTGAAGTGTGTTTGTGAGTGATTGATTCTTGTGATTTTAGATTTTGGGGTTTGATTGAAGAAAGAGTAAAGTTGGTTTTAGGGTTTTGATTTGGTAGTGATAAATTGTATTGTATTGTATTGTTTTGGATAAGGTTTTGGAAGAAGGTGCTTTATTTTAAGTTGAGAAGTGAAGGATTCTTGAAGAAAGAAAATGTTTAGAAGGTGTATTTTGGTGCTTAAGGTAAGTACAACCATTTGATTACAAACATGTATATAATGTGTAAGCCTAATATGCTTTTATTTGTAAATGTGTTTTGGTAATATGAATATTGTGATGAGCATGTAATTAAGTGTTGAGGATGTTGTTTGTGTCTATTTTAATGAGGTTGTGTTGTGTAATGTGTTTGAAGTTAGCCAAAAGGAAATTTCTAAATTTAGGGTTTTTGCATGAGAAACCGTAATTTGGGGCGGTCGCTATTATGTGAAGTGCGGTCGCTATTATGTGAAGTGCGGTCGCGAATTAGGTCGGATTTCTGACCGCGAAAGCTACTGTGTTAGGGTTCATCTTTTGATTGTGAGGTGCGGTCGCGACTTAGGTCGGACTTCTGACCGCGAAACCTACTGTGGTAAGGTTTCATCTTTTGACTGTGTAACGCGGTCGTATTTGGGTCTGGCGCGACCGCGAGAAACGTTTTGTTCTACTTTATTGAAGTAACCAAATTTTCAACAAGATTCTCAAACACATGTTAAATAAATCATCCATTTGAGTTGTCAAGGATCACAATAGAGATAATTCTTAATGAATGTGTAATGTGTTGGATTATGTATACTTGAGTGATGAAGTGTTATAATGTGATTAATATTATGACTTGTATAGTGTGGAAGAGATGAGGATCATTCACAAAGGTATGTGCAATGCAATTTATTATTATTATAATTACTTTTATAATGAATTACCTTAGTGTAAATTGAGACATAAAGAGATGTGAACTAATGTTTTGAGTTATAATGAGGTGAATGATATGATTGAATAATGATACATTTGTTTAATTAATGTAATTGATGTTGTATATTAATATGATGATTCAAATGTGATATGATGCCATTGTGATTGGCTATGATGATTCAAATGTGATATGATGCCATTGTGATTGGCTATGATGATTCAAATGTGATATGATGCCATTGTGATTGGCTATGATGATTCAATTGAAATGGAAATTGATAATGAAATAATTAATGAATTGTATATCTAATATGTTGATTCAACTTTCAGAGTCCTGTTTTGATGGCATGCCTATGAACCATTGGATAGGTGAAATGGGAGGCCCGTAAACCGATTCCAATTGGTAATTATGATATGAATTCCTGGATAGGCGAAATGGGAGGCCCGTAAGCCGATTCCAGATGAGAAATGTGAAAATGGAATGATGGTGAAATGGGAGGCCCGTAAACCACTTCCATTTGTAACAGTTTAGCCGGGTTGAGGATCTCCTCATGTTAATGGGTTGATGGTCCAAGAGACTGGGTCTGTTACACTATCCATGGATAGAAATATGATACATGTTGCCTACGGGCTTGATTATTGTGAATATGATCAAAGCAGTTGACTCTGAACTTTGAATAATATATTAGTGTGTTTTGGGCTCGAGTCTGTCTTTGTTTTAATGTGTTATCTAAAGGTTGAACTAAATGAGTAATGAGATTTATGATTGCCTTTGTTGGAAATGTGATTCATAATTGGTGAATTGGGAATAGAATAATAACATGAAATGTTATGAATTATGGTATGTAATATGTATGTTGATATATTGATGATGAGTATTAGTGATGGATCTGTGATTGGTAATAATGATATGTGTATATATATGAAATTAGACGAGACATATGAAGGGTGCAATTAAGAAGGAAAATATAAACAGGATAAGAAATTAATAGTATTTAGAATTGATATATCTTTATATGTTAGAATTTCTATAATGTACGTTTATATTTTATATTTGTACTACTAAGCTTTCGGGCTTAGCGCGGATGTATTATCGCGCAGGTGACTAGGTGGAAGGTATGAAGTCTTTCGGTTAGCCACGAGAAGAGTATGAGTTTGTCGAGACCAACTAGAGGGTGATGCATACATGTATATCTTTTGAATTATAATGTAATTCTTTTTATGAAGCATATTCATTTGTATAAAGGAAATTTTGATAAATGTAAGATTAATATATATGTAAGATCATTAAAGTATAATGATTTCGTAAATGTTTCTTTCAATTAATATAGTGTGATTTGAACTCTGTTAAAGGATTTTCTTAAATGGCGTCAAAAAGTGACATCCTTATGCTTTATATAGGTACTGTATGTATACTAGGTATATGTATAGTAGTTATATGGAGTATCGGGGTGTTACAAAAGAGGCATAAATTTTCAGACTTGGGGGAACCTTTGTCAAAAATGTTGGAGAATCTAATGAAGAAGGGATTGTTACAACCTTTGACTCCTTGTCCTTTGCCTAATCCTTTTTCGCCTAACTTTGATATTAAATCATTTTGCCAAATCCACCAAAGGCTTGGACACGAAACGGACAACTGTATGAAGTTGAGGCATGAGATCTAGAATTTAATTGATAGTGGAAAGCTGCTTGAACCTGATAAGCCCAACACTAAGAATAAGCATCTACTTAAAGTTGGAAGGGCACCACCTCTTACAACCTTCATGAAGAGTTTTATCTTGTCATCTCATCATGATATGGATAGAGAAGCTGCTAAAGATGATGTACTACTAAACAAGTTTGGGTTAACTGTAGATGATGATGTGGATGATGAAGCAATGATCTTTAATGATGGAAAAAATCCTTGCCCTTGATATGTCTAAATAAATGAAGTATCTTAGACACCAACTCAATGGACCTTCCTTTGCTTGAATGTTGCTTTTCAATTTTACTTTCTTTAATTTGAACAATTATGTTTTTCAAGTTTAAATTTGTTTGAATAAATTACTTTCATCAAAATTTTTGTTGATCTTTGTTCATTTTGGTGCTCAACCAGTGAGGCATCTAGCTTGATGATTCATGAATTAATATATTTATGCATCATGACTTGAATGGCTTTACAAGGTGAGGGAATTGCTCTATAGCATTGAGTTGTGTATGCTTACTTAGAGAGGGCTCATGCATAATTATCTTTGTCTTGGTCCTAGTCAGTCTTAGAACATGATTTGACCAACTTTCGAGGCAAAATTGAACTCTGCTTATTTAAGAGAGAAATGATCTAGGCATTGTTTGGTTAGCCAACAACTAGTATCCACCCTATTAAATATCAATCCGTAGTGTGATACTTTTGACAAGTCTTTTGACAAGTCTTTTCATTGGCTTACAAACCCCAAAAACCTACCATGCGATGTTGTGATACTTTTGACAAGTCTTATGGTCACTAAGATGAAGAGGCAAGAAGATCAAAGGAAGCAATGATTATTCAAAATCATGAGGATAGTTGAAGTTCTCAAGACCATAAAGATAGTTGAAGTTCTCAAGACCATAAGGGTAGTTGATGTTTTTAAGACCATAAGGGTAGTTGAAGTTTTTCTAAAATATCCAAATACCAAGATAACATCGGAGTAACAAATGATTTATCCCTATTAAAGAAGATTTATGTCACTCCACTCATCCATTATTGAAGACCCAAGTTGGTAGAAACAAGACAACTCTGTTTGAGCTAGAACCAAAAAACAAAAAAAAAGTAAAGAAAAAAAAGAAACGAAAAAAGAGAAGGAAAAAAGAAGAGGAAAAAAAAGAAAAAAAAGATAGATAAATCCTAAAAAGGCAGTTCAAAAAGCCAACTGAGTTCTCTTTTACCTAAGAGAACAAAAGGCTTCCATTTGGTTTATAAGGATGGATTTACTTGAATTGGTCTAACCCAACCAAAGATTCAATCAAAATTAAAGAAAAAGGAGAAAGACCATCCAGTTCCTGAAAGTTCTGTACTTGACAGTCCTACAAGGAAGAAGGAAAAAATGATAAAATGCTCAAAGAAAGGGAAGAGTAAGAAAAATAAAAAGAATGAAAAGGGAGAAGAAGAAAAGAAACGAATTTGGGTACCAAACTTTTCGCAAAGGCAAAGACTATCCCAATCAAGATCCAGATTAATGCCAAGAAGATAGAAGGAATTTGGAGTCTAGCAAGATTGCTTCCAACTACCTAAAATTCAAACAAGAAATTTGTAGTGAAGGTTTGTCCATTGTGTCACACCAGCTCCAATCTCAAAATGGCCTTCACTTAAACCTGTGTCCCTTATAGACCCCATTTCAAGCCTATCAAAGACCTATTGATCTCTATTGGTAGGTAGAGTCTATTAGTGGAGATAGTTTGAATAAGCATGCATATGAGATAGACAATATTTAAACTCAAAGAGACCTTTGGCCAAGTAATGTGTATGTGCCTATCTGAAGTGCAACAGTTCTTACTTAAATAGAAATGATTCCGGAGTTTAGTACGGTAGCTAGAATTGTCATGTTATAGATATGTTAATTTGGAAAAATCAAGTCCTGAGGTACATTGACATTGATTTGGTAAAGCCAACATTTATTTTCAAAATAAAAATTCAAAAAATAAAAAAAAATATTTTTGTCATACAAAGCTTTCAAGTTAAGGGAAGTAGGTTGAACCTCGAAGGACGCATTGGGCAAGGAAATGATGATGATAAAAAAAAAAAAAGAAAGAGTTACAGTAAAGGTAGAAATTATGTATTGTCATTATGCTTATTGTACAATATTTATAAAATTGATACAATATTTATACATCACTAAGAAGGTGGTGGTAAGTCATCAAATAAAGCCCTAAAAAAATCATCGCCTGTTGGAAGAGGAGGCAAATTACTCGTCCCGAGATCGTCCGAAGCAGGAGCACCAAAATCCCTATTACCTTGGAGTTCCGATCTGTCATGGTCTTCATCGAAAGTGGATGAAAGCATCTCATGGTCATCAGTTTGGGGGCCTCTTGATGAAGAAGCGCCAGGATCCCTCATCCGCTGAAATCGAAAGTCTCTGAAATTTTGTTCTGATTGATGATACAAATTTTCAAAATGAGAAGCCCGCTGATGACTTGTAGCCAACTCTTCTTAAAGTTTCTTATTTTGTTCTTCAAGCATCCGCTGTGAGCCATAAGGGAAAAAGTTAAGAGCATACATAATCATGCATACATATAGCATAAATTACCATGAAATAAGAAAACCCACCAGGTAATTCATATCATTGCCTTGCGGATGAGATGACATACTAGTGGGCTAGAATGAGCAAATGAAGGGGCAGTAAAAGAAGGTCCAGCCTCATGATCAAATGAGCTGGCAACATGCAACAATCATTAAAGAATCAAAAAAGAAAAGCAGTTGCAAGGGAAAAATGGTAAAGTTTTACCTGAGAAGTACTAGCCCCGAGATGTGGAACGAACTCTCCTGCATCTCCATGATGTTCCTCTTCATCTCTACCCTCATTTTCTTTGGGAATTTCTCGTACACCAATAGGAGATACATCAAAGTTCAAGAGCCTTCTTTGAATAAAATGGGCATAAAATGCACCTGGTATATGGAGAAATGTCTCAACACCATAACCATACCGAGCCAACCACCATGCATCCTCCGGCATTGATATAATATTTAAAGTATATTCTGGGCAATGCATTGGGACCCTCTGCTGCTCTGGACCAAGAAACCACTCATAAACTCTCTCTCCGAGAAACTAACCACTAGACACTGGGCCAGTGATGACTCGGCGAGTATGTTGGAAAGATAGCGCAGCCATCATGAAAGGAGACCAGTTTGTCCACTCTTCTGGGTTCCACCAGGCCAAATTCACCTGCAAAATAACATAAGGTAAGTAAAATTTCACATAAAATTTTAAAGCATACTAATGCTATTTTACCTGGTCCCAGGTTAAGCGGGTCAACACGAAGCGTTGGGTATGCACATGGTGAGAGCCGGGAACTTCCACACGATCAGACAACCTTAATCTCGAATACCCAACCTTCTCTCGCGAAATACCAGGCACCCTCACAAGGTTATATTCATATGCCCATGCCTACAACAATAATAGAGATCAAATTCATGCAAGAAAGGAGTGGAATTGACATTGGTAGAAGAAGAGTACCTCGACAACAGCCATTAAGCCGACGAAAGACTTCTTATTTCAAAAAATTTTGTCCAGACCATGGTAAAGACAGGCGAGACCAGCTTCACCCCAGTCATAAGATGGTACCGTTCTAAAATAAGAAAAGGCCCTCAACACTAACAAATGGATGGAGGATTCAGTGGTACCTAAGATGGTCGACCCAAGCAAATATAACAAAAATCCTCAAGCATACTGTTGGGCCGTGTCTCTATAAACTCGTCCTTCGTAGTTCATCCAATAGCTACGAATCAGTTCAATTTTTATCTTAAAAGGCCCCTCATATGATGGTTCCATATAATTGCTGAATTTCATCAAACGTCAAAATATCGTTGGTCAGAGGAACCGGAACACCATCATACCGAAGGCCGGTTATAGCAGCAAAGTCGATCGGACCAATTGTCATCTCTCCAATGGGCAAGTGGAATGTATGAGTTGTATCCAACCATCGTCCTGCGAGTGCCTGAACTACACTTCGGTCTATCAGATACTCCTTGGATAGAAATTGTAAGATGAAGCTCTCAAAGCCGCAATCTCAAATAATTTGCCTTACCCAAGAAGGCACTACATTGTACCATTGTCAGGCTTTGTAGATACACCCTCCAGCCAGAAAAACGCAACGATCACGCTAACACGGAGCTAGGTAAGTTAGTACCAGGTAAGTACATATTATTCTATCTGCATTAATATATTTTTTCCTAAATTTTCGAAAAAAAAAATAAAAAAAATGAATAATAAATAATAATAATAAATAAATAAATAACAAAAAGACGAAATAAAGGAAATAAAAAAAAACTTACCGTGCTATTTTGGTTTGAACTATGGTGAAGCGGCATCCCGGCTAGTAGATCTATATTTCCATCTTCATGATGCCGAATAAACTCTAATAACTCAGCATTAAAATGAGTTCTTGACCTTGAAGCATTCATTTTTTCAAAGCTATATGCTAAATTTGAAAGAATTTGAGAGAATTATAGATTTTGCTGTGAATGAAAAGAAGGTATTCGTTCGTTTATATAGAGAAACAACAAGAAAAAAAAAACAAAATTCAAAAGTAAGTTTAACTGTTCATGAATAGTAAAATTTACTATTGATGAATAGTAAATTTTACTATTTATAAATAGTAAATTACTATTGATGAATATTAAATTACTATTTCCAATAGTAAATACTATTTACTACTATTTACGAATAGTATGTTGCTATTTATGAATAGTAAATAGTGTCTAAATAGTTACTACACAGTAAATAAACAATAAATTCAATTAATCATTCAAATGCATGCATGTATATAAATATTTTTACATGCAGGGGGCAAGAAGAAGACATGTGCATAAGAATTAGCCAAACTTTTTGAAATCAAAAAATTATTAGCTCGGGTCCAGAACCCAAATTATCCTTAGGTCCAGAACCCAAATTATCCTTAGGTCCAGAACCTAGAATCTCTTTTAAGTCCAGAACCCAAATTTTTCTTAGGTGCATAACCTAAAATCTTTTCTAAGTTCAGAACTTAGCTCGGGTCCAGAACCCAAATTATCCTTAGGTCCAGAACTTAGAATCTCTTTTAAGTTCAGAACTTTGCTCGGGTCCAGAACCCAAATTTTCCTTAGGTCCAAAACCTAGAATCTTTTCTAAGTCCAGAACTTAGCTCGGGTCCATAACCCAAATTATCCTTAGGTCCAGAACCTAGAATCTCTTAAAACCGTAATACCCTAATTCCCTTAAAACCTTAAACCCTAATTTTTCTAAATCCTAATCTTTAAAACTCTAAAATCTTATAAACCTAAATATTAAAATTCAACACAGTAAGTAGCTAATAATCATAAATATAATGTTTTAAAGTGTCCAAATCCTAATTTCATGATTTCACTCCTCAAAAACTAATTTGGTTAATCAAATAACTTTATCAACCTCTTAAATTATAAAACTTTAATCCATTTCAATTCCTTTAAAACTCACATTAGCTTAAACCCACAAATTCCAAAACCCTAAACACATTAAATAAAGAATCTTAAATAGAAACAGTAGCTCTAATTTGAATCATTATTTGCTATATTTAATTTTATATTTGATTATGTAGTCTATTATATGGTTTAATTTATTTTCAATGCTTTGTTGGTTTATTTAATTTCAATGATTGATTTATTTAATTTATCATGGATGGATGTTTATTTTATATTTTGATTGATATCTTTGATGAATGGTTATTTACTTTTATCGATTTATTAGATTTTCAAATATTGTGAGAGGTATGTTTCCACTTGGTGAGTACCTCATTAGTTAAATATCATGTAATTTAAATTGCTTTTATATTTTATACCAATGTAAAGGACATGTTTCTACCTTTTGGTGGGTGTCCTATTTAGGCATGGATTATGTAAGGGCATGTTTCCATCTTCGGATGGGTGTCCACTTTTTTGTTTTGCTTGGACATTGTTTTGATTTTCAATATATCGATGCTTTATTTTAATTATAGTGTGTAGTATGGATAATATTGTTATATTTAAGAATTTTATAAAATTAAGACCTGTAAAGGAGGCCGGTTCCAATGAACCGAGCGTTGTGGGGGTGCTGGGCCATTTCTCACCTTCCCCACACGTACCTAACTTTTCGAACCCATTAGGGGGTTGGGGATTCCTTAGGAATCCAGTCATCCACCCCTTTCTTTTTCCCGGCCTATCCAGATGGCGACTCCATTTTCTCCGGACTTAGGTTCGTGTTCTCTAAGGCTCCGACCCTAAACAGTGCAGAAGTCGCAAGAACCATTCCACCGGGAGTGGGAGCGAAAATCTCCGCTCACAGTGGCGACTCCACTAGGGATAAGAGAAGTTGATTCCGTTGGTTTTTTTATTATTCTATTTTTTATTATAATGATATTATCCATTGCATCATCTTAAATTGCATCATTTGCGTTAGTTAGGACGCCTGTGTTACCCGTGTTATGTTATGTAAGGGATACCATACTTTCACTCAAGGTATAGAGATCGAGCATGGCATAACCACTCATAGCCTCGTACCATTTGGTATATACTTGTTATGGGAACCTAAGCCTTTTAACCCAAAGACTAAAGCTCATGTAATTGGCCTAGTTACTTTCCTTAGGTTTTACCCCAATTGCATGTTGTTTGACTATGGTTAATTTATCTTGGCTTAAATCATGGCTTATTTTGTTTGATCTTTTTATAATATGACCCAAGTACATTTGCGAGCTCAAATAAATTTTCTTTAAAATCCAAAAGACAAAGCTATTTTCTAAATTTTTCTTTGGACATAAGACTTTACTAAAAATAAATCAAAACTTATTTTGCTCATAACCCAATTGTAAAGCCCAAAATCCATTTTTTCTAAAAATATTTTTACAATGCTTACAAATTATTTGGGTCTATTACGAAATACCAAAAATCAATTGTGAGCCTATTTTATACTAAGAATAATTAATCATGGGCTTGTTTTTGGCATGAATCATTAGTTACCTTTTTCAAGTGAGAAATCTATTCATGATAAACCTCTTAATTTTGTTTTAATCCAATATAGCATAAAAGCTACATTAGTGGGTTAAATGGATTAAAACCTAATTAATGGGAATTATCATAAGTTGATTTCCATTTTCAAAAATATAACTATTGGTTGAAACGTCCGAGGGAATTATTTGAAAGCAAGATGCCCCATGTTGGTATTTTGGTTAACCATATACCTAGGAAAAGAGACTCGCCATTCGTGTGTGGATGTTGAAAGGTTGGAAGGAATGTCCTATTTGTCCTTGTTTGTCTATTGTTTGTGCATACATACATACATTTGCATCTCATTGATCCTTTCTGGCTCACAGCCCTGGATTACGACAGTTCAAAAGCTTACGACAATACGACCTACGCAGGAGATGAAGTATCGAGCAATGACTCAATCACTTGCTCATTAAAAACAATGGATCTCGAACAAATTCAAAGAATGGTGGATGATGCCCTCAACGCCAAGATGGAAGTAATAAAAGAGGCCCTAGCTGAGACCATGAGGAACCAATTGACTACAATCTTAGAAAATCATGCTGAAGCATCTACTAGCACTAAGAAGCCAAGGGACAAAGGGAAGACTAAAGTTGGTGAAGTGATTTTTGATGATGAAAAGGTGATCATTGATGATGATGATGATTGGGCTCAATACTACCAAGATGCTCAAGAAAAGAAAAAAGAACCAAAGATTGTTGAAAGATCAACTATGGAGAAGACCAAAACTTCTGATGTTGAAAAGATGATTGCTGACTTAGAAAAGAAATTTGAGAAGAAACCAAAGAAATGTTCGAAGTTGACAAATTATTTGAGCTAGATGAAGAAGTCACATACAAGTTCAAGATGCCATCTTTCTCAATGTTTGATGGAACCGGAAATCCTCATCTCCATGTGAAGCAGTATATCACTGCTATGCAGTCTGCCCGAGCTACTAAGGCTCAAACCCTAAGGTACTTCATGCTCTCATTGGACCCTGTTGTCCAAAATTGGTTCAATACCTTAGATGATGGAACACAAAATAGTTGGGATCTGCTTTACAAAGCCTTCATCCAACAATATGGATATAATGTTGAGATGGAAGTTACCTTAATGGAAGTGGAGTCCATTAGGCAAAGGTCGAATGAGAATTTTGTGGATTATGTGAAGAGATGGAGAAACAAGGTCGCTTTGCTCAAGAAGAGGCCTGACGAATGTTGCGCGTAAATTAACACTATCACAAAGCAGCACTCGCAAGTATACGAGGCTGTTGCAGTAACGGTGATCGCCCCAAGGTCGTCTCACAAGGAAGGAATTTCTTGTAATAGTTCGATTAACATGAAATAATAAACTTGAGTGTGTGATTGGATTGGTGAATTGTAATTAACCTTAGAAATGAAAATGAATGATTTTGTGTAAGATAAATTCAATTATGGAAATGATGCCTAGGGTTGTAGGTCCATTTAATCAAATGTTTATTTATCAAATTATCCATTAATATAACCTTGTACCTTAATTTTTTCCTTAAGATTAATTAGTCAATTATCAATTCACTAGTTTTCACATTTATGAATTAACAACAACCAATTATTTTACATTAGCAAATTAATAAACCCTAGAACTTATATTTCTAATTCATTCTTAGGGTAGTCAATTGCATAGTTCCTATATTAAACTTCTCCTCTCTATCCGTCATTCAATATTAAGTAATCAATAGGTAGCCAATCTATCAATTTACCTTTAATTTCAATGCAATCAACCAATAACAAGGTATATCAATGGAATCATCAAATCAAGTCATTTAATCAAATATACTACAACCCAAAGCATGAGTAAATTAGCTCATCATATTCTTTAAACAAATGCTCATTTCAATATAAACCAAATCAAAGTTATTCATTGCAATATTAATGTTCTTAATACAACAGCAACAAATAAGAAATGGATTAAAAGAAAGAGTTGGAAAAACCCCTTTTTGAGATGCTAAGAATCAGACTCCTTGTCTCTTTCGTAGCTCCCTCTTTGATGTGCGATGATGAACTTCCAAGCTCTCTTGAACCAATGGCTCTCTTCTTGAAGGATGAATGATAGCTCTCTCAAGTTCTCAACTCTCTAATCAAGTCTCTTAAAACCCTAATCCTCAAGAACTAGCTACTCACTTCAAATCCAATGATTGTCTTCGCTCTTGATGTGTGAAAGGAAATGGTGAATGAAGATGAGGAGAATGGTGTCTTGCTCTCTCAAGCAACAACCAAGGAAGAAGATGATATGGTGTGTAGAGAATGTCCACTCAATATATTCAATATGTTCCCTCCATGCTCTTCCATTTTTCCTCTCTCTTTTTTTAAACTTTTAAGACACCCCATCACTCTTTGTCTCCCACTTTCCAATTTGTTTTATATTTCTTCCATAAATCCTTCCACCTTTCACTCCTTTTTATCCTTTTTGTTCCCCACTAATCCATACTAATCCATACCTCGTGCAAGCATACCAAGTGATCCAGGGTGACACGAACAAGCTTGTTGGTCGTGTCTCTTGGTTTTTCTTTTCTTTCTTGGGACACGGCCAAGCTTCTGGCCATTTCCCTTGCTGCTTGCTCTTTTCTTTATGTCCAAGGGGTGACACAGCCAAGATGACACGGTCAGTGGCTTGGCCATGTCTCTTGATGGTGTCACTCTCTGCTTCTTTCTTTTCTTTCTTTGCCTTTTGTTCCTTTGGTGAGACACGGCCAGTGGCTTGGCCGTGTCTCTTGGTCGTGTCTGCTTCTATCCAACTTTGCTTGAGGGACACGGCCAAGCTTGGTTAATCTTAGTCGTGTCCTGCCTTGACCTTGATCTCTTTTTCTTTTGATGAGAGACACGGCCAAGCCATGTCTAGCTTGGCCGTGTCACATGTCTTTTCTTCAACAAGTCCACCAAATTTTAGATAAAAGCTCCATCAAATGTACTTCAACCTAAATCAACAACTTCAAACAAACTTAAGTAAAAATTAACATGAAAATTAACTTAAAATCAGCAAAAACATCATAGAAAATATATACAAAATTGATCTAAACAATTACCCCACACTTAATCCTTTGCTTGTCCCCAAGCAAAGTTAAAATGAAAACAAATAAAACAAGATAAATATTGTCAAGTTCAAGAGTTATAAGGATGCATTAAGACTCCCATCTTATTAAATCCACAATCATAATCAAATCAAGAATAATCGGTACTCAAGCAACTTAATGGTCAATCTATGCATACCAAAAATTGTCACTCCCTCACAAAACCTCTTAAGTGTTTAATTGGGTAGTGTTTAAGCTCTCAACATTCAATGAAAGATTAGGACTATAGGCTTGCTTATCAATCAAATCTCCACCACCTAATCACAATCAAGCATCAATCATAAGGTCTTTTATTTGGTTGTAACGGGGCTAAGGGAAAGGCATGACATTTGGGAGAGTGAGTTAGTTCATTTAGGTCAAGAGTACTTCAAGAGTGAAGCAAGCAATGTAGCATGATCAACAATCCAACAAATTCCTCTCAATCACTTAGCACTAAGCATTTAAGTGCTTTTAAGGAACTCCATTTGTTTAATTAGCAAAGATAATTTCCAAACTCATTACAACCCTTCCGACAAGAACAACAACTTCTATTATTTTGATTTTCATTATTTATTTCATTTTCATTTTTTTATTAGGGTATCCAACTAAAGAATACAATAATTTGTAATTTAAAGCCCATTGAATTCAACCCCACACTTTATTCAGCACAACACTCCATCATTAATGCTCTTGAAATGCTCTTGATCTAATGTATGGGTAATAGTTATAAAGAAATGGTTCAAGCTGATGGTGTTGTGAAAAAGCAAGAAAGGGAAAAATGAAATAAGCTCAGAGTTGGCGAACTACGGTCAGATGTAAGGTTGGTCATTTTAAGCCAAAATGGGTTCCCCTAAATTGCCTTAATCATATTGATGCCTAATTGAAATCTTAATGTAGTCTCAAAATGCATGTCAAAGCAAGTTCTAGCAATTCATCAATCAAAGATGTTCACACACAAAAAGAATGATAAGTTGATGGCTCAATTCCTCACTAGTTTAATGGTAATGCAAAGAATAACCATCAAAATTGACAATAAGTACTAATTCTAATCAATTCTCAAATTCATGCTTTAAAAATTCAAAAGTCATCTATCAACAATCTTATAACAATTGAACTTATCAATATTCATCAAAATCAAATATAAAACAAAATACAAAACTTAACAAAACAACTATAACAAAACACTTACAAAAATAGACAATTTACATTTATGAACCAAAGGCTTAGCACACACCCCACACTTTAAGTTTTACATTGTCCTCAATGGAAACAAGGATAATAAAGAGAAAGTTAAGGTACAACCTGTTTTCCATCGTTCCCTTGTGGCGCAAGTGCTACCTTTTCATCCACAAACAACAATTGTTCAAGAACAAAATATATATAAAATAACCACACTTTAAAGTGTAAACCTTTAAAACAAGAACAACGAAAATATGCAATAAATAAAAATAAGAAAGTAAAAAGTGTTCTCAAAAGGTTGGAGTTGATTGGATCTATGGTGATGGAGGATGGGACGATGATGCAGCTGAAGGATGGAGGCTCAGAATCTTAGCAAGGTTGCTATTGATTTGGTCCAATTGTTCCATGCAGCATGGTTACGATCGACCTTGCTTTCTAGTGCTTCAATCCTATTAAGGATCTTCTGATTGTCCGGGATTGGAGCATCTTCATCCAAATCAAGAGAATCCGAGCGGACTCCTCCTGGACTCGTGTTCTCTTTTGACGGCCCTTGGTACCTCTGGCTCAGCTGAAGCCATAACATAGGCCCCTCCTTTCCTTAAAACCATATGCATCTTCTCGAGTGTGGCAAGATCTAATGAATCATTACCCAATATTTTAGTCATACGGCAGTTGCTCGGGTCAAAATCATCAAGAAGGGTCATTGCTAAAGTTGTAACTAATCCTCCAATGCAAATGGCACCCATCTTTTTATTTGCCACACTGTCAAACACATCGGCTAACCAATAGCCGGTACAAACGGGTATGCCATTGGTAGCACAGTGTAAGAAAAATAGTTCGCTAATTTCCACAACACATGTGCTTTCCTTTCGCGCAAAGAACCCACATGACATAAAACGATGTAAATATCTTAGGGCGGGATTTGTCAATTTTGTTGCCTTGGCCGATTTGGCCACATAGGTTCCCGACTCCAATGCTCCCCATGCAAATTGTTGTCTAAAACCCTTAGGTTCACATTGTTCCCCTTGCTGATGGAAACCAAATATATCGTTCAATTGCTCAATACTAATGACAAATGGTTTCCCAAGCAGTTTAAAATGTAACCTAATGCAAATCTTTTTGTCATCTCTTTCAACCTTAAAAGAGGTTAAAAAATTCAATGTAAGCTCTTGAAATTGAAAAGGTTTAAGGGAAACTAATCTCTCCCATCCAAGGTTTTGAACTAATCTATAAAAATTATCCCTAATATGAAGAGCATTAAGGGATTCTTCACTTACATACCTCGTCAAAAAGAAACTTCTAGCGAGAAGAGTCGCCCTCCTTGAAGAAGATGATGATGAAGATGGAGCTGAAGGTGGAGGTTGCCTCCTTTTGTGGTGAGACACCATCTTTGTTCTAGTCATTTTAATGATTTGGTGAAAATGAAGCTTTAACGGTTTTAATTGCTCTTTAATGAGAAAAGAAGATGATTGAATGAGTTTAAATTAGTTTTGGTTAAGAAAAATGGAGGATTAAGTAGGATTTTTAAGCTTTGAGAGAGTGATTGTGGGGGTTTTGGAGAGAGGGAGTCGAGAGAGAGAGAAAAGAGAAAGGGGAGTTAGGGATTTAAAATGAAGGAAATAGGCTGAGATCGTGGTTTTAAACTTGAAAATTGGGATGACACGGCAAAGCTTGGTGTAGCTTGGCCGTGTTTGATTGATTTGGAGGGACACGACTAGTGGCTTGGCTGTGTCCCTTGAACGTGTTTGATGGGATTGGAGGGACACGGCCAGTGGCTTGGCCATGTCTCTTGAGCGTGTTTGATACTGGAACAAAAGAGTGCAAGACAAATGAAAGGGACACTGGGGGAAGCTTGGCCGTGTCTATGTGACACGGCCAAGAACACGGCCAAGCCATTTGGCCGTGTCTGCTTCTATGAATTTTTGGTTTGCTTGACACGGCCAGTGGCTTGGCCGTGTCAAGTGGCAGTGTCCTTCACTGCCATTTTGGTTTTTAAATTTTTTTTAAATTGTTTATTTGTGTCACCAAATAAAAAAAATGCAATCTTCTTCCTTGCTTAACCCTGAAACACATTCAAGAAAAATGAAAACCGATCAAAGTACCCATTCCATTTTATTTAACTCAACATGAAATTAAAAATGCAAAAAATGAAATTGTAACTATGAAAAGAAATGCAAACCGATGGGTTGCCTCCCATTTAGTGCTAATTTAATGTCGTATAGCTGGACATTGTTGCATTATTCGTCAACGAACACCATGCTTTCCACCGTTTTTGCAACTTCAATTTCTTCAAAGTAGGGCTTCACCCTTTGTCCATTGACCTTGAACGTCTCGTTGGTTTTTAAATTAAGCAACTCAACAACCCCATATGGGAATGTTTGAGTAACTTGAAAGGGTCCACTCCAACGTGACTTCAATTTTCCGAGAAACAACCGCATTCTTGAATTGAAGAGAAGGACTTTCATTCCTGGTTCAAAAGTCCTTCGAAGAATCATCCTATCATGAATAGCTTTTGTCTTTTCCTTGAAGATCCTCGAACTCTCATAGGCTTCATTCTGAAGCTCATCAAGCTCGGAAATCTGAAGCATTCTTTGCTCCCTTGCTTCATCTAAGTCCATATTCGTGGTCTTTATTGCCCAATAAGCCTTGTGCTCCAATTCCACCGGGAGGTGGCAAGCTTTGCCAAAGACCAACCTATAGGGACTCATTCCCAATGGGGTTTTAAAAGCAGTCCTATAAGCCCACAATGCTTCCGAGAGTCGGATTGACCAGTCCTTCCGAGTTGTGCTCACTGTCTTTTCAAAAATCCCCTTGATTTGCTTGTTTGAGATCTCAGCTTGCCTGGATGTTTGGGGATGGTATGGAGTTGCAACTTTATGTCGGATGCCCATCTTGCTCATCAACTTTTCAAACCATTTGTTGCAAAAATGGCTTCCTCCATCACTCACTATTGCCTTGGGGGTTCCAAACCTGCTCAAAATATTCTCCTTCAAGAATTTCAACACAATGTTAGCATCATTAGTCCTAGTGGGGATAGCCTCAACCCACTTGGACATATAATCCACTGCTAGAAGGATATATTCAAAACCAAAGGATTTGGGAAATGGCCCCATGAAATAAATTCCCCAGACAACAAAAATGTCAACCACAATAAAAATATTAAGGGGCATTTCATTTCGTTTGCTAATGTTTGTTTCCTACTTTTTTGGCATTTATCACATCTTATACAAAAATGATAAGCATCCTTAAAAAGAGTAGGCCAATACAAATCACTTTGAAGAACTTTCTCAGCGGTCTTTTTTCCTCCAAATTGTCCCCCGCAATACATATTGTGGCAAAATTGTAGCACTTGTTTTGTTCTTCTTCAGGCACACATCTTCTTATCACTTCATTCCTGCAAATTCTAAACAAGTAAGGCTCATCCCAAAAATAATACTTACATGTATGCAGGAATCTCTTCTTTGCCTGGAAACTCAAATCCTTTCTCACTACACCACAAGAAAGATAATTAGCAATATCCGCATACCATGGTGCTTGAGTTAAAGAAAACAAGTGTTCATCCAGAAATTTTTTGAAAGCATTTTCATAAGCAATTCCAGCATCATTGTCATAAGAGTTAAGTCTAGAAAGATGGTTGGCAACTACATTGTTGCTTCCTTTCCTATCTTTGATTTCAACATCGAATTCTTGTAACATCAACACCCACCTAATGAGCCTAGGTTTAGCTTGTGGTTTGGTCAACAGGTATTTCAAGGCCGTATGATCAGAAAATACTGTAACACCCCTTCCCAACCTACATATGTAAGCTGAGTAGAGGCGCCACACTAACCTAATGTTGCTACCAATTTTACTTAGTCAAATTTTAGTTCCGATTTTTACAAAATTTTTGCCATAGTTTCGCCTAAAAATTGAGTCCCAAGTGTCGACAAAATCGGTTTTTTTCTTATTTTCAAAAACATTTTACACAAACCAATGCAAACAAAATCATTCTCAGTACACTCCCAATAAATCCCCCTTGTAACCACAACTACAACCTGCAAAAAGGATTTACACTTCTAGTACAACATAAAATAAAGGTTTTGTGACAACCCCCATATTTAAATATTACACAGCGGAAGTTATAAAATATTTACATATTTACAAATTCATATACATCAAAACTCAAGTTTTACAACACATAAAATTTATAAATGATTGGCAAGTCTGCTCTGATCTTTAAGCTCCCAAAATGGATTCTTCAAGGTCTACTCTCACTAGGTCTTGATGAACTCTCGGGTTCAACTCTATCCACTCTACTACCTGCGCGATTAAACACTATCGCGCTAAGCCAAAGGCTTAGTAAGATAAAACATGCTAACGGTATGCTTTAATGAAATGCAATGCCACATATGTTATTGATAAGATCAACATCATAAATATAAAGTTAACCACACAATTATGCATTTCACAAATCATAGTCATATGAGCATACCACATTTCAACATCTTTTCACATTCAACATTAATCAATCATACTCCATAACCAACATCTCATTTCATTAAACTCATAACATTATTTAGGACATTCATATAACCTTGACACCTATGGGCCCAACAAGTATTTAATACGATATTCAGAGTTCAGAGTTACTGCTTTGGTTCATAGTCACAATAATCACGCCTCTAGGCAAGTGTAACAGACCCAGTCTCTTGGATCATCAACTCAACACATATGAGGAGATCCTCAACCCGGCAAGACTGTTACAAATCATATATCTCATAGTGTAACAGACCCAGTCTCTTGGACCATCAACTCAACACCTATGAGGAGGTCCTCAACCCGGCAAGACTGTTACCTTTCATCATTTCTTAGGCATGCCACCCAAATCCAGAACTCTGAAACTGAATAACATATTAAACAAACAATTCATTTTCATTCTCAATTCTCATCACATTAAGGCAAACATGCCTTCTTTCTTTCAATTACATCATCTTAGCCAATAACAATGGCTTCACATTTCATTTCACAATATAACATCTCATTATTCAAGTATATATATATATATCTCATCCATGATCACATTATATCTCACATAGCATCATTCATAAATATCAACATTTCATTCCACATTACTCATGAAACACATTACCATTCACAATGCACAACATAACATTGTTCAATCTCAACAATGCAATTAGGGCAAAGAACAATTGATTATAACATTCATTGATTCAAGTGTGTTTAAAGTGTTTAGGGTTAGGTTTAAGGACCAACCTACCTTTGGAGAACCAAAGCAATGCAAGAAGAACAAAGAATTAAAACCCTAACCATAAATAGTACATTCTGGTTTTAAACTCCATTTTATCCTTATTTTGAAAAATTTTATAAAATAATCTACTTGACTAAAAATTCTAAAATTTTTACAGAATTTATTTTTGTATCTTAAAATCATACCTTTAAAATTTCAGATCAAACTGAACACAAAATCTTGGTCAAATAGTTCACCTAACCAGACTGCCCCAATTGCCCTGCATCCTGGCAGCAGTTCTGAACTTTGTGAATTCCATAAATCAAATTCAATCAACGTGGTTCCAAATTATTTTTCTCAAATACTAGACTCACTAAGCAACAACATATCCAAAATTCAATTGGATATTATTTTTCTACATTTTATTAAAAATCACGAAATATAGCTGTCCCAGTTAAGGTACCTGCTGGAACAGGTCTAATGAAAATAATTTTTCTAAACTCATCACCATTCCAAAATGGAATCAACATATTTTTCAGTCATTCTAGATTCATAGAGGCACAACATATCAAAAATTCACTTCAAGAACATTTTTCTAAAATTAATTAAAAATCATACAAGTCACAGCCTTTACTAATCCTAAAACAGAAACAATTTCACTAAACACCAATCTTACTCTTCCATCACCAACACCAACCCAACTTCTCATCTATCAAGCAAAATCAATACTTACAATCATACCATAAGCAACTTAATCATACCACTTCAAAAGAATTGAAGAAATTAGAGAAAAGATCTTACCTTAGTTAAAAACTTCTTAAATCAACACTTGAACACTTAATCTTTCTTCAATTTAAGCTTGAAATCATCAAAACCATCACTTGTCTCTTTCTTTCTCTTTGGCTATGGAGGGCCGGCCATCAACAAGAAGAAGAAGAAATGAAGAAGAAAACACAAGTCAAACCTTCTTTAAATATCCACCATGTGATTTTATCCAAGCAATTACCAAAGTGCCCTCATTCACATAATTATCTTTTTGTCTTATATGTGCCCAATTAAGTAATTTACCAATCTCAAATAAATATCTTCTCTTGCATTGACCAAGCCTTTTGACCACTTTATATGTCATATATATTAACATATACACAACATATAAATTTGTCTCTAAACCCTATTTCTTCCCAAAATACATATACATATACTTTCTCTTCTCAATTTCTTTTCTCTTACAATTTAACACATATATTCAATCCAATATATAACAATAACAACAACAACAATATGCAAAACTTCTAGGGCATAAATGAGGATATTACAATTCTCCCCCTCTAAAAAGAAAATTTCGTCCTCGAAATTACCTGATATCAACTCTGAAACAACTGCGGATACTGTTCTCGCATAGTTTGCTCACTTTCCCAAGTTGCTTCTTCTTTTGCATGATTCTTCCAAAGAATCTTCACCAATGGCACTTTCTTGTTCCTCAATTCTTTCACATCACGTGCCAAGATAGCAACTGGTTCTTCTTCAAATGTCAAATCTGGGCTCACTTCAATAGACTCAAATGGCAACAAATGAGATGGATCTGACCTGTACCTCCTCAACATAGAAACATGGAATACATTATGAATACGATCCAACTCAGGTGGCAAAGCAAGTCGATATGCAACTGGCCCAACTCTTTCTAACACTTCATACGGCCCAATGAAACGAGGACTCAATTTTCCTTTCCGACCGAACCTCAAAATCTTCTTCCAAGGAGATACTTTCAAAAACACCTTATCTCCAACATCAAACTGAATGTCTCTCCTCTTCAGATCTGCATAAGACTTCTGTCGGTCTGAAGCTGCTTTTAACCTACCTCGAATCAACTTTACTTTTTCCTCAGTTTCTTGAATCAAATCAGGACCAACCAACTTATCATCTCCAAGCTCATTCCAACAAAGAGGTGTCCTACACCGTCTGCCATACAATGCTTCAAATGGTGCCATACCAATGCTGGATTGGTGACTGTTGTTGTAAGCAAACTCCACAAGAGGTAAAAACCTATCCCAACTTCCAGAGAAATCGATGACACAGCTTCTCAACATGTCCTCAATAATCTGTATCACCCTCTCTGACTGTCCATCCGTCTGTGGATGAAAAGCAGTGCTGAAGTGCAGTCGAGAACCCAAAGCACTATGCAAACTCTTCCAAAATCTGGAAGTAAACCTGGGATCTCGATCAGATACTAAAGAAGTTGGAACACCATGCAGTTTCATAATCTCATGGATATACAGCTCAGCCAATCTCTCCAAAGAGTAATCCATTCGAACCGGAAGGAAATGAGCTGTTTTAGTCAATCTATCCACAATCACCCATATGGCATCATGCTTCTTTTGTGTCAATGGCAAACCAGACACAAAATCCATTGTCACTCTTCAAACCAATCCACCAATAATGCTGTCTCAAATCATGATACATCTTCGTATTACCTGGATGCATAGCAAACATTGACTGATGAGCTTCTTCTAAAATGACTCTTTTCAAATCAGCATCATCGGGTACACACAATCGGTTCTTAAACCAGAGACTCCCATCATCTTTCACAACAAAATCTCTAGTCTTTCCATTCTTGCAATCTGAAATAATCTTCTGAATCTTCATATCAATCAATTGAGCCTCTTTGATCTGATCTAACAAAACTGGTTTCAAAAACAACTGTGCTAACAATGCACCATCGTCACAAGCTACAAAACTGGCATGCAAAGCTCTCAACTCCACAAGCAACGAGAGCGAGTAAACAGTTAAACCAGCTAAAGACTTCCGACTCAAGGCATCAGCAACAACATTTGCTTTACCTGGATGATAGTCAATCAAGCAGTCGTAGTCTTTATTCAATTCTAACCATCTCCTCTGACGAAGATTGAGTTCTTTCTGGACACCCAAATACTTCAAACTCTTGTGATCAGTGTAGATGAAACATTTCTCCCCAAACAGATAATGGCGCCAAATCTTCAATGCAAAAACAATGGCAGCCAATTCCAAATCATGGGTCGGATAGTTAAGCTCATGTGGTTTCAACTGTCGAGATGCATAAGCTATAACTTTCCCTTCCTGCATCAATACACACCCCCAAACCTCTATGTGAAGCATCACTGTAGATCACATAAGGTTTACCTTCAACAGGTAAAGTTAAAACAGGCGCTTGAGTCAACATTTCTCTCAACTGCTCAAAGCTGGCCTGACACTGATCCGTCCACACAAATCTCACTCCCTTACGAAGCAATCTGGTGAGTGGAGTAGCTATCAAAGAAAACCCTTTCACAAACCGCCGGTAATAGCCTGCCAAACCCAGAAAACTTCTAATCTCTGTCACTGATTTAGGTGGATTCCAATTCAATACAGCTTCAACTTTGCTCGGATCAACTCTAATACTCTCTGCTGAAACTATATGTCCGAGAAAAGCTACTTGATCCAACCAGAACTCACATTTCGACAATTTAACAAACAACTGCCTCTCTCTCAAAATCTGCAACACAATCCGCAGATGCATATCATGTTCCTCCTCATTCCGCGAATACACCAGTATATCATCAATGAAGACCACTACAAACTGATCCAAATAGGGCCTAAACACCCTATTCATCAAATCCATAAAAGCTGCAGGTGCATTCGTCAGACCAAAAGGCATAACTAGAAATTCATAATGCCCATACCTGGTCCGAAAAGTAGTCTTAGGAACATCTTCACTTCTTACCCTCAGCTGCTGGTACCCAGATCTCAAATCAATTTTGGAGAACACTGACGCTCCCTTCAACTGATCAAAGAGATCATCGATTCTAGGCAAAGGATATTTATTCTTAATGGTCACCTTGTTCAATTGCCTATAATCGATACACAACCTCATAGTACCATCTTTCTTCTTCATAAAAAGCACAGGAGCTCCCCAAGGAGAAAACTGGGGCGAATAAATCCTTTGTCCAACAACTCCTGTAATTGCACTTTCAACTCCCTCAATTCTGCTGGTGCCATTCTATAAGAAGTAATAGAGATAGGAGTGGTACCAGGCAACAATTCAATACCGAACTCCACCTCTCTCTCAGGAGGTAACCCTGGCAACTCCTCTGGAAACACATCTGGGAACTCTGCAACTGTGGCAATGCTATCAATGGAAGAACTTCTTACTCTAGTATCTACCACATGAGCAAGATAGGCTTCACACCCCTTTCTAATCAACCTCCTGGCTGCAACAGCTGAAACAAATAAGGAAGCTAGCTGTTCCTGCTCATTAGATACTATCACCTCTCTACCATCACCCGTTCTCAAAGAAACAACTTTCTTTTTACAATCCACCACAGCTCCATGTCGAAATAGCCAATCCATACCTAAGATCACATCATAATCCTTAAATGGCATCTCAATCAAATCCCCAAGGAACTCCTCACCCTGTACCACTACTGCACTATCTCTATGCACCTTACTCACAACCACACTATGCCTTAACGGATTTGTTACCAACACATCAAATCCTAGGGACTCAGCATGCAAATCAGATACAGGCAAAACAGATGCACTAATATATGAATGCGTGGAACCCGGATCAATCAAAGCAAGTACTGGAGTATTAAATAAAGAAAAAGTACCAGCTATAACTGTTGATGCATCTGGCTGCCTCTGCATAACATACATCCTCTGGGAAGATCCAACCTCTAAGCACATGATCGAGGGCCTCAATCCCTCCTCAAATCGCCGACATCTATCAATCTCATCAGCAATGATGCCCCCAGCATACTGACTCAGTCGAATAAACTCAACCTCATACTCAGTTACGGTCCGATGATCTTGCTTCAAATCTAGAAACTCTCTTTTCTTCCCATCTTTATACTCCCTAGGAGTATACTTCAACTCAAATTCCCTCAGAAAATCAGTGTAAGACAGTGTTGGAGGATCATCCATAGAATGGGGCACTGTCTTCCACCAGTCGTAGGCATCCTTCTGTAGCAAAGATCTTGCATAGTCAAACTTCTCCTCTGAAGTGGCTTGCAACTGCACAAATACCCTCTGAACTCTATCAAGCCACTGTTCTGCTACAGCCGGATCAACTGTACCAAAGAAATCCTCTGCTCCATATTTCCTTAGCTTATCATAGTGCCTTACTGGTACTGAAGGCTGAGGGGGTGGTGGCGGTGGCTGTGGTTGCATAGGTGCTTGTCTCATAGCTTCCATCATAGGCCTAAACCAGGCTGGCGGAACCTCCTCCCCAGCTGGTCTACCCGACACCGAAGCAGGTGCCTCCTCAACACTATCAACCCTAGCTCCCTCAGCAGGAGCAATACTCTCGGCACTACCCTCAATCGACTGACGTGAGTGAGAATCCATCACAACCTAACACTGCAAACACAGCAGATTATATCTTATTAAAAATCAGATACTGCCAATCTCAAACGTATATGTTATTCAAAACCACTTTTTAAGTAAAAATATTCTTTTTATTACATTTTACCTAGGTTGAGAATCTCAAACCTAGGCTCTGATACCAAAACAATTGTAACACCCCTTCCCAACCTACATATGTAAGCTGAGTAGAGGCGCCACACTAACCTAATGTTGCTACCAATTTTACTTAGTCAAATTTTAGTTCCGATTTTTACAAAATTTTTGCCATAGTTTCGCCTAAAAATTGAGTCCCAAGTGTCGACAAAACCGGTTTTTTTCTTATTTTCAAAAACATTTTACACAAACCAATGCAAACAAAATCATTCTCAGTACACTCCCAATAAATCCCCCTTGTAACCACAACTACAACCTGCAAAAAGGATTTACACTTCTAGTACAACATAAAATAAAGGTTTTGTGACAACCCCCATATTTAAATATTACACAGCGGAAGTTATAAAATATTTACATATTTACAAATTCATATACATCAAAACTCAAGTTTTACAACACATAAAATTTATAAATGATTGGCAAGTCTGCTCTGATCTTTAAGCTCCCAAAATGGATTCTTCAAGGTCTACTCTCACTAGGTCTTGATGAACTCTCGGGTTCAACTCTATCCACTCTACTACCTGCGCGATTAAACACTATCGCGCTAAGCCAAAGGCTTAGTAAGATAAAACATGCTAACGGTATGCTTTAATGAAATGCAATGCCACATATGTTATTGATAAGATCAACATCATAAATATAAAGTTAACCACACAATTATGCATTTCACAAATCATAGTCATATGAGCATACCACATTTCAACATCTTTTCACATTCAACATTAATCAATCATACTCCATAACCAACATCTCATTTCATTAAACTCATAACATTATTTAGGACATTCATATAACCTTGACACCTATGGGCCCAACAAGTTTCAGAGTTCAGAGTTACTGCTTTGGTTCATAGTCACAATAATCACGCCCGTAGGCAAGTGTAACAGACCCAGTCTCTTGGATCATCAACTCAACACATATGAGGAGATCCTCAACCCGGCAAGACTGTTACAAATCATATATCTCATAGTGTAACAGACCCAGTCTCTTGGACCATCAACTCAACACCTATGAGGAGGTCCTCAACCCGGCAAGACTGTTACCTTTCATCATTTCTTAGGCATGCCACCCAAATCCAGAACTCTGAAACTGAATAACATATTAAACAAACAATTCATTTTCATTCTCAATTCTCATCACATTTAGGCAAACATGCCTTCTTTCTTTCAATTACATCATCTTAGCCAATAACAATGGCTTCACATTTCATTTCACAATATAACATCTCATTATTCAAGTATATATATATATATATATCTCATCCATGATCACATTATATCTCACATAGCATCATTCATAAATATCAACATTTCATTCCACATTACTCATGAAACACATTACCATTCACAATGCACAACATAACATTGTTCAATCTCAACAATGCAATTAGGGCAAAGAACAATTGATTATAACATTCATTGATTCAAGTGTGTTTAAAGTGTTTAGGGTTAGGTTTAAGGACCAACCTACCTTTGGAGAACCAAAGCAATGCAAGAAGAACAAAGAATTAAAACCCTAACCATAAATAGTACATTCTGGTTTTAAACTCCATTTTATCCTTATTTTGAAAAATTGTATAAAATAATCTACTTGACTAAAAATTCTAAAATTTTTACAGAATTTAGTTTTGTATCTTAAAATCATCCCTTTAAAATTTCAGATCAAACTGAACACAAAATCTTGGTCAAATAGTTCACCTAACCAGACTGCCCCAATTGCCCTGCATCCTGGCAGCAGTTCTGAACTTTGTGAATTCCATAAATCAAATTCAATCAACGTGGTTCCAAATTATTTTTATCAAATACTAGACTCACTAAGCAACAACATATCCAAAATTCAATTGGGTATGATTTTTCTACATTTTATTAAAAATCACGAAATATAGCTGTCCCAGTTAAGGTACCTGCTGGAACAGGTCTAATGAAAATAATTTTTCTAAACTCATTACCATTCCAAAATCGAATCAACATATTTTTCAGTCATTCTAGATTCATAGAGGCACAACATATCAAAAATTCACTTCAAGAACATTTTTCTAAAATTAATTAAAAATCATACAAGTCATAGCCTTTACTAATCCTAAAACAGAAACAATTTCACTAAACACCAATCTTACTCTTCCATCACCAACACCAACCCAACTTCTCATCTATCAAGCAAAATCAATACTTACAATCATACCATAAGCAACTTAATCATACCACTTCAAAAGAATTGAAGAAATTAGAGAAAAGATCTTACCTTAGTTAAAAACTTCTTAAATCAACACTTGAACACTTAATCTTTCTTCAATTTAAGCTTGAAATCATCAAAACCATCACTTGTCTCTTTCTTTCTCTTTGGCTATGGAGGGCCGGCCATCAACAAGAAGAAGAAGAAATGAAGAAGAAAACACAAGTCAAACCTTCTTTAAATATCCACCATGTGATTTTATCCAAGCAATTACCAAAGTGCCCTCATTCACATAATTATCTTTTTGTCTTATATGTGCCCAATTAAGTAATTTACCAATCTCAAATAAATATCTTCTCTTGCATTGACCAAGCCTTTTGACCACTTTATATGTCATATATATTAACATATACACAACATATAAATTTGTCTCTAAACCCTATTTCTTCCCAAAATACATATACATATACTTTCTCTTCTCAATTTCTTTTCTCTTACAATTTAACACATATATTCAATCCAATATATAACAATAACAACAACAACAATATGCAAAACTTCTAGGGCATAAATGAGGATATTACAAATACTATGACCTTAGAACTTATCAAGTAAGATCTAAATTTGTCTAGTGCAAACACCACAGCTAATATTTCTCTCTTAGTGGTCATGTAATTTACTTGTGCATCGTTTAAGGATAAACTTGCATAATAAATTATACACATCAACTTATTCACTCTCTGGCCCAACACAACTCCAATGGCAAAATTCGATGCATCGCACATAATTTCAAATGGCAAATCCCAATTTGGGGCAACAATTATAGGGGCAGAAGTTAGTTTCTCTTTCAAAATTTTAAAAGCTTCTAAGCACTTTTCATCAAAAACAAATGGGACATCTTTTCCTAACAAATGACACAAAGGGCGTGAAATTTTTGAAAAATCTTTTATAAACCTCCTATAAAATCCTGCATGTCCCAAAAAACTTCTAATTCCCTTAACTGATGTGGGTAGAGGTAGGTTCACAATTAATTCAACCTTAGCCTTGTCTACCTCAATCCCTTCATGGGAAATAACATGCCCTAAAACAATTCCGTGATCAACCATAAAGTGACTCTTTTCCCAACTCAAGGTAAGATTACATTCAATACACCTTTCAAGTACTAGAGTCAACTTTTCCAAACAATCATCAAAGGAATTACCAAAAACAAAAAAGTCATCCATAAATACCTCAATTCACTTGTCTAACATATCAGAAAATATGGAAAGCATACACCTTTGAAATGTTCTCGGTGCATTGCAAAGTTGGAATGACATCCTCCTAAATGCAAATGTCCCAAAGGGACAAGTAAATGTAGTCTTTGGTTGATCTTCCGATATTATCGGGACTTGGTAGTAACCTAAAAGACCATCAAGAATTTGCAAAGGAAAGTGATCTTTCTGATATGTAGTCTTTGCATCCTCCTAACTTCCATGTCCAGATAACCTATCAAGCATTTGATCAATAAATGGCAAAGGAAAGTGATCTTTCTTGGTGACATTATTTAATTTCCTATAATCTATGCACATTCGCCACCCAGTTTGTGTTCGTGTGGGTACCAACTCTCCTTTTTCATTCTGGACCACTGTCAACCCTGTTTTCTTAGGCACAACATGAATAGGACTAAGCCATTCACTATCAGCAATAGGGTAAATTACCCCTTCATCCAGTAGTTTAAGGACCTCCTTCTTAACAACCTCGCTCATGTTAGGATTTAGCCTCCTTTGAGACTCTCTCACCAGTTTAGCCCCTTCCTCTAAGATGATCTTATGCATGCACATAGAGGGACTAATACCCTTAATGTCACTCAATCCCCAACCTATAGCTTTCTTGAATTTTCTCAGCATTGTTACAAGCTTATCTTCTTCCTCACTGGTAAGGGTAGCAAAAATTATCACTGGTTGAGAGTTATTCTCCCCAAGAAAAATATATTTTAAATGCATGGGGAGTTCTTTAAGTTCAACCCCTTGTAGTTGAATTTGCTCATGTAATATCCCAAAATGTGCCTAGAAGTTTTAGTATAAATGTTGTTTTATTTGAATTAAAATATATATGTTAATTTGGGAGAGAAAAGAAATTTAAAGGAAAGTGTATATGTTGTGTATATGGAAATATATACAACATATATACAAGTCAAATGTGTTGGTCAAGGGATGAGGATATTTATTTTGTTCTTTGTGAAATTACTAAATAGGGTAATAAGTGAAAGAGAAGTAAAATTAATAGGAGAGGGTATTTTAGAAATTTTCTTTTTAGATTGCTTGGTGGAGGTTTAAAGAGATGAGAACTTTGACTTTGTCTCATTTATTTTTCCATTTTCTCTTCTTTTCTCTTTGTATGGCCGGACCTCAAGGAAACAAGTGAGCAAGTGAGGGTTTTTGAATTTTAATAACTAATTGAAGGAAGATTTCAAATAAACAAGTTGGAATATCAAGAAATTTCATTATTTTGGTAAGTTCTCTCTTGATTGCTCTTGTTGTTTTTGAAGTTATTTTTGAGTTTGATGAAGTGGTATTGATAATATGGTTAGGATTGCTTGTGGTGTGTTTGTATGTGATGGAAATGGAATTAAAGATAAGAAGTTAGGTTGGTGTTGGTGATGGAAGAGTAAGAGTTGTGGTTAGTGAAAATTTTTCTGTTTTACAATTAGTAAAGGCTGTGACTTTTATGATTTTTAATTAAATATAGGAAAATGTTATTGAAGTGAATTTTTGATATGTTGTACCTCTATGAGTCTAGAATGTCTGAAAAATATGTAATTCGATTTTGGAATGGTTATGATTTTGGAAAGATTATTTTTATTAGACCTGTTCCAGCAGGTACCTTAACTGAGACAGCTATATTTCTGGATTTTTAATAAAATATAGAAAAATGATATCCAATTGAATTTTGGATATGTTGTTGCTTAGTAAGTCTAGTATTTGAGAAAAATAATTTGGAACCAAGTTGATTGAATTTAATTTATGGAATTCACAAAGTTCAGAACTGCTGCCAGGATGCAGGGCAATTGGGGCAGTCTGGTTGGGTGAACTATTTGACCAAGGTTTTGTGTTCAGTTTGATCTGAAATTTTAAATGAATGATTTTAAGATGTAAAATTAAGTTCTGTAAAAATTTTAGAGTTTTTAGTCAAGTAGATTATTTTATACAATTTTTCAAAATAAGGATAAAGTTGAGTCTAAAACCAGAATTTACTATTCATATGGTCATTTTGCTAATATTCCTTTTGGATTAGGTTGTGAAGAGGTTGAATTGCCCTAACCTAAGTGTTGAAGATTCTTGGAAGGGTAGGTTTATAAAGTGGTGTAAATTGGTTTTAAAGTAAGTACAAACTACATTATTGCATACATTCATATGATATTGAGACTTGAGACATATTTGGTTATAATGTTAATGTTGTGATGACCATGTAAAATATGTGTTAATGCCATTGATTATATCCATTTGAATAATGAATTGATTAATGTGATTTGAAATATAATGAAATGTGAAATGTGCAAGATTTGATGATGAAATGAAATGTGAAAGATATGATGTTATGAAGAGTTGCTTTATTGTGATTTGAGATCATATGAGATGATTGAGACATGGTTGTCTAATTTGCTTATGAAATATAAAATGAATTGAGAAAGAGATTATGAAGAGATAAATGAAATGTTTGTGTGTTTAATATGTTATTCAGATTTCAAAGTTCTGGGTTTGGCGGCATGCCTATGAAAAATATGAATAATAGTAACAGTCTTGCCGGGTTGAGGATCTCCCCGAGATTAGTCGGGTTGAGGTCCAAGAGACTGGGTCTGTTACACTTGTTTTAGTAACAGTCTTGCCGGGTTGAGGATCTCCTTGAGTCTAGCCAAGTAGAGGTCTAAGAGACTGGGTCTGTTACCCTATCCATGGATAGATATATATATATGTGTATATCACCTACGGGCTTGATGATTATGATTATGGATCAAAGCAGTAACTCTGAATTTTGAATAACATATTAGTGTATTTTGGGCCCATGCTTGTCTTTGTTTTCAATGTGAATCATGAATGTTTTGATTAATTATTCAATAATGTAAAATTGTGAAATACACTATTCTCTTGAATCTTGATTGAGTGACATTAGCATGGCATTAAAGCATCATAGCGCTGTAGTTTGTACCACTAAGCCGTTGGCTTAGCGTGAATGTAATTCTTCGCGCAGGTGACAGGGAAGAACCAGAGAGTTCCTCTAGGCTGAGTCAAGCCTAGATTTTGAAGAGTGAATAGTGGGCTTTAAGATCGAAGACTGACTGCCAAACATGTATAAATTTTATGTGTTGTAAAATTTGAGTTTGGATGTATATGAATTTATAAATATTGTTACTTTCCGCTGCATAGTGAACAAATATTTTATCTACTGTATTTCATAATAAAACTTTACTTTATTTTGTACTAGAAGTGTAAATCCTTTTTACAGGTTGTAGTTGAGGGTATAAGGGGGATTTATTGGAAGTGTACTGATAATGATTTTGTTTGCATTGGTTTGTGTAAAATGTTTTAAAAATCAGAAAAAAAAACTAGTTTTGTCGACACTTGGGACTCAATTTTTAGGCGAAACTATGGCAAAATTTCTATTAAAATTGGAACTAAAATTTGACTAAGTAAAATTGGTAGCAACATTAGGTTAGTGTGGCGCCTCTACTCAGCTTACACATGTAGGTCGGGAAGGGGTGTTACAATTTTTGGTATCAGAGCCTAGGTTTAAGATTCTCAACCTAGGTGAATTGTAAGAAAAAGAATATTTTGATTTTAAAAGTTGGTTTTTGAATAAAATACATGTTTTGGTATGGCAGTCTTTGATCTTTAATGAGGAATATTCTGCTGTGTTTACAGATATAGGTAGAGATGGCATCTCATTCACGACAGTCTGTTGAGGGTAGTGCGGAAAGTGTAGCTCCTGAAGAGAGTATAGATGGAGCTAGGATTGAGAGGGTTAGTGAGGCACGTGTTTCTGTGCCAGAGAGATCAGCTGCTGAGGAGGCTCCGCCGGGTTGGTTAAGGCATATGGTAGAACTGTTGAGGGGAGCTCCAGTGCAGCCACCACCACCACCACCACCACCACCACAGCCTCAGATGCCGGTAAGACATTATGACAAGCTGAGGAAATATGGGGCTGAAGATTTCTTAGGCACTACCGACCCTGCAGTGGCTGAGCAGTGGTTGGATAGGGTACAGAGGATATTCATTCAGTTGCAAGCCACTCCAGAAGAAAAATTTGATTATGCTCGATCACTGTTGCAGAAGGATGCATATGATTGGTGGAAGACAGTTCCTCATGCTATGGACGATCCACCTACATTGTCCTACAGTGATTTTCTATGGGAGTTTGAGCTGAAATATACTCCGAGGGAGTATAAAGATGTGAAGAAGATGGAATTTCTGACTTTGAGGCAAGATCACCGGACTGTGATAGAATATGATTTAGAGTTCATCCAGTTGAGTCACTATGCTGGGGGGATTATCTCTGATGAGATTGACCGGTGCAGAAGGTTTGAGGAGGGATTGAGACCCTCAATTATGTGTCTTGTGGCTGGTTCTAGATACCAGGATTTTTCCCAGCTTGTTGCAGCAGCTAGGAGTGTGGAGAGAGCCCAGGGTATTGCAGCAGCTGCTACCGAGGAGGAGACTAGGGTTAGGAGACACCAGTTTGAGGCAGGGTCTTCATCTGTGAAGAGAGGTAGGGGAAGTTTTGTTCCCAGGCTCAGTAGGAGTCAGAGGCAGGTTGGTAGGTCAGTCCAGTTTCAGAGACAGAGATCGAGACCTACAGTTTCAGTAGCGAGTGCTCCGTCTCCAGTAGTTTAGAGATCCACTCCACCTGTGTGTGTTCAGTGTGGTGGAACACATAAGGGTGTCTGTTAGTGGACCAGCTGTGTGCT
The DNA here is from genome assembly GCA_947685225.1 of Garcia nutans. Lineage (NCBI taxonomy): Eukaryota > Viridiplantae > Streptophyta > Magnoliopsida > Malpighiales > Euphorbiaceae > Garcia > Garcia nutans. The sequence goes on from CANTUV010000031.1 coordinate 42,742,528, forward strand.
TCAGATGTGGATCGCCTGATCATTTTATTAGAGAGTGTCCTGAGATGCAGGGGCACAGGCAGGCTGAGTCTGCAGCCTCTCGACCCAGTGTTAGCAGAGGTGGTCGAGGAGGCAGAGGTTTCAGTAGGGGTGGTCGATCTGGGTATAGTCAGAGAGGAGGATCATCAACCGGAGGCAGTAGGCCAGATGAAGCCGGATCTTCTCAGAGGGTGTATGTGATGCAGAGGCAGCCAGATGCTTTAGCAGTTATAGCTGGTACATTTTCTTTATTTGGCATTTCAGTACTTGCTTTGATTGATCCAGGATCTACTCATTCATACATAAGTGCATCTATCTTGCCTATGTCTGAATTGCATTCAGAGTCCTTAGGATTTGATGTCTTAGTGACCAATCCTTTAGGACATAGTGTTGTGGTGAGTAGGGTGTATCGTGAGAGTGCTGTCGTGGTTCAAGGTGAGGAGTTTCTTGGTGATTTAATTGAAATGCCTTTTAAAGAATATGATTTGATCTTAGGCATGGACTGGTTGTCTAGGCATGGAGCTGTGGTAGATTGTCAACAGAAGTGTGTCACTTTAAGAACTAGTGATGGTAGGAGTGTGATGGTGTCTAGTGAGCAGAGACAGCTTGCATCCTTGTTTGTATCAGCTGTAACAGCTAGAAGGTTGATTAGAAAAGGGTGTGATGCTTATCTTGCTCATGTTGTGGATACTAGAGTAGGGGGTTCTCAACTTGATAATATAACCACAGTTGCAGAGTTTCCAGATGTGTTTCCAGAGGAGTTGCCAGGGTTGGCCCCTGAGAGAGAGGTTGAGTTTGGTATCGATTTGTTGCCTGGTACCACTCCCATCTCTATTACTCCTTATCGCATGGCACCTGCTGAATTGAGAGAGTTGAAGGTGCAGTTGCAGGAGTTGTTGGATAAAGGGTTTATTCGCCCTAGTGTTTCTCCGTGGGGAGCCCCTGTGTTGTTTGTGAAGAAAAAGGATGGTACTTTAAGATTGTGCATCGATTATAGGCAATTGAACAAAGTAACTATCAAGAATAAGTATCCTTTGCCTCGAATTGATGATCTCTTTGATCAGTTGAAGGGAGCAACGGTGTTTTCCAAAATTGATTTGATATCAGGGTACCATCAATTGAGGGTTAGAGCTGAAGATGTTTCTAAGACAGCTTTCCGCACAAGATATGGGCATTATGAGTTTTTGGTAATGCCTTTTGGATTGACGAATGTACCTGCAGCTTTCATGGATTTGATGAATAGGGTGTTTAGGCCCTATCTGGATCAGTTTGTGGTGGTTTTCATTGATGATATTTTGGTGTATTCACGTAATGAGGAAGAACATGACAAGCATCTGCGAATTGTGTTGCAGATCTTGAGAGAGAAGCAGTTGTATGCTAAACTGTCAAAGTGTGAGTTTTGGCTTGACCAAGTTACTTTTCTAGGTCATATAGTTTCAGCAGATGGAATAAGAGTTGATCCAAGTAAAGTTGAAGCTATTTTGAATTGGAGTCCACCAAAGTCAGTGACTGAAGTTAGAAGTTTTCTGGGTTTGGCAAGCTATTATCGAAGGTTTGTGAAAGGTTTTTCTTTGATAGCTACTCCACTCACCAGATTGCTTCGAAAGGGAGTTAGATTTGTGTGGACAGATCAGTGTCAAGCTAGTTTTGATCAGTTGAAAGAAATGTTGACTCAAGCTCCTGTTCTTACTTTACCCGTGGAAGATAAACCATACGTGATTTACAGTGATGCTTCACATAATGGTTTAGGATGTGTCTTGATGCAAGAGGGTAAAGTTGTAGCTTATGCTTCTCGACAGTTGAAACCGCATGAGCTTAATTATCCAACACATGATCTGGAATTGGCAGCTATAGTATTTGCTTTGAAGATTTGGCGACACTACTTATATGGGGAGAAATGTTTTATCTATACGGATCATAAAAGTTTGAAATATTTGGGTGTCCAGAGGGAGCTGAATCTTCGGCAAAGGCGATGGTTAGAATTGAGCAAAGACTACGACTGTTTGATTGATTATCATCCTGGTAAGGCAAATGTAGTTGCTGATGCCTTGAGTTGGAAGTCTCTGGCAGGTTTGGCTGTTTATTCGCTCTCGTTGCTTGTTGAGTTGAGAGCGTTACATGCTAGTTTTGAACCATGTGATGATGGTGCATTATTGGCTCAGTTGTAATTGAGACCAGTATTGTTGGATCAGATTAAGGAGGCTCAATTGACAGATGAGAAAATTCAGAAGATTGTTTCAAATTGCCAAAACGGGGAGAGCAGAGATTTCTTTGTGAGAAGTGATGGTAGCCTTTGGTTTAAGGATAGATTGTGTGTCCCTGATGATGATAGTTTGAGAAGGATCATTTTGGAAGAAGCACACCAATCGGTTTTTGCTATGCATCCGGGAAGTTCAAAGATGTACCATGAATTGAGACAACATTATTGGTGGTCTGGTATGAAGAGAGACATAGCGGAGTTTGTATCCAAGTGTCTCACTTGTCAGAGGGTGAAAGCTGAACATCAAGTTCCAACGGGGTTGCTTCAACCTTTATCAGTGCCTGAATGGAAATGGGAGAGAGTGACAATGGATTTTGTGTCTGGTTTACCCTTGACACAGAGGAAGCATGATGCTATTTGGGTGATTGTTGATAGATTGACAAAGACAGCTCATTTTCTTCCGGTTCGAATAGACTATTCACTTGAGAAGTTGGCTGAGCTGTATATTAGTGAGATAGTGAAGTTGCATGGAGTCCCAATTTCTTTAGTATCTGATCGAGATCCTAGATTTACTTCAAGATTTTGGAAGAGTTTACATGGTGCTTTGGGTTCTCGATTGCATTTTAGCACTGCTTTTCATCCGCAAACAGATGGGCAATCAGAGAGAGTGATACAGATTATTGAGGATATGTTGAGAAGCTGTGTCATTGATTTCTCTGGAAGTTGGGACAGATTTTTGCCACTTGTAGAATTTGCTTACAACAACAGTCATCAAACCAGTATTGGCATGGCACCATTTGAGGCATTGTATGGAAGAAAATGTAGAACGCCTCTATGTTGGAATGAAATTGGGGAAGGCAAATTGGTTGGTCCTGATCTGATTAAAGAGACTGAAGAAAAAGTGAATGTAATATCTCAAAATATGCCCTAAAAGTTTTAGAGTTATTGTTATATTTGGAGTTAATGTATATGTTTAATGGAAGTAAAAAGGGGAAATATTATAAGATGATATATATATAAGGAAATATGGGAATATAAATACCATATAAAAGATATATACATATACATCACATATACATGGGATATAAAGTGGTGTAGGGAAAGTGAGTTATGTATATATTTTTATAATTAATTAATTAATAATTATGATGATAAGGACAAAAATAAAAAAGAGAAAAGAAAGTCAAAGGTTGGAAGAGAGTGTGTGGTGGAGATTTATTGTTTTTATTATTATTGTTATTATTATTATTATTATTATTATTATATATATTTGAGATAAGAATAAGAAGAGAAGAAAAGGAAAAACGTGTTCTTCTTCTTCTTCTTCTTCTTTTTGGTCGAGGGAGAGAGAGAGAGAGAAGCTAGAGAGAGAAGGAGGTGATTTTGCTTTTATTTACACCAAATACTTAAGGATTTCAAGTGGATAGTGAAGATTTGGCTAAGAATCCAAGTAAGTTCTCTTTCTTGATTTCTTTGGTTTATTTGAAGTTGTATGAAGGTTTGATTGTTGATAATTGAAATTAGGGTTGCATTATTGTAGTATGTTGGAGTATGTTTGATTTAATTAGGTTGGTGTTGGTGATTGAAGAGCAAGAGTTGTGTTTAGTGGAATTTCTTTCTGTTTTACAACTAGTAAAGGCTGTGACTTGTATGATTTTTAATTAAATATAGAAAAATGTTCCTGAAGTGAATTTTTGATATGTTGTGCCTATATGAGTCTAGAATGACTGAAAAATATGTTGATTCGATTTTGGAATGGTTATGATTTTGGAAAGATTATTTTTATTAGACCTGTTCCAGCAGGTACCTTAACTGAGACAGCTATATTTCGGGATTTTTAATAAAATGTAGAAATATTATATTCAATTTAATTTTGGATATGTTGTTGCTTAATGAGTCTAGTATTTGAGAAAAATAATTTGGAACCAAGTTGATTGAATTTAATTTATGGAATTCACAAAGTTTAGAACTGCTGCCAGGATGCAGGGCAATTGGGGCAGTCTGTTTGGGTGAACTATTTGACCAAGATTTTGTGTTCAGTTTGATCTGAAATTTTAAAGGAACGATTTTAAGATGTAAAATTAAGTTCTGTAAAAATTTTAGAGTTTTTAGTCAAGTATATTATTTTATACAAATTTTCAAAATAAGGATAAAATTTAGTCTAAAACCAGAATTTACTATTCATATGGTCATTTTGCTAATATTCCTTTTGGATTAGGTTGTGAAGAGGTTGAATTGCCCTAATCTAAGTGTTGAGGATTCTTGGAAGAGTAGGTGTATAGAGTGGTGTAAGTTGGTTTTAAGGTAAGTACAAAGTTTATATGATTGCACTTATTTACATGAATTAAGACTTAACACATTTGTTTGTAAATGAGTTAAGTGAATTACTATATTGTCAATATAATTTGATTAAGGTTATGATTGGATGATGTGAAAGATATGAAGATCATTCAAATAGGCATGTACAATGCAATTTGTTATGATAAATATTGTAATGATGAATTGTGCTAATGTGTTTTGAGAAATGATGAAATGTATTGTAATTGTGGTTGGTAATAATGATTGAAATGAAATAAATAGACATGTTGATTATATGATGATGAATTTAAGATATATGCTCAATATAATTGTTTATGTATACTTGAATGATGAAGTGCTATAATGTGAATTGAAATATGATAAGAGGTGAAGCCATTGTGATTGGCTATGATGAATCAAATGAGATGTGAAGCCATTGTGTTGGCTATGAGAATGTAAATGAATTATAATTGAGGCATGGTTGCCTGTTTTGAATATGAAATGAATTGAGAAAGAAATGTACAAAGATATAAATGAAAAGAGTGGTGTCTAATATGTTAATTCAACTTTCAGAGTTCTGGATTTGACGGCATGCCTATAACATATGAAATGTAACAGTCTAGCCGGGTTGAGGATCTCCTCAAGTTGTTGAGTTGATGGTCCAAGAGACTGGGTCTGTTACAAGTGTTAACAGTCTAGCCGGGTTGAGGATCTCCTCAAGTTGTTGAGTTGATGGTCCAAGAGACTGGGTCTGTTACACTATATGAATTATAAATGTGAAATATATGAAAAGTAACAGTCTTGCCGGGTTGAGGATCTTCTCGATTAGTCGGGTTGATGGTCCAAGAGACTGGGTCTGTTACACTATCCATGGATAGAGATATGATATATGTTGCCTACGGGCTTGATTATTGTGATTATGGATCAAAGCAGTAACTCTGAACTTTGAATAACATATTAGTGTGTTCTGGGCCCAGGTCTGTCTTGATTTTCGATGTAGTTTATGAAACGTGAAATGAATGAATAATGAAATCTATAGTTGCCTTAATTGGAAATGAAATGTTATGAAATATGTTATGTAATATGTATATTGATATGTTCCTTGTGAGTAGTAGTGATGGAATTGTGGTTGGTGTTATTGATATGTATGCATGTATGTAATATATGAGATTAGTTGAGATATGTGTAAAGTGTAATTGAAAAGGGAAACTACGATAAGAAACTAACAGTACTTAAAGTTAGTATATGGATATACGTTAGAATTTCTGTATTGTATGCTTATATTATTCATTTGTACTACTAAGCTCTCGGGCTTAGCGCGGATGTGTTAATCACGCAGGTGAGTAGATGGTAGATCTGAAGTCTTTCGTTTTACCATAAGAAGAGTAAGAGTTTGTCGAGACCAACTAGAAGGTGATGCATGCATGTAAAATTTTTTAATATTGTATATTGACTAAAATGTTTTGTTACTATATATTTGGATTGTTTTGAGAAGTAAGGATTTTTTTTTAATTATAATGAACAGTGACATTCTTATACTTTATATACTTACTGTATGTATACGAGGTATATGTATAGTACTTATATAGGGTATGAGGGTGTTACAATTATTTTGGTATCAGAGCTTAGGTTCGAGATTCTCGGCCTAAGTAAATTTAAAAAAAATGTTTTAAAAAGAAAAATGATGATGAATGAAAATGAAAAGAATGAAATTTTTGATACATGCATATGCATTAACATCTAGGTTGGTCTCGAATGTGGTATTATATGAATTGAAATGTATTGAATTGTATGAAATGGATAATAATGTGTGGATGAAGTTCTATATGAATGGAAATTTAAAGAAAGCAATGAGATGGAAAAATTTATGTAAGTTTAAGTGATAAATTAAAGAATGGTAGTTTCCTTGAGGAAAGAAAATTTTGAAATATGATTATAATATAAAGAAATGATCAGGAAAATAAAGTTAAAAATGAATTAAAAACAAAATCAAAATCAAAGTATGTAATCTTTCCTCTACTATTTGAATCTCTTTCTAATAAAGCTTATGTTTGGATTGCAAGGGAGAGGAAATATTGTTGATGGATAATATGGATGGATATGTAATTATAATGAAGAGAGTATGGTGGAATATTGAATGAGTTGATTGATATAGACAAAGTGTGATAACTTAAGGTTTGAATATGTAAAGTTAAGATTTAAAAAAAAAAAAAGATGATAGGGGTTAAGCAAGGAGATAAAATGGTGTTGTTAGTATTGTTAATTTAATGTAAACATTGTGGTTTGAATGGTAGGAATATAATATGCTTGAGTATTGTTAAAGCTCATGTTAATGGTGATAATGTGTAACATTTGGATTTTTGAAATGAGCTTTAATGATTGTAAAAAGGATATATTTTGATGTTGCTTTGTAGTATGTATATATAAGATGTTTTCTTAAGTTTATATTAATAAAACGAGATGAGTAAATTGAAGTTTAAGCAAAGTAGTAAGAGGATAATTTATAATGTTAATGGAATTTGGATAGAGATTATTTAAATATCGAAAGTTTAATGTATAGTACGTATATGAGTTATGTGGAATGAAAATTTTTGCATATTAAGAATGACTTACAGATATGTAATTTGATGAACTAAAAGTTGGCAAGTGATGAAGTAATCATGATAAGGTTGACTACTTGGAAGGTGATAATGGGATGTAAGATGCTAGTGATCAAGGATTGAGTTGATCACTTGAAAGTGTAATGTACGCATAGTATTGCGTGTTTGTAACCTATACAACTACATATCTATTAGTGTTGAGAATGAGTACTCTTGCATTGATAAACTTGTGCAAAGTTAGGTCATGTGATAATATTAATAGTGAGAATTGGATTGAGCAATGTTAGTTCAAGAAATTGAGATTTGTGATAACGAAATTTGGAAATTTTATAGGGATTAATGGGCGATGTGTATATGATTGGATGTAAGGGACATATGTATAAATATGTGAGATATATATAAATATTGAATGGTAAACAAATGGATATAAAGATGGTATACTAACTGCATTTAAAAATAAATGTGAGAGAGATGTCACCTTAGTAATGTGATTAAGATTTTGTGAAGTATTATCATGGTTAGAGTATATATATGTGTTGAGTTGATAAATAATTTAAGTCATGTAAAAAGGGATGAAAATGGTGTTGTTCAATGAAAAGTAATAAATGTTAAATGTGTATTGATGGTATGAAAAAGAGGAATTAAATATAATTGCATGATTATATGTATACATGTATAGAAAGTGTGGAATGAGCTATTTGATATGAATATAATTGTAAAGTGTAAGAAATATGAAAGCAAGTCACATTGTGAACGTGACCTATGAATGTGAATGTGGTATAATTATTTGTATAGTGGTATGAAGAATGATATGGCATGTATTAGTGGATCTATGAGAAATTAAGTTTTGATTTGTGAAGAGTTAGACTATGGATTGAAATGGAAAGTGAAAAAGGACTCGAGTAACACTGGACGATGAAATTGTTATGATAATAACTGAGCTAGACTATCATATAATGCTTTCTGGTTGAAGGATTATGCTTGTGGAAATATATTATATGTATATGTGTTTAATAAAGATGGAAAGTATAATGTATGAAAAGTTTTATAAGAGATAGGTTAGAAATGGAAGTTGTATAAAGTTTGTATATGATTGAATGTTGTACACATAAGTGTTATAAGTAATATTGTTGATGTGAGTTAGGCTAATGATAATCATATGATCAAGAACAAATTGTTTTGGAGACAAAGTTGAATTATGTCAACTTTTGAGATAGTTGGAAATGTTTGAAGAAGAATAATAGAGGAACAATATTGATTTATAAACTACATATGTGACTATTAATATACTCTGGCTATATAATTTGTTTAGTGTAATTGGCTGGTTAATTTTGTTATCAGCAGATTTGGGCCTAAGGTGATATGATTGTAGTATTATGTGGGTGAGATTGATAATTTTGTTTCAAGAAATATGGTTAGGAGTTGTGATTGGTAAAGTGGTATCTTATCAATTCTATGTTAGAAATTTGTTTATAATTATGAAAAATATGGATAGAGAAGAGAACAGTGTAAATGTCTTGAATTGTGAAGAATGAATAAAAAGTGATTATGTAAACATAGTAATGGTATGATAATGTGAGAATATGATAAATGGGAGAAATTTATGAAATGTGATTGAAAATGATACTGAATATATTTTTGTTATAAGATGAATTAATTGATGGAAACAATGTTAAGTGAATGAACTATGGGTAATAATTATAGTATGAGAGAATTATGAGAATTATGGGAGATTGCACTGCTATTATTGAAAGCAGAAGATATATATGAATATTGAAAGATAATTTGAAGTGATCTGTTAGTAAGGAGTCGAACAGATGGACCCTAAGGGATTAGAAGTTGAGAATGAGTTTGACCTAATAGAATTGTGTTATGTATATTGATATGTGATGATAAGCTTAAATAAGTTAATGGTTGGTTTGAATGGAATAAGATTGAAATGTTGTTATTTTATGACAGCTAGATCAATTGATATAGAATTCATTAAGATTGTGAATTATTATCGAGATTTAATATGTATAGTTATGCTAAGAGTATAAGATATATATGATAATGTATATATGAAGTGATATGCTGATACATGAATGAATTATGATATATCAGTTATTAAAGATAATGAAAGGGAAAAGGTTGATTATCTGTAAAGTAAGTTTATAAAGATTGTATCGATATTAATATTAAGTGAAAAACATGGTAAAGAGGGATTTAAGTATAAGAAATGAAAATATTGTTATCAATCAAGGTTTGATAAGTGGTTATTTTCAAAAGTGATTGTAATAACAGGATAATCTATAGTAAGATTTAATTCAATAATTTCCAAGATTAAAGTTAAGAGATTGCCTATAAAAAGATGAAGTGATAAATATCTTGAAGGTAATAGATGAATGGTATATTTATAGATTATAAGATGATTTGATTATTGTATAAAAGAAAATTTCTTTGAAATGTAATGAGTTATTTTGGGTGTTTTGTTGAAAAAGTAATAAGATAAATATAGCTATATAATGATGAGTTGTGAATTGGGAAAAGATGATTGACTAAAAGTGGAAGAGTAAAAGTTATGTAATTTGATGAAATCATAATGTAAGAATACGATTATCTTCATATGAATTAAGATGGTGTTTTGTTATAAATGAATTGTTATTGTGCTGGATAATTTCGAGGACGAAATTATTTAAGGGGGAGAGAATTGTAATATCCCAAAATATACCCTAAAAGTTTTGGAGTTATTGTTATATTTGGAGTTAATGTATATGTTTAATGGAAGTAAAAAGGGGAAATATTATAAGATGATATATATATAAGGAAATATGGGAATATAAATACCATATAAAAGATATATACATATACATCACATATACATGGGATATAAAGTGGTGTAGGGAAAGTGAGTTATGTATATATTTTTATAATTAATTAATTAATAATTATGATGATAAGGACAAAAAGAAAAAAGAGAAAAGAAAGTAAAAGGTTGGAAGAGAGTGTGTGGTGGAGATTTATTGTTTTTATTATTATTGTTATTATTATTATTATTATTATTATTATATATATTTGAGATAAGAATAAGAAGAGAAGAAAAGGAAAAACGTGTTCTTCTTCTTCTTCTTCTTCTTTTTGGTCGAGGGAGAGAGAGAGAGAGAGAAGCTAGAGAGAGAAGGAGGTGATTTTGCTTTTATTTACACCAAATACTTAAGGATTTCAAGTGGATAGTGAAGATTTGGCTAAGAATCCAAGTAAGTTCTCTTTCTTGATTTCTTTGGTTTATTTGAAGTTGTATGAAGGTTTGATTGTTGATAATTGAAATTAGGGTTGCATTATTGTAGTATGTTGGAGTATGTTTGATTTAATTAGGTTGGTGTTGGTGATTGAAGAGCAAGAGTTGTGTTTAGTGGAATTTCTTTCTGTTTTACAACTAGTAAAGGCTGTGACTTGTATGATTTTTAATTAAATATAAAAAAATGTTCCTGAAGTGAATTTTTGATATGTTGTGCCTATATGAGTCTAGAATGACTGAAAAATATGTTGATTCGATTTTGGAATGGTTATGATTTTGGAAAGATTATTTTTATTAGACCTGTTCCAGCAGGTACCTTAACTGAAACAGCTATATTTCGGGATTTTTAATAAAATGTAGAAAAATTATATTCAATTTAATTTTGGATATGTTGTTGCTTATTGAGTCTAGTATTTGAGAAAAATAATTTGGAACCAAGTTGATTGAATTTAATTTATGGAATTCACAAAGTTTAGAACTGCTGCCAGGATGCAGGGCAATTGGGGCAGTCTGTTTGGGTGAACTATTTGACCAAGATTTTGTGTTCAGTTTGATCTGAAATTTTAAAGGAATGATTTTAAGATGTAAAATTAAGTTCTGTAAAAATTTTAGAGTTTTTAGTCAAGTATATTATTTTATACAAATTTTCAAAATAAGGATAAAATTTAGTCTAAAACCAGAATTTACTATTCATATGGTCATTTTGCTAATATTCCTTTTGGATTAGGTTGTGAAGAGGTTGAATTGCCCTAATCTAAGTGTTGAGGATTCTTGGAAGAGTAGGTGTATAGAGTGGTGTAAGTTGGTTTTAAGGTAAGTACAAAGTTTATATGATTGCACTTATTTACATGAATTAAGACTTAACACATTTGTTTGTAAATGTGTTAAGTGAATTACTATATTGTCAATATAATTTGATTAAGGTTATGATTGGATGATGTGAAAGATATGAAGATCATTCAAATAGGCATGTACAATGCAATTTGTTATGATAAATATTGTAATGATGAATTGTGCTAATGTGTTTTGAGAAATGATGAAATGTATTGTAATTGTGGTTGGTAATAATGATTGAAATGAAATAAATAGACATGTTGATTATATGATGATGAATTTAAGATATATGCTCAATATAATTGTTTATGTATACTTGAATGATGAAGTGCTATAATGTGAATTGAAATATGATAAGAGGTGAAGCCATTGTGATTGGCTATGATGAATCAAATGAGATGTGAAGCCATTGTGTTGGCTATGAGAATGTAAATGAATTATAATTGAGGCATGGTTGCCTGTTTTGAATATGAAATGAATTGAGAAAGAAATGTACAAAGATATAAATGAAAAGAGTTGTGTCTAATATGTTAATTCAACTTTCAGAGTTCTGGATTTGACGGCATGCCTATAACATATGAAATGTAACAGTCTAGCCGGGTTGAGGATCTCCTCAAGTTGTTGAGTTGATGGTCCAAGAGACTGGGTCTGTTACAAGTGTTAACAGTCTAGCCGGGTTGAGGATCTCCTCAAGTTGTTGAGTTGATGGTCCAAGAGACTGGGTCTGTTACACTATATGAATTATAAATGTGAAATATATGAAAAGTAACAGTCTTGCCGGGTTGAGGATCTTCTCGATTAGTCGGGTTGATGGTCCAAGAGACTGGGTCTGTTACACTATCCATGGATAGAGATATGATATATGTTGCCTACGGGCTTGATTATTGTGATTATGGATCAAAGCAGTAACTCTGAACTTTGAATAACATATTAGTGTGTTCTGGGCCCAGGTCTGTCTTGATTTTCGATGTAGTTTATGAAACGTGAAATGAATGAATAATGAAATCTATAGTTGCCTTAATTGGAAATGAAATGTTATGAAATATGTTATGTAATATGTATATTGATATGTTCCTTGTGAGTAGTAGTGATGGAATTGTGGTTGGTGTTATTGATATGTATGCATGTATGTAATATATGAGATTAGTTGAGATATGTGTAAAGTGTAATTGAAAAGGGAAACTACGATAAGAAACTAACATTACTTAAAGTTAGTATATGGATATACATTAGAATTTCTGTATTGTATGCTTATATTATTCATTTGTACTACTAAGCTCTCGGGCTTAGCGCGGATGTGTTAATCGCGCAGGTGAGTAGATGGTAGATCTGAAGTCTTTCGTTTTACCACAAGAAGAGTAAGAGTTTGTCGAGACCAACTAGAAGGTGATGGATGCATGTAAAATTTTTTAATATTGTATATTGACTAAAATGTTTTGTTACTATATATTTGGATTGTTTTGAGAAGTAAGGATTTTTTTTTAATTATAATGAACAGTGACATTCTTATACTTTATATACTTACTGTATGTATACGAGGTATATGTATAGTACTTATATAGGGTATGAGGGTGTTACAGTGAAGATTATTCGGGATAGATTAAAAGCAGCTTCAGACCGACAAAAGTCTTATTCAGATTTGAAGAGGAGAGACATAGAGTTTAATGTTGGAGATAAAGTATTTTTGAAAGTGTCCCCTTGGAAAAAGATATTGAGATTTTGTCAAAAAGGGAAGCTAAGTCCTCGATTCATTGGACCGTATGAGATATTAGAAAGAGTTGGACCAGTTGCTTATCGTCTTGCTTTGCCGCCTGAGTTGGATAGAATCCATAATGTCTTCCATGTTTCTATGTTGCGAAGGTATAGATCTGACCCATCTCATGTTTTACCAGTTGAATCAATTGAGGTGAGTCCGGATCTAACTTTTGAAGAAGAACCAATTGCTATTTTGGCACATGAAGTGAAAGAGTTGAGAAATAAGAAAGTGCCACTTGTAAAGGTTCTTTGGAAGAATCATGGTAGAGAAGAGGCAACTTGGGAGAGTGAGCAAGCGATGCGAGATCAATATCCTCAACTGTTTCAGACTTGATATCAGGTAATTTCGAGGACGAAATTTCTTTTTAGAGGGGGAGAATTGTAATATCCCAAAATGTGCCTAGAAGTTTTAGTATAAATGTTGTTTTATTTGAATTAAAATGTATATGTTAATTTGGGAGAGAAAAGAAATTTAAAGGAAAGTGTATATGTTGTGTCTATGGAAATATATACAACATATATACAAGTCAAATGTGTTGGTCAAGGGATGAGGATATTTATTTTGTTCTTTGTGAAATTACTAAATAGGGTAATAAGTGAAAGAGAAGTAAAATTAATAGGTGAGTGTATTTTAGAAATTTTCTTTTTAGATTGCTTGGTGGAGGTTTAAAGAGATGAGAACTTTGACTTTGTCTCATTCATTTTTCCATTTTCTCTTCTTTTCTCTTTGTATGGCCGGACCTCAAGGAAACAAGTGAGCAAGTGAGGGTTTTTGAATTTTAATAGCTAATAGAAGGAAGATTTCAAATAAACAAGTTGGAATATCAAGAAATTTCATTATTTTGGTAAGTTCTCTCTTGATTGCTCTTGTTGTTTTTGAAGTTATTTTTGAGTTTGATGAAGTGGTATTGATAATATGGTTAGGATTGCTTGTGGTGTGTTTGTGTGATGGAAATGGAATTAAAGATAAGAAGTTAGGTTGGTGCTGGTGATGGAAGAGTAAGAGTTGTGGTTAGTGAAAATTTTTCTGTTTTACAATTAGTAAAGGCTGTGAATTTTATGATTTTTAATTAAATATAGGAAAATGTTCTTGAAGTGAATTTTTGATATGTTGTACCTCTATGAGTCTAGAATGACTGAAAAATATGTTAATTCGATTTTGGAATGGTTATGATTTTGGAAAGATTATTTTTATTAGACCTGTTCCAGCAGGTACCTTAACTGAGACAGCTATATTTCGGGATTTTTAATAAAATGTAGAAAAATGATATCCAATTGAATTTTGGATATGTTGTTTCTTAGTAAGTCTAGTATTTGAGAAAAATAATTTGGAACCAAGTTGATTGAATTTAATTTATGGAATTCACAAAGTTCAGAACTGCTGCCAGGATGCAGTGCAATTGGGGCAGTCTGGTTGGGTGAACTATTTGACCAAGATTTTGTGTTCAGTTTGATCTGAAATTTTAAAGGAATTATTTTAAGATGTAAAATTAAGTTCTGTAAAAATTTTAGAGTTTTTAGTCCAGTAGATTATTTTATACAATTTTTCAAAATAAGGATAAAGTTGAGTCTAAAACCAGAATTTACTATTCATATGGTCATTTTGCTAATATTCCTTTTGGATTAGGTTGTAAAGAGGTTGAATTGCCCTAACCTAAGTGTTGAAGATTCTTGGAAGGGTAGGTGTATAAAGTGGTGTAAGTTGGTTTTAAAGTAAGTACAAACTACATTATTGCATACATTCATATGATATTGAGACTTGAGACATATTTGGTTATAATGTTAATGTTGTGATGACCATGTAAAATATGTGTTAATGCCATTGATTATATCCATTTGAATAATGAATTGATTAATGTGATTTGAAATATAATGAAATGTGAAATGTGCAAGATGTGATGATGAAATGAAATGTGAAAGATATGATGTTATGAAGAGTTGCTTTATTGTGATTTGAGATCATATGAGATGATTGAGACATGGTTGTCTAATTTGCTTATGAAATATAAAATGAATTGAGAAAGAGATTATGAAGAGATGAATGAAATGTTTGTGTGTTTAATATGTTATTCAGATTTCAAAGTTCTGGGTTTGGCGGCATGCCTATGAAATATATGAATAATAGTAACAGTCTTGCCGGGTTGAGGATCTCCCCGAGATTAGTCGGGTTGAGGTCCAAGAGACTGGGTCTGTTACACTTGTTTTGGTAACAGTCTTGCCAGGTTGAGGATCTCCTTGAGTCTAGCCAAGTAGAGGTCCAAGAGACTGGGTCTGTTACCCTATCCATGGATAGATATATATATGTGTATATCACCTACGGGCTTGATGATTATGATTATGGACCAAAGCAGTAACTCTGAATTTTGAATAACATATTAGTGTATTTTGGTCCCATGCTTGTCTTTGTTTTCAATGTGAATCATGAATGTTTTGATTAATTATTCAATAATGTAAAATTGTGAAATACACTATTCTCTTGAATCTTGATTGAGTGACATTAGCATGGCATTAAAGCATCATAGCACTGTAGTTTGTACCACTAAGCCGTTGGCTTAGCGCGAATGTAATTCTTCGCGCAGGTGACAGGGAAGAACCAGAGAGTTCCTCTAGGCCGAGTCAAGCCTAGATTTTGAAGAGTGAATAGTGGGCTTTAAGATTGAAGACTGACTGCCAAACATGTATAAATTTTATGTGTTGTAAAATTTGAGTTTGGATGTATATGAATTTATAAATATTGTTACTTTCCGCTGCATAGTGAACAAATATTTTATCTACTGTATTTCATAATAAAACTTTACTTTATTTTGTACTAGAAGTGTAAATCCTTTTTGCAGGTTGTAGTTGAGGGTATAAGGGGGATTTATTGGAAGTGTACTGAGAATGATTTTGTTTGCATTGGTTTGTGTAAAATGTTTTAAAAATCAGAAAAAAACTAGTTTTGTCGACACTTGGGACTCAATTTTTAGGCGAAACTATGGCAAAATTTCTATTAAAATTGGAACTAAAATTTGACTAAGTAAAATTGGTAGCAACATTAGGTTAGTGTGGCGCCTCTACTCAGCTTACACATGTAGGTCGGGAAGGGGTTTTACAATTTTTGGTATCAGAGCCTAGGTTTAAGATTCTCAACCTAGGTGAATTGTAAGAAAAAGAATATTTTGATTTTAAAAGTTGGTTTTTGAATAAAATACATGTTTTGGTATGGCAGTCTTTGATCTTTAATGAGGAATATTCTGCTGTGTTTACAGATATAGGTAGAGATGGCATCTCATTCACGACAGTCTGTTGAGGGTAGTGCGGAAAGTGTAGCTCCTGAAGAGAGTATAGATGGAGCTAGGATTGAGAGGGTTAGTGAGGCACGTGTTTCTGTGCCAGAGAGATCAGCTGCTGAGGAGGCTCCGCCGGGTTGGTTAAGGCATATGGTAGAACTGTTGAGGGGAGCTCCAGTGCAGCCACCACCACCACCACCACCACCACCACAGCCTCAGATGCCGGTAAGACATTATGACAATCTGAGGAAATACGGGGCTGAAGATTTCTTAGGCACTACCGACCCTGCAGTGGCTGAGCAGTGGTTGGATAGGGTACAGAGGATATTCATTCAGTTGCAAGCCACTCCAGAAGAAAAATTTGATTATGCTCGATCACTGTTGCAGAAGGATGCATATGATTGGTGGAAGATAGTTCCTCATGCTATGGACGATCAACCTACATTGTCCTACAGTGATTTTCTACGGGAGTTTGAGCTGAAATATACTCCGAGGGAGTATAAAGATGTGAAGAAGATGGAATTTCTGACTTTGAGGCAAGATCACCGGACTGTGATAGACTATGAGTTAGAGTTCATCCGGTTGAGTCATTATGCTGGGGGGATTATCTCTGATGAGATTGACCGGTGCAGAAGGTTTGAGGAGGGATTGAGACCCTCAATTATGTGTCTTGTGGCTGGTTCTAGATACCAGGATTTTTCCCAGCTTGTTGCAGCAGCTAGGAGTGTGGAGAGAGCCCAGGGTATTGCAGCAGCTGCTACCGAGGAGGAGACTAGGGTTAGGAGACCCCAGTTTGAGGCAGGGTCTTCATCTGTGAAGAGAGGTAGGGGAAGTTTTGTTCCCAGGCTCAGTAGGAGTCAGAGGCAGGTTGGTAGGTCAGTCCAGTTTCAGAGACAGAGATCGAGACCTACAGTTTCAGTAGCGAGTGTTCCGGCTCCAGTGGTTCAGAGATCCACTCCACCTGTGTGTGTTCAGTGTGGTGGAACACATAAGGGTGTATGTTGGAAGAATAGTGGACCAGCTGTGTGCGTCAGATGTGGATCGCCTGATCATTTTATTAGAGAGTGTCCTGAGATGCAGGGGCACAGGCAGGCTGAGTCTGCAGCCTCTCGACCCAGTGTTAGCAGAGGTGGTCGAGGAGGCAGAGGTTTCAGTAGGGGTGGTCGATCTGGGTATAGTCAGAGAGGAGGATCATCAACCGGAGGCAGTAGGCCAGATGAAGCCGGATCTTCTCAGAGGGTGTATGTGATGCAGAGGCAGCCAGATGCTTCAGCAGTTATAGCTGGTACATTTTCTTTATTTGGCATTTCAGTACTTGCTTTGATTGATCCAGGATCTACTCATTCATACATAAGTGCATCTATCTTGCCTGTGTCTGAATTGCATTCAGAGTCCTTAGGATTTGATGTCTTAGTGACCAATCCTTTAGGACATAGTGTTGTGGTGAGTAAGGTGCATCGTGAGAGTGCTGTCGTGGTTCAAGGTGAGGAGTTTCTTGGTGATTTAATTGAAATGCCTTTTAAAGAATATGATTTGATCTTAGGCATGGACTGGTTGTCTAGGCATGGAGCTGTGGTAGATTGTCAACAGAAGTGTGTCACTTTGAGAACTAGTGATGGTAGGAGTGTGATGGTGTCTAGGGAGCAGAGACAGCTTGCATCCTTGTTTGTATCAGCTGTAACAGCTAGAAGCTTGATTAGAAAAGGGTGTGATGCTTATCTTGCTCATGTTGTGGATACTAGAGTAGGGGGTTCTCAACTTGATAATATAACCACAGTTGCAGAGTTTCCAGATGTGTTTCCAGAGGAGTTGCCAGGGTTGCCCCCTGAGAGAGAGGTTGAGTTTGGTATCGATTTGTTGCCTGGTACCACTCCCATCTCTATTACTCCTTATCGCATGGCACCTGCTGAATTGAGAGAGTTGAAGGTGCAGTTGCAGGAGTTGTTGGATAAAGGGTTTATTCGCCCTAGTGTTTCTCCGTGGGGAGCCCCTGTGTTGTTTGTGAAGAAAAAGGATGGTACTTTAAGATTGTGCATCGATTATAGGCAATTGAACAAAGTAACTATCAAGAATAAGTATCCTTTGCCTCGAATTGATGATCTCTTTGATCAGTTGAAGGGAGCAGCGGTGTTTTCCAAAATTGATTTGAGATCAGGGTACCATCAATTGAGGGTTAGAGCTGAAGATGTTTCTAAGACAGCTTTCCGCACAAGATATGGGCATTATGAGTTTTTGGTAATGCCTTTTGGATTGACGAATGCACCTGCAGCTTTCATGGATTTGATGAATAGGGTGTTTAGGCCCTATCTGGATCAGTTTGTGGTGGTTTTCATTGATGATATTTTGGTGTATTCACGTAATGAGGAAGAACATGACAAGCATCTGCGAATTGTGTTACAGATCTTGAGAGAGAAGCAGTTGTATGCTAAACTGTCAAAGTGTGAGTTTTGGCTTGACCAAGTTACTTTTCTAGGTCATATAGTTTCAGCAGATGGAATAAGAGTTGATCCAAGTAAAGTTGAAGCTATTTTGAATTGGAGTCCACCAAAGTCAGTGACTGAAGTTAGAAGTTTTCTGGGTTTGGCAGGCTATTATCGAAGGTTTGTGAAAGGTTTTTCTTTGATAGCTACTCCACTCACCAGATTGCTTCGAAAGGGAGTTAGATTTGTGTGGACAGATCAGTGTCAAGCTAGTTTTGATCAGTTGAAAGAAATGTTGACTCAAGCTCCTGTTCTTACTTTACCCGTGGAAGATAAACCATACGTGATTTACAGTGATGCTTCACATAATGGTTTAGGATGTGTCTTGATGCAAGAGGGTAAAGTTGTAGCTTATGCTTCTCGACAGTTGAAACCGCATGAGCTTAATTATCCAACACATGATCTGGAATTGGCAGCTATAGTATTTGCTTTGAAGATTTGGCGACACTACTTATATGGGGAGAAATGTTTTATCTATACGGATCATAAAAGTTTGAAATATTTGGGTGTCCAGAGGGAGCTGAATCTTCGGCAAAGGCGATGGTTAGAATTGATCAAAGACTATGACTGTTTGATTGATTATCATCCTGGTAAGGCAAATGTAGTTGTTGATGCCTTGAGTCGGAAGTCTCTGGCAGGTTTGGCTGTTTATTCGCTCTCGTTGCTTGTTGAGTTGAGAGCGTTACATGCTAGTTTTGAACCATGTGATGATGGTGCATTATTGGCTCAGTTGCAATTGAGACCAGTATTGTTGGATCAGATTAAGGAGGCTCAATTGACAGATGAGAAAATTCAGAAGATTGTTTCAAATTGCCAAAACGGGGAGAGCCGAGATTTCTTTGTGAGAAGTGATGGTAGCCTTTGGTTTAAGGATAGATTGTGTGTCCCTGATGATGATAGTTTGAGAAGGATCATTTTGGAAGAAGCACACCAATCGGTTTTTGCTATGCATCCGGGAAGTACAAAGATGTACCATGAATTGAGACAACATTATTGGTGGTCTGGTATGAAGAGAGACATAACGGAGTTTGTATCCAAGTGTCTCACTTGTCAGAGGGTGAAAGCTGAACATCAAGTTCCAACGGGGTTGCTTCAACCTTTATCAGTGCCTGAATGGAAATGGGAGAGAGTGACAATGGATTTTGTGTCTGGTTTACCTTTGACACAGAGGAAGCATGATGCTATTTGGGTGATTGTTGATAGATTGACAAAGACAGCTCATTTTCTTCCGGTTCGAATAGACTATTCACTTGAGAAGTTGGCTGAGCTGTATATTAGTGAGATAGTGAAGTTGCATGGAGTCCCAATTTCTTTAGTGTCTGATCGAGATCCTAGATTTACTTCAAGATTTTGGAAGAGTTTACATGGTGCTTTGGGTTCTCGATTGCATTTTAGCACTGCTTTTCATCCGCAAACAGATGGGCAATCAGAGAGAGTGATACAGATTATTGAGGATATGTTGAGAAGCTGTGTCATTGATTTCTCTGGAAGTTGGGACAGATTTTTGCCACTTGTAGAATTTGCTTACAACAACAGTCATCAAACCAGTATTGGCATGGCACCATTTGAGGCATTGTATGGAAGAAAATGTAGAACGCCTCTATGTTGGAATGAAATTGGGGAAGGCAAATTGGTTGGTCCTGATCTGATTAAAGAGACTGAAGAAAAAGTGAAGATGATTCGGGATAGATTAAAAGCAGCTTCAGACCGACAGAAGTCTTATTCAGATTTGAAGAGGAGAGACATAGAGTTTGATGTTGGAGATAAAGTATTTTTGAAAGTGTCCCCTTGGAAAAAGATATTGAGATTTGGTCAATAAGGGAAGCTAAGTCCTCGATTCATTGGACCGTATGAGATATTAGAAAGAGTTGGACCAGTTGCTTATCGTCTTGCTTTGCCGCCTGAGTTGGATAGAATCCATAATGTCTTCCATGTTTCTATGTTGCGAAGGTATAGATCTGACCCATCTCATGTTTTACCAGTTGAATCTATTGAGGTGAGTCCGGATCTAACTTTTGAAGAAGAACCAATTGCTATTTTGGCACATGAAGTGAAAGAGTTGAGAAATAAGAAAGTGCCACTTGTAAAGGTTCTTTGGAAGAATCATGGTAGAGAAGAGGCAACTTGGGAGAGTGAGCAAGCGATGCGAGATCAATATCCTCAACTGTTTCAGATTTTATATCAGGTAATTTCGAGGACGAAATTTCTTTTTAGAGGGGGAGAATTGTAATATCCCAAAATGTGCCTAGAAGTTTTAGTATGAATGTTGTTTTATTTGAATTAAAATGTATATGTTAATTTGGGAGAGAAAAGAAATTTAAAGGAAAGTGTATATGTTGTGTATATGGAAATATATACAACATATAAACAAGTCAAATGTGTTGGTCAAGGGATGAGGATATTTATTTTGTTCTTTGTGAAATTACTAAATAGGGTAATAAGTGAAAGAGAAGTAAAATTAATAGGTGAGAGTATTTTAGAAATTTTCTTTTTAGATTGCTTTGTGGAGGTTTAAAGAGATGAGAACTTTGACTTTGTCTCATTTATTTTTCCATTTTCTCTTCTTTTCTCTTTGTATGGCCGGACCTCAAGGAAACAAGTGAGCAAGTGAGGGTTTTTGAATTTTAATAGCTAATTGAAGGAAGATTTCAAATAAACAAGTTGGAATATCAAGAAATTTAATTATTTTGGTAAGTTCTCTCTTGATTGCTCTTGTTGTTTTTGAAGTTATTTTTGAGTTTGATGAAGTGGTATTGATAATATGGTTAGGATTTCTTGTGGTGTGTTTGTATGTGATGGAAATGGAATTAAAGATAAGAAGTTAGGTTGGTGTTGGTGATGGAAGAGTAAGAGTTGTGGTTAGTGAAAATTTTTCTGTTTTACAATTAGTAAAGGCTGTGAATTTTATGATTTTTAATTAAATATAGGAAAATGTTCTTGAAGTGAATTTTTGATATGTTGTACTTCTATGAGTCTAGAATGACTGAAAAATATGTTAATTCGATTTTGGAATGGTTATGATTTTGGAAAGATTATTTTTATTAGACCTGTTCCAGCAGGTACCTTAACTGAGACAGCTATATTTCGGGATTTTTAATAAAATGTAGAAAAATGATATCCAATTGAACTATTTGACCAAGATTTTGTGTTCAGTTTGATCTGAAATTTTAAAGGAATTATTTTAAGATGTAAAATTAAGTTCTGTAAAAATTTTAGAGTTTTTAGTCAAGTAGATTATTTTATACAATTTTTCAAAATAAGGATAAAGTTGAGTCTAAAACCAGAATTTACTATTCATATGGTCATTTTGCTAATATTCCTTTTGGATTAGGTTGTGAAGAGGTTGAATTGCCCTAACCTAAGTGTTGAAGATTCTTGGAAGGGTAGGTGTATAAAGTGGTGTAAGTTGGTTTTAAAGTAAGTACAAACTACATTATTGCATACATTCATATGATATTGAGACTTGAGACATATTTGGTTATAATGTTAATGTTGTGATGACCATGTAAAATATGTGTTAATGCCATTGATTATATCCATTTGAATAATGAATTGATTAATGTGATTTGAAATATAATGAAATGTGAAATGTGCAAGATGTGATGATGAAATGAAATGTGAAAGATATGATGTTATGAAGAGTTGCTTTATTGTGATTTGAGATCATATGAGATGATTGAGACATGGTTGTCTAATTTGCTTATGAAATATAAAATGAATTGAGAAAGAGATTATGAAGAGATGAATGAAATGTTTGTGTGTTTAATATGTTATTCAGATTTCAAAGTTCTGGGTTTGGCGGCATGCCTATGAAATATATGAATAATAGTAACAGTCTTGCCGGGTTGAGGATCTCCCCGAGATTAGTCGGGTTGAGGTCCAAGAGACTGGGTCTGTTACACTTGTTTTGGTAACAGTCTTGCCGGGTTGAGGATCTCCTTGAGTCTAGCCAAGTAGAGGTCCAAGAGACTGGGTCTGTTACCCTATCCATGGATAGATATATATATGTGTATATCACCTACGGGCTTGATGATTATGATTATGGACCAAAGCAGTAACTCTGAATTTTGAATAACATATTAGTGTATTTTTGGCCCATGCTTGTCTTTGTTTTCAATGTGAATCATGAATGTTTTGATTAATTATTCAATAATGTAAAATTGTGAAATACACTATTCTCTTGAATCTTGATTGAGTGACATTAGCATGGCATTAAAGCATCATAGCACTGTAGTTTGTACCACTAAGCCGTTGGCTTAGCGCGAATGTAATTCTTCGCGCAGGTGACAGGGAAGAACCAGAGAGTTCCTCTAGGCCGAGTCAAGCCTAGATTTTGAAGAGTGAATAGTGGGCTTTAAGATCGAAGACTGACTGCCAAACATGTATAAATTTTATGTGTTGTAAAATTTGAGTTTGGATGTATATGAATTTATAAATATTGTTACTTTCCGCTGCATAGTGAACAAATATTTTATCTACTGTATTTCATAATAAACCTTTACTTTATTTTGTACTAGAAGTGTAAATCCTTTTTGCAGGTTGTAGTTGAGGGTATAAGGGGGATTTATTGGAAGTGTACTGAGAATGATTTTGTTTGCATTGGTTTGTGTAAAATGTTTTAAAAATCAGAAAAAAACTAGTTTTGTCGACACTTGGGACTCAATTTTTAGGCGAAACTATGGCAAAATTTCTATTAAAATTGGAACTAAAATTTGACTAAGTAAAATTGGTAGCAACATTAGGTTAGTGTGGCGCCTCTACTCAGCTTACACATGTAGGTCGGGAAGGGGTGTTACAGCTCATCTTCAACTTGAAATTCCTCCTCAACACTCTCATCGTCCAACATGGAATTGTCTTCTTTATTCTCCTCATTGGAAATCTCTGCTTCTTTTTGCAATTTTAGAGCCCTTTCTAGCTTGTGTTCGCCATTATCCTGCAATAAAACTTCTTGAACAGTATTATCAGTAAAATCAATGAAAGAGCAGTCTTCATATAAAGCACTAGTGGGAATAGGGGAAGTGTTAAAAATTGAAAATTCTACAGTTTTCCCAAAACGGTCATAGTCAATTTTCCATTTTTAACATCAATTAAAGTGTTAGTTGTAGCTATAAAAGGCCTCCCTAACAAAATTGCATGCTCGGCATCCCGTGGGATTTCTCCCCCCATATCTAAGACAATGAAATCGACGGGTACAATCAAACCTCCTACCTTAACTAGAACATCTTCTATGATTCCCTTAGGGTATCTAAGAGTTCTATCACCTAGTTGCAAAACCATTTTAGTCGGTTTGAGTTCCCCAAGCTCTAGTTTCAAATAAATTGAGTATGGCATCAAATTAATACTAGTTCCCAGATCACACATGCCAATGGTTTCTTTCCCATTCCCCATAGAGATTTTAACTATAAAGCTTCCAGGATCTTTTAGCTTAGGAGGTAACTTATGTTGTAAAACAACACTTGTTACTTCCGAAACTATCACCTTCTCATCCAACTCATACCTTATCTTCTTAGTATTTAGCTCTTTTAAGAATTTTGCATAAGATGGCACATGCTTTATTACCTCTAGTAAGGGTAGGTTGATACTTACCTTCGAAAGCATGTTATAAATTTCAGAAAATTGCTTATCATGCTTTTCATTTTTTAACCTACTGGGAAACAGAATTGGTGGTCTATATGGATTTGGAGATTTGTGCAGCTTTGGTGCAACGGATGCCTCCTCTCTATCCTCTTTAAGCTCATTTGTTTCAGCTATTTCTTCTTGCATTTCCTCATCATTATTTTGCATTGTAGCTGCATCAAATGAATTATCAATGTTATTATCACCGATTTTATTATCAAGTACCTTAGCACTTCTTAAAACGGTGATTGCTTTGGCCTGCTCTGGTTGGCTTGGAAATTTTCCTTTTTGATTGGCTTGAAGTTGATTAGCCAATTGACCCACTTGAGTTTCAACCTTCTTAAGCGATGCTTCTAAAGAGTCAAACCGCTTATTGTTCATTTCTTGATTTTGAGTGCTAACTTGAATGAAAGCATTCAAATTGTCTTCAAATGAAGGTTTCTTGACCTGCTCTTGATTTGAGGTTTGCCCTTGAAATTGGGGACCTCTTTGATATGGTTGGAAAGGTTGTTGAGGTGGAGCATGTTGTTTATTTTTCCATGAAAAATTGGTGTGATTCCTCCAACCGGGGTTATAAGAATTTGAATATGGGTCATTTCTACCCCTTTGTTGGAACCCTTCAAAAGCATAAGCTTGTTCTTGTTCTTCTTGGTATGGATCAAAATTTGAGGGGCACACATTTGCTTAATGGCCTACAAGACCGCACGATGCGCATGACTCTTGGCTTGGTCCCGACAAGTTTCCTTTGGCATTCAACAATTTTACTTGTTTTGTCAGTTCTGCAATTTGCCTAGCCATTTCTGAGTTTGCACTTATCTCGTGTGCTCCTTTTCTCCTTTCCCCAATACTCTTTTGTTGGGAATTTGCCCCCAACATTTCGAATAATGCAACTATTTTTGTAGCTGTTCTTTCACCCATTGCTCCCCCTACTGCATTATCCATTGTGTTTTGACATTGTTGAGTTAGCCCATCACAGAAGAATTGATTGAGCAACTGTTGTGGATAGTAGTGGTGAGGGCACTGAACTTATAAGGATTTGAAGCGATCTCATGCCTCATGAAATGGTTCTCCATCAAATTGGGTGAAAGTTGCAATACTCCCCCTAAGCTCCTTGGTCTTTTGGTGTGAATAAAACTTTCCCATAAATTTATTGTAAACCTCTGTCCATGTTGTTAAAGAATTCTCCGGTAAGGTCATCAACCACGCTTTTGCTCTGTCTTCCAAACTATATGGGAAACATCTCAACTTGAGTTCATCTTCTATTAGTGTTTCCAAAGGGAATGTATGCAATGTTGAGTAAAAATCCCGAAAGAAGTTGAGAGGATCTTCATTCGACAGTCCATAGAAGTATGGCAGCATACTATAGTGAGTATTTCTTAGTTCATAATTTCTCGCTGCGTTGCTCAACTGGATACAAGATGTGGTCACTCCGATGATCAGTCGGCCAAACTCCTTCATAGGTGGTTCTTGTGCATCACCCATCTCTACTTCTATGTTCTCCTCAAACTACTCATCAGTATTTTCCCTTTCTTGCTCAATAGGATTCGGTCCCTAGGGTCTTGGAAGTCTATGGATGTTGTCTATAAATGGAATAAGTTTGTTTCCTTGAGACCTTCGTCCGTGCATAAAGTACCTAAGTAATTCAAAAAGAACACTTTAAACAATTTAACAAATAAATTAAAAGAATCAAACTATTAATAAAAATTGCCTTCCTCGGCAGCGGCGCCAAAAACTTGTTACGCTTAAATTAACACTATCACAAAGCGGCACTAGCAAGTATACGAGGCTATTGCAGTAACGGTGTTCGCCCCAAGGTCGTCTCACAAGGAAGGAATTGCTTGTAATAGTTCGATTAACATGAAATAATAAACTTGAGTGTGTGATTGGATTGGTGAATTGTAATTAACCTTAGAAATGAAAATGTATGATTTTGTGTAAGATAAATTTAATTACGGAAATGATGCCCAGGGTTGTAGGTCCATTTAATCAAATGTTTAATTATCAAATTATCCATTAATATAACCTTGTACCTTAATTTGTTCCTTAAGATTAATTAGTCAATTATCAATTCACTAGTTTTCACATTTATGAATTAACAACAACCAATTATTTTACATTAGCAAATTAATAAACCCTAGAACTTATATTTCTAATTCATTCTTAGGGTAGTCAATTGCATAGTTTCTATATTAAACTTCTCCTCTCGGTCCGTCATTCAATATTAAGTAATCAATAGGTTGCCAATGTATCAATTTACCTTTAATTTCAATGCAATCAACCAATAACAAGGTATATCAATGGAATCATCAAATCAAGTCATTTAATTAAATATACTACAACCCAAAGCATGAGTAAATTAGCTCATCATATTCTTTAAACAAATGCTCATTTAAATATAAACCAAATCAAAGTTATTCATTGCAATATTAATGTTCTTAATACAACAACAACAAATAAGAAATGGATTAAAAGAAAGAGTTGGAAAAACCCCTTTTGGAGATGCTAAGAATCGGACTCCTAGTCTCTTTCGTAGCTCCCTTTTTGATGTGTGATGATGAACTTCCAAGTTCTCTTGATCCAATGGCTCTCTTCTTGAAGGATGAATGATAGCGCTCTCAAGTTCTCAACTCTCCAATCAAGCCTCTTAAAACCCTAATCCTGAAGAACTAGCTACTAACTTCAAATCCAACGATTGTCTTCGCTCTTGATGTGTGAAAGGAAATGGTGAATGAAGATGGGGAGAATGGTGTCTTGCTCTCTCAAGCAAGAACCAAGGAAGAATATGATATGGTGTGTAGAGAATGTCCACTCAATATATTCAATATGTTCCCTCCATGCTCTTCCATTTTCACTCTCTCTTTTTTTAAACTTTTAAGACACCCCATCACTCTTTGTCTCCCACTTTCCAATTTGTTTTATATTTCTTCCATAAATCCTTCCACCTTTCACTCCTTTTTATCCTTTTTGTTCCCCACTAATCCACACTATTCCATACCTCGTGCAAGCATACCAAGTGATCTAGGGTGACACGGCCAAGCTTGTTGGCCGTGTCTCTTGGTTTTTCTTTTCTTTCTTGGGACATAGCCAAGCTTCTGGCCATGTCCCTTGCTGCTTGTTCTTTTCTTTATGTCCAAGGGGTGACATGGTCAAGCTACTGGCCGTGTCTCTTGATGGTGTCACTCTCTGCTTCTTTCTTTTCTTTCTTTGCCTTTTGTTCCTTTGGTGAGACACGGCCAGTGGCTTGGCCGTGTCTCTTAGTCGTGTCTACTTCTGTCCAACTTTACTTGAGGGACACGGCCAAGCTTGGTTAATCCTGGCCGTGTCTTGCCTTGTCCTTGATCTCTTTTTCTTTTGATGAGAGACACGGCCAAGCCATGTCTAGCTTGGCCGTGTCACATGCCTTTTCTTCAACAAGTCCACCAAATTTTAGATAAAAGCTCCATCAAATGTACTTCAACCTAAATCAACAACTTCAAACAAACTTAAGTACAAATTAACATGAAAATTAACTTAAAATCAACAAAAACATCATAGAAAATATATACAAAATTGATCTAAACAATGAATCCGATCAAATAAGGATGATTGTGAGAGGGGTGTTGCCTAGTTTATGTGAAAGGATGTCTCATACACTCATCCATGATTGAAGAATGGGAGAGAGAGAGAGAAGAACCATTTTTCAACAAAAAGGAATGAGAAAGGAAACTATCATTCAGGAAGCCAAAGCATGCAAAAGGCAGTCGGTGTCAATGCTACTAACCAAGGAACAAGGAGACAATTTTTGGAATTGGGGAAACCGATGTCTTGGATTCTCATTAAACTTCAAAGAAAGGGATTGCTACAACCATTAAATCCTCGCCCTTTGCCTAACCCTCTCTCACCTAATTTTGACACTAAAGCATTTTGTCAGTTTCATCAACTGCAAGGGCATGACACGGATAGATGTGTGAGGTTGAGACATGAGATCCAAAATCTAATCGATAATGGGAAGCTACCCGAGCCCAATAAGCCAAACACCAAAGACAACCCATTACCAAAGTTCAATAGGGTACCGCCGCTGGCAACCTTCATGATTGGAGGAGGTTTGCATGAAGATTTTATCATTTCTTTTCAAGATGTAGGTGGAGAAGCAACCAAAGAAGAAGAGGTATTTGGTGGAATTAAACAAGTTATGGTGGGTAAAGAAGTAACAATTTGTGTTGTCAATGGGTTTTGGGATTCAAGCGATAGTGATGATGATCTTGTATCCAAGAAGGAGTAGACTTGGTCAGAGCCCGACGAAGATGAGGTAATGAACACTAGATCCTGTAAGCCTCATGCAAGGCCACCATTTAAGGAGGTAGAAACTAATAAGGGAAAGGAAGTTGAAGTAGGAAATAAAGAAGAGGAAGATGATGCTGTGCTCAAGAAATTGAAAAGAACCCAAGCAAATATTAGCATTTGGGACTTCTAAGCTACTTATAAAAAGCGTCGAGAAACTATGGCCAAAGCCTTGGCTAGCATGCCAATTTCTACCTCTACGACACTGGAGGAGCTGATCAACTTTATAAATATTGGAGGAGTAATGAAATGTGAAGAGGTTCAAGAGAAGAGTAAAGTTAATATGGTAGCAGTTTCTTTTTCAGATGCGGATTTACTAGAGGAGGGGAGAGATCACATCCGCCCTCTCTTTATCAAAATAGAAGTCAAGGGGAAGAGGACTCCATGTGTAATGGTCGATGATAGGTCTGCCATTAATGTTTTCCCACTTAAGATATTACCAAAGCTAGCCATGTCAACAAGAAATCTAAACCCGACCGATGTAACAATTCGGGCTTATGACAACACTAAGAGACACACCGAAGGGACTTTCAAAGCTGCTGTCAAGGTTTGTCCAATTGAATCTATTGTTGAATTTGTTGTTTTAGACATACTAGTTACCTTCGCCTTACTCTTGGGGTGACCATGGTTTCATCCTCTTGGTGGAGTTCCTTCCACCCTTCATCAAAAGATCAAGTTCCCCAACGGAGATGAGACAGTGGTCATCAAAGCTGAAGATAAAGAGATTGTCAACGCTCTAATGATTGAGAGGCCTCTCAATGGTTTTCAACTAGCTGCAATTTATGATGATGAAGTAGTGGGCTCCAAAGTCTTGAATATGATGAAGAACATGAACTACCTTTCAAGTGCAGGTCTTGGAAAGGGTAAGGCCGGTTTGACAAAGCTGCTAGACTTTAGAACTCATACTTCCAAGAAAGGGTTGGGATATGATGAAAACAATGATGTCCAGCCAAAGAAGAGTGAGAAGATGAGCTTCCCACCACTTGAAGAGATCTTTGTCAAAGCTCCAGATATGGGTCCACTCCAGGGAAAGCCCGAACCAATAATGTTCATGGGAAAGTTGATCTCGGGTTTTGAAATTTTTGCAGATGTGGCCGAGCTAGTGGAGCAAGTGAAGAAAGAGCTCACCCTGCCAACCAGCAAAGAATCCAATCCAAAAGAGAAGAATGAAGCTATCCTGAATGCTGAGAAGACTCAGAAGGAGATTGCTGCCCTAGTTGAAGAAAAGTTTGAAGACATCCTGCCTTATGATTTTGAGAACAATGATCTTGATTTTGATTTTAATTTGTCTGCTTTGTATGAGGATGATGATGTTTTCCTTTCCAAAATGAATGCAATAAAGTCCGATTTTGCTTACTTGTGTGATGTTTCTCCTGATGGTTGCATACATTCAAATAGCAGTTACATGAGAATCATTACTATTAATTCTATTAACACACAATCATTAAATTTGGGAACAACTGAAAATCCTAAAAACATTAGCATAGCATCCGACTTTACTCCTGATGAGAGAGAGAGAGATTTGAAAAAATATTCAAAAAATATGAAGAAGTGTTTGCTTGGTCTTATTTGGATATGCCTAGAATAGATCGAGACATAGCCGAGCATCAAATTCCTACTTACACTCACATGAAACTTGTCAAACAAAAGCTTAGGCGATTAAGACCTGAGTGGGCTGAATTGGTTAAAGAAGAGGTCACTAAGCAAATACAAGTAAAGTTCCTCGAAGTGATATAATATCTAGATTGGTTAACCAACATAGTACCCGTGCCAAAGAAAGATGGAAGAATAAGGGTATGTGTGGACTATAGAGATTTGAACAAGGCTTCCCCTAAAGATGATTTTCCTTTACCTCATGTAGATGTTCTCATTGATAGTGCAGCCTCTAGCATGCTACACTCGTTTATAGATAGATTTTCTGGATACAATCAAGTGTTAATGGCCCAAGAGGATAAAGCCAAAACTGCTTTCATTACTACATGGGGTATATTTTGTTATAGGGTGATGCCATTCAACTTAAAGATTGCTGTGGTAACCTACCAAAGGATGGCCACCACACTATTTCATGACATGATGCACAAAGTTTAAGTATATATTGATGATATGATGGTTAAATCAGATACAAGAGAACAACACTTCCAAAACTTGGAATTATTCTTCGATAGAGCTTTGAAATATAAGCTAAGATTGAACCGAAGAAGTGTGTGTTCTGAGTTACCTCAGGTAAATTATTGGGACATGTGATTGATCCGAATGGCATTGAGATTGATCATGACAAAGTTAAAGCAATCAGGGATATGCCAGCCCCTAAGACGGAGAGAGAAGTTCGGGGATTTATTGGTAAATTACAATACATTAGCAAATTTATAGCAAAGCTCACAACAATTTGTGAGCCTATCTTCAAATTGCTTAAAAAGAATCAGCCAGTCATATGGAATGAAGAATGTCAAAAGGCCTTTGAGTGAATAAAAGAGTATTTGTTGAATCCACCTATTTTAAAACCACCTAAACCCGGCAAACCTCTACTACTATACTTAGTAATAGAAGAAGTGTCAATAGGAGCTATGCTAGCCCAAGCAGATGAGTCAGGGATTGAGCATGCAGTTTACTATTTGAGTAGAAAGCTCCTACCTTATGAAATTAAGTATAGCATCATTGAAAAGACCTGTATAGCTGTGGTTTGGTCTTCTAAGAAGTTGCGGCATTACTTTCAATCATATAGTGTGCATGCAAGTTACAGGTTGGATCCAATGAAGTACTTAAGGGAGACACCCTCTTTAATTGGGAAATATGGTCAATGGTTGATAATATTAGAAGAATTTGAGATTGAATATGTAACCAGGAAAACAATCAAAGGTAGAGCGGTGGCAGAATTCTTGGCCCAACAACCATTACCAGAAAGCGAAGAGGTAATCTAGGAATTTCCGGATGAACATTTAGAAGCAATTGAAGTACAACGGTGGAAAATGTATTTTTACGGAGCAGTAAATAGGAAAGGAGCAGGTTTGGGAGTTATACTAGAATCGCCCGACGGGGAACTTATCCCTTTAGCCAAAAAGTTGAAATTTAGGACAACCAATAAAATGGTGGAGTACGAAGCCTATATTTTTGGTTTAGAAACCCTAATGATTATGAAGGTGGATAAGGTGGAAGTTTTTGGCGATTCATTGCTCATAGTATCCCAAGTAAATGGAGAGTGGGAGTTGAAAGAGGAAAAATTAAAGCCATACCACCATTACCTGACCATGATGAAGAAGAACTTTAAGGAGTGTAGGTTTATACACCTATCAAGAGAAGAAAATTAGATGGCTGATGCCCTGGCCACATTGGCTTCGGTATGGGAAAACCCTATCAGCTTATTCCTTAAGCCTCTGATCTTGACCAGTTCATCAACTCCTTGCTA
This sequence comes from Garcia nutans, assembly GCA_947685225.1. Classification (NCBI taxonomy): domain Eukaryota; kingdom Viridiplantae; phylum Streptophyta; class Magnoliopsida; order Malpighiales; family Euphorbiaceae; genus Garcia; species Garcia nutans. The sequence continues at coordinate 42,774,598 of CANTUV010000031.1, forward strand.
TGAATATGAGACAATCACGAAAATTAATACAGACCATGATGCATGGTATGATACTATAAGGAACTTTTTGGAAGAAAGAGAATACCCGCCGGGGGCAACAAAGAAAGAGAGAAGAGCCATAAGGCGGTGGTCATTGCAATACATCACATTCCATGTAGAGTCATATCAAAGATGGCCTGATGGGGGTGCATTTAAGATGTTTAAGAAAGCCTGAAGTGGAGAGTATCATGTAAGAAATACATGCGGGAAGTTGCGGTCCGCACATGAGTGGTTGGCCCTAGTTAAGAAGATTATTCGACAAGGTTACTACTGGTTGACCATGGAGAGAGATTGTATTGAGTTTGCAAAGAAGTGCCAACAATGTCAGATGTATGGTAACTTGAATCACATGCCTCCTAAAGAATTGTATTCTATGTCTTCACCATGGCCCTTTGTAGCCTGGGGTATCGACATTATAGGAGAAATACATCCGACAACCTCAAACTGGGTTGAAGTCGAATCCTTCAACAAACTAGGCGCAAGCCAAATGGCTAGATTTATTGAAAAGAACCTCATTTACCGGTATGAGGTTCTGCACAGTGTGATATCAGACAATGGAGTATAGTTTCAAGGAGCAGTTAAGGATTTATTCTCAAAGTACCGAATCCATCATCATATATCCTCTCCTTATAGACCAAAGGCTAATGGTGTAGTAGAAGCAACAAACAAAACAATTAAGCAAATTATGTCCAAGATGACCAAGACTTACAGGGATTGGTCAGAGATGCTTCCCTTTGCTTTATGGGGATATAGGACAAGTGTGCGAACACCTACTGGAATGACACCGTTCTCTTTGGTTTACGGGATGGAAGCAGTGTTGCCAATTGAAATAGAAATCAAGTGATTGAGAGTAGTCTTGGAAGCCGAACTATCTGAAACGGAATGGGTAGCAAGCAGATACACACAATTAGCTTTACTAGAAGAGAGAAGGTTAAAGGCAAGGTATCATCACCAACTGTATCAAAAGAAGATAGCTCGGGCCTACAATAGAAGGGTTAAAATCAGAAAACTCAGAGTTGGGGATTTGGTGTTGAAGCAATGTAAGCGTAATGTATCTGATCCAAGAGGGAAGTTAAGGCCTAGCTCGGAAGGGCCATATGTCGTGAAACAAGTCATGAACAAAGGTGCGGTGAAGTTATCAAACATGGAAGGGAAAGAGTTTAGTGAGCCAGTAAACATTGACAGGTTGAAGAGGTTTTATGTATGATATATATATATATAAAGAGAGAGAGCTCGCTAGGTTGAAAACCCAAAAAGGGCGGCCTAGGCAAAAGTTAGAGTAGTTCGCTAGTTCCAAAAACCCAAAAGGGCAGGCTAGGCAACAATTAGGGCTAAAAGAGAGAAAATTGTCAATTAGAAAACCCAAAAGGGCTGGTTGGCAACATGAGTGATCTTGTGTATGCTGGCTTTATGTTTAGTTGTTTCCTAATTTAATAAAACAGAATTAATGTTAAAATTGTTCTATGTGCACTGTTATAAGTATTTGACCAGATATGGATGAAATAAATAGACACAATAGCGAAAGGTGATGACAAATTTTAAATGGAAAAGAAGCATCTTTTATTACTTTAACTATTTTTCATCCTAACAATACACTTTCTGAATTGACAAATAAAAAATCTATGGCAGTTGATAAATGTAACGTGCAGGCCAGCTTTGCCTCAGCCGATCCAAGTAGGCTTTAGTCAAGTAAGGCATGTCTAAATCGGGGGTAAAGTCAAAATCACGAGGCTCAGCTCCGTACTGACGCCCAAGTTGGCGAGGATCATAGCATGTACCTTGACGAAGAGCAGCAAGGGGAACATACATCAAGTATGTCCACATGGTGATACAAGAAATCTTCCACCAAGGTACCAATCAGTGGATGTTGACTTCAAAGTGTTAGTGGATCCAGTCAACCCAGTCAGCATATGAAGAAGCAGGATAGAGTAGTTTCCTAGCAGAATAATGACGTGGCGGATATCTGGCAAAATCCATGGATGGAGTATCAAGCAAACAAAGACGCTCCTAAAGCCAAATCTATGAAGAAAGAATTAAATTAAAATAAGTCCGCTAAGTTGAAAATCCGCGAGGGCAGCATAGGCAAAAATTAGGATAGCTCGCTAGTTCTGAAAACCCACATGGGCGGACTAAGAAAAAATTAGAGCAATAAAAAATATATATATAAAAAAAGAGAAAGAGTCCGCTAAGCTGAAAACCTGCAAGGGCAGCTTAGGAAAAAATTAGGACAACTCGCTAGTTTCGAAAACCCACATAGGTGGACTTGGCAAAAATTAGGGCAATAAAAAAAAAGAAAATCTAAATTGAAAACCCGAAAGGGCAGTTTAGTTAATTACCTGAAGCAGCAATGGACTCCTGGTTAGTCTCTTTGACAATCCTAATTTATGTTGGTCTAATCCTACTAAAGTCTTGGTTAAGATCACAGGTACCGGTGACAAGCCTCCTTCCATTTAGTCCATAATATCCAATACCTATGAATCAATATCATCGTTAGAAGAAACAAGCAAGAATTGGCCAAGCAAGCAAAGACAGAGCATGCGTCTCCATGCGTTAGTAGGAGCCAAATGAAAGAGACAAAAATCAATCAAGGGAGCAAGTAGAATTTTTTCACCTCTCATTAACTGAAGAACTTCTAGTTTTGGAATTTGAAATAACATCTGCATTTTCTATTGAGTTTTGGAAATCAATATGGGTAATGTCATTTGTTAATTATTTAGATATCCAAGGATGGCCTCAAATTCTTCAATCAAGGGACATATTTTAAAGCCATTAATTTTAAATGCCCTAGAATCCATATTCCAAAAGGAAGACATGGCATGTAAGAAGGAGTGGTCCAATTTAACATTTTGAAAACACTTTAAAACATCAAGTTTTGACCATGAAATTTGTTTCCAGTGAATGGCATCCATATTCTTAAATAGAATTTTTAGCTTCTTTAAATAATGTTCGGTCATGGTTGATGAATGAAAGAAAATAAAAATTGTTAAAGAGAGTTTTTTACGTTGAAATGGAAAGTCTTTTAGCTTCTTTATGAAATTAGGCGTAAAAGGTGATTTATATAGGGAAAATAAGCTTTTCCAAAATTGATAAGGAAAAGGTGATGAGAAAAGGGCAGAACCATGTTGTATAAGGAAAAGAATTAGTGACAAAAGTCCTTTACCGTGTTGCATTTGACTTTCGTGGTGATGCTGTGTAAATATTGAAACATAAAAAATAAAAAAGAAAGTATAATAACTGTGATGCAGTAACTCTAAAAAGTGAAAAAAAAAATTGTTACAGTGTAATATCCCAAAGTGTGCCCTAGGAGTTTTGATATAATTGTTGTTTTACTTGAATTAAAATGTATAGGTGTAATTGGAAAGAGAAAAGAATTTAAAAGAGAGTGTATATGTTGTATATATGGAAATATATATAACATATACACAAGTCAAATGGATGGTCAAAGGAAGAAGATATTTATTTTGTTAATTATGAAATTACTAAAAAGGGCATGTAAGTGAAAGGAAGTTAAAATAAATAGATGAGGGTATTTAAGTAATTTTCTTTTTGGAATGCTTGGTGGAGGTTTAAAGAGATGAGAAGTTTGACTTTGTCTCTTTCACTTGTTCATTTTCTTCTCTTTCCCTTTTGTTGGCCGGCCATCCAAAGCCAGAGAGCAAGAGTGAGTTTTGCTTGTTCCAAACTCAAAATTGAAGGAGTTTTCAAGAGATTAAGTTGGAAATCCAAGAAGATTCATTATTTTGGTAAGTTTATCTTGATTTTCTAGTTTTATTTTAAGTTGTTTATGAATTTGAGTGTTGATATTTGAAAGTAGGGTTGTGTTAATGGTAGTATGTTGGTGTGTGTTTCATTTAAATTGATTGTGGTGTTGGTTTTGAATTGAAATAAAAAGATAGGTTGATGTTGGTATTGAAAGAGTAAGAGTGTTGTTGGTTTTAGGGTTTTGAAGTGGTAAGTGATGTTTAACTTGAGTTTGATCAATTATTCTCATAGATTTTCATGTTGTTGATGTTTGTTGGAGTTGTAAGCATAGAATATGTGAATTTGGTTAGAAACAGTAGCATTTTGGATGCCACGCCCGTGGCCCTTGGTTGCCATGGCCATGGCCATTTGTAGCCATGGCCGTGGAGGTTTGGAGCAAGGGAGGCAGAACCATTCTTTAACCCACGCCCGTGGGGGTGGGGTGGCCATGGCCGTGGGCTTTAGTTAGTGATGTTGAGTTATAATTTGTGATCTAAAGGTCTAAGATGAGGTTATTAAGTGATAAATTGTATTGGAATTCATGTATTGTATCATTTTTGGACTAGGTTTTGGAAGAAGGTGATTTTCCCTAATTTAAGAAGTGAAAATTTGTTGGAAGAAGAAGTGTATAGATTTGTATAAGTGGTGCTTAAGGTAAGTACAAACTACATTATTGCATACATTCATATGATGTTGATTTGATTGTAAATGTGTTAAGAAATCTAATGTTATGTTGGAAATAATGTGAACATTGATGATGCATATGAATAAAGCTATGTTGTGCACAATGTGGATTATGTGGAATGTATGTTGGAGATTCTAAATCTATGAATAAGGTAAATTGCTATGTATATATATATCAATGATGATCATTCTTAATGGATGTTCAATGTAATTGATTATGAGTACTTAAATGATGAATTGAGACATAATGAGATGATTAAAGCATGTTTGTCTATATGAAATATGAAATATGAAGTGTAAAAGATATGATGAATTGTATTAATGTGATTATGCGATATGAGGCCATGGTTGTTGGCTATGGTATTGCAAATGAAATATAATGGAGGCATAGTTGCCTATTTGATATTGGCAATGAAGTGGAAAGAGATAAATGAAATGATGTGTGCCTAATATGTTGATTCATTTTTCAGACTTCTGAGTTTGGCGGCATGCCTATAAAGTATTGGATAGGTGAAAAGACCGGGTCGTAAGCCGATTCAAGTTGATAAATGTGAAATGTAAATAGTAACTGTCTTGCCGGGTTGAGGATCTCCTCGAGTTTAGTCGGGTTGAGGTCCAAGAGACTGGGTCTGTTACAGGTAACAGTCTTGCCGGGTTGAGAATCTCCTCGAGTTTAGCCGGGTTGAGGTCCAAGAGACTGGGTCTGTTACACTATCCATGGATAGAGATATATATATGTATCGCCTACGCGCTTGATGATTATGATTATAGACCAAAGCAGTAACTCTGAACTTTGAATAACATATTAGTGTCTTTTGGGCCCATACGTGTCTTTGTGTCAATGTAAATCATAAGTGATGAAATAATTGAATCAAATGATGAAATGTAATCTTATGAACCATATAAAAATATCATCTGTGAATATTATATTAATTGTTGAAATGTGTGACATTGGCATTGCATAGAAGCATATTGTTATTGTAGTTTGTACAACTAAGCCGTTGGCTTAGCGCGATTGTGATTCATCGCGCAGTTGACAGGGAAGAACCGGAGAGTTCCTCTAGACCGAGTAGATTCTAGATTTTTGAGGCGTTGATAGTGGAGCTTAAAGATCAAAGATATACTACCAAACATGTATATATTTTATGTTTTGTAAAACTTGAATTTTGATGTATATATATATATTTGTAAATAATTGTTACATTTTCCGCTGCTTTTAAATAAACATTTTATCTTTTGTCTTTTATAATTTCTTTTAAATGATTTAAATTTGTTCATGTTTTTGTAAAGGGATGAGTCATTTGTTAAGTATATAGTAGCATTTCTATATTCAGTATACGTATATTACGATCGTATTAGCATGCTGTGTACGTATACGGGGTATAGGGGTGTTACATTTATTTTGGTATCAAAGCCTAGGTTTGAGATTCTCAACCTAGGTGAATTGTAAGAAAAAGAATATTTTGATTTTAAAAGTTGGTTTTTGAGTAAAATGCATGTTTTGGTATGGTAGTCTTTGATCTTTAATGAGGAATATTCTGCTGTGTTTACAAATATAGGTAGAGATGGCATCTCATTCATGACAGTCTGTTGAGGGTAGTGCGGAAAGTGTAGCTCCTAAAGAGAGTAGAGATGGAGCTAGGATTGAGAGGGTTAGTGAGGCACCTGTTTCTGTGCCAGAGAGATCAGCTGCTGAGGAGGCTCCGCCGGGTTGGTTAAGGCATGTGGTAGAACTGTTGAGGGGAGCTCCAGTGCAGCCACCACCACCACCACAGCCTCAAGTGCCAGTAAGACATTATGACAAGTTGAGAAAATATGGGGCTGAAGATTTCTTAGGCACTACTGATCCCGCAGTGGCTGAGCAGTGGTTGGATAAGGTACAGAGGATATTCATTCAGTTGCAAGTCACTTCGGATGAGAAATTTGACTATGCCAGATCCCTCCTGCAGAAAGATGCCTATGACTGGTGGAAGACGGTCCCGCATGCCATGGATGATCCTCCTACATTATCATATGGGGATTTTTTGAGGGAGTTCGAACAGAAATATACTCCGAGGGAGTATAAAGATCTTAAGAAGATGGAATTTTTGAATTTAAGGCAAGACAACCGGACGGTGATAGAATATGAGATTGAGTACATCAGGTTGAGTCATTATGCTGGGGGAATTATCTCTGATGAAATAGACCGGTGCAGAAGGTTTGAGGAGGGATTGAGGCCCTCTATCATGTGCATTGTGGCTGGTTGTAGATACCAAGATTTCTCTCAGCTTGTTGCAGCAGCTAGAAGTGTTGAGAGAGTGCAGAGCATTGCAGCAGCTGCTGGTGAGGAGGAGACCAGGGTAAGGAGACCCTAGTTTGAGGCAGGGTCTTCATCTGTGAAGAGGGGTAGAGGAATTTTTTTTTCGAGGATCAGTAGGAGTCAAAGACAGCTGGGTAGGTCAGTACAGTATCAGAGACAAAGACCGAGACCTACAGCTTCTGTAGCCAGTGCTCCGACTCCAGTAATTCAGAGGTCTACTCCACCTACATGTGAGCTTTATGGTAGAAATCATGTGGGTGTTTGCTGGAAGAGTAGTAGATCAGCTGTATGTTTTAGGTGTGGATCACCTGACCATTTCATTAGGGAGTGTCCTGAGATGCAGGAGCACAGGGAGGCTGAGTCTGCAGCCTCTCGACCCAGTGTCAGTAGAGGTGGTCGAGGAGGCAGAGGTTTCAGTAGGGGTGGTCCATCCGGGTATAGTCAGAGAGGAGGATCATCATCCGGAGGCAGTAGGCCAGATGAAGCCGGATCTTCTCAGAGAGTGTATGTGATGCATAGGCAGCCAGATGGTTCAGCAGTTATAGCGGGTACATTTTCTTTATTTGGCATTTCAGTACTTGCTTTAATTGATCCAGGATCTACTCATTCATACATTAGTGCGTCTATCTTGCCTATGTCTGAATTGCATTCAGAGTCCTTAGGATTTGATGTCTTAGTGACAAATCCTTTAGGACATAGTGTTGTGGTGAGTAAGGTGCATCGTGATAGTGCTATTGTGGTGCAAGGTGAGGAGTTTCTTGGTGATTTAATTGAAATGCCTTTTAAAGAATATGATTTCATCTTAGGCATGGATTGGTTGTCTAAGCATGGGGCTGTGGTAGATTGTCAAAAGAAGTGTGTCACCTTGAGAACCAGTGATGGTAGGGATGTGATAGTATCTAGTGAGCAGAGACAACTTGCATCCTTGTTTGTATCAGCTGTAACAACTAGAAGGTTGATTAGAAAAGGGTGTGATGCTTATCTTGCTTATGTTATGGATACTAGAGTAGGGTGTTCTCAACTTGATAATATAACCACAATTGCAGATTTTCCAGATGTGTTTCCTGAGGAGTTGCCAGGGTTACCCCCTGAGAGAGAAGTTGAGTTTGGTGTCGATTTGTTGCCTGGTACCACTCCCATCTCTATCACTCCTTATCGCATGGCACCTGCTAAATTGAGAGAGTTGAAGGTGCAGTTACAGGAGTTGTTGGATAAAGGGTTTATTCGCCCCAGTGTTTCTCCTTGGGGAGCTCCTGTGTTGTTTGTGAAGAAGAAGGATGGTACTATGAGGTTATGCATTGATTATAGGCAATTGAACAAAGTGACTATTAGGAATAAATATCCTTTGCCTAGGATTGATGATCTCTTTGATCAATTAAAGGGAGCAACAGTGTTTTCCAAGATTGATTTGTGATCCGGGTACTATCAGTTGAGCGTTAAAGCTGAAGATGTTTCTAAGACAGCTTTCCGCACCAGGTATGGGCATTATGAGTTTTTAGTAATGCCTTTTGGGTTGACAAATGCACCTGCAACTTTCATGGATTTGATGAATAGGATGTTTAGGCCCTATCTGGATCAGTTTGTGGTGGTTTTCATCGATGATATTTTGGTGTATTCACGTAATGAGGAGGAGCATGACAAGCATTTGCAGATTGTGTTACAGGTCTTGAGAGAGAAGCAGTTGTTTGCTAAACTGTCGAAGTGTGAATTTTGGCTTGACCAAGTTACTTTTCTAGGTCATTTAGTTTCAGCAGATGGTATAAGAGTTGATCCAAGTAAAGTTGAAGCTATTTTGAATTGGAGTCCACCAAAGTCTGTAACTGAAGTTAGGAGTTTTCTGGGTTTGGCAGGCTATTACCGACGGTTTGTGAAAGGCTTCTCTTTGATAGCTACTCCACTCACCAAATTGCTTCGGAAGGGAGTTGGATTTGTGTGGATGGATCAGTGTCAAGCTAGCTTTGAGCAGTTGAAAGAAATGTTGACTCAAGCACCTGTTCTTACTTTACCCGTGGAAGATAAACCATATGTGATTTACAGTGATGCTTCCATAATGGTTTAGGATGTGTTTTGATGCAAGAGGGTAAAGTCATAGCTTATGCTTCTCGGCAGTTGAAGCCGCACGAGCTTAATTATCCGACTCATGATTTGGAGTTGGCAGCTATAGTATTTGCTTTGAAGATTTGGCGACATTACTTATATGGGGAAAAATGTTTTATCTATATAGATCATAAAAGTTTGAAATATTTGGGTGTTCAGAAGGAGATGAATCTTCGACAAAGGCGATGGTTAGAACTAATTAAAGACTATGACTGCTTGATTGATTACCATCCTGGTAAGGCGAATGTTGTTGCTGATGCCTTAAGTCGGAAGTCTTTGGCAGGTTTGGCTATTTATTCGCTCTCGTTACTTGTTGAGTTGAGAGCATTACATGCTAGTTTTGAAGTATGTGATGATGGTGCATTATTGGCTCAGCTGCAGTTGAGACCAGTATTGTTGGATTAGATTAAGGAGGCTCAATTGGCGGATGAGAAAATTCAGAAGATTGTATCAAATTGCCAAGATGGGGAGAGCCGAGATTTTCATGTGAAAAGTGATGGCAGTCTTTGGTTCAAAGATACGTTGTGTATTTTTGACGATGATAGTTTGAGAAAAATCATTTTAGAGGAAGCACACCAATTGGTTTTTGCTATGCATCCGGGTAGTACAAAGATGTACCATGATTTGAAACAGCACTACTGGTGGTCTGGTATGAAGAGAGACATAGCGGAATTTGTGTCCAAATGTCTCACTTGTCAGAGGGTAAAAGTTGAGCATCAACTTCCAACAGGGTTGCTTCAACCTTTAACAATGCCTGAATGGAAATGGGAGAGAGTGACAATGGATTTTGTATCAGGATTACCATTGACTCAGAAGAAGCATGATGCTATTTGGGTGATTGTTGATCCGTTGACAAAGACAGCTCATTTCCTTCCTGTTAGAATGGACTATTCTCTTGAAAGATTGGCTGAGCTGTATGTAAGTGAAATAGTAAGGTTGCATGGAGTCCTAATTTCTTTAGTGTCTGATCGAGATTCCCGGTTTACTTCGAGGTTTTGGAAAAGTTTACATGAGGCTTTGGGTTCTCGATTGCACTTTAGTATTGCTTTTCATCCACAAACAGATGGGCAGTCAGAGAGAGCGATACAGATTATTGAGGATATGTTGAGAAGCTGTGTCATTGATTTCTCTGGAAGTTGGGACAGATTTTTGCCACTTGTGGAGTTTGCTTACAACAACAGTCATCAATCTAGTATTGGTATGGCACCATATGAGGCGTTGTATGGTAGAAGATGCAGAATGTCTTTATGTTGGAATGAAATTGGAGAGGGCAAGTTAATTTGTCCTGATTTGGTTAAAGAAACTAAAGAGAAAGTAAAGACAATTCGGGATCGGTTGAAAGCAGCTTCAGATCGACAGAAGTCTTATTCAGATTTGAAAAGGAGAGACATAGAGTTTGATATTGGAGATAAAGTATTTTTGAAAGTATCTCCTTCAAAAAAGATATTGAGATTTGGTCGAAAAGGGAAGCTGAGTCCTCGTTTCATTGGACCATATGAAGTTTTGGAAAGAGTTGGGCCAGTTGCTTATCGTCTTGCTTTGCTGTCTGAGTTGGATAGAATCCATAATGTATTCCATGTTTCTATGTTGCGGAGGTATAGATCATATCCATCTCATATCTTGCCAGTTGAATCCATTGAAGTGAGTTTGGATCTGACATTTGAAGAAGAACCAGTTTCTATTTTGGCACATGAAGTGAAAGAGTTGAGAAATAAGAAAGTGCCGTTGGTGAAGGTTCTATGGAAGAATCATGGGAGAGAAGAGGCAACTTGGGAGAGCGAGCAAGCAATGCAAGATCAGTATCCTCAACTGTTTCAGACATAATATCAGGTAATTTCGAGGACGTAATTTCTTTTTAGAGGGGGAGAATTGTAATATCCCAAAGTGTGCCCTAGGAGTTTTGATATAATTGTTGTTTTATTTGAATTAAAATGTATAGGTGTAATTGGAAAGAGAAAAGAATTTAAAAGAGAGTGTATATGTTGTATATGTGGAAATATATATAACATATACACAAGTCAAATGGATGGTCAAAGGAAGAAGATATTTATTTTGTTAATTATGAAATTACTAAAAAGGGCATGTAAGTGAAAGGAAGTTAAAATAAATAGATGAGGGTATTTAAGTAATTTTCTTTTTGGAATGCTTGGTGGAGGTTTAAAGAGATGAGAAGTTTGACTTTATCTCTTTCACTTGTTCATTTTCTTCTCTTTCCCTTTTGTTGGCCTGCCATCCAAAGCAAGAGAGCAAGAGTGAGTTTTGCTTGTTCCAAACTCAAAATTGAAGGAGTTTTCAGGAGATTAAGTTGGAAATCCAAGAAGATTCATTATTTTGGTAAGTTTCTCTTGATTTTCTAGTTTTATTTTAAGTTGTTTATGAATTTGAGTGTTGATATTTGAAAGTAGGGTTGTGTTAATGGTAGTATGTTGGTGTGTGTTTGATTTAAATTGATTGTGGTGTTGGTTTTGAATTGAAATAAAAAGATAGGTTGATGTTGGTATTGAAAGAGTAAGAGTGTTGTTGGTTGTAGGGTTTTGAAGTGGTAAGTGATGTTTAACTTGAGTTTGATCAATTATTCTCACAAATTTTCATGTTGTTGATGTTTGCTGGAGTTGTAAGCATAGAATATGTGAATTTGGTTAGAAACAGTAGCATTTTGGATGCCACGCCCGTGGCCCTTGGTTGCCATGGCCGTGGCCATTTGTAGCCATGGCCGTGGAGGTTTGGAGCAAGGGAGGCAGAACCATTCTTTAACCCACGCCCATGGGGGTGGGGTGGCCACGGCCGTGGGCTTTAGTTAGTGATGTTGAGTTATAATTTGTGATCTAAAGGTCTAAGATGAGGTTATTAAGTGATAAATTGTATTGGAATTCATGTATTGTATCATTTTTGGACTAGGTTTTGGAAGAAGGTGATTTGCCCTAATTTAAGAAGTGAAGAATTGTTGGAAGAAGAAGTGTATAGTTTTGTATAAGTGGTGCTTAAGGTAAGTACAAACTACATTATTGCATACATTCATATGATGTTGAGACTTAACATATATTTGATTGTAAATGTGTTAAGAAATCTAATGATATGTTGGATATAATGTGAACATTGATGATGCATATGAATAACGCTATGTTGTGTACAATGTGGATTATGTGGAATGTATGTTGGAGATTCTAAATCTATGAATAAGGTAAATTGCTATGTATATATATATATAAATGATGATCATTCTTAATGGATGTTCAATGTAATTGATTGTGAGTACTTAAATGATGAATTGAGACATAATGAGATGATTAAAGCATGTTTGTCTATAGGAAATATGAAATATGAAGTGTAAAAGATATGATGATATAATGAATTGTATTAATGTGATTATGAGATATGAGGCCATGGTTGTTGGCTATGGTATTGCAAATGAAATATAATGGAGGCATAGTTGCCTATTTGATATTGGGAATGAAATGGAAAGAGATAAATGAAATGATGTGTGCCTAATATGTTGATTCAATTTTCAGAGTTCTGAGTTTAGCGGCATGCCTATAAAGTACTGGTCGTAAGCCGATTCCAGTTGATAAATGTGAAATGTAAAATAGTAACAGTCTTGCCGGGTTGAGGATCTCCTCGAGTTTAGCCGGATTGAGGTCTAAGAGACTGGGTCTGTTACAGGTAACAGTCTTTCCGGGTTGAGGATCTCCTCGAGTTTAGCCGGGTTGAGGTCCAAGAGACTGGGTCTGTTACACTATCCATGGATAGAGATATATATATGTATCGCCTACGGGCATGATGATTATGATTATAGACCAAAGCAGTAACTCTGAACGTTGAATAACATATTAGTGTCTTTTGGGCCCATACGTGTCTTTGTGTCAATGTAAATCATAAGTGATGAAATAATTGAATCAAATGATGAAATGTAATCTTATGAACCATATAAAAATATCATTTGTGAATATTATTTTAATTGTTGAAATGTGTGACATTGGCATTGCATAGAAGCATATTGTTATTGTAGTTTGTACCACTAAGTCGTTGGCTTAGCGCGATTGTGATTCATCGCGCAGGTGACAGGGAAGAACTGGAGAGTTCCTCTAGACCGAGTAGAGTCTAGATTTTTGAGGCGTTGATAGTGGAGCTTAAAAATCAAAGACATACTACCAAACATGTAAATATTTTATGTTTTGTAAAACTTGAATTTTGATGTATATATATATTTGTAAATATTTGTTACATTTTCCGCTGCTTTTAAATAAACATTTTATCTTTTGTCTTTTATAATTTCTTTTAAATGATTTAAATTTGTTCATGTTTTTGTAAAGGGATGAGTCATTTGTTAAGTATATAGTAGCATTTCTATATTCTGTATACGTATATTATGATCGTATTTGCATGATGTGTACGTATACGGGGTATAGGGGTGTTACATACAGTAAAGGCATAAATTATGTATTATTATTTTTATGTTTTTTGTACAATGTTTATACAATTGATACAATATTTATACATCACTAAGAGGGTGGTGGTAGGTCATCAAATAAAGCCCTGAAAAAGTCGTCGCCTATTGGAGGAGGAGGCAAATTGCTCGTCCCGAGTTTGCCCGAAGCGGGAGCACCAAAATCCCTATTACCTTGGAGCTCCTATCTGTCACGGTCCTCATCGAAAGTAGATGAAAGGACCTCATGGTCATCAATCTGGGGGCCTCTTGATGAAGAAGCGCCAGGATCCCTCATCCCCTAAAATCGAAAGTCTTAGAAATTCTGTTCGGATTGATGATATAAATTTTTGAAATGAGAAGCCTGCTGACAACTTGTAGCCTACTCTTCTTAAAGTTTCTTATTTTGATCTTCAAGCATCCGCTATGAGCCAGAAGGGAAAAAGGTAAGAGCATACATAACCATGCATACATATAGCATACATTACCATGAAATAAGAGAACTTACCAGGTAATTCATATCAATGCCCTGCGGATGAGATGGCATACTGGTAGGCTAGAATGAGCAAATGAAGGGGCAGTAAAAGAAGGTCTAGCCTCATGATCAAATGACCAACAGCCTGAAACAATCATTAAAGAATCAAAAAAGAAAGAAGCAGTTGCAAGGGAAAAATAAAAAAGGTTTACCTGAGAAGTGCTAGCCCCAAGATGTGGAACGAATTATCCTGCATCTCCATGATGTTCCTCTTCATCTCTACCCTCATTTTCTTCGGGAATCTACCGTATGCCAACAGGAGATACATCAAAGTTCAAGAGCCTTCTTTGAATAAAATGGGCATAAAATGCAACTGGTAGATGGAGAAATGACTCTACACCATAATCGTACCGAGCCGACCACCATGCTTCCTCCGGCATTGACATAATATTTAAAGTATATTTCGGGCAATGCATCGGGACCCTCCGCTGCTCGGGACCAAGAAACCACTCATAAACTCTCTCTCTGAGAAACCAACCACTAGACACTGGGCCAGCAATGACTCGGCGAGAATGTTGGAAAGATAGCGCAGCCTTCATGAAGGGAGACCAATTTGTCCGCTCTTCTGGGTTCCACCAAGCCAAATTCACCTGCAAAATAACATAAGGTAAGTAAACTTTCACATAAAATTTAAAGCATACTAATACTATTTTACCTGGTCCCAGGTTAAGCGGCTCAACATAAAGCGGTGAGTATGCACATGGTGAGAGTCGGGAACGATCACACGATCTGATAGCCAGAAATTTAATCTCGGATACCCGACTCTCTCTTCGAAAATACCGGGTACCCTCACAAGGTTATGTTCATATGCCCATGCCTATAACAACAATAGAGATCAAATTCATGCAAGAAAGGAGTGGAATTGACATTGGTAGAAGAAAAGTACCTTAACAACCGCCATCAAGCTTACAGAAGACTTCTTGTTTCGGCAAATTTTATCAAGACCATGGTAATGACAGGCGAGACCAGCTTCACCCTAGCAAAAAGATGGTACCGTCCTAAAATAAGAAAGGGCCCTCAACACTAACAAGTGGATGGAGGATTCAATGCTGCCTAAGATTGTCGACCCAAGCAAATATAACAAAAATCCTCGAGCATACTGTTGGGCCGTATCTCTGTGAACCCGTCCTTCGTAGTTCATCTAATAAGTACGAATTGGCTTGATCTTTATCTTAAAAGGCCCTTTATATGATGGTTCCATACCAATTAATTGCTGAATTTCTTCAAATATTAAAATATCGTTGGTCAGACGAACCAAAACACCATCATATCAAAGGCCGATTATAACAGTAAAATCGACCGGACCAATTGTCATCTCTCCAATCGGCAAGTGAAAAGTATGAGTTGTGTCCAACCATCATTCTGCAAGTGCCTGGACTATGCTCCGGTCTATCAGATATTCCTCGGATGGCAATTGTAAGATGAAGCACTCAAAGCCGCACTTAATATATTGATGCTTTATTTTAATTATTATGTGTAATATGGATAATATTATTATATTTAAAAATTTTATAATATTAAGACCTGTAAAGGAGGCCGATTCCAATGAACCGGGTATTGTGGGGGTGCTGTGCCATTTCTCACCTTCCCCACACGTACCCAACTTTCCGAACCCATTAGGGGGTTGGGGATTCCTTAGAAATCGAGTCATCCACCCCTTTCTTTTTTCTGCCCGTCCGGGTGGCGACTCCATTTTCTCTAGACTTAGGTCCGTGTTCTCTAAGGCTTTAAGCCTAAACAGTGCCGAAGTAGCAAGAACCATTCCATTGGGAGTGGGGGAGAAAATCCCCGCTCATAATCACATAAAGCTTTATAAAACTATAAATTGTTTTTTCAAATTCTAAAATCAAAATACTAAAAACCTTAATTCAACTTCAAAACCAAGACAATAACCCCAAACTAGCTAACCTTAAACCTTAGTTTTCTTAAACCCTAGTTCCCTTAAATCCTTAAACCCTAATTTTTCTATATCTTAATTTTTAAAACCATAAAACCTTATAAATCTAAATATTAAAATTCAATATAGTAAATCCAAAATAATAATCTGGTAACCATAAATCATAAACCTAATGTTTTAATATCCAAACCCTAATTTCATGATTTTTTCCCTCAAACCCTAATTCGATTAATCAAAGAACCGTATCAATCCCTTTAATCATAAAACCTTAATCCATTTTAATTCCCTTAAGACATACAGTAGCTTAAACTAATAAATTCCAAAACCCTAAACATTAAATAAAGAATCTTAAATAGAAACATTAAACGTCAATTTGTATCTTTACTTGTTTTATGTGATTATGTAGTTTATTATATGCTTTGATTTATTTAAGTTCAATGATTGATTTATTTAGTTTATCATGGATGGATATTTACATTCTATTGATGTTTGATATCTTTGATGAATGGTTATTTACTTTTATCAATTTATTTAGATTTCCAAATATTGTAAGAGGTATGTTTCCACTTGGTGAGTACCTCATTAGTTAAATATCATGTAATTTAAATTGCTTTTATATTTTAGACCAATGTAAAGGATATGTTTCTACCTTTCGGTGGGTGTCCTATTTAGGCATGGATTATCTAAGGGCATGTTTCCATCTTCGGATGGGTGTACACTTATTTGTTTTGCTTGGACATTATTTTGATTTCCAATATATCGATGCTTTATTTTAATTATTGTGTGTAATATGGATAATATTATTATATTTAAGAATTTTATAATATTAAGACCTATAAAGAAGGCTGGTTCTAATGAACCGGGCGTTGTGGGCGTGTTGGGCCATTTCTCACCTTCCCCACACCTACCCAACTTTTCGAACCCATGAAGGGTTGGGGAATCCTTAGGAATTGAGTCATCCACCCCTTTCTTTTTTCCTGGCCCGTCCGGGAGGCGACTCCATTTTTATTTATTACTATATATAACTAGGATTTGATGTTAAAGTTTTAAATATTGGTTTGCTTCAAATAGAATGTGACATTCTTGTATCCGGTATACGTATATTACATATGTGGGTGTATGTGGTGTACGTATATGGGGTATAGGGGTGTTACAGGTTTTGTGTGGTTTAAGAGGTTGACTTTTTATTATCTTCTTCTTTCTTCTTCAAGAGCCAGTTAGTTGATTCCTAACTCAAGCAATTCAAGGATTTTAAGAGATCAAGTTGGAGTTTTAAGGATTTTCTTCACTTTTGGTAAGTTTCCAACTTGTTTCTTTGATCTCTTTTGAGTTTGTGTTTATAGTTGATTTTGGTGTGTTTGAGGTTGTTTGGTCTAATTAACTTTGATTTTGGTGTTGGATTGAAGGAAATGTTAAGTTTGGGGAAGAAAACAAGAGTTGTGGGTGGTGTGATTTTGAGTTGTGAAATATGGTTGTGAATGTGTTTTGATGCATGTAATTGAGTTGTTTTAATGTTATGCAGGTTTATTTTGGTTTGTTGATAGTTTTGGTTCTATTTTCAGTATAGGTGACACGAGCAGTGACACGCCCATGTCATTGAGCATGTCACAACTTCTGTGTTGGAGGAGAATTGACACGTGCAGTGACACGTCCATGTCACTGAGTGTGTCAAAGCTTCTGTGTTGTGGGTTTAGGGCACGATCATAGACACGATCGTGTTGTTGAGCGTGTCATGTGTAAAGTTTGCCCTAGATAGTTTCTATTCTTATTTCCTTATGTGAGTCACTAAGTGAGTATGTATAATCACTTTTGGATTAGGATTTTGAAGAGATTTGAGTTGCCCCAATCCAAGTGTTGAAGGATTCTTGGAAGAGGAGGTTGATAGATTGGTGTTTGCTGCTCGTAGAGGTAAGTACAAACCTTACATGATTGCATACATTTGCATGACTTTGGGACTTAACACATTTGGTTGGAAAATGTGTTAGGTTACCTATTATATTGTTGACATATAAGAATGGTATTATGATTTGCAATATGTGAAATATATGTTGAGGATTCAAAATATATGAATAATTTAATTTGTTATGTATACGCTACTGATGAAATGTAAAGCCATTGGTGATGGTTATGTTGATATAAATGGGATATTTGATGCAATATGCTTATGATGATCATGAGAAAATGTGAAAGGATATGATAATGAAATAATAAAAGGATTATGTGCCTAGTGTGTTATTCAATTTTCAGAGTTTTGTTGTTGGTGGCATACCTAAAAGTAACAATCCCTTGAAGCTAGTTTAGGCTTGGTCCTTGAAGCCAGGTTGGGTTGATGCTGAGCTCCCCTTGAAGCTTGGTTGGGCCTAGTCCTTGAAGCCTATTTGGGATGTTACATATGAGGTAATCCTCATTGTGATAATGATTCGCCTACAGGCTTAATAAATGTGATTATTGGACCAAAACAGTAACTCTGGAATTTGAATAAAATATTAGTTTCTTTTGGGCCCATGCTTGTCTTTGCTTTAATATGAATTATGAATAATAAAACAATTGAATGTAATGAGATTTAATGTTATGAAATATGATATCCTTGTATATTACTTCTAATTCCTGAAAGTATGACATTGGTATTACACTTGAATCATATTGTTATCATGGTTTGTACCACTAAGCCTTTGGCTTAGCGCGATTGTGATATATCGCGCAGGCGACAAGGTAGATTCCGTTGAGCCGGAGAGTTCATCTAGACCGAGTCGAGTCTAGGCTTGTGATCCCTTGTGAAGTGTTGATTTTTGTACTTCAAGATCAAAGACGAACTGCCAAGCATGTATAAACTCTATATTTTTGTAAATATTGATTTTGATGTATACATATGTATAATCTGCTACATTTTCCACTGCTTATTTACCAAAAGCTTTGGATAAACTTTTGAGTACTTTTGTTATATATATATGTATGTATTTTAACAAATGATGTTTTATCTATTGTTTTCTATAATATAAGTAAAATGTTCTAAGTTTACCTACAATTGTAGAATTGATGATTTAATGTTAAAGAAGAAAGATTGGTTTGTTTAAAATAGACTGTGACATTCTTACACCCACTGTACGTATATTACATATGTGGGTGTATGTGGTGTATGTATATTGGGTATAGGAGTGTTGCAATTATTTTGGTATTAGAGCTTAGGTTTGAGGTTCTCAACCAAGGTGAATTGTAAGAAAAAGAAAATTTAGATTTTAAAATATGGTTTTTAAATAAGATACATGCATTGGCACTGGTAGTTTCTAATCTTTGATGAGGTATCTTCTTTGTGTTTGCAGATATAGGTAGTGATGGCATCTCAGTCACGTCAGTCTATTGAGGGTAGTGCTGAGAGTGTAGCTCCTGATGAGGGTAGAGATTGAGATAGGGTTGAGAGAGCTGGAGAGGTACCTGCTCCTGTGCCAGAGAGACCAGCAGCTGATGAGATTCCACCAGTTTGGTTACAACATATGGTAGAGTTATTGAGGCAGGCTCCAATGCAGTAGCTACCACCGCAACCACAGCCACAAGTACCCGTGAAGCAATATGATAAATTGAGGAAGTTCAGAGCTGAGGACTTCTTTTGCACTATAGATCCTGCAGTAGCTTAGCAGTGGTTAGATAGAGTTCAGAGGGTATTCATCCAGTTGCAGGATACTGCTGAAGGAAAATTTAATTATGCTAGATCCCTTCTATAGAGAGATTCTTATGATTGGTGGAAGATAGATCCACATGCGATGGATGATCCACCGACTTTGACTTATGGTGATTTTCTGCAGGAGTTTGAGCAGAAATATACTCTAAGGGAGTATAAAGATGCAAAGAAGATGGAGTTTCTGAATCTGAGATAGGATAATCAGATAGTGATAGAGAATGGCATTAAGTATATCCGGTTGAGTCATTATGCTGGAAGGATTATTTCAGATGAGATATACCGGTGTAGGAGATTTGAGGAGGGTTTGAGACCCTCTATTATGTGTATTATCGCTGGATCCCGATATCAAGATTTTTCTTAGTTGGTTGCAGCTGCCAGGAGTGTTGAGAGAGTACAGGGTATTGCAACAGCTACTAGTGAGGGGGAGACTAGAGCTAGGAGACCTTTGAGTGAGGCAGAGTCTTCATCTATGAAGAGAGGCAGTCTGGTAGGTCAATTTAGTATCAAAGGCAAAGACCGAGACCTATAGTTTCTATAGCTAGAGCTCCGACTCCAGTGGTTTAGAGGCCAGTTTCTTTTACATGTATCCTTTGTGGTAGGGCACAAAGGGGTGCTTGTTGGAAGACTGGTGGACCAGAAGTTTGTTATAGATGTGGGTCACCGGATCATTTTCTCAGAGATTGCCCTCAGCTACCGAAAGATAGACAGATTGATACTGTAGCTTCTCAACCCAGTGCTAGAGGAGGTCGAGGAGGCTCTATATCCTGAGGCAGTAGGCCAAATGAGGCTGGGCCATCTCAGTGAGTGTATGTGATGCAAAGGTAGCCAGATGCTTCAGCCATCATTGCTCGACCCGAAACTGGATTCTCGATCCTAAACTGGATTTTAACTGACCTTTTTTCAGTTGAGAATTCTGCCTAAACCGACTGTTCCATTCTTTTTGTTCTTCCAAATTTAGCTATTTTTTAGTTGACCCTCATATCATCTCCTTCCATCTTCAGCTATTTTTTAGCTGCCTATTATATCATCTCCTTCCATCTCCTTATCCCCTGCATGGAAAAATATTGAAAGTGAGTTTGAAAATGTTTTGTACGCACATAAATGTTTTGATCATATATGTACATATATTTAGGTTAATTTTATTGGATTTAAGTTAATTTTTCTCTTAATTTGTGTTTAAAGTTTACTTGAAGTGTTTGATTTAGATGGAAGCTCAAAAGAATGAATTGAAGGATCAAAAAAGTGGAAAAGCATGTGACACACCCAAGAGACACAACCAAGCCATTGGCTTTGTCCCTCATCCAAGGCAACACACATATGACACGGCCTGAGTTAACAAGCCATTGGCCGTGTCCTTTAGAACAAATTGGTAGAAGCAGACATTGGGAGAAGACACGGCCAAGCCATTGGCCACGTCTCACTTAATGAAGTCAAAGAGTGAAACCAAAGAAGCAAAGGCAGAAGTGAACACACCCAAGAGACACGGCCAAGCCATTGGTCGTGTTACATGACACGGCCAAGGCCTTGGCTATTTCTCATCTAAAGAACAAAGCAAGGATGGAAGCTGTGGAGAACACACTAAAGAGACAAAGCCAAACCACTGGCCATGTCCTATGACACGACCAAAGCCATGGCCATGTCTCATATGGAAAAGAAAGGAGGTTTTGAGTCAGCCATGGACACGGCCACATGACATGGCCATGCCCATAAGAAAGTGAGTGACACGGCCAAGTCACTCATGACTTGGTCGTGTCTTGTGAAAATTCTTTTAATCATTTTGTACGAATTGGGGAACAAAATGGGGAACAATAGGTGATATCTTTTAAAAAGAAACAATAAAAGATCAAAAAGTTTGCCTAATTTTTGGAAAAAATTATAAAACAAAGAAAAAGATGGGAGACAAAGTGTGTTGTGTGAATTGGCAAGAGATGGATGTTTCTTAAAAAATTAGAAGAAGATGAGAGGGGTGGAGTATATACACGTTGGCTATTTTTGAAGAAGGGAGTTTTGAGTTTTTGTTCTTGATTTTTCAAGAGGAGAGACACCATTCTCTCTTCATCTTCATTCTCATTCATCTTTCATTTCTTCCATAGATAAGAGCTAATCAATATTGGGGATTAAATTGAGTGAGCAAGTTTTTTAGACATTTAGGGTTTGAAGAAAGCTTGATTGGAGTTGAAGCTTGAGAAAGTTACATTCCATCCTTCACGAGGAGAGCCATTGATTTAGGGAGCTTGAAAGCTATTCATCATACAACAAGGTGGAAGCCAGGAGGAAGACAAGTAGTCCAACTTTTGGCATCTACAAGGGGTTTTTCATATTCTCTGTTTTGATTCATTTCTATATTATTGTTGTTTTATTATGAACATTAATATTACAATGTATAATTTTATTTGATGAATATTGAGATGGATATTTGTTTTAAATTGATGATGAGCTAATCCACTCATGCTTTGGGTTGTAGTAGATTTAATTAGATGACTTGGTTTGATAATTCCATTAGTATATCTTATTCTTGGTTGATTGCATTGGATTGAATATTAGGTTGATAGATAGGCCACCTATTAATCACTTAATATTTAACGATGGACCGAGAGGTGAAATCCAATATTGGAACTATGTAATCAACTACCCTAAGAATGAATTAGAAATATAAGTTTTTGGGTTTATTAATTTGCAAATTCAAAACAATTGGTTGTTGTTAATTCATGAATGTGAAAATTAAAGAATTGGTAATCACTAAT
Organism: Garcia nutans; assembly: GCA_947685225.1. NCBI lineage: Eukaryota > Viridiplantae > Streptophyta > Magnoliopsida > Malpighiales > Euphorbiaceae > Garcia > Garcia nutans. The sequence continues at coordinate 42,796,733 of CANTUV010000031.1, forward strand.
TAAACTCAAGGAACAAATTAAAATACAAGATTTGAGAATTAAGCTTTGATTAAATTTATCTACAACCCTAGGCACCATTCCTAGAATTGAATTGATCTTACACAACTATTACTCGTTTACTTTTAAATTAAAGTTGCTTTTCACCATTCTAATATTTCACACTCTTGTTTTTAAATTTACTTGCGAGTGTCGCTTGTATGGGTGATCACTATTGCTACAACTACCTCATATACTTGCAAGTGTCACTTGTAGTAGTAATTAGTCGAGCACAACAAGTTTTTGGCTCCGTTGCCGGGGAAGGCAATTGTTATTTGTAGTTTGATTCTTTTATTTCAATTATTTTATTGTTTAAAGTGTTACTTTTTGAATTGCCTAGGTGATTTATGGAAGGATGAAGGTCTTAAGGAAATGAACTTATTCTTTATATAGATGATATTATAGACTACCGAGAGCCGAAGGAGTAGATCCCTTGAGACATGAAGGAGAAGAAACCGATGAGCAATTTGTGGAGTACACTGGAGTAGAAATGGGTGACGTAGAGGAACCACCTATGAAGGAGTTTGCACAACCCACCATTCGAGTAACCACATCATGTATTCAGCTGAGCAATGCAGCAAGGAACTATGAACTTAAAAACACTCATTATAGTATGCTTCCATCCTTCCATAGATTACCGAATGAAGATCCTCTCAACTTCATTAGAGATTTTTACACAACACTGCTTTGCAAGCACTAACAGAGGATAAACTTAAAATGAGATGTTTCCCATATAGTTTGAAAGATAGGGAAAAAGTGTGGTTAATGACCTTACTGGAAAATTCTTTGACTACTTGGACCGAAGTGTACAATAAATTTATGGGAAAATTTTATTCACACCAAAAGACCAAGGAGCTTAGGGGGAGTATTGCAACTTTCACCCAATTTGATGGGGAGCCATTTAATGAGGCATGGGATCGATTCAATTCTCTATTATTTCAATGCCCTCATCATTATTATCCGTAACAATTGCTCAATCACTTCTTATATGATGGGCTAACTCAACAATCTCAAAACATAGTGGATAATGTTGCAGGAGGGGCAATTGGTGAGAAAACAGCAGCTGAAACAGTTGCATTATTTGAAATGTTGGGAGCCATTCTCAACAAAAGAGCATTGGAGAAAGGAGAAGAGGGGCATATGAGCTAAATGCAAACTCAGGAATGGCAAGGCAAATTGCTGAGTTGACAAGGCAATTTAAATTGTTGAATTCTAGAGAAAACTTGCTGGGGCCAAGCCAAGAATCATATGCATCATGTGGTATGGTAGGCCACAATGCAAATGTATGTCCTTCAAATTTTGACCAATTTCAAGAAGGGCAAGAACAAGCTTTTTCTTTTGAAGGGTTCCAACAAAGGGGAAGAAATGACCCATACTCAAATTCTTATAATCTCGGTTGGAGAAATCACCCTAATTTTTCATGGAAGAACCAACAACAAATTCCACCTCAACATTCATTCCAACCTTATCAAAGGGGACCCCCAATTTCAAGGCCAAGGTTCAAATCATGAGCAAGTCAATAAACCTTCACTTGAAGACAATTTGAATGCTTTCATTCAAATAAGCACTCAAAATCAAGAGGTGAACAATAAACGGTTCGACTCTTTGGAAGCCTCAATTAAGAAGGTTGAGATGCAAGTGGGTCAATTGGCTAGTCAATTACAAGGTAATCAAAAAGGAAAATTTCCAAGATAACTGGAGCAAGCCAAAGCAATCATAGTCCTAAGAATTGGTGAGGTACTTGATAATAAAATGGGTGATAATAACATTAATGATTCTTTGGATGTAAGAACAATGGAAGAAGATGGCAAGGAAATACAAGGAGGCAAAGCTTAACAAATTGAGCCTAAGAAAGTTAGTGAGGAGGCATCAATGGCACCAAAGCTGCACAAATCTCCAAATCTGTACAAACCGCCAATTCCTTTTACAAGCAGGTTAAAAAATGAGAAGCATGATAAGCAATTTACTTAAATTTATAATATGCTCTCAAAGGTAAGTATTAACCTTTCCTTACTTAAGGTGATTAAAAATATGCCATCATATGCCAAATTTTTTAAGGAACTTAACAAAAAAAGAAAAAATATGAGTTGAATGAGAAGGTGATAGTCTCAGAAGTAACAACTGTTGTTTTACAACATAGGTTACCTCTAAAACTAAAGGATCCTAGAAGCTTTATAGTTAGTATCTCTATGGGGAATGGGAAAGAAATTATTGGTATGTGTGAATTAGGAGAAGCATAAATTTGATGCCATACTCTGTTTACTTGAAATTAGAGATAAGGGAACTTAAACCAACTAAATTGGTTTTGCAATTTGCGGATAGAACTCTTCGATACCCTAAGGGAATAGTAGAAGATGTTCTAGTTAAGGTAGGGAATCGTTGATTTCATTGTCTTAGATATGGAGGAAGAAATTTCTAGAGATTATGAATATACAATTTTGTTAGGGAGAACTTTTATGGCCACAACTAACACATTAATTGATGTTAAAAATGGAAATTTGACCATGACTGTTTTAGGTCAAACTGTAAAATTTTCAATTTTTAACACTTCCCCTATTCCCACTACTGCTTTATATAAGGACTGTTCTTTCATTTATTTTATTGATAATGCTATTGAAGAAGTTTTCTTGCAGGAGAATGGTGAAACAAACTGGAAAGGGTTTTAAATTTGGAGGAAGAAGTTGAAGGCTCAAATGAGGAGATTCAACCAAAGGGGGTTGAACTTAAAGAATTTGCAAAGCACTTACATCATGTTTTTCTTGGGGAAAACAATTCACAAGAGAGCTATTGGTTGGGGGTTGAGTGATATCAAGGGTATTAGTCCCTCTATGTTCATGCACAAGATAGTTCTAGAGGAAGGGGCTAAACTAGTGAGAGTGGCTCAAAGGAGACTTTATTCCTAATATGAGCGAAGTAGTGAAGAAGGAGGTTCTTAAATTGCTTGATGAAGGGGTAATCTACCCCATTGCTGATAGTGAATGGGTTAGTCCCGTTCACATCGTGTGAAAGAAATCAGGTTTGACTATGGTCCAGAATAAGAAAGGAGAGTTAGTACCTACTCGAACACAAACCGGGTGGCGAATGTGCATAGATTATAGGAAATTAAATAATGTTACCAAGAAAGATCACTTTCCATTACCATTTATTTATCAAATACTTGATAGGTTATCTGGACACACTTTTTACTATTTTCTTAATGTCTTTCAGGTTACTACCAACTCCCGATAGCACCAGAAGATCAACCAAAGACAACATTTACTTGTCCCTTTAAGATATTTGCCTTTCGGAGGATGCCATTCGGACTATGCAATGCACCAGGTACATTTCAAAGATGTATGCTTTTGATTTTTTCAGGTATGCTGGATAAATGCATTGAGGTGTTTATGGATGACTTCTCTGTTTTTGGTAATTCTTTTGATGATTGCTTGCAAAAACTGACTCTCGTGCTTGAAAGATGTATTGAATGTAATCTTACCTTGAGTTGGGAAAAGAGTCATTTCATGGTTGATCATGGGATTGTTTTGGGTCATGTCTTTTCTCATAAAGGGATTGAGGTAGACAAGGCTAAGGTTGAATTAATCATGAATCTACCTCCACTCACAACTGTTTAGGGGATTAGAAGTTTTTTAGGACATGCTGGATTTTATAGGAGGTTTATAAAAGATTTTTCAAAAATTTCACGTCCTTTGTGTCATTTTCTAGGAAAAGATATTCCATTTGTTTTTGATGACAAGTGCTTAGAAGCTTTTGAAATTTTGAAAGAAAAATTAAATTTTGCTCCTATAATTGTTTCCCCAAATTGGGATTTGCCATTTGAAATCATGTGTGATGCATCAAATTATGCCATTGGAGCTGTTTTGGGCAAAAGAGTGAATAAATTGATGTGTGTAATTTGTTATGCAAGTTTATCTTTAAATGATGCACAAGTGAATTACACAACCACTAAAAGGAAAATGTTAGCTGTGGTGTTTGCACTAGACAAATTCAGATCTTACTTGATAGGTTCTAAAGTCATAGTATTTTCGGACCATGCAGCCTTGAAATACCTATTGTGTAACACCTCGGTACCCCATATATGCACACTACATACACTCACATATCTAATATACGTATACCGGATACAGGAATGTCACAGTTTATTTTAATGCAAACCAATCTTTCAATTTAACAATATAAGAAAGACTTTAAACATTTAAATTATATTATAAAACATAATAGATAAAACATTTGTTTATTAAGCAGCGGTATATACATATATATACATCAAAATTAATATTTACAAAATATAAAGTCTATACATGTTTGGCAGTTTGTCTTTGATCTTGAAGTCCACAATCAACACTTCACAAGGAATCACAAGCTTAGACTCGACTCGGTCTAGCTGAACTCTCCGGTTCAACTAGATCTACCCTGTCACCTATGCGATGAACCACAACTACGATAAGCCATAGGCTTAGTGGTACAAACTATGATGACAATATGCTTTAATGTAATGCTATTGTCATACATTCAAACATTATAAATAATACACAAGGATATCATATTTCATAATATTACATTATATTATTCAAATGTTTCATCATTCTTATTCACATTTAAGCAAAGACAAGCATGGGCCCAAAAGAAACTAATATGCCATTCAAATTCTAGAGTTACTGTTTTGGTCCAATAATCACATTTATCAAATCCGTTGGCGAATCATTATCACAATGAGAAACATCTCATATGTAACATCCCAACTAGGCTTTAAGGACTAGGCCCATCCAAGCTTCAAGGGGAGCTAAGCATCAACCCAACTTGGCTTCAAGGACCAAGCCCAACCCAGCTTCAAGGGATTGTTACTTTTAGGCATGCCACCAATAACAAAACTCTAAAAATTGAATAACACATTAAGCACACAATTCTTTTATTATTTCATTATCAATTCCATTCTCATGTTCTCATAATCATCTAGGCAACCATGCCCCAATTATTTCATTTGAATCATTATAGCCAACAAAAATGGCTTCACATCTCATCATTAGGGTATAGATAACCAATTGCATTGTACATACATCTTCAATGACCATTATATCTTTCACATTATGCAAATCATAGCATTAATCAAATGTATCAACAATGTAATAGATTACTTAACACATTTACAATTAAATGTGTTAAGTCCCAAAGTCATGTAAATGTATGCAAACATGTAAAGTTTGTACTTACTTCAAGAGCAACTCACACCAATCTAACCACTTCCTCTTCCAAGAATCCTTCAACACTTGGATTAGTGCAACTCAATCTCTTCAAAACCTAATCCAAAAGGGATGATACACACTCACTTAGTGATACACATAAGGAAATAAGAACAAAAACCAACTAGGGCAAACTCTATACATGACATGCTCAACCACATGGGCATGTCCCTGATGGTGCCCTACACTCACAACACAAAAGCTTTGACACGCTCAGTGACATGGGCATGTCTCTCTTTTCCTCTTGCTATGGAGATAGCCGGCTAAAGAGAAGAAAGAAGAAGAAGAAGATGATTGAAAGAGCAAAGTCAAACTTCTTAAACCACACAACCTCTCTTTTAATAACAACTAAGCAATTTAAATATTATAATATTACAAATATCATCTTCTACTTATTTAATTCCATTTAAAAAAATCAATAAATCTTATTTGACCATCACACTTGTTGATTTGCATATGTTATATATATCTCTATATATATAAATATACACACTTCTCTTTTCCTCTCTTACCACTTAAACTTAAATATACCTTATATCATTTAATCCAATTTCAACAATAATCATTCCAAAAATTTTAGGGTATAGTTTGGGATATTACATATTGACCAAACCACAAGCTAAACCCAGTCTCATTAGGTAGGTATTGATGCTACAAGAATTCAATGTTGAAATCAAAGATCATAAGGAAAGTGAGAATGGAGTAGCCGACTATCTCTATAGATTGAACTCTCACGATAGTGATGCAGAAATTACTTATGAAAATGCTTTTGAAAAACTCCTGGATGAAAACTTGTTTGCTTTAACTCAAGCACCTTGGTATGCAGATATTGCTAACTATCTCTTTTGTGGTGTTGTGAGAAAGAAATTGAATTTTCTAGCAAAGAAGAGGTTCCTGCATCCATGTAAGCAATATTTTTGGCATTGAGCCATATTTGTTTAGAATTTGCAGGGATGAAATTATAAGAAGATGTGTACCGGAGGAAGAACAAAAATAAGTGTTGCTATTTTACCACAACATGTATTGTGGAGGGCATTTTGGAGGAAAGAAGACCGCCGAGAAAATTATTTAAAGCGGTTTGTATTGGCCTACTCTTTTTAAGGATGCTCATTGTAGACCCTTAATTTTTGACCCAGTCCAGTCCAATATGTTTTATTTAGTCCAAAATGATTTTTGTTGTCTAATTGGTCCAAAATAAATTTTTTAAAATAATTTTTGCTTTAGTATCTAATTTTTATTAATAAAAAATAAAAATGAACAAATAAAATTCAAAAAATAAAAATAAAAATAAAAATCGGCATCGAAAAAATCGATGACGAAAAAATCATAGCGCGGGCCCATGGGCATTTCGCTTGCAAGATTTTTTCTGCGGGCAACTGCAGGCAAAATGGTTGCCCGCTCCTCGCCCACTGCAGCATTTGACTGCTACAGATTTTTTTTGCCAGCACAATTTTTCCTGTGGCAATTGTTTTTCGGCAGCGCAATTTTTCTGACACAAATTTTTCGAAACCTAATTAAATTAGGTTTCGGTTTCCTTATCTTATCAATATTACTTGCCGTGATTAATTAGGAATAAACCATATGAAACCTCTATAGATAAGGACCAAAGGCAATCAAATTAAAGGAGGCCGAAAATAAAAAAAAATTGGACAGTAGCTTGAAAACCTTAACACCAAATCAGTGAAGGAAAAGGAGCAATTCAATTTGATATTTTTTTTTCTGGAATAGCAAGGACACGATTTAAGCAATTCAAAAGGCAGTAATTGTCTTTATTTTAATTCATCTAAGAAAAACAATTTTTGGAGGAATCATCAAAAGGAGATATGTATTAAATTCTTTGATTATTTTTTCACAGTAGCTAAAACTAGGAATTTGTGTTTTTCAAAATTTAAAATCTTAGAAATTTAATTTAGTTTTTCTAAAGTCAATAACCCTTTTTCATTGCTTTATTCTTTCAAAAGTTTAAAATCATCAAATTATTTCTTCAAATAACTAAAAACCTAATTTGTTTTTCTAAATTATCAAAACCATAATTATGATTCTGTTTCCTTCCAAAAGCTTTAAAAATATCTTTTCTATTTTATATAAACTTTAAATCACTTTGTTTAAACTTATAAAACTTCATGAAATCATCAAATTATTTTTCCAAATCCTAAAATCAACAAATCACCCGAAACCCTAAAATCAAAATCCTAAAATCCTAATTTAACTTCCAAAACTCAAAATAGTAAACCCTAACCCTTTAAAACCTTAAACCCTAACTTTTTCTAAACCTTAATCCTTTAAAACCTTAAAAATCATATAAACACAAATATCTTAACTTTACACAGTAAGCTTGAAATCACCATTTAAAACCACAAATAAAAAATATTTTAAAGTGTCTAAAACCCTAGTTTCATGATTTCACCATTCAAATATTAATTTAGTTAATCAAAGAGTCTTACCAACCTTTTAAAACATAAAACCTCAATCTATTTTAATTCCATAAAAAAGTCACAGTAGCTTAGTTTTATGAATTCCAAAACCTTAACACATGAGATAAAGAACTCTAAATGGAAATAGTAGCTATAATTTGGATTTTTATTTACCTTATTCAATTCCATATTTGATCATGCTTTTTTTTATTTCTTATGCTTTAATTTATTTAAATTCAATGCTTGGTTTATTTTATTTATCATGGATGGATGTTTACTTTTTATTGATATTTGATACCTTTGATAAATGATTTATTTATTATGAATGGTTATTTACTTTTATCAATTTATTTAGATTTTCAAATATTTTAAGAGGTATCAATTACTTTTCTATTTTAGAACCTATGTAAAGGGCATGTTTCTACCTTTCGGTAGGTGTCCTATTTAGGCATGTGATGTAAGGACATGTTTCCATCTTCGGATGGGTGTCCATTTATTTGTTTTGTTTTGTTTGGACATTGCTTTGATTTTAATACAATGATGCTTTCTTTTTATTGTGTGTAGTATGAATAATATTTTTATATTTAAGAATTTTATAATATTAAGACCTGTAAAGGAGACCGATTCCAATGAACCGGGCGTTGTGGGGGCGCTGGGCCATATCTCACCTTCCCCACACGTACCTAACTTTCCGAACCCTTTAGGGGGTTGGGGATTCCTTAGGAATTGTGTCATCCACCCCTTTCTTTTTTTCCAGCTCATTCGGCTGGTGACTCCATTTTCTCCAGACTTAGGTCCGTGTTCTCTAAGGCTCCGAGCCTAAATAGTATCGAATAACCATTCCACCGGGAGTGGGGGGCAAAAATCCCCGCTCACAGTGGCGACTCCACTGGGGATAAGAGAAGTTGATTCCGTTGGTCTTTATATTATTCTATTCTTTCTTATAATGATATTATCCATTGCATCATATTAGTTTGCATCGTGTGCGTGAGTTAGGACGCCCGTGTGACCCGTGTTATGTTATGTAAGGGATACCATACTTTCACTCAAGGTATGGAGATCGAGCATGGCATAACCACTCATAGCCTCGTACCATTTGGTATATACATGCTATGGGAACCTAAGCCTTTTTACCCAAAGACTAAAGCTCATGTAATTGGCCTAGTTACTTTCCTTAGGTTTTACCCCAAATGCATGATGTTTGACTATGGTTAGTTTATCTTAGTCTAAATCATGGCTTATTTGGTTTGTTCTTTTTCTAATAGGACCTAAGTATATTGTAAGCTCAAAATAAACTTTTCTTTAAAGTCCAAAAGACCAAAGCTTTTTCAAAATTTTTCTCAAGATGGTCTTTAAACAAATAAAAAATTCTTTGGCCCATGGCCCAAATACTAAGCCCAAAATCCATTCTTCTAAAATCTTTTACTATGGGCTTAGAAACCAAACTATTTTCACCCAACCTTTTCTTACAATGAGCTTGCAAAATATTGAGGTCAATTAAGAAATACCAAAAATCAATTGTGGGCCTAGTTTACATTAAGAATAAATTAATCATGGGCTTGTTTTTGGCATGAATCACTAGTTACTCTTTTCAAGTGAGAAATCTATCTATAATAAACTTCTTAATTTAGTTTTAATCCAATATAGCATAAAAGCTACTATAGTTGGTTGAATGGATTAAAACCTAATTAATGGGAATTACTATGAATGGATTTCCATTTTTGAAAATATAACTATTGGTTGAAACGTCCAAGGGAATTATTTGAAAACAAGATAACCCATGTTGGTATTTTGTTAACCATATACCTAGGAAAAGAGACTCGCCATTCGTGTGTGGATGTTATAAGGTTGGAAGGAATGTCCTATTTGTCCTTGTTTGTTGATTGTTTTATGCATACATGCATACATTTGCATCTCATATCATTGATCCTTTCTGGCTCACAGCCCTGGATTACGAAAGTTCAAAAGCTTACGACAATCCGACATACACCGGAGATGAAGTATCTAGCAATGACTCAATCACTTGCTCACCAAAAATAATGGATCCCAAACAAATTCAAAGAATGATGGATGATGCCCTCAATGCCAAGATGGAATAAATAAAAGAGGCCATGGCCGAGACCATAAAGAATTAACTAGCTGCAATTTTAGGAAACAATGTCGAAGCATCTACTAAGAAACCAAAGGACAAAGGGAAGACCAAAGTTATTGAATTGATTTTTGATGATGAAAAGGTGATCATTGATGATGATGGTGATTGGGCTCAATACTACCAAGATGTTCAAGAGAAGAAGAAAGAACCGAAGGTTGTTGAGAAAGCAACTATTGAAAAGACCGAGACATCCGATGTTGAAAAGATGATTGCTGATTTAGACAAGAAATTTGAGAAGAAGATGAAAACGGAAGAGATGTCTGAGATCGACAAACTATTTGAACAAGATAAAAAGGTCCCTTATAAATTCAAGATGCCTTCCTTTGCTAAGTACAAAGGCACCGAAAATCCTCATCTTCACATGAAGCAATACATCACTGCCATGCAATCTGCCCGAGCTACTACTATGCTCAAACCCTAAGGTACTTTATGCTCTCATTGGACCCTGTTGTCCAAAATTGGTTCAATACCTTAGATGATGGAACACAAAAGAGTTGGGATCTACTTTACAAAGCCTTCATCCAACAATATGGATATAATGTTGAGTTGGAAGTTACCTTGATGGAAGTGGAGTCCATTAGGCAAAGGCCGAATGAGAATTTTGTGGACTATGTGAAAAGATGGAGAAATAAGGCTGCTTTGCGCAAGAAGAGGCCCGATGAATCCGATCAAATAAGGATGATCGTGAGAGGTGTCCTGCCTAATCTCCATGAAAGGATGTCTCACACCCTTATAAGGGATTTCAAAGATTTTCTCCAAGCTGGTCTACAAATTGAAGAGTGGGAAAGGGAGAAGAATCGCTTTTCAATAAAAAGGAATAAGAAAGGGAACTACCAGTCGGGCAATCAAAGCACACAAAAAGAAGATGATGTCAATACAACTGGTCAAGCAAATAGAAGGCAGTTTTCAGATATGGGGAAGCCTTTGTCTTAGGTCTTCGACAAGCTACAAAAGAAAGGGTTGTTACAACCATTGGCTCCTCGACCTTTGCTTAGTCCATTACCCCCAAAATTTGATACTAAGGCTTTTTGTCAATTTCATCAAACTCAAGGACATGAGACTGATAGATGTACCCGATTAAGGCATGAGATCCAAGATTTGATAGATAATGGCAAGTTGCCTGAGCCGAATAAGCCCAACACCAAAGACAATCCATTACCAAGGTTCACTAGAGTACCTCCACCGGCAACCTTCATGGTGGGAAAAGGATTGGAAGAAGATTTTGTTTTATCATCCTTTCAAGATGGGGATATTGAAGATATGAAAGGAAAAGAAGCTTAAACTCAACAAACTTTCCTTAACTTGAATGTTGCTTTTCAATTTTACTTTTCTTAATATTTAATTGGAACTATCATGTTTTTCAAATTTAAATTTGTTTGAATAAATTACTTTTATCAAAAATTTTGTTGGTCTTTGTTCATTTTGGAGCTTAACCGATGAGGAATCTAGCTTGATATTTATAAATTAATGTGTCTAGGCATTATGACTTGAATGACTTTACTAGATGAGAGAATTACTCTATAGCATCGAGTTGTGTATGCTTACTTAGAGAGGGCTCCTTCATAATTACCTTTGTCTAGGTCCTAGTCAGTCTTAGAACATGCTTTGACAAACTTTTGAGGCAAAATTGAACTCTACTTATTTAAGAGAGAAATGATCTAGGCATTGTTTGGCTAGCCAACAACTAGTATCCACCCAATTGAATATTAATCCCTAGTTGTCCCTTTGAGCCTTCATAAAATTTTAGCTTTCTTTTCATTGGCATATAACCCCAACAACCTGCCCTGAGCTGTTGTGATACTTTTGGCAAGTCTTATGATCACTAAGATGAAGAGGCAAGAAGATCAAAGAAAACAATGATTAGTCCATATCATGAGGATAGGTGAAGTTCTCAAGACCATGAAGATAGTTGAAGTTCTCAAAACCATAAGGGTGGTTGAAGTTCTTAATACCATAAGGGTAACGAAAGTTTTCCTCATATCTTCAATATATCAACATCAACATCAGAGTAACAAATGATTTATCCCTATTAAAGAAGATTTATGCTACTTATCCATTATTGGAAGCCCAAGTTGGTACAAACAAGACAACTCTTTTAGAGCTAGAACCAAAAAAAAAAAGAAAAGAGAAGAAAAGAAAAGAAAAAAGAAAAGAAAAAGAAAAGAAAAGAAAAAAGAAAGAAAAGAGAAAAGAAAAAAAAGAAAACTCAAAATGGTTCAAAAAGCTAACTGAGTTCTCTTTGATCTAAGACAACAAAAGGCTTCCATTTGGTTTATAAGGACGGTTTTACTTGATTTGGTCCAACCCAACCAAAGATTTGATCAAAATCGAAGAAAAAGGAGAAAGACCATCCAGTTCTTGAAAGTTTTGTACTTGATAGTCCTACTAGAAAGAATGACAAAATGATAAAAGAAAGGGAAGAGTAAGGAAAGAGGAAAGAAAAGGGAAAAGAAGAAAAGAAATGAATTTGGGTCTTAAATTTTTTGCAAGGGCAAAGATTGTCCCAATCAAGATCCAGATTAAGGTCAAGAAGATAGAATGAATTTGGAGTCTAGCAAGATTGCCTCCAAGCTGCCTAAAATTCCAACAAGAAATTTGTAATGTGAGGGTTTGTCCATTGTGTCGCACCAGCTCCAATCTCAAAATGGCCTTCACTTAAACCTGTGTCCCTTATAGACCCCATTTCAAGCTTATCAAAGACCTGTTGATCTCTCTTGGTAGGTAGAGTCTATTAGTGGAGATAGTTTGCATAAGCATGCATATGAGATAGATAATATTTAAACTCAAATGAGACCTTTGGCCAATTAATGTGTATGTGCCTTTCTGAAGTGCAACAATTCTTGCTTAAATAGAAATGATTCCCGAGTTTAGTACGGTAACTAGGGTTGTCATGTTATAGATATAGTAATTTGGAAAATCAAGTCTTGAGGTACATTGACATTGATTTGGCAAAGCCAACATTTGATTTCAAAATCAAAATTCAAAAAATTCAAAAAAATTCAAAAAATATTTTGTCATACAAAGCCTTCAAGTTAAGGGAAGTATGTTGAACCTCCAAAGGACACATTGGGAAAAGGGAATGATTATTGGCAAGGTCATAAAGAAGCTATCAATCAACATGCTGAAACATAGTTGGAAATGGATGCATCCCTAACACTGCTGCTTAGTGTCTCCACCACTCATGTATTCATCATCTTAAAGATAAAAGCCAAATGCAAAGCTTTCGATCATTCCAATGCGAGACTTGAACGAGCGTCAAAAAGGAACCAATGAGAACACTTCTGCTAATCACCTTGATCTGTGAGTCGATGGAACGACTGTAAGTATTATTCATGCATACATGAGCATATCAAATCACACTTTCTTGTCTTTTATTGTCTATTCTTTGGCAAAATGGACAGCCAACAACCTGCAAATTAAAGAATCTAAAGAATATATTGAATCAAGGGGGCATGGAAAGCCTATTCGTTTGTGGAAGCCCTAGTCACTTTGCAAAGAGAAGAAATGCGTGCTTATGCAAAGAACTAGACAAGAAAAATATCAATCAAAGCTTGCATGAAAGAAAAAATCCTTGGGGGGCAAGGAGAGGATATAAGATCCAATCAAAATCGGAGAAAAAAGGAAAAAGCAGTTGCGAGGGAAAAGTGGTTAAAGTGCAAAAACTCCCTTGGAAGATCAAAACAAGGAAAGGAGAACATGGATCAATCAAGACATGGCCAAGCCAAATCAAGCTTGGCTGTGTCACCTCAAAGGAAATCTTGGCACAACATGACACGGGCTAGAGACACGGCTAAGCCATTGGCCGTGTATTACCTAAAGGGCAAAGCCAAGAAAGACAAAGCAAAGAGAGAAAAGAAGCAGTAGTTGACACTGGTAGGCCATGTCCCATGACACGGCCACAAGCTTGGCTGTGTCCCATCCTAAGCCAAGAATAAATAAGAACCAAGGAAAAAACATAGAAGCTGACACACCCAGGAGATAGTAAGTGATGGAGGCAGCCAAAGGCAATAGTGAGTGATGGAGGAAGCCACTTTTGCAACAAATGGTTCAAGAAGTTAATGACCAAGATGGACATATGACACAAAGTAGCAACTCCATACAATCCTCAAAAATCCGGACAAGCTGAGATCTCCAACAAGCAAATTAAAGGGATCTTGGAAAAGACAGTGAGCACAACAAGAAAGGATTGGTCAATTCAACTTTCAGAAGCATTATGGGCTTATAAAATTTCTTTTAAAACACCATTGGGAATGAGTCCATATAGGTTGGTCTTTGGTAAGGCTTTCCACCTACCGGTGGAATTGGAGCATAAAGCCTATTGGGCAATAAAGACCACAAATATGAACTTAGAAGGAGCAAGGGAGCAAAGAATGTTGCAAATTTCTAAGCTTAATGAGCTTAGAAATGAGGCCTATGAGAGTTCAAGAATCTATAATGAAAGGCAAAAGTTATGCATGACAGGATGATCCTTCGAAGAACTTTCTAACTAGGAATGAAAGTCCTCCTATTCAATTCCAGAATAAGATTGTTTCTCGAAAAATTGAAGTCCTGTTGGAGCAGACCATTTCAAGTAATTCAAACATTCCCATATGGGGTTGTTGAGTTACTCAATTTGAAAACTAACGAAACATTTAAGGTAAATGGATAAAGGGTGAAGCCCTGTCTTGAATAAATTGATATTGCAAAAACTATTGAAAGTTAGATGTTTATAGACAAATGATGCAACAATGTCCAGCTACATGACATTAAAGAAGCGCTCAGTGGAAGCCAACCCATCGGTTTGTATTTCTTTTCATCGTTAAATCTTCGTGTTTTGTTATTTAAATTTTATTTTTTTAAGAGAATAGAATGGGTACGTTGATCAATTTTTGTTTTTGATGGAGTTTCAAGGTAAAGCCAGGAAGATAAGTGCATATATTAGACTTGGGTAACACATTTGTTTAAAATAAATAAATAAATGAATAAATAATAAATATAAAAGGGAAAAATAAAAAAATTTAGCAGTAGAGGACATGACCACTTGGCACGGCCAAGCCACTGGCCCTGTCAAGCAAACCTAGAATTCCCAAGCGTGGACACGGACAAAAGGCTTGGCCGTGTCACCCAGACATGCCCAAGAGCCAGCCTGTGTCCTCAATCCCTTACCCGACACCCAAACACATAGCCCCAAACATGCCCATAGGACACGGCCAAGCCACTGGCCGTGTCCCTCCTAAAAGCTCAAACATGGCTAAGCCATTTCAAGCTTGGCCATGTCACTCTCTTTAAAAACTCGATCGTGACCTTTTTGTTCATCCCTAACCTTGGTTTTCCCTTCTTCTTTCTATCGCCTCTCTCTCTAAACCTCCGTCCCCATCTCTCAAAACTTAAAAACCTCACCAAATCTTCCATTTCTCTTACTTAAAACTCAATTAAACCCACTTAATCTTCTAATTTTCAACTCAAAACTCCATAAAATCCATCAAAGTTCAATTTTCAACAAAAAGATCAAGATGCCTAGAACAAAAATGGTGTCCCACCATAAGTGGAGGCAACCTCTATCGTCCACTCCATCATCCTCTTCATCATCTTCAAAGAGGTTAACTCTTGTAGCATGGGGTTTCTTTTCGACGAGGTATGTGCATGACGAATCCCTTAATACTCTCCAAATTAGAGAAAATTTTTCTATATATGTTCAAAACCTTGGATAGGAAAAATTAGTTTCCATTAAACCTTTGCAATTCCATGAACTCACCATAGAATTTTTAAACTCTCTTGAGATTGAAAGAAATGAAATGAAGATTTACACTAGGTTTTGCTTTAAATTGCTTGGAAAATAATGTGTTCTTGATATTGAGCAATTAAATGCTATTTTTAGTTTTTACTGAGAAGGGGAAAAATGCATTCCTAAAGGTTTTAGGAAATAATTCGCATGGGGAAGAATAGGCTTGGGGGTATGTATGTGGCCAAATCGGCCAAAGCAACCAAATTGATAAATCCTGCCTTGAGGTATCTACATCGATTTATGTCTTGTGGGTTCTTTGCAAGGAAAGAAAGCACGGGTGTGGTGGAACTAAGTGAGCTATTCTTTTTAGATTATGCTAGCAATGATATACCCGTAAGTGTCGGCTATTGGTTGGCTGATGTGATTGATAGTATAGGAAATAGGAAAAAGGGTGCAATTTGCATAGGTGGATTGGTGACCACCTTGGCTGTAGCACTTATTGATGGATTTGATTTGAGCACTTGCCAGATGAGTAAAATTTTCGGGAGTGATTCATTGGATCTTGCTACCCTTGAAAAGATGCACATGGTTGTAAAAAGGAGAGGGGCTTATGTTATGCATTTAGATGAGCAGGTTGCACCAGAGGACACTGACAAAAGAGGCCATGAGTTGATGAGGAGTCTGACTCGGATTCACTCAGTTTGGATGAAGATGCTCCGACACAGGATAATCAAGAGTTTATTAGTAGGATTGAAGCATTGGAAAGCAAGGTAGATAGTAATCATGCTGAGTCCTCACCTAGTTAGAACAAATCAATACCAACCTTGCAAAGATTCTTAGCCTCCACCCTTCAGCAGCCTCATTGTCATATCCTCCACCGTTGTAGAGCATATCAGCTTCTGCCTTTTGAAGACACTTTTTATGTTTCTTATTTTCAGTTGTTGAATATTTTAGTTGTTATTTTTTCATACCGTTGTTGGTTACTAAAACTTTATGTTTTATTTTGGTTATTTTATATTTATTGCTTTTTAATCTTGAACAATTAATGTTCGGGGATGAAAGGTAGCACTCGCCTCACAACAAAAATGATTGAAATCAGGTTGTACTTTAACTCTCACCTCCTTTAAGTTATCCTAGTTTCTATTGAGGACAATGTCAATCTTAAAGTGTGGGGTGCTAAGTTTTTTCTTCATAAATGCAAGTTTTTATTTTTCATAATCTTGTTGCTGTTGTTAAGTCTTTATTTTAGCCATTTTTGTTAAGTGTTTTGCCTTACCTTACATATTGTTTAAGTTCAATTATTATAAGAGGGTTGATAGATGCCCTTTTAATTTTTGAAGTATGAATTGGAGAATTGAATAAAATTTGTGCTTATTATTGATTTGGTGGATATTTCTTGAATTTCCTTTTAAACTAGTGAGGAATTGAGCCTATTAAGTTGAATATCAACTTATTATTCTTTATTGTGTGTGAACATCTTTGATTGATGAATTGTTAGAACTTGCTTTGTCATGCATGTTGAGACTACATAAAAAATTGCAATTAGGCATAAAGATGATTAAGGCAATTAGGTGAACCTATTTTGGCTTAAAAAGACTAACCCTATATTCAACCTTATTTAGCCAATTTTAAGCCTATGTTGTTTCCCCTTTTCTTTCTTTTTCACAACACTGTTAAGTTTGAACCATGATATTTTGTCTCTTACCCTTTCATTAGGTCAAGAGCATTTTAAGAGCGTTTATGACCGAGTGTTGTGTTGAATTGTGGGGTTAAATTTAGTAGGTTTAAGATTGCAAACCATTATGTACTTTAGTTGTAAATTATAATTAATTTTTTTAATAGTAAAAAAAGAATAATAATAAAATAAATAATAAAAAAAGAAAAAAATAATAAGAATAATTGTTGTTCTTGTTGGAAGGGTTGAATTGAGTTTGGGAATGATCTTTACATATGTAATAAGTGAGTTCCTAAAACTGTAATATCCCAATGTATGCCTTGGAAGTTTTGAATATTGTTGTTGTTTTATATTGGATTGAATGCATATGTTAATTTGCAAGAGAAAAGAAATAAAAAGAAAGTGTATATGTTGTATATATGGAAGTATAAATAACATATACATAAGTCAAAAGGGATGGTCAATGGAAGAGGATATTTATTTGTTGTGTGTGAAATTACCTAAATGGGCAAGTAAGTGAAAGAGAGTTAAAACAAATGGAAAGGGGTATTTAGGTAATTTCTTGTTTTGGAATACATGGTGGAGATTTAAAGAGATGATAATTTGAATTTTCTTTATTTCTTCTTCTTCTCTTTCCCATATGTTGGCCGGCCATTCCAAAGCAAGAGAGCAAAAGTGAGATTCGTTTATTCCAAACTCAAATTGAAGGAAGAATCAAAGGATTAAGTTGGAGATTTGTGGAATTTCCTCAATTTTGGTAAGTACTCTCTTGTTTTCTTTTGTTATTTTTGAAGTTGTGTTTGAGGTGAGTTATGGTTTGTTGATATTATGATTTAGATGTGTTTGTGATGTGTTTTTAAGTGTTGAAATTGATTGTAAGTTAAGAGATTAAATTGGTGTTGATATTGGAAGTGATGAAGTTGAGTTTGTTTTAGGGTTTTGAGTTGGTATGTGTTGTTAATGTTAAGTTTTGTTGATTATTTTCATAGATCTTCATGTTGGTTATGTTTGTTGGAGTTTTAAGCATTAAACATGTGATTTTGGTTGAAGGCAGTAGCATTCTGGATGCCTCGCCCGTGGCCCTTTGGTGCCATGGCCGTGGAGGTGTTGGATAATTTGGACAGCTTTGGTTTCTACCCCACGCCCGTGGCGTGGGGATTGAGGTGGCCACGGCCGTGGGATATTATGTGTGTTGTTGGATTGTTAATTATGATCTAAAGGTCTGAGAGGAGGTTAACAAGTGATAAATTGTATTGGAATTGATGTGGTTCATCATTGTTTTGGTTTAGGTTGTGAAGAAGGTGATTTGCCCTAATTTGGGAAGTGAAGAATCTTGGAAAAAGGAGAGTGTTTAGAGTTGTGTGAATTGTTATTGAGGTAGGTACAAACCTTGCATTGTTGCATATATTCATATGATGTTGAGATTGAATATACATTTGATGATATTGTTGACTTATATGAATAATGTGATTTGTGATGTTATATGTATAATGTGAAGGATATGATGAGGTAATTGATTATGTATACTTGATTAATGAAATATTATAATATGAATTGAGACATGATAGGATATGAGGCTACTGTGATTGGCTATGATAACTCAAATGTGATGTGAAGCCATTGTGATTGGCTATGATGATTCAATTGAAAGAAATAAGGCATGTTTGCCTAGATGATGATGAGAATTGAGAATGGAAATGATAATTAAATAATAAATTAATTGTGTGGCTAATGTGTTATTCCATTTTCAGATTTTGTTGTTGGTGGCATGCCTAATATTAGTAACAATCTCTTGAAGTTAGGTTGGAATTGATCCTTGAAGCCTAATTGAGATGTTACAACCCTTGAAGCTAGGTTGGGTTCGTTCTTGAAGCCAAGTTGGGTTGATACTTAGCATGCTTTGTTCCCCTTGAAGCTTGGTTGAACCTAATCCTTGAAGCCTAGTTGGGATTATGATATTGATGAATGTGATAATTGAACCAAAACATTAACTCTGAAAATTGAATGGCATATTAGTGTATGTTGGGCCCATGCTTGTCTATGTTTAAATGTGATTCATTGATGGTATAATAATTAAATAATGAGATCCATGGAAGGACTTTGAAATGTGATATGCTTATATGAGTATGATAGGTGAAATACAAAGGTTTGATATTATCTTTTCACTTATGATGTTGTCTCTATTATAAATATGTATGACATTGCATTGCATTAAAGCATAATGTTAGCTGCTTTGTATTACTAAGCCGTTGGCTTAGCGCGATAGTGTTGATCGCGCAGGTGACAGAGTTGAACCCGAGAGTTCCTCGAGACCGAGTGAGAGTAGACATTAAAGAGTTTATTTTGGGACTTAAAGATCAGAGAAAAGCTGCCAATCATGTATAACTTCTTTATATTTTGCAAAGTATTGTTTATAATGTGAATGTATGTATATTTGTAAATATGGATTTAAATGTTTTCATATATGTAACTATTTTATAAATTCCGCTGCGTATTAAGTAAATGTACTTGTATCTATTTTGTTTTATATTATAAGTTAATTACTTAATGTATAATGATAAAGATTATGGTATATTTTAAAATGATTTGATGGATAAAGAAAACCGTAGCATCCCTATGTTCAGTGCACGTATATTACATTGTGGTGTTTGTAGTGTGCTTGTACTGGATGTGGGGGTGTTACAATTGTTTTGGTATCAGAGCCTAGGTTTGAGATTCTCAACCTAGGTAAAATGAAAGAAAAAGAATATTTTGACTTTAAAAGTTAGTTTTTGAATAACATACATGTTTGGTATTGGCAGTCTCTGATCTTTAATGAGATGTATTCTACTGTGTTTGCAGACATAGGTTGTAATGGATTCTCACTTACGTCAGTCAGTAGAGGGTAGTGCGGAGAGTGTAGCTCTGGATGAGGTTAGGGATGGAGTTGGAGTGGATAGTGCTGGAGAGGTACCTGCTTCTGTGTCGGGGAGACCAGCGGGTGAGGAGGTTCCGCCAGTTTGGCTTAGGCATGTGGTTGATTTGTTGAGGCAAGCACCAGTGCAACCATCGCCACCACCCCCACAGCTTTTGGTATCAGTGAGGCATTATGACAAATTACGGAAGTATGGAGCAGAAGATTTCTTGGGTACTATTGATCCAGCTATAGCTGAGCAGTGGTTAGATAAAGTACACAGAATATTTGTTCAGTTACAAGCCACTCCAGAAGAAAAATTTGACTATGCAAGATCATTGTTGCAGAAGGATGCATATGACTGGTGGAAGACAGTGCCTCATGCTATGGATGATCCACCAACATTGTCCTATGCTGATTTTCTAAGAGAGTTTGAATTGAAGTATACTCCAAGGGAGTATAAAGATGTGAAGAAAATGGAGTTTCTAAGCTTGAAGCAAGACAACCGGTCAGTAACTGAATATGAGGTTGAATTTATCCGGTTGAGCCATTATGCTGGGGGTATTATATCTGATGAGATAGATAGATGCAGGAGATTCGAGGAGGGATTGAGGCCCTCTATTATGTGTCTTGTGGCTGGATCTAGATATCATGATTTTTCCCAGCTTGTGGCAGCAGCTAGGAGTGTGGAGAGAGCTCAGAATATTGCAGTGGCTGCTTCTGAGGAAGAGATCAGGGTGAGAAGACTCCAGTTTGAGGCAGGGTCTTCGTCTGTAAAGAGAGGTAAAGGAAGCTTCATTCCTCGGGTTAGTAGGAGTCAGAGGCCAACTGGTAGGTCAGTACAGTTTCAGAGACAGAGATCTAGACCTACAGTTTCAGTGGCGAGTGCTTCGACCCCAGTGACTCAGAGATCCACTCTACCCATATGCATTCATTGTGGTAGGCCACATGGTGGTACTTGTTGGAGGACTAGTGTGGCAGGGGTATGTTTCAGATGTGGATCGCCTGATCATTTTGTTAGAGATTGTCCTGGCAGGCAGGAGCAGATGCCGGTTGATTCTACAGCTTCTCGATCTAGTGTGAGGGGAGGTCGAGGAGGCAGGAGTTTCAGTAGAGGAGGTAGATCTAGGTTCAATTCTAGAGGAGGTTCTACATCCAGGGAGAGTAGACCAGAGGAGGCTGGATCTTCTCAGAGGATTTATGTGATGCAGAGGTAACCAGATGCTTCGGCAGTCATAGCTGGTACTCTCTCTTTATTTGGTATTTCAGTACTTGCTTTGATTGATCCCTGATCCACTCATTCATATATTAGTGCATCTGTTTTGCCTGTGTCTGATGTGCATGTTGAATCCCTAGGATTTGATTTATTGGTGACAAATCCTTTAGGGCATAGTGTGATTGTTAGTAAGGTGCATCGAGACAGTGCCGTAATGGTGCAAGGTGATGAGTTCCTTGGAGATTTAATTGAAATGCCTTTTAAGGAATATGATTTGATCCTAGGCATGGACTGGTTATCTAGACATGGAGCTGTGGTAGATTGTCAAAAGAAAGTTGTTACCTTGAGAACTGATGATGGTAGAGATGTGATAGTATCTAATGAGCAGGGACAGTTAGCATCCTTGTTTGTTTCAGCTGTTGCAGCTAGGAGGTTGATTAGAAAAGGGTGTGATGCTTACCTTGCTCATATTCTGGATACTAGAGTAGTGAGTTCTCAAATTGATAGTATACCTACAGTGGCAGAGTTTCCAGATGTGTTTCCAGAAGAGTTGCCAGGGTTTCCTCCTGAGAGAGAGGTGGAGTTTGGTATTGAATTGTTGCCTGGTACCACTCCTATCTCTATTACTCCTTATAGAATGGCACCTGCTGAACTGAGAGAATTGAAGGTGCAGTTGCAGGAGTTGTTGGATAAAGGGTTTGTTCGCCCTAGTGTTTCACCGTGGGGAGATCCTGTATTATTTGTGAAGAAGAAGGATGGTACTATGAGATTATGTATCGATTATAGCCAATTGAACAAGGTGACTATTAAAAATAAATATCCTTTGCCTAGAATTGATGATCTCTTTGATCAATTGAAGGGTGCAGCAGTGTTTTCCAAGATCGATTTGAGATCAGGGTACCATCAGTTGAGGGTCAGAACTGAAGATGTTCCTAAAACAGCCTTTCGTACAAGATATGGGCATTATGAGTTTTTAGTTATGCCTTTTGGTTTGACGAATGCACCTGCAGCTTTTATGGACTTGATGAATAGGGTGTTCAGACCCTATTTGGATAAGTTTGTGGTAGTTTTTATTGATGATATTTTGGTGTATTCGCGTAATGAGGAGGAGCATGACAAGCATCTGCGAATTGTGCTGCAAATTTTGAGAGAGAAGCAATTGTTTGCTAAACTGTCGAAGTGTGAGTTTTGGCTTGACCAAGTAACTTTTCTCGGTCATATAGTTTCCTCAGAGGGTATTAGAGTTGATCCGAGTAAAGTTGAAGCTATTTTGAATTGGAGTCCACCAAAGTCTGTGACTGAAGTTAGAAGTTTTCTGGGTTTGGCAGGCTATTACCGACGGTTTGTGAAAGGATTTTCTTTGATAGCTACTCCACTTACCAGATTACTTCGAAAGGGAGTTAGATTTGTGTGGACAGATCAGTGTCAGGCTAGCTTTGAACATTTGAGAGAAATGTTGACTCAAGCGCCTGTTCTTACTTTACCTGTGGAAGAAAAACTATATGTGATTTACAGTGATGCTTCACATAGTGGTTTGGGTTGTGTGTTGATGCAAGAAGGTAAAGTTATAGCTTATGCTTCTCGACAGTTGAAGCCGCATGAGCTTAACTATCCGACGCATGATTTAGAATTAGCAGCCATTGTGTTTGCATTGAAGATTTGGCGACACTATCTGTATGGAGAGAAATGTTTTATTTATACAGACCATAAAAGTTTAAAATATTTGGGTGTCCAAAGAGAGCTCAATCTTCGACAGAGGAGATGGTTGGAATTGATTAAAGACTACGACTATTTGATTGATTATCATCCTGGTAAAGCAAATGTGGTTACTGATGCCTTGAGTCGAAAGTCTTTAGCAGGTTTGACTGTTTATTCACTCTTGTTGCTTGTTGAATTGAGAGCATTGCATGCTAGTTTTGTATCTTGTGGTGATGGTGCATTGTTGGCACAGTTGCAATTGAAACCAGTATTGTTGGATCAGATTAAAGAGGCTCAATTGACTAATGAGAAGATTCAAAAGATTGTTTCAGATTGTCAGAGTGGAAAGAGTCGAGATTTTATTGTGAGAAGTGATGGAAGTCTTTGGTTTAAGAATAGATTGTGTGTACCTGATGATGTTAATTTGAGAAGAATTATTTTAGAAGAAGCACATCAGTCAGTATTTGCTATGCATCTGGGCAATACAAAGATGTATCATGATTTGAAGCAGAATTATTGGTGGTCTAGTTTGAAGAGAGACATTGCAGATTTTGTGTCAAAATGTCTCACATGTCAGAGGATAAAAGCTGAGCATCAGGTTCCAACAGGGTTACTTCAACCTTTAGCAGTGCTTGAATGGAAATGGGATAGAGTAACCATGGATTTTGTGTCTGGTTTGCCATTGACACAAAAGAAGCATGATGCTATTTGGTTGATTGTTGACAGGTTGACTAAGATAGCTCATTTTCTTCCGGTTCGGATGGATTATTCTCTGGAGAGGTTAGCTGAACTGTATATTCATGAGATTGTAAAGTTGCATGGTGTCCCAATTTCTCTAGTGTCTGATCGAGATCCCCGGTTTACTTCAAGGTTTTGGAAGAGTTTACATGATGCTTTGGGTTCTCGATTACACTTCAGTACTGCTTTCCATCCGCAGACAGATGGACAGTCAGAGAGAGTGATACAGATTATTGAGGACATGTTGCGAAGCTGTGTCATTGATTTCTCTGGAAGTTGGGATAGATTTTTACCACTTGTGGAATTTGCTTACAATAACAGTCATCAATCCAGCATTGGTATGGCACCATTCGAAGCATTGTATGGTAGACGGTGTAGGACACCTCTATGTTGGAATGAACTTGGAGAAGGTAAGTTAATTGGTCCTGATTTGGTTAAAGAAACTGAAGAGAAAGTGAAATTGATTCGAGATAGGTTGAAAGCAGCTTCAGACCGACAGAAGTCTTATGCAGATTTAAAGAGGAGAGACATAAAGTTTGATGTTGGAGATAAAGTATTTTTGAAAGTGTCTCCTTGGAAAAAGATTTTGAGGTTTGGTCGGAAAGGGAAGCTGAGTCCTCGTTTTATTGGACCATATGAAGTTTTGGAGAAAATTGGACCGGTTGCTTATCGGCTTGCTTTGCCACCTGAGTTGGATAGGATCCATAATGTATTCCATGTTTCTATGTTGCGGAGGTACAGGTCGGATCCATCTCATGTTTTGCCAATTGAATCTATCGAAGTGAGTTTAGATCTGACATTTGAAGAAGAACCAGTTGCTATTTTGGCATATGATATGAAAGAGTTGAGGAATAAGAAAGTGCCTTTGGTGAAGGTTCTATGGAAGAATCATGGGAGAGAAGAGGCAACTTGGGAAAGTGAGCAAGCAATGCGAGATCAATATCCTCAGTTATTTAGGACTTGATAACAGGTAATTTCGAGGACGAAATTTCTTTTTAGAGGGGAAGAATTGTAATATCCCAATGTATGCCTTGGAAGTTTTGAATATTGTTGTTGTTTTATATTGGATTGAATGCATATGTTAATTTGCAAGAGAAAAGAAATTAAAAGAAAGTGTATATGTTGTATATATGGAAGTATAAATAACATATACATAAGTCAAAAGGGATGGTCAATGGAAGAGGATATTTATTTGTTGTGTGTGAAATGACCTAAATGGGCAAGTAAGTGAAAGAGAGTTAAAACAAATGGAAAGGGGTATTTAGGTAATTTCTTGTTTTGGAATACATGGTGGAGATTTAAAGAGATGATAATTTGACTTTTCTTTATTTATTCTTCTTCTCTTTCCCATATGTTGGCCGGCCATTCCAAAGCAAGAGAGCAAAAGTGAGATTTGTTTATTCCAAACTCAAATTGAAGGAAGAATCAAAGGATTAAGTTGGAGATTTGTGGAATTTCCTCAATTTTGGTAAGTACTCTCTTGTTTTCTTTTGTTATTTTTGAAGTTGTGTTTGAGGTGAGTTATGGTTTGTTGATATTATGATTTAGATGTGTTTGTGATGTGTTTTTAAGTGTTGAAATTGATTGTAAGTTAAGAGATTAAATTGGTGTTGATATTGGAAGTGTTGAAGTTGAGTTTGTTTTAGGGTTCTGAGTTGGTATATGTTGTTAATGTTAAGTTTTGTTGATTATTTTCATAGATCTTCATGTTGGTTATGTTTGTTGGAGTTGTAAGCATTAAACATGTGATTTTGGTCGAAGGCAGTGGCATTCTGGATGCCACGCCCATGGCCCTTTGGTGCCATGGCCGTGGAGGTGTTGGATAATTTGGACAGCTTTGGTTTCTACCCCACGCCCGTGGGGATTGAGGTGGCCACGGCCGTGGGCTATTATGTGTGTTGTTGGATTGTTAATTATGATCTAAAGGTCTAAGAGGAGGTTAACAAGTGATAAATTGTATTGGAATTGATGTGGTTCATCATTGTTTTGGTTTAGGTTGTGAAGAAGGTGATTTGCCCTAATTTGGGAAGTGAAGAATCTTGGAAAAAGGAGAGTGCTTAGAGTTGTGTGAATTGTTATTGAGGTAGGTACAAACCTTGTATTGTTGCATATATTCATATGATGTTGAGATTGAATATACATTTGATGATATTGTTGACTTATATGAATAATGTGATTTGTGATGTTATATGTATAATGTGAAGGATATGATGAGGTAATTGATTAATGAGGTAATTGATTATGTATACTTGATTAATGAAATATTATAATATGAATTGAGACATGATAGGATATGAGGCTATTGTGATTGGCTATGATAACTTAAATGTGATGTGAAGCCATTTGTGATTGGCTATGATGATTCAATTGAAAGAAATAAGGCATGTTTGCCTAGATGATGATGAGAATTGAGAATGGAAATGATAATTAAATAATAAATTAATTGTGTGGCTAATGTGTTATTCCATTTTCAGAGTTTGTTGTTGGTGGCATGCCTAATATTAGTAACAATCTCTTGAGGTTAGGTTGGAATTGATCCTTGAAGCCTAATTGAGATGTTACAACCCTTGAAGCTAGGTTGGGTTCGTTCTTGAAGCCAAGTTAGGTTGATACTTAGCATGCTTTGTTCCCCTTGAAGCTTGGTTGAACCTAATCCTTGAAGCCTAGTTGGGATTATGATATTGATGAATGTGATAATTGAACCAAAACATTAACTCTGAAAATTGAATGGCATATTAGTGTATGTTGGGCCCATGCTTGTCTATGTTTAAATGTGATTCATTGATGGTATAATAATTAAATAATGAGATCCATGGAAGGACTTTGAAATGTGATATGCTTATATGAGTATGATAGGTGAAATACAAAGGTGTGATATTATCTTTTTCACTTATGATGTTGTCTCTATTATAAATATGTATGACATTGCATTGCATTAAAGCATAATGTTAGCTGCTTTGTATTACTAAGCCGTTGGCTTAGCGCGATAGTGTTGATCGCGCAGGTGACAGAGTTGAACCCGAGAGTTCCTCGAGACCGAGTGAGAGTAGACATTAAAGAGTTTATTTTGGGACTTAAAGATCAGAGAAAAGCTGCCAATCATGTATAACTTCTTTATATTTTGCAAAGTATTGTTTATAATGTGAATGTATGTATATTTGTAAATATGGATTTAAATGTTTTCATATATGTAACTATTTTATAAATTCCGCTGCGTATTAAGTAAATGTACTTGTATCTATTTTGTTTTATATTACAAGTTAATTACTTAATGTATAATGATAAAGATTATGGTATATTTTAAAATGATTTGATGGATAAAGAAAATCGTAGCATCCCTATGTTCAGTGCACGTATATTACATTGTGGTGTTTGTAGTGTGCTTGTACCGGATGTGGGGGTGTTACAAAAACGTTCTTTAATGTCTAGTGCTAAGTGATTGGGAGGTATTGGGATTGTTCGGTTGTATCACATCATTTACTTCATCCTTGAAGTGCTCTTGAAATTAATGAATCAGCTCACATTTTCAAAATGTCATGCCTTTACCTTAGCCCCATTACAACCAAATGAAAGACCTTATGATTGATGATTGATTGAAATTTAGTGGTGGAAGTTTGATTGGTAAGCATGCTTATGGTGATAATTTGTCATTGAATGTTATGACTATAAACACTACCTATTTAAACACTTCAAGAGTTGGTGAGGGAGTGTCAATATTGGTTATGTGTGGAAAATCACTAAATTGCATGAGTATTGGTTATATTTGGTTTGATATTGATTGCAGATTTAAGAAATTAGAAGTCTTGATATACTCTTATAATTCTTGAACTTGGCTAAACTTTCTTGTTTACTTGTTTCAATTTAACTTTGCTTGGGGACAAGCAAAGGATTAAGTGTGGGGTAGTTGTTTTGATCATATATGTACATATATTTAGGTGAATTTTATTGAATTTAAGTTAATTTTTCTCTTTATTTTTGTTTAAAATTCGCTTTAAGTGTTTGATTTAGATGGAAGCTCGAAAGAATGAATTGAAGGATCAAAAAAGTGGAAAAATATGTGACACGCCCAAGAGACATGGCTAAGCCATTGTGTAGACCCTTAATTTCTGACCCAATCCGATCTAATATGTTTTATTTAGTCCAAAATGATTTTTGTTGTTTAATTGGTCCGAAATAAA
Organism: Garcia nutans; assembly: GCA_947685225.1. NCBI lineage: Eukaryota > Viridiplantae > Streptophyta > Magnoliopsida > Malpighiales > Euphorbiaceae > Garcia > Garcia nutans. The sequence continues at coordinate 42,824,674 of CANTUV010000031.1, forward strand.
TTTAATTAAGTAATTTTTACCTTAGTATCTAATTTTTATTAATAAAAAATAAAATAAACAAATAAAAATTAAAAAATAAAAATAAAAATAAAATCGGAGTCGAAAAAAAAATCGGCAGTGAAAAGCAGTGGTGCGGGCGCCTAGCACTTCACCTGCACCTGCGGGCAAAATAACTTCCCGCAGGATTTTCCTGCGGACTGGTACGCCCACTGGCCCCAGCCACGGGCCCGGCTGCCGCAGTTTTCTCCAGCGTAAAATTTTTCGGCGCAAATTTTTCGAAACCTAATCCAATTGGGTTTTAATTTCTTTTTTTATTATTATTATTACTTGCCATGTGTAATTAGAAATAAACAACCTAAAACCATTATAAATAAGGACCAATAGAACCAAATTGGGGAAAAAAAAAGAGGCAGTAGCTTGATTTTTTGAAACCAAATCAGTGAAGGAAAAGGGAAACTCAATTCAAGTGATTTTTAAAAGCAGCAGCAGCACGAATTAAGCAATTAAAAGGCAACAAAGGATTGTCTTTGGAGCTAGTTCACCCAAGAAGAATTGTTTTTGGAGGAATCAACAAAAGAAGGTATGTTAAATTCTTTTTGATTTATGTTTTCACAGCAGCAAACCTATGAAATTAAGGTTTTTTAAATAAAAAACTTTAGAACTTTAATTTAATTTTTCAAGATTAAAACACTAATACATTACTTTATTTTCCAAAAAGACTTAAAATTATTATTTTTTGCTTCTTCAAAAGCCTCAAAACCCTAATTGAACAAATTCTTTGACAAAACCAAAACTCGATTCTGTTTCTTTCAAATTTTAAAAATAAGTTCTATTTCATTCAAAAAGTCTTCAAAAACATATTTTCTACTTATAAAAACTTCAATCCGTGTGTTTAAATTCATAAAACCTCATGAAATCATCAAATTGTCTTTTTAAACCAACCCTAATTTTAAAGCATAAAACCCTAATTCAACTTTTAAACCTAAAATAGTAAACCCTAAACCTTTTAAAATAGTAAACCCTAAATTTTTCTAAACTTTAATCCTTTAAAACATAAAAAACATAAAAACACAAATATGCTAATTTTACACAGTAGCTTAAAAATACAATTTAAAATCACAAATCAAAGTACTTTAAAGTGTCTAAAACCCTAGTTTCATGATTTCACCATTCAAGCCTTAATTTGGTTAATCAAAGAGTCTTACCAACCTTTTAAAACATAAAACTCTCATCTATTTTAAATCCATAAAAATTCACATTAGCTATAATTGAACTTTTATTTGCTTTATTCAATTCTATATTTATTTATACCTTGATTTATCTCTTATGCTTTAATCTATTTAATTTCAATACTTGATTTATTTAATTTATCGTGGATGGATGTTTATTTTATTGATATTTAAATACTTTTAATGAATGATTTATTTATTATGGATGATTATTTACTTTTATCAATCAATTTAGATTTCCAAAAGTTGTAAGAGGTATGTTCCCACTTGGTGTATACCTCATTATTTAAACATCATGTAATTTAATTTGCTTTTCTATTTTAAAACATATGTAAAGGGCATGTTTCTACCTTTTGGTGGGTGTCCTATTTAGGCATGTGATGTAAGGACATGTTTCCATCCTTGGATGGGTGTCTATTTATTTACTTTGTTTGGACATTGCTTTGGTTTTAATATAATGATGTTTTTTTTAATTATTGTGTGTAATATGGATAATATTATTATACTTAAGATTTTTATAATATTAAGACCTGTAAAGGAGGCCTGTTCTAATGAACCGGGCGTTGTGGGGGATGCTGGGCCATTTCTCACCTTCCCCACACGTACCCAACTTTCCGAACCTATTAGGGGGTTGGGGATTCCTTAGCAATCGAGTCATCCACCCCTTTCATTTTTCCCGGTTCGTCCAGGTGGCTAATCCATTTTCTCCGGACTTAGGTCCGTGTTCTCTAAGGCCCCGAGCCTAAACAGTGCTGAAGTCGCAAGAACCATTCCACCGGGAGTGGGGGCGAAAATCCCTGCTCACAGTGGCGACTCCACTGGGGATAAGAGAAGCTGATTCCGTGGTCTTTATATTATTCTATTCTTTCTTATAATGATTTTATCCATTGCATCATATTAGTTTGCATCGTGTGCGTGAGTTAGGACGCCCGTGTTACCCATGTTGTGTTATGTAAGGGATACCATACTTTCACTCAAGGTATGGAGATCGAACATGGCATAACCACTCATAGCCTCGTACCGTTTGGTATATACTTGCTATTGGAACCTAAGCCTTTCTACCCAAAGACTAAAGCTCATGTAATTGGCCTAGTTACTTTCCTTAGGTTTTACCCTAAATGCATGTTGTTTGACTATGGTTAGTTTATCTTAGTCTAAATCATGGCTTATTTGTTTGTTCTTTTAATAATATGACCTAAGTATATTGTAAGCTCAAAATAAAATTTTCTTTAAAATCCAAAAGACCAAAGCTATTTTTTAAAACTTTTCAAAATGGTCTTTGGACATAAGACTTTTTCTAAAAACAAATTAAAAAAAAAATTCTTTGGCCCATGGCCCAAATACTAAGCCCAAAATCTATTTTTCTAAATGGGCTTAGAAACAAAACTATTTTCACCTAACATTTTCTTGCAAAGAGCTTGCAAAAATATTTAGGTCAATTATGAAATACCAAAAATCAATTGTGGGCCTAGTTTACACTAAGAATAAATTAACTATGGGCTTGTTTTTGGGATGAACCACTAGTTACCTCTTTTCAAGTGAGAAATCTATTTATAATAAGCCTCTTAATTTTGTTTTAATCCAATATAGCATAAAAGCTACTTTAGTTGGTTGAATGGATTAAAACCTAATTAATGGGAATTATCATGGATTGATTTCCATTTTCAAGGATATAACTATTGGTTGAAACGTCCGAGGGAATTATTCGAAAGCAAGATACCCCATGTTGGTATTTTGTTAACCATATACCTAGGAAAAGAGACTCGCCATTCGTTTGTGGATGTTATAAGGTTGGAAGGAATGTGCTATTTATCCTTATTTGTTGTTTGTGCATACATGCATACATTTGCATCTCATCTCATTGATCCTCTCTGGCTCACAGCCCTGGATTACAATAGTTCTAAAGCTTACAACAATCCAACCTACGCCGGAGACAAAGCATCTAGCAACGTCTCAATCACTTGCTCACCAAAAACAATGGAGCCCGAACAAATTCAAAGGATGGTTGATGAGGCTCTCAAAGCCAAGATGAAAGAAATCAAAGAGGCCCTAGCTGAGACCATGAAGAACCAATTGATTGCAATCTTAGAAAACCATGCCGAGGCATCTGCTAGCACTAAGAAACCAAAGGACAAAGGGAAGACCAAAGTTAGTGAAGTAGCTTTTGATGATGATAAGGTTATCATTGATGATGATGATTGGACTCAATATTACCAAGATCTTCAAGACAAAAAGGAACCGAAGGTTGTTGAGAAGGCAACTATTAAAAAGACCGAGACATCTGATGTAGAAAAGATGATAGATGATTTAGAAAAGAAATTTGAGAAAAAGCTGAAAACTGAAGAAATGTCCAAAGTTGACAAATTATTTGAGCTAGATGAAGAGGTCCGATACAAGTTCAAGATGCCATCTTTTGCTAAGTACAATGGCATCAGAAATCCTCATCTCCATGTGAAGTAGTATATTACTGCCATGCAGTCTGCTTGAGCTACTAAGGCTCAAACCCTAAAGTACTTCATGCTCTCATTGAACCCTGTTGTCAAAAATTGGTTCAATACATTAGATGATGGAACACAAAAGAGCTGGGATCTACTTTACAAAGCCTTTATCCAACAATATGGATATAATATCGAGTTGGAGGTTACCTTGATGGAAGTGGAGTCCATAAGGCAAAGGCCAAATGAGAATTTTATGGACTATGTGAAGCGATGGAGAAGCAAGGCCGCTTTACTCAAGAAGAGGCCCGATGAATCCGATCAAATAAGGATGATTGTGAGAGGGGTGTTACCTAATCTTCGTGAGAGGATGTCTCATACACTCATCCATGATTTCAAAGATCTTCTCCAAGCTGGTCTACAAATTGAAGAGTGGGAAAGGGAGAAGAATCGCTTTTCAATGAAAAGGAATGAGAAAGGGAACTACCAGTCGGGCAATCAAAGCACACAAAAAGAAGTCGATGTCAATACAACTGGTCAAGCAAATAGAAGGCAGTTTTCAAATTTGGGGAAGCCTTTGTCTTGGGTCTTGGACAAGCTACAAAAGAAAGGGTTGTTACAACCATTGGCTCCTCAACCTTTGCCTAGTCCATTACCTCTAAAATTTGATACTAAGTCTTTTTATCAGTTTCATCAGACTCAAGGACATGAGACTGATAGATGTACTCGATTAAGGCATGAGATCCAAGATTTTATTGATAGTGGCAAGCTACCAAAGCCGGATAAGCCCAACACCAAAGACAATCCATTACCAAGGTTCAATAGAGTACCTCCACTGGCAACCTTCATGGTGGGAAAAGGATTGGAAGAAAATTTTGTTTTATCCTCTTTTCAAGATGGGAATGTTGAAGATGTGAAGGGAAAAGAAGCCTAACTCAATGAACTTTCCTTAGCTTGAATGTTGCTTTTCAATCTTACTTTATTTAATATTTTGGAACTATTGTGTTTTTCAAATTTAAAGTTGCTTGATTAAATTACTTTCATCAAAATTTTTATTGGCCTTTGTTTATTTTGGTGCTCAACCAATGAGGAATATAGCTTGATAATTCATGAATTAATATATTTATGCATCATGACTTGAATGACTTTACTAGGTAAGGGAATGGCTCTATAGCATTGAGTTGTGTATTCTTACTTAGAGAGGGCTCCTGCATAATTATCTTTGTCTAGGTCTTAGTCAGTCTTAGAACATGTTTTGACAAACTTTTGAGGCGAAATTGAACTCTGCTTATTTAAGGGAGAGATGATCTAGGCATTGTTTGATTAGCCAACGACTAGTATCCACCTAATTAAATATCAATCCCTAGTTGTCCCTTTGAGCCTTCATAAAATTTTAGCTTTTTATTGGCTTGCAAACTCCAATAACCTACCCTGAGCTGTTGTGATACTTTTGACAAGTTTTATGATTACTAAGATGAATAGGCAAGAAGCTCAAAGAAAGCAATGATTAGTCAAGATCATGAGGATAGTTGAAGTTTCAAGACTGTCACGACCCAATTTGTACATATGTACAGTACATCCATGTACCGTACATCCGCGTACAGTAACAGGAGCCGTCCCGAGTAATCACCAAAGAACACAAAGTGAAAGGAAGCTCTATAGGACAAAAAGGACCTAACTGAAAAGATTGTAAAAGTTTTGGGGAGGTAACTATAATTTTCAAAAGTTGTACTGGAGGTTCTTAATAGTGCATATAACAGACTCCAGAAATGGAAAGTAGAGAAAAATTGGGTCGAAATGGAACACCACGGTTTTTCCCGAAAACGCATAGTTTGAGAGATACAGTGGATTCTTGACCAAGGGTATTTTTGTCATTCTTGTGATAAAAATGTATACACTGGAAAACAAGACACGTAAAGGTATCCGAAGTAAACGGAAGGACTCCGCAGTGATCGATGTTGAAGAACGAACCTAAGTGGAGACCCGAATCACGTAAGGACCTAAAGGGAATTTTTACAAAAGTCAAGGGCATGAGCGTAATTTTTATAAATTAGTTCAAAATCAAGAATGAATGTCGGAAATGGAAACGAGAGGTTGAAAGGAGGAGAACGGTACATTTTACGCGTCGTAAAACCACCCGGGTACGAAGAAAAGGCAAAACCTTCCATTGAAGGGTATTTTGGTCTTTTCACTTCCACCCATTTTCTAGAAAAGGGACAGATGGCATAGTAATTTTCTAGAAAAGGACACATGGCAAAATCTTGTTTAAAGACACTTTTGGGTTGGATTAATCTTAACCCTCCATATGGCACCATCCTAGTTAAAGATACTTTTGTGGTGGTTATATCTTAACCCTCCAAAATAAAATTAATTAAATAAATGGAAAATAGAAAAATATAAAAAGGGAGAGAAGGATGATTAAAGAACAAAGGACACATTTTTCTCTCCATTTTTGAGAGGTATGGCCAAAATTCTCTCCATCAAAAAAAGGGAAGGAATTTTTCAAGTGTTCAAGTGGAATTTTGGAAGGAAAAGCTTAATTTTAAGGTAAGGATTCCAATTCTAGCTTTAGTTTATTCATTTGATTGATAGTTTTCAAGTTATCAATGAAAGAAAAGTTATGAAAATTATAGGAAATCAAAGGGATAAAGAAGAATAAGGGAAGAAAGAATAGGACAAGCAAGGAACAAAGCAAATAAACAAGGTTTGGTACTTGAATCATTGCCCTTTTCAATTAATTCACATATTTTGCATTATGGGACTTTTGAAATGGTTTTGAAATAATGTTATTTTGTGTGGTAAATATGTGGGAAAGTGCTCTTGAACCATTTGTAATCAATTGATTGTGAAAAGAATGAAAACAAAACAAACTAGCTAAACTTTGCTCAATTATCCATAAATTTTGATGAACTTTTAATCACTCCTTTGGTTTGATTTTTGGAAGAGGGACCCTTAGTCCTTCAATGGTATCACAAAAGGATTCTAAAAATCAATTTTGCAAGAAAAAAATGAATTTCCCTCAAGTTTGGAAAATTGGGCCGAATGGTCCCTTTTGGGCACCATTCTGCAGCTTTCATTTTGGGCAGTCCGTTGAAGGGGCAAACGAAAGAATTTTTCGACGAAATTTTACATGCATTTAGTTAACTTATGAAAGTGTTTCCCTGAAAAAATTCATCCAAAAATAAGGTTGTTTACTTTGTCAAAACTGTTGCCAAGTTGACTGATTTTCAGCAGTAAAAACAGATTTTACTATTTAGTTGTCGCGCGCCATTGCGTTGCCGATTTTACGCACCGCGCTACTATTAATTTGGTCATTTTTCTAAATGTGTTAAAACTTGAATATTATGATATGGATTGATGTTAAATCATATAAAGTGACATGAAGGAGAATCGGAAATGACCGGAAAGGCATCATGACAAGTTATTCCGACAATACATGCATTATGGAAAAATCATGGCTTATTGAATATCATGATCAAATAAAGTAATAAATTGTTTACGCTCTACTTGGTTATGACAGAACCCTTGAGATAAGGGTATGATGCATCATACTATTACTGCAGTACTGCTTTTGACATGATATGATATTCCGGCTAAAGGCCGATGATTGCAATGACATGATCAATGATGCAATGATAATGGCCATTGGCACATGTGCAAGAATTATGATGAAAGATAATGAAATATGATCATGACGAGATATGTTTATCATGACCCTTCCTTATCCGCTGACGTTCTGTTAAACCAGTAGAGCAACCAAAATGATAAAGCAAGAGAAATGATTTAAATTCAAATTATTCAGTCAAGCCTTTTTACCATCTGTGTTTTGTATTGATTCCTTTCAAGTATTTAACGTATATAAATGTATGTTCAAATCATTCTTTCATTTTATTATTTTATTGCAATGATTTAAGTACCCACTAAGCAATTGCTTAGCGAGTTTAGTTTCCCTCTAAACTCGTAGGTTAAATGAGGAGACGAGATTGCAGCATGTCCTGCGCAGCTGGCCTTGACTACTACTTTGGGTAGGAGTTTGGATATGATTGATTGTAGCAATATGGCATGTACATAAGCTTGTATGATCTAGCAAATAAATGTATAATAATGAAAAGCTAGAACACGTACACTGCTAGTAATTTAATAAATCTTATTTGGGTTTAGCACTTATGTATGCAAGTATAGAAGTGTGAATTCTTCTTGCAGGATTGTAGTTGAGGTTATAAGGGTGGATTATTGGGAGTGTGCTTGAGTTGAATTGTGAAACAAAATATTTTTCAAAAATTAAAAAAATCAGTTTTGGCGACACTTGGGACCTCCATTTTTAGGGGAGGTTCTGGCAAATTTTTTTTTAAAATCTGCACTTAAAATTGGCTAAGTAAAATGTTAAGACACAACCACCATGAAATAACAGTCCATCTTGGTCTATAAACGTAGGCTAAGATGGGGTGTTACAAAGACCATGAAGATAGTTGAAGTTTCAAGACCATAAAGATAGTTGATGTTTTCAAGACCATAAGGGTAGCTGAAGTTTTCAAGTCCATAAGGGTTGTAACACCCCGATACTCCATATAAATAATATACATATACCTTGTATACATACAGTAATCATATAAAGTATAAGGATGTCACTTTTCGTTACACTTTAAAAACCTTTAACTGAGTTCAAATCATATCTTTCATAAAGTATTTCTTTTAATGATCTTATACTTAAGCATAATAATAATCTTGTCTTTAACAAAACTTCATTTATACATATGAATACATTCTTATAGTAAAATACAGCATAATTAAATTATACATGTATGCAACACACTCTAGTTGGTCTCATAACACACTTACCTTACTCGTGGCATACCGATTGACTTTTAGATCAACCACCTATTCACCTGCGCGATTTACATAATCACGCTAAGCTAAAAAGCTTAGTAGTACAAAGAAATAATTTAAAATATACATTTCAAATAAATCATATTTCATATATTAACATCATGTATTACCATTTTCTTATCATATTTACCCTTTTTAATGCACTCTCTATATATTTCCACCATTCTCATAATATATATATATATACTCCTATACATCATTCCAACAAATCACAATTCAATGACTTAACAAAACCTTCATGAAATAATGCTCACAATTTCCACATCTATAAACATTTTACACATCATATTATGTTTTCATAAACTCATCATTCAACATAGCTTCTCAAGCCATATTCACTTTCAATCATTTACTTATGTATTGTATACATCTCATTCCATGATTATCATCATATATCACATAATGTTATATTTCATTCCATAATTCACATTAAAAAAAAGACATGCATGGGCCCACAAGACACTAATATGCCATTCAACTTTCAGAGTTAATGTTTTGGTTTAATTTTCTCATTTATCATTATCCCAACTAGGCTTCAAGGATTAGGTTCAACCAAGCTTCAAGGGGAAACAAAGCATGCTAAGTATCAACCCAACTTGGCTTCAAGAACCAATCCAACCTAGCTTCAAGGGTTGTAACATCTCAATTAGGCTTCAAGGACTAGACCCAACCAAGCTTCAAGGGGAGTAAAACATGTTAAACTTCTACCCAACTTTGCTTCAAGGATCAAGCCCAACCTAACTTCAAGAGATTGTTACTATAGGCATGCCACCAACAACAAACTCTGAAAATGGAATAACACATTAGCCACACAACTCATTCATTATTTCATTATCAATTCCATTCTCAATTCTCATCATTATCTAGGCAAACATGCCCCACTTGTTTCAATTGAATCATCATAGCCAATCACAATGGCTTCACATGTCATTTGAATTATCATAGCCAATCACAATGGCTTCACATGTCATTTGAATTATCATAGCCAATCACAATGGCTTCACATGTCATTTGAATTATCATAGCCAATCATAATGGCTTCACATGTCATTTGAATTATATCTCAATTCACATTACAACACTTCATCATTCAAGTATACATAATCAATTTCGTTGAACATATAGACAATATGTCCATTTATTTCATTGCAATCACTATTACCAACCATAATGACATCACATTTCATCACTTCTCAAGGTACATTAACATAATTCATCATTAAAATATTTATCATAACCAATTGCATTGCACATACCTTTTTGAATGATCACCATAGCTTTCACACTATACAATTAATAACATTAGTCACATTGTATTAACCATATAATAAATTACTTAACATTGTTGTAGGTCACAAAATCATATAAAAGAATGCATCTATGTAAGTTGTACTTACCTCAAGAACTACTCCCATTAATCTATACACTTCCTCTTCCAAGAGTTTTCACATTAGGTTAGTGCAACATAATCTCTTCCAAACCTAATCCAAAGATAATTACACCCATAAAAAGTAAGAATGATGACTGACTAGGGCAAACACAACACATGACATGCTCACCAACACGGGCGTGTTCCTGATCGTGCCCTAAACCAACAATACAGAAGCTTTGACACACTCAGTAACACAGGTGTGTTAATGGACGTGTCACTCATTCTGCCTCACAGAAACATTGACACGCCCAACAACACAGGCATGTTCATGGCCGTGTCAATTACTTTTTCTCACAGTAGCTATGACACGCTCAGTAACATGGCCGTGTTAATGGTCGTGTCGCAAACATCCAACTCAATACCATTGACACACCCAACATTGTGGCCGTGTCAGCCAAAAATCATGAATTCGAACTCTCATCCATGAAAACACAAACACTTCAAAACTCATACTTCATCACCCTTAATCAACATCTTGGTTATATTCATCAATTACCTATCAATTTAACACTTATATCACTTCAATATATCATAATAATAATCATTATATTATCAGGTTGTGTGTTCCTGATGATGCTAGTTTGAGAAAGGTTATTTTAGAAGAAGCACATCAGTTAGTTTTTGTTATGCACCCTGGGAGTACAAAGATGTATCAGGATTTAAAATAGCATTATTGGTGGTCAGGTATGAAGAAGGACATAGCGGATTTTGTATCCAAGTGTCTCACTTGTCAGAAGGTGAAAGATGAGCACCAAGTTCCAACAGGGTTACTTCAACCTTTATCAGTGCCTGAATGGAAATGGGAGAGATTGACAATGGATTTTGTGTCTGGTTTGCCATTGACTCAAAAGAAGCATGATGCTATTTGGGTGATTGTTGATCGGTTGACGAAGATAGCTCATTTTCTTCCAGTGAGAATGGATTATTCTCTTGAGAAGTTGGCTGAGCTGTATATCAGTGAAATAGTGAAGTTGCATGGAGTCCCAATTTCTTTAGTGTCTGATCGAGATCCTAGGTTCACTTCGAGGTTTTGGAAGAGTTTACATGGTGCATTGGGTTCTCGATTGCACTTTAGCACTGCTTTTCATCCGCAGACAGATGGGTAGTCAGAGAGAGTGATATAGATTATAGAGGATATGTTGAGAAGCTGTGTCATTGATTTCTCTGGAAGTTGGGACAGATTTTTACCGCTTGTGGAATTTGCTTATAACAACAGTCATCAATCCAGTATTAATATGGCACCATTTGAGGCATTGTATGGTAGGAGATGTAGGACACCTCTATGTTGGAATGAACTTGGAGAAGGCAAATTGATTGGTCCTAATTTGATTAAAGAGGCGGAAGAGAAAGTGAAGACAATTCGAGATCGGTTGAGAGCAGCTTCAGATCGACAGAAATCTTATTCAGATTTGAAGAGAAGAGACATAGAATTTAATGTTGGAGATGAAGTATTTTTAAAAGTGTCTCCTTGGAAAAAGATTTTAAGATTTGGTCGAAGAGGGAAGCTAAGTCCTCGATTTATTGGACCTTATGAAGTATTGGAGAGAGTTGGACCAGTTGCTTATCGACTTGCTTTGCCGCCTGAGTTGGATAGAATCCATAATGTCTTCCATGTTTCTATGCTACAGAGGTACAGATCAGATCCATCTCATGTTCTACAGGTAGAATCTATTGAGGTGAGTCCAGATCTGACTTTTGAAGAAGAACCAATTTCTATTTTGGCACATGAGGTGAAAGAGTTAAGAAATAAGAAAGTGCCACTTGTAAAAGTTCTTTGGAAGAATCATGCAAAGGAAGAAGCAACTTGGGAGAGTGAGCAAGCAATGTGAGATCAGTATCCTCAACTGTTTCGGACTTGATATCAGGTAATTTCGAGGACGAAATTTCTTTTTAGAGGGGGAGAATTGTAATATCCCAAAGTAGGCCCTAAAAGTTTTGGAATAATTATTGTTGTATTTGGATTTAAGGTAAATGTCGAATTGGAAAGAGAAAAGAATTTAAGAAAGAATGTATTTGTTGTATATATGATAATATATACAACATATACAAGTCAATAGGGGAAAGTCAAAAGAAGAAGATATTTATTTATTTTAAAGTAATTAAGTAATTAAAAAGGAAATTAAAATGAGTGGAAGAGAAATATTTGATTATTTTATTAAATTAATTGCTTGGTTGAGGTTTAAGTGGAGGTTGAGTATTTGACTTTGCATCTTTTCTTCTTCATTTTTATCTTCTTTTTCTTTTCTTCTTCTTGGTTGGCCGGGTATCCCAAAGACAAAAGAGAGCAAGAGAGAGTTTTGTTTCTAAGATCAAATTGAAGGAAGATTCAAGTGATTAAGTTGGAAATTTGTGAAGTTTCATCAACTTTGGTAAGTTTCCTCTTGATTCTCTTGTTTTATTTTGAGTTGTAATTGAGTTTGATTATTGATATGTGATAGTGTGATTATGTTTTATTGTGGTATGTTTGAGAGTGTTGGAATTGAAGTGAAGATAAGAAGTTAGGTTGGTGTTGGTGTTGGAAGTGTGTGAGTTGTGTTTGTGTTAGGGTTTTGAATTGGTGATTGTTGTAGATGTTGAGTTTGATTAACTATTCTTGTAGATCTTCATGATAATTGTGGTTGATGAAGTTTAAAGCATATAATACATGAATTTGGTCCGAAACAGAAGCATCTTGGATGCCACGCCCGTGGCCCTTGGCTGCCACGACCGTGGCCATTGGAAGCCATGGCCGTGGGGGTTTTGAGCAAAGGAGGCAGAACCGTTTGTTAACCCACGCCCGTGGGGGTTGGGAGGCCACGACCATGGGGTCCTAGAGAGAGATGTTGGCTTGCAATTTATGATCTATGGGTCTAGTTTGAGACTAATAGGTGTATAATTGTATTGAAGATTCATGTGTATGTGTAATTAAGTGTGTATTATTCATTTTGGATTAGGTTGTGAAGAGGTTGAGTTGCCCTAATTCAAGTGGTGAAGAATTCTTGGAAGAGGAAGGTTATAGATTGGTGTGAGTTATTCTTAAGGTAAGTACAAACCCTACATTATTGAATACCTTTATATGACCTTGATACTTAATACATTTGATTGTAAATGTGTTAAGTAATCTATTGCATTGTTGATGCATATTCATAATATTATGTTTTGCATAATGTGAACTTTGTGGAATGGATGTTGAAGATTCTAAAGATATGATGATGTAATGAAAAATGAAATAGGAAATGTGAAAGATATGATGATCATTCAAAAGGTATGTGCAATACAATTGATTTTGATGAATTACTTTAATGTGAATTGAAATATGATGAGATGTGATGCCATTGTGATTGATTATAATGATTCAAATGAAATAAATGAGGCATGTTTGCCTAGATGATGATGTTCAATGTAATTGGTTATGTATACTCTATTGAATGAGATGTGAAGCCATTGTTGTTGGCTATAATGATGTAAATGAGATGATTGAGGCATGGTTGCCTAAATGATGATGAGAAAATGAGAATGAAATTGATAATGAATTAATGAATGAATTGTGTGTCTAATGTGTTATTCCATTTTCAGAGTTTTGTTGTTGAAGGAATGCCTATAGTAACAATCTCTTAAAGTTAGGTTCGGCTTGATCCTTGAAGCCAAGTTGGGTTGAAGTTTAGCATGCTTAACTCCCCTTGAAGCTTGGTTGGATCTAGTCCTTGAAGCCTAATTGAGATGTTACAACCCTTGAAGCTAGGTTGGGTTTGGTTCTTGAAGCCAAGTTGGGTTGATACTTAGCATGCTTTGTTCCCCTTGAAGCTTGGTTGAGCCTAATCCATGAAGCCTAGTTGGGGTAATGATAATGATAAATGTGATAATTAAACCAAAACATTAACTCTGAAAGTCGAATGGCATATTAGTGTCTTTTGGGCCCACGCTTGTCTTTGCTTTAATATGAACTATGGAGTGAGATATAATTGTTTTCCCAAGATGGAAACCAAGAGGGGGGTGAATTGGTTTCCTCAAGAAATAATGACAATTAAAAAACTCAACAAAATAGAAGTGCGGAATTAAGAGATCGTTGAGTAATGGAAGAAAGAAAGAACACAAAAGATTTATAGTGGTTCGGATTTACTTCAATCCTACATCCACTTCCTTAACAACTTGTCAAGGTTCCACTAATCTTTGAAGTTTTTACAAGCTCACTTCCAACTTTGGTGTTTTCACAAGTTCACACCTAACTTCACAAGTGTTTTCTAAGGCTAACACTCAAGAACCTTTAAAGGAGTTTTTAAGGCTTACTCTCACAACCCAAACAAGAGTTTTACAAGGCTTACTCTAACAACCCAAGTGTTTCCCAAGCTCACACTCAAACTTATACAATGTTGTTTTCAATGCTAACACCTAACATTCATTACAATTCAAAATGTAAGTTTAAGTAAAAGAAAGATTGTTACTTGGCTATCAAATTCTGTTTTGCTTTACACACTGTATTTGTTTTCTCATGGAAAAATTGTATTTATGGCCAATGTGTTCTTACTAGCCGTTATTGATAGTGAGATTAATGTCTTGGTAGCTTAGTCCTTCTTTACTTAAACTGTCCGAAGCATTTCGCGGTCGTCCTTCATACAAGGATGGTCGCGCTCATATCTCACGCGGTCGTCCTTGGACAAGGAGCGGTCGCTGCATTTTAAAATTACTTTAAATACTTCAACGGTCGAATTATAGTGCGTTGGAGCAGGAATCTTGCCCATGCTGTGATTGTCTGGACGGTCGCGCCTTGCCAAGGTGCGGTCGCCCTTTTTGAATGTTGAAGTGGATTTTTAATGGTCATGTCACGTGGCATTCTCTGACAGGGCAGAAGAGATGTCCGCCAGAATTTGAATATCGCGGTCGCCCTAGGTAGTATCTCGCAGTCGAATTGAGGTTCTCTCGTCGAACTTCTGGACGCACCTGAGGACGCGAACACTACTGTCTCTTTAAGCAAATTCTTCTTAAATTGGTGGAGCGGTCGCGAATATATATGGGCGGTCGCTACAGCAGCAAGTGAGACCATGTCATTCACCGTTCTTGTCACCGTGAACCTTACTGTGATTGGAATGATTCGAGGCCGTTGAGTAGCGGTCGTCCAGAACTTGGGACGGTCGCTCTTCTTGAAGTGCGGTCGCGACTTAGGTCGGGCTTCTGACCGCGAAACCTACTGTCATTAGGTTTCATCTTTCAATTGCATGGTGCGGTCATATGCATGTAGGGTGCGACCGCTAGAAGTGCTTTGTTCAGTCTTTTTGAAGCAACCTAATCCTGCAACAAGATTCTTCAAACACATGTTAAATGGATCTTTCAATTTGAGTTGTCAAGGATCAAAATTGAGATCTTTTGTCTAACAATCTCCCCTATTTTGACTTTGACAATTCAAATGGAATGATGAGAAAAATAATAAGTTTAAAATACTCCCCCTTAACATATGCATGAATTATGATTAAGAGCATTGTGATTATTAGATTATCTTGGATCAAATATTATTGTTTGATGCAAACATTTCTCCCCCATTGTCAATAAACATACCTTGGTGCAAAGCAAATGTTCAACAATCATTCCAAGTTATTTCATTTCTCCCCTATTGTCATAGGCAAAATGTTTATCTAGTTTAAATATAGTTTGATGATTTAAGAGAAGTGAACATTATGTTTATTAAAATATAGAGAAAAATACAAGGAGATAGTAAACAAAAACAGCAACAAAACAAAGCAAGACAGAACACAAAATGTAAGTATAAAAATTATCTAATCAGATTCATCATCCTCATCTATCTCTTCTTCTACTAAAGGAGCTTTTCCTTTATCAAGAGGAGCAATAGAGGCAGAGCTAGTGCTAATGGACTCTTCTTCTTCAGGAAGGCTTTGGGTATGATCACTTATATCCCAATCTTCAAGGTTGCATTGAGGCAAGTCCAGTTTGCCTTGCATATCATATAGATCATGATGCATGTGAGATATAAGGTCAATTCTCTTGTTCAAGTGCTGGAATCTTTTGGAGACACTCTTCTTGAACTTAGAGAGTTTCCTGGAGAGAGATTTGATAGCATGGAGGATGAGTTGAGTAGAGGATGAGGTAGTTTCTTGAATAGCTTTGGATGAAGCAGGTTTTGGAGGTAATTCTACTGCAACTTCTACAGAGTCTCCCTCTTCCTCAATTGTGTACCTTGGCCTTTTTTTCTGTCTATCAACAACTCCTTTCTTTCCAAAGTAGTACACATATGAGCCTTCAATCTTCCTCACACATCCAGCATAGTCAATAGTAATGGCACTAGAGGCAAGATTGAAAGGGTTTCTCAAGGTAGCTAAATTCAAATCATTTAGTAAGTTTAGGTGCCTAGCTATTTGAGTAATTTGTGAGGATAGGAAAAAGGTACCAGTTCTTGTAACAGCATGATGATAGAGGGTGTCAATCAAGAACTTGGTTGTGTTCATTTTGATGTTGTAGGTGAAAGCATATAAAAAGACGAGGTCTCTCTTGGTTACTTTCTCATTCCCATATGCTCTTTGATGGATGGTGTAGGTGATAATCCTATGGAGCATCCAATGGGTGAGAGTTTTTATGTGTCTGTCTTTAGATTCTTTTTCAAAGGAAGCTCAATAGAAATTTCTAGCTAGAAATCAGAAAGAGTTTGGTTTGAGAAGATTTGGTCATTGTAGGAGGTTATACCATCAGTAGGGAAGTTCCAAATGCTGCCAAAATCTTCTAGGGTTAAGGATTGGTATTGATCAAAGAGTTTAAACCTAACTCCATACCATCCTAGTGCAGAGTTTGCACTCTTTTCTATTTGGAGAGACATTAGAAACTCCTTGCTCAGACTGGAATAACCTACCTCTTCTGGAAATATGAATTTTCTCCATCCAAGGACATCTAGCAATCTCTCAATCTGGTCCTTGATATTTAGGGCAGAGAGCATCCCACCAAAAGGAGATTTGGTTCCCTCAACCTTCTTTTTCTTTAGCATGGCATACCTAATATCTTCTTCAGAAGTTTGGTGGTGAGGTTTGTGAATTTTCTCACCTCTTCTAGATTGTGGAGGAGATGGAGGATCAACTATGGGTTCTCTAATTGTGATTCCTGGAACTCTCTTTGCTTGTCCTTTGATTTTGGAAGTGGTTTTCTTTTTGGGAGCCATCAGAAAGACAGAATAGAAAAGAACTTGAAAAGCAGAGGGTGATGGAGAAACTGATGATTTTGAGAAGTTTTTAGAGATTTAGAGGGAAGTTTGTGTGTTTTAATAAGCAAAATATCAAAGAAACTGATGTAACATACACTTAAATAGATGAAATTAAGAAAATAGCCATTTATGACTATTGAAAGTTAAGAGTTGCGACCTGTCACACAGCCAACGGTTATAAAATTTCGAGCAGAGTGTACAGAGTGCGGTCGCATATTCAACAAGGTGCGATCGCGACAATCAATCTAGCGACCATTAGTAAGATAGGTACGCTCGCGAGGGATGAAACTGTCTGTAACGGTCGAAACTATTCAAATTGGTGCGTCCACGCACAAAATTTCTCGACCGCGCACAGAGTTTTTTGTGTGAATGAATCTGGCAGACAAGATAGCGATCGCGAAAGGATACTGGAGCGAACGCGACTGTCTTAAATTTGAAAGAATCAAGGAAAGATGGAGGAATTTTCTAATGTTTAGGCAAAAATATACATATATGCACAAAGAAACTTTATTAATAGGTAAAACTTTTAATTAATTCAAAGTGATTCCATCAATCATTCCCAAATTGAGTTTAATGAAGTTAAGTCTATCTTCATTCAAAGGTTTTGTAAAGATATCAGCAAGTTGATTTTGTGTATCTATAAATTCTAGGATTATATTCTTATTTTGCACATTTTCTCTTAAGAAATGATGTCTAATATCTATATGTTTGGATCTAGAGTGTTGGATAGGATTCTTAGACAAATTGATAGCACTAGTGTTGTCACATTTAATGGAGATATTGTTAAACACTTTACCATAGTCAAGCAATTGTTGTTTCATCCATAATACTTGTGTGCAACAAAAACATGCTGCAACATATTCAGCTTCTGTTGTGGATAAGGCAACCGATGCTTGTTTCTTACTATGCCAAGAAACTAGACAATTACCAAGAAAGTGACATGCTCCTGTTGTGCTTTTCCTATCTAAGATACTACCAGCATAATCTGCATCTGAAAAGCCTATGATATGAAATGATGTATTCTTAGGATACCAAAGTCCTAAATGCATTGTACCACTCAAATATTTCAAGATTCTCTTAGTGGCATTCAAGTGTGATTCTTTAGGACTAGTTTGAAATCTAGCACAAAGACATACACTATACATTATATCAGGCCTAGAAGCGGTTAAGTAAAGTAGTGATCCGATGATACCTCGATATTTCTTCTCATCTACTGCTTTACCATTTTCATCTTTACCTAATTTCAATGATGTGCTCATGGGAGTTTTGCTAGTTTTGCAGCCATCCATTCCAAATTTCTTTATGAGTTCTTTCATATATTTGGATTGGTTGATGAAGATCCCATCTTCACATTGCTTGACTTGCAGTCCAAGGAAGAACTTGAGTTCACCCATCATGCTCATTTCAAATTCCCTAGTCATACAAGAAGCAAATTCTTTGCACAAGGCTTCATTAGTAGCTCCAAATATTATGTCATCCACATAAATTTGTACAATCAAAATGTTATGCTTATCCTTTTTAACAAAAAGAGTTGTGTCTACTTTTCCTTTTGAAAAACCATTTTCAAGCAAATATGCACTAAGTTTATCATACCAAGCTCTAGGTGCTTGTTTCAATCCATATAAAGCTTTGGTAAGTTTGAAAACATGATCAGGAAATTTGTAGTTTTCAAAACCAGGAGGTTGTTCTACATAAACTTCCTCGTTTATAAGTCCATTTAGAAATGCACTTTTGACATCCATTTGAAAAAGCTTAAAGTTCATATGACATGTAAAAGCAAGTAATATTCTAATAGCTTCTAATCTGGCTACGGGGGCAAAGGTTTCATCATAGTCAATACCTTCTTCTTGATTATAACCTTTGGCTACCAATCTTGCTTTATTTCTAATGATGTGACCATTTTCATCAAGCTTATTCCTATAGACCCATTTGCATCCTATTATAGAATGATCTGTAGGTCTAGGAGTAAGTTGCCAAACATTATTTCTTTCAAATTGATTAAGTTCATCTTGCATTGCAGTTATCCAATTTTCATCATTTAAGGCTTCCTCAACAGTTTTTGGTTCGATTTGAGAAACGAAAGCAAAATTAACATCAACATGATTAATTTTAGATCTAGTAATTACTCCCTTAGATGTTTCTCCAATGATGAGTGTAACAACCCATCTTAGCCTACGTTTATAGACCAAGATGGACTGTTATCTCATGGTGGTTATGTCTTAATATTTTACTTAGCCAATTTTAAGTGCAGATTTTAAAAATTTTTTGCCAGAGTTTCACTTATAATTGGTGGTCCCAAGTGTCGACAAAACTGATTTTTCTTATTTTTGAAAAACATTTTGTTTTACAATTCAACTCAAGCACACTCCCAATAATCCACCCATATAACCTCAACTACAATCCTGCAAGAAAAGTTCACACTTCTATATCCACAACCCAACTCAATTCAAAACCATACAGTTATTATACATTACTAGATTTACATGCTACATCAAGTTATCTCTCTGTATTGGTCAAATAAGTACATGCCAGTTTCTAACACCAAAATACAAAATAAAGAGCACCATCTAAGTTTGTTGATGACCGGTGGATCACAGGACTCTTCTGCTCGCTACTGGCTCCTTGCTAACAACCTACGAGTTTAGAAGAAACTAAACTCGCTAAGCATTGCTTAGTGGGTACTTTAACTAATTACAAAAAATAAATAATAAAAACATAATGCACTTTTAAAAGCAATGCGTCGTATTAAAAAATAATATCACAGTAAAAGTAATCCATACATGTCATATATTCAGTTATTATCATTTTATCATTTCGCTCCACAAGGTAATTATGAATACACCGATCTCAAATGAGGCCTCGTATAGAGTTACGCATGGTCTTGACTTCACACGATAATTGCCATGGTCTTGGTCTCACACGATATGGAATATACAAGATAACTGCGTGGTCTTGGTCTCACACGACTAGTTGCCATGATCTTGACCTCACACGATATAACTGCGTGGTCTTGGTCTCACACGACTAATTGCCATGATCTTGACCTCACACGATATAACCGCGCGCGCGTAAGTTATATCCCGACCGAAGCCGTTAAGAGAGTACTGCCGGTAGGATGGCATGCCAAACCCCCATTCCAGACCGGTTTTACCCATTTACCTAGTAGAGCATAAATAACATTTCATATATACATATTCATTTTGTATATATACCACATATTCTCCATATATATACAATATATATGTACACAAATATCACATATACTGACATATGTATCATATGTATTCACATATTTTTATTCTTCATATCGTACTTAAACTCAATACCAAAAATAAAATGATAAAACACCCACACCAAGTTTTTGACCAAGTTAATAATGAAAAATTACCATATGAACAATAAACTCTGGTTCTTGACCCAACTTGATCCTTGTTTTAGAAAATTTGTATAAAATAATCCACTTGGCTAAAAACTCTAAAATTTTTACAGAATTTATTTTTACATCTTAAAATCATTCCTTTAAAATTTCAAATCAAACTGGACACAAAATCTTGGTCAAGTAGTTCACCCAACCAGACTGCTCCAGTTGCCCTGCATCCTGGCAGCAGTTCTGAATTTTATAAATTCCGTAAATTAAATTCAATCAATGTGGTTCAAAATTATTTTTCTAAAATACTAGACTTATTAAACAACAACATATCCAAATTTCAACTCAAGATAATTTTTCTATATTTAATTAAAAATCATACAAGTCACAGCATTTTACTAATTGTAAAACAGAAAACTTTCAAAAGGAGTTCAATGGTTAAAGTACCAAACCTTGCTCTTTAATTCCCTTTTTCTTTTCCTATTGTGGCCGAAATTTGTAAGTGGAAAGGAGAGAGTTTTTTCTTCATATCATGATATATATATATATAAGGGAAATGATGATCACCTTATGTGTTGGATAAATCCTTTAAGACCACTTGTCCACCTTTCTCTTTCTTCATTTAATACTCATGCTAAATGGTTACTTTTGATTGGCCAACAAGAGATTTTTATAGTTTTCTTTCCCATTACTTCTTCCCACTTGTCCCTCTTCTCATTGGATACCCTAAAGTTGTCCCGTGTTACCCATACGGTCCCGACACGAAACCGGGCCCACTTTACGTTCCGGCGATTATTCGATTGTAACTTTTAAACCGTGCGTTTTTGGAAAAAATTGAAACCCATGGTTATGACCCGATTAATCTTGAGAATATTCTTCCGGGGTAGGATATGGGCACTATTAAGAACTTCCGACACTTAATTTTTAAGTTTACATAGTTGTCCCTAACTTTTGAGAAATTCTCACTTAGGTCCTTTTGATATCCATTCCTGACCTTGCTGTCTTTCTTTATTAATATCGTTTTACTCACAACTCCAAATTAAATAATTCTTATTCCCACTGAAATTAGACATCCGAGGTTATATTGTGTCAAAATTTCAGGTCAATCCAAGCTATATCTGATTTTTGACGGTCCTTTGAAGTCGAGCCTACTATGCTGTCCTGAGGCAGCTTGCACATTGTCTACTAAATCCATAATATCTTATTCTGTACAACTCAAAATTGAGTAATTTTAAGTTATACATCTATATAAGACGCAAATAAACAATTAATTCTTCTTTGAGACTCTCTAATTCTATCATTAACTTGAATAAAATTCGAGCTCAAGTTATAGGTCATGTTCTAAACTTCTTTGTTCTAAGCCTAAATCATATCCTTTATGTCTGTTACCAATCTGGAATTCGGGATGTTACAATGAGTTCCTTAGGATGATCTTTCTTGTATTGCCAATCCTTAGGTAGATCTTGAGTCTTTTCTTCAAGTTGATTTATCTTTGGAGCATCAATAGATTCAAGAGGTTCAAGAGAACCTGCAGGGTCATTGAAAGTAATACCTTTCTTTTGATCAAGTTTAGATGATTCATCAAATACAACATGCATTGATTCTTCTATAACTAGAGTTTTCATGTTAAATACTCTATATGCTTTGCTATATGATGAATATCCTAAGAATATGCCTTCATCTGATTTGGATGAAAATTTTCCAAGATTATTCTTGGTATTCAATATGAAACATTTGCATCCGAATACTCTAAAATATCCAATTCTGGGTATTCTTCCATTCCATAGCTCATAAGAAGTTTTATTAGTTAAATGCCTTTTGTAAACACGATTTGCAATGTAAGAAGCTGTATTAACGGCTTCCGCCCAAAAATAAGATGGTAAATCATATTCATTGAGCATTGTCCTAGCCATTTCGATTAAAGTTCTATTTTTCCTTTCAACTACACCATTTTGCTGTGGAGTTCTAGGAGCAGAAAAATTATGTGAAATGCCAAGTTCATTGCAAAAGCCTTCAAAGTTTCCATTCTCAAATTCTTTGCCATGATCACCTATAATAGATGTGATCACATATCCTTTTTCATTTTGAACTCTTTTTGCAAACATTTTGAAGTAATTAAAGGCTTCATTCTTTTGAGCTAAGAAATTAACCCATGTGAATCTAGAGTAGTCATCAACAAGAACAAATGCATATGATTTGCCTCCTAAGCTTGTAACTCTATTTGGTCCAAACAAATCCAAATGAATGAGCTCTAAAGGTCTAGAGGTGCTTATAACACTCTTTGTTTTAAATGAGCTTTTGTGTTGCTTACCATGTTGACAAGGTTCACAAATCCTGTCTTTATCATATTTTATCTTAGGTAAGCCATCAACTAAGTTTTCATTGCAGATATATTTCAATTGATCCATACCAGCATGTCCTAGTCTTCTATGCCATAACCATGCATCATTATTAGTGGACATTAAACATGTATGATTTGAATGTATGTTGACATTATAAGTGTTGTTTGTTCTAGTACCTTTAAATATGATAACATCATTTGAATTTGTGATTTTGCATTCCTTGGAATCAAAATTGACAAAGTATGCTTTATCACAAAGTTGACTAACACTTAGCAAGTTATGTTTCAAACCACCAACAAGCCATACATCTTCTATTAAATCCTTACCAATAGAACCAATGGAGCCAACACCAAGAATTTTACCTTTAGCTTTGTTTCCAAAAGTTACATTACCTCCATGTCTATAGGTAATGCTTGTAAAAAGCTTTGCATTTCCAGTCATATGCCTTGAGCATCCACTATCTACAAGCCATGTGCTTTCGTTGATAGTAGATTTTAGGCATACCTGCAAGGCAATAGTGTCATCTTCTTTTAGGTACCCACATGAAGTTGGGTCCTTGATGGTTAGTAGTAAAAGTGCCTTCTAACTTGAGATGAGCTTTTCTTATATAACAATAGAAATTTTTGTGTCCGAATTTCATGCAATATGTGCATTGCCATGGCATTCTATACTTCTGCATTTTTCTTTTTGTATTTAACGTATTATGCATGCAGCTACAAGTATGTGATTTCTTTTGTGCAAGTTTAGTGAACAACAATGCACAATTATTTTTAGCTTTTTCTCCTAGCAAACCATAAGAAGTACTTTTGGTACTTTTAGACTTGATGCAAGCATCTTTGATATGATCATCAGAAATTTCAATTGTAGATGCTTTTACAAATGTTGGTTTACTTGGTGCAATGTTGGTTGAGCCATTAAATCCTAATCCATACTTTAAGGAAGGTGATCTTTGGTTATTAATTAATGTATTTAATGCTTCCTTTCCTTTATGAAATTTGGAAATTGATTCTTTTAGTTCTTTTAGCTCATGCTTCAATGTTTCATTTTCTTTAATCACTTTTTCCAAGTCATGTGAGTTTTTATTTAACTCTCCTATTGTATTCATCAAGTGTTCATTTGAGGTTTTCAATTCTAAGGTAGAGTTCTTTAAGCATATAAAATCTTTTTCTAACTTAGAGTTTTTCTCTTTATAAAGCATCATTTTAGAAAAATATTTTTCTATTTTAAGGTTCATGTGCTCAATCAAATCACTATCATCTATATCATTTGTATCATTATGTGCTACTAAATCAAAGGATTGAGTACTTACCTCATTGGAGTCATCTTCAATAGCCATGAGACAAAGATTTGCAATTCCTTCTTCTTCTTCTTCTTCACTTGTGGAAGAGTCATCCCATGTGGCTTTGAGAGACTTTTTCTTTTCTTTATCCCATTTCTTTTTGTTCTTTAATTTGAAGCAATCTGATTTAATGTGACCAGTTTTTCCACATTCATAGCATTTTACCTCATTTTTCTTTTCTTTATCTTTGAAGGAGAATTTTGGAGGTGTGCCTTTGTTTGCTTGTAATCTTTTCTTCCTTTTCCATTCATTGATTCTTTTTGAGAACATTGCCATTTCATCTTCATCATCAGTACCTTCATTGCTTGAGCTCTCAACTTCTTTTATTGCTTTGAGTGCAATTGGTTTTCTCTTTTCTTTCTCACCTTGATCTTCTTCTTTCTCATTGTGTAGCTCAAATGTGAGTAACTTTCCAACTAGCTCGTCGGTTCTTAATGTGCTGAGATCATGAGCTTCTTCTATGGATGATACTTTGGATTCAAAGTTCTTTCTAGCTCTTAGGGCTCTCAAGATTTTACTGTTTACATCACCTTGATCATATACCTTGCCATACTTCTTTAGTTCATTAACAATAGCAAGCAAGCGATTGGTCATGTCGGTGACATTTTCATTTGGTTTCATTTTGAATAGCTCATACTCATGGACATGCATTTGTTTTTTGGTGAATCTCACTTGAGTTGTACCTTCATGGTAGTTTTCAAGTGTTTTCCAAATGCAATGTGCACAAGTTAAATGTTGAACTCTTCCACCTTCTTCTCTTGAAATGGAATTCATCAAGATGGAAGCAGCTCTATTGTTCTTGAATCGATCTCTGATATTGCTAGTTGACCATTGAGCTTTGGGAAGTGGAACTTGAATACCATCAACTTCATAAGTGGGAGATTTCCACTCACTTTCCACGAAATCCCATAGTTCAATCCCTTCACTGTCTAGAAACAAATACATTTTGTGTTTCCAGTATGAATAGTCAGTTCCATCAAAGTAGGGTCTAAGAATAGTGTTAAGATTTCCATGAGAGCTTGATGAAGAAGAAGTTGCCATAGTGGATCAAATTTCACAATTAAGTTTAAGAAATTTCAGGCTCTGATACCAATTGTTGTCCCAAGATGGCAACCAAGAGGGGGGGGGGGTGAATTGGTTTCCTCAAGAAATAATGACAATTAAAAAACACAACAAAATAGAAGTGCGGAATTAAGAGATCGTTGAGTAATGGAAGAAAGAAAGAACACACAAGATTTATAGTGGTTCGGATTTACTTCAATCCTACATCCACTTCCTTAACAACTTGTCAAGGTTCCACTAATCTTTGAAGTTTTTACAAGCTCACTTCCAACTTTGGTGTTTTCACAAGTTCACACCTAACTTCACAAGTGTTTTCTAAGGCTAACACTCAAGAACCTTTAAAGGAGTTTTTAAGGCTTACTCTCACAACCCAAACAAGAGTTTTACAAGGCTTACTCTAACAACCCAAGTGTTTCCTAAGCTCACAATCAAACTTATACAATGGTGTTTTCAATGCTAACACCTAACATTCATTACAATTCAAAATGTAAGTTTAAGTAAAAGAAAGATTGTTGCTTGGCTATCAAATTATGTTTTGCTTTACACACTCTATTTGTTTTCTCATGGAAACATTGTATTTATAGCCAATGTGGTCTTACTAGCCGTTATTGATAGTGAGATTAAAGTCTTGGCAGCTTAGACCTTCTTTACTTAAACTGTCCGAAGCATTTCGCGGTCGTCCTTCATACAAGGATGGTCGCGCTCATATCTCACGCGGTCGTCCTTGGACAAGGAGCGGTCGCTGCATTTTAAAATTACTTTAAATACTTCAATGGTCGAATTATAGTGCGTTGCAGCAGGAATCTTGCCCATGCTGTGATTGTCTGAACGGTCGCGCCTAGCCAAGGTGCGGTCACCCTTTTTGAATGTTGAAGTGGATTTTTAACGGTCATGTCACGTGGCATTCTCTGACAGGGCAGAAGAGATGTCCGCCAAAATTTGAATATCGCGGTCGCCCTAGGTAGTATCTCGCGGTCGAATTGAGGTTCTCGCATCGAACTTCTGGACGGACCTGAGGACGCGAACACTACTGTCTCTTTAAGCAAATTCTTCTTGAATTGGTGGAGCGGTCGCGAATATATATGGGTGGTCGCTACAACAGCAAGTGAGACCGTGTCATTCACCGTTCTTGTCACCGCGAACCTTACTGTGATTAGAATGATTCGAGGCCGTTGAGTAGCGGTCGTCCAGAACTTGGGACAGTCGCTCTTCTTGAAGTGCGGTCGCGACTTAGGTTAGGCTTCTGACTGCGAAACCTACTGTGATAAGGTTTCATCTTTCAATTGCATGGTGCAGTCGTATGCATGTAGGGTGCGACCGCTAGAAGTGCTTTGTTCAGTCTTTTTGAAGCAACCTAATCCTGCAACAAGATTCTTCAAACACATGTTAAATGGATCATTCAATTTGAGTTGTCAAGGATCAAAATTGAGATCTTTTGTCTAACAATGAAAATACAACATGATGTGTGGTATGTTTATGGATGTGGAAATGGTGAGTATTACTTCATGAATGTTTTGGTAAGTTATTGAATAATGTAAGGTTTTGAAATATAATATTCTTTTGAATTGTTTATGAAACTTGATTGTGTGACATTGGCATTGCATTGAAGCATAATATTATTGTAGTTTGTACCACTAAGCCGTTGGCTTAGCGCGATTGTGGTTCATCGCGTAGGTGACAGGATAGAACCCGAGAGTTCTTCTAGACCGAGCTGAGTCTAGATTCTGAAGTGTGGATAGTGGACTTAAAGATCAAAGACTGACAGCCAAACATGTATAAATGTTATGTTTTTAGAATTGGTTTTTGATGTATATATATTTCTAAAGGCCGCTATATTTTCTGCTGCGTATTATAGAAATGTTTTATCTATTGTATTTTTATAATATGTCTTAAATGTTTTAAGTTTTCTAATAATGTTGTTAAAAGGAATGAGTTGTGTGTTTAATAAACCATAGCATCTCTATATTCAATATACAAATATTACAGATATGATGGTATGTAGTGTGCGTATACGGGGTATAGGGGTGTTACAGAGTCTCTCAATTCGACCGCTAATTGGCACCTAGGGCGACCACGACATGCATATTTTGGTGGAAGTTTATATTGCCCTGTTAAAGAATGCCTCATGAAATAACCATTATAAACCCACTTCAATATTCAAAAAGGGCAACTGCACCTATCTCATGAGCGACCGTCCCGACAACCATAGCATGGGTAAGATTCCAGCAGCAGAGCATTTACATTCGATTGTTGAAGCAAATTTGAATGTAGCGACCATCCCTTATCTAAGGGCGACCACGTAAGACATTGTAGCAACCATCCCAGTATCAAGGATGACCGCTACCTGCTTTAAACAGTCTATTAAAACAAGGTCTAAACTACCAAGACTTATTTCTCACTATCTATAACGGCTAGTTAGACAACATTGGCTATAAATTCACACATTATTATTCTGTTAAGAAGCATCTTTGAATTGAATAGCAAAGCAACATATTTTCTTTTATTACTACAATTAACATTTGAATTGTAATAAGTGTTGGGTGTGAGCATTAAAAACCCCATTGTATTAGTTTGAGTGTGAGCTTGGAAACACTTAGGTTGTAAGAGCGAGCCTGGAAAAAAACTCTTGTAAGGGTAGTAAGGTATATGATCTCAAACCAATTAAAAAGTTATAGTTAAGCTTGTAAGAAGAAAACTCAAAGTTAATGGAACCTTAACAAGTTATTAAGGAAGTGGATGTAGGATTGGAGTAAATCTGAACCACTATAAATCTTGTGTGTTCTTTCTTCTACTCACTACTCAACCATTTATTTCTTCTACATTTCTTGTTGTTGAGTTTTGAATTCTTTGTTTCAATTCACCATCATTTCTCAAGACAACCAATTCACCCCCTCTTGGTTGCCATCTTGGGACAACAATTGGTATCAGAGCTTAAAATTTCTTAAACTTAATTGTGAAATTTTATCCACTATGTCAACTTCTTCTTCATCAAACCCAACCTCTTATGGAAATCTTAACACTATCCCAAGACCCTATTTTGATGGAACGGATTATTCCTATTGGAAACACAAAATGTATTTGTTCCTAGATAGTGAAGGGATGGAGCTATGGGATTTTGTGGAAAGTGAGTGGAAGCCTCCTATTCATGAAGTTGATGGTATTCAAGTTCCTCTTCCCAATGCACAATGGTCAATTGTCAATGTTAAAGATTGATTCAAGAACAATAGAGCCGCTTCCATCTTGATGAATTCCATTTCAAGAGAATAAGGTGGAAGAGTTCAACACTTAATTTGTGCACATTGTATTTGGAAGACACTTGAAAACTATCATGAAGGTACCACTCAAGTGTGATTCACTAAGAAACAAATGCATGTTCATAAGTATGAGCTATTCAAGATGAAACCAAATGAAAAATGTCACCAACATGACAAATCGCTTGCTTGCTATTGTCAATGAACTAAAGAAGTATGGCAAGATATATGATCAAGGTGATGTAAATAGCAAAATCTTAAGAGCCTAAGAGCTAGAAAGAGCTTTGAATCAAAAGTATCATCCATTGAAGAAGCTCATGATCTTAGCACATTGAGAACTGATGAGCTTGTGGGAAAACTACTCACATTTGAGCTACACAATGAAAAAGAAGAAGATCAAGGTGAGAAAGAAAAGAGAAAACCAATTACTCTCAAAGCAATCAAAGAAATTGAGAGCTTAAGCAACGAAGGTATTGATGATGAAGATGAAAAGGCAATGTTCTCAAAAAGAATAAGTGAATGGAAAAGAAAGAGAAAGAGAAGATTACAAGCTAACAAAGGTACATTTCCTAAATCCTCCTTCAAAGATAAAGAAAAGAAAAATGAGGTAAAGTGCTATGAATGTGGTAAATCTGGTCACATCAAATCGGATTGCTTCAAAGTAAAGAACAAAAAGAAATGGGACAAAGAAAAGAAAAAGTCTCTCAAAGCCACATGGGATGACTCTTCTTCAAGTGAAGTGGAAGAAGAAGGAGAAGAAGGAATTGTAAACTTATGTCTCATGGCTATTAAAGATGACACCAATGAGGTATGTACTCAATCCTTGAATCTAATAGCACATGATGATATTGATGATCAAGATGATAGTGATTTGATTGACCACATGAACTTTAAAATAGAAAAATATTTCTCTAAGATGATGCTCTATAAGGAAAAGTGTTCTAAGTTAGAAAAGGATTTTATATGCTTAAAGAACTCTACCCTAGAATTGAAAACCTCAAATGAACACTTGGTCAAATCAATAAATGAGCATCATAAAAATTCACATGACTTAGAAAAGGTTATTAAAGAAAATGAAATTTTGAAGCATGAACTGAAAGTACTAAGAGGATCAATTTCAAGATTTCATAAAGGAAAAGAAGCTATAGACACATTAATTGATAATTATAGATTACCTTCCTTGAAATATGGATTAGGATTCAGTGGCTCAACCAACACTACATTTAGCACACCAACATTTGTCAAAGCCTCTACAACTCAAATCTCTAATGTTGATGTTGTAAAGAACAAAGATACACACGCCAAGTCTAAGAACTTCAAAAAAAAAAAAAACTACTCATGGCTTACTATGAAAAAGAGTTAAGTTCTCCAAAAGTAATCATGCATTTATATACACAAAACATGCACATAAGCATGGAGATGCATAAAAGCAATCACATACTTGTAGTTGTATGCATAACACATGGAATCTGAATAGAAAAGTGCAAAAATATAAAACATTGTTGCAATGTACATATTGTATGAAATTTGTCATATTACAAAGGCTCATCACAAGTTAGAAGATGCCTCTATTGCTAACCATCAAGGACCCAACATCATTTGGGTGCCTAAGAAAAGATAAATATTATTGCCTTGTAGGTATGCCTAAAATATACTATCAACAAAAGCACATGGCTTGTAGATAATGGGTGCTCAAGGCATATGACCTGGAATGCAAAGCTTTTTACAAGTATTACATACAAACTTGGAGGTAATGTAACTTTTGGAAATAATGCTAAAGGTAAAATTATTGGTGTTGGCTCCATTGGAATACTTGGTAAAGACTTGATTGAAGATGTATGGCTTGTTGATAGTTTGAAACATAATTTGCTAAGTGTTAGTCAATTATGTGATAGAGAATACAATGTAAATTTTGATTCTAAAGGATGCAAGATAACTAATTCAAATGGTGTTATTGTATTCAAAGGAACAAGAATAAGCAACACATAAAATTGACATACATTCCACTAATGCATTTAAATGTTTAATCTCTACTAATAATGATGCATGGTTATGGCATAGAAGACTAGGACTGTAATATGCTAAAGTGTGGCCTAGAAGTTTTAATATAATTGTTGTTTGATTTGAATCAAATGTATATGTGTTTTGGAAAGGAAAAGATTGTTTAGAGGGAATGTATATGTTGTATATATGGCAATATATATAACATATATGCAAGTCAAATGGGTGGTCAAGGGAAGAAGATATTTTATTTGTTGATTGTGAATTTACTAAATAGGGCAAGTGATTAAGAAGGATGTTAAAACAAATTAAAAGAGGGTGTTTAGGTAATTCCTTGTTTTGGAATACTTGGGGGAGATTTAAAGAGAAGTTTGACTTTGTTTCTTTATGTTCTTTTCTTCTTTTCCATTGTGTTGGCCGGCTCATCAAAAGACAAGAGAAAGCAAGAGAGCAAGAGAGGATTTTAATGTTCTAAGCTCAAATTGAAGGAAGATCTAAGGGATCAAGTTGGTGATTCAAGAAGTTTCATTACTTTGGTAAGTCCTCTTTTGATTTCTTTGTCTATTTGAAGTTGTGTTTGAGTTTGATAGATTATTTAAGGGTGTGTTGTTTGATTGTGATATGTTTAAGAGTATTTGATTAAATTGATTATGGATTTTAAGGATGGATTGAAGAAAAGAGTAAGTTGGTTGGAAGAGATGGTGATGTATTTGTGTTTAGGGTTTGTGATGATAATTGTGATTTGTGTTTGATGTAGGTGTGGAGTTGATTTGGTGTTTTTGTATGTTTAAGATGGTTTTTGGGTATGTTTTGTTAAGTTTGTTTGAAGTGGATGTTGGTGAAAAGAAGTGTTTTGTTGGGTGTTTTGTGGTTTTGGCCGGAATCTGGGTTTTTGGCCTTACACGCCCTTGAGCACGTCCAGGTCCTTAGGCGTGTCAATGGTGTTGGTGGCAGTAGGATTGACACGACCAGTAACACGCCCGTGTTATTGAGTGTCTCATAGCTACTGTGTGATTGGAGAATTGACACGGCCATGAGCACGCTCACATTGTTGGACGTGTCGATGTTTCTGAGAGGCAGAATGTATTACACGCCCAGTGACACGCCCGTGGTTCCGAGCGTGTAAAAGCTTCTGTGTTGTGGAGTTAGGGCACGGTCAGGGACACGCCCGTGTGGTTGAGCGTGTCATGTTTAGAGTTTGTCCTAGTTAACTCTTAACTTGATTATCTCATGTGTATCCCTAAGCAAGTGTATGTTATTATGTTTGGATTAGGTCTTGAAGAAAGTGATTTGTCATTGATCTAAGAAGTAAAAGAATCTTGGAAAAGGAAGTGTTTAGAGTTGTGTGAATTTTTATTGAGGTAAGTACAAATATTGCATTATTACATTGTTGATTTATATGAATAATGTACATTGTTATGTTTATATCAATGATGCTTTATGTATAATGTGAAGGATATGATGATGTAAATGATTGTGCATTTGAAAGATAAATTGCTATAATGTGGATTAAGATGTGATGGAATATAAAGCCATTGTGATTGGCTATAATGACTTTAATGAGGCATGTTTGCCTAATTGATAATGAAATAATGAATGAATTGTGTGTCTAATGTGTTATTCCATTTTCAGAGTTTTGTTGATTGGTGGCATGCCTATTAGTAACAATCTCTTGAAGTTAGGTTGGAATTGATCCTTGAAGCCAAGTTGGGTTGAAGTTTAACATGTTTTACTCCCCTTGAAGCTTGGTTGGGTCTAATCCTTGAAGCCTATTTGAGATGTTACAACCCTTGAAGCTAGGTTGGGTTGGTTCTTGAAGCCAAGTTGGGTTGATACTTAGCATGCTTTGTTCCCCTTGAAGCTTGGTTGAAACTAATCCTTGAAGCCTAGTTGGGATTATGATAATGATGAATGTGATAATTGAACTAAAACATTAACTCTGAAAATTGAATGGCATATTAGTGTCTTTTGGGCCCATGCTTGTCTTTGTCTAAATATGATTTATTAATGGTAAAATAATTGAATAATGAGATATATGGAAGGACTTTGAAATGTGATATGTTTATATGTGTATGGTTTATGAAATATAAAGGTGTGATATTCGTTTTCCACCTATGATGTTGTCTTTATTATGAAAATGTGTGACATTGCATTGAATTAAAGCATAATGTTAGTATACTATGTACTACTAAGCCGTTGGCTTAGCGCGATAGTGGTTGATATCGCAGGTGACAGAGTTGAACCCGAGAGTTCCTCGAGACCGAGTGAGACTAGGCATTGAAGAATTTATTTTTGGGACTTAAAGATCAGAGAAGAGCTGCCAATAATGTATAACTTCTTTATATTTTGTAAAGTATTGATTCTAATGTAAATATATGTATAATTGTAAATATGGATTTGAATGTATTCATATATGTAAATATTTTATAAATTTCGCTACGTATTAAGAAAACGTATATATCTATTTTGTTTATATTACAAGTTAATTACTTTATTTTCTATAATGTATAATGAGAAAGAATATCTTATCATTTAAAATGATTTAAATGTTAAAGATAATTGTAGAATCCCTATATTCAGTGTACGTATATTACATTGTGGTGTTTTGTAGTGTGCGTGTACAGGATGTAGGGGTGTTACAATTGTTTTGGTATCAGAGCCTAGGTTTGAGATTCTCAACCTAGGTAAAATGTAAGAAAAAGAATATTTTGACTTTAAAAGTTAGTTTTTGAATAACATACATGTTTGGTATTGGCAGTCTCTGATCTTTAATGAGATGTATTCTGCTGTGTTTGCAGATATAGGTTGTGATGGATTCTCACTTACGTCAGTCAGTAGAGGGTAGTGCTGAGAGTGTAGCTCCGGATGAGGTTAGGGATGGAGTTAGAGTGGATAGTGCTAGAGAGGTACCTGCTTCTGTGTCGGGGAGACCAGCTGGTGAAGAGGTTCCGCCAATTTGGCTTAGGCATGTGGTAGAAATATTGAGGCAAGCACCAGTGCAACCACCGCCACCACCCCCACAGCCTTTGGTATCAGTGAGACATTATGATAAATTAAGGAAGTATGGAGCTGAAGATTTTTTGGGTACTATTGATCCAGCTGTAGCTGAGCAGTGGCTAGATAAAGTACAGAGAATATTCATTCAGTTGCAAGCCACTCCAGAAGAAAAATTTGATTATGCAAGATCATTGTTGCAGAAGGATGCATATGATTGGTGGAAGACAGTGCCCCATGCTATGGATGATCCACCTACATTGTCCTATACTGATTTTCTAAGAGAGTTTGAATTGAAGTATACTCCGAGGGAGTATAAAGATGTGAAGAAGATGGAGTTTTTGAGTTTGAAACAAGACAACCGGACAGTAACAGAAAATGAGATTGAGTTCTTCCGGTTGAGCCATTATGCTGGGGGTATTATATTTGATGAGATAGATAGGTACAGGAGATTTGAGGAGGGATTGAGGCCCTCTATTATGTGTCTTGTGGCTGGATCTAGATATCATGATTTTTCCCAGCTTGTTGCAGCAGCTAGGAGTGTGGAGAGAGCTCAGGGCATTGCAGCAGCTGCTTCTGAGGAAGAGATAAGGGTTAGGAGACTCCAGTTTGAAGCAGGGTCTTCATTTATGAAGAGTGGTAAAGGAAGTTTTGTTCCTTGGGTTAGTAGGAGTCAGAGGCCAGCTGGTAGGTCAGCACAGTTTCAGAGGCAGAGATCGAGACCTACAGTTTCAGTGGCGAGTGCTCCGACCCCAGTGATTCAGAGATCCACTCTACCCATATGTATTCATTGTGGTAAGCCACATGGTGGTACTTGTTGGAAGACTGGTATAGCAGGGGTATGTTTTAGATGTGGGTCGCCTGATCATTTTGTTAGAGAGTGTCCGGAGAGGCAGGAGCATATGTCGGTAGATTCTGCAGCTTCTCGACCTAGTGTGAGGGGAGGTCGAGGAGGCAGAAGTTTCAGCAGAGGAGGCAGATCTGGGTTCAGTCCTAGAGGAGGTTCTACATCTAGGGAGAGTAGACCAGAGGAGGCTGGATCTTCTCAAAGGATATATGTGATGCAGAGGCAACCAGATGTTTCAGTAGTCATAGCGGGTACTTTCTCTTTATTTGGTATTTCAGTACTTGCTTTGATTGATCCAGGATCTACTCATTCATATATTAGTGCATTTGTTTTGCCTGTGTCTGAATTGTATGCTAAATCCCTAGGATTTAATGTATTGGTGACAAATCCTTTACGGCATAGTGTGATTGTTAGCAAGGTGCACCAAAATAGTGTAGTAGTGGTGCAAGGTTAGGAGTTTCGTGGAGATTTGATTGAAATGCCTTTTAAGGAATATGATTTGATCCTAGGCATGGACTGGTTATCTAGACATGGAGCTGTGGTAGATTGTCAAAAGAAACTTGTTACCTTGAGAACCGGTGATGGTAGAGATGTGATAGTATCTAGTGAGCAGGGACAGCTAGCATCCTTGTTTGTTTCAGCTGTTGCAGCTAGGTGGTTGATTAGAAAAGGGTGTGATGCTTATCTTGCTCATATTTTTGATACTAGAGTAGTGGGTTCTCAACTTGATAGTATACCTACAGTTGCAGAGTTTCCAGATGTGTTTCCAGAAGAGTTGCCAGGGTTGCCTCCTGAGAGAGAGGTGGAGTTTGGTATTGAATTATTGCCTGGTACCACTCCTATCTCTATTACTCCTTATAGAATGGCACCTGCTGAATTGAAAGAATTGAAGGTGCAGTTGCAGGAGTTGTTGGATAAAGGGTTTGTTCGCCCTAGTGTTTCACCGTGGGGAGCTCCTGTTTTGTTTGTGAAGAAGAAGGATGGTACTATGAGATTGTGTATCGATTATAGGCAATTGAACAATGTGACTATTAAAAATAAATATCCTTTGCCTAGAATTGATGATCTCTTTGATCAATTGAAGGGTGCAACAGTGTTTTCCAAGATTGATTTGAGATCAGGGTATCATCAGTTGAGGGTCAGAGCTGAAGATGTTCCTAAGACAACCTTTCGTACAAGGTATGGGCATTATGAGTTTCTAGTTATGCCTTTTGGTTTGACGAATGCACCTGCAACTTTTATGGACTTGATGAATAGGGTATTTAGGCCCTATTTGGATCAGTTTGTGGTAGTTTTTATCGATGATATCTTAGTGTATTCGCGTAATAAGGAGGAGCATGACAAGCATCTGCGGATTGTGCTGCAAATTTTGAGAGAGAAGCAATTGTATGCTAAACTGTCGAAATGTGAGTTTTGGCTTGACCAAGTAACTTTTCTCGGTCATATAGTTTCAGCAGAGGGTATTAGAGTTGATCCGAGTAAAGTTGAAGCTATTTTGAATTGGAGTCCACCCAAATCTGTGACCGAAGTTAGAAGTTTTCTGGGTTTGGCAGGCTATTATCGACGCTTTGTGAAAGGATTTTCTTTGATAGCTACTCCACTTACCAGATTACTTCGAAAGGGAGTTAGATTTGTGAGGACAGATCAGTGTCAGGCTAGCTTTGAACAGTTGAGAGAAATGTTGACCCAAGCGCCTGTTCTTACTTTACCTGTGGAAGATAAACCATATGTGATTTACAATGATGCTTCACATAATGGTTTGGGTTGTGTTTTGATGCAAAAAGGTAAAGTTATAGCTTATGCTTCTCGACAGTTGAAACCGCATGAGCTCAATTATCTAACCCATGATTTAGAGCTAGCAGCCATTGTGTTTGCATTGAAGATTTGGCGACACTATTTGTATGGGGAGAAGTGTTTTATCTATACAGACCATAAAAGTTTAAAATATTTGGGTGTCCAAAGAGAGCTCAATCTTCGACAGAGGAGATGGTTGGAGTTGATTAAAGACTATGACTATTTGACTGATTATCATCCTGGTAAGGCAAATGTTGTTGCTGATGCCTTGAGTCGGAAGTCTTTAGCAGGTTTGACTATTTATTCGCTCTCGTTGCTTGTTGAGTTAAGAGCGTTGCATGCTAGCTTTGTATCTTGTGATGATGGTGCATTGTTGGCACAGTTGCAATTGAAACCGGTATTGTTGGATCAAATTAAAGAGGCTCAATTGGTTGATGAGAAGATTCAAAAGATTGTTTCAGATTGCCATAATGGAAAGAGTCGAGATTTTATTGTGAGAAGTGATGGGAGTCTTTGGTTTAAAAACAGATTGTGTGTACCTGATGATGCTAATTTGAGAAGGATTATTTTAGAAGAAGCACATCAGTCAGTATTTGCTATGCATCCGGGCAATACAAAGATGTATCATGATTTGAAGCAGTATTACTGGTGGTTCGGTATGAAGCGAGACATAGCGGAGTTTGTATCCAAATGTCTCACATGTTAGAGGGTAAAAGCTGAGCATCAAGTTCTAACAGGGTTACTTCAACATTTATCAGTGCCTGTATGGAAATGGGAAAGAGTAACAATGGATTTTGTGTCTGGTCTACAATTGACACAAAGGAAGCATGATGCTATTTGGGTTTGGATGGATTATTCTCTGGAGAGGTTAGCTGAGCTGTATATCCATGATATTGTGAAGTTGCATGGTGTCCCAATTTCTTTAGTGTCTGATCGAGATCCCAGGTTTACTTCAAGGTTTTGGAAGAGTTTACATGGTGCTTTGGGTTCTCGTTTGCATTTTAGCACTGCTTTTCATCCGCAGAACGATGGGAAATCAGAGAGAGTGATACAGGTTGTCGAGGACATGTTGAGAAGCTGTGTCATTGATTTCTCTGGAAGTTGGGATAGATTCTTACCACTTATGGAATTTGCTTACAATAACAGTCATCAATCCAGCATTGGTATGGCACCATTCAAAGCATTGTATAGTAGACGGTGTAGGACGCCTCTATGTTGGAATGAAATTGGAGAAGGGAAGTTAATTGGTCCTGATTTGGTTAAAGAAACTGAAGAGAAAGTGAAAATGATTCGAGATAGGTTGAAAGCAGCTTCAGACCGACATAAGTCTTATTCAGATTTGAAGAGGAGAGATATAGAGTTTGATATTGGAGATAAAGTATTTTTGAAAGTGTCTCCTTGGAAAAAGATTTTGAGATTTGGTCGAAGAGGGAAGCTGAGTCCTCGTTTCGTTGGACCTTATGAAGTATTGGAAAGAATTGGACCAGTTGCTTATCGGCTTGCTTTGCCACCTGAGTTGGATAGGATCCATAATGTATTCCATGTTTCTATGTTGAGGAGGTACAGGTCGGATCCATCTCATGTATTGCCAATTGAATCTATCGAAGTGAGTCCAGATCTGACATTTGAAGAAGAACCAATTGCTATTTTGGCACGTGAAGTGAAAGAATTGAGAAATAAGAAAGTGCTACTTGTGAAGATTTTGTGGAAGAATCATGCAAAGGAAGAGGCAACTTGGGAAAGTGAACAAACAATGCGAGATCAGTATCCTCAGTTGTTTCAGAATTGATGACAGGTAATTTCGAGGACAAAATTTATTTTTAGAGGGGGAGAATTGTAATATCCTAAAGTGTGGCCTAGAAGTTTTAATATAATTGTTGTTTGATTTGAATCAAATGTATATGTGTTTTGGAAAGGAAAAGATTGTTTAGAGGGAATGTATATGTTGTATATATGGCAATATATATAACATATATGCAAGTCAAATGGGTGGTCAAGGAAAGAAGATATTTTATTTGTTGATTGTGAATTTACTAAATAGGGCAAGTCATTAAGAAGGATGTTAAAACAAATTAAAAGAGGGTGTTTAGGTAATTCCTTGTTTTGGAATGCTTGGTGGAGATTTAAAGAGAAGTTTGACTTTGTTTCTTTATGTTCTTTTCTTCTTTTCCATTGTGTTGGCCGGCTCATCAAAAGACAAGAGAAAGCAAGAGAGCAAGAGAGGATTTCAATGTTCTAAGCTCAAATTGAAGGAAGATCTAAGGGATCTTGTTGGTGATTCAAGAAGTTTCATTACTTTGGTAAGTCCTCTTTTGATTTCTTTGTTTATTTGAAGTTGTGTTTGAGTTTGATAGATTATTTAAGGGTGTGTTGTTTGATTGTGATATGTTTAAGAGTGTTTGATTAAATTGATTATGGATTTTAAGGATGGATTGAAGAAAAGAGTAAGTTGGTTGGAAGAGATGGTGATGTATTTGTGTTTAGGGTTTGTGATGATAATTGTGATTTGTGTTTGATGTAGGTGTGGAGTTGTTTTGGTGTTTTTGTAAGTTTAAGATGGTTTTTGGGTATGTTTTGTTAAGTTTGTTTAAAGTGGATGTTGGTGAAAAGAAGTGTTTTGTTGGGTGTTTTGTGGTTTTGGCCGGAATCTGGGTTTTTGGCCTGACACGCCCTTGAGCACGTCCAGGTCCTTAGGCGTGTCAATGGTGTTGGTGGCAGTAGGATTGACACGACCCGTAACACGCCCGTGTTATTGAGTGTGTCATAGCTACTGTGAAATTGGAGAATTGACACGGCCATGAGCACGCTCACGTTGTTGGACGTGTCGATGTTTCTGAGAGGCAGAATGTATTACACGCCCAGTGACACGCCCGTGGTTTCGAGCGTGTAAATGCTTTTGTGTTGTAGAGTTAGGGCACGGTCAGGGACATGCCCGTGTGGTTGAGCGTGTCATGTTTAGAGTTTGTCCTAGTTAACTCTTAACTTGATTATCTCATGTGTATCCCTAAGCAAGTGTATGTTATTATGTTTGGATTAGGTCTTGAAGAAAGTGATTTGTCATTGATCTAAGAAGTAAAAGAATCTTGGAAAAGGAAGTGTTTAGAGTTGTGTGAATTGTTATTGAGGTAAGTACAAATATTGCATTATTACATTGTTGATTTATATGAATAATGTACATTGTTATGTTTATATCAATGATGCTTTATGTATAATGTGAAGGATATGATGATGTAAATGATTGTGTATTTGAAATATAAATTGCTATAATGTGGATTAAGATGTGATGGAATATAAAGCCATTGTGATTGGCTATAATGACTTTAATGAGGCATGTTTGCCTAATTGATAATGAAATAATGAATGAATTGTGTGTCTAATGTGTTATTCCATTTTCAGAGTTTTGTTGATTGGTGGCATGCCTATTAGTAACAATCTCTTGAAGTTAGGTTGGAATTGATCCTTGAAGCCAAGTTGGGCTGAAGTTTAACATGTTTTACTCCCCTTGAAGCTTGCTTGGGTCTAATCCTTGAAGCCTAATTGAGATGTTACAACCCTTGAAGCTAGGTTGGGTTGGTTCTTGAAGCCAAGTTGGGTTGATACTTAGCATGCTTTGTTCCCCTTGAAGCTTGGTTGAAACTAATCCTTGAAGCCTAGTTGGGATTATGATAATGATGAATGTGATAATTGAACTAAAACATTAACTCTGAAAATTGAATGGCATATTAGTGTCTTTTGGGCCCATGCTTGTCTTTGTTTAAATATGATTTATTAATGGTAAAATAATTGAATAATGAGATCTATGGAAGGACTTTGAAATGTGATATGTTTATATGTGAATGGTTTATGAAATATAAAGGTGTGATATTCGCTTTCCACCTATGATGTTGTCTTTATTATGAAAATGTGTGACATTGCATTGCATTAAAGCATAATGTTAGTATACTATGTACTACTAAGCCGTTGGCTTAGCGTGATAGTGGTTGATCGCGCAGGTGACAGAGTTGAACCCGAGAGTTCCTCGAGACCGAGTGAGACTAGGCATTGAAGAATTTATTTTTGGGACTTAAAGATCAGAGAAGAGCTGCCAATCATGTATAACTTCTTTATATTTTGTAAAGTATTGATTCTAATGTAAATATATGTATAATTGTAAATATGGATTTGAATGTATTCATATATGTAAATATTTTATAAATTCCGCTGCGTATTAAGTAAACGTATATATCTATTTTGTTTATATTACAAGTTAATTACTTTATTTTCTATAATGTATAATGAGAAAGAATATCTTATCATTTAAAATGATTTAAATGTTAAAGATAACCGTAGCATCCCTATATTCAGTGTACGTATATTACATTGTGGTGTTTTGTAGTATGCGTGTACAGGATGTAGGGGTGTTGCAAGGACATGCAAGTATGAATCAATTAAAATGCATCTGTAATAAAAACCTACTTGATGGTCTCCCTAAAAGGAAATATGACAAAGATAGAACTTGTGAACCTTGTCAACTTGGTAAGCAACATAAGGGCTCATTTAAATAAAAAAAATGTTGTAAGTACCTCTAGACCTTTAGAGCTCATTCATTTGGATTTGTTTGGACCAAATAGAATTACAAGCCTAGGTGGCAAGTCATATGTATTTGTCCTTGTTGATGATTACTCTAGATTTACATGGGTTAATTTCTTAGCTCAAAAGAATGAAGCTTTTAATCACTTCAAAACATTTGCAAAAAGAGTTCAAAATGAAAAAGGATATGTGATCACATCTATTAGAAGTGATCATGGCAAAGAATTTGAGAATGAAAATTTTCATCCAAATCGGATGAAGGCATATTCTTAGGATACTCATTATCTAGCAAAGCATATAGAGTATTTAATAAGAAAACTCTAGTAGTTGAAAAATCAATGCATGTTGTTTTTGTTGAATCATCTAAACTTGATCAAAGGAAAGGTAGTACTTTTGATGACCTTGCAGGTACTCTTGAACCACAAGAAACTATTGATGCTCCAAGGATCGATCATATTGAACTTAAAGAAAAGACTCAAGCTCTACCCAAGGATTGGCAATACAACAAAGATCATCCTAAGGAACTCATCATTGGTGAAACATCTAAGGGAGTAATTACTAGATCTAAAATTAATCATATAGATGATAATTTTGCTTTTGTTTCTCAAATTGAGCCAAAGACCATTGAGGAGGCTCTAAATGATGAGAGTTGGATGATTGCAATGCAAGATGAACTTAATCAATTTGAAAGAAATAATGTATGGGAACTTACTTCTAAACCTAAAGGTCATCCAATCAAAGGATGCAAATGGGTCTATAGAAATAAGCTTGATAAAAACGGTTACGTCACTAGGAATAAAGCAAGATTGATAGCCAAAGGCTATAACCAAGAAGAATGCATTGATTATGATGAAACATTTGCCCCCGTAGCTAGATTAGAAGCTATTAGAATATTACTTGCTTTTGCATGTCTGTAGACCCTTAATTTTTTACCCAGTCCGGTTGAATATATTTTAATTAGTCCAAAATAATTTTTGCGTTATCTTAATAGAATAATATTTGTTTTAGTATTTAGTTTTTATAATTAATAAAAAATAAATAATAATAATAATAATAATAAACAAATAAATAAAAATAAAAATAGGTGACGGAAAAATCGGCAATGAAAAATTCATCGCCGAAAAGGTTGGATCGGATGAAATGGCCTAGCCGCCCAGCTCGCCAGTTTTCGCCCGTAGCTCTCGCGACAACTTTTTCGCCAGCAAAATTTTTCCGCAGCAGTTTTTTTTTCCAGCGAAATTTTTTCGACTCAATTTTTTTCGAAATCAAATTCTATTTGGTTTCTGTTTCCTTTTCTTAATTAATTTTATTTCCGTAAACAAGTTGAATTAATCGTCAAAATTTTCTATAAATAAGACAAAAACAACAAAGAAAAGGGGAGGAGAATCGAGTGAAGGAAAAACTTAGAAAAAGTGATCGGACTTTAAAACTTTTTAGCAGAGATTAACGATCGGACTTTTGAGAGAAGCAAACAAGCAATTCAATCCATCAAAGCCAACCATCTTGCCTTTGTGTCTGTTCATCCAAGAAGTAATTTTTGGTGGAACCAACAAACGAATGTATGAAAATCTAATCTCTCTTTTTCTTCACCGTAGCTTGAATCATCAAATTATCTCTTTTGATTTTAAAAACCTTAGAACCCTAATTTACTTTTTCTAAAGCTTAGAACCTTAAATCGTCTCCTTTATTTTCAAAAACTTTAAAATTACTTTTCTGTTTCTTCTAAAACCTAAGAACCCTAATCTATTTCTTTAAAATCTTAAAACCCTAATCTACTTTCTAACTTTTCAAAACATTAAATCATTTCATTAATTTATCAAAACCCTAATATGTTTTCCAATGTTTCAAAACCTTAAAACCCTAAATTTAACTTATGGCTACTAAAGATCACATAAAGCTTTATAAAACTATAAATTGTTTTTCCAAATTCTAAAATCAAATACATTCTCTGAAACACTAAAAACCCTAATTCAACTTCAAAACCAAGACAGTGACCCCAAACTAGCTAACCTTAAACCCTAGTTTTCTTAAACCCTAGCTCCCTTAAATCCTTAAACCCTAATTTTTCTATATCCTAATCTTTAAAACCTTAAAACCTTATAAATCTAAAAATTAAAATTCAATATAGTAAATCCAAAATAATAATCCAGTAACCGTAAATCATAAACTTAATGTTTTAATATCCAAACCCAAATTTCATGATTTTTCCTCTCAAACCCTAATTCAATTAATCAAAGAACCTTATCAATCCCTTAAATCATAAAACCTTAATCCATTTTAATTCCCTTAAAACATACAGTAGCTTAAACCAATAAATTCCAAAACCCTAAATATTAAATAAAGAATCTTAAATAGAAACAATA
This sequence comes from Garcia nutans, assembly GCA_947685225.1. NCBI lineage: Eukaryota > Viridiplantae > Streptophyta > Magnoliopsida > Malpighiales > Euphorbiaceae > Garcia > Garcia nutans. Next base: position 42,867,763 of record CANTUV010000031.1, read on the forward strand.
AACGTCAATTTGTATCTTTACTTGTTTTATGTGATTATGTAGTTTATTATATGATTTGATTTATTTAAGTTCAATGCTTGATTTTTTTAGTTTATCATGAATGGATATTTACATTCTATCGATGTTTGATATCTTAGAAGAATGGTTATTAACTTTTATCAATTTATTTAGATTTTCAAATGTTGTAAGAGGTATGTTTCCACTTGGTGGGTACCTCATTAGTTAAATATCACATAATTTAAATTGCTTTTATATTTTAGACCAATGTAAAGGACATGTTTCTACCTTTCGGTGGGTGTCCTATTTAGGCATGGATTATGTAATGGCATGTTTCCACCTTCGGATGGGTGTCCATTTATTTGTTTTGCTTGGACATTGTTTTGATTTTCAATATATCGATGCTTTATTTTAATTATTATGTGTAATATGGATAATATTATTATATTTAAGAATTTTATAATATTAAGACCTATAAAGGAGGCCAGTTCCAATGAACCGGGTGTTGTGGGGGTGCTGGGCCATTTCTCACCTTAGCCACACGTACCCAACTTTCCAAACCCATTAGGGGGTTGGGGATTCCTTAGGAATCTAGTCGTCCACCCCTTTCTTTTTTCCCGACACGTCCAGGTGGCGACTCCATTTTCTCCGAGCTTAGGTCTGTGTTCTCTAAGGCCCCGAGCCTAAATAGTGCCAAAGTCGCAAGAACCATTCCACCGGGAGTGGGTGCGAAAATCCCCGCTCACAGTGGCAACTCCACTGGGGATAAGAGAAGTTGATTCCATTGGTCTTTATATTATACTATTCTTTCTTATAATAATATTATCCATTGCATCATATTAGATTGCATCGTGTGCGCGAGTTAGGACTCCCGTGTTACCCGTGTTGTGTTATATAAGGGATACCATACTTTCACTCAAGGTATAGAGATCGAGCATGGCATAACCACTTATAGCCTCGTACCATTTGGTATATGCTTGCTATGGGAACCTAAGCCTTTTAACCCAAAGACTAAAGCTCATGTAATTAGCCTAGTTACTTTCCTTAGGTTTTACCCCAAATGCATGTTGTTTGACTATGGTTAATTTATCTTGGCTTAAATCATGGCTTATTTGGTTTGCTTTTTTTCTAATATGACCTAAGTGCATTGTAAGCTCAAATAAAATTTTCTTTAAAATCCAAAAGACAAAAACTATTTTCAAAACTTTTCAAGATGGTCTTTGGACATAAGACTTTTCTAAAAACAAAGCAAAACTTCTTTTGCTCATGGCCCAAATGCTAAGCCCAAAATCCATTTTTTCTAAAATCTTTTTACAATGGACATAGAAATAAAATTATTTTCAACCTTTTCTTACAAAGAGCTTGCAAATTATTTAGGTCAATTATGAAATACTAAAAGTCAATTGTGAGCCTAGTTTATACTAAGAATAATTAACCATGGGCTTGTTTTTAGCATGAACCACTAGTTGCTTTTTTCAAGTGAGAAATCTATTTGTAATAAACCTTTTAATTTTGTTTTAATCCAATATAGCATAAAAAACTACTATAGTTTGTTGAATGGATCAAAACCTAATTAATGGGAGTTAACATGGATTGATTTCAATTTTTGAAAATATAGCTATTGGATGAAACGTCCGAGGGAAATATCAAAAAACAAGGTACCCCATGTGGTATTTTATTAACCATTTACCTAGGAAAAGAGACTCGCCATTTGTGTGTGGATGTTATAAGGTTGGAAGGAAAGTCCTATTTGTCTTTGTTTATTGATTGTTTGTGCATACATGCATACATTCATCACATGACATATCATTAATCCTTTCTGGCTCATAGACTTGGAGTACGAAAATCCAAGAGCTTACAACGATATCATCTACAACATTTATTTTTGATTCAAGTGCTTCATTGAGAGGATGGATGCAAACCAGCTAAGGGATATAATCGATGAAGTTGTCGAAGCTAGGATGGCCGAACTATAAGACAAATTGGTTGAAATTATGAAGACCCAGTTGATTGAAATTCTGGAGATCATCAACAATATTAATGAGGCATCTCCCACTGACATAAGAAAAAGGGGAAAGGCAGCATCCGTGGAGAACATGTTCACTAGTAGAGATCGAATGAAAAATGAAGGATCAATCCCTATTCTACAAGATTAGCCGAACCATATGCTGTCTAAATGGAGCAATAGGAGCGACTACCACCTCAATAGGCAAAAAATAAAGAAAAGATGAGGTGTTGAGAAAAACGCAGCAACTAAACTAGCAAAGAGGCATAAATTTTCAGACTTGGGGGAACCTTTGTCAAAAATGTTGGAGAATCTAATGAAGAAGGGATTGTTACAACCTTTGACTCCTTGTCCTTTGCCTAATCCTTTTTCGCCTAACTTTGATATTAAATCATTTTGCCAAATCCACCAAAGGCTTGGACACAAAACGGACAACTGTATGAAGTTGAGGCATGAGATCCAGAATTTAATTAATCGTGGAAAGCTGCTTGAACTTGATAAGCCCAACACTAAGAATAAGCCTCTACTTAAAGTTGGAAGGGCACCACCTCTTGTAACCTTCATGAAGAGTTTTATCTTGTCATCTCATCATGATATGGATAGAGAAGCTGCTAAAGATGATGTACTACTAAACAAGTTTGGGTTAACTGTAGATGATGATGTGGATGATGAAGCAATGATCTTTAATGATGGAAAAAATCCTTGCCCTTGATATGTCTAAATAAATGAAGTATCTTCAACACCAACTCAATGGACCTTCCTTAGCTTGAATGTTGCTTTTCAATTTTACTTTCTTTAATTTGAACAATTATGTTTTTCAAGTTTAAATTTGTTTGAATAAATTACTTTCATCAAAATTTTTGTTGATCTTTGTTCATTTTGGTGCTCAACCAGTCAGGAATCTAGCTTGATGATTCATGAATTAATATATTTATGCATCATGACTTGAATGACTTTACAAGGTGAGGGAATTGCTCTATAGCATTGAGTTGTGTATGCTTACTTAGAGAGGGCTCATGCATAATTATCTTTGTCTTGGTCCTAGTCAGTCTTAGAACATGCTTTGACCAACTTTCAAGGCAAAATTGAACTCTGCTTATTTAAGAGAGAAATGATCTAGGCATTGTTTGGTTAGCCAACAACTAGTATCCACCCTATTAAATATCAATCCCTAGTTATCCCTTTAAGCCTTCATAAAATTTTAGGTTTCTTTTCATTGGCTTACAAACCCCAACAACCTAGCCTGAGATGTTGTGATACTTTTGACAAGTCTTATGATCACTAAGATGAAGAGGCAAGAAGATCAAAGGAAGCAATGATTAGTCAAAATCATGAGGATAGTTGAAGTTCTCAAGACCATAAAGATAGTTGAAGTTCTCAAGACCATAAGGGTAGTTGATGTTTTTAAGACCATAAGGGTAGTTGAAGTTTTTCTAAAATATCCAAATACCAAGACAACATCGGAGTAACAAATGATTTATCCCTATTAAAGAAGATTTATGTCACTCCACTCATCCATTATTGAAGACCCAAGTTGGTAGAAACAAGACAACTCTGTTTGAGCTAGAACCAAAAAACAAAAAACAAAGTAAAGAAAATAAAGAAATGAAAAAAGAGAAGGAAAAAAGAAGAGGAAAAAAAAGAAAAAAAAAGATAGATAAATCCTAAAAAGGCGGTTCAAAAAGCCAACTGAGTTCTCTTTTACCTAAGAGAACAAAAGGCTTCCATTTGGTTTATAAGGACGGATTGACTTGAATTGGTCTAACCCAACCAAAGATTCAATCAAAATTAAAGAAAAAGGAGAAAGACCATCCAGTTCCTGAAAGTTTTGTACTTGACAGTCCTACAAGGAAGAAGGATAAAATGATAAAATGCTCAAAGAAAGGGAAGAGTAAGAAAAATAAAAAGAAAGAAAAGGGAGAAGAAGAAAAGAAACGAATTTGGGTACCAAACTTTTCACAAAGGCAAAGACTATCCCAATCAAGATCCAGATTAATGCCAAGAAGATAGAAGGAATTTGGAGTCTAGCAAGATTGCTTCCAACTGCCTAAAATTCAAACAAGAAATTTGTAGTGAAGGTTTGTCCATTGTGTCACACCAGTTCCAATCTCAAAATGGCCTTCACTTAAACTTGTGTCCCTTATAGACCCCATTTCAAGCGTATCAAAGACCTATTGATCTCTATTGGTAGGTAGAGTCTATTAGTGGAGATAGTTTGAATAAGCATACATATGAGATAGACAATATTTAAACTCAAAGAGACCTTTGGCCAAGTAATGTGTATGTGCCTATCTGAAGTGCAACAGTTCTTACTTAAATAGAAATGATTCCCGAGTTTAGTATGGTAGCTAGAATTTAATTTGGAAAAATCAAGTCCTGAGGTACATTGACATTGATTTGGTAAAGCCAACATTTGTTTTCAAAATAAAAATTCAAAAAATAATAAAAAATATTTTTGTCATACAAAGCTTTCAAGTTAAGGGAAGTAGGTTGAACCTTGAAGGACGCATTGGGCAAGGAAATGATGATGATAAAAAAAAAGAAAGAAAGAGTTACAGTAAAGGTAGAAATTATGTATTGTCATTATGCTTATTGTACAATATTTATAAAATTGATACAATATTTATACATCACTAAGAAGGTGGTGGTAAGTCATCAAATAAAGCCCTAAAAAAATAATCGCCTGTTGGAAGAGGAGGCAAATTACTCATCCCGAGATCGTCCGAAGCATGAGCACCAAAATCCCTATTACCTTGGAGTTCCGATCTGTCATGGTCTTCATCGAAAGTGGACGAAAGGATCTCATGGTCATCAGTTTGGGGGCCTCTTGATGAAGAAGCGCCAGGATCCCTCATCCGTTGAAATCGGAAGTCTCAGAAATTTTATTTTGATTAATGATACAAATTTTCAAAATGAGAAGCCCGCTGATGACTTGCAGCCAACTCTTCTTGAAGTTTCTTATTTTGTTCTTCAAGCATCCGCTATGAGCCATAAGGGAAAAAGGTAAGAGCATACATAATCATGCATACATATAGCATAAATTACCATGAAATAAGAAAACCCACCAGGTAATTCATATCATTGCCCTGCGGATGAGATGACATACCTAGTGGGTTAGAATGAGCAAATGAAGGGGTAGTAAAAGAAGGTCCAGGCTCATGATCAAATGAGCTGGCAACCTGCAACAATCATTAAAGAATTAAAAAAGAAAGAAGCAGTTGCAAGGGAAAAATGGTAAAGTTTTACCTGAGAAGTACTAGCCCCGAGATGTGGAACGAACTCTCCTGCATCTCCATGATGTTCCTCTTCATCTCTACCCTCATTTTCTTTGGGAATTTCTCATACACCAATAGGAGATACATCAAAGTTCAAGAGCCTTCTTTGAATAAAATGGGCATAAAATGCACCTGGTATATGGAGAAATGTCTCAACACCATAACCATACCGACCCAACCACCATGCATCCTCTGGCATTGATATAATATTTAAAGTATATTCTGGGCAATGCATCGGGAACCTCTGCTGCTCTGGACCAAGAAACCACTCATAAACTCTCTCTCCGAGCACTAGACACTGGGCCAGTGATGACTCGGCGAGTATGTTGGAAAGATAGCGCAGCCTTCATGAAAGGAGACCAGTTTGTCCGCTCTTCTGGGTTCCACCAGGCCAAATTCACCTGCAAAATAACATAAGGTAAGTAAAATTTCACATAAAATTTTAAAGCATACTAATGTTATTTTACCTGGTCCCAGGTTAAGCGGGTCAACACGAAGCGTTGGGTATGCACATGGTGAGAGCCGGGAACTTCCACACGATCAGACAACCAAAAATTTAATCTCGAATACCCATGTAACACCCCTTCCCAACCTACGTGTGTAATCTGAGTAGAGGCGCCACACTATCCTAATGTTGCTACCACTTTTACTTAGTCAAATTTTTGTTCCGATTTTTACAGAAATTTTGCCATAGTTTCGCCTAAAAATTCAATCCCAAGTGTCGACAAAACTGGTTTTTTTCTGATTTTTGAAAACATTTTTACACAAACCAATGCAAACAAAATCATTCTCAGTACACTTCTAGTACAAAATAAAGTGAAGGTTTATTATGAAATACAGTAGATAAAATATTTGTTCACTATGCAACGAAAAGTAACAATATTTACAAATTCATATACATCAAAACTCAAGTTTTACAACACAAAAAATTTATACATGTTTGGCAGTCAGTCTTCGATCTTAAAGCCCACTATTCACTCTTCAAAATCTAGGCTTGACTCGGCCTAGAGGAACTCTCTGGTTCTTCCCTGTCACCTGCGAGAAGAATCACATTCGCGCTAAGCCAATGGCTTAGTGGTACAAACTACAGTGCTATGATGCTTTAATGCCATGCTAATGTCACACAATCAAGATTCAAGATCAATTCAAGAGAATATTATATTTCACAATCTTACATTATTCAATAATTAATCAAAACATTCATGATTCACATTGAAAACAAAGACAAGCATGGGCCCAAAAAGGATCTAATATGCTATTCAAAGTTCAGAGTTACTGCTTTGGTCCATAATCACAATCATCAAGCCCGTAGGCGATATATATATCTCTATCCATGGATAGGGTAACAGACCCAGTCTCTTGGACCTCAACCCGGCTACCCGAGGAGATCCTCAACCCGGCAAGACTGTTACCAAAACAAATGTAACAGACCCAGTCTCTTGGACCTCAACCATACTTAACTCGAGGAGATCCTCAACCCGACAAGACTGTTACTATAATTCACATTTCACATTTATCAACTGGAATCGGCTTACGACCCGGTCTTTTCACCTATCCAGTACTTTATAGGCATGCCGCCAAAAACAGAACTCTGAAAATTGAATTAACACATTAGGCACACAATCATTTCATTTATCTCTTTATCAGTCTCTTTTCATTTCATTTCTCATAATTAAATAGGCAACCATGCCCCAATTTTATATTTCATTTGCATTATCATAGCCAACAACCATGGCCTCATATCTCATATGATCTCAAATCACAATAAAGCAACTCTTCATAACATCATATCTTTCACATTTCATTTCATCATCACATCTTGCACATTTCACATTTCGTTATATTTCAAATCACATTAATCAATTCATTATTCAAATGGATATAATCAATGGCATTAACACATATTTTACATGCTCATCACAACATTCACATTATACCAAACATAACATTATTAATATACATCCACAATGCATTAGATTCCTTATCACATTTATAATCAAATATGTCTCAAGTCTCAATATCATATGAATGTATGCACTAATGTAGTTTGTACTTACCTTAAAACCAACTCACACCAATTTATAAACTTACTCTTCCAAGAATTCTCAACACTTAGATTAGGGCAATTCAACCTCTTCACAACCTAATCCAAAAAGGAGTATTAGCAAAATGACCATATGAATAGTAAATTCAGGTTTTGGACTCAACTTAATCCTTATTTTGAAAAATTGTATAAAATAATCTACTTGACTAAAAACTATAAAATTTTTACAGAACTAACTTTTACATCTTAAAATCATTCCTTTAAAATTTCAGATCAAACTGAATACAAAATCTTGGTCAAATAGTTCACCCAACCAGACTGCCCCAATTGCCCTGCATCCTGGCAGCAGTTCTGAACTTTGTGAATTCCATAATTCAAATTCAATCAACGTGGTTCCAAATTATTTTTCTCAAATACTAGACTCACTAAGCAACAACATATCCAAAATTCAATTAGATATTATGTTTCTACATTTTATTAAAAATCCCGAAAGATAGCTGTCTCAGTTAAGGTACCTGCTGGAACAGGTCTAATAAAAATAATCTTTCCAAACTCATAACCATTCCAAAATCGAATCAACATATTTATCAGTCATTCTAGACTCATATAGTTACAACATATCAAAAATTCACTTCAAGAACATTTTTCTATATTTAATTAAAAATCATACAAGTCACAGCCTTTACTAATTGTAAAACAGAAAAGATTTCACTAAACACAACTCTTACTCTTCCATCACCAACACCAACCTAACTTCTTATCTTTAATTCCATTTCCAACACATACAAACACACCCCAATCAATCCTAACCATATTATCAACAACACTTCATCAAACTCAAAAATAACTTCAAAAACAACAAGAGCAATCAAGAGAGAACTTACCAAAATAATGAAATTTCTTGAATTTCTAACTTGTCTTGAAATCTCCTTCAATTTTTTTGAGCTTGAACACAAAACTCTCTCTTGCTCTCTTTTGTCTCATTAAAGTGGCTCTTTCCTTGCTCTTTTCCTCTAATTCTTGAGTTTATGGTGATTTTCTTGAAAAACCATACATAAACTATCTAATTCCCATAAAAATTTGAATTACTTCCAATGGATTCTAAGTTTCAAGTAAAAAAATGAAGGAAAATGAAGAAAGTAAAAGAAATGGTGATGGTGAAGATGGAGTCCACGTTTTATGGAAGGAAGAAGAAAAGAAAATGAAAAAAAAAAACAAAAAGAGACAAAGTCAAATTTATGGTCTTCAAACATTCTCCACCAAGTCTTTTAATAATAAAATAATCAATTATTTCCTCTTCCACTCATTTATTTCTTCTAATTAATTCATTAATTCAATAATAAACAAATATCTTCTTTAGTTGACCATCCATTTTGACTTGTATATATGTTATATATATTTCCATATATACAACATATAATCTCTCTCTTAATTCTTTTTCTTTCCAATTACACATATACATTTAATTCAAATAAAATAACAATTATATCAAAACTTCTAAGGCACACTTTGGGATATTACAATTCTCCCCCTCTAAAAAGAAATTTCGTCCTCTAAATTACCCGATATCAAGTCTAAAATAGTTGAGGATACTGATCTTGCATCGCTTGCTCACTCTCCCAAGTTGCCTCTTATCCACCATGATTCTTCCAAAGAACCTTTACAAGTGCACTTTCTTATTTCTCAACTCTTTCACTTCATGTGCCAAAATAGCAATTGGTTCTTCTTCAAATGTCAGATCCGGACTCACCTCAATAGATTCAACTTGTAAAACATGAGATGGGTCAGATCTATACCTTCGTAACATAGAAACATGGAAGACATTATGGATTCTATCCAACTCAGGCAGCAAATCAAGACGATAAGCAACTAGCCCAACTCTTTCTAATATCTCATACGGTCCAATGAAACGAGGACTTAACTTCCCTTTTCGACCAAATCTCAATATCTTTTTTCCAAGGAGACACTTGGATACAAACTCCGCTATGTCTCTTTTCATACCTGACCACCAATAATGATGTTTCAAATCATAGTACATCTTTGTATTTCTCGGATGTATAGCAAAAACTGACTGATGTGCTTCTTCTAAAATAATTTTTCTCAATTTAGCATCATCAGGAACACACAATCTATCCATAAACCAAAGGCTACCATCACTTCTCACAAAGAAATCTCAGCTCTCCCCGTTTTGGCAATCTGAAACAATCTTCTGAATTTTCTCATTTGTCAATTGAGCCTCCTTAATCTGATCCAACAATACTGGTCTCAATTGCAACTGAGCCAACAATGCACCATCATCACATGCTTCAAAACTAGCATGTAATGCTCTCAACTCAACAAGCAATGAGAGCAAATAAATAGCCAAACCTGCCAGAGACTTCCGACTCAAGGCATCAGCAACTACATTCGCCTTACCAGGATGGTAATCAATCAAATAATCATAGTGTAATATCCTCATATATGCCCTAGAAGTCTTGGTTATGATGTTTTTATTGTTGTTGTTGTTATATTGGATTGTATATATATGATAATTGCAAGAGAAAAGAAATTGGGAAAGAAAATAGGGTTTAGAGAGAATGGTATATGTTGTGTATATGATGATATATATAACATATAAATGGGTCAAAGGAAGAGTCAAAGGAAAAGAGATATTTTTGTGTTGAGTGTGTAATTACTTAAATGGGCTTATATGAGACAAAAGGTGAGTTATATGGTTAAGGGTATTGAGGTAATTTACCTTTAGAAATCTCTTGGTGGAGATTAAAAGATGGAAAAGTGTTTGACTTGTGGCTATTTTGTTTTCTTTTCATTTTGGGTGCCGGTGATTGAAGGAGAGAAAGAGGAAGAGAAGTGTTCTTGATGCTAGAGTTCAATTGAAGAGGCAATCAAAGAGTTTGGTTAGAGATTTGTGAAATTTCTTCATCTAAGGTAAGAAATCTCTTGTTTTTCCTTTGTAAATTTTGAAGTTATGTTTAAAGTGAAGTGTGATTTGTTGATGTAATGATTTGGTGTATTTGATATGTGTTTGCAAGTGTTATAATTGATTTAAAGTAAAAAAATTGGAATTGGTGTTGGTTTGGTTGTGATTATGGAAAAATAAGTGAAGATTGATAGTGGAAAATCAAGAGTAAAGTTTGAGTTAGGATTTTGAGAGGGTTTGTGTTCAAATGTGTTGTTTAAGTGGTTATTGTGATGAATATGTGTTATGACATGAGTTATATCCATTTGAGTGAGTTTGTGTTGGGAATTATATGTTAAAATGCATTTGGAAGAGGGTTGGTTACATTTAGGGTTTATGCATGAGAGACACGTAATTTGGGGCGGTCGCTATTATTCAAGTGCGGTCGCGACTTAGGTCGGGCTTCTGGCCGCGAAACCTACTGTAATAATGTTTTATCTTTTGATTGTGAGGTGCGGTCGCAACTTAGGTCGGGCTTCTGGCCGTGAAACCTACTGTAATAAGGTTTTATCTTGTAATTGTATGGGGCGGTCGTATTCAGGTGAGGCGCGACCGCTAGAAAGGTTCTGTTCACCTTATTGGAAGCAATCTAATCCTACAACAAGATTTTCATATACATGTTAAAATAGATCATCCATTTGAGTTGTCAAGGATCAAAATAGATATCATTTGTCTAACATCATTGTTGAATCATGAAATGTGAGATGATATGGAATTGATAATGCATATGATATTACATGAATAAGGTTATGTATTGTGTATTGTGAGGCTTGTGAATGGTGATGTGTATTATGAATAATGTACTTTGAAATGTGATACTAATAATGCTATATATACAATATGAATTGAGATATGAAATGCTATAAAGCCATTGTGATTGGCTATGATGATATAATTGAATGATGTATGGCATGTTTGCCTAATTGATGAGAAAGATTGATAAAGAGTTTGAAATAAGTGTATGTTTAATATGATATTCAGTTCAGAGTTCTGGTTTTTGGAGGCATGCCTATTTAATGAAAGTTAACAGTCTTGCCGGGTTGAGGATCTCTTCAAATTGAGTTGAATTGAGGTCCAAGAGACTGGGTCTGTTACACTGTGATAATTGATATTATGAAATATTAGATTTGTAACAGTCTTGCCGGGTTGAGGATCTCCTCGAGTTAGATGAGTTGATGATCCAAGAGACTGGGTCTGTTACACTATCCATGGATAGAGATATATATGTATATGTTGCCTACGGGCGTGATAATGGTGTTTATGAACTGAAGCAGTAACTCTGAATTCTGAATATCGTATTAAATACTTGATGGGCCCATAGGTGTCTAGGTTTTATGTATAACATAAATGTTGTTCTAATGTAATGAAATGTTAATATTACTTATATGATGAAACGGACTATTCACGGAATATTGTTTATTGAGTATGATCTTTACTAATTGTGTGTGTATCTTTGATGTTGATTTATTAATACAAATGTGAAACATTGCATTGCACTAAAGCATAACATTAGCATGAATTGTCTTACTAAGCCCTTGGCTTAGCGCGATAGTGTTTAATCGCGCAGGTAATAGAGTTGAACCCGAGAGCTCTTCTAGACCGAGTGAGAGTAGACATTGAAGAGTTGATTTTGGGAACTTAAAGATCAGAGGAGATTTGCCAATCATGTATAACTCTTTTATATTTTGTAAAGATTTTATTTATATTGTAAATATATATATGTAATGATAAATTAGTACTCAAATGTTTTCATATGTGTAAATATTTTATAACTTCCGCTGTGTACTACTTAAATGTATTAATATATCTATAATGTATATTGAGAAAGATGATGGTATTATATAAAAATGTTTTGAATGTTGATGAAAAGCCGTAGCACTCCTATATTCGGTGCACATATGCTACATTGTGGTGTTGTAGTGTGTGTGTACTGAATGTGGGGGTGTTACAATTGTTTTGGTATCAGAGCCTAGGTTTGAGATTCTCAACCTAGGTAAAATGTAAGAAAAAGACTATTTTGATTTTAAAAAGTGGTTTTTGAATAAAATATATGTTGGGATTGGCAATCCCTGATCTTTAATAAGATGTATTCTGCTGTGTTTGCAGAAATAGGTTGTGATGGATTCTCACTCACGTCAGTCGATTGAGGGTAGTGCCGAGAGTATTGCTCCTGTTGAGGGAGCTAGAGTTGATAGTGTTGAGGAGGCACCTGCTTCGGTGTCGGGTAGACCAGCTGGAGAGGAGGTTTCTCCAGCTTGGTTTAGACATATGATGGAAGTTATGAGGCAAGCACCAGTGCAACCAGTGCCACCACCCCCTCAGCCTGTGGTACCAGTAAGGCACTATGATAAACTAAGGAAGTATGGAGCGGAGGATTTCCTTGGTACTACTGATCCAGCTGTAGCAGAACAGTGGCTTGACAAAGTACAGCGGATTTTTATTCGGAGGAAAAGTTTGATTATGTAAGATCTTTGCTACAGAAGGATGCATACGACTGGTGGAGGACAGTGCCCCATTCTATGGATGATCCACCGACCTTGTCATATGCGGATTTTCTGAGAGAGTTTGAATTGAAGTATACTCCTAGGGAGTACAAAGACATGAAGAAGATGGAGTTCTTAAGCTTGAAGCAAGATAGCAAGACGGTAACTGAGTCTGAGGTTGAGTTTATCCGATTGAGCCAGTATGCTGGGGGCATTATAGCTGATGAGATAGATAGATGCAGGAGATTTGAGGAGGGATTGAGGCCCTCTATCATGTGTCTAGTGGCTGGATCTAGATATCACGATTTCTCCCAGCTAGTAGAAGCAGCTCGGAGTGTGGAGTGAGCTCAAGTTATTGCAGTTGCTTCAGAGGAAGAGGTTAGGGTTAGGAGGCCCCAGTTTGAGGCAGGGTCTTCTTCTGTTAAGAGAGGTAAAGGAAGCTTTGTTCCTAGAGTTAGTAGGAGTCAGAGGTCAACTGGTAGGTCAGTGCAGTTCCAGAGGCAGAGATTTAGACCTGCAGCTTCAGCGGCGAGTGCTCCAACCCCAGTGACTCAGAGATCCGCTCTACCTGTGTGTGCTCAGTGTGGTGGATCACATAGGGGTGCTTGTTGGAGGTATAGTGGGTCAGCTGTGTGCTTCAGATGTGGATCTCCTGAGCATTTTATTAGAGATTGTCCAGAGAGACAGGAGCGGATGTCAGTTGATACTGCAGCTTCTCGACCTAGTGTGAGGGGAGGTCGAGCAGGCAGAGGTAGCAGCCGGGGAGGCAGATCTGGGTTCAGTGTTAGAGGAGGTGCTACATCCAGGGAGAGTAGACCAGAGGAGGTTGGATCTTCCCAGAGGATGTATGTTATGCAGAGGCAGCCAGATGCTTCGGCAGTCATAGCTGGTACTTTTTCTTTATTTGATACTTCAGTACTTGCTTTGATTGATCCGGGTTCCACACATTCTTATATTAGTGCATCTGTTTTGCCTGTGTCTGATATGCATGCTGAGTCCCTAGGATTTGATGTGTTGGTGACAAATCCGTTAGGACATAGTGTGATTGTGAGTAAGGTGCACCGAGACAGTGCAGTGAGGGTGCAAGGTGAGGAGTTCCTTGGAGATTTGATTGAGATGCCATTTAAGGAATATGATGTGATCCTAGGTATGGATTGGCTATCTAGACATGGAGCTGTGGTAGACTGTAAAAGGAAAATTGTTTCTTTGAGAACTGCTGATGGTAGAGAGGTGATAGTATCTAATGAGCAGGAACAGCTAGCCTCCTTATTTGTTTCAGCTGTTGCAGCCAGGAGGTTGATTAGAAAGGGATGTGAAGCTTATCTTGCTCATGTGATAGATACTAGAGTGAAGGGTTCTCCCATTGATAGTATTGCCACAGTTGCAGAGTTCCCAGATGTATTCCCAGAGGAGTTGCCAGGATTGCCTCCTGAGAGAGAGGTGGAGTTTGGTATTGAATTGTTGCCTGGTACCACTCCTATCTCTATTACTCCTTATAGAATGGCACCAGCAGAATTGAGGGAATTGAAAGTGCAATTACAGGAGTTGTTGGATAAAGGATTTATTCGCCCCAGTGTTTCTCCTTGGGGAGCTCCTGTGCTATTTGTGAAGAAGAAAGATGGTACTATGAGATTGTGCATCGATTATAGGCAATTGAACAAGGTGACTATTAAAAATAAATATCCTTTGCCTAGAATCGATGATCTCTTTGATCAATTGAAGGGTGCAGCTGTGTTTTCTAAAATTGATTTGAGATCTGGATACCATCAATTGAGAGTTAAAGCTGAAGACATTTCCAAGACCGCCTTTCGGACCAGGTATGGACATTATGAGTTTCTAGTTATGCCTTTTGGCTTGACGAATGCACCTGCAGCTTTTATGGATTTGATGAATAGGGTGTTCAGGCCCTATCTAGATCAGTTTGTAGTGGTCTTCATCGATGACATTCTGGTGTATTCGCGGAATGAAGAGGAACATGACAAGCATTTGCGGATTGTGTTGCAGATTTTGAGAGAGAAGCAGTTATTTGCTAAATTGTCGAAGTGTGAGTTCTGGTTGGATCAAGTAGCTTTTCTCGGACATATTGTCTCAGCTGAAGGCATTAGAGTTGATCCGAGTAAAGTTGAAGCCATTTTAAATTGGAGTCCACCCAAGTCTGTGACAGAGGTTAGAAGTTTTCTGGGTTTGGCAGGCTATTACCGGCGGTTTGTGAAAGGGTTTTCTTTGATAGCTACTCCACTCACCAGATTGCTTCGTAAGGGAGTGAGATTTGTGTGGACAGAGCAGTGTCAGGCTAGCTTTGAGCAGTTGAGAGATATGTTGACTCAAGCGCCTGTTCTTACTTTACCTGTTGAAAGCAAACCATATGTGATCTACAGCGATGCTTCACATAGTGGTTTGGGGTGTGTTCTAATGCAAGAAGGTAAGGTTATAGCTTATGCATCTCGACAGTTGAAACCGCATGAGCTTAACTATCCGACCCATGATTTGGAGCTAGCAGCCATTGTGTTTGCATTGAAGATTTGGCGACACTATCTGTTTGGGGAGAAATGTTTTATCTACACTGATCACAAAAGTTTGAAATATTTGGGTGTTCAAAAAGAGCTCAATCTTCGGCAGAGGAGATGGTTGGAATTGATTAAAGACTACGATTGTTTGATTGATTATCATCCAGGTAAAGCAAATGTTGTTGCTGATGCCTTGAGTCGGAAGTCTTTAGCTGGTTTAACTGTTTACTCGCTCTCGTTGCTTGTTGAGTTGAGAGCTTTGCATGCCAGTTTTGTACCTTGTGATGATGGTGCATTGTTGGCACAGTTGCTTTTGAAACCAGTTTTGTTAGATCAGATAAAAGAGGCTCAGTTGATTGATATGAAGATTCAGAAGATTATTTCAGATTGCAAGAATGGGAAGACTAGAGATTTTATTGTGAAAGGTGATGGGAGTCTCTGGTTTAAGAACCGATTGTGTGTACCCGATGATGCTGTTTTGAAAAGAGTCATTTTAGAAGAAGCACATCAGTCAGTGTTTGCTATGCATCCGGGTAATACAAAGATGTATCATGATTTGAGACAACATTACTGGTGGATTGGTTTGAAGAGAGATATTGCAGATTTTATGTCGAAATGTCTCACCTGTCAGAAGGTTAAAGCAGAGCATCAAGTCCCAACTGGATTATTACAACCATTATCAGTACCAGAATGGAAGTGGGATAGAGTGACGATGGATTTTGTGTCTAGGTTGCCATTGACACAAAAGAGGCATGATGCCATATGGGTAATTGTGGATAGATTGACTAAGACAGCTCATTTCCTTCCGGTTCGGATGGATTATTCTTTGGAAAGGTTAGCTGAGCTGTATATCCATGAGATTGTGAAGTTGCATGGGGTTCCAACTTCTTTAGTGTCTGATCGAGATCCCAGGTTTACTTCAAGATTTTGGAAGAGTTTGCATAGTGCTTTGGGTTCTCGATTACACTTCAGCACTGCTTTTCATCCACAGACGGATGGACAGTCAGAGAGGGTGATACAGATTATTGAAGATATGTTGAGAAGTTGTGTCATTGATTTCTCTAGAAGTTGGGATAGATTTTTACCTCTTGTGGAGTTTGCTTACAACAACAGTCACCAATCTAGCATTGGTATGGCACCATTCGAAGCATTGTATGGCAGACGGTGTAGGACACCTCTTTGTTGGAATGAGCTTGGAGATAATAAGTTGATTGGTCCTGATTTGATTCAAGAAACTGAAGAGAAAGTAAAAGTGATACGAGGCAGGTTGAAAACAGCTTCAGACCGACAGAAGTCTTATGCAGATCTGAAAAGGAGAGACATAGAGTTTGATGTTGGGGATAAGGTATTTCTGAAAGTTTCTCCTTGGAAAAAGATTTTGAGGTTCGGTCGGAAAGGGAAATTGAGTCCTCGTTTCATTGGACCGTATGAAGTTTTGGAAAGAGTTGGGCCAGTTGCGTATCGACTTGCTTTGCCACCTGAGTTGGATCGTATTCATAATGTATTTCATGTTTCTATGTTGAAGAGGTACAGATCAGATCCATCTCATGTATTGCAAATTGAATCAATCGAAGTGAGCCCAGATTTGACTTTTGAAGAGGAACCATTTGCTATTTTGGCACATGATGTGAAAGAACTGAGAAACAAGAGAGTGCCATTGGTGAAGGTTTTTTGGAAGAATCATGCAAAAGAAGAAGCAACTTGGGAAAGTGAACAATCCATGCGAGAGCAATATCCTCAGTTGTTTCAGAGTTGATATCAGGTAATTTCGAGGACGAAATTTTCTTTTTAGAGGGGGAGAATTGTAATATCCTCATATATGCCCTAGAAGTCTTGGTTATGATGTTTTTATTGTTGTTGTTGTTATATTGGATTGTATATATATGATAATTGCAAGAGAAAAGAAATTGGGAAAGAAAATAGGGTTTAGAGAGAATGGTATATGTTGTGTATATGATGATATATATAACATATAAATGGGTCAAAGGAAGAGTCAAAGGAAAAGAGATATTTTTGTGTTGAGTGTGTAATTACTTAAATGGGCTTATATGAGACAAAAGGTGAGTTATATGGTTAAGGGTATTGAGGTAATTTACCTTTAGAAATCTCTTGGTGGAGATTAAAAGATGGAAAAGTGTTTGACTTGTGGCTATTTTGTTTTCTTTTCATTTTGGGTGCCGGTGATTGAAGGAGAGAAAGAGGAAGAGAAGTGTTCTTGATGCTAGAGTTCAATTGAAGAGGCAATCAAAGAGTTTGGTTAGAGATTTGTGAAATTTCTTCATCTAAGGTAAGAAATCTCTTGTTTTTCCTTTGTAAATTTTGAAGTTATGTTTAAAGTGAAGTGTGATTTGTTGATGTAATGATTTGGTGTATTTGATATGTGTTTGCAAGTGTTAGAATTGATTTAAAGTAAAAAAATTGGAATTGGTGTTGGTTTGGTTGTGATTATGGAAAAATAAGTGAAGATTGATAGTGGAAAATCAAGAGTAAAGTTTGAGTTAGGATTTTGAGAGGGTTTGTGTTCAAATGTGTTGTTTAAGTGGTTATTGTGATGAATATGTGTTATGACATGAGTTATATCCATTTGAGTGAGTTTGTGTTGGGAATTATATGTTAAAATGCATTTGGAAGAGGGTTGGTTACATTTAGGGTTTATGCATGAGAGACACGTAATTTGGGGCTGTCGCTATTATTCAAGTGCGGTCGCGACTTAGGTCGGGCTTCTGGCCGCGAAACCTACTGTAATAATGTTTTATCTTTTGATTGTGAGGTGCGGTCGCGACTTAGGTCGGGCTTCTGGCCGCGAAACCTACTGTAATAAGGTTTTATCTTGTAATTGTATGGGGTGGTCGTATTCAGGTGAGGCGCGACCGCTAGAAAGGTTTTGTTCACCTTATTGGAAGCAATCTAATCCTACAACAAGATTTTCATATACATGTTAAAATAGATCATCCATTTGAGTTGTCAAGGATCAAAATAGATATCATTTGTCTAACATCATTGTTGAATCATGAAATGTGAGATGATATGGAATTGATAATGCATATGATATTACATGAATAAGGTTATGTATTGTGTATTGTGAGGCTTGTGAATGGTGATGTGTATTATGAATAATGTACTTTGAAATGTGATACTAATAATGCTATATATACAATATGAATTGAGATATGAAATGTTATAAAGCCATTGTGATTGGCTATGATGATATAATTGAATGATGTATGGCATGTTTGCCTAATTGATGAGAAAGATTGATAAAGAGTTTGAAATAAGTGTATGTTTAATATGATATTCAGTTCAGAGTTCTGGTTTTTGGAGGCATGCCTATTTAATGAAAGTTAACAGTCTTGCCGGGTTGAGGATCTCTTCAAATTGAGTTGAATTGAGGTCCAAGAGACTGGGTCTGTTACACTGTGATAATTGATATTATGAAATATTAGATTTGTAACAGTCTTGCCGGGTTGAGGATCTCCTCGAGTTAGATGAGTTGATGATCCAAGAGACTGGGTCTGTTACACTATCCATGGATAGAGATATATATGTATATGTTGCCTACGGGCGTGATAATGGTGTTTATGAACTGAAGCAGTAACTCTGAATTCTGAATATCGTATTAAATACTTGATGGGCCCATAGGGGTCTAGGTTTTATGTATAACATAAATGTTGTTCTAATGTAATGAAATGTTAATATTACTTATATGATGAAACGGACTATTCACGGAATATTGTTTATTGAGTATGATCTTTACTAATTGTGTGTGTATCTTTGATGTTGATTTATTAATACAAATGTGAAACATTGCATTGCACTAAAGCATAACATTAGCATGAATTGTCTTACTAAGCCCTTGGCTTAGCGCGATAGTGTTTAATCGCGCAGGTAATAGAGTTGAACCCGAGAGCTCTTCTAGACCGAGTGAGAGTAGACATTGAAGAGTTGATTTTGGGAACTTAAAGATCAGAGGAGATTTGCCAATCATGTATAACTCTTTTATATTTTGTAAAGATTTTGTTTATATTGTAAATATATATATGTAATGATAAATTAGTACTCAAATGTTTTCATATGTGTAAATATTTTATAACTTCCGCTGTGTACTACTTAAATGTATTAATATATCTATAATGTATATTGAGAAAGATGATGGTATTATATAAAAATGTTTTGAATGTTGATGAAAAGCCATAGCACTCCTATATTCGGTGCACATATGCTACATTGTGGTGTTGTAGTGTGTGTGTACTGAATGTGGGGGTGTTACACATAGTCTTTAATCAGTTCTAACCATCGCCTTTGCCGAAGATTCAGCTCCTTCTGAACACCCAAATATTTCAAACTTTTGTGATCCGTATAAATAAAACATTTCTCTACATACAAGTAGTGTCGCCAAATCTTCAAAGCAAAACTATAGCTGCCAATTCCAGATCATGTGTTGGATAATTGAGCTCATGCGACTTCAACTGCCGAGAAGCATAAGCTACAACTTTACCCTCTTGCATCAAGACACATCCTAAACCATTATGTGAAGCATCACTATAAATCACATAAGGTTTATCTTCCACGGGTAAAGTAAGAACAGGTTCTTGAGTCAACATTTCTTTCAACTGATCAAAACTAGCTTAACACTGATCTGTCCACACAATTCTAACTCCCTTTCGAAGCAATCTGGTGAGTGGAGTAGCTATCAAAGAGAAACCTTTCACAAACCTTCGATAATAGCCTGCCAAACCCAGAAAACTTCTAACTTCAGTCACTGACTTTGGTGGACTCCAATTCAAAATGGCCTCAACTTTACTCGGATCAACTCTTATACCATCTGCTGAAACTATATGACCGAGAAAAGTTACTTGGTCAAGCCAAAACTCACACTTTGATAGCTTAGCATACAACAGCTTCTCTCTCAAGATCTGTAACATGATTCGCAGATGCTTGTCATGTTCTTCCTCATCACGTGAGTACACCAAAATATCATTGATGAAAACCACCACAAAATGATCCAGATAGGGCCTAAACACCCTATTCATCAAATCCATGAAAGCTGCAAGTGCATTCGTTAATCCAAAAGGCATTACCAAGAACTCATAATGCCCATATCTTGTGGGGAAAGCTGTCTTAGAAACATCTTCAGCTCTAACCCTCAATTGATGGTACCCTGATCTCAAATCATTTTTGGAAAACACCGCTGCTCCCTTCAACTGATCAAAGAGATCATCAATTCGAGGCAAAGGATACTTATTCTTGATAGTTACTTTGTTCAATTGCCTATAATCGATGCACAATCTCAAGGTACCATCCTTTTTCTTTACAAAAAACACAGGAGCTCCCCACGGAGAAACACTAGGGCGAATAAACCCTTTATCCAACAAATCCTGTAATTGCACCTTAAACTCTCTCAATTCAGCAGGTGCCATTCGATAAGGAGTGATAGAGATGGGAGTGGTACCGGACAACAAATCGATACCAAACTCAACCTCTCTCTCAGGGGGTAACCCTGGTAACTCCTCTGGAAATACATCTGAAAACTCAGCAACTGTGGGTATACTATCAAGTTGAGAACCCACTACTCTGGTATCCACAACATGAGCAAGATAAGCATCACACCCTTTTCTAATCAACTTTCTAGCTAAAACAGCTGAAACCAATAAGGATGCAAGTTGTCTCTGCTCACTAGATACCAATATACTTCTACCATCACCAGTTCTCAAAGTAACACATTTCTTTTGACAATCCACCACAGCTCCATGCTTAGACAACCAATCCATGCCTAAAATCAAATCATATTCTTTAAAAGGCATTTCAATCAAATCTCCACGAAACTCCTCACCTTGCACCACAACTGCACTATCTCGGTGCACCTTGCTAACAATCACACTATTCCCTAAAGGATTTGTCACCAACACATCAAATCCTAGGGACTCAGAATGCAATTCAGTCACAGGCAAAATAGATGCACTTATGTATGAATGAGTAGATCCTGGATCAATCAAAGCAAAAACTAAAATGCCAAATAAAGAGAATGTACCAGCTATAACTGCTCAAGCATCTGGCTGCCTCTGCATCACATATACTTGTTGAGAACGCCTAGCCTCATCTGGCCTACTGCCTGCGAGTGTAGAGCCTCCTCGCTGACTGACTCTAGATCTGCCACCTCGACCACCTCTCACACTAGGTCGAGAAACTGCAGAATCTGCCGGCCTCTGTTCCCGCATCTCAGGACACTCTCTAATAAAATGATCAGGTGATCCACATCTGAAGCACACCGCTGGTCCACTATTCTTCCAACAGACACCCCTATGTGACCCCCCACACTGAGCATATATAGGTGGAGTGAACCTCTGAACCGCTGGAGTCGGAGCACTCGCTACTGAAACTGTAGGTCTCGATCTCTGCCTCTGAAACTGAACTGACCTACTAGCTTGCCTCTGACTCCTACTGATCCAAGGAACAAAACTACCTCTACCTCTCTTCACAGATGAAGACCCCGCCTCAAACTGGGGTCTCCTAACCCTGGTCTCCTCCTCGGTAGCAGCCGCTGCAATACCCTGGGCTCTCTCTACACTCCTAGCTGCTACAACAAGCTGGGAAAAATCTTGATATCTAGAACCAGCCACAAGACACATAATAGAGGGCCTCAATCCCTCCTCAAATCTTCTGCACCGGTCTATCTCGTCTGAAATAATACCTCCAGCATAGTGACTCAACCGGATGAACACGACCTCATATTCTGTCACAGTCCGGCTGTCCTGCTTTAAATTCAGAAATTCCATCTTTTTCACATCTTTATACTCCCTCGGAGTATATTTCAGCTCAAACTCCCGTAGAAAATCACTGTAGGATAATGTAGGTGGATCATCCATGACATGAGGAACTGTCTTCCACCAATCATATGAATCCTTCTGCAACAGTGATCTAGCATAATCAAATCTTTCTTCTGGAGTTGCTTGCAACTGGATGAATATTCTCTGTATTCTATCCAACCATTGCTCAGCTACAGCTGGATCAATGGTGCCATAGAAATCTTCAGCCCCATACTTCCTCAATTTATCATAATGTCTCACTGGTACCTGAGACTGTGGTGGGGGTGGTGGCTGCTGCACCGGAGCTCCTCTCAACAAATCTACCATGTGCCTAAACCAACCTGGCGGTACCTCATCAGCATCTGATCTCCCTGGCACAAGGGTAGGGGCCTCACTAACTCTATCTACTCTAGCTCCATCTCTATTCTCTTCAGGAGCTACACTTTCCGCACTACCCTCAATAGACTGTCGTGAATGAGATGCCATTACAACCTATATCTGCAAACACAGCAGAATATACCCCATTAAAGATCAAAGACTGCCATACCAAAACATGTATTTTACTCAAAAACCAAGTTTTAAAATCAAAATATTCTTTTTCTTACAATTCACCTAGGTTGAGAATCTTAAACCCAGGCTCTGATACCAAAAATTGTAACACCCCTTCCCGACCTATGTGTGTATGCTGAGTAGAGGCGCCACACTATCCTAATGTTGCTACCACTTTTACTTAGTCAAATTTTTGTTCTGATTTTTATAGAAATTTTGCCATAGTTTCGCCTAAAAATTCAATCCCAAGTGTCGATAAAACTGGTTTTTTCTAATTTTTGAAAACATTTTTACACAAACCAATGCAAACAAAATCATTCTCAGTACACTTCTAGTACAAAATAAAGTGAAGGTTTATTATGAAATACAGTAGATAAAATATTTGTTCACTATGCAACGGAAAGTAACAATATTTACAAATTCATATACATCAAAACTCAAGTTTTACAACACATAAAATTTATACAAGTTTGGCAATCAGTCTTCGATCTTAAAGCCCACTATTCACTCTTCAAAATCTAGGCTTGACTCGGCCTAGAGGAACTCTCTGGTTCTTCCCTGTCACCTGCGCGAAGGATCACATTCGCGCTAAGCCAACGGCTTAGTGGTACAAACTACAGTGCTATGATGCTTTAATGCCATGCTAATGTCACACAATCAAGATTCAAGATCAATTCAAGAGAATATTATATTTCACAATCTTACATTATTTAATAATTAATCAAAACATTCATGATTCACATTGAAAACAAAGACAAGCATGGGCCCAAAAAGGATCTAATATGCTATTCAAAGTTCAGAGTTACTGCTTTGGTCCATAATCACAATCATCAAGCCCATAGGCGATATATATATCTCTATCCATGGATAGGGTAACAGACCTAGTCTCTTGGACCTCAACCCGGCTATCCGAGGAGATCCTCAACCCGGCAAGACTGTTACCAAAACAAATGTAACAGACCCAGTCTCTTGGACCTCAACCATACTTAACTCGAGGAGATCCTCAACCCGGCAAGACTGTTAATATAATTCACATTTCACATTTATCAACTAGAATCGGCTTACGACCCGGTCTTTTCACCTATCCAGTACTTTATAGGCATGCCGCCAAAAACAGAACTCTGAAAATTGAATTAACACATTAGGCACACAATCATTTCATTTATCTCTTTATCAGTCTCTTTTCATTTCATTTCTCATAATTAATTAGGCAACCATGCCCCAATTTTATATTTCATTTACATTATCATAGCCAATAACCATGGCCTCATATCTCATATGATCTCAAATCACAATAAAGCAACTATTCATAACATCATATCTTTCACATTTCATTTCATCATCACATCTTGCACATTTCACATTTCGTTATATTTCAAATCACATTAATCAATTCATTATTCAAATGGATATAATCAATGGCATTAACACATATTTTACATGCTCATCACAACATTCATATTATACCAAACATAACATTATTAATATACATCCACAATGCATTAGATTCCTTATCACATTTATAATCAAATATGTCTCAAGTCTCAATATCATATGAATGTATGCACTAATGTAGTTTGTACTTACCTTAAAACCAACTCACACCAATTTATAAACTTAATCTTCGAAGAATTCTCAACACTTAGATTAGGGCAATTCAACCTCTTCACAACCTAATCCAAAAAGGAGTATTAGCAAAATGACCATATGAATAGTAAATTTTGGTTTTGGACTCAACTTAATCCTTATTTTGAAAATTGTATAAAATAATCTACTTGACTAAAAACTCTACAATTTTTACAGAACTAACTTTTACATCTTAAAATCATTCCTTTAAAATTTCAGATCAAACTGAACACAAAAGCTTGGTCAAATAGTTCACCCAACCAGACTGCCCCAATTGCCCTGCATCCTGGCAGCAGTTCTGAACTTTGTGAATTCCGTAATTCAAATTCAATCAACGTGGTTCCAAATTTTTTTTCTCAAATACTAGACTCACTAAGCAAAAACATATCCAAAATTCAATTAGATATTATGTTTCTACATTTTATTAAAAATCCCGAAAGATAGCTGTCTCAGTTAAGGTACCTACTGGAACAGGTCTAATAAAATTAATCTTTCCAAAATCATAACCATTCCAAAATCGAATCAACATTTTTTTCAGTCATGCTAGACTCATATAGGTACAACATATCAAAAATTCACTTCCAGAAAATTTTTCTATATTTAATTAAAAATCATACAAGTTACAGCCTTTACTAATTGTAAAACAGAAAAGATTTCACTAAACACAACTCTTACTCTTCCATCACCAACACCAACCTAACTTCTTATCTTTAATTCCATTTCCAACACATACAAACACACCATAGGCAATCCTAACCATATTATCAACAACACTTCATCAAACTCAAAAATAACTTCAAAAACAACAAGAGCAATCAAGAGAGAACTTACCAAAATAATGAAATTTCTTGAATTTCTAATTTGTTTTCTTGAAATCTCCTTCAATTTTTTTGAGCTTGACACAAAACTCTCTCTTGCTCTCTTTTGTCTCATTAAAGTGGCTCTTTCCTTGCTCTTTTCCTCTAATTCTTGAGTTTAAGGTGATTTTCTTTAAAAACCATACATAAACTATCTAATTCCCATAAAAATTTGAATTACTTCCAATGGATTCTAAGTTTCAAGTAAAGAAATGAAGGAAGATGAAGAAAGTAAAAGAAATGGTGATGGTGAAGATGGAGTCCACGTTTTATGGAAGGAAGAAGAAAAGAAAATGAAAAAAAAAAACAAAAAGAGACAAAGTCAAATTTATGGTCTTCAAACATTCTCCACCAAGTCTTTTAATAATAAAATAATCAATTATTTCCTCTTCCACTCATTTATTTCTTCTAATTAATTCATTAATTCAATAATAAACAAATATCTTCTTTAGTTGACCATCCATTTTGACTTGTATATATGTTATATATATTTCCATATATACAATATATAAACTCTCTCTTAATTCTTTTTCTTTCCAATTACACATATACATTTAATTCAAATAAAACAACAATTATATCAAAACTTCTAAGGCACACTTTGGGATATTACAACCCAACCTTCTCTCATGAAATACCAGGCACCCTCACAAGGTTATATTCATATGCCCATGCCTAAAACAATAATAGATATCAAATTCATGCAAGAAAGGAGTGGAATTGACATTGGTAGAAGAAGAGTACCTCGACAACCGCCATCAAGCCGACGAAAGACTTCTTATTTCGAAAAATTTTGTCCAGACCATGGTAAAGACAGGCGAGACCAGCTTCACCCCAGTCATAAGATGGTACCGTTCTAAAATAAGAAAAGGCCCTCAACACTAACAAATGGATGGAGGATTCAGTGGTACCTAAGATGGTCGACCCAAGCAAATATAACAAAAATCCTCAAGCATACTGTTGGGCCGTGTCTCTATAAACCCGTCCTTCATAGTTCATCCAATAGCTACGAATCAGTTCAATTTTTATCTTAAAAGGCCCCTCATATGATGGTTCCATATAATTGCTAAATTTCATCAAACGTCAAAATATCGTTGGTCAGAGGAACCGAAACACCATCATACCAAAGGCCGGTTATAACAGCAAAGTCGATCGGACCAATTGTCATCTCTCCAATGGGCAAGTGGAATGTATGAGTTGTATCCAACCATCGTTCTATGAGTGCCTGAACTACACTTCGGTCTATCAGAAACTCCTCGGATAGCAATTGTAAGATGAAGCTCTCAAAGCTGCAATCTCAAATAATTTGCCTTACCCAAGAAGGCACTACATTGTACCATTCTCGGGCTTTGTAGATACACCCTCCAGCCAGAACAACGCAACGATCACGCTAACACGGAGCCAGGTAAGTTAATACCAGGTAAGTACATATTATTCTATCTGCATTAATATATTTTTTCCTAAATTTTCTAAAAAATAAAAATATAAAAAATGAATAATAAATAATAATAATAAATAAATAAATAATAAAAAGACAAAAAAAGGAAATAAAAAAAAACTTACTGTGCTATTTTGGTTTGAACTACGGTGAAGCGGCATCCCGGCTAGTAGATCTATATTTCCATCTTCATGATACCGAATAAACTCTAATAACTCAGCATTAAAATGAGTTCTTGACCTTGAAGCATTCATTTTTTCAAAGCTATATGCTAAATTTGAAAGAATTTGAGAGAATTATAGATTTTGCTGTGAATGAAAAGAAGGTATTCGTTCGTTTATATAGAGAAAAAGCAAGAAAAAAAACAAAATTCAAAAGTAAGTTTAAATGTTCATGAATAGTAAAATTTACTATTGATGAATAGTAAATTTTACTATTTATGAATAGTAAATTACTATTGATGAATATTAAATTACTATTTCCAATAGTAAAAATACTATTTACTACTATTTACGAATAGTATGTTTCTATTTATGAATAGTAAATAGTGTATAAATAGTTACTACACAGTAAATAAACAATAAATTCAATTAATCATTCAAATGCTTGCATGTATATAAATATTTTTACATGCAGGGGGCAAGAAGAAGACATGTGCATAAGAATTAGCCAAACTTTTTGAAATCAAAAAATTATTAACCCAAATTATCCTTAGGTCCAGAGCCTAGAATCTCTTTTAAGTCTAGAACCTAGAATCTCTTTTAAGTCCAGAACCCAAATTTTTTTAGGTGCATAACCTAAAATCTTTTCTAAGTTCAGAACTTAGCTCGGGTCCTGAATCCAAATTATCCTTAGGTCTAGAACTTAGAATCTCTTTTAAGTTCAGAACTTTGTTCGGGTCCAGAACCCAAATTTTCCTTAGGTCCAAAACCTAGAATCTTTTCTAAGTCCAGAACTTAGCTCGGGTCCATAACCCAAATTATCCTTAGGTCCAGAACCTAGAATCTCTTAAAATCATAATACCCTAATTCCCTTAAAACCTTAAAACCTAATTTTTCTAAATCCTAATCTTTAAAACTCTAAAATCTTATAAACCTAAATATTAAAATTCAACACAGTAAGTAGATAATAATCATAAATATAATGTTTTAAAGTGTCCAAATCCTAATTTCATGATTTCACTCCTCAAAAACTAATTTGGTTAATCAAATAACTTTATCAACCTCTTAAATTATAAAACTTTAATCCATTTCAATTCCTTTAAAACTCACAGTAGCTTAAACCTACAAATTCCAAAACCCTAAACACATTAAATAAAGAATCTTAAATAGAAACAGTAGCTCTAATTTGAATCATTATTTGCTTTATTTAATTTTATATTTGATTATGTAGTCTATTATATGCTTTAATTTATTTTCAATGCTTTGTTGGTTTATTTAATTTCAATGATTGATTTATTTAATTTATCATGGATGGATGTTTATTTTATATTTTGATTGATATCTTTGATGAATGATTTATTTATGATGAATGGTTATTTACTTTTATCGATTTATTTAGATTTCCAAATGTTGTGAGAGGTATGTTTCCACTTGGTGGGCACCTCATTAGTTAAATATCATGTAATTTAAATTGCTTTATATTTTAGACCAATGTAAAGGACATGTTTCTACCTTTTGGTGGGTGTCATATTTAGGCATGGATTATGCAAGGGCATGTTTCCATCTTCGGATGGGTGTCGATTTTTTCGTTTTGCTTGGACATTGTTTCGATTTTCAATATATCGATGCTTTATTTTAATTATTGTGTGTAGTATGGATAATATTGTTATATTTAAGAATTTTATAAATTAAGACCTGTAAAGGAGGCCATTTCCAATGAACCGGGCGTTGTGGGGGTGCTGCGCCATTTCTCACCTTCCCCACACGTACCCAACTTTTCGAACCCATTAGGGGGTTGGGGATTCCTTAGGAATCGAGTCATCCACCCCTTTCTTTTTCCCGGCCTATCCGGGTGGCGACTCCATTTTCTCCGGACTTAGGTTCGTGTTCTCTAAGGCTCCGAGCCTAAACAGTGCCGAAGTCGCAAGAACCATTCCACCGGGAGTGGGAGCGAAAATCCCTGCTCATAGTGGCGACTCCACTAGCGATAAGAGAAGTTGATTCCGTTGGTATATTTATTATTCTATTTTTTATTATAATGATATTGTCCATTGCATCATCTTAGATTGCATCATTTGCGTGAGTTAGGACGCCTGTGTTACCCGTGATATGTTATGTAAGGGATACCATACTTTCACTCAAGGTATGGAGATCGAGCATGGCACAACCACTCATAGCCTCGTACCATTTGGTATATACTTTCTATGGGAACCTAAGCCTTTTAACCCAAATACTAAAGCTCATGTAATTGGCCTAGTTACTTTCTTTAGGTTTTACCCCAATTGCATGTTGTTTGACTATGGTTGATTTATCTTGGCTTAAATCATGGCTTATTTTGTTTGATCTTTTTCTAATATGACCCAAGTACATTTGCGAGCTCAAATAAATTTTCTTTAAAATCCAAAAGACCAAAGCTATTTTCTAAATTTTTCTTTGGACATAAGACTTTACTAAAAAGAAATCAAAAATTATTTTGCTCATAACCCAAATGTAAAGCCCAAAATCCATTTTTTCTAAAAATATTTTTACAATGCTTACAAATTATTTGGGTCGATTACGAAATACCAAAAATTAATTGTGAGCCTAGTTTATACTAAGAATAATTAATCATGGGCTTGTTTTTGGCATGAATCATTAGTTACCTTTTTCAAGTGAGAAATCTATTCATAATAAACCTCTTAATTTTGTTTTAATCCAATATAGCATAAAAGCTACATTAGTGGGTTAAATGGATTAAAACCTAATTAATGGGAATTATCATAAGTTGATTTCCATTTTCAAAAATATAACTATTGGTTGAAACGTCCGAGGTAATTATTTGAAAGCAAGATGCGCCATGTTGGTATTTTGGTTTACCATATACCTAGGAAAAGAGACTCGCCATTCGTGTGTGGATGTTATAAGGTTGGAAGGAACGTCCTATTTGTCCTTGTTTGTCTATTGTTTATGCATACATGCATACATGCATACATTTGCATCTCATTGATCCTTTCTGGCTCACAGCCCTGGATTACAACAGTTCAAAAGCTTACGACAATACGACCTACACAGGAGATGAAGTATCTAGCAACGACTCAATCACTTGCTCACCAAAAACAATGGATCCCGAATAAATTCAAAGAATGGTGGATGATGCCCTAAACGCCAAGATGGAAGTAATAAAAGAGGCCCTAGCTGAGACCATGAAGAACCAATTGACTACAATCTTAGAAAATCATGCTGAAGCATCTACTAGCATTAAGAAGCCAAGGGACAAAGGGACGACTAAAGTTGGTGAAGCGATTTTTGATGATGAAAAGGTGATCATTGATGATGATGATGATTGGGCTCAATACTACCAAGATGCTCAAGAAAAGAAAAAAGAACCAAAGATTGTTGAAAGATCAACTATGGAGAAGACCGAAACTTCTGATGTTGAAAAGATGATTGCTGACTTAGAAAAGAAATTTGAGAAGAAACCAAAGAAATGTCCGAAGTTGACAAATTATTTGAGCTAGATGAAGAAGTCCCGTACAAGTTCAAGATGCCATCTTTCACAATGTTTGATGGAACTGGAATTCCTCATCTCCATGTGAAGCAGTATATCACTGCTATGCAGTCTGCCCGAGCTACTAAGGCTCAAACCCTAAGGTACTTCATGCTCTCATTGCACCCTGTTGTCAAAATTTGGTTCAATACCTTAGATGATGGAACACAAAATAGGTTGGATCTGCTTTACAAAGCCTTCATCCAACAATATGGATATAATGTCGAGATGGAAGTTACCTTAATGGAAGTGGAGTCCATTAGGCAAAGGTCGAATGAGAATTTTGTGGATTATGTGAAGAGATGGAGAAACAAGGTCGCTTTGCTCAAGAAGAGGCCTGACGAATGTTGCGCGTAAATTAACACTATCACAAAGCAGCACTCGCAAGTATACGAGGCTGTTGCTGTAATGGTGATCGCCCCAATGTTGTCTCACAAGGAAGGAATTGCTTGTAATAGTTCGATTAACATGAAATAATAAACTTGAGTGTGTGATTGGATTGGTGAATTATAATTAACCTTAGAAATGAAAATGAATGATTTTGTGTAAGATAAATTCAATTATGGAAATGATGCCTAGGGTTGTAGGTCCATTTAATCAAATGTTTAATTATCAAATTATCCATTAATATAACCTTGTACCTTAATTTGTTCCTTAAGATTAATTAGTCAATTATCAATTCACTAGTTTTCACATTTATGAATTAACAACAACCAATTATTTTACATTAGCAAATTAATAAACCCTAGAACTTATATTTCTAATTCATTCTTAGGGTAGTCAATTGCATAGTTCCTATATTAAACTTCTCCTCTCTTTCCATCATTCAATATTAAGTAATCAATAGGTAGCCAATCTATCAATTTACCTTTAATTTCAATGCAATCAACCAATAACAAGGTATATCAATGGAATCATCAAATCAAGTCATTTAATCAAATATACTACAACCCAAAGCATGAGTAAATTAGCTCATCATATTCTTTAAACAAAGCTCATTTCAATATAAACCAAATCAAAGTTATTCATTGCAATATTAATGTTCTTAATACAACAACAACAAATAAGAAATGGATTAAAAGAAAGAGTTGGAAAAACCCCTTTTGGAGATGCTAAGAATCGGACTCCTTGTCTCTTTCGTAGCTCCCTCTTTGATGTGTGATGATGAACTTCCAAGCTCTCTTGAACCAATGGCTCTCTTCTTGAAGGATGAATGATAGCTCTCTCAAGTTCTCAACTCTCCAATCAAGCCTCTTAAAACCCTAATCCTCAAGAACTAGCTACTCACTTCAAATCCAATGATTGTCTTTGCTCTTGATGTGTGAAAGGAAATGGTGAATGAAGATGAGGAGAATGGTGTCTTGCTCTTTCAAGCAACAACCTAGGAAGAAGATGATATGGTGTGTAGAGAATGTCCACTCAATATATTCAATATGTTCCCTCCATGCTCTTCCATTTTCCCTCTCTCTTTCTTTAAACTTTTAAGACACCCCATCACTCTTTATCTCCCACTTTCCAATTTGTTTTATATTTCTTCCATAAATCCTTCCACCTTCCACTCCTTTTTATCCTTTTTGTTCCCCACTAATCCATACTAATCCCTACCTCGTGCAAGCATACCAAGTGATCCAGGGTGACACGACCAAGCTTGTTGGCCGTGTCTCTTGGTTTTTCTTTTCTTTCTTGGGACACGGCCAAGCTTCTGGCCATTTCCCTTGCTACTTGTTCTTTTCTTTATGTTCAAGGGGTGACACAGCCAAGATCCTGGTGGCTTGGCCGTGTCTCTTGATGGTGTCACTGTCTGCTTCTTTCTTTTCTTTCTTTTCCTTTTGTTCCTTTGGTGAGACACGGCCAGTGGCTTGGCAGTGTCTCTTGGTCGTGTCTGCTTCTGTCCAACTTTTCTTGAGGGACACGGCCAAGCTTGGTTAATCTTAGTCGTGTCCTGCTTTGTCCTTGATCTCTTTTTCTTTTGATGAGAGACACGGCCAAGCCATGTCTAGCTTGGCCGTGTCACATGCCTTTTCTTCAACATGTCCACCAAATTTTAGATAAAAGCTCTATCAAATGTACTTCAACCTAAATCAACAACTTCAAACAAACATAAGTAAAAATTAACATGAAAATTAACTTAAAATCAGCAAAAACATCATAGAAAATATATACAAAATTGATCTAAACAATTACCCCACACTTAATCATTTGCTTGTCCCCAAGCAAAGTTAAAATGAAAACAAATAAAACAAGATAAATATTGTCAAGTTCAAGAGTTATAAGGATGCATTAAGACTCCCATCTTATTAAATCCCCAATCATAATCGAATCAAGAATAATCGGTACTCAAGCAACTTAATGGTCAATCTATGCATACCAAAAATTGTCACTCCCTCACAAAACCTCTTAAGTGTTTAATTGGGTAGTGTTTAAGCTGTAACACCCTTATATACTGTATACGTACCAAGCATGCTTAAACGATCGTATAATACGTATACTGAATATAGAAAATGCCACCATTTAAAAATACACAACATAAAACATAACTTTGAAAATAAGTAAAACAAATCTCAAATATTTAAAAGGAAATCCAAAAGACACCATATATAAAATATTTAAAAGTTCACAGCGGAAGTTATTATAAATATTTGCAAATACAATAAGTTATAAACCAAAGTTTACAAAACATAGAATATATACATGATTGGCAGCACTTCTCTGATCTTTAACTTCCAATAATAGATCCTTCAATGACTAGTCTCAAATGGTCTCGAAGAGCCCTCAGGTTCAACTCTATCACCTGCGCGTTTAAACACTAACGCGCTAAGCCAACAGCTTAGTAAAACAAACTACACTATCATTATGCTTAGATGGAATGTCCATATCATACAATCAAGCTTTATACACAATTTAAAGAAATATCACATCTCAATTTCTACTCATATCTCATATAGTTGCTTATGTGTTATTATCGTTTCATATCATTGTATCTTAGTATTACTCATCCAATTCATCAATCAAAAATCACATTAACACACACACAAGCATGGGCCCAAAAGTAAACTAATATGTTATTCAAAATTCAGAGTCACTGTTTTGATCCAATATCACAATCATCAATATATTTATCATTTTATATATATATATTTCAACTGGAATTGGTTTACGGGCCATCCCATTTCACCCATCCAGTGATTCATAAACATGTTTTTTCAATTGGAATCGGCTTACGGGCCACCCCATTTCACGTATCCAATGATTCATAAACATGTTTTTCAATTGAAATCGGCTTACGGGCCATCCCATTTCACCTATCCAATGATTCATAAGCATGTCGTCAAATACAGAACTCTGAAAATGAATAACACATTAGACACACAATTCATTTATCAATTCATTATCAATTCTCATCATCATCTAGGCAAACATGCCTTATTTCATTCAATTGAATCATCATAGCCAATCACAATGGCTTCATATCACATTTCATATCATTTCATGTTCCATGATTCATCATTGATATATATATACTACAATTTATATCTTTGATAGATTTAGAATTATCCACATACGTTTGTTTGAATCACTCTTTGTTTTAGAAGTGTTATAATGTTCATCTTTAGGTTTAAATACAAAAGGAACCATTGAAGAATCAAAACAATGCAAGGCATTCAAAGAAAAATCAAAATGGCTAACACACTTGAGGGACACGGCCAAGCTTGTGGCCGTGTCTCTCAACCAACAATTTAGGCAGTGGCAAACATGGGCAAGGGACACGGCCGTGTCTCTCAATCAAATTCATACAGTAGCAGACATTGTCAAGGGACACGGCCAAGCTTGTGGCCTTGTCTCTCCAAAACTTATGCAACACGGCCAAACTCCCTTGAACTTGGCCATGTCTCTCTAAAATTATTCAACTTGGCCGTGTCTCTTTCTTATTTTGGCCGTGTCTCTCATGCAAAAACCCTAAACCTAGCCAAATTTCTTTTGGTTAACTTCAAACACATTCTACAAAACATAACCTCATTCAATTGAACACAATCAACATCCTCAACATTTATTTTACATGCTCATCACAATATTTACATTATCAAAACACATTTGATACCTCAACACATTTACAAACAAAAGAATGTTAAGCTTAAACATTATATGCATATTTGAAATCAAATAGTTTGTACTTACCTTAAGCACAAATTACACATTCTAAACACTTTCTTTTCTTCAAGAATCCTTCACTTCTCAACTTAAAGCAAATCACCTTCTCCCAAAACCTAATCCAAAATAATACAATACAATTTATCACCTACCAAATCAAAACCGTAAAACCAACATGTTAGTAAATCGTGAAGAATCTGCAACCCTTGCCGCAGCGGAAAACAAAAATTCTTTCGATTTACTCACAGGATCCATGTGATCCATTCAATTCGATAAAAGAGATTCGAAACTAACCTTTTTGTGTAGCTTCAAAACGATTAACAGATGCTGCCTTCTGAAGACGAACACCCTCTAACGAAATCCACACAAACGTACGCCGGTCTGAGTGCTAGCTCACCAACGGCAGTGGCTGGACCTTTTCAAAACGAAACTAGGGTTTTTTAGGTTTTTTTTCTCTTCTTACGTTTTCTTTTGCAAAACGAAATTATAAGATCATTAAACCTCCAGTCCTTTTTAAAACCGTTTTAAAAGACTTCTTTTTATCAAAACCCTAACTGTCCATATCCCATATGGACCCACGTTTTAATAATTATTATCTAATAATAATTATTATAACAATATTATTATTAATATCTAATAATAATAATAATACTAACAACAATAATTAAATATAATTATTATTATTTAAGTACAGCCTACGTTCTATGTGTGTGACCCGATAGGCTCATATTAATTGGTAGTGTATTTCAATCTCTATTGAAATGCACAAATCATAATTGGCCTCTAGCAAGACATTACGACTACCCAATTAATCATGAGAATCATCATAAATGAAAAACCTGAAATAGTACATGCATTAATCCCTTTGTCACACGATATCTAGTTTGAACATAAGTCATAGTAAATGTCATACTTATATTGTCCAAACTTATGATTACTCGATCTCCAAGTTAACTGATAAACAAATAAGATTGATCTTATATCAACTTATTTGAGCATGGCCATGCATTTCTCAGTTACACTTATCGAGGGGCCCAGAAGATATCTCTCTCATAGAGAGGGACAAATTCCATCTTGATTGTTCATTTTCCTCTACATAATTTATATCATGTTCAAGCATAACCTTTATAATTATCTAGTTACAGATAACGTTTGATCATGTCAAAACATAATGTTCCTTATGTTGGAAACTATGACAATCTCAAGTCAAAGGATTAAATGAAAACTATTATGAGATACACTTATGACATTAAACCATGAAGTGATATCTATGTGGGTCTATCCAATACACTGTTCTCTAACATGTATCCATACTATTGATTTGTATCTTCATACCTATAATCATCTTATGATTATCAAATTAATATTACACTAGTTATATTTATTATTATCTCCATAACAATAATAAACCAGGGATATAATCATTATTATATATAACATGCAAACATAACAATGATAATAAAAACTTCTTTATTAATAACAAAATGAATAACATTAAGGTCCAAATCAATGGCCTAGGGCATATACACTAACAGTCTCCCACTTGCACTAGGCCTAGTCTAACAAATATCTCATGCCCATAGACCTAGTGTGCTGATCATGCTTGACCCGCGAGAGAGGCTTTGTCAATGGATCTGCTATGTTGTCATTTGTGTCAACTTTGCATATCTTGATATCACCTCTATCAATGATGTCTCGAATGAGGTGAAATCGCCTGAGTATGTGCTTAGATTTTTGATGGGACCTTGGCTCTTTTGCTTGCGCTATGGCACCATTGTTGTCACAATAGATAGCCATAGGATTAGCAATGCTAGGCACCACTCCAAGCTCAGTGATGAATTTCTTCAGCCAAACTGCTTCCTTAGCAGCATCTGATGCTGCTATATACTCAGCTTCTGTTGTAGAATCTGCTACTGTGCTTTGCTTGGAACTTTTCCAAGTAATGGCTCCACCATTCAATGTGAATACAAAACCTGACTGCGATTTGTAATCATCTATATCAGTTTGGAAACTAGCATCTGTGTAACCATTTACAACTAGTTCATCTTCCAAACCTCCATAAACTAAGAAAACATTCTTAGTTCTTCTTAGATACTTAAGAATGTTCTTAACAGCTGTCCAGTGACCCTCACCAGGATCAGCTTGATATCTACTTGTTGTGCTTAAAGAATATGAGACATCAGGTCTAGTACATAGCATGGCATACATAATAGATCCAATAGCAGAAGCATAAGGGATCTTATTCATTCTATCTCGCTCCTCAGATGTCTTAGGACATTGATTCTTGCCAAGATGAATACCATGTGACATAGGCAAGAATCCTTTCTTGGAATCTTGCATACTGAACCTCTTCAACACTTTGTCAGTGTATGTACTTTGACTTAAGCCAATTATCCTTCTAGATCTATCTCTATAGATCCTTATACCAAGGATATATGCAGCCTCTCCCAAGTCCTTCATTGAAAAAGAATTCCCTAACCAATCTTTAACCTTTTGTAAAGTGGGGACATCATTTCCAATGATCAATATGTCATCTACATATAGGACTAAGAACACGATAGCACTCCCACTAACCATCTTGTAAACACATGGTTCATCTTCATTTTGAATGAAACCAAAGTTCTTAACTGTTTCATCAAAACAAAGATTCCAGCTTCGAGATGCTTGCTTCAATCCATAAATGGACCTTTGAAGCTTGCAAACCTTCCCAGAATTCTCAGGATTTACAAAACCCTCAGGTTGTGTCATGTACACATCCTCGAGTAAATTTCCATTAAGGAAAGCGGTTTTGACATCCATTTGCCATATCACATAATCATAGTATGCAGCAATGGCAAGGAGAATCCTAATAGATTTAATCATAGCAACTGGAGAAAAAGTTTCATCATAGTCTATACCATGTGTTTGTTTGAAACCTTTAGCAACCAACCTTGCTTTATAGGTTTGCACATTTCCATTAATGTCAATTTTCTTCTTGAAAACCCATTTGCAACCAATAGTCTTAATACCTTCGGGAGGATCAATTAAGGCCCAAACTTGGTTGTCAAACATGGACTGCATCTCAGAGTTCATGGCTCCAAGCCATTTCTCTGAATCTGGACCTGACACAGCTTCAAGATAGGTAGTTGGCTCATCTTGATCTATGAGCAAAACTTCACGACTTTCAGTCATGAGAAATCCATATCTCTCAGGCTGATGACGTGGTCTATCAGATCTGCGCAGAACTTGTGTAACATTTTCAGTTTCCACAATGACTTGTGGTTCTGAAACTGTTTCTACAGGCGGTTCAATATCTTCTTGTGGTTCTATAAATTCATCTAATTGAACTGTGCTCCCACTAGTTCTTTTAGAAATGAATTCCTTTTCCAAGAAGGTTCCATTTCGAGCAACAAACACTTTGTTCTCAGATGGAATATAGAAATAATATCCTTTAGTTTCCTTAGGATATCCCACAAAGATACATTTAGTAGATTTTGGAGCTAACTTATCTGAAACTGGTCTTTTCACATAAGCCTCACAACCCCAAATCTTAAGAAAAGACAAACTAGGTGTTTTGCCAGTCCATATCTCATATGGTGTCTTTTCAACCGCTTTAGATGGTACACGGTTTAAAACAAAAGCAGCTGTCTCCAAGGCATAACCCCAAAACGATAATGGAAGATCTGCTTGACTCATCATAGATCGAACCATATCTAATAAAGTTCGATTTCTTCTTTCAGAAACACCATTCCACTGTGGAGTTCCTGGAGGAGTTAATTGTGAAACAATTCCATAATTTCTTAGATGTTCGTCAAACTCTTGGCTCAAAAATTCACCACCTCGATCAAATCGAAGTGCCTTAATAGTTTTACCAAGTTGATTTTGTACTTCATTTTGAAAAGTTTTGAACATTTCAAAAGCCTCATGCTTATGTTTCATTAGGTAGACATAGCCATACCTACTGAAATCATCAGTAAAAGTAATGAAGTAATTATATCCTCCTCTGGCACTAATGCTTAACGGGCCACATACATCTGTATGTACTAGTCCTAGCAAGTCATTAGCCCTTTCACCTTGTCCGGTGAAAGGATTCTTTGTCATTTTGCCAAGTAAACAAGATTCACATTTATCAAATGATTCAAAATCAAATGAATCTAATAATCCATCTTGATGGAGTTTAGAAATGCGTCTCTCATTTATATGGCTAAGACGACAATGCCATAAAAATGTAGGGTTTAGGTCATTTGGCTTAATTCTCTTAGAGTTTATGTTATAAATATGATTCTCCCTAGAATCATCTAAGTCAAGGACATAAAGGCCATTAAAAGATCTTGCAATACCATAAAGCAAATCATCTTTATCAAAAATAGAACAGGTCTTATTTTTAATTAAAAATGAAAAACCTTCATCATCCAAAACTGAAACTGAAATAAGATTCCTACTCAGAGTAGGAACATAATAGCAATTGTTCAAATTTAACAAAAAGCCATTAGGCATATGAAGTTCATAAGATCCTACAGCTAGTGCAGCAACTCTTGCTTTATTCCCAACTCGTAGGTCAACTTCGCCCCTTTTCAGTGATCTACTCCTTTTGAGTCCCTGCACATTTGTACAAATGTGAGAACCACATGCAGTATCCAATACCCATGAAGTAGAAGCAGATAAGTTAATTTCTATAACATATATACCTGAAGACGTAGTCGCACTACCCTTCGATTTCTTCAATTCAGCCAAATAAAGTGGGCAATTTCTTTTCCAATGCCCAGGCTCCTTGCAATGGTGACAAGTTCCTTCCTTAGGAACAGGTGCCTTGCATTCTTTTGGCTTGGGCTGTCCCTTAGGCTTTGTAGCAACTGTTGCTTTACCCTTTGCCTTGCCTTTTTTCTTCATAGGCTTACCCTTATTGACATTCAATACATGGGTAGCCTTAGTGGGCCTTTTGATATTCCCTTCAGCAGTTTTGAGCATACCATGTAGCTCAGGAATGGACTTTTCCATGTTGTTCATATTATAGTTCATAACAAAATGTGAAAAACTGCTGGGCAAAGAATGAAGGATCAAATCCGTGGAGAGTTCTAAACTCAAGGGATATCCAAGTCGGGCAAGGTGATCAATGTAGCCCTTCATTTTCAAAACATGAGCGCTAACCGATTCGCCCTCTGACATCTTGCAGTCAAATAATGCAACAGCAGTGTCGAATCTATCCTGCCTAGCTTGCTGTTGGAAAGCTTGTTTGAGATGGACACTCATCTCATAAGCCTCCAAGTGTTCCAGATCCTTCTGAAGTTCTGGACACATAGTAGCAAGCATAAGACATCCAATGTCATTGGAATCATCCATATGCTTCTTATGCTTGTTCTTATCAGCATTAGAAGCATTAGCAGGAGGTGGCTCAGGGACAGCTTCATCAAGCACATAGGACTTCTTTTCTTGTTTGAGAACAATTCTCAGGTTCCTAAACCAATCAACAAAATTAGTCCCATTCTCTTTCAGTTTTTCCTTCTCAAGGATGGATCGCAGTGATAAAGTGGAGTTATTGTTGGTAGCCATTTCAATCTACAAAATATGCAAATTTTAATTAATAAAAGGTGATAAGTAATTAAACTCCCACTAAAATATAACCCTCAATCATCACAATGACATTTTAGTGGGCTAAGATCCAATTTTACTTAATATTAAGTCAGCTTTGGCATGACACTTAAAATCAAGTTATTATGGTAGGTAACCCATTACCAATTACATCAGATGTAACTCTTAGATAATATGGGATCATGACATCATATGTCATAGCATGTTATACCCCATCTAATGCCTTAGGCCCAAAACCATTTTGATAGCCTAATTAAGTCTAACCAATTTTAAACGCATGAGCAGCACCATTACTCATCATATCTTGCTAGGATAACCTAAAGTACTTTGCTTTGGCAAAATCTACATTTAGGTGATCTTAGCCTTGATAAGTGTTTAAGACATGGATGGCATTAAAACTTAGATTAATAGTGAGGGTTCATTCCATTTAATTTTTTTTTTTTTGAAAACATGTTAAAATTGACATTTATATATCATATCCTATATGCATACATAAACTATCAAACATGGCATCTCATACATATTTGATAAAAATAAACGTGACATAGCATGGCCAAACTAGATATGATCTTCATGAGACCAAATGAAGATCATATAGGCAACCCTAGGTGAAAAGAAAACCTATCTATTACAACATTTGCAATAGTACATTTCTTCATATCTTGAAAGGCAACTTCATCTCCATGGAATTTTCATCTTCTTCTCCAAGCTTGAGTCTTCATTATTACATTAATAATAAAAACTAACTACTAAACTAGTAATTATAAAGTTACAAAAATAAACGACACGCAGGCCGTATATATATAAAAATTAAGATATAAATAAACCAATCACATAGGTCATAAGGCCATGCTATGCACCATGCCAAGACATCAAACAAACATAACATATTCATCACTAACATGTTAAATAGAAATAAATATACTGACATTCTTAATGTCGCGGTAAAGAACTATAGGGCGCGAACATACGGCGGTCCCGCTAGCCGGTTAGCGGGCGGGGCTCCCGCTGGCCGGTCAGCGGGCAGGGTTCCGAAGGGGCAGCGCCCCTGGGCGGGGTCGAGGGGCAGCGCCCCTCGAAGCTAAACAGAATCATTAATCCAATTAATTATTTTCTGTCAAAACCCTTATTCTGTTAATCATATTAAACATAATATAATAGTAATCTATTAATCATATTAACAGAGAACTATTACCAGAAACCTTAGAAACGATTTACTCAATAATCATATTAATCAAAATCGAAATCTATGTATACATTCAATATGAATAAACGAATTGAATTAATCATATTAACCCTAATTCGAAACCATAACAGATCGTATACCAACCCCAATTTGATTTCACAGAATTGTATCTTATACAATTGGTCATCTTTGACATCATATATCAACAACAATTTATGTTATATCTCATATAACAGATTCGAATCATCATCAAATGATAAAACGAATCCAATCATGCCATTCGAAAAACAATAGATCATATCAACACATCAACATGGTATATTTCGAAATAAATGGAATCAACAAGAGGCTCTGATACCACTGTTAGTAAATCGTGAAGAATCTGCAACCCTTGCCGCAGCGGAAAACAAAAATTCTTTCGATTTACTCACAGGATCCATGTGATCCATTCAATTCGATAAAAGAGATTCGAAACTAACCTTTTTGTGTAGCTTCAAAACGATTAACAGATGCTGCCTTCTGAAGACGAACACCCTCTAACGAAATCCACACAAACGTACGCCGGTCTAAGTGCTAGCTCACCAACGGCAGTGGCTGGACCTTTTCAAAACGAAACTAGGGTTTTTTAGGTTTTTTTTCTCTTCTTACGTTTTCTTTTGCAAAATGAAATTATAAGATCATTAAACCTCCAGTCCTTTTTAAAACCGTTTTAAAAGACTTCTTTTTATCAAAACCCTAACTGTCCATATCCCATATGGACCCACGTTTTAATAATTATTATCTAATAATAATTATTATAACAATATTATTATTAATATCTAATAATAATAATAATACTAACAACAATAATTAAATATAATTATTATTATTTAAGTACAGCCTACGTTCTATGTGTGTGACCCGATAGGCTCATATTAATTGGTAGTGTATTTCAATCTCTATTGAAATGCAAAAATCATAATTGGCCTCTAGCAAGACATTACGACTACCCAATTAATCATGAGAATCATCATAAATGAAATACCTGAAATAGTACATGCATTAATCCCTTTGTCACACGATATCTAGTTTGAACATAAGTCATAGTAAATGTCATACTTATATTGTCCAAACTTATGATTACTCGATCTCCAAGTTAACTGATAAACAAATAAGATTGATCTTATATCAACTTATTTGAGCATGGCCATGCATTTCTCAGTTACACTTATCGAGGGGCCCAGAAGATATCTCTCTCATAGAGAGGGACAAATTCCATCTTGATTG
Source organism: Garcia nutans (assembly GCA_947685225.1). Classification (NCBI taxonomy): domain Eukaryota; kingdom Viridiplantae; phylum Streptophyta; class Magnoliopsida; order Malpighiales; family Euphorbiaceae; genus Garcia; species Garcia nutans. The sequence goes on from CANTUV010000031.1 coordinate 42,910,162, forward strand.
TTCATTTTCCTCTACATAATTTATATCATGTTCAAGCATAACCTTTATAATTATCTAGTTACAGATAACGTTTGATCATGTCAAAACATAATATTCCTTATGTTGGAAACTATGACAATCTCAAGTCAAAGGATTAAATGAAAACTATTATGAGATACACTTATGACATTAAACCATGAAGTGATATCTATGTGGGTCTATCCAATACACTGTTCTCTAACATGTATCCATAATATTGATTTGTATCTTCATACCTATAATCATCTTATGATTATCAAATTAATATTACACTAGTTATATTTATTATTATCTCCATAACAATAATAAACCAGGGATATAATCATTATTATATATAACATGCAAACATAACAATGATAATAAAAACTTCTTTATTAATAACAAAATGAATAACATTAAGGTCCAAATCAATGGCCTAGGGCATATACACTAACACAACATTACTCTTATTCTTTCCATAACAACATCCACTTTAAAATCCACAATCAACTCACAAACAACTTAAATAACTTAAAAGAATCAAGAGAGACTTACCAAATATAGTGAATCTTCTTGGATTTCCACTTAACCACTTAGAACTTCTTCAATTTGAGCTCAAAATATCATCAAACCTTTGCTTTCTCTCTTGTTCTTTAGGTTGGCCGGCCACACGTGAAAAGAAGAAAGGAATTTGATCAAAATAAAAGTCAAACTCTCTATTAATCTCCACCACACAATTTCAAAAGAAGAATTACCAAAATGCCCTCTTTAACATAGTTAAACTTCTTTTCATTTTGCATGCCCTTTATAGTAATTTCAATAATAACCAAAAATATCTTCTTCCACTTAACCATCACTTTGACTCTTCATTTGACCAACATATATGTTTTATATATTGTTATATACACTACATATACATCTTCTCTATAAATCACTTTTCTTTCAAACAACACATAAACATTCTCTTTCAATTTTTCTTTTCTTATCAACTTAACATATACACTTAATCCAAATAATACAACAATTATTTCAAAACTTCTAGGGCATACTTTGGGATATTACATAAGCTCTCAACATTCAATGAAAGATTAGGACTATAGGCTTGCTTATCAATCAAATCTCCACCACCTAATCACAATCAAGCATCAATCATAAGGTCTTTTATTTGGTTGTAACGGGGCTAAGGGAAAGGCATGACATTTGGGAGAGTGAGTTAGTTCATTTAGGTCAAGAGTACTTCAAGAGTGAAGCAAGCAATGTAGCATGATCAACAATCCCACAAATTCCTCTCATTCACTTAGCACTAAGCATTTAAGTGCTTTTAAGGAACTCCATTTGTTTAATTAGCAAAGATAATTTCCAAACTCATAACAACCCTTCCGACAAGAACAACAACTTCTATTATTTTGATTTTCATTATTTATTTCATTTTCATTTTTTTTATTAGGGTATCCAACTAAAGAATACAATAATTTATAATTTAAAGCCCATTGAATTCAACCCCACACTTTATTCAGCACAACACTCCATCATTAATGCTCTTGAAATGCTCTTGATCTAATGTATGGGTAATAGCTAAAAAGAAATGGTTCAAGCTGATGGTGTTGTGAAAAAGCAAGAAAGGGAAAAATGAAATAAGCTCAAAGTTGGCGAACTAAGGTCAGATGTAAGGTTGGTCATTTTAAGCCAAATGGGTTCCCCTAAATTGCTTTAATCATATTGATGCCCAATTGAAATCTTAATGTAGTCTCAAAATGCATGTCAAAGCAAGTTCTAGAAATTCATCAATCAAAGATGTTCACACACAAAAAAAATGATAAGTTGATGGCTCAATTCCTCACTAGTTTAATGGCAATGCAAAGAATAACCATCAAAATTGACAATAAGTACTAATTCTAAACAATTCTCAAATTCATGCTTTAAAAATTCAAAAGTCATCTATCAACAATCTTATAACAATTGAACTTATCAATATTCATCAAAATCAAATATAAAACAAAATACAATACTTAAAAAAACAACTATAACAAAACACTTACAAAAATAGATAATTTACATTTATGAACCAAAGGCTTAGCACACACCCCACACTTTAAGTTTTACATTGTCCTCAATGGAAACAACGATAATGAAGAAAAAGTTAAGGTACAACCTGTTTTCCATCGTTCCCTTGTGACGCAAGTGCTACCTTTTCATCCACAAACAACAATTGTTCAAGAACAAAATATATATAAAATAACCACACTATAAAGTGTAAACATTTAAAACAAGAACAACGAAAATATGCAATAAATAAAAATAAGAAAGTAAAAAGTGTTCTCAAAAGGTTGGAGCTGATTGGATCTATGGTGATGGAGGATGGGAGGATGATGCAGCTGAAGGATGGAGGCTCAGAATCTTAGCAAGGTTGCTATTGATTTGGTCCAATTGTTCCATGCAGTATGGTTACGATCGACCTTGCTTTCTAGTGCTTCAATCCTATTATGGATCTTCTGATTGTCCGGGATTGGAGCATCTTCATCCAAATCAAGAGAATCCGAGTCGGACTCCTCCTAGACTCATGTTCTCTTTTGACGGCCCTCGGTACCTCTGGCTCAGCTGAAGCCATAACATAGGCCCCTCCTTTCCTTAAAACCATATGCATCTTCTCGAGTGTGGCAAGATCTAATGAATAATTACTCAATATTTTAGTCATACAGAAATTGCTCGGGTCAAAATCATCAAGAAGGGTCATTGCTAAAGTTGTAACTAATCCTCCAATGCAAATGGCACCCATCTTTTTATTTTCCACACTGCCAAACACATCGGCTAACCAATAGCCGGTACAAACGGGTATGGCATTGGTATCACAGTGTAAGAAAAATAGTTCGCTAATTTCCACAACACATGTGCTTTCCTTTCGCGCAAAGAACCCACATGACATAAAACGATGTAAATATCTTAGGGCGGGATTTGCCAATTTCGTTGCCTTGGCCGATTTGGCCACATAGGTTCCCGACTCCAATGCTCCCCATGCAAATTGTTGTCTAAAACCCTTAGGTACACATTGTTCCCCTTGTTGATGGAAACCAAATATATCGTTCAATTGCTCAATACTAATGACAAATGGTTTCCCAAGCAGTTTAAAATGTAACCTAATGCAAATCTTTTTGTCATCTCTTTCAACCTTAAAAGAGGTTAAAAATTTCAATGTAAGCTCTTGAAATTGCAAAGGTTTAAGGGAAACTAATCTCCCCCATCCAAGGTTTTGAACAAATCTATAAAAATTATCCCTAATATGAAGAGCATTAAAGGATTCTTCACTTACATACCTCGTCAAAAAGAAACCCCTAGCGAGAAGAGTCACCCTCCTTGAAGATGATGATGAAGAAGATGGAGCTGAAGGTGGAGGTTGCCTCCTCTTGTGGTGAGACACATCTTTATTCTAGTCATTTTGATGATTTGGTGAAAATGAAGCTTTAACGATTTTAATTGCTCTTTAATGAGAAAAGAAGAAGATTGAATGAGTTTAAATTAGTTTTGGTTAAGAAAAATGGAGGATTAAGTAGGATTTTTAAGCTTTGAGAGAGTGATTATGGGGGTTTTGGACAGAGGGAGTCGAGAGAGAGAGAAAAGAGAAAGGGGAGTTAGGGATTTAAAATGAAGGAAATGGGCTGAGATCGTGGTTTTAAACTTGAAAATTGGTGTGACACGGCCAAGCTTGGTGTATCTTGGCCGTGTTTGATTGATTTCGAGGGACACGGCTAGTGGCTTGGCTGTGTCCCTTGAACGTGTTTGATGGGATTGGAGGGACACGGCCAGTGGCTTAGCCGTGTCCCTTGAGCGTGTTTGATACTGGAACAAAAGAGTGCAAGACAAATGAAAGGGACACTGGGGGAAGCTTGGTCGTGTCTATGTTACACGGCCAAGCCATTTGGCCGTGTGACACGGCCAAATGGCTTGGCCGTGTCAAGTGGCAGTGTCCTTCACTGCCATTTTGGTTTTTAAATTTTTTTAAAATTGTTTATTTGTGTCACCAAATAAAAAAAATGCAATCTTCTTCCTTGCTTAACCCTGAAACACATTCAAGAAAAATGAAAACCGATTAAAGTACCCATTCCATTTTATTTAACTCAACATGAAATTAAAATTGCAAAAAATGAAATTGTAACTATGAAAAGAAATGCAAACCGATGGGTTGCCTCCCATTTAGCGCTAATTTAATGTCGTATAGCTGGACATTATTGCATTATTCGTCAACGAACACCATGCTTTCCACCATTTTTGCAACTTCGATTTCTTCAAAGTAGGGCTTCACCCTTTGTCCATTGACCTTGAACGTCTCGTTGGTTTTTAAATTAAGCAACTCAACAACCCCATATGGGAATGTTTGAGTAACTTGAAAGGGTCCACTCCAACGTGACTTCAATTTTCCGAGAAACAACCACATTCTTGAATTGAAGAGAAGGACTTTCATTCCTGGTTCAAAAGTCCTTCGAAGAATCATCCTATCATGAATAGCTTTTGTCTTTTCCTTGAAGATCCTTGAACTCTCATAGGCTTCATTCCGAAGCTCATCAAGCTCGGAAATCTGAAGCATTCTTTGCTCCCTTGCTTCATCTAAGTCCATATTCGTGGTCTTTATTGCCCAATAAGCCTTGTGCTCCAATTCCACCGGGAGGTGGCAAGCTTTGCCAAAGACCAACCTATAGGGACTCATTCCCAATGGGGTTTTAAAAGCAGTCCTATAAGCCCACAATGCTTCCGAGAGTCGGGTTGACCAGTCCTTCCGAGTTGTGCTCACTGTCTTTTCAAAAATCCCCTTGATTTGCTTGTTTCAGATCTCAGCTTGCCCGGACGTTTGGGGATGGTATGGAGTTGCCACTTTATGTCGGATGCCCATCTTGGTCATCAACTTTTCAAACCATTTGTTGCAAAAATGGCTTCCTCCGTCACTCACTATTACCTTGGGGGTTCCAAACCTGGTCAAAATATTCCCCTTCAAGAATTTCAACACAATGTTAGCATCATTAGTCCTAGTGGGGATAGCCTCAACCCACTTGGACACATAATCCACTACTAGAAGGATATATTCAAAACTAAAGGATTTGGGAAATGTCTCCATGAAATCAATTCCCCAGACATCAAAAATGTCAACCACAATAAAAATATTAAGGGGCATTTCATTTCGTTTGCTAATGTTTCCTACTTTTTGGCATTTATCACATTTTATACAAAAATGATAAGCATCCTTAAAAAGAGTAGGCCAATACAAACCGCTTTGAAGAACTTTCTCAGCGGTCTTTTTTCCTCCAAATTGTCCCCCGCAATACATATTGTGGCAAAATTGTAGCACTTGTTTTGTTCTTCTTCAGGCACACATCTTCTTATCACTTCATCCCTGCAAATTCTAAACAAGTAAGGCTCATCCCAATAATAATACTTACATGTATGCAGGAATCTCTTCTTTGCCTGGAAACTCAAATCCTTTCTCACTACACCACAAGAAAGATAATTAGCAATATCCGCATACCATGGTGCTTGAGTTAAAGAAAACAAGTGTTCATCCAGAAATTTTTCGAAAGCATTTTCATAAGCAATTTCAGCATCATTGTCATAAGAGTTAAGTCTAGAAAGATGGTCGGCAACTACATTCTCGCTTCCTTTCCTATCTTTGATTTCAACATCGAATTCTTGTAACATCAACACCCACCTAATGAGCCTAGGTTTAGCTTGTGGTTTGGTCAACAGGTATTTCAAGGCCGTATGATCAGAAAATACTATGACCTTAGAACCTATCAAGTAAGATCTAAATTTTTCTAGTGCAAACACCACAGCTAATATTTCTCACTTAGTGGTCGTGTAATTTACTTGTGCATTGTTTAAGGATAAACTTGCCTAATAAATTACACACATCAACTTATTCACTCTCTGGCCCAACACAGCTCCAATGGCAAAATTCGATGCATCGCACATAATTTCAAATGGCAAATCCCAATTTGGGGCAACAATTATAGTGGCAGAAGATAGTTTCTCTTTCAAAATTTTAAAAGCTTCTAAGCACTTTTCATCAAAAACAAATGGGACATCTTTTCCTAACAAATGACACAAAGGGCATGAAATTTTGGAAAAATCTTTTATAAACCTCCTATAAAATCCTGCATGTCCCAAAAAACTTCTAATTCCCTTAACTGATGTGGGTGGAGGTAGGTTCACAATTAATTCAACCTTAGCATTGTCTATCTCAATCCCTTCATGGGAAATAACATGCCCTAAAACAATTCCGTGATCAACCATAAAGTGACTCTTTTCCCAACTCAAGGTAAGTGTAACACCCCCACATTCAATACACGCACGCTACAAACTCCACAATGTAATATACGTGCACTGAACATAGGGATGCTACGGATTTTATTAACATTCAAAACATTTTAAATGATATTATAATCTTTCTCATTATACCTTATAGAGAATAAGTCATTAACTTGTAATATAAAACAAATAGATATATATATACATTTACTTAATACGCAGCGGAGTATAGAAAATATTTACAAATATACATATATTTACATTATAAACAATACTTTACAAAATATAAAAGGATTATACATGATTGGCAGCTTTCTCTGATCTTTAAGTCCCAAAATCAACTCTTCAATGTTTACTCTCATTCGGTCTCGAAGAACTTTCAGGTTCAACTCTATCACCTGCGCAATCAACACTATCGCGCTAAGCCAACGGCTTAGTAGTACAAAACATGCTAACATTATGCTTGTATGCTATGCAATGTCATATTCATAAGTGAAGGGCTAACATCAAACCTTTGCCTTTCACAAATCATAATCATATAAGCATATCACATCTCAAAGTTCTTTCATGAATTTCATTATTCAATTATTTTACCATCAATGAATCACATATAAACAAAGATAAGCATGGGCCCAAAACACACTAATATGCCATTCAATTTTCAGAGTTAATGCTTTGGTTTTATCACATTTATCATTATCACATATACCCAACTAGGCTTCAAGGATTAGGTTCAACCAAGCTTCAAGGGGAACAAAGTATGCTAAGTCTCAACCCAACTTGGCTTCAAGAACCAAACCCAACCTAGCTTCAAGGGTTGTAACATCTCAATTAGGCTTCAAGGATTAGACCCAACCAAGCTTCAAGGGGAGTAAAACATGTTAAACTTCAACCCAACTTGGCTTCAAGGATCAAGCCCAACCTAACTTCAAGAGATTGTTACTATCATTAGGCATGCCACCAACAACAAACTCTGAAAATGGAATAACACATTAGCCACACAACTCATTTATTAATTTGTTATCAATTTCATTCTCAAATGAATCAACATAGCCAATCACAATGGCTCTACATTTTATTTGAATTATCATAGCCAATCACAATGGCTTTATATTCCATTTCATCTCAATTCACATCATAGCATTTCAATCTTTCATATACACAATCATTTGCATCATCATGTCATTCACATTATTCATATATATATATATCATCATTGATATAAACATAACAACACACATTGCTCATATAAATTAACAATGTAGTAATGCCACATTTGTACTTACATACAATCATATAGGTTTTGTACTTACCTTAAAAACAAATCACACCACTCTTAACACTTCCTTGTTCAAGATCCTTCTACCTCTTAGATCAATGATCAATCACTATCTTCAAGACCTAAATCAAAAGTAATAGCATATACTTGCTTAGGGATACACAGGAGATAATCCAATTAGGAATTAATTAGGGCAAACCCTAACCCTGACACGCTCACCCACACGGGCGTGCCCATGACCGTGCCCTAACTCCACAACACAGAAGCATTTACACGCTCAACAACATGGGCGTGTTCCTGGGCGTGTAAATTCTCAAATCTTACAGTAGCTATGACACGCTCAATAACACGGGCGTGTTACTGGTCGTGTCAAACCTACTGCCTCCAACACAATTGACACGCCTAAAAACCCTGGACGTGCTCATGGGCGTGTCCGGCCACAAAACAAGACTCCAGTCAAGACAACCAAACACTCAACAACACACTTCTATTCATTAACATCCTCTTCAAACAATCTTAACAAAACATAATCAAAACTCATCTCAAACTTGCAACACACCAAAACACACATCAAACACAAAACACAAAATCATCTCAAAACCCTCACCACATATACAACATCATCTCTTCCAACCACTTGCTCTTTTCTTCAATCCATACTCAAAATCCATCATCAAATCACTCAAACACTTCTCACATCTCAAAATCAACCAACGCACTCTTAAAAATCCATCAAACTCAAATATCATTTCAAATAAGCACAAAGATCACAAGAGAACTTACCAAAATTATAAGACTTCTTGTATCATCCACTTGATCACTTCAATCTTCCTTCAATTTGAGTTAAACACCTCAAGATCTTCACTTTGTCTTTGCTTTCCTTTGTCTATGGAAGAGCCGGCCAAGATGAAGGAGAAAGAAGAAGAAAACACAAAGAACAATCAAGAAGCCCAAAGTCAACTCATCTTTAAATCTCTACCAAGTTTTTCAATTAAAGCAATTACCAAAACACCCTTTAACCACATGTTTTGATTTCCTTACAACCACTTGTCCTTTTAAGTCATTTCACAAATCTCAACTAAAAATATCTTCTTCCCTTGACCACATATTTGACCAACTTATATATTATATATATAATCATATAAACAACATATACATTTCTCTCTACACAATACTTCCCATTCAAACAACACATATACATTCTCTTTCAATTTCTTTTCTTATCAACATAACATATACTTAATTCAAACAAACAACAATTATATCCAAACTTCTAGGGCATACATTGGGATATTACAATTCTCCCCCTCTAAAAAGAAATTTCGTCCTCGAAATTACCTGATATTATCTCTGAAACAACTGAGGATATTGGTCTAGTATCGCTTGCTCATTCTCCCAAGTTGATTCTTCTCTACCATGATTCTTCCATAGAACCTTCACCAAAGGCACCTTCTTATTCCTCAACTCTTTCACATTTCGATCCAAGATAGCAATTGGTTCTTTTTCAAAAGTCAGATCTGGACTCACTTCAATAGATTCAACTGATAACACATGAGATGGATCTGATCTGTATCTCCTCAACATAGAAACATGGAATACATTATGGATCCTATCCAACTCAGGTGGCAAAGCAAGCCTATAAGCAACTGGCCCAACTCTTTCTAAAATTTCATATGGTCCAATGAAACGAGGACTCAGCTTTCCTTTCCGACCGAACCTCAAGATCTTCTTCCAAGGAGATACCTTCAAAAACACTCTATCTCCAACATTATACTCAATGTCTCTCCTCTTCAAATCTGAATAAGATTTCTGTCGGTCTGAAGCTGTTTTCAACCTATCTCGAATCATTTTCACTTTCTCTTCAGTTTCCTTAACCAAATCAGGACCAATTAACTAACCTTCACCAAGTTCATTCCAACATAGAGGTGTCCTACACCTTCTACCATACAATGCTTCAAATGGTGCCATACCAATGCTAGATTGATGACTGTTATTGTATGCAAATTCCACAAGTGGTAAGAATCTATCCCAACCTCCAGAGAAATCAATGACACAACTTCTCAACATGTCCTCGATAATCTGTATCACTCTCTCTGACTGTCCATCTGTCTGCGGATGGAAAGCAGTACTGAAGTGTAATCGAGAACCCAAAGCACTATGCAAACTCTTCCAAACCTGGAAGTAAACCGGGGATCTCGATCAGACACTATAGAAGTTGGAACACCATGCAACTTCACAATCTCATGAATATACAGCTCAGCTAACCTCTCCAAAGAATAATCCATCCTAACAATAAGAAAATGAGCTGTCTTGGTTAATCTATCAACAATCACCCAAATAGCATCGTGTTTCCTTTGTGTCATTGGCAAACCAGACACAAAATCCATTGTTACTCTTTCCCACTTCCATTCTGGCACTGACAAAGGTTGAAGCAACCCGGTTGGAACTTGATGCTCTGCTTTTACCTTCTGACAGGTGAGACATTTAGATACAAACTCAGCAATGTCTCTCTTCATACCGAACCACCAGTAATGTTGTCTCAAATCATGATACACCTTGGTATTGCCTGGATGCATAGCAAATACTGACTGATGTGCTTCTTTTAGAATGATCCTTTTCAAATTAGCATCATCAGGTACACACAATCTGTTTTTAAACCAGAGACTCCCATCACTTCTCACAATAAAATCTCTACTCTTTCCATTCTGGCAATCTGAAACAATCTTTTGAATCTTCTCATCAACTAACTAAGCCCTTTTAATCTGATCTAACAAAACTGGTCTCAACTGCAACTGTGCCAATAATGCACCATCATCACAAGATACAAATCTAACATGCAACGCTCTCAATTCAACAAGCAACGAGAGAGAATAAACAGTTAAACCAGCTAAAGACTTCCGACTCAAGGCATCAGCAACAACATTTGCTTTACCTGGATGATAATCAATCAAACAGTCGTAGTCTTTGATCAACTCCAACCATCTCCTCTGCCGAAGATTTAACTCTTTCTGAACCCCCAAATATTTCAAACTTTTATGATCAGTATAGATGAAACACTTCTCCCCAAACAAATAATGTCGCCAAATCTTCAATGCAAACACTATGGCTGCCAACTCCAAGTCATGGGTCGGATAATTGAGCTCATGCAGTTTCAACTGTCGAGAAGCATAAGCTATAACTTTACCTTCTTGCATCAAAACACAACCCAAACCACTATGTGAAGCATCACTGTAAATCACATATGGTTTGCCTTCTACAGGTAAAGTAAGAACAGACGCTTGAGTCAACATTTCTCTCAACTGATCAAAGCTAGCCTGACATTGATTTGTCCACACAAATCTAACACCCTTTCGAAGTAATCTGGTAAGTGGAGTAGCTATCAAAGAAAATCCTTTCACAAACCGTCGGTAATAGCCTGCCAAACCAAGAAAACTTCTAACTTCAGTCACAGACTTTGGTGGACTCCAATTCAGAATAGCTTCAACTTTGCTTGGATCAACTCTAATACCCTCTGCTGAAACTATGTGACCGAGAAAAGTTACTTGGTCAAGCCAAAACTCACACTTTGACAACTTAGCAAACAATTGCTTCTCTCTCAAGATTTGCAACACAATCCGCAGATGTTTATCATGTTCTTCCTCATTACGCGAATACACCAGAATGTCATCAATAAAGACCACTACAAACTGATCCAGATAGGGCCTAAACACCCTATTCATCAAGTCCATAAAAGCTGCAGGTGCATTCGTCAAACCAAATGGCATTACTAAAAACTCATAATGCCCATACCTGGTCCGAAAGGCTGTTTTAGGAACATCTTCAGCTCTGACTCTCAGCTGATGATACCCAGATCTCAGATCAATTTTAGAAAACATTGTTGCACCCTTCAACTGATCAAAGAGATCATCGATTCTAGGCAAAGGATATTTATTTTTAATAGTTACCTTGTTCAATTGCCTATAATCGATACACAATCTCATAGTACCATCTTTCTTCTTCACAAATAAAACAGGAGCTCCCCATGGAGAAACACTGGGCCGAATAAATCCTTTATCCAACAACTCCTGTAATTGCACTTTCAACTCCCTCAATTCTGCTGGTGCCATTCTATAAGGAGTAATAGAGATAGGAGTGGTACCAGGCAATAATTCAATACCAAACTCCACCTCTCTCTCAGGAGGCAACCCTGGCAACTCCTCTGGAAACACATCTGGGAACTCTGCAACTGTGGGTATATCATCAATTTGAGAACCCCTTACTCTAATATCTACCACATGAGCAAGATAAGCATTACACCCCTTTCTAATCAACCTCCTGGCTGCAACAGCTGAAACAAACAAGGATGCTAGCTGTTCCTGCTCATTAGATATTAACACCTCTCTACCATCACTCGTTCTCAAGGTAACAACTTTCTTTTTTCAATCAACCACAGCTCCATGTCTAGATAACCAGTCCATGCCTAGAATCACATCATATTCCTTAAAAGGCATCTCAATCAAATCTCCAAGGAACTCCTCACCTTGAACCACTACTGCACTATCTCGGTGCACCTTACTAACAATCACACTATGCCCTAGAGGATTTGTCACCAATACATCAAATCCTAGAGATTCAGCATGCATATCAGACACAGGCAAAACAGATGCACTAATATATGAATGTGTGGAACCCGGATCAATCAAAGCAAGTACTGAAATACCAAATAAAGAAAAAGTACCAGCTATGACTGCCGAAGCATCTGGCTGCCTCTGCATAACATATATCCTCTGGGAAGATCCAACCTCCTCTGGTCTACTCTCCCTGGATGAAGAACCTCCTCTAGAACTGAACCCAGGTCTACCTCCTCTGCTGACACCCCTGCCTCCTCGACCTCCCCTCACACTAAGCCGAGAAGCCGTAGAATCAACTGACATCTGCTCCTGCCTCTCAGGACAATCTCTCACAAAGTGATCAGGTGATCCACATCTGAAGCACACCCCTGCTACACCAGCCTTCCAACAAGAACCACCATGTGGCCTACCACAATGAATGCATATGGGTAGGGTGGATCTCTGAATCACTGGGGTCGGAGCACTCGCCACTGACAATGTAGGTCTAAATCTCTGTCTCTGAAACTGTACTGACCTACCAGCTGGTCTCTGACTCCTACTAACCCGAGGAACAACATTTCCTTTACCTCTCTTAGCAGATGATGACCCTGCCTCAAACTGGGGCCTTCTAACCCTGATCTCTTCCTCTGCTGCAACTGCAATAGCCTGGGCTCTCTCCACACTCCTAGCTGCTGCCACAAGCTGGAAAAAATCATGATATCTAGATCCAACCACATGACACATGATAGAGGGCCTCAATCCCTCCTCAAATCTCCTGCATCTATCTATCTCATCATATATGATACCCCCAGCATACTGACTCAACCGAATAAATTCAACTTCATATTCAGTTACTGATCGGTTGTCTTGTTTTAAACTCAAAAACTCCATCTTCTTCATGTCTTTATACTCCCTCGGAGTATACTTCAATTCAAACTCTCTCAGAAAATCAGCATAGGACAATGTTGGTGGATCATCCATAGAATGGGGCACTGTCTTCCACCAATCGTATGCGTCCTTCTGCAACAATGATCTTGCATAATCAAACTTTTCCTCTGGAGTGGCTTGCAACTGAACAAATATTCTCTGTACTTTGTCTAGCCACTGCTCTGCTACAGCTGGATCAATGGTACCTATAAAATCTTCAGCTCCATACTTCCTTAACTTATCATACTGTCTCACTGATACCAAAGGCTGTGGGGGTGGCGGCGGTGGTTGCACTGGTGCTTGTCTCAAAGCCTCTATCACATGCCTAAGCCAAACTGGTGGAATCTCCTCACCAGCCAGTCTCCCCGATACAGAAGCAGGTATCTCTCCAGCACTATCCACTCTAGCTCCCTCTCTAATCTCATCAGGAGCTATACTCTCAGCACTACCCTCTACTGACTGACGTGAGTGAGAATCCATCACAACCTATATCTGCAAACACAGCAGAATACCTCTCACTAAAGATCAGAGACTGCCAATGCCAAACATGTATGTTATTCAAAAATCCACGTTTTAAAATCAAAACACTCTTTTTCTTACACTTTACCTAGGTTGAGAATCTCAAACCTAGGCTCTGATACCAAAACAATTGTAACACCCCCACATTCAACACACGCACGCTACAAACTCCACAATGTAATATACGTGCACTGAACATAGGGATGCTATGGATTTTATTAACATTCAAAACATTTTAAATGATATTATAATCTTTCTCATTATACCTTATAGAGAATAAGTCATTAACTTGTAATATAAAACAAATAGATATATATATAAATATACATTTACTTAATACGCAGCGGAGTATAGAAAATATTTACAAATATACATATATTTACATTATAAATAATACTTTACAAAATATAAAAGGGTTATACATGATTGGCAGCTTTCTCTGATCTTTAAGTCCCAAAATCAACTCTTCAATGTTTACTCTCATTCGGTCTCGAAGAACTTTCAGGTTCAACTCTATCACCTGCGCGATCAACACTATCGCGCTAAGCCAACGGCTTAGTAGTACAAAACATGCTAACATTATGCTTGTATGCTATGCAATGTCATATTCATAAGTGAAGGGCTAACATCAAACCTTTGCCTTTCACAAATCATAATCATATAAGCATATCACATCTCAAAGTTCTTTCATGAATTTCATTATTCAATTATTTTACCATCAATGAATCACATATAAACAAAGACAAGCATGGGCCCAAAACACACTAATATGCCATTCAATTTTCAGAGTTAATGCTTTGATTTTATCACATATACCCAACTAGGCTTCAAGGATTAGGTTCAACCAAGCTTCAAGGGGAACAAAGCATGCTAAGTCTCAACCCAACTTGGCTTCAAGAACCAAACCCAACCTAGCTTCAAGGGTTGTAACATCTCAATTAGGCTTCAAGGATTAGATCCAACCAAGCTTCAAGGGGAGTAAAACATGTTAAACTTCAACCCAACTTGGCTTCAAGGATCAAGCCCAACCTAACTTCAAGAGATTGTTACTATCATTAGGCATGCCACCAACAACAAACTCTGAAAATGGAATAACACATTAGCCACACAACTCATTTATTAATTTGTTATCAATTTCATTCTCAAATGAATCAACATAGCCAATCACAATGGCTCTACATTTTATTTGAATTATCATAGCCAATCACAATGGCTTTATATTCCATTTCATCTCAATTCACATCATAGCATTTCAATCTTTCATATACACAATCATTTGCATCATCATGTCATTCACATTATTCATATATATATATATATATATATCATCATTGATATAAACATAACAACACACATTGCTCATATAAATTAACAATGTAGTAATGCCACATTTGTACTTACATACAATCATATAGGTTTTGTACTTACCTCAAAAACAAATCACACCACTCTTAACACTTCCTTGTTCAAGATCCTTCTACCTCTTAGATCAATGATCAATCACTATCTTCAAGACCTAAATCAAAAGTAATAGCATATACTTGCTTAGGGATACACAAGAGATAATCCAATTAGGAATTAATTAGGGCAAACCCTAACCCTGACACGCTCACCCACACGGGCGTGCCCATGACCGCGCCCTAACTCCACAACACAGAAGCATTTACACGCTCAAATCTTACAGTAGCTATGACACGCTCAATAACACGGGCGTGTTACTGGTCATGTCAAACCTACTGCCTCCAACACAATTGACACGCCTAAAAACCCTGGACGTGCTCATGGGCGTGTCCGGCCACAAATCAAGACTCCAGTCAAGACAACCAAACACTCAACAACACACTTCTATTCATTAACATCCTCTTCAAACAATCTTAACAAAACATAATCAAAACTCATCTCAAACTTGCAACACACCAAAACACACATCAAACACAAAACACAAAATCATCTCAAAACCCTCACCACATATACAACATCATCTCTTCCAACCACTTACTCTTTTCTTCAATCCATACTCAAAATCCATCATCAAATCACTCAAACACTTCTCACATCTCAAAATCAACCAACAGACTCTTAAAAATCCATCAAACTCAAATATCATTTCAAATAAGCACAAAGATCACAAGAGAACTTACCAAAATTATAAGACTTCTTGTATCATCCACTTGATCACTTCAATCTTCCTTCAATTTGAGTTAAACACCTCAAGATCTTCACTTTGTCTTTGCTTTCCTTTGTCTATGGAAGAGCCGGCCAAGATGAAGGAGAAAGAAGAAGAAAACACAAAGAACAATCAAGAAGCCCAAAGTCAACTCATCTTTAAATCTCTACCAAGTTTTTCAATTAAAGCAATTACCAAAACACCCTTTAACCACATGTTTTGATTTCCTTACAACCACTTGTCCTTTTAAGTCATTTCACAAATCTCAACTAAAAATATCTTCTTCCCTTGACCACATATTTGACCAACTTATATATTATATATATAATCATATAAACAACATATACATTTCTCTCTAGACAATACTTCCCATTCAAACAACACATATACATTCTCTTTCAATTTCTTTTCTTATCAACATAACATATACTTAATTCAAACAAACAACAATTATATCCAAACTTCTAGGTCATACATTGGGATATTACAGTAAGATTACATTCAATACACCTTTCAAGTACTAGAGTCAACTTTTCCAAACAATCATCAAAGGAATTACCAAAAACAAAAAAGTCATCCATAAATACCTCAATGCACTTGTCTAACATATCAGAAAATATGGAAAGCATACACCTTTGAAATGTTCTCAGTGCATTGCAAAGTCCGAATGGCATCCTCCTAAATGCAAATGTCCCAAAGGGACAAGTAAATGTAGTCTTTGGTTGATCTTCCGATGCTATCGGGACTTGGTAGTAACCTGAAAGACCATCAAGAATTTGCAAAGGAAAGTGATCTTTCTGATATGTAGCCTTTGTATCCTCCTAACTTCCGTGTCCAGATAACCTATCAAGCATTTGATCAATAAATGGCAAAGGAAAGTGATCTTTCTTGGTGACATTATTTAATTTCCTATAATCTATGCACATTCGCCACCCACTTTGTGTTCGTGTGGGTACCAACTCTCCTTTATCATTCTAGACCACTGTAAACCCTGTTTTCTTAGGCACAACATGAACAGGACTAACCCATTCACTATCAGCAATAGGATAAATTACTCCTTCATCCAGTAGTTTAAGGACCTCCTTCTTAACAACCTCGCTCATGTTAGGATTTAGCCTCCTTTGAGACTCTCTCACCGGTTTAACCCCTTCCTCTAAGATGATCTTATGCATGCATATAGATGGACTAATACCTTTAATGTCACTCAATCCCCAACCTATAGCTTTCTCGAATTTTCTCAGCATTGTTACAAGCTTATCTTCTTCCTCACTGGTAAGGGTAGCAAAAATTATCACTGGTTGAGAGTTATTCTCCCCAACAAAAATATATTTTAAATGCTTGGGGAGTTCTTTAAGTTAAACCCCTTGTAGTTGAATTTGCTCATCTTCAACTTCAAATTCCTCCTCAACACTCTCATCATCCAACATGGAATTGTCTTCTTTATTCTCCTCATTGGAAATCTTTGCTTCTTTTTGCAATTTTAGAGCCCTTTCTGTAATATCCCAATGTATGCCTTAGAACTTTTGAATATTATTGTTGTTTTAATTGGATTGAGTGTATATGTTAATTTGCAAGAGAAAATAATTTTAAAAGAAAGTGTATATGTTGTATATATGGTAGTATAAATAACATATACATAAGTCAATATGGATGGTCAATGGAAGAGGATATTTATTTGTGATATGTGAAATTACTTAAATGGGCATATAAGTGACAAGAGTTAAGTTAAATGGATGAGGGCATTTAGGTAATTGCTTTGTTAGAATTGCTTGGTGGAGATTTAAAGAAGAAGAGTAGTTTGACTTGTCTTTATTTTCTTTTCTTCTCATTTTGTGTGGCTGGCTATACCAAAGGAAAGAGAGTGCAAGAGAGGTGTTTTAATTTCTAGAATCAAATTGAAGGAAGAATCAAAGAATTAAGTTGGAGATTTGGTGAAATTCATCAATTTTGGTAAGTACTCTCTTGTTTTCCTTTGTTTTTTTTGAAGTTGTGTACGAGGTGAGTTATGATTTGTTGATATTATGATTAGGCGTGTTTGTGATGTGTTTATAAGTGTTGAAATTGATTGTAAGTTAAAAAGTTAAATTGGTGTTGGTTTTGGTTTGAAGATGGTAAGTTAAGTGGATGTTGATATTGAAAAAAAATAAGAGTGATGTTGGTTTAAGTGTTTTGAAGTGGTAAGTGATTAAATGTATTGTTAATGTGTTTTAATTCAATCAAAAGAGACTTTGCCATGTTTAAGAGAGACACGACCAAACTATAGAAGAGACACGGCCAAACTAAAGATTTTTGGGAGACACGGCCAAGTTTAAGGAAATTTGGCCGTGTTGGATCAATTTGGAGAGACACGGCCACTGGCTTGGCCGTGTCCCTTACCCGTGTCTACCACTGCCTGATTTTGTGTTGAGAGACACGGGCACAAGCTTGGCCGTGTCCCTTGAGTGTGTTAGCTACTGTGATTGTTCTTTGCTCTTCTTGCATTGTTTTGATTCTTCAAAGGTCTTTTTGCACCTAAACATAAAAATAAACATTTTAAACACACTTAAAACAAAAATGATCCAAACAAATGTATGTGGTAGATTCTAAATCTATGAATAATGTAAAGTGTTAGGTATATATCAATGATGAAATGAGATGTGAAGCCATTGTGATTGGCTATGATAACTCAAATGTGATATGAAGCCATTGTGATTAGCTATGATGATTCAATGGAAAGAAATAAGGCATGTTTGCCTAGATGATGATGAGAATTGAGAATGGAAATGATAATGAATAAATGAATTGTGTGACTAATGTGTTATTCCATTTTCAGAGTTTGTTGTTGGTGGCATGCCTAATATTAGTAACAATCTCTTGAAGTTAGGTTGGATTTAATCCTTGAAGCCTAATTGAGATGTTACAACCCTTGAAGCTAGGTTGGGTTGGTTCTTGAAGCCAAGTTGGGTTGATACTTAGCATGCTTTGTTCCCCTTGAAGCTTGGTTGAACCTAATCCTTGAAGCCTAGTTGGGATTATGATATTGATGAATGTGATAATAGAACCAAAACATTAACTCTGAAAATTGAATGGCATATTAGTGTATTTTGGGCCCATGCTTGTCTTTGTTTAAATGTGGTTTATTGATGTTGAAATAATTGAATAGTGAGATTCATGGAAGGACTTTGACATATGAGTATGAATTGTGAAATGCAAAGGTGTGGTATTATATTTCTACCTATGATGTTGCCTTTATTAGTAACATGTGTGACATTGCATTGCATTAAGGCATAATGATAGAATGCTTTGTATTACTAAGTTGTTGGCTTAGCGCGATAGTGTTGATCGCGCAGGTAACAGAGTTGAACCCGAGAGTTCCTCGAGACCAAGTGAGAGTAGACATTAAAGAATCTATTTTGGGACTTAAAGATCAGAGAAGAGCTGCCAATCATGTATAACTTCTTTATATTTTGTAAAGTATTGTTTATAATGTAAATATATGTATATTTGTAAATATGGATTTGATGTATTCCTATATGTAAATATTTTATAAATTCCGCTGCGTATTAAGTAAATGTATATATCTATTTTGTTTTATATTGCAAGTTAATTACTTATTTTCTATAATGTATATAGAAGAAAGGTTATGGTATCTTTTAAAATGATTTGAATGTTAAAGAAAACCGTAGCATCACTATGTTCAGTGCACGTATATTACAATGTGGTGTTTGTAGTGTGCGTGTACCGAATGTGGGGTTTTACACTTTCTAGCTTGTGTTCGCCATTATCTTGCAATAAAACTTCTTGAACAGCATTATCAGTAAAATCAATGAAAGAGCAGTCTTCATATAAAGCACTAGTGGGAATAGGGGAAGTGTTAAAAATTGAAAATTCTACAGTTTGTTCCAAAACGGTCATAGTCAATTTTCCATTTTTAACATCAATTAAAGTGTTAGTTGTAGCTATAAAAGGCCTCCCTAACAAAATTGCATGCTCGGCATCCCGTGGGATTTCTCCCCCCATATCTAAGACAATGAAATCGACGGGTACAATCAAACCTCCTACCTTAACTAGAACATCTTCTATGATTCCCTTAGGGTATCTAAGAGTTCTATCAGCTAGTTGCAAAACCATTTTAGTCAGTTTGAGTTCCCCAAGCTCCAGTTTCAAATAAATTGAGTATGGCATCAAATTAATACTAGTTCCCAGATCACACATGCCAATGGTTTCTTTCCCATACCCCATAGAGATTTTAACTATAAAGCTCCTAGGATCTTTTAGCTTAGGAGGTAACTTATGTTGTAAAACAACACTTGTTACTTCCGAAACTATCACCTTCTCATCCAACTCATACCTTATCTTCTTAGTATTTAGCTGTTTTAAGATTCTGGCATAAGATGGCACATGCTTTATTACCTCTAGTAAGGGTAGGTTGATACTTACCTTCGGAAGCATGTTATAAATTTCAGAAAATTGCTTATCATGCTTTTCATTTTTTAACCTACTGGGAAACAGAATTGGTGGTCTGTATAGATTTGGAGATTTGTGCAGCTTTGTGGCAACGGATGCCTCCTCTCTATTCTCTTTAAGCTCATTTGGTTCAACTATTTCTTCTTGCATTTCCTCATCATTATTTTGCATTGTAGCTGCATCAAATGAATTATCAATGTTATTATCACCGATTTTATTATCAAGTACCTTAGAACTTCTTAAAACGGTGATTGCTTTGGCCTGCTTCGGTTGGCTTGGAAATTTTCCTTTTTGATTGGCTTGAAGTTGATTAGCCAATTGACCCACTTGAGTTTCAACCTTCTTAGGCGATGCTTCTAAAGAGTCATACCGCTTATTGTTCATTTCTTGATTTTGAGTGCTTACTTGAATGAAAGCATTCAAATTGTCTTCAAATGAAGGTTTCTTGACCTGCTCTTGATTTGAGGTTAGCCCTTGAAATTGGGGACCTCTTTGATATGGTTGGAAAGGTTGTTGAGGTAGAGCATGTTGTTGATTTTTCCATGAAAAATTGGGGTGATTCCTCCAACCGGGGTTATAAGAATTTGAATATGGGTCATTTCTACCCCTTTGTTGGAACCCTTCAAAAGCACAAGCTTGTTCTTGTTCTTCTTGGTATGGATCAAAATTTGAGGGGCACACATTTGCTTGATGGCCTACAAGACCGCACGATGCGCATGACTCTTGGCTTGGTCCCGACAAGTTTCCTTTGGCATTCAACAATTTTACTTGTTTTGTCAGTTCTGCAATTTGCCTAGCCATTTCTGAGTTTGCACTTATCTCGTGTGCTCCTTTTCTCCTTTCCCCAATACTCTTTTGTTGGGAATTTGCCCCCAACATTTCGAATAATGCAACTGTTTTTGTAGCTATTCTTTCACCCATTGCTCCCCCTACTGCATTATCCATTGTGTTTTGACATTGTTGAGTTAGCCCATCACAGAAGAATTGATTGAGCAACTGTTGTGGATAGTAGTGGTGAGGGCACTGAAATTATAAGGATTTGAAGAGATCCCATGCCTCATGAAACGGTTCTCCATCAAATTGGGTGAAAGTTGCAATACTCCCCCTAAGCTCCTTGGTCTTTTGGTGTGAATAAAACTTTCCCATAAATTTATTGTAAACCTCTGTCCATTTTGTTAAAGAATTCTCCGGTAAGGTCATCAACCACGCTTTTGCTCTGTCTTCCAAACTATATGGGAAACATCTCAACTTGAGTTCATCTTCTATTAGTGTTTCCAAAGGGAATGTATGCAATGTTGAGTAAAAATCCCGAATGAAGTTGAGAGGATCTTCATTCGGCAGTCCATAGAAGTATGGCAGCATACTATAGTGAGTATTTCTGAGTTCATAATTTCTCGCTGCGTTGCTCAACTGGATACAAGATGTGGTCACTCCGATGATCAGTCGGGCAAACTCCTTCATAGGTGGTTCTTGTGCATCACCCATCTCTACTTCTATGTTCTCCTCAAACTACTCGTCAGTATTTTCCCTTTCTTTCTCAATAGGATTCGGTCCCTCGGGTCTTGGAAGTCTATGGATGTTGTCTATAAATGGAACAAGTTTGTTTTCTTGAGACCTTCGTCCGTGCATAAAGTACCTAAGTAATTCAAAAGGAACACTTTAAACAATTTAACAAATAAATTAAAAGAATCAAACTATTAACAAAAATTGCCTTCCCTGGCAGCGGCGCCAAAAACTTGTTGCGCTTAAATTAACACTATCACAAAGCGGTACTAGCAAGTATACGAGGCTATTACAGTAACGGTGATCACCCCAAGGTCGTCTCACAAGGAAGGAATTGCTTGTAATAGTTCGATTAACATGAAATAATAAACTTGAGTGTGTGATTGGATTAGTGAATTGTAATTAACCTTAGAAATGAAAATGAATGATTTTGTGTCAGATAAATTCAATTATGGAAATGATGCCCAGGGTTGTAGGTCCATTTAATCAAATGTTTAATTATCAAATTATCCATTAATATAACCTTGTACCTTAATTTGTTCCTTAAGATTAATTAGTCAATTATCAATTCACTAGTTTTCACATTTATGAATTAACAACAACCAATTATTATACATTAGCAAATTAATAAACCCTAGAACTTATATTTCTAATTCATTCTTAGGGTAGTCAATTGCATAGTTTCTATGTCAAACTTCTCCTCTCGGTCCGTCATTCAATATTAAGTAATCAATAGGTGGCCAATCTATCAATTTACCTTTAATTTCAATGTAATCAACCAATAACAAGGTATATCAATTGAATCATCAAATCAAGTCATTTAATCAAATATACTACAACTCAAAGCATGAGTAAATTAGCTCATCATATTCTTTAAACAAATGCTCATTTCAATATAAACCAAATCAAAGTTATTCATTGCAATATTAATGTTCTTAATACAACAACAACAAATAAGAAATGGATTAAAAGAAAGAGTTGGAAAAACCCCTTTTGGAGATGCTAAGAATCAGACTCCTTGTCTCTTTCGTAGCTCCCTCTTTGATGTGTGATGATGAACTTCCAAGTTCTCTTGATCCAATGGCTCTCTTCTTGAAGGATGATTGATAGCTCTCTCAAGTTCTCAACTCTCCAATCAAGCCTCTTAAAACCCTAATCCTGAAGAACTAGCTACTCACTTCAAATCCAACGATTGTCTTTGCTCTTGATGTGTGAAAGGAAATGGTGAATGAAGATGGGGAGAATGGTGTCTTGCTCTCTCAAGCAAGAACCAAGGAAGAAGATGATATGGTGTGTAGAGAATGTCCACTCAATATATTCAATTTTTTCCCTCCATGCTCTTCCATTTTCCCTCTCTCTTTCTTTAAACTTTTAAGACACCCCATCACTCTTTGTCTCCCACTTTCCAATTTGTTTTATATTTCTTCCATAAATCCTTCCACCTTTAACTCCTTTTTATCCTTTTTGTTCTCCACTAATCCACACTATTCCATACCTCGTGCAAGCATACCAAGTGATCCAGGGTGTCACGGCCAAGCTTGTTGGCCGTGTCTCTTGGTTTTTCTTTTCTTTCTTGGGACACGGCCAAGCTTCTGGCCATGTCCCTTGCTGCTTGTTCTTTTCTTTATGTCCAAGGGGTGACATGGTCAAGCTCCTGGCCGTGTCATGTGACACGGCCAGTGGCTTGGCCGTGTCTCTTGATGGTGTCACTCTCTGCTTCTTTCTTTTCTTTCTTTGCCTTTTGTTCCTTTGGTGAGACACGACCAGTGGCTTGGCCATGTCTCTTAGTCGTGTCTGCTTCTGTCCAACTTTGCTTGAGTGACACGGCCAAGCTTGGTTAATCCTGGCCGTGTCCTGCCTTGTCCTTGATCTCTTTTTCTTTTGATGAGAGACACGGCCAAGCCATGTCTAGCTTGGCCGTGTCACATGCCTTTTCTTCAACAAGTCCACCAAATTTTAGATAAAAGCTCCATCAAATGTACTTCAACCTAAATCAACAACTTCAAACAAACTTAAGTACAAATTAACATGAAAAATAACTTAAAATCAACAAAAACATCATAGAAAATATATACAAAATTGATCTAAACAATGAATCTGATCAAATAAGGATGATTGTGAGAGGGGTGTTGCCTAGTTTACGTGAAAGGATGTCTCATACACTCATCCATGATTGAAGAATGGGAGAGAGAGAAGAACCATTTTTCAACAAGAATGAATGAGAAAGGAAACTATCATTCGGGTAGCCAAAGCATGCAAAAGGCAGTCGGTGTCAATGCTACTAACCAAGGAACAAGGAGACAATTTTCGGAAATGGGGAAAACGATGTCTTGGATTCTCATTAAACTTCAAAGAAAGGGATTGCTACAACCATTAAATCCTCGCCCTTTGCCTAACCCTCTCCCACCTAATTTCGACACTAAAGCATTTTGTCAGTTTCATCAACTGCAAGGGCATGACATGGATAGATGGGCGAGGTTGAGACATGAGATCCAAAATCTAATTGATAATGGGAAGCTACCCGAGCCCAATAAGCCAAACACCAAAGACAATCCATTACCAAAGTTCAATAGGGTACCGCTGCTGGCAACCTTCATGATTGGAGGAGGTTTGCATGAAGATTTTATCATTTCTTTTCAAGATGTAGGTGGAAAAGCAAGCAAAGAAGAAGAGGTATTTGGTGGAATTAAACAAGTTATGGTGGGTAAAGAAGTAACAATTTGTGTTGTCAATGGGTTTTGGGATTCAAGCGATAGTGATAATGATCTTGTATCCAAGAAGGAGGAGTAGACTTGGTCCGAGCCCGACGAAGATGATGTAATGAACACTAGATCCTGTAAGCCTCATGCAAGGCCACCATTTAAGGAGGTAGAAACTAATAAGGGAAAGGAAGTTGAAGTAGGAAATAAAGAAGAGGAAGATGATGCTGTGCTCAAGCAATTGAAAAGAACCCAAGCAAATGTTATCATTTGGGACTTATAATCTACTTCTAAAAAGCACCGAGAAACTATGGCCAAAGCCTTGGCTAGCATGCCAATTTCTACCTCCACGACACCGGAGGAGCTGATCAACTTTATAAAAATTGTAGGGGTAATGAAATGTGAAGAGGTTCAAGAGAAGAGTAAAGTTAATATGGTAGCAGTTTCTTTTTCATATGCGGATTTACTAGAGGAGGGGAGAGATCACATCCGCCCTCTCTTTATCAAAATATAAGTCAAGGGGAAGAGGACTCCATGTGTAATGACCGATGATAGGTCTGCCATTAATGTTTTCCCACTTAAGATATTGCCAAAGCTAGCCTTGTCAACAAGGGATCTAAACCCGACCGAGGTAACAATTCGGGCTTATGACAACACTAAGAGACACACCGAAGGGACTTTCAAAGCTGCGGTCAAGGTTTGTCCAATTGAATCTATTGTTGAATTTGTTGTTTTAGACATACTAGTTACCTTCGCCTTACTCTTGGGGCGACCATGGTTTCATCCTCTTGGTGGAGTTCCTTCCACCCTTTATCAAAAGATCAAGTTCCCCAACGGAGATGAGACAGTGGTCATCGAAACTGAAGATAAAGAGATTGTCAACGCTCTAATGATTGAGAGGCCTCTCAATGGTTTTAAAGTAGCTGCAATTTCTGATGATGAAGTAGTGGGCTCCAAACTCTTGAATATGATGAAGAACATGAACTACCTTCCAAGTGCTAGTCTTGGAAAGGGTAAGGCCGATTTGACAAAGCTGCTAGACTTTAGAACTCAAACTTCCAAGAAAGGGTTGGGATATGATGAAAACAACGATGTCCAACCAAAAAAGAATGAGAAGATGAGCTTCCCACCACTTGAAGAGATCTTTGTCAAAGCTCCAGATATGTGTCCACTCCAGGGAAAGCCCGAACCAATAATGTTCATGGGAAAGTTGATCTCGGGTTTTGAAATTTTTGCAAATGTGGCCGAGCTAGTGGAGCAAGTGAAGAAAGAGCTCACCCTGCCAACCAGCAAAGAATCCAATCCAAAAGAGAAGAATGAAGCTATCCTGAATGCTGAGAAGACTCAGGAGGAGATTGCTACCTTAGTTGAAGAAAAGTTTGAAGACATCATGCCTTATGATTTTGAGAACAATGATCTTGATTTTGATTTTAATTTGTCTGCTTTGTATGAGGATGATGATGTTTTCCTTTCCAAAATGAATGCAATAAAGTCCGATTTTGCTTACTTGTGTGATGTTTCTCCTGATGGTTGCATACATTCAAATAGCAATTACATGAGAATCTTTACTATTAATTCTATTAACACACAATCATTAAATTTGGGAACAACTGAAAATCCTAGAAACATTAGCATAGCATCCGACTTTACTCCTGATGAGAGAGAGAGATTTGAAAAAATATTCAAAAAATATGCAGAAGTGTTTGCTTGGTCTTATTTGGATATGCCTGGAATAGATCGAGACATAGCCGAGCATCATATTCCTACTTACACTCACATGAAACCTGTCAAACAAAAGCTTAGGCGATTAAGACCTGAGTGGGCTGAATTGGTTAAAGAAGAGGTCACTAAGCAAATACAAGTGAAACTCCTCGAAGTGATAGAATATCTAGATTGGTTAGCCAACATAGTACCCGTGCCAAAGAAAGATGGAAGAATAAGGGTTTGTGTGGACTATAGAGATTTGAATAAGGCTTCCCCTAAAGATGATTTTCCTTTACCTCATATAGATGTTCTCATTGATAGTGCAGCCTCTAGCGTGCTACACTCGTTTGTAGATAGATTTTCTGGATACAATCAAGTGTTACTGGCCCAAGAGGATAAAGCCAAAACTGCTTTCATTACTACATGGGGTATATTTTGTTATAGGGTGATGCCATTCAACTTAAAGAATGCTGTGGTAACCTACCAAAGGATGGCCACCACACTATTTCATGACATGATGCACAAAGTTTAAGTATATATTGATGATATGATGGTTAAATCAGATACAAGAGAACAACACTTCCAAAACTTGGAATTATTCTTCGATAGAGCTTTGAAATATAAGCTAAGATTGAACCCGAAGAAGTGTGTGTTCTGAGTTACCTCAGGTAAATTATTGGGACATGTGATTGGTCCGAATGGCATTGAGATTGATCATGACAAAGTTAAAGCAATCAGGGATATGCCAACCCCTAAGACGGAGAGAGAAGTTCGGGGATTTATTGGTAAATTATAATACATTAGCAGATTTATAGCAAAGCTCACAACAATTTGTTAGCCTATCTTCAAATTGCTTAAAAAGAATCAGCCGGTCATATGGAATGAAGAATGTCAAAAGGCCTTTGAGCGAATAAAAGAGTATTTGTTGAATCCACCTATTTTAAAACCACCTAAACCCGGCAAACCTCTATTACTATACTTAGTAGTAGAAGAAGAGTCAATAGGAGCTATGCTAGCCCAAGCAGATGAGTCAGGGATTGAGCATGCAGTTTACTATTTGAGTAGAAAGCTCATACCTTATGAAATTAAGTACAGCATCATTGAAAAGACCTGTATAGCTGTGGTTTGGTCTTCTAAGAAGTTGCGGCATTACTTTCAATCATATAGTGTGCAAGCAAGTTACATGTTGGATCCAATGAAGTACTTAAGGGAGACACCCTCTTTGATTGGGAAATATGGTTGATGGTTGATAATATTAGAAGAATTTGAGAATGAATATGTAACCAGGAAAACAACCAAAGGTAGAGCGGTGGCAGAATTCTTGGCCCAACAACCATTACCAGAAAGCGAAGAGGTAATCTAGGAATTTCCGGATGAACATTTAGAAGCAATTGAAGTACAAGGGTGGAAAATGTATTTTTATGGAGCAGTAATGTCACATCCCAAAATTTAGGTAGTCGAGTATTAGGCAAGTATGATATAAATAAGTGGTCAAATAGAGGCTCGAGATAGTCAAAAACAAAAATCGGTGTGCAAAGGAGGCCCGTGAAGTCGACGGGACCTAAAGGTAATTTTTCAAAAGGCTAAGGACCTAAGAGTAATTTCCAAAAGTCGTACTGGATGTTCTTAATAGTGCACATAACATATTCTAAAATTGGAAAGTAGAGAAAAATCAGATCGCAACGACGTGTAACGGTTTTTCCAGGAAATGTCCCGTTAAAGAAAAACGAAGACATTTTGACTAGGGGCATTTTGGTCATTATCAATTAAAGTTATATATGAATTTAAAGTAGAAAATAAACATAAGAGTAAGTAGAGAACGTCGAGAGGTTGAATATGAAATGATCGTCAGTAGAAACGGAGCCCGGGCAAAACCCGAGCAAATAAAGGACCTAAAGGGAATTTTGTAAAAGTCAAGGGCTTATTGGTAATTTTTCAAAACGGCTTGAAAACCTAAAATAGACCTTATAAATAGAAAGTAGAGGTTGAGAGGATCAAAACTATATGTAGTTTGACTCATGGAACTGTACGGTTTAAAAGATATGATCGATTAATCGCTGGAACGTAAAGTGGGCCAGGTTTCGTGTCGGGACCGTATGGGTAACACGGAACAACTTTAGGGTATCCAATAGGAAGAGGGACAAGTGGGAAGAATTAATGGGAAAGAAAAACTATAAAAATCTCTTGTTGGCCAATCAAAAGTTACCATTTAGCATGAGTATTAAATGAAGAAAGAGAAGGGTGGACAAGTGGTCTTAAAGGATTTATCCAACACATAAGGTGATCATCATTTCTCATATATATATATATATCATGAAATGAACAACAAACCGTCTCTTTTCCACTTACAAATTTCGGCAACAAGAGGAAAAGCAAAAGGGAATTAAAGAGCAAGGTTTGGTACTTTAACCATTGAACTCCTTTTGAAATTTTTCTGTTTTACAATTAGTAAAATTCTGTGACTTGTATGATTTTTAATTAAATATATAAAATTATATTGAGTTGAATTTTGGATATGTTGTTGTTTAGTAAGTCTAGTATTTGAGAAAAATAATTTGGAACCACATTGATTGAATTTAATTTACGGAATTTATAAAATTCAGAACTGCTGCCAGGATGCAGGGCAACTGGAGCAGTCTGGTTGGGTGAACTACTTGGCCAAGATTTTGTGTCCAGTTTGATCTGAACTTTTAAAGGAATGATTTTAAGATGTAAAACTAAATTCTGTAAAAATTTTAGAGTTTTTAGCCAAGTGGATTATTTTATACAAATTTTCTAAAACAAGGATCAAGTTGGGTCAAGAACCAGAGTTTATTGTTCATATGGTAATTTTTCATTATTAATTTGGTCAAAAACTTGGTGTGGGTGTTTTATTATTTTATTTTTGGTATTGAGTTTAATTATGATATGAAGAATAAATTAATATGGAAAATATGTGAATACATATGATACATATGTGAGTATATGTGATATTTGTGTAAATATATATTGTATATACATGGAGAATATGTGGTATATATACGAAGTGAATAGGTATATATGAAATGTTATTTATGCTCTACTCGGTAAATGGGTAACACCGGTCTGAAATGGCGGTTATATCGTGTGAGGTCAAGATCATGACAACTAGTCGTGTGAGACCAAGACCACGCAGTTATATCGTGTGAGGTCAAGATCATGGCAACTAGTCGTGTGAGACCAAGACCACGCAGTTATCTTGTATATTCCATATCGTGTGAGACCAAGACCATGGCAATTATCGTGTGAGGTCAAGACCACGCGTAACTCTATACGAGGCCTCATTTCGAGATCGGTGTATTCATAATTACCTTGTGGAGCGAAATGATAAAATGATAATAACTGAATATATGACATGTATGGATTACTTTTACTGTGATATTATTTTTCAATACGACGCATTGCTTTTAAAAGTGCATTATGCTTTTATTATTTATTTTCTGTAATTAGTTAAAGTACCCACTAAGCAATGCTTAGCGAGTTTAGTTTCTTCTAAACTCGTAGGTTATTAGCAAGGAGCCAGTAGCGAGCAGAAGAGTCCTGCGATTTGTCGGTCATCAACAAACTTAGATGGTGCTCTTTATTTTGTATTTTGGTATTAGAAACTGGCATGTACTTATTTGAGGAATACAAAGAGTTAACTTGATGTAGCATGTAAATCTAGTAATGTATAATAACTGTATGGTTTTGAATTGAATTGGATTGTGGATATAGAAGTGTGAACTTTTCTTGCAGGATTGCAGTTGAGGTTATAAGGGTGGATTATTGGGAGTGTGCTTGTATTGAATTGTGAAACAAGATGTTTTTCATAAATAAGAAAAATCAGTTTTGTCAACACTTGGGACCACCAATTATAGGGGAAACTCTGGCAAAAATTTTTAAAATCTGCACTAAAAATTGGCTAAGTAAAATATTAAGACACAACCACCATGAGATAACAGTCCATCTTGGTCTATAAATGTAGGCTAAGATGGGGTGTTACATTTGTGGTATCATAGCATTGGTTTAGTCGATTCTGGGAGATAGGTAGTAAGTAAGTAATTATGTGTGCCATGTAAGATAAAATAAGGAGAAAGTTATATGATGAATAGGTAGAAGTACATGCCAGATAGGAATTGATAATCGAGTTATATATTGATGATGTGTAATTACACATAAGAATCATGCATGAATAAGTAAGTTTCGGGGCGAAACTTAAATTAAGGGAGGTAGAATTGTCACATCCCAAAATTTAGGTAGTCGAGTATTGGGCAAGTATGATATAAATAAGTGGTCAAATAGAGGCTCGAGATAGTCAAAAACAAAAATCGGTGTGCAAAGGAGGCCCGTGAAGTCGACGGGACCTAAAGGTAATTTTTCAACAGGCTAAGGACCTAAGAGTAATTTCCAAAAATCGTACTGGATGTTCTTAATAGTGCACATAACATATTCTAAAAATGGAAAGTAGAGAAAAATCGGATCGCTACGACGTGTAACGGTTTTTTTCGAGGAAATGTCCAGTTAAAGAAAAACGAAGACATTTTGACTAGGGGCATTTTGGTCATTATCAATTAAAGTTATATATGAATTTAAAGTAGAAAATAAACATAAGAGTAAGTAGAGAACGTCGAGAGGTTGAATATGACACGATCGTCAGTTGAAACGGAGCCCAGGCAAAACCCGAGCAAAGAAAGGACCTAAAGGGAATTTTGTAAAACGTCAAGGGCTTATTTGTAATTTTTCAAAATGGCTTGAAAACCTAAAATAGACCTTATAAATAGAAAGTAGAAGTTGAGAGGATCAAAACTATATGTAGTTTGACTCGTGGAACTGTACGGTTTAAAAGATATGATCGATTAATCGCCGGAACGTAAAGTGGGCCCGGTTTCATGTCGGGACCGTATGGGTAACACGGCACAACTTTAGGGTATCCAATAGGAAGAGGGACAAGTGGGAAGAATTAATGGGAAAGAAAACTACAAAAATCTCTTGTTGGCCAATCAAAAGTTACCATTTAGCATGAATATTAAATGAAGAAAGAGAAGGGTGGACAAGTGGTCTTAAAGGATTTATCCAACACATAAGGTGATCATCATTTCTTATATATATATATATATATATATCATGAAATGAAGAACAAACCCTCTCTTTTCCACTTACAAATTTTGGCCACAAGAGGAAAAGCAAAAGGGAATTAAAGAGCAAGGTTTGGTACTTTAACCATTGAACTCCTTTTGAAATTTTTCTGTTTTACAATTAGTAAAATGCTGTGACTTGTATGATTTTTAATTAAATATATAAAAATTATATTGCGTTGAATTTTGGATATGTTGTTTTTTAGTAAGTCTATTATTTTAGAAAAATAATTTGGAACCACATTGATTGAATTTAATTTACGGAATTTATAAAATTCAGAACTGCTGCCAGGATGCAGGGCAACTGGAGCAGTCTGGTTGGGCGAACTACTTGGCCAAGATTTTGTGTCCTGTTTGATCTGAAATTTTAAAGGAATGATTTTAAGATGTAAAACTAAATTCTGTAAAAATTTTAGAGTTTTTAGCCAAGTGGATTATTTTATACAAATTTTCTAAAACAAGGATCAAGTTGGGTCAAGAACCAGAGTTTATTGTTCATATGGTAATTTTTCATAATTAATTTGGTCAAAAACTTGGTTTGGGTGTTTTATTATTTTATTTTTGGTATTGAGTTTAATTATGATATGAAGAATAAATTAAGATGGAAAATATGTGAATACATATGATACATATGTGAGTATATGTGATATTTGTGTAAATATATATTGTATATACATGGAGAATATGTGGTATATATACGAAGTGAATAGGTATATATGAAATGTTATTTATGCTCTACTCGGTAAATGGGTAACACCGGTCTGAAATGGCGGTTATATCGTGTGAGGTCAAGATCATGACAACTAGTCGTGTGAGACCAAGACCACGCAGTTATATCGTGTGAGGTCAAGATCATGGCAACTAGTCGTGTGAGACCAAGACCACGCAGTTATCTTGTATATTCCATATCGTGTGAGACCAAGACCATGGCAATTATCGTGTGAGGTCAAGACCACGCGTAACTCTATACGAGGCCTCATTTCGAGATCGGTGTATTCATAATTACCTTGTGGAGCGAAATGATAAAATGATAATAACTGAATATATGACATGTATGGATTACTTTTACTGTGATATTATTTTTCAATACGACGCATTGCTTTTAAAAGTGCATTATGCTTTTATTATTTATTTTCCATAATTAGTTAAAGTACCCACTAAGCAATGCTTAGCGAGTTTAGTTTCTTCTAAACTCGTAGGTTATTAGCAAGGAGCCAGTAGCGAGCAGAAGAGTCCTGCGATTTGTCGGTCATCAACAAACTTAGATGGTGCTCTTTATTTTGTATTTTGGTATTAGAAACTGGCATGTACTTATTTGAACAATACAAAGAGTTAACTTGATGTAGCATGTAAATCTAGTAATGTATAATAACTGTATGGTTTTGAATTGAATTGGATTGTGGATATAGAAGTGTGAACTTTTCTTGCAGGATTGTAGTTGAGGTTATAAGGGTGGATTATTGGGAGTGTGCTTGTATTGAATTGTGAAACAAGATGTTTTTCATAAATAAGAAAAATCAGTTTTGTCGACACTTGGGACCACCAATTATAGGGGAAACTCTGGCAAAAATTTTTAAAATCTGCACTTAAAATTGGCTAAGTAAAATATTAAGACACAACCACCATGAGATAACAGTCCATCTTGGTCTATAAACGTAGGCTAAGATGGGGTGTTACATTTGTGGTATCAGAGCATTGGTTTAGTCGATTCTGGGAGATAGGTAGTAAGTAAGTAATTATGTGTGCCATGTAAGATAAAATAAGGAGAAAGTTATATGATGAATAGGTAGAAGTACATGCCAGATAGGAATTGATAATCGAGTTATATATTGATGATGTGTAATTACACATAAGAATCATGCATGAATAAATAAGTTTCGGGGGCGAAACTTAAATTAAGGGAGGTAGAATTGTCACATCCCAAAATTTAGGTAGTCGAGTATTAGGCAAGTATGATATAAATAAGTGGTCAAATAGAGGCTCGAGATAGTCAAAAACAAAAATCGGTGTGCAAAGGAGGCCCGTGAAGTCGACGGGACCTAAAGGTAATTTTTCAGAAGGCTAAGGACCTAAGAGTAATTTCCAAAAGTCGTACTAGATGTTCTTAATAGTGCACATAACATATTTTAAAATTGGAAAGTAGAGAAAAATCGGATCGCAACGACGTGTAACGGTTTTTCCAGGAAATGTCCCGTTAAAGAAAAACGAAGACATTTTGACTAGGGGCATTTTGGTCATTATCAATTAAAGTTATATATGAATTTAAAGTAGAAAATAAACATAAGAGTAAGTAGAGAATGTCGAGAGGTTGAATATGAAACGATCGTCAGTAGAAACGGAGCTCGGGCAAAACCCGAGCAAAGAAAGGACCTAAAGGGAATTTTGTAAAAAGTCAAGGGCTTATTGGTAATTTTTCAAAACGGCTTGAAAACCTAAAATAGACCTTATAAATAGAAAGTAGAGGTTGAGAGGATCAAAACTATATGTAGTTTGACTCGTGGAACTGTACGGTTTAAAAGATATGATCGATTAATCGCCGGAACGTAAAGTGGGCCCGGTTTCGTGTCGGGACCGTATGGGTAACACGACACAACTTTAGGGTATCCAATAGGAAGAGGGACAAGTGGGAAGAATTAATGGGAAAGAAAACTATAAAAATCTCTTGTTGGCCAATCAAAAGTTACCATTTAGCATGAGTATTAAATGAAGAAAGAGAAGGGTGGACAAGTGGTCTTAAAGGATTTATCCAACACATAAGGTGATCATCATTTCTCATATATATATATATATCGTGAAATGAAGAAAAAACCCTCTCTTTTCCACTTACAAATTTCGGCCACAAGAGGAAAAGCAAAAGGGAATTAAAGAGCAAGGTTTGGTACTTTAACCATTGAACTCCTTTTGAAATTTTTCTGTTTTACAATTAGTAAAATGCTGTGACTTGTATGATTTTTAATTAAATATATAAAAATTATATTGAGTTGATTTTTGGATATGTTGTTGTTTAGTAAGTCTAGTATTTGAGAAAAATAATTTGGAACCACATTGATTGAATTTAATTTACGGAATTTATAAAATTCAGAACTGCTGCCAGGATGCAGGGCAACTGGAGCAGTCTGGTTGGGTGAACTACTTGGCCAAGATTTTGTGTCCAGTTTGATCTGAACTTTTAAAGGAATGATTTTAAGATGTAAAACTAAATTCTGTAAAAATTTTAGAGTTTTTAGCCAAGTGGATTATTTTATACAAATTTTCTAAAACAAGGATCAAGTTGGGTCAAGAACCAGAGTTTATTGTTCATATGGTAATTTTTCATTATTAATTTGGTCAAAAACTTGGTGTGGGTGTTTTATTATTTTATTTTTGGTATTGAGTTTAATTATGATATGAAGAATAAATTAAGATGGAAAATATGTGAATACATATGATACATATGTGAGTATATGTGATATTTGTGTAAATATATATTGTATATACATGGAGAATATGTGGTATATATACGAAGTGAATAGGTATATATGAAATGTTATTTATGCTCTACTCGGTAAATGGGTAACACCGGTCTGAAATGGCGGTTATATCGTGTGAGGTCAAGATCATGACAACTAGTCGTGTGAGACCAAGACCACGCAGTTATATCGTGTGAGGTCAAGATCATGGCAACTAGTCGTGTGAGACCAAGACCACGCAGTTATCTTGTATATTCCATATCGTGTGAGACCAAGACCATGGCAATTATCGTGTGAGGTCAAGACCACGCGTAACTCTATACGAGGCCTCATTTCGAGATCGGTGTATTCATAATTACCTTGTGGAGCGAAATGATAAAATGATAATAACTGAATATATGACATGTATGGATTACTTTTACTGTGATATTATTTTTTAATACGACGCATTGCTTTTAAAAGTGCATTATGCTTTTATTATTTATTTTCCATAATTAATTAAAGTACCCACTAAGCAATGCTTAGCGAGTTTAGTTTCTTCTAAACTCGTAGGTTATTAGCAAGGAGCCAGTAGCGAGCAGAAGAGTCCTGCGATTTGTTGGTCATCAACAAACTTAGATGGTGCTCTTTATTTTGTATTTTGGTATTAGAAACTGGCATGTACTTACTTGAACAATACAAAGAGTTAACTTGATGTAGCATGTAAATCTAGTAATGTATAATAACTATATGGTTTTGAATTGAATTGGATTGTGGATATAGAAGTGTGAACTTTTCTTGCAGGATTGTAGTTGAGGTTATAAGGGTGGATTATTGGGAGTGTGCTTGTATTGAATTGTGAAACAAAATGTTTTTCATAAATACGAAAAATCAGTTTTTTCGTATCTTGGGACCACCAATTATAGGGGAAACTCTGGTAAAATTTTTTAAAATCTGCACTTAAAATTGGCTAAGTAAAATATTAAGACACAACCACCATGAGATAACAGTCCATCTTGGTCTATAAACGTAGGCTAAGATGGGGTGTTACAAGTAAATAGGAAAGGAGCAGGTTTGGGAGTTATACTAGAATCACCCGACGGGGAACTTATCCCTTTAGCCAAAAAGTTGAAATTTAGGACAACCAATAATATGGTGGAGTACGAAGCCTGTATTTTTGGTTCAGAAACCCTAATGTTTATGAAGGTGGACAAGGTGGAAGTTTTTAGCGATTCATTGCTCATAGTATCCCAAGTAAATGGAGAGTGGGAGTTGAACGAGGAAAAATTAAAGCCATACCACCATTACCTGACCATGATGAAGAAGAACTTTAAGGAGTGTAGGTTTATACACCTATCAAGAGAAGAAAATTAGATGGCTGATGCCCTGGCCACATTGGCTTCGGTATGGGAAAATCCTGTCAACTTATTCCTTAAGCCTCTGATCTTGACCAGTTCATCAACTCCTTGCTATGAATATGAGAGAATCATGGAAATTAATACAGACCATGATGCGTGGTATGATACTATAAGGAAATTTTTGGAAGAAAGAGAATACCCGCCGGGGGCAAAAAAGAAAGAGAGAAGAGCCATAAGGCGGTGGTCATTGCAATACATCACATTCCATGGAGAGTCATATCAAAGATGGCCTGATGGGGCTGCATTTAAGATGTTTAAGAAAGCCTGAAGTGGAGAGTATCATGTCAGAAATACATGCGGGAAGTTGCGGTCCGCATATGAGTGGTTGGCCCTAGTTAAGAAGATTATTCGACAAGGTTACTACTGGTTGACCATGGAGAGAGATTGTATTGAGTTTGTAAAGAAGTGCCAACAATGTCAGATGTATGGTAACTTGAATCACATGCCTCCTAAAGAATTGTATTCTATGTCTTCACCCTGGCCCTTTGCCGCCTGGGGTATCGACATTATAGGAGAAATACATCCGACAACCTCAAACGGTCACCGTTTCATTGTAGTAGCAGTAGATTATTTTTCAAAATGGGTTGAAGCCGAATTCTTCAACAAACTAGGCGCAAGCAAATGGCTAGATTTATTGAAAAGAACCTCATTTACCGGTATGGGGTCCTGCACAGTGTGATAACAGACAATGGGGTATAGTTTCAAGGAGTAGTTAAGGATTTATTCTCAAAGTACCGAATCCATCATCATAGATCCTCTCCTTATAGACCAAAGGCTAATGGTGCAGTAGAAGCAACAAACAAAACAATTAAGCAAATTCTGTCCAAGATGACCAAGACTTACAGGGATTGGTCAGAGATGCTTCCCTTTGCTTTATGGGATATATGACAAGTGTGCGAACACCTACTGGAAAGACACCGTTCTCTTTGGTTTACAGGATGGAAGCAGTGTAGCCAATTGAAATAGAAATCAAGTGATTGAGAGTAGTCTTGGAAGCCGAACTGTCTGAAATGGAATGGGTAGCAAGCAGATACACACAATTAGCTTTACTATAAGAGAGAACGTTAAAGGCAAGGTATCATCACCAACTGTATCAAAAGAAGATAGCTCGGGCCTACAATAGAAGGGTTAAAATCAGAAAACTCAGAGTCGGGGATTTGGTGTTGATGCTATATAAGCCTAATATATCTGATCCAAGAGGGAAGTTAAGGCCTAGCTGGGAAGGGCCATATGTCGTGAAACAAGTTATGAATAAAGGTGCGGTGAAGTTATCAAACATGGACGGGAACGAGTTTAGTGAGCCAGTAAACATTGACAGGTTGAAGAGGTTTTATGTATGATATATATATAAAAAGAGAGAGAGCTCAATAGGTTGAAAACCCAAAAAGGGTGGCCTAGGCAAAAGTTAGAGTAGTCCGCTAGTTCCAAAAACCCGAAAGGGCAGGCTAGGCAACAATTAGGGCTAAAAGAGAGAAAATTGTCAATTAGAAAACCCGAAAGGGCTGGTTGGCAACAGGAGTGATCTTGTGTATGCTGGCTTTATGTTTAGTTGTTTCCTAATTTAATAAAATAGAATTAATGTTAAAATTGTTCTATGTGCACTGTTATAAGTATTTGACCAGATATGGATGAAATAAATAAACTCAATAGCAAAAGGTGATGACAAATTTTAAATGGAAAAGAAGCATCTTTATTACTTTAACTATTTTTCATCCTAATAATACACTTTCTGAATTGACAAATAAAAAATCTATGGAAGTTGATAAATGTAACGTGCAGGCCAGCTTTGCCTCAGCCGATCCAAGTAGGCTTTAGTCAAGTAAGGCATGTCTAAATCGGGGGTAAAGTCAGAATCACGAGGCTCAGCTCCGTACTGACGGCCAAGTTGGCGAGGATCATAGCATGTACCTTGATGAAGAGCAGCAAGGGGAACATACATCAAGTATATCCACATGGTGATACAAGAAATCTTCCACCAAGGTACCAATTAGTGGATGTTGACTTCAGAGTGTTAGTGGATCCAGTCAACCCAGTCAGCATATGAAGAAGCAGGATGGAGTAGTTTCCTAGCAGAATAATGACGTGGCAGATATCTGGCAAAATCCATGGATAGAGTATCAAGCAAACAAAGACGCTCCTGAAGCCAAATCTATGAAGAAAGAATTAAATTAAAATAAGTCCGCTAAGTTGAAAACCCGCGAGGGCAGCTTAGGCAAAAATTAGGATAGCTTGCTAGTTCTGAAAACCCACATGGGTGGACTAAGAAAAAATTAGAGCAATAAAAAATATATATATATAAAAAAGAAAGAGTTCGCTAAGCTGAAAACCTGCAAGGGAAGCTTAGGCAAAAATTAGGACAGCTCGCTAGTTTCGAAAACCCACATAGGTGGACTAGGCAAAAATTAGGGCAATAAAAAAAAGAAAATCTAAATTGAAAACCCGAAAGGGCAGTTTAGGTAATTACCTGAAGTAGCAATGGACTCCCGGTTAGTCTCTTTGACAATCCTAATTTAAGTTGGTCTAATCCAACTAAAGTCTTGGCTAAGATCACAGGTACCGGTGAAAAGCCTCCTTCCATTTAGTCCATAATATCCAATACCCATGAATCAATATCACCGTCAGAAGAAACAAGCAAGAATTGGCCAAGCAAGCAAAGACAGAGCATGCGTCTCCATGCGTTAGTAGGAGCCAAATGAGAGAGACAAAAATCAATCAAGGGAGCAAGTAGAATTTTTTAACCTCTCATTAACTGAAGAACTTCTAGTTTTGGAATTTGAAATAACATCTGCATTTTTTGTTGAGTTTTGGAAATCAATATGGGTAACGTCATTTGTTAATTATTTGGATATCCAAGGATGGCCTCAAATTCTTCAATCAAGGGACATATTTTAAAGCCATTAATTTTAAATGCCCTAGAATCCTTATTCCAAAAGGAAGACATGGCATGTAAGAAGGAGTGGTCAAATTTAACATTTTGAAAACACTTTAAAACATCAAGTTTTGACCATGAAATTTGTTTCCAGTGGATGGCATCCATATTCTTAAATAGAATTTTTAGCTTCTTTAAATGATGTTCGGTCATGGTTGATGAATGAAAGAAAATAAAAACTGTTAAAGAGAGTTTTTTACATTGAACTGGAAAGTCTTTTAGCTTCTTTATGAAATTAGGCGTAAAAGGTGATTTATATAGGGAAAATAAGCTTTTCCAAAATTGATAAGGAAAAGGTGATGAGAAAAGGGCGGAACCATGTTGTATAAGGAAAAGAATTAGTGACAAAAGTCCTTTACCGTGTTGCATTTGACTTTCGTGGTGATGCTGTGTAAATATTGAAACATAAAAAATAAAAAAGAAAGTATAATAACTGTGATGCAGTAACTCTAAAAAGTGAAAAACAAAATTGGTTACAGTGTAATATCCCAAAGTGTGCCCTAGGAGTTTTGATATAATTGTTGTTTTATTTGAATTAAAATGTATAGGTGTAATTGGAAAGAGAAAAGAATTTAAAAGAGAGTGTATATGTTGTATATATGGAAATATATATAACATATACACAAGTCAAATGGATGGTCAAAGGAAGAAGATATTTATTTTGTTAATTATGAAATTACTAAAAAGGGCATGTAAGTGAAAGGAAGTTAAAATAAATAGATGAGGGTATTTAAGTAATTTTCTTTTTGGAATGCTTGGTGGAGGTTTAAAGAGATGAGAAGTTTGACTTTTTCTCTTTCACTTGTTAATTTTCTTCTCTTTCCCTTTTGTTGGCCGGCCATCCAAAGCAAGAGAGCAAGAGTGAGTTTTGCTTGTTCCAAACTCAAAATTGAAGGAGTTTTCAAGAGATTAAGTTGGAAATCCAAGAAGATTCATTATTTTGGTAAGTTTCTCTTGATTTTCTAGTTTTATTTTAAGTTGTTTATGAATTTGAGTGTTGATATTTGAAAGTAGGGTTGTGTTAATGGTAGTATGTTCGTGTGTGTTTGATTTAAATTGATTGTGGTGTTGGTTTTGAATTGAAATAAAAAGATAGGTTGATGTTGGTATTGAAAGAGTAAGAGTGTTGTTGGTTTTAGGGTTTTGAAGTGGTAAGTGATGTTTAACTTGAGTTTGATCAATTGTTCTCATAGATTTTCATGTTGTTGATGTTTGTTGGAGTTGTAAGCATAGAATATGTGAATTTGGTTAGAAACAGTAGCATTTTGGATGCCACGCCCGTGGCCCTTGGTTGCCATGGCCATGGCCATTTGTAGCCATGGCCGTGGAGGTTTGGAGCAAGGGAGGCAGAACCATTCTTTAACCCACGCCCGTGGGGGTGGGGTGGCCACGGCCGTGGGCTTTAGTTAGTGATGTTGAGTTATAATTTGTGATCTAAAGGTCTAAGATGAGGTTATTAAGTGATAAATTGTATTGGAATTCATGTATTGTATCATTTTTGGACTAGGTTTTGGAAGAAGGTGATTTGCCCTAATTTAAGAAGTGAAGAATTGTTGGAAGAAGAAGTTTATAGATTTGTATAAGTGGTGCTTAAGGTAAGTACAAACTACATTATTGCATACATTCATATGATGTTGAGACTTAACATATATTTGATTGTAAATGTGTTAAGAAATCTAATGTTATGTTGGATATAATATGAACATTGATGATGCATATGAATAAAGCTATGTTGTGCACAATGTGGATTATGTGGAATGTATGTTGGAGATTCTAAATCTATGAATAAGGTAAATTGCTATGTATATATATATCAATGATGATCATTCTTAATGGATGTTCAATGTAATTGATTGTGAGTACTTAAATGATGAATTGAGACATAATGAGATGATTAAAGCATGTTTGTCTATATGAAATATGAAATATGAAGTGTAAAAGATATGATGATATGATGAATTGTATTAATGTGATTATGAGATATGAGGCCATGGTTGTTGGCTATGGTATTGCAAATGAAATATAATGGAGGCATAGTTGCCTATTTGATATTGGGAATGAAATGGAAAGAGATAAATGAAATGATGTGTGCCTAATATGTTGATTCAATTTTCAGAGTTCTGAGTTTGGCGGCATGCCTATAAAGTACTAGATAGGTGAAAAGACAGGGTCGTAAGCCGATTCCAGTTGATAAATGTGAAATGTAAAATAGTAACAGTCTTGCCGGGTTGAGGATCTCCTCGAGTTTAGCCGGGTTGAGGTCCAAGAGACTGGGTCTGTTACAGGTAACAATCTTACCGGGTTGAGGATCTCCTTGACTTTAGCTGGGTTGAGGTCCAAGAGACTGGGTCTGTTACACTATCCATGGATAGAGATATATATATGTATCGCCTACGGGCTTGATGATTATGATTATAGACAAAAGCAGTAACTCTGAACTTTGAATAACATATTAGTGTCTTTTGGGCCCATACGTGTCTTTGTGTCAATGTAAATCATAAGTGATGAAATAATTGAATCAAATGATGAAATTTAATCTTATGAACCATATAAAAATATCATTTGTGAATATTATATTAATTGTTGAAATGTGTGACATTGGCATTGCATAGAAGCATATTGTTATTATAGTTTGTATCACTAAGCCGTTGGCTTAGCGCGATTATGATTCATCGCGCAGGTGACAAGGAAGAACCGGAGAGTTCCTCTAGACCGAGTAGAGTCTAGATTTTTGAGGTGTTGATAGTGGAGCTTAAAAATCAAAGACATACTACCAAACATGTAAATATTTTATGTTTTGTAAAACTTGAATTTTGATGTATATATATATTTGTAAATATTTGTTAAATTTTTCGCTGCTTTTAAATAAACATTTTATCTTTTGTCTTTTATAATTTCTTTTAAATGATTTAAATTTGTTCATGTTTTTGTAAAGGGATGAGTCATTTGTTAAGTATATAGTAGCATTTCTATATTCAGTATACGTATATTACGATCGTATTAGCACGCTGTGTACGTATACAGGGTATAGGGGTGTTACATACAGTAAAGACATAAATTATGTATTATTATTTTTATGTTTATTGTACAATGTTTATACAATTGATACAATATTTATACATCACTAAGAGGGTGGTGGTAGGTCATCAAATAAAGCCCTGAAAAAGTCGTCGCCTATTGGAGGAGGAGGCAAATTGCTCGTCCCGAGTTTGCCCGAAGCGGGAGCACCAAAATCCCTATTACCTTGGAGTTCCTATCTGTCACGGTCCTCATCGGAAGTAGATGAAAGGACCTCATGGTCATCAATCTGGGGGCCTCTTGATGAAGAAGCGCCAGGATCCCTCATCCCCTAAAATCGAAAGTCTCAGAAATTCTGTTCGGATTGATGATATAAATTTTTGAAATGAGAAGCCTGCTGACGACTTGTAGCCTACTCTTCTTAAAGTTTCTTATTTTAATCTTCAAGCATCCGCTATGAGCCAGAAGGGAAAAAGGTAAGAGCATACATAACCATGCATACATATAGCATACATTACCATGAAATAAGAGAACTTACCAGGTAATTCATATCAATGCCCTACGGATGAGATGGGATACTGGTGGGCTAAAATGAGCAAATGAAGGGGCAGTAAAAGAAGGTCTAGCCTCATGATCAAATGACCAACAGCCTGAAACAATCATTAAAGAATCAAAAAAGAAAGAAGCGATTGCAAGGGAAAAATAAAA
The DNA here is from genome assembly GCA_947685225.1 of Garcia nutans. Lineage (NCBI taxonomy): Eukaryota > Viridiplantae > Streptophyta > Magnoliopsida > Malpighiales > Euphorbiaceae > Garcia > Garcia nutans. The sequence continues at coordinate 42,952,916 of CANTUV010000031.1, forward strand.
AAGGTTTACCTGAGAAGTGCTAGCCCCAAGATGTGGAACGAATTCTCCTGCATCTCCATGATGTTCCTCTTCATCTCTACCCTCATTTTCTTCGGGAATCTCCCATATGCCAACAGGAGATACATCAAAGTTCAAGAGCCCTCTTTGAATAAAATGGGCATAAAATGCAACTGGTAGATGGAGAAATGACTCTACACCATAATCGTACCGAACCGACCACCATGCATCCTCCGGCATTAACATAATATTTAAAGTATATTCCGGGCAATGCATTAGGACCCTCCGCTGCTCGGGATAAAGAAACCACTCATAAACTCTCTCTCCGAGAAACCAACCACTAGACACTGGGCCAGCGATGACTCGGCGAGAATGTTGGAAAGATAGCGCAGCCTTCATGAAGGGAGACCAATTTGTCCGCTCTTCTGGGTTCCACCAGGCCAAATTCACCTGCAAAATAACATAAGGTAAGTAAACTTTCACATAAAATTTAAAGCATACTAATACTTTTTTACTTGGTCCTAGGTTAAGCGGCTCAACATAAAGCGGTGAGTATGCACATGGTGAGAGTCGGGAACGATCACACGATCTGACAGCCAGAAATTTAATCTCGGATACCCGACTCTCTCTCCAAAAATACCGGGTACCCTCACAAGGTTATGTTCATATGCCCATGCCTATAACAAGAATAGAGATCAAATTCATGCAAGAAAGGAGTGGAATTGACATTGGTAGAAGAAAGTACCTTGACAACCGCCATCAAGCTGACAGAAGACTTTTTGTTTCAGCAAATTTTATCAAAACCATGGTAATGACAGGCGAGACCAGCTTCACCCCAGCAAAAAGATGGTACCGTCCTAAAATAAGAAAGGGCCCTCAACACTAACAAGTGGATGGAGGATTCAGTGCTGCCTAAGATTGTCGACCCAAGCAAATATAACAAAAATCCTCGAGCATACTGCTGGGCCATATCTTTGTGAACCCGTCCTTCGTAGTTCATCTAATAACTATGAATTGGCTTGATCTTTATCTTAAAAGGCCCTTTATATGATGGTTCCATACCAATTAATTGCTGAATTTCTTCAAATATTAAAATATCGTTGGTCAGACGAACCGAAACACCATCATATCGAAGGCCGATTATAACAGTAAAATCGACCGGACCAATTGTCATCTCTCCATTGGGCAAGTGAAAAGTATGAGTTGTGTCCAACCATCATTTAGCAACTGCCTGGACTTTGCTCCGGTCTATCAGATATTCCTCGGATGGCAATTGTAAGATGAAGCACTCAAAGCCGCAATCTCGGATAATCTGCCTTACCCGAGAAGGCACTACATCATACCATTGTTGGGCTTTGTAAATTCACCCTTCGGCCCGAACAACCTAATGATCACTCTAATACAGAGCTAGGTAAGTTAATACCAGGTAAGTACATATTATTCTATCTGCTTAAATTTATTTTTCCTAAATTTTCTAAAAGATAATAATATAAAAATATAAAAATAAAGGCAAACACAATAATAATAAAAGAGCATAATATAAAAACAAAAATAAAAAATAAAAAATAATAACATAAACAAATAATAAAAAATTGAAGAAAGAAAAAAAGAAAGAAAAAATAATAAATAAAAAGAAGAAAAAACAAAAAAATATATATATATACAATAAAAAACAAATAACAGAAATACAAATAAAAAATTAAAAAATTAAAAAAAAAAAGAAAAATTACCGCGCTCTTTTGGTTTGAACTACGATGAAGCGGCATCCCGGCTAGTATATCTATATTTTGTTTTCATGATGCCGAATAAACTCTAATAACTCAGCATTAGAATGAGTCCCTGACCTTGAAGCATGCATTTTTTTTAAAACTATGTGCTAAATTTGAAAGAATTTGAGAGAATTATAGAAATTATAGATTTTGCTATGAATGAAATGAAAGAATTTGTTGGTTTCTATAGAGAAATGGCAAGGAAAAAAATAAAATTCAAAAGTAAGTTTACTATTCATGAATAGTAAACTTTACTTTTGATGAATACTAAATTTTACTATTTATCAATAGTAAATAAATAGTATATTACTATTGATAAATAGTATATTACTATTTACAATAGTAAAATAATATTTACGAATAGTAAGTTACTATTTATGAATAGTAAATAGTATATGAACAGTTACTACACAGCAAATAAACAGTGAATTCAATTATTCACTTTAATCATTCAAATGCTTGCGTGTGTATAAATATTTTTACACGCAGGGGGCAAGGAGAAGACATATGAATAAAGATTAGTCAAACTTTTGAAACAAAAAAATTATTTTTTGCAGATAATTAAATCTTTATTAGCTCGGGTCCAGAACCCAAATTTTTCTTAGGTCCAGAACCTAGAATATTTCCTAAGTCCAGAACCTAAATTTTGACTAAGTCTAGAACCTAGAATCTCTTCTAAGTCCAGAACTTAGCTCGGGTCCAGAACCCAAATTTTCCTTAGGTTTAGAACCTAGAATCTCTTATAAGTCTAGAACTTAGCTCGGGTTTAGAACCCAAATTGTCCTTAGGTCCAGAACCTAGAATCTCTTCTAAGTCCAGAACTTAGCTGGGGTCCAGAACCCAAATTTTCCTTAGGTCCAGAACCTAGAATTTCTTTTAAGTCCAGAACTTAGCTCGGGTCCAGAATCCAAAATTTTCCTTAGGTCCAGAACCTAGAATCTCTTTTAAGTCTAGAACTTAACTCGGGTCCAGAACCCAAATTATCCTTAGGTTCAGAACCTAGAATCTCTTCTAAGTCCAGAACTTAGCTCGGGTCCAGAACCCAAATTATCCTTAGGTCCAAAACCTAAAATTACGCTTAGGTCTAGAACCTAAAATTATCATTGAGTCCGGAACTCAAACCGGGTCCAGAACCCAAAACCTCAACCATTTCAAAAATTAAGTCTTATTGCTTTTCATTCTCTTTCACTAAAGTCTCAGATCATTCAAGCAGGGGGCAAACTGTAGACCCTTAATTTTTGACCCAGTCCGGTCCAATATATTTTAATTAGTCCAAAATAATTTTGTGTTGTCCAAAATATTTTAATTAGCCCAAAATAATTTTTGTGTTGTCCAATATATTTTAATAAGTCCAAAATAATTTTTCTGTTATCTTAATTAAATAATATTTGCTTTAGTATTTAGTTTTTATAATTAATAAAAAATAAACAAATAATAATGATAAACAAATAAATAAAAATAAAAATCGACGACGAAAATCGGCGACAAAAAATTTCATCGATGAAAAGGGGTCGGACGAAATGGCCTTGGGCCACTTCGCCCGCAGGAATTTTTTTCGAAACCAAATTCAATTTGGTTTTGGTTTCCTTTTCTTAATTAATGTTAGTTTTCATAAACAATTAAGATTAGTCATCAAAATTTTCTATAAATAGGACTATAAATACACAGAAGGGAGGAAAATCGAGTGGAGGAAAAACTTAGAAAAGTGATCAGGCTTTAAAACTTTTTGGCAGATATTAACGATTGAACTTTTGAGAGAAGCAAACAAGCAGTTCAATCCATCAAAGGCAACCATCTTGCCTTTGTTCTTGTTCATCCAAGAAGTAATTTTGGGTGGAACCAACAAACGAAGGTATGAATATCTAATTTTTTCGTAGTTGCTTGAATCATCCAATTGTTACTTTTGATTCTAAAAACCTTAATTCATTTCTTTTTTTTCTAAAAATATTAAAATTCTTGTTTCTTTTTCTTCAAAATTTTAAACCCTAATCTACTTTCCAACTTTTCAAAACCTTAAATCGTTTCAAAATTTACCAAAACCCTAATCTGCTTTCCAATTTTTCAAAACCCTAAATTGAATTTTTTTCTTTCCAAAAACCCTAAAAAATATCTTTTCTATTTCTATAAACCTTAAATCATTTTGTTTATTTTCATAAAGCTTCATAAAACTATAAATTGTTTTTTTTTTAATTCTAAAATCTAATACATTCTCCGAAACACTAAAAAACCTAATTCAACTTTAAAACCAAGACAGTAACCTCAAACCAATTATTCTAAACCCTAGTTTTCTTAAACCCTAATTCCCTTAAAACCTTAAGCCCTAATTTTTCTAAATCCTAATCTTTAAAACTCTAAAACCTTATAAACCTAAATATTAAAATTCAACACAGTAAGTAGCTAATAATTATAAATATAATGTTTTAAAGTGTCCAAACCCTAATTTCATGATTTCACTCCTCAAACACTAATTTGGTTAATCAAAGAACTTCATCAACCTCTTAAATTATATAACTTTAATCCATTTCAATTCCTTTAAAACTCACAGTAGCTTAAACCCATAAATTCCAAAACCCTAAGCACATTAAATAAAGAATCTTAAATAGAAACAGTAGCTCTAATTTGAATCTTTATTTGCTTTATTTAATTTTATATTTGATTATGTAGTCTATTATATGCTTTAATTCATTTTCAATGCTTTCTTGGTTTATTTAATTTCAATGATTGATTTATTTAATTTATCATGGATGGATGTTTATTTTATATTTTGATTGATATCTTTGATGAATGATTTATTTATGATGAATGGTTATTTACTTTTATCGATTTATTTAGATTTCCAAATATTGTGAGAGGTATGTTTCCACTTGGTGGGTACCTCATTAGTTAAATATCATGTAATTTAAATTGCTTTTATATTTTAGACCAATGTAAAGGACATGTTTCCACCTTTCGGTGGGTGTCCTATTTAGGCATGGATTATGTAAGGGCATGTTTCCATCTTCGGATGGGTGTCCACTTATTTGTTTTGCTTGGACATCATTTTGATTTTTAATATATTGATGCTTTATTTTAATTATTGTGTGTAATATGGATAATATTGTTATATTTAAAAATTTTATAATATTAAGACCTGTAAAGGAGGCCGATTCCAATGAACCGGGCATTATGGGGGTGTTGTGCCATTTCTCACCTTCCCCACACGTACCCAACTTTTCGAACCCATTAGGGGGTTGGGGATTCCTTAGAAATCGAGTCATCCACCCCTTTCTTTTTTTCGGCCCGTCCGGGTGGCGACTCCATTTTCTCTAGACTTAGGTCCGTGTTCTCTAAGGCTCCGAGCCTAAACAGTGCCGAAGTCACAAGAACCATTCCACTGGGAGTGGGGGAGAAAATCCCCGCTCATAATCACATAAAGCTTTATAAAACTATAAATTGTTTTTCCAAATTCTAAAATCAAAATACTAAAAACCTTAATTCAACTTCAAAACCAAGACAATAACCCCAAACTAGCTATCCTTAAACCTTAGTTTTCTTAAACCCTAGATCCCTTAAATCCTTAAACCCTAATTTTTCTATATCTTAATTTTTAAAACCTTAAAACCTTATAAATCTAAATATTAAAATTCAATATAGTAAATCCTAAATAATAATTCGGTAACCATAAATCATAAACCTAATGTTTTAATATCCAAACCCTAATTTCATGATTTTTCCCCTCAAACCCTAATTCGATTAATCAAAGAACCGTATCAATCCCTTTAATCATAAAACCTTAATCCATTTTAATTCCCTTAATACATACAGTAGCTTAAACTAATAAATTCCAAAACCCTAAACATTAAATAAAGAATCTTAAATAGAAATAGTAAACGTCAATTTTTATCTTTACTTGTTTTATGTGATTATATAGTTTATTATATGCTTTGATTTATTTAAGTTCAATGATTGATTTATTTAGTTTATCATGGATGGATATTTACATTCTATTGATGTTTGATATCTTTGATGAATGGTTATTTACTTTTATCAATTTATTTATATTTCCAAATATTGTAAGAGGTATGTTTCCACTTGGTGAGTACCTCATTAGTTAAATATCATGTAATTTAAATTGCTTTTATATTTTAGACCAATGTAAAGGACATGTTTCTACCTTTCAGTGGGTGTCCTATTTAGGCATGGATTATCTAAGGGCATGTTTCCATCTTCGGATGGGTGTACACTTATTTGTTTTGCTTGGACATTATTTTGATTTCCAATATATCGATGCTTTATTTTAATTATTGTGTGTAATATGGATAATATTATTATATTTAAGAATTTTATAATATTAAGACATATAAAGAAGGCCGATTCTAATGAACCGGGCGTTGTGGGTGTGCTGGGCCATTTCTCACCTTCCCCACACCTACCCAACTTTTCGAACCCATTAAGGGTTGGGGAATCCTTAAGAATTGAGTCATCCATCCCTTTCTTTTTTCCTTGCCCGTCCGGGTGGCGACTCCATTTTTATTTATTACTATATATAACTAGGATTTGATGTTAAAGTTTTAAAGATTGGTTTGCTTCAAATAGAATGTGACATTCTTATATCCGGTATACGTATATTACAGATGTGGGTGTATGTGGTGTACGTATATGGGGTATAGGAATGTTACAGGTTTTGTGTGGTTTAAGAGGTTTGTGAGTGGCTTGACTTTTTATTATCTTCTTCTTTCTTCTTCAAGAGCCAGCCATCACCATTTCCAAAAGGAAAGAGAGGTTTAGTTGATTCCTAACTCAAGCAATTCAAGGATTTTAAGAGATCAAGTTGGAGTTTTAAGGATTTTCATCACTTTTGGTAAGTTTCCAACTTGTTTCTTTGATCTCTTTTGAGTTTGTGTTTATGAGTTTGGTGGATGGTTGGTGTAGTTGTGTGTATAGTTGATTTTGGTGTGTTTGAGGTTGTTTGGTCTAATTAACTTGGATTTTGGGGTTGGATTGAAGGAAATGTTAAGTTTGGTGAAGAAAACAAGAGTTGTGGGTGGTGTGATTTTGAGTTGTGAAATATGGTTGTGAATGTGTTTTGATGCATGTAATTGAGTTGTTTTAATGTTATGCAGGTTTATTTTGGTTTGTTGATAGTTTTGGTTCTATTTTCAGTATGGGTGCACGAGCAGTGACACGCCCATGTCATTGAGCATGTCACAGCTTCTGTGTTGGAGGAGAATTGACACGTGCAGTGACACGCCCATGTCACTGAGTGTGTCAAAGCTTCTGTGTTGTGGGTTTAGGGCACGATCACAGACACGCCCATGTTGTTGAGCGTGTCATGTGTAGAGTTTGCCCTAGATAGTTTCTATTCCTATTTCCTTATGTGAGTCACTAAGTGAGTATGTATAATCACTTTTGGATTAGGATTTTGAAGAGATTTGAGTTGCCCCAATCCAAGTGTTGAAGGATTCTTGGAAGAGGAGGTTGATAGATTGGTGTTTGTTGCTCGTAGAGGTAAGTACAAACCTTACATGATTGCATACATTTGCATGACTTTGGACTTAACACATTTGGTTGGAAAATGTGTTAGGTTACCTATTATATTGTTGACATATGAGAATGGTATTATGATTTGCAATATGTGAAATATATGTTGAGGATTCAAAATATATGAATAATTTAATTTGTTATGTATACCCTAACGATGAAATGTAAAGCCATTGGTGATGGTTATGTTGATATAAATGGGATATTTGATGTAATATGCTTATGATGATAATGAGAAAATGTGAAAGGATATGATAATGAAATAATAAAAGGATTATGTGCCTAGTGTGTTATTCAATTTTCAGAGTTTTGTTGTTGGGGGCATGCCTAAAAGTAACAATCCCTTGAAGCTAGGTTAGGCTTGGTCCTTGAAGCCAGGTTGGGTTGATGCTGAGCTCCCCTTGAAGCTTGGTTGGGCCTAGTCCTTGAAGCCTAGTTGGGATGTTACATATGAGGTAATCCTCATTGTGATAATGATTCGCCTACAGGCTTGATAAATGTGATTATTGGACCAAAACAGACTCTGGAATTTGAATGACATATTAGTTTCTTTTGGGCCCATGCTTGTCTTTGCTTTAATGTGAATTATGAATAATAAAACAATTGAATAATGTAATGAGATTTAATGTTATGAAATATGATATCCTTTTATATTACTTCTAATTCCTGAAAGTATGACATTGGTATTACACTTGAATCATATTGTTATCATTGTTTGTACCACTAAGCCTTTAGCTTAGCGCGATTGTGATTTATCGCGCAGGCGACAAGGTAGATTCCGTTGAGCCGGAGAGTTCATCTAGAGCGAGTCGAGTCTAGGCTTGTGATCCCTTGTGAAGTGTTGATTTTTGGACTTCAAGATCAAAGACGAACTGCCAAGCATGTATAAACTCTATATTTTTGTAAATATTGATTTTGATGTATACATATGTATAAAATCCACTACATTTTCCACTGCTTATTAAACAAAAGCTTTGGATAAACTTTTGAGTACTTTTGTTATATATATATATATGTATTTTAACAAATGATGTTTTATCTATTGCTTTCTATAATATAAGTAAAATGTTCTAAGTGTACCTACAATTGTAGAATTGATGATTTAATGTTAAAGAAGAAAGATTGGTTTGTTTAAAATAGACTGTGACATTCTTACACCCACTGTACGTATATTACATATGTGGGTGTATGTATATTGGGTATAGGAGTGTTGCAATTATTTTGGTATTAGAGCTTAGGTTTGAGGTTCTCAACCAAGGTGAATTGTAAGAAAAAGAAAATTTAGATTTTAAAATATGGTTTTTAAATAAGATACATGCATTGGCACTGGTAGTTTCTAATCTTTGATGAGGTATCTTCTTTGTGTTTGTGTAACACACCGATACCCTATATAAGTACTGTACATATACCTTGTATACATACAGTAAGTATATAAAGTATAAGGATGTCACTTTTTGTTACCTTTTAAAAACCTGTAACAAAGTTCAAACCATAATACATTAATTTACATAATATCTACAAAATCATTGTCTTTATCAAAACTTCATTTATACATATACATATCCTCTTGTCAAAAATACATCAAAATTAAAAGTTATACATGTATGCATTACCCTCTAGTTGGTCTCGACAAACCTTTACTCTTCTCGTGGCATAACGAAACACTTGTATATTCCACCAAGCTACCTGCGCGATTATACATCCGCGCTAAGCCCGAAAGCTTAGTAGTACAAATATAAAATATAAACATACATTATAGATATGCTAATAGATAATAATATATCAATTCAATGTACAATTAGTTCTTATCATGTTTTTCCTTCTTGATTGCACCTTTCATACATATTGACAAATTTCATATATTATATACATTTAAACAAAACATTACCACCAACCATAATCCATTACTAATACTCATATTCAATATATCAATATACATACATTATATATCATACCAATCAAGAGTCACATTTCCAAAGAAGACAATTCTTATCACCAAACACAATTCATCATTACCACTCACAATCAATACACACACCACATATCATACTTCAAAACATTAGTTTGTTCACAATTCACTAATCATAAATCATATTTCCCACAAAGGCAATTATTGCCATCAACCATCATCCATCATCCATCACTAATATCCACAATTCATATATCTCATTTACAACAAATGACAGACTCGGGCCCAAAAGACACTAATATGCTATTCGACTTTCAGAGTTAATGCTTTGGTTTAATTATCACATTCATCAATATCCCAACTAGGTTTCAAGGATTAAGTTCAACCAAGCTTCAAGGGGAACAAAGCATGCTAAGTATCAACCCAACTTGGCTTCAAGAACTAATCCAACCTAGCTTCAAGGGTTGTAACATCTCAATTAGGCTTCAAGGACTAGACCCAACCAAGCTTCAAGGGGAGTAAAACATGTTAAACTTCAACCCAACTTGGCTTCAAAGATCAAGCCCAACCTAACTTCAAGAGATTGTTACCATTAGGCATGCCACCAACAACAAAACTCTGAAAATGAATAACACATTAGATACACAATTCATTGATTATTTCATCATCAATATCATTTTCAATTCTCATCATTATGTAGGCAAACATGCCTCATTTATCACAATTGATTCATCCTCTAGGCAAACATGCCTCATTTATCACAATTGTATCATCATAGCCAATCACAATGGCTTTATATTCCATTTAAGTTATCATTGCCAATAACAATGGCTTCATATCACAATATATCTCAAATCACATTTCATGTTTCATCATTGACATATGCAACATTAATTACATTGCTAAACAAACATGTCATTAATCAATCATACCATATAGGCATACTTCAATCATGTCACTCAATCATACATAATCCATTTCATCATTTCTCAAACACATTAACACCATTCATTATTCAAACATTTATCATAACAAATTGCATTGCACGTACCTTTCTTTTTGGATGATCAATATAGCTTTCACACTATACCAATGACAACATTAGTAACATTGAATTAATCAATATAATAATCTACTTAACACATTTATACTAAGGGTGTTAAGTCTCAAAATCATATAAAAGATTACATCTATGTAAGTTTGTACTTACCTCAAGAACTACTCCCATCACCTATATCTTTCCTTTCCCAAGAATTCTTCACATTAGGTTAATGTAACACAATTTCTTCAAAACCTAATCCAAAGATAGTTATTTCCATAAGAACATAAGAATGATAATCAATTAGAGCAACCTCAACACAAGACACGCCCACCAACACGGGCACCAACACGGCCGTGTCCATCAATTACCTTTCACACAGTAGCTAACACACTCAAGGGACACGGCCAAGCTTATGGCCGTGTCACCCAACACATGCTCCAACACGGCCAAGACTCCCTTACCTTGGCCGTGTCTCTCAACCAAAAGAGGCAGTGACAGACACGTTCAAGGGACACGGCCTAGCCAGTGGCCGTGTCTCTCAACACCAAAATTCCAGTAGCAGACACGGGCAAGTGACACGGCCGAGACAGTGGCCGTGTCTCTCCAAATCGATCCAACACGGCCGTGTCTCACAAAGAATGAAGATTTCCAACGAGGCCAAAATCATATATTCAATGTATTTCAACTTCAATAAACATAAACATACATCATTCAATCAACTCTCCATCTCATATATATCAAACCTTACTAACCAATTTCAATAATCCATCATCAACCTCACAATTAACCTTATTAATATCATCTAACTATCAATTCAACATATCAATACTCTTAATCTTCCATTAACATCACCATCACACCAACCATATCAAATCCAACTCAAACAATAGAAATCAAGACAAAGAATTGAATACTTACTTGAATATCTTGTCAATTCTTCAATCCCTACCTTCAATTCTCTTAAAACCCCAAGATTTTGATGAAGATCATCACCTCTCTTTAACTCTCTCTCTCTCTCTCGTGCAAGAACCAAAAGGAGAAGAAGAAGAAGAAAGACAAATCTCTTTTCTCTTCTCACGATAACCACACAAATATAATAATAATAATAATAATAATAATAATAATAATAATTTCCAAAAGAAAATTACTTCAATGCCCTTTAACCATTTATTCTAACTCTCTTATTACTCAAATGCCCATTTAAGTACTTTCACACTCAATAAGATAAATATCTTTTCCCCTTGACTCTCCATTTGACCAACTTATATGTTTTATATACTAACATATATACAATATATACATTCCAATTACACAATCATTTTCTTTGCACAACATATATATACCTTTAATTCAAATCACACAACAATTGTATTAAAACTCCTAGGCATATATTGGGATATTACAATTCTCTCCCCCTTAAATAATTTCGTCCTCGAAATTATTAATACCATAAAAATCTGCTTTTAAGAAATTACTATCTTAACTTCCATATGAAGTTAATTATATGCTTAAGTTATTATTTCATCAAATCATATAACTTCAACTCTCCCTTTTTGAATCAACCATCTTCTCTAAATTCCATAGTTCATCATTCTATATGTCTATACATCTTATTACTTTCTTGATCAAACATTCAAAAGATCTCATTACATTTCCTATTAATATCTTTATACAAGAATCAGATCATCATATAGCACAATAATACTTTGTCAAATCTTTATATTTAATAAATATATTTTTTCTTCATCTCTTTAATATTACTTTTATAGCTTTAACCTTAGAACCCATTGGTTTATATCTGAGCATTAACTATCTTGTCATTACTATCACTGTCTAAATAGACATTTATCACACCCCAATGGATAACAAATTCCTTATTGTTCACAAATGGGATTACTTCTTTAGCATGCTTTTCACTTAACTTACATAATAATACATTATCTTTCAATTTATTTCATACATACTTAACCTTTTCCCTTTTTATCATGATTAACAACCACTATACTCTATTCATTCATGTCCAAACACACTTTAAAATTTTACCTCATATACATTAGCATGTAAATACTTATTTTCTTAATACAACTATACACATTAAATTTCAATAATGATTCATAATCCTAGCCAAATCCAGATCAATTGATTTATCTGTCACAATATACCCACGTTCCAATTTTGTTCAATTCCAACCAACGATTAAGTAATCTAACTTATCATGAAATTTCACAATTTTCATATAAGTATAAAAATAACTTAAGTCCATAGGAGCAAACTTATATTCAATTTCTAATCTCTTTCAATCCATTTTCAGTCAAATCATCATGATAACAAATCACTTCCCATTATCTTTAAATATACACATAGTTTACTTTCTATTATCTTAGTAATAATTTCCACCAATTCTCATAAAAATGTTATATCATGCTTAATATCCATAATTCATTCACTCAAACCTTGAGTTCATTCCCTTAAACCTCAAGTTACATATCATAAGCATATTCAGTATAACTTTCATTCATATCTTAGAATTTCTCCCTTTTTAATATCTCTTCACGTTTCAAATCATTGTTATACTTATTTCAATTACCTTTTTATCATATTATTCATATCTCACCACATTTCCATAATTTTCCCTTTTTCTTTCTTTATCTTCACCATTATAACCAAATTCTTAACATAAAAATAATAATAAGGTACAACCTTATCCATCATAGCTTTTAACTATACTTTTCAAACAAAATTGTCAACCTCACCAAATCCGTATTACAATCATTATATCTAAGATTCAAATCCATAGATAACAAATTAACCGATCCAATATACTGAACAAAACACATGGCTTTAAGAGATTAATATTCAAGCCTGGGACTTCCAAATCAATACTGTTCTTTTATAATTCTATTCTCAATCTTTACAAATACAAGGCTAAGGTATATTTTAAGAATTATATAGTCCTTCTTTACATTTCTACTATATCAGAAATTAACACATTCCAATTTCATTTCAAACCAATTTGCACTCGAGTAAAAGATCTTTATCAACTTAATTCATGCTTCAACAATATTACTATACACATATTCAATCATATGCAGTTCTTATAAAATTTCTATTCGTCACTTCATTTCTAATCCATTTACAATCTCTTATGATATATAATTACATAGAACTTTTTATATGTGAATACTTTGAAACTCTAAATATTATATGATCATCAAGTTCAATGCTCACCATAACAATTTCCACTGTTCACTATTATTTAAGTCTATGCCATTCTCACTTCCATCACATAATTCATTTAGCTTTACACAATTCAAGACCTAATCTCTCTTAGGTCTAATACTACATACAATATTGTTTCTATAACATTAATTTTATATTTATACCACATACATATTCATAAGTCACCTTTATAATGCGATTCACACATTTGTTGATATATATAATTTCATTCACAGTGAAAACTCAATTCACATATCACATACATATGTACACTTAATTAAATACTCTTATTTATCATACATTCAATACAAATTTTCCTTTATAACTGTAACAACCGTCCCAGTCCACCTGCTAAACCATTCCTATCTGGAGAAACCATCAGGGCCTCTGAGCTGGGCTGCTACAGTACCAAACTACCCTCACGGCCTTCCAACAAGATTCACTTATTCGAATTACACCCAAGACACATGAGTGCAAGTCGCCACTCTGGATCGAATACCTAACCTCCCCCTTAAGAGAGTCAGCGAGAATCATCCAGTACCATCTCTTCCAATATGATGCAAAGTATTTATTCATACAACACACATATATATATACTGACTATAATAGCACTTTACATCCATCTTAACCACATTCCCAATGTAACATTTCTTTCACTTTCATCTTTAAAAGCATTTAATATATTTCCATATCCATTTTTATCCTTTTCAATATAATGCCTTAAAATAGCTCATCCTCATTTGCTTATCCACTTCTCTTTTATACTTCAAGATAAATTCTTATACTATCAATCACTTTACTCAATTCATAATACTTTCATATGCCATATTAGTCATTTCATTTAGCTCATGTATTGCATACACATTAAACCATTAATATCCAAATAATCTTTATCAAATGCCACTAAAACTTTAACTTCTCAACTTACTACCTCACTTAAACTTCAATTTGCCAAACTCATCTTATATATTTATATATCACAAATCAATATTAAAACATATACTTTTCACAATTATCAAGCTCACTTCAACAATTCAAATATCACCTATTACCACCATTACATTGAGCTTTCACAATATCCAAGCATCTCACATTTCTAACATTGAATTCACAATGTCCGTATTAAGGTAACAATACCAATGTATATTTTTACTTAACCCATATCATCTCTTTTTCCTTTAAACAAAATCTTAACTTTACATATCCATTTGTTTACCATTCAACATATATATATATCACTCACATATATATACATATGTACATTACATCCAATCATATACACATTGAGCCCAATAACCTTTATACGCTTTTCAAGTCTAGTTATCACAAATCTCAGTTTCTTAAACCAACGTTGCTCAATCCAATTCTCACTATCAATCTTATCACGTGACCTAGCTTTGCACAAGTTTATCAATGCAAGCGTAATCATTCTCAACATTAATAGACAAGTAATTATATAGATTACAAACATGCAATACTGTACGTACCTTACATTTCCAAGTGATCAACTCAATCTTTGATCACTAACATATTACATTACATTATCACATTAAATTTACAATATTTGCATTAAAACAACAATGCAAACAACACCATTATATTTCCTTACATTAACCAATATTTTTATTTTATTTTAGTTTTCATATCATTTCTTTCTCTAGTTTTTACTTTCAAGTAAAAACCTCATTCAGACATTATCATCCCTCTCATAATTCAAATTTATCCCACATCACATAATGCCACATCTGAGACCAACCAAGGTGTCAATGGATATACATGTATTACAAATTACATTTCAAAACTCTTCTTTGTAATTCATTTTAAATGTTTCAAAACTTTTTCTTTTTAATTTCACTTAGGCCGAGAATCTCGAACCTAAGCTCTGATACCAAAATAATTGTAACACCCCGATACCCTATATAAGTACTGTACATATACCTTGTATACATACAGTAAGTATATAAAGTATAAGGATGTCACTTTTTGTTACCTTTTAAAAACCTGTAACAAAGTTCAAACCATAATACATTAATTTACATAATATCTACAAAATCATTGTCTTTATCAAAACTTCATTTATACATATACATATCCTCTTGTCAAAAATACATCAAAATTAAAAGTTATACATGTATGCATTACCCTCTAGTTGGTCTCGACAAACCTTTACTCTTCTCGTGGCATAACGAAACACTTGTATATTCCACCAAGCTACCTGCGCGATTATACATCCGCGCTAAGCCCGAAAGCTTAGTAGTACAAATATAAAATATAAACATACATTATAGATATGCTAATAGATAATAATATATCAATTCAATGTACAATTAGTTCTTATCATGTTTTTCCTTCTTGATTGCACCTTTCATACATATTGACAAATTTCATATATTATATACATTTAAACAAAACATTACCACCAACCACAATCCATTACTAATACTCATATTCAATATATCAATATACATACATTATATATCATACCAATCAAGAGTCACATTTCCAAAGAAGACAATTCTTATCACCAAACACAATTCATCATTACCACTCACAATCAATACACACACCACATATCATACTTCAAAACATTAGTTTGTTCACAATTCACTAATCATAAATCATATTTCCCACAAAGGCAATTATTGCCATCAACCATCATCCATCATCCATCACTAATATCCACAATTCATATATCTCATTTACAACAAATGACAGACTCGGGCCCAAAAGACACTAATATGCTATTCGACTTTCAGAGTTAATGCTTTGGTTTAATTATCACATTCATCAATATCCCAACTAGGTTTCAAGGATTAAGTTCAACCAAGCTTCAAGGGGAACAAAGCATGCTAAGTATCAACCCAACTTGGCTTCAAGAACTAATCCAACCTAGCTTCAAGGGTTGTAACATCTCAATTAGGCTTCAAGGACTAGACCCAACCAAGCTTCAAGGGGAGTAAAACATGTTAAACTTCAACCCAACTTGGCTTCAAGGATCAAGCCCAACCTAACTTCAAGAGATTGTTACCATTAGGCATGCCACCAACAACAAAACTCTGAAAATGAATAACACATTAGATACACAATTCATTGATTATTTCATCATCAATATCATTTTCAATTCTCATCATTATTTAGGCAAACATGCCTCATTTATCACAATTGATTCATCCTCTAGGCAAACATGCCTCATTTATCACAATTGTATCATCATAGCCAATCACAATGGCTTTATATTCCATTTAAGTTATCATTGCCAATAACAATGGCTTCATATCACAATATATCTCAATTCACATTTCATGTTTCATCATTGATATATGCAACATTAATTACATTGCTAAACAAACATGTCATTAATCAATCATACCATATAGGCATACTTCAATCATGTCACTCAATCATACATAATCCATTTCATCATTTCTCAAACACATTAACACCATTCATTATTCAAACATTTATCATAACAAATTGCATTGCACGTACCTTTCTTTTTGGATGATTAATATAGCTTTCACACTATACCAATGACAACATTAGTAACATTGAATTAATCAATATAATAATCTACTTAACACATTTATACTAAGGGTGTTAAGTCTCAAAATCATATAAAAGATTACATCTATGTAAGTTTGTACTTACCTCAAGAACTACTCCCATCACCTATATCTTTCCTTTCCCAAGAATTCTTCACATTAGGTTAATGTAACACAATTTCTTCAAAACCTAATCCAAAGATAGTTATTTCCATAAGAACATAAGAATGATAATCAATTAGAGCAACCTCAACACAAGACACGCCCACCAACACGGGCACCAACACGGCCGTGTCCATCAATTACCTTTCACACAGTAGTTAACACACTCAAGGGACACAGCCAAGCTTATGGCTGTGTCACCCAACACATGCTCCAACACGGCCAAGACTCCTTTAGCTTGGCCATGTCTCTCAACCAAAAGAGGCAGTGACAGACACGGTCAAGGGACACGGCCAATCCAGTGGCCGTGTCTCTCAACACCAAAATTCCAATAGCAGACACGGGCAAGTGACACGGCCGAGACAGTGGCCGTGTCTCTCCAAATCGATCCAACACGGCCGTGTCTACCCTAATCCTGGCCGTGTCTCAAAAAGAATGAAGATTTCCAACGAGGCCAAAATCATATATTCAATGTATTTCAACTTCAATAAACATAAACATACATCATTCAATCAACTCTCCATCTCATATTTATTAAACCTTACTAACCAATTTCAATAATCCATCATCAACCTCACAATTAACCTTATTAATATCATCTAACTATCAATTCAACATATCAATACTCTTAATCTTCCATTAACATCACCATCACACCAACCATATCAAATCCAACTCAAACAATAGAAATCAAGACAAAGAATTGAATACTTACTTGAATATCTTGTCAATTCTTCAATCCCTACCTTCAATTCTCTTAAAACCCCAAGATTTTGATGAAGATCATCACCTCTCTTTAACTCTCTCTCTCTCTCTCTCTCGTGCAAGAACCAAAAGGAGAAGAAGAAGAAGAAAGACAAATCTCTTTTCTCTTCTCACGATAGCCACACAAATATAATAATAATAATAATAATAATAATAATAATAATAATAATAATAATAATTTCCAAAAGAAAATTACCTCAATGCCCTTTAACCATTTATTCTAACTCTCTTATTACTCAAATGCCCATTTAAGTACTTTCACACTCAATAAGATAAATATCTTTTCCCCTTGACTCTCCATTTGACCAACTTATATGTTTTATATACTAACATATATACAATATATACATTCCAATTACACAATCATTTTCTTTGCACAACATATATATACCTTTAATTCAAATCACACAACAATTGTATTAAAACTCCTAGGCATATATTGGGATATTACAGTTTGCAGATATAGGTAGTGATGGCATCTCAGTCACGTCAATCTATTGAGGGTAGTGCTGAGAGTGTTGCTCCTGATGAGGGTAGAGATTGAGATAGGGTTGAGAGAGCTGGAGGGATACCTGCTCCTGTGCTAGAGAGACCAGCAGCTGATGAGATTCCACCGGTTTGGTTACAACATATGGTAGATTTATTGAGGCAGGCTCCAGTTCAGCAGCTGCCACCGCAACCACAGCCACAAGTACCGGCGAAGCAGTATGATAAATTGAGGAAGTTCAGAGCTGAGGACTTCTTTTGCACTATAGATCCTGCAGTAGCTAAGCAGTGGTTAGATAGAGTTCAGAGGGTATTCATCCAGTTGCAGGCTACTGCTGAAGAAAAATTTAATTATGCTAGATCCCTTCCACAGAGAGATTCTTATGATTGGTGGAAGACAGATCCACATGCGATGGATGATCCAGAGCAGAAATATACTCCAAGGGAGTATAAAGATGCAAAGAAGATGGAGTTTTTGAATCTGAGATAGGATAATCAGATAGTGATAGAGTATGGCATTAAGTATATCTGGTTGAGTCATTATGCTGGAAGGATTATTTCAGATGAGATATACCGGTGTAGGAGATTTGAGGAGGGTTTGAGACCCTCTATTATGTGTATTATCGCTGGATCCCGATATCAAGATTTTTCTTAGTTGGTTGCAGCTTCCAGGAGTGTTGAGAGAGTACAGGGTATTGCAACAGCTGCTAGTGAGGGGGAGACTAGAGCTAGGAGACCTTTGAGTGAGGCAGAGTCTTCATCTATGAAGAGAGGCAGTTTGGTAGGTCAATTTAGTATCAAAGGCAAAGACCGAGACCTATAGTTTCTATAGCTAGAGCTCCGACTCCAGTGGTTTAGAGGCCAGTTTCTTATACATGTATCCATTGTGGTAGGGCACAAAGGGGTGCTTGTTGGAAGACTGGTGGACCAGAAGTTTGTTATAGATGTGGGTCACCGGATCATTTTCTCAGAGATTGCCCTGAGCTACCAAAAGATAGACAGATTGATACTGTAGCTTCTCGACCCAGTGCTAGAGGAGGTCGAGGGGGAAGAGGTTTTAGTAGAGGTGGTCAACCCGAGATTAGTCAGAGAGGAGGCTCTATATCTTGAGGCAGTAGGCCAAATGAGGCTGGGCCATCTCAGTGAGTGTATGTGATGCAAAGGCAGCCGGATGCTTCAGCCATCATTGCTCGACCCGAAACTGGATTCTCGATCCTAAACTGGATTTTAACTGACCTTTTTTCAGTTGAGAATTCTGCCTAAACCGACTGTTCCTGTAACACCCCTTCCCAACCTACATGTGTAAGCTGAGTAGAGGTGCCACACTATCGTAATTGTTGCTACCAATTTACTTAGTCAAATTTTAGTTCTGATTTTTACAGAAATTTTGCCATAGTTCCGCCTAGAAATTTGGATCCCAAGTGTCGTCAAAACTTATTTTTCTGATTTTTGAAAACATTTTACACATACCAATGTGAATAAGAATACCATCAAATTTAATGCACTCCCAATGAATCCACCTTATACCCTCAACTACAAACATGCACGAAGAGTTCACACTTCTAATATAACATAAAGTAAAGATTTATGATTATTACATACTACTAACATACAATTATAACATAGAAAATCTCTTTTATATTTATTCATATACATGCCACAACTATCAACTCATAATGGAACTAAAAGATCTACCCCTGAGATTTGCTGTGGTCTGGTCGTTGATTCCCCAAGATTTATCTACTGCTCCGAACCTACGAGTCAAGGAAAACTTAACTCGCTGAGCGTTGTCGCTCAGTGGGTACTTTACCAATAAAAATAAAAGTAGTACATGAAAGTATTCGAGGTAAAAAGGAAATAATAAAATCAACAATCAACCAACATTATACCAATAGAAATCGTGATACATTCAGTATGATATGTTTTCAATAATGTAAAATCATAATTCAAATTCATTTGCATTATATAGTTCAACGAAAAATAATATGTCTTTGATCCAGGCTCTACTGGTATATAGGGAACCATAGTGATAAGGCAGTGGCCCTCACCACTGTAACATAGGTGGCCCTCACCACCGATATCAGATCACAGGAATGGCCCTCAGCATCCTGGTTATAACCAATGGGCCTCCCCATTGGCTTCAGTGGCCTCACCACTGAATAACATATCATATCACAATAATGAGCAGTACTGCATGCGTTAGTATAGTGCACCATACCCTTATCTACCACTCCCACTATCCAGTAGAGCAAAAAGATTTAAATGATTCAATTTAAGTCTCAATTTCATTTTAGAATGATTCAAGAAATCAATTTAATTCCCATTGCACTTTGCCATTTATGCCGCGCAACACATTCTTCAGTCAAACCAT
The DNA here is from genome assembly GCA_947685225.1 of Garcia nutans. Taxonomy (NCBI): domain Eukaryota; kingdom Viridiplantae; phylum Streptophyta; class Magnoliopsida; order Malpighiales; family Euphorbiaceae; genus Garcia; species Garcia nutans. Next base: position 42,973,698 of record CANTUV010000031.1, read on the forward strand.
TACTCTTTTTCACATATTTAACATCCACAATAAACACATCAAACATTTTAAAGCATTCCTCAAAATATCACAAATTGACCAAATGAATAGTGTTGCGGCGAGACAAATCGGCAACGCAAAATGGCATGACCAAATGAATAGTAAAATCTGGGTTTTCGTCAAAATTTCAGTCCACTTCAGTCATGCATTTGACCAAGTAAATGATCTTATTTTTAGCTGAAATTTTACAGAAAACTTGTTTTATATGTTGACTAATTGCATGTAAAAGTTCGTTGAAAAATTCCTTCATTTGCTGCCTCAAACGATTTCCACAAAAAGGTCCAGAAAGCTGTCTTTTTGGGACCATTTCGGCCCAAACACATGAAATGCATAGGATAGTTTATTTTTCTTTTGCAAATCAATATTAAGGCTTCTGTAATGGTAAAGTGAAGATTCAAACACTTCCCTTTGACAACTTTTGCATGTTTAACTCAAATCAATATATTTAAGCATCAACAACAAAACTTTCATAAACCAAAGTTTGTAAAGCATCAAACCAAAATTTATTATTCAAAAGTAAAGTACCAAACTAATTATTCAAAGGTAGAGTACCAAACCTTATTTCTTTAACTCCTCTTGGCTTTTCCTTCTTCTCCTTCTTTAATTCTTTATTTCTCCTTCAATCAATTCAAGATACAACATAAACCTTAGAATTTCAAAATAATAAATTATCCTCTATTTCTTTTCCAACCGAAACCCCTAATCCAACCTTATCAATCTTTCTACATCTTGATTCTTCCATTTAATCAATTAATCTCATCACTTACTTAATATTATTTTTTTTCAATTCCATATAAGACTCTAATTCCCAATCTTCCAATAAATATATAACTACCTAAAACTAATACTAAAATTAAAGTCTACACACTTAAAAACCTTAGAACTTACCTTAAAAATCAAAGTTTGGAGAAACTTGGAAGTCCCTTGGTATTTTCTTTTGTTGGCCGAATTTGGTGAGTTGAAAAAGAGAGAATTTGCTCTTCATATCACCTATATTTATATACAAAGGAAGTGATGATCACCTTGACCACTTGTCCACTTTTTCTCTTTCTTCATTTATTACACATTTATTACACATGCTAAATGTTTTCTTTTGATTGGCCAACCTTTGATTTTTATAACTTCCTTTTTCCTTTACTTCTTTCCACTTGTCTCTCTTCCCATTGGATCTCATAAAGTTGTCCCGGGTTACCCATCTGGTCCCGACACGAAACCGAGCCACATTACGTTCCGGCGATTAATCGATCATATCTTTTAAACCGTATAGTTCCATGAGTCAAACTATATATAGTTTTGATCCTCTCGACCTCTACTTTCTATTTATAAGATCTATTTTAGGTTTCTAAGTCATTTTGAAAAATTACCGGTAAGCCCTCAACTTTTTACAAAATTCCCTTTTGGTCCTATTTTTGCTCGGGTTTTCTCCGGCTTCGTTTCTACTGGCGATCGTTTCATATTTAACCTCTCGCCATTCTCTACGTACTCACGTCTTTATTTCCTACCCTAAATTCATGTATAACTTTAATTAGTAATGACCAAAATGCCCTTAGTCAACATTTCTTCATTTTTTTCTTTAACGGGACATTTCCTGGAAAAACTGTTACACGTCGTTGCGATCCGGTTTTTCTCTACATTCCATTTTTGAAATCTGTTATATGCACTATTAAGAATATCCGGTGCAACTTTCTTTGAAATTACATCTACGTCCCCAACTTTATTAAAAATTACAATTATGTCCCTTTTGTCATACAACCTTATCTAGGGCTGTTATCAAGAATTATCTTCTCCTTTTCCCTACTCTCGCTATGCACGTGTCTACACTGCATAAATGCAGTAGGCGGATGTGACAGTTCCATTCTTTTTGTTCTTCCTTTTGCAAAAAATTTAGCTATTTTTTAGTTGACCCTCATATCATCTCCTTCCATCTTCAGCTAATTTTTAGCTGCCTATTATATCATCTCCTTCCGTCTCCTTATCCCCTGCATGGAAAAATATTAAAAGTGAGTTTGAAAATGTTTTGTATGCACATAAATGTTTTGATCGTATATGTACATATATTTAGGTTAATTTTATTGGATTTAAGTTAATTTTTCTCTTAATTTGTGTTTAAAGTTTGCTTGAAGTGTTTGATTTAGATGGAAGCTCAAAAGAATGAATTGAAGGATCAAAAAAGTGGAAAAGCATGTGACACACCCAAGAGACACAACCAAGCCATTGGCTTTGTCCCTCATCCAAGGCAACACACATATGACACGGCTTGAGTTAACAAGCCACTAGCCGTGTCCTTTAGAACAAATTGGTAGAAGCAGACATTGGGAGAAGACACGGCCAAGCCACTGGCCGCGTCTCACTTAATGAAGCCAAAGAGTGAACCAAAGAAGCAAAGGCAGAAGCGAACACACCCAAGAGACACGGCCAAGCCATTGGTCGTGTTACATGACACGGCCAAGGACTTGGCTGTTTCTCATCTAAAGAACAAAGCAATGATGGAAGCAGTGGAGAACACACTAAAGAGACAAAGCCAAACCACTGGCCATCTCCTATGACATGACCAGAGCCATGGCCATGTCTCATATGGAAAAGAAAGGAGGTTTTGAGTCAGCCATGGACACGGCCACATGACATGGCCATGCCCGTAAGAAAATGAGTGACACGGCCAAGTCACTCATGACTTGGCCGTGTCTTGTGAAAATTCTTTTAATCATTTTGTACGAATTGGGGAACAAAATGGGGAACAATAGGTGATATCTTTTAAAAAGAAACAATAAAAGATCAAAAAGTTTGCCTAATTTTTGGAAAAAATTATAAAACAAAGAAAAAGATGGGAGACAAAGTGTGGTGTGTGAATTGGCAAGAGATGGATGTTTCTTAAAACATTAAAAGAAGATGAGAGGGGTGGAGTATATACACATTGGCTATTTTTGAAGAAGGGAGTTCTGAGTTTTTGTTCTTGATTTTTCAAGAGGAGAGACACCATTCTCTCTTCATCTTCATTCTCATTCATCTTTCATTTCTTCCATAGATAAGTGCTAATCAATATTGGGGATTAAATTGAGTGAGCAAGTTTTTTAGACAATTAGGGTTTGAAGAAAGCTTGATTGGAGTTGAAGCTTGAGAAAGTTACATTCCATCCTTCAAGAGGAGAGCCATTGATTTAGGGAGCTTGAAAGTTATTCATCATACAACAAGGTGGAAGCTAGGAGGAAGACAAGTAGTCCAACTTTTGGCATCTACAAGGGGTTTTTCATATTCTCTCTTTTGATTCATTTCTATATTGTTGTTGTTTTATTATGAACATTAATATTACAATGTATAATTTTATTTGATGAATATTGAGATGGATATTTGTTTTAAATTGATGATGAGCTAATCCACTCATGCTTTGGGTTGTAGTAGATTTAATTAGATGACTTGGTTTGATAATTCCATTAGTATATCTTATTCTTGGTTGATTGCATTGGATTGAATATTAGGTTGATAGATTGGCCACCTATTAATCACTTAATATTGAACGATGGACCGAGAGGTGAAATTCAATATTGGAACTATATAATCAACTACCCTAAGAATGAATTAGAAATATAAGTTTTTGGGTTTATTAATTTGCAAATTCAAAATAATTGGTTGTTGTTAATTCATGAATGTGAAAATTAAAGAATTGGTAATCACTAATTAAACTCAAGGAACAAATTAAAATACAAGGTTTGAGAATTAAGCTTTGATTAAATTTATCTACAACCCTAGGCACCATTCCTAGAATTGAATTGATCTTACACAACTATTACTCGTTTACTTTTAAATTAAAATTGCTTTTCACCATTCCAACATATCACACTCTTGTTTTTAAATTTACTTGCGAGTGTCGCTTGTATGGGTGATCACTGTTGCTACAACTACCTCATATACTTGCAAGTGTCACTTATACACTTATACACAACATGACCTCATTCAAATGGATAAAATCAATGTCTTTAACACTTATTTTACATGTTCATCACAATAATCACATTAACAATACATCAACAATACATTTGATCACTTACCACTTCAAAACCCTAAAACCAAACATCACTCTTAACTTACCATCTTCAAACCAAAACCAACACCAATTCAACCTTTAACTTACAATCAATTTTAACACTATAAATACATCTCAAACACACTTAATCATAATAACAACAAATCATAACTCACCTCAAACACAACTTCACAATTAACAAAAGAAAACAAGAGAGTACTTACCTCAATTGAAGAAATTTCACAAATCTCCAACTTAATCCTTTGATTCTCCCTTCAATTTGATGTCTAGAACTTAGAACACCTCTCTTGCTCTCTCTTTCCTTTGGTAGCCAGCCACACCAAATGAGAAGAGAATAAAATAAAGACAAGTCAAACTTCTCTTCTTCTTTAAATCTCCACCAAGCAATTCTAACCAAGCAATTACCTAAATGCCCTCAACCATTTAACTTAGCTTCTTTCACTTATATGCCCATTTAAGTAATTTCACATATCACAAATAAATATCCTCTTGCATTGACCATCCATCTTGACTTATGTATATGTTATTTATACTACCATATATGCAACATATACACTTCCTTTAAAAATTCTTTTCTCTTTCAAATTAACATATACATTCAATCCAATTAAAACAACAATAATATTCAAAACTTCTAGGGCATACATTGGGATATTACAATTCTCTCCCCCTTAAATAATTTCATCCTTGAAATTATCAGTACCGTATCAATTCATTCTTAACAAAATACTATCTTAACTTCCATATGAAGTTAATTATATGCTTAAGTTATTATGTCATCAAATCATATAACTTCAACTCTCCCCTTTAGAATCAACCATCTTCTTTAAATTCCATAACTCATCATTCTATATGTTTATATATCTCATTACTTCCTTGATAAACCTTCAAAAAAACTCATTACATTTCCTATTAATGTCTTTATACAAGAATCAGATCATTTTATAGTACACTTATACTTCGTCCAATCTTTATATTCAATATATTTTGTTCATTCACCTCTTTGAAATTACTCTCTTAACTTCAACATTAAAAATCATTGGTTTATATCTTAGCATTAATTATCCTGTCACTACAATCACTGTTTAAATAGACATTTATCAAACCTCAAAGGATAACAAGATCCTTACTTTTCATAAATGGAGTTATTTCTTTAGCATGCTTTTCGCTTAACTTACATATTAATACATTACCTTTCAATTTATTTTATAAATAACCAATCATTTCCCTTTTTATCATGATTTATAACTACTATAACTTCATTCGTTCATGTTCATTCACACTTTAAAATTTTACATCATATACATTATCATATAAATAATTATACTCTTAGTACAACTATACATGTTAAATCTCAATAATGATTCATAATCTTAGCCAAATCCAGATCAATTGATCTATCTGTCACAATATGCCCATGTTCCAATCTTGTTCAATTCCAAACAACGACTAAGTTATTTAAACTTATCATGAAATTTCACAATATTCATATATGTATATATAAAACCTAATTCCATTAGGGCAAACTTACATTCAATTCCTGATCTCTTCCGATCCATATTCATTCAAATTATCATGATAACAAATCACTTCAAATTATCTTTTAATATACACATAGTTATATTTATTTTGATTACCTTTTTGTCATATTATCCATAACTCAAAACATTTCCATAATTTCCTTTTCTCTCTACCTTCATAATTATAACCAAATTCTTAACATAAAATGATAAGATACAACTTTATCCATCATAACTTTTAACTATACTTCTCAAACATAATTTTCAATCTCACCAAATCTGTATTACAATCATTTTATCTAAGACCCAAATCTATGGATAACAAAATTAATCGATCAAATATACTGAACAAAACACATGGCTTTAAGAGATTAATATTCAAGCCTAGAACTTTCAAATCAATATTGTTCTTTTTATAATTTTATTCTTAATCTTTACAAATACAAGGCTAAGATGTATCTCAAAAATTACATATTCCTTCTTTCCATTTTTGCTATATCAAAAGTTAATACATTCCAACTCCGTTTCAAACCAATTTGCACTCGATTATATGATCTTTATCAACTTAATTCATGTTTCAACAATATTACTATATACATATTCAATCATATGCAGTTCCTATACAATTTCTATTTGTCACTTTATTTCTAATCCATTTACAATCTCTTATAATATATATATTTACATGGAACTTTCCATATGTGAATACCTTGGAACTCTAAATATCATATGATCATCAAGTTCAATGCTCACTATAACAATTTCCACTGTCCAATATTACTCAAGTCCATTCCATTCTCACTTCCATCACATAATCCATCTAGCTTTACACAGTTCAAGACCTAATCTCTCTTAGGTCCACTAATACATACAACATCGTTTCCATATCACTAATTCTATAATTATACCACATACATATACATGTACACATTTAATATTTATCACTTTCTTTTAAACACTATCGTACTCATTCTTCCAATATGATGTAAAGTATTTATTCACACAATATATATATATCCCAAACTTTAAATAATCACACTTTGTCTATACTAATCAACTCATTCAATATCCCACCATACTCTTCTCATTTTAATAACATATCTTTCAATATTAACAATCCAACAATATTTCCTTTGTCTAGCAAACCCAACACAAACTTTATTATAAAGAGATTCAAAGTGTAGAGGAAAGAGTACATACTCTTATCTTGATTTTGATTTCAACTCATTTTCAACTTTATTCTCCTTTTCATTTCTTTATACTTCAACACATTTAACAATTCACTTTACTTGCATAAAATTTTTTTTTATCAATTAAACTTATATAAATCCATACCATTACTTTCTCTAGCTTTTCTTTCATGTAAAACATCATTCACACACTAGCATCCATCTCATATAACACAAATATTCTACAATTCATATAATGCCACATCCGAGACCAACCTAGGTATCAATGCATATGCATGTATTACCAATTGCATTTCAAAACTCTTCTTTTTAATTCATTTTAAGCGTCTCAAAACTTTTTCTTTTTAATTTCACTTAGGCCGAGAATCTCAAACCTAAGCTCTGATACCAAAATAATTGTAACACCCCGATACTCCATATAAATACTATACATATACCTGGTATACATACAGTAAGTATATAAAGTATAAGGATGTCACTTTTTGTTACAATTTAAAAATCCTTTAACAGAGTACAAATCACAAAACATTAATTTATAGAACATTCACAAAATCATTATACTTTTAATGATCTTATATATATAATAATCTTATCTTTATCAAAACTTCATTTATACATATGATTACACTTCATAAAAAATACATCATAATTAAAAATCATACATGTATGCATCACCCTCTAGTTGGTCTCGATAAACTCTTACTCTTCTCGTGGCATAACGAAAGACTTCATATCTTCCACCTAGTCACCTGCGCGATTACACATCCGCGCTAAGCCCGAGAGCTTAGTAGTACAAATATAACATATAAACATACATTATAGAAATTCTAACATATAATAAAATATCACTTCCATGTACCATTAGTATCTTATCATGTTTTTCCTTTTGAATTGCATCTTTCATATATCTCAACTAATTTCATATATTATATACATATCATTATCACCAACCACAATCCATCATTAATACTCGCAATCAATATACACATTACACCTCATACTTCATAACATTGTTTTATTCACAATTCACCAATAAAGAATCACATTTCCAACAAAGTCAACCATAGATCTCATTACTCATTTATTTCAACATTTGTATATCATATTGACAACAAAGACAGACTCGGGCCCAAAAGACACTAATATGCCATTCGACTTTCAGAGTTAATGCTTTGGTTTTATTATCACATTATCATTATCATTATCCCAACTAGGCTTCAAGGATTTAGGTTCAACCAAGCTTCAAGGTGAACAAAGCATACTAAGTCTCAACCCAACTTGGCTTCAAGAACCAACCCAACCTAGCTTCAAGGGTTGTAACATCTCAATTAGGCTTCAAGGACTAGACCCAACCAAGCTTCAAGGGGAGTAAAACATGTTAAACTTCTACCCAACTTGGCTTCAAGGATCAAGCCCAACATAACTTCAAGAGATTGTTACTATCATTAGGCATGCCACCAACAACAAACTCTGAAAATGGAATAACACATTAGCCACACAATTCATTTATTATTTCATTATCATTTTCATTCTCAATTGAATCATCATAGCAAATCACAATGTCTTCACATCACATTTGAGTTATCATAGCCAATCACAATGGCTTCACATCACATTATATCTCAGAACATTAGTTTCACATCTTTTTATGTCTCAATTCACATTATACACTTCATCATTCAAGCATACATAATCAATTTCATTGCACATGTATCTCAAATTCATCGTCATATAAACAACATATCCATTTATTTCATTTCAATCATTATTAAAACATGTATCATAACAAATTGCATTGCACATACCTTTTTGGATGATCATTATAGCTTTCACACTATACAAATAACAACATTAGTCACATTGTATTAACAATTTAGTAATTTACTTAACATTGTTTTAAGTTTCAAAATCATATATAAAAGAATGCATCTAGGTAAATTTGCACTTACCTCAAGAACTACTCCCATCAAGCTATGCATAATTAATTACCTCATCATATGCTTCACATTTTACATATAGCATCATTAATGTAACATTACAAAGTACATTATTCATATAACACATTACCATTCACAAGATTCACAATGCATAAAACATAACATTGTTCATATAGTGTCATATGCATAATCATATGTATGTTCAATCTCCACAAAGCAAGAGAGCAAAGGACACTCACAGTAGCCAACACACTCAAGGGACACGGCCAAGCTTGTGGCCGTGTCTCTCAACCAAAAGCAACAGAAGCTAACATGGGCAAGGGACACGGCCGTGTCTTCTCCAAAATTTATCCAACACGGCCAAATTTCCTAAGACTTGGCCGTGTCTCTCAAAAATCTTTAGTTTGGCCGTGTCTCTCATGAATAAAACCCTAAACATAACCAAAACTCTTTTGATTGAATTACGAACACCTTATACACAACATGACCTCATTCAAATGGATAAAATCAATGTCTTTAACACTTATTTTACATGTTCATCACAATAATCACATTAACAATACATCAACAATACATCAACAATACATTTGATCACTTACCACTTCAAAACCCTAAAACCAAACATCACTCTTAACTTACCATCTTCAAACCAAAACCAACACCAATTCAACCTTTAACTTACAATCAATTTTAACACTATAAATACATCTCAAACACACTTAATCATAATAACAACAAATCATAACTCACCTCAAACACAACTTCACAATTAACAAAAGAAAACAAGAGAGTACTTACCTCAATTGAAGAAATTTCACAAATCTCCAACTTAATCCTCTGATTCTCCCTTCAATTTGATGTCTAGAACTTAGAACACCTCTCTTGCTCTCTCTTTCCTTTGGTAGCCGGCCACACCAAATGAGAAGAGAAGAAAATAAAGACAAGTCAAACTTCTCTTCTTCTTTAAATCTCCACCAATCAATTCTAACCAAGCAATTACCTAAATTCCCTCAACCATTTAACTTAGCTTCTTTCACTTATATGCCCATTTAAGTAATTTCACATATCACAAATAAATATCCTCTTGCATTGACCATCCATCTTGACTTATGTATATGTTATTTATACTACCATATATGCAACATATACACTTCCTTTAAAAATTCTTTTCTCTTTCAAATTAACATATACATTCAATCCAATTAAAACAACAATAATATTCAAAACTTCTAGGGCATACATTGGGATATTACAAAAGGATCCTAGAAGCTTTATAGTTAGTATCTCTATGGGGAATGGGAAAGAAATTATTGGTATGTGTGACTTAGGAGAAGCATAAATTTGATGCCATACTCTGTTTACTTGAAATTAGAGATAAGGGAACTTAAACCAACTAAATTGGTTTTGCAACTTGCGGATAGAACTCTTCGATACCCTAAGGGAATCGTAGAAGATGTTCTAGTTAAGGTAGGGAATCGTTGATTTCATTGTCTTAGATATGGAGGAAGAAATTTCTAGAGATTATGAATATACAATTTTGTTACGGAGACCTTTTATGGCCACAACTAACACATTAATTGATGTTAAAAATGGAAAATTGACCATGACTGTTTTAGGTCAAACTGTAAAATTTTCAATTTTTAACACTTCCCCTATTCCCACTACTGCTTTATATAAGGACTGTTCTTTCATTTATTTTACTGATAATGCTGTTGAAGAAGTTTTCTTGCAGGAGAATGGTGAAGACAAACTGGAAAGGGTTTTAAATTTGGAGGAAGAAGTTGAAGGTTCAAAAGAGGAGATTCAACCAAAGGGGGTTGAACTTAAAGAACTTGCAAAGCACTTACATCATGTTTTTCTTGGGGAAAACAAATTACAACCAGTGATCATTTCTGCTACTTTTGGTAGTGAGATGGAAGATAAACTTGTGAGGATGTTGAAAAAATTCAAGAGAGCTATTTGTTGGGGGTTGAGTGATATCAAGAGTATTAGTCCCTCTATGTGCATGCACAAGATAGTTCTAGAGGAAGGGGCTAAACTAGTGAGAGTGGCTCAAAGGAGACTTAACCCTAATATGAGCGAAGTAGTGAAGAAGGAGGTTCTTAAATTGCTTGATGAAGGGGTAATCTACCCCATTGCTGATAGTGAATGGGTTAGTCCCGTTCACGTCGTGTGAAAGAAAGCAGGTTTGACTATGGTCCAGAATAAGAAAGGAGAGTTAGTACCTACTCGAACACAAACCGGGTGGCGAATGTGCATAGATTATAGGAAATTAAATAATGTTACCAAGAAAGATCACTTTCCATTACCATTTATTTATCAAATACTTGATAGGTTATCTGGACACACTTTTTACTATTTTCTTAATGTCTTTCAGGTTACTACCAAGTCCCGATAGCACCAGAAGATCAACCAAAGACAACATTTACTTGTCCCTTTAAATTATTTGCCTTTCGGAGGATGCCATTCGGACTATGAAATGCACCAGGCACATTTCAAAGATGTATGCTTTTGATTTTTTCAGGTATGCTGGATAAATGCATTGAGGTGTTTATGGATGACTTCTCTGTTTTTGGTAATTCTTTTGATGATTGCTTGCAAAAACTGACTCTCGTGCTTGAAAGATGTATTGAATGTAATCTTACCTTGAGTTGGGAAAAGAGTCATTTCATGGTTGATCATGGGATTGTTTTGGGTCATGTATTTTCTCATAAAGGGATTGAGGTAGACAAGGCTAAGGTTGAATTAATCATGAATCTACCTCCACTCACAACTGTTTAGGGGATTAGAAGTTTTTTGGGACATGCTGGATTTTATAGGAGGTTTATAAAAGATTTTTCAAAAATTTCACGTCCTTTGTGTCATTTTCTAGGAAAAGATGTTCCATTTGTTTTTTATGACAAGTGCTTAGAAGCTTTTGAAATTTTGAAAGAAAAATTAAATTCCGCTCCTATAATTATTTCCCCAAATTGGGATTTGTCATTTGAAATCATGTGTGATGCATAAAATTATGCCATTGGAGCTGTTTTGGGCAAAAGAGTGAATAAATTGATGTGTGTAATTTGTTATGCAAGTTTATCTTTAAATGATGCACAAGTGAATTACACAACCACTAAAAGGAAAATGTTAGCTGTGGTGTTTGCACTAGACAAATTCAGATCTTACTTGATAAGTTCTAAAGTCATAGTATTTTCGAACCATGCGGCCTTGAAATACCTATTGTGTAACACCTCGGTACCCCATATATGCACACTACATACACTCACATATCTAATATACGTATACCGAATACAGGAATGTCACGGTTTATTTTAATGCAAACCAATCTTTCAATTTAACAATATAAGAAAGACTTTAAAAATTTAAATTATATTATAAAACATAATAGATAAAACATTTGTTTATTAAGCAGCGGAAAATATAGTGGTATATACATATATATACATCAAAATTAATATTTACGAAATATAAAGTCTATACATGTTTGGCAGTTTGTCTTTGATCTTGAAGTCCACAATCAACACGCCACAAGGAATCACAAGCTTAGACTCGACTCGGTCTAGCTGAACTCTCCGGTTCAACTAGATCTACCCTGTCACCTGTGCGATGAAGCACAATTGCGATAAGCCATAGGCTTAGTGGTGCAAACTATGATGACAATATGCTTTAATGTAATGCTAATATCATACATTCAAACATTATAAACAATACACAAGGATATCATATTTCATAATATTACATTATATTATTCAAATGTTTCATCATTCTTATTCACATTTAAGCAAAGACAAGCATGGGCCCAAAAGAAACTAATATGCCATTCAAATTCTAGAGTTACTGTTTTGGTCCAATAATCACATTTATCAAATCCGTAGGCGAATCATTATCACAATGAGAAACATCTCATATGTAACATCCCAACTAGGCTTCAAGGACTAGGCCCATCCAAGCTTCAAGGGGAGCTAAGCATCAACCCAACTTGGCTTCAAGGACCAAGCCCAACCCAGCTTCAAGGGATTGTTACTTTTAGGCATGCCACCAATAACAAAACTCTAAAAATTGAATAACACATTAAGCACACAATTCTTTTATTATTTCATTATCAATTCCATTCTCATGTTCTCATAATCATCTAGGCAACCATGCCCCAATTATTTCATTTGCATCATTATAGCCAATAAAAATGGCTTCACATCTCATCATTAGGGTATACATAACCAATTGCATTGTACATACATTTTCAATGACCATTATATCTTTCACATTATGCAAATCATAGCATTAATCAAATGTATCAACAATGTAATAGATTACTTAACACATTTACAATTAAATGTGTTAAGTCCCAAAGTCATGTAAATGTATGCAAACATGTAAAGTTTGTACTTACTTCAAGAGCAACTCACACCAATCTAACCACTTCCTCTTCCAAGAATCCTTCAATACTTGGATTAGTGCAACTCAATCTCTTCAAAACCTAATCCAAAAGGGATGATACACACTCACTTAGTGATACACATAAGGAAATAAGAACAAAAACCAACTAGGGCAAACTCTATACATGACACGCTCAACCACATGGGCATGTCCCTGATGGTGCCCTACACTCACAACACAGAAGCTTTGACATGCTCAGTGACATGGGCGTGTCACTGGACGTGTCAATCCACCAACATCACAGAAGGTATGACACGCTCAGTGACATGGGCGTGTCACTGGACGTGTCAATACTACTCGAACACAGAAGCTGTGACACGCTTCGTGACATGGGTGTGTCACTGGTCATGTCACCCATCTAGAAAATAGAACCATTGACATGCCCAAAGAATTGGCCGTGCTCATGGGCATGTCAGGCCGAAAATCCTGATTCCAACACTAATAATACTACATCAAACAAATATCATACTTTACCCTTTTCCACTCCAAACAATCTTACACAAAACCATCAATAAACCATACTAAACTTTCATAAACACTAAAACAACTCAAAACAAGCATCAAACACAAATCACAACCATAATCACAACTCAACACATACACAATACACAACTCTTGCTCTTTCACCAAACCTAACTCTTTCTCTTCAATCCAACCCCAAAATCAAAACCCAATAGACAACACAATCTCAAACACATCAAAATAACCATACACATATCATAAACAACCAATCAACAACCTCAATTCACAAACTCAAAAGAAAACCAAAGAAACAAGTTGGAAACTTACCAAAAGTGATGAAAACCCTTAGATTTCCAACTTGATCACTTGAAACACCTTCAAATCTTGAGTTTGGAAGAGCAAAATCTCTCTTTTCCTCTTGCTATGGAGATAGCCGGCCAAAGAGAAGAAAGAAGAAGAAGATGATGATTGAAAGAGCAAAGTCAAACTTCTTAAACCACACAACCTCTCTTTTAATAACAACTAAGCAATTTAAATATTATAATATTACAAATATCATCTGCTACTTATTTAATTCCATTTAAAAAAAAATCAATAAATCTTATTTGACCATCACACTTGTTGATTTGCATATGTTATATATATCTCTATATATATAAATATACACACTTCTCTTTTCCTCTCTTACCACTTAAACTTAAATATACCTTATATCATTTAATCCAATTTCAACAATAATCATACCAAAAATTTTAGGGTATAGTTTGGGATATTACATATTGACCAAACCACAAGCTAAACCCAGTCTCATTAGGTAGGTATTGATGCTACAAGAATTCAATGTTGAAATCAATGATCATAAGGAAAGTGAGAATGGAGTAGCTGACTATCTCTATAGATTGAACTCTCACGATAGTGATGCAGAAATTACTTATGAAAATGCTTTTGAAAAACTCCTAGATGAAAACTTGTTTGCTTTAACTTAAGCACCTTGGTATGCAGATATTGCTAACTATCTCTCTTGTGGTGTTGTGAGAAAGAATTTGAATTTTCTAGCAAAGAAGAGGTTCCTGCATCCATGTAAGCAATATTTTTGGCATGAGCCATATTTGTTTAGAATTTGCAGGGATGAAATTATAAGAAGATGTGTACCGGAGGAAGAATAAAAATAAGTGTTGCCATTTTACCACAACATGTATTGTGGAGGGCATTTTGGAGGAAAGAAGACCGCAGAGAAAATTATTTAAAGCGGTTTGTATTAGCCTACTCTTTTTAAGGATGCTCATTGTAGACCCCTAATTTTTGACCCAGTTCAGTCCAATATGTTTTATTTAGTCCAAAATGATTTTTGTTGTCTAATTGGTCCAAAATAATTTTTTTAAAATAATTTTTGCTTTAGTATCTAATTTTTATTAATAAAAAATAAAAATGAACAAATAAAATTCAAAAAATAAAAATAAAAATAAAAATTAGCGTCGAAAAAATCGGTGATGAAAAAATCATCGCGTGGGCCCGTGGGCATTTCACTCGCAAGATTTTTTCTGCGGGCAACTGCAGTCGAAATGGTCGCCCGCTCCTCGCCCACTGTAGCATTTGACTGCGGCAGATTTTTTTTGCCAGCGCAATTTTTCCTGCGGTAATTTTTTTTCGGCAGCGCAATTTTTCTGACACAAATTTTTCGAAACCTAATTAAATTAGGTTTCGGTTTCCTTATCTTATCAATATTACTTGCCGTGATTAATTAGGAATAAACCATATGAAACCTCTATAAATAAGGACCAAAAGCAATCAAATTAGAGGACAGTAGCTTGAAAACCTTGACACCAAATCAGTGAAGGAAAAGGTGCAATTCAATTTGATATTTTTTTCTGGAATAGCAAGGACACGATTTAAGCAATTCAAAAGGCAGCAATTGTCTTTATTTTAATTCATCTAAGAAAAACAATTTTTGGAGGAATCATCAAAAGGAGATATGTATTAAATTCTTTGATTATTTTTTCACAGTAGCTAAAACTGGGAATTTGTGTTTTTCAAAATTTAAAATCTTAGAAATTTAATTTAGTTTTTCTAAAGTCAAAAACCCTTTTTCGTTGCTTTATTCTTTCAAAATTTTAAAATCATCAAATTATTTCTTCAAATAACTAAAAACCTAATTTGTTTTTCTAAATTATCAAAACCATAATTGTGATTCTGTTTCCTTCTAAAAGCTTTAAAAATATCTTTTCTATTTTATATAAACTTTAAATCACTTTGTTTAAACTTATAAAACTTCATGAAATCATGAAATTATTTTCCAAATCCTAAAATCAACAAATCACCCGAACCCCTAAAATCAAAATCCTAAAATCCTAATTTAACTTCCAAAACTCAAAATAGTAAACCCTAACCCTTTAAAACCTTAAACCCTAACTTTTTCTAAACCTTAATCCTTTAAAACCTTAAAAATCATATAAACACAAATATCTTAACTTTACACAGTAAGCTTGAAATCACCATTTAAAACCACAAATCAAAAATATTTTAAAGTGTCTAAAACCCTAGTTTCATGATTTCACCATTCAAATATTAATTTAGTTAATCAAAGAGTCCTACCAACCTTTTAAAACATAAAACCTAAATCTATTTTAATTCCATAAAAAAGTCACAGTAGCTTAATTTTATGAATTCCAAAACCTTAACACATGAGATAAAGAACTCTAAATGGAAATAGTAGCTATAATTTGGATTTTTATTTACCTTATTCAATTCCATATTTGATCATGCTTTTTTTTATTTCTTATGCTTTCATTTATTTAAATTCAATGCTTGGTTTATTTTATTTATCATGGATGGATGTTTACTTTTTATTGATATTTGATACCTTTGATGAATGATTTATTTATTATGAATGGTTATTTACTTTTATCAATTTATTTAGATTTTCAAATATTGTAAGAGGTATCAATTACTTTTCTATTTTAGAACCTATGTAAAGGGCATGTTTCTACCTTTCGGTAGGTGTCCTATTTAGGCATGTGATGTAAGGACATGTTTCCATCTTCGGATGGGTGTCCATTTATTTGTTTTGTTTTGTTTGGACATTGCTTTGATTTTAATATAATGATGCTTTCTTTTTATTGTGTGTAGTATGAATAATATTTTTATATTTATGAATTTTATAATATTAAGACCTGTAAAGGAGGCCGGTTCCAATGAACCGGGCGTTGTGGGGGTGCTGGGCCATATCTCACCTTCCCCACACGTACCCAACTTTCTGAACCCTTTGGGGGGTTGGGGATTCCTTAGGAATCGAGTCATCCACCCCTTTCTTTTTTCTGGCTCGTCCGGGTGGTGACTCCATTTTCTCCGGACTTAGGTCCGTGTTCTCTAAGGCCCCGAGCCTAAACAGTATCGAAGAACCATTCCACCGGGAGTGGGGGGTAAAAATCCCCGCTCACAGTGGCGACTCCACTGGGGATAAGAGAAGTTGATTTCGTTGGTCTGTATATTATTCTATTCTTTCTTATAATGATAATATCCATTGCATCATATTAGTTTGCATCGTGTGCGTGAGTTAGGATGCCCGTGTTACCCGTGTTATGTTATGTAAGGGATACCATACTTTCACTCAAGTTATGGAGATCGAGCATGGCATAACCACTCATAGCCTCCTACCATTTGGTATATACTTGCTATGGGAACCTAAGCCTTTTTACCCAAAGACTAAAGCTCATGTAATTGGCCTAGTTACTTTCCTTAGGTTTTACCCCCAAATGCATGATGTTTGACTATGGTTAGTTTATCTTAGTCTAAATCATGGCTTATTTGGTTTGTTCTTTTTCTAATAGGACCTAAGTATATTGTAAGCTCAAAATAAACTTTTCTTTAAAGTCCAAAAGACCAAAGCTTTTTCAAAAGTTTTCTCAAGATGGTCTTTAAACAAATAAAAAATTCTTTGGCCCATGGCCCAAATACTAAGCCCAAAATCCATTCTTCTAAAATCTTTTACTATGGGCTTAGAAACAAAACTATTTTCACTCAACCTTTTCTTACAAAGAGCTTGCAAAATATTGAGGTCAATTATGAAATACCAAAAATCTATTGTGGGCCTAGTTTACATTAAGAATAAATTAACCATGGGCTTGTTTTTGGCATGAATCACTAGTTACTCTTTTCAAGTGAGAAATCTATCTATAATAAACTTCTTAATTTAGTTTTAATCCAATATAGCATAAAAGCTACTATAGTTGGTTGAATGGATTAAAACCTAATTAATGGGAATTACTATGAATGGATTTCCATTTTTGAAAATATAACTATTGGTTGAAACGTCCGAGGGAATTATTTGAAAACAAGATACCCCATGTTGGTATTTTGTTAACCATATACCTAGGAAAAGAGACTCGCCATTCGTGTGTGGATGTTATAAGGTTGGAAGGAACGTCCTATTTGTCCTTGTTTGTTGATTGTTTTATGCATACATGCATACATTTGCATCTCATATCATTGATCCTTTTAGGCTCACAGCCCCGGATTACGAAAGTTCAAAAGCTTACGACAATCTGACATACGCTGGAGACGAAGTATCTAGCAATGACTCAATCACTTGCTCACCAAAAATAATGGATCCCGAACAAATTCAAAGAATGATGGATGATGCCCTCAATGCTAAGATGGAAGAAATAAAAGAGGCCATGGCCGAGACCATAAAGAATTAACTAGCTGCAATTTTGGGAAACAATGCCGAAGCACCTACTAAGAAACCAAAGGACAAAGGGAAGACCAAAGTTAGTGAAGTGATTTTTGATGATGAAAAGGTGATCATTGATGATGATGATGATTAGGCTCAATACTACCAAGATGTTCAAGAGAAGAAGAAAGAACCGAAGGTTGTTGAGAAAGCAACTATTGAAAAGACCGAGACATCCGATGTTGAAAAGATGATTGCTGATTTAGACAAGAAATTTGAGAAGAAGCTGAAAACCAAAGAGATGTCTGAGATCAACAAACTATTTGAACAAGATAAAAAGGTCCCTTATAAATTCAAGATGCCTTCCTTTGCTAAGTACAAAGGCATCGAAAATCCTCATCTTCACTTGAAGCAATACATCACTGCCATGCAATATGCCCGAGCTACTATGGCTCAAATCCTAAGGTACTCTATGCTCTCATTGGACCCTGTTGTCCAAAATTGGTTCAATACCTTAGATGATGGAACACAAAAGAGTTGGGATCTACTTTACATAGCCTTCATCCAACAATATGGATATAATGTTGAGTTGGAAGTTACCTTGATGGAAGTGGAGTCCATTAGGCAAAGGCCGAATCAGAATTTTGTGCACAATGTGAAAAGATGGAGAAATAAGGCTGCTTTGCTCAAGAAGAGGCCCGATGAATCCGATCAAATAAGGATGATCGTGAGAGGTGTCCTGCCTAATCTCCATGAAAGGATGTCTCACACCCTTATAAGGGATTTCAAAGATCTTCTCCAAGCTGGTCTACAAATTGAAGATTGGGAAAGGGAGAAGAATCGCTTTTCAATAAAAAGGAATAAGAAAGGGAACTACCAGTCGGGCAATCAAAGCACACAAAAAGAAGTTGATGTCAATACAACTGGTCAAGCAAATAGAAGGCAGTTTTCAGATATGGGGAAGCCTTTGTCTTAGGTCTTCGACAAGCTATAAAAGAAAGGGTTCTTACAAACATTGGCTCCTCGACCTTTGCTTAGTCCATTACCCCCAAAATTTGATACTAAGGCTTTTTGTCAATTTCATCAGACTCAAGGACATGAGACTGATAGATGTACCCGATTAAGGCATGAGATCCAAGATTTGATTGATAATGGCAAGTTGCCTGAGCCGAATAAGCCCAACACCAAAGACAATCCATTACCAAGGTTCAATAGAGTACCTCCACCGGCAACCTTCATGGTGGGAAAAGGATTGGAAGAAGATTTTGTTTTATCATCCTTTCAAGATGGGGATATTGAAGATATGAAAGGAAAAGAAGCTTAAACTCAACAAACTTTCCTTAACTTGAATGTTGCTTTTCAATTTTACTTTTCTTAATATTTAATTGGAACTATCATGTTTTTCAAATTTAAATTTGTTTGAATAAATTACTTTTATCAAAAATTTTGTTGGTCTTTGTTCATTTTGGTGCTCAACCGATGAGGAATCTAGCTTGATATTTATAAATTAATGTGTCTAGGCATTATGACTTGAATGACTTTACTAGATGAGAGAATTGCTCTATAGCATCGAGTTGTGTATGCTTACTTATAGAGGGCTCCTTCATAATTACCTTTGTCTAGGTCCTAGTCAGTCTTAGAACATGCTTTGACAAACTTTTGAGGCAAAATTGAACTCTGCTTATTTAAGAGAGAAATGATCTAGGCATTGTTTGGTTAGCCAACAACTAGTATCCCAATTGAATATCAATCCCTAGTTGTCCCTTTGAGCCTTCATAAAATTTTAGCTTTCTTTTCATTGGCATATAACCCCAACAACCTGCCCTGAGCTGTTGTGATACTTTTGGCAAGTCTTATGATCACTAAGATGAAGAGGCAAGAAGATCAAAGAAAACAATGATTAGTCCAGATCATGAGGATAGGTGAAGTTCTCAAGACCATGAAGATAGTTGAAGTTCTCAAAACCATAAGGGTGGTTGAAGTTCTGAATACCATAAGGGTAACTGAAGTTTTCTTCATATCTTCAATATATCAACATCAACATCAGAGTTGTAATATCCTCATTTATGCCCTAGAAGTTTTGCATATTGTTGTTGTTGTTGTTATACTAATTGGATTGAATGTTTATATTGTGCTAAGAAAAGAAATTGGGAGGAGAATGCTTGTGTGTTTGTGTTTTCGAAAGAAAATAGGGTTTAGAGAGAATGGTATATGTTGTGTATATGATAATATATATAACATATAAATGGGTCAAAGGGAGAGTCAAGGTGTTGGTCAGTGGAAGAAGATATTTTTGTGTTGAGTGTGTAATTACATATATGGGCTTATATAAGACAAAAGGTTAGTTATATGTTTGAGGGCATTTTGGTAATTGCTTGGATTAAATCACTTGGTGGAAATTAAAAGCAAAATTGACTTTGCTTCTTCATCATTTTCTTCTCTCTTTCATGAAGTGGCCGGCTCCTCCATTGACAAAGGGAAGCAAGTGGTGAAGAGAGGTTCTTGATGAGTTGAGTTCAAAATTGAAGGAAGATTAAGTGTTCAAGTGTTGATTCAAGAAGTTTTTGACTAAGGTAAGATCTTTCCTTTGATTTCTTTCTTTCTTTTGAAGTGGTAATGAAAGTTAATTAGGGTGTGATGATTTGATGAGGAGAAGTGTTTATGATGTGTTTTTAAGTGTTAAATTGATTTTAAGTTATGAGTTTAATTAGGTGTTGTTGTTGGAAGTGGTAAATGTTGATTTTGAAAGGTGGAGAAGGATGGTGATTTTAGTGTTTTGAGATGGGTTGTGTTTAATTGTTATATTAATGTGTTTTGAAGTAATTCTTGTGATGAATATGTGTTTAGAAAATTGATTATGTTCATTTGATACAAGTTATATGATGAATATTGTGTTTGAGTACATTTGAGAAGGGTTGGTTTTGGTTTTGGGTGACACGGCCAAAAGCAAAGTTGAGACACGGCCGTGTCATTTATTTGTGTTGGCTACTGTCTCTTTTATTTTTAGAGACACGGGCGTGTCCATCAAGTAGGCTGGGCGTGTCCTTCAAGTGAGCTGGGCGTGTCCCTTATATGAATTGGACATTGTTTGATTTCTTTGTTCTTTTTGCATGGTTTGGATTCTTCAAAGGTAGTTTGGTTTCTAAACCTAAACATAAACATACTTAAACTAAGGAATGACTTAATCAAACACTTGTGGATGATCCTAAAGCTATGAATAATATAAATTGTTCTTGCATTGTTGAGATTGAATAATGTTATGTTATGCATTGTGAATGGTAATGTGTTTCATGAGTAATGTGGAATGAAATGTTGATATTTATGAATGATGCTATGTGAGATATAATGTGATCATGGATGAGATAAATATACACTTGAGTAATGAAGTGTTATATTGTGAAATGAAATGTGAAGCCATTGTTAGTGGCTAAGGTGATTCAATGGAGATAAATGAGGCATGTTTGCCTAAATGATAATGAGAATTGAGAATGAAATCTAAATGAATTGTGTGGCTAATGTGTTATTCCATTTTCAGAGGTTGTTGTTGGTGGCATGCCTAATGAGTGTAACAATCTCTTGAAGTTAGGTTGGATTGAATCCTTGAAGCCTAATTGAGATGTTACCACCCTTGAAGCTAGGTTGGGTTAGTTCTTGAAGCCAAGTTGGGTTGAAGCTTAGCATGCTTTGCTCCCCTTGAAGCTTGGTTGAACT
Source organism: Garcia nutans (assembly GCA_947685225.1). Taxonomy (NCBI): domain Eukaryota; kingdom Viridiplantae; phylum Streptophyta; class Magnoliopsida; order Malpighiales; family Euphorbiaceae; genus Garcia; species Garcia nutans. Next base: position 42,995,702 of record CANTUV010000031.1, read on the forward strand.
TAATCCTTGAAGCCTAGTTGGGTTTGTGATATTGATTAATATGATGATAGAACCAAAACATTAACTCTGAAAATTGAATAGCATATTAGTGTGTCTTGGGCCCATGCTTGTCTTTAGTTAATTTGAGTCATGAATGATAACTTGATTAACTAATGAAAGATGTTGAAATGTGGTATGTTTATATGATTATGATTTTTGATATGCAAAGGGTGATGTTAACTTTTCATCTATATTGTTACATGTATGAGATGAATTAGAATTGACATTGTATTGCATCTAAACATGTCTATTGCATATTTTATCTTACTAAGCCCTTGGCTTAGCGCGATAGTGTTTAATCGCACAGGTGATAGAACTGTTAGAATCGAACCCGAGAGCTCTTCGAGACCGAGTGAGAGTAGACATTGAAGAGTTGATTTTGGGAACTTAAAGATCAGAGGAGATTTGCCAATCATGTATAACTCTTTTGTATTTTGTAAAGTTTTGTTTATAATGTACATATATGTATAATGGTAAATATGTATTCAAATGTTTCCTATATGTAAATAATTTTATAACTTCCGCTGTGTACTACTTAAATGTATTTATATATCTATTTTGTTTATATTACCAATTGATTACTTATTATCTATAATGTATATTGATAAAGATGATAGCATCATTTAAAATGTTTTAAATGTTGAAGAAAAACCGTAGCATTCCTATGTTCGGTGCACATATGCTACTTTGTGGTGTTGTAGTGTGTGTGTATTGAATGTGGGAGTGTTACAAGAGTAACAAATGATTTATCCCTTTTAAAGAAGATTTATGCTACTTATCCATTATTGGAAGCCCAAGTTGGTACAAAAAAGACAACTCTTTTAGAGCTAGAACCAAAAAAAAAGAAAAGAGAAGAAAAGAAAACAAAAAAGAAAAGAAAAAGAAAAGAAAAGAAAAAAGAAAGAAAGGAGAAAAGAAAAAAAAAAGAAAACTCAAAATGGTTCAAAAAGCTAACTGAGTTCTCTTTGATCTAAGACAACAAAAGGCTTCCATTTGGTTTATAAGGACGGTTTTACTTGATTTGGTCCAACCCAACCAAAGATTCGATCAAAATCGAAGAAAAAGGAGAAAGGCCATCCAGTTCTTGAAAGTTCTATACTTGATAGTCCTACTAGAAAGAATGACAAAATGATAAAAGAAAGGGAAGAGTAAGGAAAGAGGAAAGAAAAGGGAAAAGAAGAAAAGAAATGAATTTGGTTCTTAAATTTTTTGCAAGGGCAAAGATTGTCCCAATCAAGATCCAGATTAAGGCCAAGAAGATAGAAAAGTTTAGCAAGATTGCCTCCAAGCGGCCTAAAATTCCAACAAGAAATTTGTAATGTGAGGGTTTGTCCATTGTGTCACACCAGCTCCAATCTCAAAATGGCCTTCACTTAAACCTGTGTCCCTTATAGACCCCATTTCAAGCTTATCAAAGACCTGTTGATCTCTCTTGGTAGGTAGAGTCTATTAGTGGAGATAGTTTGCGTAAGTATGCATATGAGATAGATAATATTTAAACTCAAATGAGACCTTTGGCCAAGTAATGTGTATGTGCCTTTTCTGAAGTGCAACAATTCTTGCTTAAATAGAAATGATTCCCGAATTTAGTACGGTAACTAGGGTTGTCATGTTATAGATATAGTAATTTGGAAAGTCAAGTCTTGAGGTACATTGACATTGATTTGGCAAAGCCAACATTTGATTTCAAAATCAAAATTCAAAAAATTCAAAAAAATTCAAAAAATATTTTGTCATACAAAGCCTTCAAGTTAAGGGAAGTATGTTGAACCTCCAAAGGACACATTGGGAAAAGGGAATGATTATTGGCAAGGTCATGAAGAAGCTATCAATCGACATGCTGAAACATAGTTGGAAATGGATGCATCCCTAACACTGCTGCTTAGGGTCTCCACCACTCATGTTTTCATCATCTTAAAGATAAAAGCCAAATGCAAAGCTTTCGATCATTCCAATGCGAGACTTGAACGAGCGTCAAAAAGGAACCAATGAGAACACTTCTGCTAATCACCTCGATCTGTGAGTCGATGGAACGACTGTAAGTATTATTCATGCATACATGAGCAAATCACATCACACTTTCTTGTCTTTTATTGTCTATTCTTTGGCAAAATGGACAGCCAACAGCCTGCAAATTAAAGAATCTAAAGAATATATTGAATCAAGGGGGGCATGGAAAGCCTATTCGTTTGTGGAAGCCCTAGTCACTTTACAAAGAGAAGAAATGCGTGCTTATGCAAAGAACTAGACAAGAAAAACATCAATCAAAGCTTGCATGAAAGAAAAAATCCTTGGGGGGCAAGGAGAGGATATAAGATCCAATCAAAATTGGAGAAAAAAGGTAAAAGCAGTTGCAAGGGAAAAGTGGTTAAAGTGCTAAACTCCCTTAGATGATCAAAACAAGGAAAGGAGAACATGGATTAATCAAGACATGGCCAAGCCAAATCAAGCTTGGCTGTATCACCTCAAAGGAAATCTTCGCACAACATGACACGGGCAGGAGACACGGCTAAGCCATTGGTCGTATCTCACCTAAAGGGCAAAGCCAAGAAAGACAAAGCAAAGAGAGAAAAGAAGAAGTAGGTGACACTGGTAGGCCATGTCCCATCCTAAGCCAAGAACAAATAAGAACCAAGGAAAAAACATAGAAGCTGACACACCCAGGAGACATGACCAAGCAACTGGCCGTGTCACTCACATCTTCAAAGAACAAAGAAGACCCAATCTCCAAGGATGAAGATCCATTTTCAAGGGTGAAGACCCAATCTCCAAGGATGAAGATCCATTTACAAGGGTAAAAACCCGATCTCAATGGATGAAGATCCATTTACAAGGGTGAAAACCCAATCCCCAAGGATGAAGATCCATTTTCAAGGGTGAAGACCCGAAGTCTAAAGGATGAAGATCCATTTTCAAGGGTGAAGACCTGATCTCAAAGAAGGAAGGTCCATTTTCAAAGGTAAAGATCTGTTTTGAGGCTAAAGAACCACAATGCATAGAACGGCCGGAGCAGTCAGACTTCTCACCTAAAAGGTTAGTCAAACTCATTCTCGGGTCCAAGTACCCAATCTCGGGTTCAAGTATGTAATATCCCAAAGTGTGCCCTAGAAGTTTTAATACAATTGTTGTTTGATTGGAATTAGATGTATATATGTTTTTGTAAAGGAAATGATTGTGTTAATGGAATGTATATGTTGTATATATGTTAATATATATAACATATATGTTGGTCAAATGTAGAGTCAAGGGGAAAAGATATTTTAGTTTGGGATGTGTGAAATTATTATAAAGGGCACTTGATGAAGAAGAAAACTAGACCATATGAGAAGAGGGTATGTTAGTAATTGTGCTTGTAGAATTGCTTGGTGGAGATTTAAAGAGGAAGAAAAGGGTTGATTTGTCTTCATTTTTCTTTTCTTTGCATTTCTTGGCCGGCTACAAAAGGGAAAGAGAGAGCAAGAGAGGTCTTCTAAATTCTAAGCTCAAATTGAAGGAGGAATCAAAGGATCAAGTTGGAGATTTGTGAAATTTCTTCAAATTAGGTAAGTACTCTCTTGTTTTCCTTTGTTATATTTGAAGTTGTATTTGAAGTGAGTTTTGATTTGGTGAGATTATGATTTCGTGGGGTTGAGATGTAATTATAAGTGTTTAAAATGGTTGTAAGTTAAATTGGTGTTGGTTTTGGTTTGAAAATGGTAAGTTGAGTGGATATTGAAATTGAAAGAATAAGAATGATGTTGGTTTAGGGTTTTGAAGTGGTATGTATTTAAATGTGTTGCTAATGATTTGTTAATGAGAATATTGTGATGAATATGTAAAATAAGTGTTGATGACATTGTTTATATCCATTTGAATGAGGCTATGTTGTGCACAATGAGTTTAAATGCAATTAAAAGAGTTTTGACCACATTTAGGGTTTTGTTCATGTGAGACACTGCCAAACCAAAGGAGGAACATGGCCAAGACTTAGGATTTTTGAGAGACACGGCCAAGTCCATGGAAATTTGGCCGTGTTGGATGATTTTGGAGAAGACACGGCCGTGTCCCTTGCCCATGTTTGTCACTGCTTGGTTTTTGTTGAGAGACACGGCTGTGTCCTTTGCCCGTGTTTGCCTCGGCTTGATTTGGTGTTGAGAGACACGGCCACAAGCTTGGCCGTGTCCCTTGAGTGTGTTGGCCACTGTGATTTTTCCTTGCTCTTCTTACATGGTTGAGATTGAACTTACATTTGATAATGCATATGATACTATATGAACAAAGTTATATATAATATGCATTGTGAATCTTGTGAATAGTAATGTGTTATATGAAAAATGTTGTGTTGTGTACAATGTGGGACATAATGTGAATATTGATGAGGCATATGAATTATGGTAATGTAAATTAAGACATAAAGAGATGTGAGATTAATGTTATGAAATATGACATGTAATATGTGATATGTATAATGAGGAATTGCTTTGATGTTAATGAATATTATAATGATGTGAATGATATGATTGAAACATGTCTAGATGGTATGAGTAAATAATGATATGTTTGTTTAGTCAATGTAATTGATTATGGATATGTGAAAGATGAAGTAATATTAAAAGATATAAATGAGCGAACCTATCTGCCTCCTGCGGACCCAATAAGTTGGGCAACCGATCTTGGACTACCGACCTGGTTGGGGGAAGGTTCAGTACAGTCAGTAGTACGTACCTATCTGCCTCCTGCGGAACCATGCAGACCCTGTGGATTGGGCAACCGATCTTGGACTACCGACCTGGTTGAGGGAAGGTTCGTTACTGATAGTTTTATACGTGCTTATCTGCCTCCTGCGGACCCCTGGGATTTGGCAGTAGCCTGAGGCTCAGTGGGCAACCGACCTGGTTGGGGGAAAGTTCATATATGAAGCCATAGTTTGTTGGTTATATTGATAAACTTTGAATGAATATAATAAATGATGATATAATTATTGATATAATGAAATGTATATTAATAAGTATGATCCTTATTGATTGATTATATGATATTGATATTAATATTGCATATTATCATTATGGTTTGTACTACTGAGCTGTGGCTCAGCGCGATAGTGTTTGTTCGCGCAGGTGATAGAGTTGAACCCGAGAGCTCCTCGAGACCAAGTGAGACTAGACATTGAGGATTTTCTTTTGGGACTTAAAGATCAGAGAAGGGCTGCCAATCATGTATATATTTTATGTTTTGCAAACTTTGATTTATAACATATTTGTAATAACTTCCGCTGTGAATTGATAAACAGTTTTATATATGGTGTTTTTTTTGGATTTCTTTTAAATGTTTGAGATTGGTTTCATTTATTTACAAAGATATTTGTTGTGTCTTTTTAAACTGTGGCATTTTCTATATTCGGTATACGTATTTTACGATCGTTTAAGCATGCTTGGTACGTATACGGGATATAGGGGTGTTACAAAGTACCCAAATTAAATCAAAATCAATTCAATCTCGGGTTCAAGTGCCCAATCTCGGGTGCCAAATCAAATTCGATCCAATTTAGGATCGAGCATCCCAATCCAGTTTAGGATCGAGTATCCAAATCCATTTAGGATCGAGTATCCCAATCCAACTTATGATCGAGTATCCAAATCCATTTAGGATCGAGTATCCAAATCAAGTTAGGATCGAGTATCCAAATCTAGTTTAGGATCGAGTATCCCAACCCAGTTAGGATCGAGTATCCAAATCCAATTAGGATCGAGTATCCAAATCAAGTTAGGATTAAGTATCCGAATCCAATTTAGGATCCAGTATCCCAACCCAGTTAGGATCGAGCATCCGAATCCAGTTTAGGATCGAGTATCCCAATCCAATTTAGGATCGAGTTTCCAAATCAAGTTAGGATTGAGTATCCCAATCCAGTTTAGGATAGAGTATCCAAATCCAGTTAGGATCAAGTATCCCAATCCAATTTAGGATCGAGTATCCAAATCCAATTAGGATCGAGTATCCCGATCCAGTTTAGGATCGAGTATCCAAACCTTTCGGGTCCAGAACCAAAATTTACCACTAGGTCCAGAACCTAGAATTATTTCTAAGTCAAGAACTTAGCTCGAGTCCATGACCTAAATTTTTCTTAGGTCCAGAACCTAGAATCTTCCTTGAGTCTAGAACTCGAACCGGGTCCAGAACCAAAATTTTCCCTAGGTCGAGAACCTAGAATTATCCTTGAGTCCAGAACTCGAACCGGGTCCAGAACCCAAATTTTCCTTAGGTGTAGAACCTAGAATTTATCCTTGAGTCCAGAAGTCAAACCGGGTCCAAAACCCAAAACCTCAACCATCTCATAAAAAATTAATCTTATTGCTTTTCACTCTCTTTCACTAAAGTTTCAGATCATTCAAGTAGGGGCAAACTGTAGACCCTTAATTTTTGACCCAGTCCGGTCCAATATGTTTTATTTAGTCCCAAATGATTTTTGTTAAATAATTTTTGATTTAGTATCTAATTTTTATTAATAAAAAATAAAAATAAACAAATAAAAGTCAAAAAATAAAAATAAAAATAAAAATCGGCGTCGAAGTGATGAAAAAATCATCGCGCGGGCCTGTGGGTATTTCGCCCGTAGAAGTTGCCTGCGGGCGAAATGGTCACCCGCAGGCAGGAATTTCCTATGGGTGACGCCCGCTCCTCGCCCACTGCCGCAGTTGACTGCGGCAGATTTTTTTCGCCAATGCAATTTTTCCTGAGACAATTTTTTTTTGGCAGCGCAATTTTTCTGACACAAATTTTTCGAAACCTAATTCAATTAGGTTTTTGGTTTCCTTTTCTTTTCAATATTACTTGCCGTGATTAATTAGGAATAAACCATATGAAACCTCTATAACTAAGGACCAAAGGCAATCAAATTAGAGGAGGCCGAAAATAAAAAAAAATTGGACAGTAGCTTGAAAACATTGAAACCAAATCAGTGGAGGAAAAGGAGCAATTCAATTTGATATTTTTTTCTGGAATAGCAAGGACACAATTTAAGCAATTCAAAAGGGAGCAATTGTCTTTGTTTTAATTCATCCAAGAAAAACAATTTTTGGAGGAATCATCAAAAGGAGGTATGTATTAAATTCATTGATTATTTTTTCACAGTAGCTAAAACTAGGAATTTGTGTTTTTCAAAATTTAAAATCTTAGAACTTCAATTTAGTTTTTCTAAAGTCAGAAACCCTATTTCATTGCTTTATTCTTTCAAAATTTTAAAATCATCAAATTATTTCTTCAAATCCCTAAAAACCTAATTTGTTTTTCTAAATTATCAAAACCATAATTGTTATTCTGTTTCCTTCCAAAAGCTTTGAAAATATCTTTTCTATTTTATATAAACTTTAAATCACTTTGTTTAAACTTATAAAACTTCATGAAATCATCAAATTTTTTTTCAAAATCCTAAAATCAACAAATCACCCGAAACCCTAAAATCAAAATCCTAAAATCCTAATTCAACTTCTAAAACTCAAAATAGTAAACCCTAACCCTTTAAAACCTTAAACCCTAACTTTTTCTAAACCTTAATCCTTTAAAACCTTAAAAATCATATAAACACAAATATCTTAACTTTACACAGTAAGCTTGAAATCACCATTTAAAACCACAAATCAAAAATATTTTAAAGTGTCTAAAACCCTAGTTTCATGATTTCACCATTCAAATATTAATTTAGTTAATCAAAGAGTCTTACCAACCTTTTAAAACATAAAACCTCAATCTATTTTAATTCCATAAAAAAAGTCACAGCAGCTTAATTTTATGAATTCCAAAACCTTAACACATGAGATAAAGAACCCTAAATGGAAATAGTAGCTATAATTTGGATTTTTATTTACTTTATTCAATTCCATCTTTGATCATGCTTTGTTTTATTTCTTATGCTTTAATTTATTTAAATTCAATGCTTGGTTTATTTTATTTATCATGGATGGATGTTTACTTTTTATTGATATTTGATATCTTTGATGAATGATTTATTTATTATGAATGGTTATTTACTTTTATCAATTTATTTAGATTTCTAAATTTCGAAGAGGTATGTTTCCACTTGGTGGGTACCTCATTTAAACATCATGTAATTTAATTTACTTTTCTATTTTAGAACCTATGTAAAGGGCATGTTTCTACCTTTCGGTGGGTGTCCTATTTAGGCATGTGATGTAAGGACATGTTTCCATCTTCGGATGGGTGTCCAATTATTTGTTTTGTTTTGTTTGGACAATGCTTTGATTTTAATATAATGATGCTTTCTTTTTATTGTGTATAGTATGGATAATATTGTTATATTTAAGAATTTTATAATATTAAGACCTGTAAAGGAGGCCGGTTCCAATGAACCGGGCGTTGTGGGGGGTGCTGGGCCATTTCTCACCTTCCCCACACATACCCAACTTTTCGAACCCATTACGGGGGTTGGGGATTCCTTAGGAATCGAGTCATCCACCCCTTTCTTTTTCTCGGCCCGTCCGGGTGGCTACTCCATTTTCTACGGACATAGGTCTGTGTTCTCTAAGGCCTCGAGCCTAAACAGTGCCGAAGTCGCAAGAACCATTCCACTGGGAGTGGGGGGCAAAAATTCTCGCTCACACTCATAATTTCTGTACAAGATGTGATAAATGCCAAAGAGTAGGAAACATTAGCAAAAGGAATGAAATGTCTCTCCATATGTTTATTGTGGTTGAAATTTTTGATGTTTGAGGGATAGACTTCATGGGGCCATTTCCCAAGTCATTTGATTTTTAATATATTATTCTTATAGTGGATTATGTGTCTAACTGGGTTGAGGCTATCCCCACTAGGACTAATGATGCTAATGTTGTTTTGAAAATTTTGAAGGAGAATATTTTAAGTAGGTTCAGAACCCCATAGGCAATAGTAAGTGATGGAGGAAGCCACTTTTGCAACAAATGGTTCGAGAAGTTAATGACCAAGATGGACATATGACACAAAGTAGCAACTCCATACCACCCTCAAAAATCCGGACAAGCTGAGATCTCCAACAAGCAAATTAAAGGGATCTTGGAAAAGACAGTGAGCACAACAAGAAAGGATTGGTCAATTCGACTTTCAGAAGCACTATGGGCTTATAGAATTGCTTTTAAAACACCATTGGGAATGAGTCCATATAGGTTGGTCTTTGGTAAGGCTTTCCACCTACTAGTGGAATTGGAGCATAAAGCCTATTGGGCAATAAAGACCACAAATATGAACTTAGAAGGAGAAAGGGAGAAAAGAATGTTGCAAATTTCTAAGCTTAATGAGCTTAGAAATGAGGCCTATGAGAGTTCAAGAATCTATAATGAAAGGCAAAAGCTATGCATGACAGGATGATCCTTCGAAGAACTTTCTAACTAGGAATGAAAGTCCTCCTATTCAATTCCAGAATAAGATTGTTTCTCGAAAAATTGAAGTCCTGTTGGAGCCGACCATTTCAAGTAATTCAAACATTCCCATATGGGGTTGTTGAGTTACTCAATTTGAAAACTAACGAAACATTTAAGGTAAATGGATAAAGGGTGAAGCCCTATCTTGAAGAAATTGATATTGCAAAAACTATTGAAAATTTGATGTTTATAGACAAATGATGCAACAATGTCCAGCTACATGACATTAAAGAAGCGCTCAGTGGAAGCCAACCCATCGGTTTGTATTTCTTTTCATCGTTAAATCTTCGTGTTTTGTCATTTAAATTTTATTTTTTAAGAGAATATAATGGGTACGTTGATCAATTTTTGTTTTTGATGGAGTTTCAAGGTAAAGCCAGGAAGATAAGTGCATATCTTAGACTTGGGTAACACATTTGTTTAAAATAAATAAATAAATGAATAAATAAAAAATAAAAAAGGGAAAAATAAAAAATTTTAACAGTAGAGGACATGACCACTTGGCATGGCCAAGCCACTGGCCGTGTCAAGCAAACCTAGAATTCCCAAGTGTGGACACGGCCAAAAGGCTTGGCCGTGTCACCCAGACATGCCCAAGAGCCAGCCTGTGTCCTCAATCCCTTACCCGACACCCAAACACATAGCCCCGAACATGCCCATAGGACACGGCCAAGCCACTGGCCATGTCCCTCCTAAAAGCTCAAACATGGCTAAGCCATTTCAAGCTTGGCCATGTCACTCTCTTTAAAAACTTGATCGTGACCTTTTTGTTCATCCCTAACCTTGGTTTTCCCTTCTTCTTTCTATCGCCTCTCTCTCTAAACCTCCGTCCCCATCTCTCAAAACTTAAAAACCTCACCAAATCTTCCATTTCTTTTACTTAAAACTCAATTAAACCCACTTAATCTTCTAATTTTCAACTCAAAACTCCATAAAATCCATCAAAGTTCAATTTTCACCAAAAATATCAAGATGCCTAGAACAAAAATGGTGTCCCACCATAATTGGAGGCAACCTCTATCGTCCACTCCATCATCCTCTTCATCATCTTCAAAGAGGTTAACTCTTGTAGCATGGGGTTTCTTTTTGACGAGGTATGTGCATGACGAATCCCTTAATACTCTCCAAATTAGAGAAAATTTTTCTATATATGTTCAAAACCTTAGATAGGAAAAATTAGTTTCCATTAAACCTTTGCAATTCCATGAACTCACCATAGAATTTTTAAACTCTCTTGAGATGGAAAGAAATGAAATGAAGATTTACACTAGGTTTTGCTTTAAATTTCTTGGAAAATAATGTGTTCTTGATATTGAGCAATTAAATGTTATTTTTAGTTTTACCGGGAAGGGGAAAAATGAATTCCTAAAGGTTTTAGGAAATAATTTGCATGGGGAGGAATAGGCTCGGGGGTATGTATGTGGCCAAATCGGCCAAAGCAACCAAATTGATAAATCATGCCTTGTGGTTTCTACATCGATTTATGTCTTGTGGGTTCTTTGCAAGGAAAGAAAGCACGAGTGTGGTGGAACTAAGTGAGCTAATCTTTTTAGATTATGCTAGCAATGATATACCCGTAAGTGCCGGCTATTGGTTGTCTGATGTGATTGATAGTATAGGAAATAGGAAAAAGGGTGCAATTTGCATAGGTGGATTGGTGACCACCTTGGCTGTAGCACTTATTGATGGATTTGATTTGAGCACTTGCCAGATGACTAAAATTTACGGGAGTGATTCATTGGATCTTGCTACCCTTGAAAAGATGCACATGGTTGTAAAAAGGAGAGGGGCTTATGTTATGCATTTAGATGAGCAGGTTGCACCAGAGGACCGACAAAAGAGGCCATGAGTTGATGAGGAGTCTGACTCGGATTCACTCAGTTTGGATGAAGATGCTCCGACACAGGATAATCAGGAGTTTATTAGTAGGATTGAAGCATTGGAAAGCAAGGTAGATCATAATCATGCTGAGTCCTCACCCAGTTAGAACAAATTAATACCAACCTTGCAAAGATTCTTAGCCTCCACCCTTCAGTAGCCTCATCATCATAACCTCCACCGTTGTAGAGCATATCAGCTTCTGCCTTTTGAAGACACTTTTTATGTTTCTTATTTTCAGTTGTTGAATATTTTAGTTGTTATTTTTCATACCGTTGTTGGTTACTAAAACTTTATGTTTTATTTTGGTTATTTTATATTTATTGCTTTTTAATCTTGAACAATTAATGTTCGGGGATGAAAGGTAGCACTTGCCTCACAACAAAAATGATGGAAATCAGGTTGTACTTTAACTCTCACCTCCTTTAAATTATCCTAGTTTCTATTGAGGACAATGTCAATCTTAAAGTGTGGGGTGCTAAGTTTTTTCTTCATAAATGCAAGTTTTTATTTTTCATAATCTTGTTGCTGTTGTTAAGTCTTTATTTTAGTCATTTTTGTTAAGTGTTTTGCCTTACCTTACATATTGTTTAAGTTCAATTATTATAAGAGGGTTGATAGATGCCCTTTTAATTTTTGAAGTATGAATTGGAGAATTGAATAAAATTTGTGCTTATTATTGATTTGGTGGATATTCCTTGAATTTCCTTTTAAACTAGTGAGGAATTGAGCCTATTAAGTTGAATATCAACTTATTATTCTTTATTGTGTGTGAACATATTTAATTGATGAATTTCTAGAACTTGCTTTGTCATTCATGTTGAGACTACATAAAAATTGCAATTAGGCATAAAGATGATTAAGGCAATTAGGTGAACCTATTTTGGCTTAAAAAGACTAACCTTATATTCAACCTTATTTAGCCAATTTTAAGCCTATGTTGTTTCCCCTTTTCTTTCTTTTTCACAATACTGTTAACTTTGAACCATGATATTTTGTCTCTTACCCTTTCATTAGGTCAAGAGCATTTTAAGAGCGTTTATGACCGAGTGTTGTGTTGAATTGTGGGGTTAAATTTAGTAGGTTTAAGATTGCAAACCATTATGTACTTTAGTTATAAATTATAATTAATTTTTTTAATAGTAAAAAAAGAATAATAAAAAAATAAATAATAAAAAAAGAAAAAAAATTAGAATAATTGTTGTTCTTGTTGGAAGGGTTGAATTGAGTTTGGGAATGATCTTTGCATATTTAATAAGTGAGTTCCTAAAAAGTTCTTTAATGTCTAGTGCTAAGTGATTGGGAGGTATTGGGATTGTTCGGTTGTATCACATCATTTACTTCATTCTTGAAGTGCTCTTGAAATTAATGAATCAGCTCACATTTTCAAAATGTCATGGCTTTACCTTAGCCCCATTACAACCAAATGAAAGACCTTATGATTGATGATTGATTGAAATTTAGTGGTGGAAGTTTGATTGGTAAGCAAGCTTATGGTGATAATTTGTCATTGAATGTTATGACTGTAAACACTACCTATTTAAACACTTCAAGAGTTGGTGAGGGAGTGTCAATATTGGTTATGTGTGGAAAATCACTAAATTGCATGAGTATTGATTATATTTGGTTTGATATTGATTGCAGATTTAAGAAATTATAAGTCTTGATATACTCTTATAATTCTTGAACTTGGCTAAATTTTCTTGTTTACTTGTTTCTATTTAACTTTGATTGGGGACAAGCAAAGGATTAAGTGTGGGGTAGTTGTTTTGATCATATATGTACATATATTTAGGTGAATTTTATTGAATTTAAGTTAATTTTTCTCTTTATTTTTGTTTAAAATTTACTTGAAGTGTTTAATTTAGATGGAAGCTCAAAAGAATGAATTGAAGGATCAAAAAAGTGGAAAAGCATGTGACACACCCAAGAGACATGGCTAAGTCATTGTGTAGACCCTTAATTTCTGACCCAATCCGATCTAATATGTTTTATTTAGCCCAAAATGATTTTTGTTGTCTAATTGGTCCGAAATAAATTTAATTAAGTAATTTTTACCTTAGTATCTAATTTTTATTAATAAAAAATAAAATAAACAAATAAAAATTAAAAATTAAAAATTAAAATAAAATAGGAGTCGAAAAAAAATGAGCAGTGAAAAGCAGTCGTGCGGGCCCGTGGGCGTTTTCCCGCAGAAATTTCCTGCGGGCGGCACGCCCGTAGGCCTAGCACTTCACCCGCAGGAAATTCCTGCAGGCGAAATAACTTCCCGCAGGATTTTCCTGCGGGCTGGCACGCCCACTGGCCCCAGCCACGGGCCCGGCTGCCGCAGTTTTTGCCAGCGCAAAATTTTTCGACGCAAATTTTTCGATACCTAATTCAATTGGGTTTTAATTTCTTTTTTTATTATTATTACTTTCCATGTGTAATTAGAAATAAACAACCTAAAACCATTATAAAAAAGGACCAATAAAACGAAATTGGGGAAAAAAAGAGGCAGTAGCTTGATTTTTTGAAACCAAATCAGTGAAGGAAAAGGGAAACTCAATTCAAGTGATTTTTAAAAGCAGCAGCAGCACGAATTAAGCAATTAAAAGGCAGCAAAGGCTTGTCTTTGGAGCTAGTTCACCCAAGAAGAATTATTTTTGGAGGAATCAACAAAAGAAGGTATGTTAAATTCTTTTTGATTTATGTTTTCACAGTAGCAAACCTATGAAATTAAGGTTTTTTAAATCAAAAACTTTAGAACTTTAATTTAATTTTTGAAGATTAAAACACTAATACATTACTTTATTTTCCAAAAAGACTTAAAATTATTATTTTTTGCTTCTTCAAAAGCCTCAAAACCCTAATTGAACAAATTCTTTAACAAAACCAAAACTTGATTCTGTTTCTTTCAAATTTTTAAAATAAGTTCTATTTCATTCAAAAAGTCTTCAAAAACATCAAATTTTCTTTTTAAACCCTAATTCAACAAATCACCCGAGAACCCTAATTTTAAAGCATAAAACCCTAATTCAACTTTTAAACCTAAAATAGTAAACCCTAAACCTTTTAAAATAGTAAACCCTAAATTTTTCTAAACTTTAATCCTTTAAAACATAAAAAACATAAAAACACAAATATGCTAATTTTACACAGTAGCTTAAAAATACAATTTAAAATCACAAATCAAAGTACTTTAAAGTGTCTAAAACCCTAGTTTCATGATTTCACCATTCAAGCCTTAATTTGGTTAATCAAAGAGTCTTACCAACCTTTTAAAACATAAAACCCTCATCTATTTTAACTCCATAAAAATTCACATTAGCTATAATTGAACTTTTATTTGCTTTATTCAATTCCATATTTATTTATACCTTGATTTATCTCTTATGCTTTAATCTATTTAATTTCAATACATGATTTATTTAATTTATCATGGATGGATGTTTATTTTATTGATATTTAAATACTTTTAATGAATGATTTATTTATTATGGATGATTATTTACTTTTATCAATCAATTTAGATTTCCAAAAGTTATAAGAGGTATGTTTCCACTTGGTGTATACCTCATTATTTAAACATCATGTAATTTAATTTGCTTTTCTATTTTAGAACTTATGTAAAGGGCATGTTTCTACCTTTTGGTGGGTGTCCTATTTAGGCATGTGATGTAAGGACATGTTTCCATCCTTGGATGGGTGTCCATTTATTTACTTTGATTGGACATTGCTTTGATTTTAATATAATGATGCTTTCTATTAATTATTGTGTGTAATATGGATAATATTATTATACTTAAGAATTTTATAATATTAAGACCTGTAAAGGAGGCCGGTTCCAATGAACCGGGCATTGTGGGGGATGCTGGGCCATTTCTCACCTTCCCCACACGTACCCAACTTTCCGAACCCATTATGGGGTTGGGGATTCCTTAGGAATCGAGTAATCCACCCCTTTCTTTTTTCCCGGCCAGTCCAGGTGGCTAATCCATTTTCTCCGAACTTAGGTCCGTGTTCTCTAAGGCCCCGAGACTAAACAGTGCCGAAGTCACAAGAACCATTCCACCGGGAGTGGGGGCGAAAATCCCTGCTCATAGTGGCAACTCCACTGGGGATAGGAGAAGTTGATTCCGTGGTCTTTATATTATTCTATTCTTTCTTATAATGATTTTATCCATTGCATCATTTTAGTTTGCATCGTGTGCGTGAGTTAGGACGCCCGTGTTACCCGTGTTGTGTTATGTAAGGGATACCATACTTTCACTCAAGGTATGAAGATCGAGCATGGCATAACCACTCATAGCCTCGTATCGTTTGGTATATACTTGCTATTGGAACCTAAGCCTTTCTACCCAAAGACTAAAGCTCATGTAATTGGCCAAGTTACTTTCCTTAGGTTTTACCCTAAATACATGTTGTTTGACTATGGTTAGTTTATCTTAGTCTAAATCATGGCTTATTTGGTTTGTTATTTTTCTAATATGACCTAAGTATATTGTAAGCTCAAAATAAAATTTTCTTTAAAATCCAAAAGACCAAAGCTATTTTTTAAAACTTTTCAAAATGGTCTTTGGACATAAGACTTTTTCTAAAAACAAATTAAAAAAAAATTCTTTGGCCCATGGCCCAAATACTAAGCCTAAAATCCATTTTTCTAAATGGGCTTAGAAGCAAAACTATTTTCACCCAACATTTTCTTGCAAAGAGCTTGCAAAAATATTTAGGTCAATTATGAAATACCAAAAATCAATTGTGGGCCTAGTTTACACTAAGAATAAATTAACTATGGGCTTGTTTTTGGCATGAACCACTAGTTACCTCTTTTCAAGTGAGAAATCTATTTATAATAAGCCTCTTAATTTTGTTTTAATCCAATATAGCATAAAAGCTACTTTAGTTGGTTGAATGGATTAAAACCTAATTAATGGGAATTATCATGGATTGATTTCCATTTTCAAGGATATAACTATTGGTTGAAACGTCCGAGGGAATTATTCGAAAGCAAGATACCCCACGTTGGTATTTTGTTAACCATATACCTAGGAAAAGAGACTCGCCATTCGTGTGTGGATGTTATAAGGTTGGAAGGAATGTCCTATTTATCCTTATTTGTTGTTTGTGCATACATGCATACATGCATACATTTGCATCTCATCTCATTGATCCTCTCTGGCTCACAGACCTGGATTATGATAGTTCTAAAGCTTACAACAATCCGACCTATGCCGGAGACAAAGCATCTAGCAACGTCTCAATCACTTGCTCACCAGAAACAATGGAGCCCGAACAAATTCAAAGGATGGTTGATGAGGCTCTCAAAGCCAAGATGGAAGAAATCAAAGAGGCCCTAGCTGAGACCATGAAGAACCAATTGATTGCAATCTTAGAAAACCATGCCGAGGCATCTGCTAGCACTAAGAAACCAAAGGACAAAGGGAAGACCAAAGTTAGTGAAGTAGCTTTTGATGATGATAAGGTGATCATTGATGATGATGATTGGACTTAATATTACCAAGATCTTCAAGACAAAAAGGAACCGAAGGTTGTTGAGAACGCAACTATTGAAAAGACCGAGACATCCGATGTAGAAAAGATGATAGCTGATTTAGAAAAGAAATTTGAGAAAAAGCTGAAAACTGAAGAAATGTCCGAAGTTGACAAATTATTTGAGCTAGATGAAGAGGTCCCATACAAGTTCAAGATGCCATCTTTTGCTAAGTACAATGGCACCGGAAATCCTCATCTCCATGTGAAGCAGTATATCACTGCCATGCAGTCTGCTCGAGCTACTAAGGCTCAAACCCTAAAGTACTTCATGCTCTCATTGGACCCTGTTGTCAAAAATTGGTTCAATACCTTAGATGATGGAACACAAAAGAGTTGGGATCTACTTTACAAAGCCTTCATCCAACAACACGGATATAATGTTGAGTTAGAAGTTACTTTAATGGAAGCGGAGTCCATTAGACAAAGGCCAAATGAGAATTTTGTGGTATGTGAAGCGATGGAGAAGCAAGGCCGCTTTACTCAAGAAGAGGCCCGATGAATCTGATCAAATAAGGATGATTGTGAGAGGTGTGTTACCTAATCTTCGTGAGAGGATATCTCATACACTCATCCGCGATTTCAAAGATCTTCTCCAAGCTGGTCTACAAATTGAAGAGTGGGAAAGGGAGAAGAATCGCTTTTCAATAAAAAGGAATGAGAAAAGGAACTACCAGGCGGGCAATCAAAGCACACAAAAAGAAGTCGATGTCAATACAACTGGTCAAGCAAATAGAAGGCAGTTTTCAGATCTGGGGAAGCCTTTGCCTTGGGTCTTCGACAAGCTACAAAAGAAAGGGTTGTTACAACCATTGGCTCCTCGACCTTTGCCTAGTCCATTACCTCTAAAATTTGATACTAAGTCTTTTTATCAATTTCATCAGACTCAAGGACATGAGACTGATAGATGTACTCGATTAAGGCATGAGATCCAAGATTTGATTGATAGTGGCAAGCTACCTAAGCCGAATAAGCCCAACACCAAAGACAATCCATTACCAAGGTTCAATAGAGTACCTCCACTGGCAACCTTCATGGTGGGAAAAGGATTGGAAAAAAATTTTGTTTTATCCTCTTTTCAAGATGGGAATGTTGAAGATGTGAAGGGAAAAGAAGCCTAACTCAATGAACTTTCCTTAGCTTGAATGTTGCTTTTTAATCTTACTTTATTTAATATTTTGGAACTATTGTGTTTTTCAAATTTAAAGTTGCTTGAATAAATTACTTTCATCAAAATTTTTATTGGCCTTTGTTCATTTTGGTGCTCAACCAATGAGGAATCTAGCTTGATAATTCATGAATTAATATATTTATGCATCATGACTTGAATGACTTTACTAGGTAAGGGAATGGCTCTATAGCATTGAGTTGTGTATGCTTACTTAGAGAGGGCTCCTACATAATTATCTTTGTCTAGGTCTTAGTCAGTCTTAGAACATGCTTTGACAAACTTTTGAGGCGAAATTGAACTATGCTTATTTAAGGGAGAGATGATCTAGGCATTGTTTGATTAGCCAACGACTAGTATCCACCTAATTAAATATCAATCCCTAGTTGTCCCTTTGAGCCTTCATAAAATTTTAGCTTTTTATTGGCTTGCAAACTCCAATAACCTACCCTGAGCTGTTGTGATACTTTTGACAAGTCTTATGATTACTAAGATGAATAGGCAAGAAGCTCAAAGAAAGCAATGATTAGTCAAGATCATGAGGATAGTTGAAGTTTCAAGACCATGAAGATAGTTGAAGTTTCAAGACCATAAAGATAGTTGATGTTTTCAAGACCATAAGGGTAGTTGAAGTTTTCAAGTCCATAAGGGTAGTTGAAGTTCACTTAATATCTCTAATATATCAAGACAACATTAGAGTAACAAATGGTTTATCCCTGTTAATGAAGATTTATGTTACTCCCCTTATCCATTATTGGAAGCCCTAGTTGGTACAGACAAGACAACTCAATTTGAGCTAAAAAAAAAGGAAAACAAAAAAGACAAAAGAAAAGAAAAAGACAAAAGAGAGAGAGAGAGAGAAAAAAGAAAAAGAAAACCCGAAATGGTTCAAAGAGCCAACTGAGTTCTCTTTTACCTAAAGCAGCAAAAGGTTTCTATTTGGTTCATAAAGACCTTTTTTTTAGTTGGTCCAACCCAACCAAAGATTCAATCAAAATTGGAGAAAAGGAGGGAGACCATCCAGTTCTTGAAAGTTTTGTACTTGATAGTCCAACAAGAAAGAAAGACAAAATGATAAAATGTTCAAAGAAAGGGAAGATTAAGGAAAACAAAGAGAAAGAAAAGGGAAGAGTAAGAGAAATAAAGAAAAGGGAGAAGAAGAAAGGAAACAAATTTGGGTACCAAACTTTTTGCAAGGGCAAAGACTGTCCCTATCAAGATCCAGATTAATGCCAAGAAGATATAGAAGGAATTTGGAGTCTGGCAAGATTGCTCCCAGCTGCCTAAAGTTCAAACAAGAAAATTGTAGTGTGAAGGTTTGTCCATTGTGTCACACCATATCCTATTTCAAAATGGCCTTCACTTAAACCTATGTCCCTTATAGACCCCATTTCAAGCCTATCAAAGAGTTGTTGATCTCTCTTGGTAGGTAGAGTCTATTAGTGGAGATAGTTTGGATAAGCATGCATATGAGATAGACAATATTTAAACTCAAATGACACCTTTGGCCAAGTAATGTGTATGTGCCTATCTGAAGTGCAACAATTCTTGCTTAAATAGAAATGATTCCCGACTTTAGTACGGTAACTAGGGTTATCATGTTATAAATATATTAATTTGGAAAATCAAGTCCTGAGGTGCATTGACATTAATTTGGCAAAGCCAACATTTGATTTCAAAATCAAAATTAAAAAAAAAAATTTTGTCATACAAAGCCTTCAAGTTAAGGGAAGTATGTTGAACCTCCAAAGGACATATTGGGCAAAGGAAATGATTATTGACATGCTGAAACATAATTCGAAATGGATGCATCCCTGACTCTGCTGCTCAGGGTCTCCACCACTCATGTTTTCAACATCTTGAAGATGAAAACCACAAATGCAAAAGCTTTCGAGCATTCCATGCAAGACTTGAACAAACGTCAAAAGGAGTCAATGAGAACACTTCTGCTGATCACCTCAGTCTGTGAGTCAATAAAATCGCTGTAAGTATCATTCATGCATATCATGCATACACAAGCATGTCACATCGCACTTTCTTATCTTGTGTTGTCTATTCCTTGTCAAAATGAACAGCAAGCAATCAAAAGAAGATATCAAATCAGGGGGGCATAGAAAGCCCATTGCTTGAGAAAGCTCTAGTAATCTTGCAAAGAGAAGAAACACATGCTTATGTGAAGAACAAGACGGCAAAAACATCAATCAAAGCTTGCATGGATAATATCTTTGGTTTGAGCCTACACAGGGGGTAAAGTTTCTCCTTTTCAATTTTTTGGGTTTATATACCAAATATCTTTAAACTCACTTACAAATATTTTGCCACACAGGGGGGGCAAAGAGAGGATATAAGGTCCAATTAAAAATAGCTAAATCTTTGCAAAAAGGAAGAACAAAAGAATGGAACAATTAGAACT
The DNA here is from genome assembly GCA_947685225.1 of Garcia nutans. Classification (NCBI taxonomy): domain Eukaryota; kingdom Viridiplantae; phylum Streptophyta; class Magnoliopsida; order Malpighiales; family Euphorbiaceae; genus Garcia; species Garcia nutans. Next base: position 43,016,124 of record CANTUV010000031.1, read on the forward strand.
CTCAAAAGAATGAAGATGCAAAAGACGAAAGATCAATCGAGCTAAAAGAGCTGAAGCCAGGGTAAAGACCCGACCTCCAATGGATAAAGGCCAATGTTTCAAGGGTAAAGACCCGATGTCGAAGGATGAAGATCCATTTTCAAGGGTGAAGACCCGATCTCAAAGGATGAAGATCCATTTTCAAGGGTGAAGACCCGATCTCAAAGAATGAAGATCCATTTTTAAGGGTGAAGACCCAATCTCAAAGGATGAAGATCCATTTTTAGGGGTGAAGACCCGATCTCAAAGGATGAAGATCCATTTTCAAGGGTAAAGACCCGATCTCAAAGGATGAAGATCCATTTTCAAGGGTGAAGACCCGATCTCAAAGGATGAAGATCCTTAATGAAGACCCAATCTCAAAGGATGAAGATCCATTTATAAGGGTGAAGACCCAATCTCAAAGGGTGAAGACCCGATCTTAAAGGATGAAGATCCATTTTCAAGGGTGAAGACCCGATCTCAAAGGATGAAGATCCATTTTCAAGGGTAAAGACCCGATGTCAAAAGATGAAGATCCATTTTCAAGGGATGAAGATCCATTTTCAAGGGTGAAGACCCAATTTCAAGGGATGAAGATCCATTTTCAAGGGTAAAGACCCAATGTCAAAAGATGAAGATTCATTTTCAAGGATAAAGACCCGGCCTCAAAGGATGAAGATCCAATTTGATGGTGAAAAATCACAATGCATAAAACAGCCAGAGCAGTCAGACTTCCCAAATAAAAGGTTAGTCAAATCAAATCAATCTCAAAAAATTAAGTCTTTTTTCTTTTCACTCTCTTTCACTAAGGTTTCAGATCATTCAAGCAGGGGGTAAACTGTAAACCCTTAATTTTTGACCCAATCCGATCTAATATGTTTTATTTAGCCCAAAATGATTTTTGTTGTCTAATTGGTCCAAAATAATTTTAATTAAGTAATTTTTACCTTAGTATCTAATTTTTATTAATAAAAAATAAAAATAAACAATTAAAAATTAAAAATTAAAAATAAAAATAAAATCGGAGTCGAAAAAAAAATCGGTAGCGAAAAACAGTCGTGGGGGCCCGTGGACGTTTTGCGGGCGGCACGCCCGTAGGCCCAGCACTTCACCTGCAGGCCTGCAGGCATTTCGCCTGCAGGAAATTCCTGCGGGTGAAATAACTTCCCGCAGGATTTTCCTGCGAGCTGGCATGCCGACTGGCCCCAGCCACGGGCCCGGCTGCCCCAGTTTTCGCCAGCGCAAAATTTTTCGACGCAAATTTTTCGAAACCTAATCCAATTAGGTTTTAATTTCTTTTTATTATTATTATTACTTGACGTGTGTAATTAGGAATAAACAACCTAAAACCATTATAAATAAGGACCAATATAACCAAATTGGGAAAAAAAAAAGAGGCAGTAGCTTGATTTTTTGAAACCAAATCACTGAAGGAAAAGGGAAACTCAATTCAAGTGATTTTTAAAAGTAGTAGCAGCACGAATTAAGCAATTAAAAGGCAACAAAGGCTTGTCTTTGGAGCTAGTTCACCCAAGAAGAATTGTTTTTGGAGGAATCAACAAAAGAAGGTATGTTAAATTCTTTTTGATTTTTGTTTTCACAGTAGCAAACCTATGAAATTAAGGTTTTTTAAATAAAAAACTTTAGAACTTTAATTTAAATTTTCCAAGATTAAAACACTAATACATTACTTTATTTTCCAAAAAGACTTAAAATTATTATTTTTTGCTTCTTCAAAAGTCTCAAAACCCTAATTGAACAAATTCTTTAACAAAACCAAAACTTGTTTCTGTTTCTTTCAAATTTTTAAAATAAGTTCTATTTCATTCAAAAAATCTTCAAAAACATCTTTTCTACTTATAAAAACTTCAATCCGTGTGTATAAATTCATAAAACCTCATGAAATCATGAAATTGTCTTTTTAAACCCTAATTCAACAAATCACCCGCATAAAACCCTAATTCAACTTTTAAACCTAAAATAGTAAACCCTAACTTTTTCTAAACTTTAATCCTTTAAAACATAAAAAACATAAAAACACAAATATGCTAATTTTACACAGTAGCTTAAAAATACAATTTAAAATCACAAATTAAAGTACTTTAAAGTGTCTAAAACCCTAGTTTCATGATTTCACCATTCAAACCTTAATTTGGTTAATCAAAGAGTCTTACCAACCTTTTAAAACATAAAACCCTCATCTATTTTAACTCCATAAAAATTCACATTAGCTATAATTGAACTTTTATTTGCTTTATTCAATTCCATATTTATTTATACCTTGATTTATCTCTTATGCTTTAATCTATTTAATTTCAATACTTGATTTATTTAATTTATCATGGATGGATGTTTATTTTATTGATATTTAAATACTTTTAATGAATGATTTATTTATTATGGATGATTATTTACTTTTATCAATCAATTTAGATTTCCAAAAGTTGTAAGAGGTATGTTTCCACTTGGTGGATACCTCATTATTTAAACATCATGTAATTTAATTTACTTTTCTATTTTAGAACTTATGTAAAGGGCATGTTTCTACCTTTTGGTGGGTGTCCTATTTAGGCATGTGATGTAAGGACATGTTTCCATCCTTGGATGGGTGTCCATTTATTTACTTTGTTTGGACATTGCTTTAATTTTAATATAATGATGCTTTCTTTTAATTATTGTGTGTAATATCGATAATATTATTATACTTAAGAATTTTATAATATTAAGACCTGTAAAGGAGGCCGGTTCCAATGAACCGGGCATTGTGGGGATGCTGGGCCATTTCTCACCTTCCCCACACATACCCAACTTTCCGAACCCATTAGGGAGTTGGGGATTCCTTAGGAATCGAGTCATCCACCCCTTTCTTTTTTCCAAGCCCGTCCGCGACTCCATTTTCTCCGGACTTAGGTCCGTGTTCTCTAAGGCCCCGAGCCTAAACAGTGCCGAAGTTGCAAGAACCATTCCACTGGGAGTGGGGGCGAAAATCCCCGCTCACACATTGGCTGTGTCCCTCATCCAAGGCAACACACACATGTACGGCCTAAGTTAACAAGCCACTGCCGTGTCCTTCAGAACAAATTGGCAGAAGCAGACACTGGGAGAAGTCATGGCCAAGCCACTGACCATGTCTCACTTGATAAAGCCAAAGAGTGAAACCAAAGAAGCAAAGACAGAAGTGAACACAACCAAGAGACACAACCAAGACATTGGCTGTGTCACATGACACGGCCAAGGCCTTGGCCGTTTCTCATCTAAAGAACAAAGCAAGGATGGAAGCAATGGAGAACACACTCAAGAGACATGAACAAGTCACTCATGTTTCATATGGAAAAGAAAGGAGGTTTTGAGGGAACCATGGACACGGCCACATGACTTGGCCGTGTCCATAAGAAAATGAGTGACACGGCCAAGTCACTCATGACTTGGTTGTGTCTTGTGAAAATTCTATCTATCATTTTGTACAAATTGTGGGACAAAATGGGGGGACAATAGGTGATATCTTTTAAAAAGAAATAATAAAAGATAAAAAAGTTTGCCTAATTTATGGAAAAAATTATAAAACAAAGAAAATGGTGGGAGATAAAGTGTGCTGTGTGAGTTGTCAAGAAATGGATCTTTCTTAAAAAAATTAAAAGAAGATGAGAGGAGTGGAGTATATACACGTTGGCTATTTTTGAAGATGGGAGTTCTGAGTTTTTGTTCTTGATTTTTCAAAAGGAGAGACACCATTCTCTCTTCATCTTCATTCCCATTCACCTTTCATTTCTTCCATAGACAAGAGCCAATCAATATTGGGGATTAAATTGAGTGAGCAAGTTTCTTAGACAATTAGGGTTTGAAGAAAGCTTGATTTGAGTTGAAGCTTGAGAAAGTTACATTCCATCCTTCAAGAGGAGAGCCATTGATTTAGGAAGCTTGAAAGTTGTTCATCACACATCAAGGTGGAAGCTAGGAGGAAGACAAGTAGTCCAACTTTTGGCATCTACAAGGTGTTTTTCATATTCTCTTTTTTGATTCATTTACAGACTGTTGTTGTTTTTATTATGAACATTAATATTACAATGCATAATTTTGATTTGACGAATGTTGAGATGGATATTTGTTTTAAATTGATGATGAGCTAATTCACTCATGCCTTGGGTTGTAATAGATTTAATTAGATGACTTGATTTGATAATTCCATTAGTATACCTTGTTGTTAGTTGATTGCATTGGATTGATGGACCAAGAAGTGAAATTCGATATTGGAACTATGTAATCAACTACCCTAAGAATGAACTAGAAATATAAGTTCTAGGGTTTATTAATTTGCAAATTCAAAACAATTGGTTGTTGTTAATTCATGATTTTTTCTATACACGCTTTGATTGATATTTGTATATTGTCTAGTTCCTCGGACATGCATGCATTTCTTCTTTTGCAAAATGACTGGAGCTTCCTCAAGTAATGGGTCTTCCATGCCCCCTGATTCCATATTCGTTTCATGTTTGTTCATAGAGTATCTGTTGTTTACTTTTGACAAATAATAGGTAACACAAGATAACAAAATGTAATATGATATGCTCATGCATAGTATGCCTGGATAATACTTACAGTGGTTCTATCAACTCACAGATTGAGGTGATTAGCTGAAGTGTTCTCATTGGTTCCTTCTAGATGCTCATTCAGGTCTTGCATTGGAATGGCAGAAGGCTTCACATTTACGGCTTTTATCTTCAAGATGTTGGGGACATGAGTGGTGGAGACCCCTAACAGCAGAGTTAGTGATACATTCATTTCAAACTATGATTCAGCATGTCAATTGGTAGCTTCTTCATAGCCTTGCCAATAATCATTTCCTTTGCCCAATGTGTCCTTCGAGTTTTGACAATGCAACACACATCCCTTAACTTGAAGGTTTATGCATCAAGAAAATAGTTTTTTTTTAACTAATATTTTGGCTTTCTCAAATTAGTGTCATTGTACTTCAGGACTCGATTTTTCAAATTAACATATCTATGACATGACAACCCTAGTTACTGTACTAAACTCGAGAATAATTTCCATTTAAGCAAGAACTGTTGCACTTAAAATAGGCACATACTTATTTCTTGATCAAAGCTCTCATCAAATTTAAATATTGTCTATCTCATATGCATGCTTATTCAAACTATCTCTACTAATAGAATCTACCTACCAAGAGAGATCAATAGGTCTTTAATGGGCTTGAAACAGGGTCTATAAGCTGCATGGTTTACGTGAAGGCCATTTGTAAGCTGGAGTCGTTATGACACTATAGGCAAACCCTTACACTACAAATTTCTTATTTAGATAGTTGGAAGCATGAAAAGATAGAGCTTTGAACATTCTTCTTTCTACTTAACATGAAACTGGATCTTAATTAGGACAGTCTTTACCTTTGTAAAAAGTTTGGTACCCATATTCCTTTCTTTTTCTTCTATTCCCTTTCTCTCTCTCTTTTTTTCTTTTTTTAATAATTTGTTTCCTTTAACATTTTATCATTTTGTCCTTCTTCCCTATAGGACTGTCAAGTACAGGACTTTCAAGAACTAGATGACCTTTCTTCTATTTTAATTTGTGTTGGACCAATTTAAGTCAAACTGTCTTTACCTTCTACTACTTTAATTAAAGGAAAACTCAGTTGGCTTTCTTAACTGCCTTTTGTATTTTATTTTATTTTCCTTTCCTTTTCCTTCTTCTCTTCTTCTTCTTCTTCTTCTTCTTCTTCTTCTTCTTCTTCTTTCTTATCTTATCTTTTTTTTTATTTTCCTTTCTTCTTTTTCTTTTCATTTCTTTTCTTTTTGTTCCTTATTGATCATATGACTTGCAAAAAGTGTAACAATAGCTCATGGTATGTCATTAGGTTTACTAGCCAATGAAGAGAAAGCTAAAATCTTATGAAGGCTCAAAAGGACAAACTAGGGATTGACATTAATAGGGCAGATACTAGTTGTTGGATTACCAAAAAATTCCTAGATCATCTCTATGTTAAATAAGCAGAGTTCAATTTCACCTCAAAAGTTCGTCAAAGTATGTTCTAAGACTGACTTGGACTAAGACAAAGGTAATTTTGTAGGAGCTCTCTCTAAGTAAGCATACACAGCTGAATGCTATAGAGAAATTTCCTCACCTAGTAAAGTCATTCGAATTATAATGCATAAATATACTAATTTATGATTATCAAGCTAGGCTTATCATTAGTCAGGCACCAAAATGAACAAAGACCATGATATATTTGATGAAAATAATTTATTCAAACAAACATAATTTGAAAAACATAATTATTCCAATTATATATTAAAGGAAGCAAAATAAATAGAGCAACACTCCATGCTAAGGGAAGTTTGTTGAATAAAATTTCTCCTCATTCCATAAATTCAATACTCCTGTCTTGAAAAGAGGATAAGACAAAATCTTCCTCCAATCCTCTTCCTACCATGAAGGTTCCTAGTGGAGGTACTCTTCCAAATTAAGGCAAAGGATTGCTCTTGGTATTAGGCTTATTAGGCTCAGGGAACTTTCCACTATCAGTCAAATCTTGAATCTCATACCTTAAAAGAGTACATTTATCTATCGCATGCCCTTGTATTTGATGAAATTGACAGAAGGCCTCGACATCAAAGTTCGTTGGTAGAGGATTATGTAGCTGTTGAGGAGCCAACAGTTGTAACAACCCTTTCTTTTGTAGCTTATTGAAAACCCAAGATAGAGGTTTCCCTAGCTCTAAGAATTGTCTTCTATTTCCTTGACCTGTTGCATTAACATTAACTTCCTTCTGGGTGCTTTGATTACCCGACTGGTAGTTCCCTTTCTCATTCCTTCTTGCCAAAAAGCGGTTTTTCTCCCTTTCCCACTCTTTGATTTACAAACCAACTTGCAAGAGATCCTTGAAATCCCTTATAAGGGTGTGAGACAACCTCTCACAAAGGTTGGGTAGGATGCCTCTCACAATCATCTTAATTTGGTCCAACTCATCAAGCCTCCTCTTGAGCAATGCAGCTTTGTTTCTCCACCTTTTTACATAATCAACAAAGTTCTCATTTGGTCTTTGCCTAATGGTCTCCACCTCCATCAAGGTAACTTCCAGCTCGACATTGTACCCATACTGCTGGATGAAGGCCTTATACAATATATCCAAATCTCTTTGGGTACTTTCCTCTAAGGTGTTGAACCAATTTTGGACAACAGGGTCCAATGAGAGCATGAAATATGTTAGAGTTTGAGACTTAATAGCTCGAGTAGACTGCATAGCAGTGATGTATTGCTTCACATGGAGATGAGGATTTTCATTTCCATCAAATTTTGCAAAGGAAGTCATCTGTAACTTGTATGGGACCTCTTAATCTAGCTCAAACAACTTGTCAACTTCAGACATTTCCTCAATTTTCAGCTGCTTTTCAAATTTCTTCTCCAAATATGGAATTAGCTTCTCCACAACAGATGTTTTAGTTTTTTACACAGTTGCTCTTTCTACAACCTTCTGCTCTTTCTTCTTATTTTGGGGATCTTGGAAGTATTAAGCCCAGTCATCATCATCATCATCATCATCATCATCAACGATGACTTTATCATCATCAAAGGCTACTTCACTGACCTTAGCCTTCCCCCTTGTCCTTGGGCTTCTTTTGTGCTGGCAGATGCCTCAGCAATGCTCCCAAAAGTGCAGCCAATTGGCACTTCATAGTCTCAGCCAGGACTTCCTTCAGTTCTTCCATCTTGACATTGAGGGCATTGTCCACCATCCTTTGAATTTATTTGGGATCCATTGCTTTTAGTGAGAAGCTAATTGAGTCGCTGCTAGATTCTACGTCATTGGTGTAGGTTGGGTTGTTGTACTCTTTCAAACTACTATACTCCAGGTCAGTTAGCCAGAAAGGATCAATGATATGTTATACAGTGCGTGTATTCATGTATGCACAAAAAACAAACAAACAAATATAACTAGGACATTCCTTCCAACCTTGTAACTTCCACACACGAATGTTGAGTCTCTTTTCCTAGGTATATGGTTAACAAAATACCAATATGGGATATTTTATTTTTGAAACATTCCCTCAGACAATTTTAACAAATAGTTAAATTTTCAAACATGGAAATCAGTTCATGCTAATTCCCATTAATTAGGCTTTAATCCATCCAATCAACTAAAGTAACTTTTATGCTATATTGGATTAAAACTAGATTAAGAGGTTTATTACAAATAGATTTCTCGCTTGAGATTCTCAACCTAGGTAAAATGTAAGAAAAAGAAATATTTTGATTTTAAAAGTTGGATTTTAAATGAAGTATATTCTGCTGTGTTTACAGATATAGGTAGTGATGGCATCTCAGTCACGTCAGTCTGTAGAAGGTAGTGCTGAGAGTGTAGCTCCTGAAGAGGGTAGAGATGGAGCTAGGGTTGATAGAGCTGGAGAGGCCCCTGCTTCTGTGCCAGGGAGATCAACTACTGATGAGGTTCCACCATGTTGGTTATGGCATGTGGTAGAATTATTGAGGGGAGCTCCCGTACAACAGCCACCACCGCCACCACAGCCTCAAGTGCCGGTGAGGCATTATGATAAATTAAGGAAGTATGGAGCTGAGGATTTCTTGGGCACTACAGATCCTGCGGTAGCTAAGCAGTGGTTGGATAAAGTGCAGAGGATATTTATTCAGTTGCAAGCTACTCCTGATGAGAAATTTGATTATACTAGATCTCTTCTTCAGAAAGATGCTTATGATTGGTGGAAGACGGTTCCTCATGCTATGGATGATCCACCTACATTATCTTATAATGATTTTCTGAGGGAGTTTGAGCTGAAATATACTCCGAGGGAGTATAAAGATGTCAAGAAGATGGAGTTTCTAAATCTGAGGCAAGATAACCGGACAGTGACAGAGTGTAACACCCCCACATCCATTACATGCACACTACAATACCACAATGTAGCATACATGCAATAAACATAGGGATGCTACGGATTTTATTAACATTCAAAACATTTTATATACTACCATAATCTTTATCATTATATATTATAGAAAAGAAGTCATTAAATTATAGTATAAAATAAATTCAATATATACATACATTCATACATTTAATTATTACACAGCGGAAGTTATAAAATTATTTACATATATGAAAACATTTAAATCTGTATTTACAAATATACATATATTTACATTATAAACAATATTTTACAAAACATAAAGAAGTTATACTTGATTGGCAAGTCTGCTCTGATCTTTAAGTCCAAAATCAACACCTCAATGTCTACTCTCACTAGGTTTCGAAGAGCTCTCGGGTTCAACTCTATCACCTGCGCGATTAACACTATCACGCTAAGCCAACGGCTTAGTAAGACAAATCATGCTAATGTTATGCTTTAATGCAATGCAATGTTTCATATATGTATTAACAAATCAACATCAATGATACACACTCAATCAATAAAGATCATATTCAACAGACAATATTCCGTGAATAGTCCGTTTCATCATTTAAGTAATATTAACATTTCATTACATTAGAACATCATTTATGATATACATAAAACCTAGACACCTATGGGCCCATCAAGTATTTAATACGATATTCAGAATTCAGAGTTACTGGTTTGGTTCATAAACACAATTATCAAGCCCGTAGGCAACAAATACATATATATCTCTATCCATGGATAGCGTAACAGACCCAGTCTCTTGGATCATCAACTCATCTAACTCGAGGAGATGATCAACCCGGCAAGACTGTTACAAATCAAATATCTCATAATATCAATTATCATTGTGTAACAGACCCAGTCTCTTGGACCTCAATTCAATTCAATTTGAAGAGATCCTCAACCCGGCAAGACTGTTACCTTTCATTAAATAGGCATACCTCCAAAAACCAGAACTCTGAAACTGAATATCATATTAAGCATACACTTATTTCTTATTCTCTTTATCAAACTCTTTCTCAATCTTCCTCATCAATTAGGCAAATATGCCATACATCATTCAATTGTATCATCATAGCCAATCACAATGGCTTTACATCACATTTCAAATCACATTACAATACTTCATCTTTCAAATACACCATCATATCCTCAACATATCCATCACATTATACATATAGCATTATTGATATAAACATAACAAAACACATTACTCATCACATAAGTCACAATACATGAAATATCACATAGTATCATATGCATTACCATTATCATCATATATATGATCAAGCTCAACTTCATATGCATCATCAATGCAATGTCACATGTATGCATCAACACAAGATTTGTACTTACCTCAATCACAAGTCACACAACTCTAAACACCTTCCTTCTTGCAAAGTTCTTCACTTCCCAAATTAGGGCAAAACACCTTCTATCAAACCCTAATCCAAAGAATGATACAATCCATCAATTCCAATACCATTTAATCACTTAATAACTTCATCTTTAACCTTAAATCACAAAATTACACTTCAACATCATTCATTATAGACCATGGTCGTGGCCACCATAACCACCACGGGCGTGGGGTACAAAACAATTCTGCCACTCAAGCTTCCATCCTCCACGGCCATGGCACCAAAAGCCTACCAATGGCCACGGCCATGGCCAATCAAGGCCACGGGCGTGGCATCCAGAAGGCTACTGCCCTCAACCAAAATCCCATTTCCAAGTCCAAAATTCCAACAAACACCAACCACAAGAAGATCTTTGAAAATAATGAAGCAAACACAAGGAAAACATCATGTAACACTTCAAGACCCTAAAACAATATCAACTCCAACACTTCCAACAACAACACCTCTTAAACTTCTTCACTTAAAATCAAAAACAACATTTAAAAACTCATTACAAACACATTTAATCATCATCTCAACAAACCAAAAATTCATTTCCAACTCCACTTCAAAAGAACAAAAGAAAATCAAGAGAAAGGACTTACCAAAGTTGATGAATTTCACAAATCTTCCACTTAATTCCTTGAATCTCCTATCAAATTGAGTTTAGAACTTCAAGCCCTCTCTAGCTCTTTCTCTTCTTCAATGGCCGGCACACACATGAGAAAAGACAAGAAAATAAACTCAAGTCAACCACTTCTTCTTCTTTTAATCTCCACCATGCAATTCCTACAAGGAAAATTACCAAAACACCCTTAACCATTTGTTCTAGCTTTTGTCCCTTGCATGCCCATATATGTAATTTCACATATCCCATAAAAATATCTCTCTTCCATTGACCTTGCATTTGACCAACTTATATGTTATATATATTAACATATAAACAACATATACACTTTTCTCTAAACCCTATTTTCTTTCCCAAAACACATATACATAACCATTCTCTTCTCAAATTCTTTTCTTCTCACATAACATATACATTCAATCCAATTTAAAACAACAACAACAACAACAACATAGTCAAAACTTCTAGGGCATACATGAGGATATTACATAGAGTATGAGATAGAGTTTATCCGGTTAAGTCACTATGCCAGTGCGATTATTTCTGATGAAATTGACCGGTGCAGGAGATTTGAGGAGGGGTTGTGGCCCTCTATTATGTGTATTTTTGCTGGTTCTCGGTATCAGGATTTTTCACAATTGGTTGCAGCAGCTAGAAGTGTTGAGAGCATAGGGTATTGTAGCAGCTACTACTGAAGAAGAGAGCAGAGTTATGAGATCCCAGTTTGAGGCAGGGTCTTCATCTATGAAGAGAGGCAGAGGAAATTTTATTCCGAGAGTCAGTAGGAGCCAGAGGCAGTCTGGTAGGTCAGTTCAGTATCAGAGGCAGAGACCGAGATATACAGTTTCTGTAGCTAGTGCTCCGACTCTAGTGGTTCAGAGATCTACTCCACCTATATGTGTTCATTGTGGTAGGACCCATGGGGGTGTTTGTTGGAAGACGGGTGGATCGGGAGTATGCTTTAGATGTGGGTCACCAGCTCATTTTATTAAAGATTGTCCTGAGCCACAAGATGATAGACAGACTAATACTGCAGCTTCTCAACCCAGTGTCAGCAGAGGTGGTCGAGGGGGCAGAGGTTTCAGTAGAGGTGGTAGACCTAGGTTTAGTCAGAGAGGAGGATCTTCATCCAAAGGTAGTAGGCCAGATGAGGCCAGATCTTCTCAGAGAGTATATGTGATGCAAAGGCAGCCGGATGCTTCAGCAGTTATAGTGGGTACATTTTCTTTATTTGATATCCCAGTTCTTGCTTTGATTGATCCAGGATCTACTCATTCATACATAAGTGCATCTATCTTGCCTGTGTCTGAATTGCATTCAGAGTCCTTAGGATTTGATGTCTTGGTGACAAATCCTTTTGGGCATAGTGTGGTAGTTAGTAAGGTGCATCGGGATAGTGCAGTTGTGGTGCAAGGTGAGGAGTTTTTGGGTGATTTGATTGAAATGCCTTTTAAGGAATATGATCTAATCTTAGGCATGGATTGCTTGTCTAAGCATGGAGCTGTGGTAGACTGTCAAAAGAAGTGTGTTACTTTGAGAACCGGTGATGGTAGAAGTGTGATGGTGTCTAGTGAGCAGAGACAACTTGCATCCTTGTTTGTATCAACTGTAGCAGCTAGAAAGTTGATTAGAAAAGGGTGTGATGCTTATCTTTCTCATGTTGTGGATACCAGAGTAGTGGGTTCTCAACTTGATAGTATACCCACAGTTGCGGAATTTCCAGATGTTTTTCCTGAGGAATTTCCAGGGTTGCCTCCTGAAAGAGAGGTGGAGTTTGGTATCGAATTGTTGCCTGGTACCACCCCCATCTCTATTACTCCTTATCGAATGGCACCTGCTGAGTTGAGAGAGTTGAAGGTGCAGTTGCAGGAGTTGTTGGATAAAGGGTTTGTTCGCCCTAGTGTTTCTCCATGGGGAGCTCCTATTTTATTTGTGAAGAAGAAGGATGGTACTTTGAGGTTGTGCATTGATTATAGGCAATTGAACAAAGTATCTATCAAGAATAAGTATCCTTTGCCTAGGATTGATGATCTCTTCGATCAGCTGAAGGGAGCAGCAGTGTTTTCCAAGATTGATTTGAGATCAGGGTACCATCAATTGAGGGTTAGAGCTGAAGATATTTCTAAAATAGCTTTTCGCACAAGGTATGGGCATTATGAGTTCTTGGTGATGCCTTTTGGATTGACGAATGCACCTGCAGCTTTTATGGATTTGATGAATAGGGTGTTTAGGCCCTATCTGGATCAGTTTGTAGTGGTCTTTATTGATGATATTTTGGTGTATTCGCGTAATGCAGAGGAACATGACAAGCATTTGTGAATTGTGTTGCAAACCATGAGACAGAAGCAATTGTATGCTAAACTGTCGAAGTGTGAGTTTTTGCTTAATCAAGTGACTTTTCTCGGTCATATAGTTTCAGCAGATGGTATAAGAGTTGATTTGAGTAAAGTTGAGGCTATTTTGAATTGGAGTCCACCGAAGTCTATAACTGAAGTTAGAAGTTTTCTGGGTTTGGCAAGCTATTATCGACGGTTTGTGAAAGGTTTTTCTTTGATAGCTACTCCACTCACCAGATTACTTTGGAAGGGAGTTAGATTTGTGTGGACAGATCAATGTCAAACTAGTTTTGAGCAGTTGAAAGAAATCTTGACTCAAGCGCCTGTTCTTACTTTGCCTGTGGAAGATAAACCATATGTGATTTACAGTGATGCTTCACATAATGGTTTAGGATGTGTTTTGATGCAAGAGGGTAAAGTAATAGCTTATGCTTCTCGGCAGTTGAAGCCGCATGAGTTAAATTATCCAACGCATGATTTGGAGTTGGCAGCTATAGTGTTTGCTTTGAAGATTTGGCGACATTATTTGTATGGAGAGAAGTATTTTATCTACACAGATCATAGAAGTTTGAAATATTTGGGTGTTTAGAGGGAGCTGAATCTTCGGCAGAGACGATGGTTGGAATTGATCAAAGACTACGACTGTTTGGTTGATTATCATCCTGGTAAGGCAAATGTTGTTGCTGATGCCTTAAGTCAGAAGTCTTTAGCAGGTTTGATTGTGTATTCGCTCTCGTTGCTTGTTGAATTGAGAGCATTGCATGCCAGTTTTGAATCATGTGATGATGGTGCGTTGTTAGCTCAGTTGTATTTGAGACCGATGTCGTTGGACCAGATAAGAGAGGCTCAATTGGTTGATAAGAAAATTCAGAAGATTGTTTCAGATTGCCAAAATGGGGAGAACCGCGATTTTCATGTGAGAAACGATGGTAGCCTTTGGTTCAAAGATAGGTTGTGTGTTCCTGATGATGCTAGTTTGAGAAAGGTTATTTTAGAAGAAGCACATTAGTCAGTTTTTGCTATGCACCCTGGGAGTACAAAGATGTATCAGGATTTAAAGCAGCATTATTGGTGGTCAGGTATGAAGAAGGACATAGCGGAGTTTGTATCCAAGTGTCTCACTTGTCAGAAGGTGAAAGCTGAGCACCAAGTTCCAACAGGGTTACTTCAACCTTTATCAGTGCCTGAATGGAAATGGGAGAGAGTGACAATGGATTTTGTGTCTGGTTTACCATTGACTCAAAAGAAGCATGATGCTATTTGGGTGATTGTTGATCGGTTGACGAAGACAGCTCATTTTCTTCCAGTTAGAATGGATTATTCTCTTGAGAAGTTGGCTGAGCTGTATATCAGTGAAATAGTGAAGTTGCATGGAGCCCCAATTTCTTTAGTGTCTGATCGAGATCCTAGGTTCACTTCGAGGTTTTGGAAGAGTTTACATGGTGCATTGGGTTCTTGATTGCACTTTAGCACTGCTTTTCATCCGCAGACAAATGGGCAGTCAGAGAGAGTGATACAGATTATAGAGGATATGTTGAGAAGCTGTGTCATTGATTTCTCTGGAAGTTGGGACAGATTTTTACCACTTGTGGAATTTGCTTATAACAACAGTCATCAATCCAGTATTAGTATGGCACCATTTGAGGCATTGTATGGTAGGAGATGTAGGACACCTCTATGTTGGAATGAACTTGGAGAAGGCAAATTGATTGGTCCTGATTTGATTAAAGAGGCGAAAGAGAAAGTGAAGACAATTCGAGATCGGTTGAGAGCAGCTTCAGACCGACAGAAATCTTATTCAGATTTGAAGAGAAGAGACATAGAATTTAATGTTGGAGATAAAGTATTTTTAAAAGTGTCTCCTTGGAAAAAGATTTTAAGATTTGGTCGAAGAGGGAAGCTAAGTCCTCGATTTATTGGATCTTATGAAGTATTGGAGAGAGTTGGACCAGTTGCTTATCGACTTGCTTTGCTGCCTGAGTTGGATAGAATCCATAATGTCTTCCATGTTTCTATGCTACGGAGGTACAGATCAGATCCATCTCATGTTCTGCAGGTAGAATCTATTGAGGTGAGTCCAGATCTGACTTTTGAAGAAGAACCAATTGCTATTTTGGCACATGAGGTGAAAGAGTTAAGAAATAAGAAAGTGCCACTTGTAAAAGTTCTTTGGAAGAATCATGCAATGGAAGAAGCAACTTGGGAGAGTGAGCAAGCAATGCGAGATCAGTATCCTCAACTGTTTCGGACTTGATATCAGGTAATTTCGAGGACGAAATTTCTTTTTAGAGGGGGAGAATTGTAATATCCCAAAGTAGGCCCTAAAAGTTTTGGAATAATTATTGTTGTATTTGGATTTAAGGTAAATGTTGAATTGGAAAGAGAAAATAATTTAAGAAAGAGTGTATATGTTGTATATATGGTAATATATACAACATATACAAGTCAATAGGGGAAAGTCAAAAGAAGAAGATATTTATTTATTTTAAAATAATTAAGTAATTAAAAAGGAAATTAAAATGAGTGGTAGAGAAATATTTGATTATTTTATTAAATTAATTGCTTGGTGGAGGTTTAAGTGGAGGTTGAGTATTTGACTTTGCATCTTTTCTTCTTCATTTTCATCTTCTTTTTCTTTTCTTCTTCTTGGTTGGCCGGGTATCCCAAAGACAAAAGAGAGCAAGAGAGAGTTTTGTTTCTAAGATCAAATTGAAGGAAGATTCAAGTGATTAAGTTGGAAATTTGTGAAGTTTCATCAACTTTGGTAAGTTTTCTCCTGATTCTCTTGTTTTATTTTGAGTTGTAATTGAGTTTGATTGTTGATATGTGATAGTGTGATTATGTTTGATTGTGGTATGTTTGAGAGTGTTGGAATTGAAGTGAAGATAAGAAGTTAGGTTGGTGTTGGTGTTGGAAGTGTGTGAGTTGTGTTTGTGTTAGGGTTTTGAATTGGTGATTGTTGTAGATGTTGAGTTTGATTAACTATTCTTGTAGATCTTCATGATAATTGTGGTTGATGAAGTTTAAAGCATATAATACATGAATTTGGTCCGAAACAGAAGCATCTTGGATGCCACGCCCGTGGCCCTTGGCTGCCACGACCGTGGCCATTGGAAGCCATGGCCATGGGGGTTTTGAGCAAAGGAGGCAGAACTATTTGTTAACCCACGCCCGTGGGGGTTGGGAGGCCACGACCGTGGGGTCCTAGAGATAGATGTTGGCTTGCAATTTATTATCTATGGGTCTAGTTTGAGACTAATAGGTGTATAATTGTATTGAAGATTCATGTGTATGTGTAATTAAGTGTGTATTATTCATTTTGGATTAGGTTGTGAAGAGGTTGAGTTGCCCTAATTCAAGTGGTGAAGAATTCTTGGAAGAGGAAGGTTATAGATTGGTGTGAGTTATTCTTAAGGTAAGTACAAACCCTACATTATTGCATACCTTTATATGACCTTGAGACTTAATACATTTGATTGTAAATGTGTTAAGTAATCTGTTGCATTGTTGATGCATATTCATAATATTATGTTTTGCATAATGTGAACTTTGTGGAATGTATGTTGAAGATTCTAAAGATATGATGATGTAATGAAAAATGAAATAGGAAATGTGAAAGATATGATGATCATTCAAAAGGTATGTGCAATGCAATTGATTTTTATGAATTACTTTAATGTGAATTGAAATATGATGAGATGTGATGCCATTATGATTGATTATAATGATTCAAATGAAATAAATGAGGCATGTTTGCCTAGATGATGTTGTTCAATGTAATTGGTTATGTATACTCTATTGAAAGAGATGTGAAGCCATTATTGTTGGCTATAATGATGTAAATGAGATGATTGAGGCATGGTTGCCTAAATGATGATGAGAAAATGAGAATGAAATTGATAATGAATTAATAAATGAATTGTGTGTCTAATGTGTTATTCCATTTTTAGAGTTTTGTTGTTGGTGGCATGCCTATAGTAACAATCTCTTGAAGTTAGGTTGGGCTTGATCCTTGAAGCCAAGTTGGGTTGAAGTTTAGCATGCTTAACTCCCCTTGAAGCTTGCTTGGATCTAGTCCTTAGCCTAATTGAGATGTTACAACCCTTGAAGCTAGGTTGGGTTTGGTTCTTGAAGCCAAGTTGGGTTGATACTTAGCATGCTTTGTTCCCCTTGAAGCTTGGTTGAGCCTAATCCTTGAAGCCTAGTTGGGATAATGATAATGATAAATGTGATAATTAAACCAAAACATTAACTCTGAAAGTCGAATGGCATATTAGTGTCTTTTGGGCCCATGCTTGTCTTTGCTTTAATATGAACTATGGAGTGAGATATAATGTTATGGGATGATTATAATACATGAGTAACTTAAATGTGGCTTGGGAAGCTATGTTGAGTAATGAAACTATGAAAATACAACATGATGTGTGGTATGTTTATGGATGTGGAAATGGTGAGTATTACTTCATGAATATTTTGGTAAGTTATTGAATAATGTAAGGTTTTGAAATATAATATTCTTTTGAATTGTTTATGAAACTTGATTGTGTGACATTGGCATTGCATTGAAGCATAATATTATTGTAGTTTGTACCACTAAGCCGTTGGCTTAGCGTGATTGTGGTTCATCGCGCAGGTGACAGGATAGAACCCGAGAGTTCTTCTAGACCGAGCTGAGTCTAGATTCTGAAGTGTGGATAGTGGACTTAAAGATCAAAGACTGACTGCCAAACATGTATAAATGTTATGTTTTTAGAAAATTTGGTTTTTGATGTATATATATTTGTAAAGGCCGCTATATTTTCTGCTGCGTATTATAGAAATGTTTTATCTATTGTATTTTTATAATATGTCTTAAATGTTTTAAGTTTTCTAATAATGTTGTTAAAAGGAATGAGTTGTGTGTTTAATAAACCGTAGCATCTCTATATTCAATATACGTATATTACATATATGATGGTATGTAGTGTGCGTATACGGGGTATAGGGGTGTTACAGAGTCTCTCAATTCGACCGCTAATTGGCACCTAGGGCGACCACGACATGCATATTTTGGTGGAAGTTTATATTTCCCTATTAAAGAATGCCTCATGAAATAACCGTTATAAACCCACTTTAATATTCAAAAAGGGCAACCGCACCTATCTCATGAGCGACCGTCCCAACAACCATAGCATGGGTAAGATTCCAGCAGCAGAGCATTTACACTCGATCGTTGAAGCAAATTTGAATGTAGCGACCATCCCTTATCTAAGGGTGACCGCGTAAGACATTGTAGCAACCATCCCAGTATCAAGGATGACCGCTACCTGCTTTAAACAGTCTATTAAAACAAGGTCTAAACTACCAAGACTTATTTCTCACTATCTATAACGGCTAGTTAGACCACATTGGCTATAAATTCACACATTATTATTCTGTTAAGAAGCATCTTTGAATTGAATAGCCAAGCAACATATTTTCTTTTATTACTACAATTAACATTTGAATTGTAATGAGTGTTGGGTGTGAGCATTAAAAACACTATTGTATTAGTTTGAGTGTGAGCTTGGAAACACTTAGGTTGTAAGAGTGAGCCTGGAAAAAACTCTTGTAAGGGTAGTAAGGTATATGATCTCAAACCAATTAAAAAGTTAGAGTTAAGCTTGTAAGAAGAAAACTCAAAGTTAATGGAACCTTAACAAGTTATTAAGGAAGTGGATGTAGGATTGGAGTAAATCTTAACCACTATAAATCTTGTGTGTTCTTTCTTCTACTCACTACTCAACCATTTATTTCTTCTACATTTCTTGTTTTTGAGTTTTGAATTCTTTGTTTCAATTCACCATCATTTCTCAAGAAAACCAATTCACCCCCTCTTGGTTGCCATCTTGGGACAACAATTGGTATCAGAGCTTAAAATTTCTTAAACTTAATTGTGAAATTTGATCCACTATGTCAACTTCTTCTTCATCAAACCCAACCTCTTATGGAAATCTTAACACTATCCCAAGACCCTATTTTGATGGAACGGATTATTCCTATTGGAAACACAAAATGTATTTGTTCCTAGATAGTGAAGGGATGGAGCTATGGGATTTTGTGGAAAGTTAGTGGAAACCACCTATTCATGAAGTTGATGGTCTTCAAGTTCCTCTTCCCAAAGCACAATGGTCAATTGTCAATGTTAAAGATTGATTCAAGAACAATAGAGCCGCTTCCATCTTGATGAATTCCATTTCAAGAGAATAAGGTGGAAGAGTTCAACACTTAATTTGTGCACATTGTATTTGGAAGACACTTGAAAACTATCATGAAGGTACCACTCAAGTGTGATTCACTAAGAAACAAATGCATGTTCATAAGTATGAGCTATTCAAGATGTAACCAAATGAAAATGTCACCAAATGACAAATCGCTTGCTTGCTATTGTCAATGAACTAAAGAAGTATGGCAAGATATATGATCAAGGTGATGTAAATAGCAAAATCTTAAGAGCCCTAAGAGCTAGAAAGAGCTTTGAATCAAAAGTATCGTCCATTGAAGAAGCTCATGATCTTAGCACATTGAGAACCGATGAGCTTGTGGGAAAACTACTCACATTTGAGCTACACAATGAAAAAGAAGAAGATCAAGGTGAGAAAGAAAAGAGAAAACCAATTACTCTCAAAGCAATCAAAGAAATTGAGAGCTTAAGCAACGAAGGTATTGATGATGAAGATGAAATGGCAATGTTCTCAAAAAGAATAAGTGAATGGAAAAGAAAGAGAAAGAGAAGATTACAAGCTAACAAAGGTACATTTCCTAAATCCTCCTTCAAAGATAAAGAAAAGAAAAATGAGGTAAAGTGCTATGAATGTGGTAAATCTGGTCATATCAAATCGGATTGCTTCAAAGTAAAGAACAAAAAGAAATGGGACAAAGAAAAGAAAAAGTCTCTCAAAGCCACATGGGATGACTCTTCTTCAAGTGAAGTGGAAGAAGAAGGAGAAGAAGGAATTGTAAACTTATGTCTCATGGCTATTAAAGATGACACCAATGATGTAACACCCCTTCCCAACCTACATGTGTAAGCTGAGTAGAGGTGCCACACTATTCTAATTGTTGCTACCAATTTACTTAGTCAAATTTTAGTTCTGATTTTTACAGAAATTTTGCCATAGTTCCGCCTAGAAATTTGGATCCCAAGTGTCGTCAAAACTTGTTTTTCTGATTTTTGAAAACATTTTACACATACCAATGTGAATAAGAATACCATCAAATTTAATGCACTCCCAATGAATCCACCTTATACCCTCAACTACAAACCTGCACGAAGAGTTCACACTTCTAATATAACATAAAGTAAAGATTTATGATTATTACATACTACTAACATACAATTATAACATAGAAAATCTCTTTTATATTTATTCATATACATGCCACAACTATCAACTCATAATGGAACTAAAAGATCTACCCCTGAGATTTGCTGTGGTCTGGTCGTTGCTTCCCCAAGATTTATCTACTGCTCCGAACCTACGAGTCAAGGAAAACTTAACTCGCTGAGCGTTGTCGCTCAGTGGGTACTTTACCAATAAAAATAAAAGTAGTACATGAAAGTATTCGAAGTAAAAAGGAAATAATAAAATCAACAATCAACCAACATTATACCAATAGAAATCGTGATACATTCAGTATGATATGTTTTCAATAATGTAAAATCATAATTCAAATTCATTTGCATTATATAGTTCAACGAAAAATAATATGTCTTTGATCCAGGCTCTACTGGGATATAGGGAACCATAGTGATAAGGCAGTGGCCCTCACCACTGTAACATAGGTGGCCCTCACCACCGATATCAGATCACAGGAATGGCCCTCACCATCGTGGTTATAACCAATGGGCCTCCCCATTGGCTTCAGTGGCCTCACCACTGAATAACATATCATATCACAATAATGAGCAGTACTGCATGCGTTAGTATAGTGCACCATACCCTTATCTACCACTCCCACTATCCAGTAGAGCATAAAGATTAAAATAATTCACTTTAAGTCTCAAACTTCATTTTAGAATGATTTGAGAAATCATTTTAATTCCCATCGCACTTTGCCATTTATGCCGCGCAACACATTCTTCAGTCAAACCATTCCCCTTTTTCGCATATTTAATATCCACAATAAACATATTAAACATTTCAAAGCATTCCTCAAAATATCCCAAATTGACCAAATGAATAGTGTTGCGGCGAGAAAAATCGGCAACGCAAAATGGCATGACCAAATGAATAGTAAAATCTGGGTTTTCGTCAAAATTTCAGTCCACTTCAGTCATGCATTTGACCAAGTAAATGATCTTATTTTTAGCTGAAATTTTACAGAAAACGTATTTCATATGTTGACTAATTGCATGTAAAATTTCGTTGAAAAATTCATTCATTTGCTGCCTCAAACGATTTCCACAAAAAGGTCCAGAAAGCTGTCTTTTTGGGACCATTTCGGCCCAAACACATAAAATGCATAGGATAGTTTATTTTTCTTTTGCAAATCAATATTAAGGCTTCTTTAATGGTAAAGTGAAGATTCAAACACTTCCCTTTGACAACTTTTGCATGTTTAACTCAAATCAATATATTTAAGCATCAACAACAAAACTTTCATAAACCAAAGTTTGTAAAGCATCAAACCAAAATTTATTATTCAAAAGTAAAGTACCAAACTAATTATTCAAAGGTAGAGTACCAAACCTTATTTCTTTAATTCCTCTTGGCTTTTCTTTCTTCTCCTTTTTTAATTCTTTATTTCTCCTTCAATCAATTCAAGATACAACATAAACCTTAGAATTTCAAAATAATAAATTATCCTCTATTTTTTTTCCAACCGAAACCCCTAATCCAACCTTATTAATCTTTCTATATCTTGGTTCTTCCATTTAATCAATTAATCTTATTATTATTATTATTATTTTTTTCAATTCCATATAAGACTCTAATTCCCAATCTTCCAATATATATATAACTACCTAAAACTAATACTAAAATTAAAGTCTACACACTTAAAAACCTTAAAACTTACCTTAAAAATCAAAGTTTGGAAAAACTTGGAAGTCTTTTGGGTGTTTCCCTTGTTGGCCGAATTTGGTGAGTGGAAAAAGAGAGAATTTGCTCTTCATATCACCTATATTTATATACAAAGGAAGTGATGATCACCTTGACCACTTGTCCACTTTTTCTCTTTCTTCATTTATTACACATTTATTACATATGCTAAATGTTCTCTTTTGATTGGCCAACCTTTGATTTTTATAACTTCCTTTTTCCTTTACTTCTTTCCACTTGTCTCTCTTCCCATTGGATCTCATAAAGTTGTCCCGGGTTACCCATCCGGTCCCGACACAAAACCGAGCCACATTACGTTCCGGCGATTAATCGATCATATCTTTTAAACCGTATAGCTCCACGAGTCAAACTATATATGGTTTTGATCCTCTCGACCTCTACTTTCTATTTATAAGATCTATTTTAGGTTTCTAAGTCATTTTGAAAAATTACCGGTAAGCCCTCAACTTTTTACAAAATTCCCTTTTGGTCCTATTTTTGCTCGGGTTTTCTCCGGCTTCGTTTCTACTGACGATCATTTCATATTTAACCTCTCGCCATTCTCTACGTACTCACGTCTTTATTTCCTACCCTAAATTCATGTATAACTTTAATTGGTAATGACCAAAATGCCCTTAGTCAACATTTCTTCATTTTTCTTTAACGGGACATTTCCTGGAAAAACCGTTACACGTCGTTGCGATCCGATTTTTCTCTACATTCCATTTTTGGAATCTGTTATATGCACTATTAAGAACATCCGGTGCAACTTTCTTTGAAATTACATCTACGTCCCCAACTTTATTAAAAATTACAATTATGTCCCTTCTGTCATACAACCTTATCTAGGGCTGTTATCAAGAATTATCTTCTCCTTTTCCCTACTCTCGCTATGCACGTGTCTACACTGCATAAATGCAGTAGGCGGATGTGATAGTTCCTTCCTCGTTAATTTAAGCTTCGTCCCGAAGCTCATCAAGTGAAAACAAATATGGGTATTGCTTCTTCATAGTTTCTTCGCGTTCCCATGTAGCTTCTTCTACTTTGTGATTCCTCCAAAGCACTTTGACCAATGGAATCTTCTTATTTCGCAACTCTTTGATTTCACGTGCTAGGATCTCTACCGGCTCTTCCTCATATGTCATTTCAGGCTGAATCTTAATATCTTGAACTTGTATGACGTGGGTTGGATCTGAACGATACCTCCTTAGCATCGAAACATGGAAAACATCATGTATTTTATTTAATTCAGGTGGTAACGCCAACTGGTAAGCTACCGGACCTACCCGTTTAATAATTTCATATGGTCCGATGAATCTAGGGCTTAGCTTGCCTTTTTGTTTAAATCGTAACACTTTCTTCCAAGGAGAGACTTTGAGGAACACTCTGTCACCTACCTCAAACTGTATGTCTTTCCTTTTTAGATCCGCGTATGATTTTTGCCGATCCGCTGCTGCTTTTAATCGGTCTCGAATTATTTCTACCTTCTCTTCAGTTTCCTTAACTATGTCTGGCCCCAACATCTTTTCCTCACTCAATTCTGTCCAGCAAACTGGAGTTCTGCATTTTCGACCATACAGTGCTTCGTAAGGTGCCATTTGTATGCTGGATTGATAACTGTTGTTGTACGCGAATTCCATTAAGCTTAGGTGTTTGTCCCAACTACCTTTAAATTCTAAAACGCACGCCCTCAGCATATCTTCTAAAATTTGAATCACTCTTTCCGACTGTCCGTCTGTCTGGGGATGAAATGCTGTGCTGTGGCAAGTTCGAGTTCCAAGGGCTGTTTGTAACTTCTGCCAAAAATTTGACGTAAAACGTGGGTCTCGATCGGATATGATCGAAGTTGGAACTCCGTGGAGACGTATAATCTCTTTGATATACAAGTCTGCCAACTTGTCTAGCGAGTAATCCACACGTACTGGTATGAAATGAGCGGACTTAGTAAGCCGGTCTACGATTACCCAAATCGCGTCATGTTTGTCCCTTGTCATAGGCAATCCTGTGACAAAATCCATAGTAATACGATCCCATTTCCAGGTTGGAATCGTAATAGGTTGTAGTAGCCCTGAGGGTAGTTGATGTTCTGCCTTCACTTGCTGACAGGTTAGACACTTCGTTACATGATCAACGATATCCCTTTTCATTCCTGGCCACCAATAATACTCCTTCAAGTCCCGATACATTTTCGTTACTCCTGGATGCATTGTATAAGAACTGTTATGAGCTTCTTGCAAAATCTGTTTCTTCACCTACTTGGACTTAGGTACCACCATTCTCTTCTTGTAGTAGAGAATACCATCAGGACGAATTTGATAGTCTCCTGAACAGTTCTCCTGCGCCTGTTGACTCCACTTCTTCACTTGTTCATCTTCCTTCTGAGCCTCACGTATTTGTTGATGTAAATTAGGTCGCACGTGCATTTCTGCAAAGATAGCTCCATCTTCTGTAGGTTTTAACATTACCCTCATAGCACTTAGCGCTTGCATTGACTTCCTACTAAGTGCATCTGCTACAACATTCGCTTTGCCCGGGTGATAATTAATCGTATAGTCGTAGTTGGCTAACCATTGCATCCATTTTCGCTGTCGCAGGTTTAAATCTTTCTGCGTGGGCAAATATTTCAGGCTTTGATGATCCGTAAAGATGTAACATTTTTCCCCGTATAAGTAATGCCTCCATGTCTTGAAAGCCAAAACAATCGCTGCTAGCTCTAAGTCATGCGTAGGATAATTCTTTTCATGTGGCTTGAGCTGTCGAGAGACATATGCAATGACTTTGCCTTCCTGCATCAATACACAACCTAACCCGATATGGGATGCATCGCTATAAATCACAAAATCTTTTCCTGATTCTGGTTGTGTAAGAATAGGTGCTTCAGTAAGTTTTTGTTTCAGCTTTTCAAAGCTCCTTTGACAAGCGTCGGTCCACTGGAATTTGGCATTCTTCTGAAGTAGCTTGGTCATAGGTACGGCGATCATGGAAAACCCTTTAACGAATCTCCGATAATATCCTGCTAATCCCAAGAAACTACGGACTTCCGTTACTGTCTTAGGTGACTTCCATTCCAATACTGCTTCTATTTTCTTGGGATCGACCCTTATTCCTTCTGCCGATACAATATGTCCCAAGAAAGCTACTTCTTCCAACCAAAATTCACATTTGCTGAACTTAGCGTATAACTGCTTCTCACGCAGGGTTTGCAAAACAATTCTAAGGTGACGATCATGATCCTCTCGATTCTTTGAATACACCAATATGTCGTCAATAAATACCACCACGAACTGATCCAAATACGGGTGGAAGATTCTATTCATCAGATCCATGAATACTGCAGGTGCGTTCGTTAATCCGAAAGGCATAACAATGAATTCATAATGTCCATAGCGAGTTCTGAATGCGGTTTTTGATATGTCTTCATCTTTAATTCTCAATTGATGATAACCCGATCGTAGATCAATTTTTGAAAAGACTCCAGCACCTTTGAGTTGATCAAACAGATCATCTATGCGAGGTAACGGATACTTTTTTTGATGGTCAGCTTATTAAGTTGACGGTAATCTACACACAACCTTAAGGATCCGTCTTTCTTTTTCACGAACAATATTGGTGCTCCCTATGGTGACACACTTGGCCTTATGAACCCCTTGTCTAAAAGTTCTTGTAGCTGTACCTTTAATTCTTTTAGCTCCGCTGGCGCCATTCGGTAAGGTGCGATGGATACTGGTGCAGCTCCCGGGTACACATCTATGATGAATTCCACCTCTCGTTTAGGTGGTAATCCAGGTAAATCATCAGGAAATACGTTGGGAAAATTGCATACAGTAGGTATATCTTGTAACTTTGGTGCCTCTTCTTTCGCTACTAATGCACATACCAGGTATGCCTCGCAACCTTTTTGCACTAACCTCTTAGCCGTCATGGCAGAAATAATGTTAGTTAGATAGTCCTTCCTTTTTCCTACTAGGGTCACTTCGTCACCGTCAGCAGTATACAAGGTAACTCTCTTCCGTTTACAGTCAACTAGTGCATCGTGCTTGGCCAACCAATCCATCCCAAGAATAGCATCGAATTCTTGAAATGGTAGTTCAAATAAATCTCCCCAAAAGATATGTCCGTGTATCTCTACGGGGCAATCTTTCACTACCTTCCTAGTAATCACCTCATTTCCTAATGGGTTAGTAACTAATATTCCCTCTTTCTCGAGTTCTACCTTTAGGTTCTCAAGTTTTTCATTTTTCGTGCATATATATGAGTGTGAAGAACCTGGATCTATTAAAACGTAAAGCGGAACCCCAAACATAGACAACTGACCTGCAATCACATCTAGCGCTTCTTCGTCTTCTCGCCCCCTCATAGCATACATTCTAGCAGGAGCCCTTGCTTCTGGTCGATTCACTGTTTTAGATTGCACACGCGACGGATTTTCGCTCCTTCCTCTGCCTCGGCCTCGACCTGCTGCCGCTTGCGATCTCTCAGTATCCCTAGGTAGATTCTGTATTCGCTGGGGACACTCTCGCATAAGGTGGTCAAAAGATCCACATATATAACATGCAAATGTTCGACCCCAACATTCTCCCGTGTGACGGCGTCCGCATTGATCACAGCGTGGATTATTATTTTCGCCTTCATTACCTCTTGGACCGATAAAGAAGTTACCTCCGCTTCGGCTGAATCCTCTTCCTTGTTCTCTTCCAGATCGTCCCGTACTAGCGACTGAGGTAGTTTGACTTAAGCCATCGCGAATCGATCCCTGGCTATAACCTCGACGTTGACCGCCTCCCGTGGAACCACTGCCTCGGAATCGTTTCCCTGATGATTGGTAGGTTCCCGAATAGTTCTGGGTACCTCTCTTCTGTTTCATCTTCTGTCGTCTATTCTGCTCGTCAGACTGACATTGCTCTACTTCTAGAGCCCTATTGACCAACTCGGAAAATTCTTTGATATTAGCAGCAATTAGCTGCATCCTAATCTCATTATTCAATCCATCCTGGAACTGCTTACATCTATCATGTTCGTTTTCAATTGTCTTCTTGGCATACCTACTCAGCCTAGTAAATTCCCTCTCGTACTCAGCAATGGTCAGTCGACCTTGCTTTAAGTGTAGAAACTCCTTTTTCTTGGCATCTAGGTATGCCTCCGATATAAACTTCCTCTTGAACTCATTCACAAAGAAATCCCATGTTCTCTGTTCCGGTGAAACTCATTGGTGAACTGTGTCCCACCATATATATGCTTCTTCCACTAATAAGGAAGTAGCACATATCACTCGCTCTTCTGGCGTACACTGTAACTGATCTAAGGCTCGTATTGTTCCTTCCAGCCAATACTCGGCTGTTGAAGAATCATCGTCCCTTCGAGCCTTAAACTCCTTCGCACCATACTTTCTTATCTTTTCTATTGGGGGTTTCCTTTCCCCTCCTACAGCAGGTACTGGTACGGGTGCTGGCGCTGGGGGTGGTGCTGGGGCAACGCCGGCTATCTGCCGAAGTACGGCAGCCATTTGTTGCAACATATCATTGGGAGTAGGAGCATCAGCGGGTGGTTGCTCAGATGCTGATGTCTCTGATACATGCATTTCTATAATTGGGGAGGCCTGAGATTCGGCCTCCTCCCCTATATCACGCTGCGCTGATTGCGACATCTAAAGAGTAAACATATACCATCCCATCATTAGTAACGACCCAGACCAACAGCATTATCTTATCCTAAGTGGCATGTATATAAATAAAAATTCTTAAATAACACATATACAACACAACTTTTATTTATTTTCAAACACAAAGTTTTACAATATTAAGAAGCCCTTATATACATTGCAAAATTTAGGACTCCATGAAATCGTACAATCTCTTATTTACTACAGGATATCTCGTTTTACGTCGGTAATGGCCACTCCCGACATAAAACGTACATCCTCCTATGTTCGATTACCTAGAAGCGGCTAAACCTTAGCTCTGATACCACTAATTGTAACACCCCTTCCCAACCTACATGTGTAAGCTGAGTAGAGGTGCCACACTATCCTAATTGTTGCTACCAATTTACTTAGTCAAAATTTAGTTCTGATTTTTACAGAAATTTTGCCATAGTTCCGCCTAGAAATTTGGATCCCAAGTGTCGTCAAAACTTGTTTTTCTGATTTTTGAAAACATTTTACACATACCAATGTGAATAAGAATACCATCAAATTTAATGCACTCCCAATGAATCCACCTTATACCCTCAACTACAAACCTGCACGAAGAGTTCACACTTCTAATATAACATAAAGTAAAGATTTATGATTATTACATACTACTAACATACAATTATAACATAGAAAATCTCTTTTATATTTATTCATATACATGCCACAACTATCAACTCATAATGGAACTAAAAGATCTACCCCTGAGATTTGCTGTGGTCTGGTCGTTGCTTCCCCAAGATTTAACATAGGTGGCCCTCACCACCGATATCAGATCACAGGAATGGCCCTCACCATCCTGGTTATAACCAATGGGCCTCCCCATTGGCTTCAGTGGCCTCATCACTGAATAACATATCATATCACAATAATGAGCAGTACTGCATGCGTTAGTATAGTGCACCATACCCTTATCTACCACTCCCACTATCCAGTAGAGCATAAAGATTAAAATAATTCACTTTAAGTCTCAAACTTCATTTTAGAATGATTTGAGAAATCATTTTAATTCCCATCGCACTTTGCCATTTATGCCGCGCAACACATTCTTCAGTCAAACCATTCCCCTTTTTCGCATATTTAATATCCACAATAAACATATTAAACATTTCAAAGCATTCCTCAAAATATCCCAAATTGACCAAATGAATAGTGTTGCGGCGAGAAAAATCGGCAACGCAAAATGGCATGACCAAATGAATAGTAAAATCTGGGTTTTCGTCAAAATTTCAGTCCACTTCAGTCATGCATTTGACCAAGTAAATGATCTTATTTTTAGCTGAAATTTTACAGAAAACGTATTTCATATGTTGACTAATTGCATGTAAAATTTCGTTGAAAAATTCATTAATTTGCTGCCTCAAACGATTTCCACAAAAAGGTCCAGAAAGCTGTCTTTTTGGGACCATTTCGGCCCAAACACATAAAATGCATAGGATAGTTTATTTTTCTTTTGCAAATCAATATTAAGGCTTCTTTAATGGTAAAGTGAAGATTCAAACACTTCCCTTTGACAACTTTTGCATGTTTAACTCAAATCAATATATTTAAGCATCAACAACAAAACTTTCATAAACCAAAGTTTGTAAAGCATCAAACCAAAATTTATTATTCAAAAGTAAAGTACCAAACTAATTATTCAAAGGTAGAGTACCAAACCTTATTTCTTTAATTCCTCTTGGCTTTTCTTTCTTCTCCTTCTTTAATTCTTTATTTCTCCTTCAATCAATTCAAGATACAACATAAACCTTAGAATTTCAAAATAATAAATTATCCTCTATTTCTTTTCCAACCGAAACCCCTAATCCAACCTTATTAATCTTTCTATATCTTGGTTCTTCCATTTAATCAATTAATCTTATTATTATTATTATTTTTTTTTTCAATTCCATATAAGACTCTAATTCCCAATCTTCCAATATATATATAACTACCTAAAACTAATACTAAAATTAAAGTCTACACACTTAAAAACCTTAAAACTTACCTTAAAAATCAAAGTTTGGAAAAACTTGGAAGTCTTTTGGGTGTTTCCCTTGTTGGCCGAATTTGGTGAGTGGAAAAAGAGAGAATTTGCTCTTCATATCACCTATATTTATATACAAAGGAAGTGATGATCACCTTGACCACTTGTCCACTTTTTCTCTTTCTTCATTTATTACACATTTATTACATATGCTAAATGTTCTCTTTTGATTGGCCAACCTTTGATTTTTATAACTTCCTTTTTCCTTTACTTCTTTCCACTTGTCTCTCTTCCCATTGGATCTCATAAAGTTGTCCCGGGTTACCCATCCGGTCCCGACACAAAACCGAGCCACATTACGTTCCGGCGATTAATCGATCATATCTTTTAAACCGTATAGCTCCACGAGTCAAACTATATATGGTTTTGATCCTCTCGACCTCTACTTTCTATTTATAAGATCTATTTTAGGTTTCTAAGTCATTTTGAAAAATTACCGGTAAGCCCTCAACTTTTTACAAAATTCCCTTTTGGTCCTATTTTTGCTCGGGTTTTCTCCGGCTTCGTTTCTACTGACGATCATTTCATATTTAACCTCTCACCATTCTCTACGTACTCACGTCTTTATTTCCTACCCTAAATTCATGTATAACTTTAATTGGTAATGACCAAAATGCCCTTAGTCAACATTTCTTCATTTTTCTTTAACGGGACATTTCCTGGAAAAACCGTTACACGTCGTTGCGATCCGATTTTTCTCTACATTCCATTTTTGGAATCTGTTATATGCACTATTAAGAACATCCGGTGCAACTTTCTTTGAAATTACATCTACGTCCCCAACTTTATTAAAAATTACAATTATGTCCCTTCTATCATACAACCTTATCTAGGGCTGTTATCAAGAATTATCTTCTCCTTTTCCCTACTCTCGCTATGCACGTGTCTACACTGCATAAATGCAGTAGGCGGATGTGACAAATGAGGTATGTACTCAATCCTTGAATCTAATAGCACATGATGATATTGATGATCAAGATGATAGTGATTTGATTGACCACATGAACTTTAAAATAGAAAAATATTTCTCTAAGATGATGCTCTATAAGGAAAAGTGTTCTAAGTTAGAAAAGGATTTTATATGCTTAAAGAACTCTACCCTAGAATTGAAAACCTCAAATGAACACTTGGTGAAATCAATAAATGAGTTAAATAAAAATTCACATGACTTAGAAAAGGTTATTAAAGAAAATGAAATTTTGAAGCATGAACTGAAAGTACTAAGAGGATCAATTTCAAGATTTCATAAAAGAAAAGAAGCTATAGACACATTAATTGATAATTAAAGATCACCTTCCTTGAAATATGGATTAGGATTCAGTAGCTCAACCAACACTACATTTAGCACACCAACATTTGTAAAAGCCTCTACAACTCAAATCTCTAATGTTGATGTTGTAAAGAACAAAGATACAAACGCCAAGCCTAAGAACTTCAAAAAAAAAAACTACTCATGGCTTACTAGGAAAAAGAGCTAAGTTCTCAAAAAGTAATCATGCATTCATATACACTAAACATGCACATAAGCATGGAGATGCATAAAAGCAATCACATACTTGTAGTTGTATGCATAACACATGGAATCTGAATAGAAAAGTGCAAAAATATAAAACATTGTTGCAATGTACATATTGTATGAAATTTGTCATATTACAAAGGCTCATCACAAGTTAGAAGATGCCTCTATTGCTAACCATCAAGGACCCAACATCATTTGGGTGCCTAAGAAAAGATAAATATTATTGCCTTGTAGGTATGCCTAAAATCTACTATCAACAAAAGCACATGGCTTGTAGATAATGGGTTCTCAAGGCATATGACCGGGAATGCAAAGCTTTTTACAAGTATTACATACAAACTTGGAGGTAATGTAACTTTTGGAAATAATGCTAAAGGTAAAATTATTGGTGTTGGCTCCATTGGAATACTTGGTAAAGACTTGATTGAAGATGTATGGCTTGTTGATAGTTTGAAACATAATTTGCTAAGTGTTAGTCAATTATGTGATAGAGAATACAATGTAAATTTTGATTCTAAAGGATGCAAGATAACTAATTCAAATGGTGTTATTGTATTCAAAGGAACAAGAATAAGCAACACATAAAATTGACATACATTCCAATAATGCATTTAAATGTTTAATCTCTATTAATAATGATGCGTGGTTATGGCATAGAAGACTAGGACATGCAAGTATGAATCAATTAAAATGCATCTGTAATGAAAACCTACTTGATGGTCTCCCTAAAATGAAATATGACAAAGATAGAACTTGTGAACCTTGTCAACTTGGTAAGAAACATAAGAGCTCATTTAAATCAAAAAATGTTGTAAGTACCTCTAGACCTTTAGAGCTCATTCATTTG
Source organism: Garcia nutans (assembly GCA_947685225.1). NCBI lineage: Eukaryota > Viridiplantae > Streptophyta > Magnoliopsida > Malpighiales > Euphorbiaceae > Garcia > Garcia nutans. Next base: position 43,048,579 of record CANTUV010000031.1, read on the forward strand.
GATTTGTTTGGACCAAATAGAATTACAAGCCTAGGTGGCAAGTCATATGTATTTGTCCTTGTTGATGATTACTCTAGATTTACATGGGTTAATTTCTTAGCTCAAAAGAATGAAGCTTTTAATCACTTCAAAACATTTGCAAAAAGAGTTCAAAATGAAAAAGGATATGTGATCACATCTATTAGAAGTGATCATGGAAAAGAATTTGAGAATGAAAATTTTCATCCAAATCGGATGAAGGCATATTCTTAGGATACTCATTATCTAGCAAAGCATATAGAGTATTTAATAAGAAAAATCTAGTAGTTGAAGAATCAATGCATGTTGTTTTTGTTGAATCATCTAAACTTGATCAAAGGAAAGGTAGTACTTTTGATGACCTTGCAGGTACTCTTGAACCACAAGAAACTATTGATGCTCCAAGGATCGATCATATTGAACTTAAAGAAAAGACTCAAGCTCTACCCAAGGATTGGAAATACAAGAAAGATCATCCTAAGGAACTCATCATTGGTGAAACATCTAAGGGAGTAATTACTAGATCTAAAATTAATCATATAGATGTTAATTTTGCTTTTGTTTCTCAAATTGAGCCAAAGACCATTGAGGAGTCTCTAAATGATGAGAGTTGGATGATTGCAATGCAAGATGAACTTAATCAATTTGAAAGAAATAATGTATGGGAACTTACTTCTAAACCTAAAGGTCATCCAATCATAGGATGCAAATGGGTCTATAGAAATAAGCTTAATAAAAACGGTCACGTCACTAGGAATAAAGCAAGATTGATAGCCAAAGGCTATAACCAAGAAGAATGCATTGATTATGATGAAACATTTGCCCCCGTAGCTAGATTAGAAGCTATTAGAATATTACTTGCTTTTGCATGTCTGTAGACCCTTAATTTTTGACCCAGTCCGGTCCAATATATTTTAATTAGTCCAAAATAATTTTTGCGTTATCTTAATAGAATAATATTTGTTTTAGTATTTAGTTTTTATAATTAATAAAAAATAAACAAATAATAATAATAAACAAATAAATAAAAATAAAAATAGGTGATGGAAAAATCGGCAATGAAAAATTCATCGCCGAAAAGGTTGGATCGGAAGAAATGGCCTAGCCGCCCAGCTCGCCAGTTTTCTCCCGTAGCTCCCGCGACAACTTTTTCGCCAGCAAAATTTTTCCGCAGCAGTTTTTTTTTGCAAGCGAAATTTTTTCGACTCAATTTTTTTCGAAAACAAATTCTATTTGGTTTATGTTTCCTTTCCTTAATTAATTTTAGTTTCCGTAAACAAGTTGAATTAATTGTCAAAATTTTCTATAAATAAGACCAAAAACAACACAGAAAAGGGGAGGAGAATCGAGTGAAGGAAAAACTTAGAAAAAGTGATCAGACTTTAAAACTTTTTGGCAGAGATTAACGATCGGACTTTTGTGAGAAGCAAACAAGCAATTCAATCCATCAAAGCCAACCATCTTGCCTTTGTGCTTGTTCATCCAAGAAGTAATTTTTGGTGGAACCAACAAATGAAGGTATGAATATCTAATCTCTCTTTTTCTTCACCGTAGCTTGAATCATCAAATTATCTCTTTTGATTTTAAAAACCTTAGAACCCTAATTTACTTTTTCTAAAGCTTAGAACCTTAAATCGTCTCCTTTATTTTCAAAAGCTTTAAAATTACTTTTCTGTTTCTTCTAAAACCTAAGAACCCTAATCTATTTCTTTAAAATCTTAAAACCCTAATCTACTTTCTAACTTTTAAAAACATTAAATCATTTCATTAATTTATCAAAAACCTAATCTGTTTTCCAATGTTTCAAAACCTTAAAACCCTAAATTTAACTTATGGCTACTAAAGATCACATAAAGCTTTATAAAAATATAAATTGTTTTTCCAAATTCTAAAATCAAATACATTCTCTGAAACACTAAAAACCCTAATTCAACTTCAAAACCAAGACAGTGACCCCAAACTAGCTAACCTTAAACCCTAGTTTTCTTAAACCCTAGCTCCCTTAAATCCTTAAACCCTAATTTTTCTATATCCTAACCTTTAAAACCTTAAAACCTTATAAATCTAAAAATTAAAATTCAATATAGTAAATCCAAAATAATAATCCAGTAACCGTAAATCATAAATTTAATGTTTTAATATCCAAACCCTAATTTCATGATTTTTCCCCTCAAACCCTAATTCGATTAATTAAAGAACCTTATCAATCCCTTAAATCATAAAACTTTAATCCATTTTAATTCCCTTAAAACATACAGTAGCTTAAACCAATAAATTCCAAAACCCTAAACATTAAATAAAGGATCTTAAATAGAAACAATAAACGTCAATTTGTATCTTTACTTGTTTTATGTGATTATGTAGTTTATTATATGCTTTGATTTATTTAAGTTCAATGCTTGATTTTTTTTAGTTTATCATGGATGGATATTTACATTCTATCGATGTTTGATATCTTAGAAGAATGGTTATTAACTTTTATCAATTTATTTAGATTTTCAAATGTTATAAGAGGTATGTTTCCACTTGGTGGGTACCTCATTAGTTAAATATCACGTAATTTAAATTGCTTTTATATTTTAGACCAATGTAAAGGACATGTTTACCTTTCGGTGGGTGTCCTATTTAGGCATGGATTATGTAATGGCATGTTTCCACCTTCGGATGGGTGTCCATTTATTTGTTTTGCTTGGACATTGTTTTGATTTTCAATATATCGATGCTTTATTTTAATTATTGTGTGTAATATGGATAATATTATTATATTTAAGAATTTTATAATATTAATACCTGTAAAGGAGGCCAGTTCCAATGAACCGGGCATTGTGGGGGTGCTGGGCCATTTCTCACCTTACCCACACGTACCCAACTTTCCAAACCCATTAGGGGGTTGGGGATTCCTTAGGAATCAAGTCATCCACCCCTTTCTTTTTCCCGACCCGTCCAGGTGGAGACTCCATTTTCCCCGAGCTTAGGTCCGTGTTCTCTAAGGCCCCGAGCCTAAACAGTGCCAAAGTCGCAAGAACCATTCCACCGGGAGTGGGTTCGAAAATCCCCGCTCACAGTGGCAACTCCACTGGGGATAAGAGAAGTTGATTCCATTGGTCTTTATATTATACTATTCTTTCTTATAATAATATTATCCATTGCATCATATTAGATTGCATCGTGTGCGCGAGTTAGGACTCCCGTGTTACCCGTGTTGTGTTATATAAGGGATACCATACTTTCACTCAAGGTATAGAGATCGAGCATGGCATAACCACTTATAGCCTCGTACCATTTGGTATATGCTTGCTATGGGAACCTAAGCCTTTTAACCCAAAGACTAAAGCTCATGTAATTAGCCTAGTTACTTTCCTTAGGTTTTACCCCAAATGCATGTTGTTTGACTATGGTTAATTTATCTTGGCTTAAATCATGGCTTATTTGGTTTGCTTTTTTTCTAATATGACCTAAGTGCATTGTAAGCTCAAATAAAATTTTCTTTAAAATCCAAAAGACCAAAGCTATTTTCAAAACTTTTCAAGATGGTCTTTGGGCATAAGACTTTTCTAAAAACAAATCAAAACTTCTTTTGCTCATGGCCCAAATACTAAGCCCAAAATCCATTTTTTTCTAAAATCTTTTTACAATGGACGTAGAAAATAAAATTATTTTCAACCTTTTCTTACAAAGAGGTTGCAAATTATTTAGGTCAATTATGAAATACTAAAATTCAATTGTGAGCCTAGTTTATACTAAGAATAATTAACCATGGGCTTGTTTTTGGCATGAACCACTAGTTGCTTTTTTCAAGTGAGAAATCTATTTGTAATAAACCTTTTAATTTAGTTTTAATCCAATATAGCATAAAAAGCTACTATAGTTTGTTGAATGGATCAAAACCTAATTAATGGGAGTTAACATGGATTGATTTCAATTATTGAAAATATAGCTATTGGATGAAACGTCCGAGGGAAATATCCAAAAACAAGGTACCTGTAATATCCCAATGTATGCCCTAGAAGTTTTAATACAATTGTTGTTTGATTTGAATTAATGTATATATGTTTTTGCAAAGGAAATGATTGTGTTAATGGAATGTATATGTTGTATATATGTTAATATATATAACATATACATTAGTCAAAAGGGATGGTCAATGGAAGAGGATATTTATGTGTGATATGTGAAATTACTTTAATGGGCATATAAGTGACAAAGGTTAAGTTATATGGATGAGGGCATTTAGGTAATTACTTTGTTAGAATTGCTTGGTGGAGATTTAAAGAAGAAGAGAAGTTTGACTTGTGTTTATTTTCTTTTCTTCTCATTTGTGTGCCGGCTATCCAAGAAAAGAGAGAGCAAGAGAGGTGTTCTAAATGCTAGAATCAAATTGAAGGAAGAATCAAAGGATTAAGTTGGAGATTTGTGAAATTTCTTCATTTAAGGTAAGTACTTTCTCGTTTTCCTTTGTTATTGTTGAAGTTGTGTTTGAGATGAGTTGTGATTTGTTGATATTATGAATTGGTGTGTTTGAGATGTGTTTATAAGTGTTGAAATGGATTGTAAGTTAAAAAGGTTAAATTGGTGTTGGTTTTGTTTGAAGATGGTAAGTTAAGTGGATGTTGATATTGAAAGAAGAAGATTGATGTTGGTTTAGGGTTTGATGTGGTAGTGATTGATTGTATGGTTGATATAGTGTTAATGTGAATATTGTGATGAATATGTGTTAATAACATTGATTACATCCATTTGAATGAGGTTGTATTGTGCATAGTGTGTTTTTATTCAATCAAAAGAGAGTTGGCCATATTTAGGGTTTGTATACAAGAGAGACACGGCCAAACCAAGGAAGAGACACGGTCAAACTAAAGGATTTTTGAGAGACACTGCCAAGTCTATGGAAATTTGGCCGTGTTGGATGATTTTTGGAAAAGACACGGCCGTGTCCCTTGCCCATGTTTGCTTCTGTTGCTTTTGGTTGAGAGACACGGCCACAAGCTTGGCCGTGTCCCTTGAGTGTGTTGGCCACTGTGATTTTTCCTTGCTCTTCTTACATGATTGAGATTGAACTTACATTTGATAATGCATATGATACTATATGAACAAGGTTATGTATTATGTGCATGATGAATCTTATAAATGGTAATGTGTTAAGTAAATAATGTACTTTGAAATGTTATACCAATGATGCTATATGTATAATATGAATTGAGATATGAAATGATATGAAGCCATTGTGATTGGCTATGATGAATCATTTGAAAGACATAAGACATGTTTGCCTAATTGATTATGAGAATGGAGAATGGAATTGATAATGAGATAATAAATTAATTGTGTGTCTAATATGTTATTCATTTTCAGAGTTTTGTTGTTGGTGGCATGCCTAATGGTAACAATCTCTTGAAGTTAGGTTGGATTTGATCCTTGAAGCCTAATTGAGATGTTACAACCCTTGAAGCTAGGTTGGGTTAGTTCTTGAAGCCAAGTTGGGTTGATACTTAGCATGCTTTGTTCCCCTTGAAGCTTGGTTGAACCTAATCCTTGAAGCCTAGTTGGGTATGTGATAATGATAAATGTGATAACAAAACCAAAGCGTTAACTCTGAAAATTGAATGGCATATTAGAGTGTTTTGGGCCCATGCTTGTCTTTGTATATAATGTGATTCTTGAATGGTAAAATCAATGGAACTATGAAGATGTAATATGAATATTGTTATGACATTGAACATAGTATGATGTGGTAATGTGATGTGCTTCTATGTGTGTGGTTTATGAAATATAAAGGTGTGATGTTAGCTTTTCACTTATGATGTTAACTTCATAATTTACATGTGTAACATTGCATTGCCTTAAAGTATAGTGTTGGTATATTTTGTACTACTAAGCCAATGGCTTAGCGCGATAGTGTTTGATCGCGCAGGTGACAGAGTTGAACCTGAGAGTTCTTCGAGACCGAGTGAGAGTAGATATTGAAGAGTTCATTTTGGGACTTAAAGATCAGAGAAGAGCTGCCAATCGTGTATATATTCTATGTTTTGTAAACTTTGATTTATAACATATTTGTAATAACTTCCGCTGTGAATTGATAAACATTTTTATATATGGTGTCTTTTGGATTTCTTTAAAATGTTTGAGATTGATTTCATTTATTTACAAAGATATTTGTTGTGGCATTTACTATATTTAGTATACGTATATTACGATCGTTTAAGCATGCTTGGTACGTATATGGGATATAAGGTGTTATAGTACCCCATGTTGGTATTTTGTTAACCATTTACCTAGGAAAAGAGACTCGCCATTTGTGTGTGGATGTTATAAGGTTGGAAGGAATGTCCTATTTGTCTTTGTTTATTGATTGTTTGCGCATACATGCATACATTCATCACATGACATATCATTAATCCTTTCTGGCTCATAGACTTGGAGTACGAAAATCCAAGAGCTTACAACGATATCATCTACAACATTTATTTTTAATTCAAGTGCTTCATTTAGAGGATGGATGCAAACCAGCTAAGGGATATAATCGATGAAGTTGTCGAAGCTAGGATGGCCGAACTACAAGACAAATTGGTTGAAATTATGAAGACCCAGTTGATTGAAATTCTGGAGATCATCAACAATGTTAATGAGGCATCTCCCACTGACATTAGAAAAAGGGGAAAGGCAGCATCCGTGGAGAACATGTTCACTAGTAGAGATCGAATGAAAAATGAAGGATCAATCCCTATTCTACAAGATCAGCCGAACCATATGCTATCTAAATGGAGCAATAGGAGCGACTACCACCTCAATGAGCAAAAAATAAATAAAAGACGAGGTGTTGAGAAAAATGCAGCAACTAAACCAGCAAAGAGGCATAAATTTTCAGACTTGGGGGAACCTTTGTCAAAAATGTTGGAGAATCTAATGAAGAAGGGATTGTTACAACCTTTGACTCCTTGTCCTTTGCCTAATCCTTTTTCTCCTAACTTTGATATTAAATCATTTTGCCAAATCCACCAAAGGCTTGGACACGAAACGGACAACTGTATGAAGTTGAGGCATGAGATCCAGAATTTAATTGATAGTGGAAAGCTGCTTGAACCTGATAAGCCCAACACTAAGAATAAGCCTCTACTTAAAGTTGGAAGGGCACAACCTCTTGCAACCTTCATGAAGAGTTTTATCTTGTCATTTCATCATGATATGGATAGAGAAGCTGCTAAAGATGATGTACTACTAAACAATTTTGGGTTAACTGTAGATGATGATGTGGATGATGAAGCAATGGTCTTTAATGATGGAAAAAATCCTTGCCCTTGATATGTCTAAATAAATGAAGTATCTTCGACACCAACTCAATGGACCTTCCTTAGCTTGAATGTTGCTTTTCAAATTTACTTTCTTTAATTTGAACAATTATGTTTTTCAAGTTTAAATTTGTTTGAATAAATTACTTTCATCAAAATTTTTGTTGATCTTTGTTCATTTTGGTGCTCAACCAGTGAGGAATCTAGCTTGATGATTCATGAATTAATATATTTATGCATCATGACTTGAATGACTTTACAAGGTGAGGGAATTGCTCTATAGCATTGAGTTGTGTATGCTTACATAGAGAGGGCTCATGCATAATTATCTTTGTCTTGGTCCTAGTCAGTCTTAGAACATGCTTTGATCAACTTTCGAGGCAAAATTGAACTTTGCTTATTTAAGAGAGAAATGATCTAGGCATTGTTTGGTCAGCCAACAACTAATATCCACCCTATTAAATATCAATCCCTAGTTATCCCTTTGAGCCTTCATAAAATTTTAGGTTTCTTTTCATTGGCTTACAAACCCCAACAACCTACCCTGAGATGTTGTGATACATTTGACAAGTCTTATGATCACTAAGATGAAGAGGCAAGAAGATCAAACGAAGCAATGATTAGTCAAAATCATGAGGATAGTTGAAGTTCTCAAGACCATAAAGATAGTTGAGGTTCTCACGACCATAAGGGTAGTTGATGTTTTTAAGACCATAAGGGTAGTTGAAGTTTTTCTAAAATATCCAAATACCGAGCCAACATTGGAGTAACAAATGATTTATCCCTATTAAAGAAGATTTATGTCACTCCACTCATCCATTATTGAAGACCCAAGTTGGTAGAAACAAGACAACTCTATTTGAGCTAGAACCAAAAAAACAAAAAAAAAAAGTAAAGAAAAAAAAGAAACGAAAAAAGAGAAGGAATAAAGAAGAGGAAAAAAAAGAAAAAAAAAAGATAGATAAATCCTAAAAAGGCGGTTCAAAAATCCAACTGAGTTCTCTTTTACCTAAGAGAACAAAAGGCTTCCATTTGGTTTATAAGGACGGATTGACTTGAATTGGTCTAACCCAACCAAAGATTCAATCAAAATTAAAGAAAAAGGAGAAAGACCATCCAGTTCCTGAAAGTTCTGTACTTGACAGTCCTACAAGGAAGAAGGACAAAATGATAAAATGCTCAAAGAAAGGGAAGAGTAAGAAAAATAAAAAGAAATAAAAGGGAGAAGAAGAAAAGAAACGAATTTGGGTACCAAACTTTTCGCAAAGGCAAAGACTATCCCAATCAAGACCCAGATTAATGCCAAGAAGATAGAAGGAATTTGGAGTATAGCAAGATTGCTTCCAACTGCCTAAAATTCAAACAAGAAATTTGTAGTGAAGGTTTGTCCATTGTATCACACCAGCTCCAATCTCAAAATGGCCTTCACTTAAACCTGTGTCCCTTATAGACCCCATTTCAAGCCTATCAAAGACCTATTGATCTATATTGGTAGGTAGAGTCTATTAGTAGAGATAGTTTGAATAAGCATGCATATGAGATAGACAATATTTAAACTCAAAGAGACCTTTGGCCAAGTAATGTGTATGTGCCTATCTGAAGTGCAACAGTTCTTACTTAAATAGAAATGATTCCCGAGTTTAGTACGGTAGCTAGAATTGTCATGTTATAGATATGTTAATTTGGAAAAATCAAGTCCTGAGGTACATTGACATTGATTTGGTAAAGCCAACATTTGTTTTCAAAATAAAAATTCAAAAAATAATAAAAAATATTTTTGTCATACAAAGCTTTCAAGTTAAGGGAAGTAGGTTGAACCTCGAAGGACGCATTGGGCAAGGAAATGATGATGATAAAAAAAAAAAAAGAGTTACAGTAAAGGTAGAAATTATGTATTGTCATTATGCTTATTGTACAATATTTATAAAATTGATACAATATTTATACATCACTAAGAAGGTGGTGGTAAGTCATAAAATAAAGCCCTAAAAAAATCATCGCCTGTTGGAAGAGGAGGCAAATTACTCGTCCCGAGATCATCCAAAGCAGGAGCACCAAAATCCCTATTACCTTGGAGTTCCGATCTGTCATGGTCTTCATCAAAAGTGGACGAAAGGATCTCATGGTCATCAGTTTGGGGGCCTCTTGTTGAAGAAGTGCCAGGATCCCTCATCCGCTGAAATCGGAAGTCTCAGAAATTTTGTTCTAATTGATGATACAAATTTTCAAAATGAGAAGCCCGCTGATGACTTGCAGCCAACTCTTCTTGAAGTTTCTTATTTTGTTCTTCAAGCATCCGCTGTGAGCCATAAGGGAAAAAGGTAAGAGCATACATAATCATGCATACATATAGCACAAATTACCAAGAAATAAGAAAACCCACCAGGTAATTCATATCATTGCCCTGCGGATGAGATGACATACCTAGTGGGCTAGAATGAGCAAATGAAGGGGCACTAAAAGAAGGTCCAACCTCATGATCAAATGAGCTGGCAACCTACAACAATCATTAAAGAATCAAAAAAGAAAGAAGCTGTAACACCCTGATACTCCATATAAGTACCGTACATATACCTAGTATACATACAATACATATATAAAGTATAAGAATGTCACGTCTAATTTCAATTTAAAAAAAACCTTTATCCGAATTCATACAATTTTACATTACTTTAAAATACATTTACAAAAAACCATAATTCATATTATAAATGCAACATAATTAAAAATCGTATATGTATGCATCACCTTCTAGTTGGTCTCGAGACACTTTTACTCTTCACGTGGCATAGTAGCTAGACCTCCAGATCAACCGCAACCACCTGCGCGATTACCCAACCGCGCTAAGCCCGAAAGCTTAGTAATATAAACAATTATTAAAATGTACTTTATTAAGTTATAGTTTACAAAAGATTCATACCTCATATTTTTAGCATCATATTTTATTGTTCTCTTACCACGTTTTCCTTTCTCAATGCATTCTTCATATACTTCCACTAATTTCATAAATTAGATACATAATTACATAGAACACTCACAACACAATACTTACCCTTTTTATCTCATATACATATGCATATACATTATTTTAACAAAACACCATTCAATGACCTATCCAAACCTTTATGAAAACAATTCTCACAAATTCCACATTCATATACATTTTACACCTCATACAACATTTTCATAAACTCATTTCTCATCAAAGCTCCTCAAACCATATTCACTTTCAATATATCAATACACATATTACACAATTATACTTCATAACATCATTTTATTCACAATTCATCAATCATGAATTACACTTCCAATAAAGGCAGCCATAAATCTCATTATTCGGTATTTCAACATTTAAATTTCATATTGACAACAAAGACAGACTCGGGCCCAAAACAACACACTAATATGCCATTCAATTTTCAGAGTAAATGCTTTGGTTTTATCATCACATTTATCAATATCATAGACCCAACTAGGCTTCAAGGATTAGGTTCAACCAAGCTTCAAGGGGAGCAAAGCATGCTAAGCTTCAACCCAACTTGGCTTCAAGAACCAACCCAACCTAGCTTCAAGGGTGGTAACATCTCAATTAGGCTTCAAGGATTCAATCCAACCTAACTTCAAGAGATTGTTACACTTATTAGGCATGCCACCAACAACAAACTTTGAAAATGGAATAACACATTAGCTATACCATTCATTTATCAATTTTATTCTCAATTGAATTATCATAGCCAATAACAATGGCATCACATTTCTTTTGAATCATCATAGCCAATCACAATGGCTTCACCTCATATTTGAGTCATCATAGTCAATAACAATGACTTCACATTATATTTGAATCATCATAGTCAATAACAATGACTTCACATTATATGATATCTCAAATCATATCATAATATTTCATTATTCAATTATACATAAGCAATTACTTCATCATATCCTTCACAATATATATATAGCATCATTGCAATCCACAAGATTCACAATGCATAAAACATAACCTTGTTCATGTGATATCATATGCATTATCAATTCCATTATCACTTCTCATTATCATATTGGCAATCATGCCTTGTTTCATTCAATTAAATCATCATAGCAAATAACAATGGCTTTAAATCACATTCCATATCATCTCACATTTTATGATTCAACAATGATGTTAGACAAATGATCTCTATTTTGATCCTTGACAACTCAAATGGATGATCTATTTAACATGTATTTGAGAATCTTGTTGCAAGATTAGGTTACTTCCAATAAGGTGAACAGAACCTTTCTAGCGATCGCGCCTCACCTGAATACGACTGCCCCATACAATTACAAAATGAAACCTTATTACAGTAGGTTTCGCGGCCAGAAGCCTGACCTAAGTCGCGACCGCACATGAATAATAGCGACCGCACATGAATAATAGCGACCGCCCCAAATTACGTGTCTCTCATGCATAAACCCTAAATGTAGCCAAATTTCTTTTGGTTAACTTAACACACATTGTACACAACATAACCTCATTCAAATGGACATAATCAACATCATTAGCAATTATTTTACATGCTCATCACAATATTTTCATCACCAACATTCATTTGATACTCTATCACATTTACAAACAAAAGTGTTTTAAGATTAAACAGCATATGCATGTTTGTACCCATATAATTTGTACTTACCTTTTGCACCAATTATACAACTCTAAACACTTTCTTTTCTCCAAGAATTCTTCACTTCTCAAATTAGAGCAAATCACCTTCTTCCAAAACCTAATCCAAAATAACACAATATAATTTATCACTTACCATTTCCAAAACCCTAAAACCAACATCCTTTTCCCTCTTTCAAAAACAACATCCACCACTTCCAACCACAACACTTATTTGAACTCTTAACTAAAAATCAATTTTAACACTTGAAAACACATCACAAACACCTCTCATCATCAAATCAACAAATCCTAAATTTACTTCCAATATCACTTTAAAGGAATAAAGAAATCAAAGAAAAGAGCTTACCTCAAATGAAGAAATTTCACAATTCTTTAATCAAATCCCTTTGATTCCTCTTCAATTTGCTTCTAGCATCAAGAACACCTCTCTTGCTCTCTCCTTTCTTGAATGGCCGGCACACACATGAGAAGAGAAGAAAATAATCACAAGTCAACCCTTCTTTTCCTCTTTAAATCTCCACCAAGAGATTTCCAAAAGAAAATTACTTCAATGCCCTTAACCATTTAACTAACCTTTTGTCTCTTATATGCCCATTTAAGTAATTTCACACTCACACAATAAATATCCTCCTCCATTGACTTTCTATTTGACTTATGTATATGTTAATTATACTTCCATATATGCAACATACACACTTTCTTTACAAATTCTTTTCTCTTTCAAATTAACATATACATTCAATCCAATTAAAACAACAATAATATTCAAACTTCTAGGGCATACATTGGGATATTACAATTCTCTCCCCCTTAAATAATTTCGTCCTCGAAATTATCAGTACCGTAACAATCCATTCTTAACAAAATACCATCTTAACTTTCATATGAAGTTAAGTATATGCTTAAGTTATTATATCATCAACCCATATAACTTCAACTCTCCCCTTAGAGTTAATCAACTTCTTTAATTTCTTTAACTCATTATTCTATATGTTTATATATCTTATTACTTCCTTGATCAAACATTCCAAAAAGAACTCATTACATTTCCTATTAATGTCTTTATACAAGAATCAGATCATTTTATAGTACACTTACATTTCCTCAAATCTTTATATTTAATATATTTTGTTCCTTCACTTCATTATAATTGCTCTCTTAACTTTAACCTCAAAAATCATTGATTAATATCTTAGCATTGTTTACTCCATTCTTACAATCACTTTCAAAATAAACATTTACCAAACCTCATTGGATAGCAATATCCCTACTTTCTTTAGCTTGCTTCTCACTTAAGATAATTATCAATACAATACCTTTAAACTTACTCAACAAGTAAACAACATTTTTCCTTTTTCCTCATCATATACAAATAATATAATTCAATTTATTTAAGTTCATTCATAAGTCAAAATATTATATCTTACACATTACTATTTAAATTTTACACTCTCAACACAACTGTACATATTAAATCTCAGTATTGACTCGTAACTTTAGCGAAATCTAGATCAATCGATCTATCTATCACAATATACTAACATTTCAACCTTATTCGATTCAAATCAACAATTAACTTATCAGAATTTATCATTGGATTTCACAATATACACATAGATATAACCTAATTTCATTAGATCAAACTTATGTTCAAATTCTAGTCTTTTCAGATTCATATATTCAATCAATAAGAAATATGCTTATAAATATACATTTCATTATTATTATTATAATTATATCATCATCTCTCATACTCATTCAAAGTTTATCAATATAGCCAACAACTATAACCTCATAAACGAACTTTCCCCCAACCAGGTCGGTAGTCCAAGTTCGGTTGCCCAACACAATGGGTCCGCATGGTTCCGCAGGAGGCAGATAAGTCCGCTCAATTATCTTTTCACAATTCAATTTTTTTTTTCATAATCAATTAGGCATTATACCTCCATTATAATTTATTTCCAGCATCATTGTCATATAAACAACATGTCCATTTATTTCATTTCAATCGTTATTATCAACCATGATGATATCACATTTCATTATTGTTTCTCAAAACACATTAACATCATTTATTATTAAAACATTTATCATAACAAATCACATTGCATGTACCTTTTTGTCATATTATTCATATCTCAACACATTTTCATAATTTCCTTTTTCTCTCTTTACCTTCATAATTTATAACTAAATTCTTAACATAAAATTTTAAGGTACAACTTGATCTATTATAACTTTTAACTATACTTTTTAAATAAATTCCAGTTTCACCAAATCTATATTACAATCATATCATCTCAGTTCTAACTCTGAAGATAATAAAACTAACCAACTAATCACACTAACCAAGTCATATGACCATAATATATTAACTATCACACTTAGGGATTGTAATTCAATATTGTTCTTCTATTATTCGATTTCCAGTCTTTACGACTATAATGCTAGATTGTATCACAAAAATTATATATATGTATATATATTCTCCAAATTTTTATTATACCAAGAATTAACACCTTTTAACTCCATCTCAAAACAGTTTGCTTTTGATTATTTGATCATCATTAACCTAACTCATATTCAATAATATTATCTTTAACATTTTCTACGCCCAACCTTCAATCAAATACAAATCTTACACAAGTTTCATTCATTACTCCATTTCCAAACCATTTCTTCTAAAAATTTTCAAATACAATATTCTTTCCTTACAATTTCTTATTATATACTTATACATAAAACATCTCCACACACAAATACTTTGAGCTCCAAAACATCTTATGATAGCCTCATTTAGTTATTGACATAACAATTTCACTGTTCAATATTATCCAAGTCCATTCTCATTTCTTTTAACATAACTTAAGTTATTCACTAACTTCAATAAATATATACACTTTACTTATAACATTATTTCACAAGGAGCTTAATCACATTTCCAATGTGATATCTCTCTCACATTTTTTTTTATACCTTTAACATATCTTTCATATTCATTTTCATCCTTTCCAATTAAATTCCTTAAAGTAACTTATTTCCATTTACTCAATCCTTTTCCTTTTATTCCTAACCAAATTTTCCTATTATCAATCTCATCTCCCAATTCATAATACTTTCATGTGCACTACTATTCATTTCATATATCTCATGTATTGAATACATTAAACTATCAATATCTAAATGATCTTTATCCACATTCCATTACAACCATAAATTCTCAACTTACTAATTTACTTAAACTTCAATTTATTCATCTCATTCTCTTAATATCAACCTTACAACATCTTATATGTATATACCATAAAGTAACATCAAACATATATGTTTCACATCTACTAAGCTTATTCCAAAAATCTAAATATCACATATTACCACCATTCCCAAGAGCTTTTACAATATTCAAACATATCACATTTCTAACATTGAAATCCCTATATTTGCATTAAAAGAACAATACAAACAACACCACTATCTCTTTGTACCTAACCAACATCATCTCTGTTTCCTTTTTAAACAAGACCTTAACTTTATATATCCACACCTTAAATTGTCACACTTAACCTATACCAATCCTCTCATTCAATATTCCACCGTACTCTTTTCACTTAAATAATATATCCTTCCATATTACCCATCCAACAATATTTTCTCTTTCTAGAAATCCCAATATAAAGTTTATTAGAAAGAGATACAAATAATAGAGGAAAGATTACATACTTAAATCTCAATTTTGTTCTTAACTCATTCCTAACTTTATTCTTCTAACCATTTCTTTATATCTTGAACACATATCAATAATCGAACTTTTCACTTATAAATTTCATATCATTTCTTTATATCACAATCACTTTTCAATTTTCAACATTTCAAAATTTGCTTTTATACAAAATCTCATTTACGCAATATCATCTATCTCATGTAATTTAGATACATCACAAATCACATAATTCCACGTTCGAGACCAACCTAGGTGTGAATGCATATGCATGTATTACCAATTGCATTTCCAAAATCTTCTTTTTAATTCTTATTTTAATCTCTTCAAAAAAAATATTTTTTTTTAATTTCACTTAGGCCGAGAATCTCGAACCTAAGCTCTGATACCAAAATAATTGTAACACCCTGATACTTCATATAAGTACCGTACATATACCTAGTATACATACAATACGTATATAAAGTATAAGAATGTCACGTCTAATTTCAATTTTAAAAAAAACCTTTATCCGAATTCATACAATTTTACATTACTTTAAAATACATTTACAAAAAACCATAATTCATATTATAAATGCAACATAATTAAAAATCGTATATGTATGCATCACCTTCTAGTTGGTCTCGAGACACTTTTACTCTTCACGTGGCATAGTAGCTAGACCTCCAGATCAACCGCAACCACCTGCGCGATTACCCAACCGCGCTAAGCCCGAAAGCTTAGTAATATAAACAATTATTAAAATGTACTTTATTAAGTTATAGTTTACAAAAGATTCATACCTCATATTTTTAGCATCATATTTTATTGTTCTCTTACCACGTTTTCCTTTCTCAATGCATTCTTCATATACTTCCACTAATTTCATAAATTAGATACATAATTACATAGAACACTCACAACACAATACTTACCCTTTTTATCTCATATACATATGCATATACATTATTTTAACAAAACACCATTCAATGACCTATCCAAACCTTTATGAAAACAATTCTCACAAATTCCACATTCATATACATTTTACACCTCATACAACATTTTCATAAACTCATTTCTTATCAAAGCTCCTCAAACCATATTCACTTTCAATATATCAATACACATATTACACAATTATACTTCATAACATCATTTTATTCACAATTCATCAATCATGAATTACACTTCCAATAAAGGCAGCCATAAATCTCATTATTCGGTATTTCAACATTTAAATTTCATATTGACAACAAAGACAGACTCGGGCCCAAAACAACACACTAATATGCCATTCAATTTTCAGAGTAAATGCTTTGGTTTTATCATCACATTTATCAATATCATAGACCCAACTAGGCTTCAAGGATTAGGTTCAACCAAGCTTCAAGGGGAGCAAAGCATGCTAAGCTTCAACCCAACTTGGCTTCAAGAACCAACCCAACCTAGCTTCAAGGGTGGTAACATCTCAATTAGGCTTCAAGGATTCAATCCAACCTAACTTCAAGAGATTGTTATACTTATTAGGCATGCCACCAACAACAAACTCTGAAAATGGAATAACACATTAGCTATACCATTCATTTATCAATTTTATTCTCAATTGAATTATCATAGCCAATAACAATGGCATCACATTTCCTTTGAATCATCATAGCCAATCACAATGGCTTCACCTCATATTTGAGTCATCATAGTCAATAACAATGACTTCACATTATATTTGAATCATCATAGTCAATAACAATGACTTCACATTATATGATATCTCAAATCATATCATAATATTTCATTATTCAATTATACATAAGCAATTACTTCATCATATCCTTCACAATATATATATAGCATCATTGCAATCCACAAGATTCACAATGCATAAAACATAACCTTGTTCATGTGATATCATATGCATTATCAATTCCATTATCACTTCTCATTATCATATTGGCAATCATGCCTTGTTTCATTCAATTAAATCATCATAGCAAATAACAATGGCTTTAAATCACATTCCATATCATCTCACATTTTATGATTCAACAATGATGTTAGACAAATGATCTCTATTTTGATCCTTGACAACTCAAATGGATGATCTATTTAACATGGATTTGAGAATCTTGTTGCAAGATTAGGTTACTTCCAATAAGGTGAACAGAACCTTTCTAGCGGTCGCGCCTCACCTGAATACGACCGCCCCATACAATTACAAAATGAAACCTTATTACAGTAGGTTTCGCGGCCAGAAGCCCGACCTAAGTCTCGACCGCACATGAATAATAGCGACCGCCCCAAATTACGTGTCTCTCATGCATAAATCCTAAATGTAGCCAAATTTCTTTTGGTTAACTTAACACACATTGTACACAACATAACCTCATTCAAATGGACATAATCAACATCATTAGCAATTATTTTACATGGTCATCACAATATTTTCATCACCAACATTCATTTGATACTCTATCACATTTACAAACAAAAGTGTGTTAAGATTAAACAACATATGCATGTTTGTACCCATATAATTTGTACTTACCTTTTGCACCAATTATACAACTCTAAACACTTTCTTTTCTCCAAGAATTCTTCACTTCTCAAATTAGAGCAAATCACCTTCTTCCAAAACCTAATCCAAAATAACACAATATAATTTATCACTTACCATTTCCAAAACCCTAAAACCAACATCCTTTTCCCTCTTTCAAAAACAACATCCACCACTTCCAACCACAACACTTATTTAAACTCTTAACTAAAAATCAATTTTAACACTTGAAAACACATCACAAACACCTCTCATCATCAAATCAACAAATCCTAAATTTACTTCCAATATCACTTTAAAGGAATAAAGAAATCAAAGAAAAGAGCTTACCTCAAATGAAGAAATTTCACAATTCTTTAATCAAATCCCTTTGATTCCTCTTCAATTTGCTTCTAGCATCAAGAACACCTCTCTTGCTCTCTCCTTTCTTGAATGGCCGGCACACACATGAGAAGAGAAGAAAATAATCACAAGTCAACCCTTCTTTTCCTCTTTAAATCTCCACCAAGAGATTTCCAAAAGAAAATTACTTCAATGCCCTTAACCATTTAACTAACCTTTTGTCTCTTATATGCCCATTTAAGTAATTTCACACTCACACAATAAATATCCTCCTCCATTGACTTTCTATTTGACTTATGTATATGTTAATTATACTTCCATATATGCAACATACACACTTTCTTTACAAATTCTTTTCTCTTTCAAATTAACATATACATTCAATCCAATTAAAACAACAATAATATTCAAACTTCTAGGGCATACATTGGGATATTACAGAAGCAATTGCAAGGGAAAAATGGTAAAGTTTTACCTGAGAAGTACTAGCCCCGAGATGTGGAACGAACTCTCCTACATCTCCATGATGTTCCTCTTCATCTCTACCCTCATTTTCTTTGGGAATTTCTCGTACACCAATAGGAGATACATCAAAGTTCAAGAGCCTTATTTGAATAAAATGGGCATAAAATGCACCTGGTATATGGAGAAATGTCTCAACATCATAACCATACCGAGCCAACCACCATGCATCCTCCGGCATTGATATAATATTTAAAGTATATTCTGGGCAATGCATCGGGACCTCTGCTGCTCTGGACCAAGAAACCACTCATAAACTCTCTCTCCGGGAAACTAACCACTAGACACTGGGCCAATGATGACTCGGCGAGTATGTTGGAAAGATAGCGCAGCCTTCATGAAAGGAGACCAGTTTGTCCGCTCTTTTGGGTTCCACTAGGCGAAATTCACCTGCAAAATAACATAAGGTAAGTAAAATTTCACATAAATTTTAAAGCATACTAATGTTATTTTACCTGGTCCCAGGTTAAGCGGCTCAACACGAAGCGTTGGGTATGCACATGGTGAGAGCCGGGAACTTCCACACGATCAAACAACCAAAAATTTAATCTCGAATACCCAACCTTCTCTCGCGAAATACCAGGCACCCTCACAAGGTTATATTCATATGCCCATGCCTACAACAATAATAGAGATCAAATTCATGCAAGAAAGGAGTGGAATTGACATTGGTAGAACAAGTGTAACATCCCAAATCCCAAATTGGTAAGAAATAGACATAACCTATAACTTGAGCTCGAATTTCATCCAAGTTAATGACAAAATTAGAGAGTCTCAAAGAATACTTAATTGTTTATTTGTGTCTTATCTAGATGTGTAACTTGAAATTACTCAATCTAGAGCTGTACAGAATAAGATATGATGGATTTAGTAGACAATGTGCAAGCTGCCTCAGGACAGCATAGTAGGTTTGACTTCGAAGGACCGTCAAAAATCAGATATAACTCAGATCGACCTGAAATTTTGACACAATGTAGCCCCGGATGTCTAGTTTCAGTGGGAATAAGAATTACTTAATTTGGAGTTGTGAGTAAAAAGATATTAATAAAGAAAGATAGAAAGGTCAGGAAGGGATATCAGAAGGACCTAAGTGAAAATTTCTCAAAAGTTAGGGGTAACTATGTAAACTTAAAAATTAAGAGTCGGAAGTTCTTAATAGTGCCCATATCCGACCCCGGAAGAATATTGTAGAGATTAATCGGGTCGCAACGACGTGTAACGGTTTTTCTAGGAAATGTCCCGTTAAAGAGAAACGAAGACATTTTGACTAGGGGCATTTTGGTCATTATCAATTAAAGTTATACATGAATTTAAAGTAGGAAATAAAAAAATGAGTACGTAGAGGATGACGAGGGGTGATATATGAAACGATCGTCAGTAGAAACGGAGCCAAAAGAAAACCCGAGCAAAGAAAGGACCTAAAGGAAATTTTGTAAAAAGTTGAGGGCTTATTGGTAATTTTTCAAAATGACTTGGAAACCTAGAATAGACCTTATAAATAGAAAGTAGAGGTCGAGAGGATCAAAACTATATGTAGTTTGACTCGTGAAACTATACGGTTTAAAAGATATGATCGATTAATCGCCGGAACGTATAGTGGGCCCGGTTTCGTGTCGGGACCGAATGGATAACCCGGGACAACTTTAGGATATTCTATGGGAAGAGGGACAAGTGGAAAGAAGTAAAGGAAAAGAAAACTATAAAAATCTAATGTTGGCCAATCAAAAGTAACCATTTAGCATATGTAATAAATGAAGAAAGAGAAAGGTGACAAGTGGTCTTAAAGGGTTTAACCATGTAACACCCCCATACTCTATATAAGTACTATACATATACTTGGTATACATACAATACGTATATAAAGTATAAGAATGTTACTTTTCGTTTCAATTATTTTAAAACCTTTATCCAAGTTCAAGCAATATTACATTAATTTAAAGAACATTTACAAATATCATGATTCTTATAAAAATACAATATAATTAAAATCACCTATGTATGCATCACCTTCTAGTTGGTCTCGAGACACTCTTACCCTTCTCGTGGCATAACAGCTGAACTTACAGATCAGTCGCATAATCACCTGCGCGATTACACAACCGCGCTAAGCCCGAGAGCTTAGAAGTACAAATAAATATAAAATATAAAATATATGCTTTACCAAAGAATCATACCTCATATTTTTAGCATCATGTTTTATTGTTCTTTTACCCCGTTTTCCTTTCTCAATGTATTCTTCATATATACCCACAAATCCCATAAATTATATACCTATTTACATGGAACATTCACAACACGATACTTACCCTTCCTATCTCATATGCATAAACATATACATCATTTCAATAAATCACCATTCAATGATCTATCCAAACCTTCATGAAAACAATACTCACAAATTCCACATTCATATACATTTTACACATCATACTATATTTTCATAAAATCATATCTCAACAAAGCTCCTCAAGCCATATTCACTTTCAATATATTATTACATACATTACAAAATCATACTTCATAACATCATTTTATTCACAATTCATTAATCATGAATCACACTTTCAACAAAGTCAGCCATAAATCCCATTATTCATTTATTTCAACATTTGAATATCACATTGACAACAAAGACAGACTCGGGCCCAAACAACACACTAATATGCCATTCAATTTTCAGAGTTAATGCTTTGGTTTAATTATCACATTTATTATTATCCCAACTAGGCTTCAAGGATTAGGCTCAACCAAGCTTCAAGGGGAACAAAGCATGCTAAGTATCAACCCAACTTGGCTTCAAGAACCAATCCAACCTAGCTTCAAGGGTTGTAACATCTCAATTAGGCTTCAAGGACTAGACCCAACCAAGCTTCAAGGGGAGTAAAACATGTTAAACTTCAACCCAACTTGGCTTCAAGGATCAAGCCCAACCTAACTTCAAGAGATTGTTACTATAGGCATGCCACCAACAACAAACTCTGAAAATGGAATAACACATTAGTCACACAACTCATTTATTATTTCTTTATCAATATCATTCTCAATTATCATTATAGCCAATCACAATGGCTTCACATCTCATTTGATTCATCATGGCCAATCACAATGGCTTCATATCACATTTGATTCATCATAGCCAATCACAATGGCTTCATATCACATTCTTATTCACAATAATACACTTTATTATTCAAGTATACATCAATTACATTAAACATCAATTAGGCAAATCTATCATATCATTTTTATCATCACTCAATGGCATTGAACATTATCTAGGCATACATCAATCATAACATTACTTTCACATCATACAAATTATATCATCACATCTTTCACCTTCCATAACATATACATTATCCATATACATATACACCAACACTATAATACATTAACACATTTATAGCTGAAGGTGTTAAGGTCCTAAATCATATAAATATATGAAATCAAATGAAGTTTTGTACTTACCTCAAGAGAAACTCACATCCATCTACTTTTTCTTTCATAAATCCTTCAGTACTTGGATTAAAGCAACTCAATCTCTTCAACACCTAATCCCAAAAGTGATCATACATACTTACTTAGAGATACACATAAGATAATATAGATAAGAATCAACTAGGGCAAACTCCACACACATGACACTCTCACCAACACGGGCGTGTCCTTGATCGTGCCCTGAACCAACAATACAGAAGCTTTGACACGCTCAATACCACGGGCGTGTCACTGGGCGTGTAATACATTCTGCCTCACACAAAACATCGACACGTCCAACAACATGAGCGTGCTCATGGCCATGTAAATTCTCAAATCTCACAGTAGCTATGACACGCTCACCAACACGGGCGTGTTACTGGTCGTGTCGATCCTACTGCCACCAACATAATTGACACGCCTAAGAACCTGGAAGTGCTCATGGGCGTGTCAGGCCAAAAATCCAGATTCCGGCCAAAACAACAAGACACCCAACAAAACACCCCTTATCACCAACATCCACTTCCAACAAACTTACCAAAACATACCCAAAAACCATTTTAAACTTACAAAACATCAAAACAACTCCCACATACATCAATCACAAATCACAAACATCATTACAAACCTTAAACACAATTACAACACCATCTCTTTCAACACACTTACTCTTTTCTTCAAGCCATCCTTAAAATCCATAATCAATTTACTCACATACTCTTAAACATATCAAAATCAAACAACACACTCTTAAACAATCTATCAAACTCAAACACAACTTCAATTAAACCAAGAAATCAAAAGATGACTTACTTGAATTTCTTGCCAAATCTTCAAACTTCATCTTCAATCTTCTTAAAATCCTTAAGAAATTTGATGTGAAGATCAAAAATCACATCTCTCTCTCTCTCTCTCTCTCTCTCTCTCTCTCTTTCTCTCATCCACGAAGAAGAAGAAGAAGAAGAAAGAAAGAATCTTTTCTTTCTTTGTTCTTATCTCTTATATATATATATATATAATAATAATAATAATAATATAATATTATTATTTACAAAATATCTTCTTACTCCTTTTGACTTTCTTTCCTTCTTTCTTTTATTATTATTATTATTATTATTTAACTATATAAACTTACTCTTCCCTACATCACTTTATACATTATGTATATGTCTTATATATATATTGCATTTATAATTCCCAAATACCATATGTATACATATTATCCTCCATATACATCCATTCCTTATACTATTTCCTTTTAATTAATTTATCTATCTTTCTATTTCCATAAAACATATACCTTAAATCCAAATACAACAATAACTCCAAAACTTTTGGGGTATATTTTGGGATATTACAATTCTCTCCCCCTTATATAATTTCGTCCTCGAAATTATTCAGTGTAGTATCAATTCATTCTTAACAAAACACCATCTCAATTTCATATAATATTAATCGTATTCTTATATTATGATTTCATCAAATCACATAACTTCTACTCTCCCCCTTTAGAGTTAATCCTCTTCTCTAAAATTCATAATTCACCATTATATGGGTATATATATATATATATATCTTTATATCTTATTACTTTCTCAACAAAGCAATCAATATAACTCATTACATCTCCAATGAATTTTATCTTTGTATTAGAGTTAGATTATCATTTTAACTCTTTATCGATATTCACTTAACTTTAACCTCAAAAGTCATTAATTAATATCTTAACATTGATTATTCCATTCTTACAATCACTTTCAAAATAACATTTACCAAGCCTTAATGGATAACATATCCTTACTTTCTTAAGCTTGCTTCTCACTTAATATAAATATTAATACAATACTTTTAAATTTACTTAACAGGTGAACAACATTTCCCTTTTTCTCACCATGTACAATTGATATAATTCAATTTATTTATGTTCATTCATAAGCCAAAATATTACATCATACACATTACCATTTAAATTTTACACTTCCAATACAACTGCACGTATTAAATCTCAACGCGCAACTTTAGCGAATTCTAAATCAATCGATCTATCCATCACAAAATACTTACATTTCAACCTTATTTGATTCAAACCAACAATTAACTTATCGAAATTTATCATTGGATTTCACAATATATATATAATAATAGAACCTAATTCCATTAGGTCAAACTTATATTCAAACTCTAGTCTTTTCAAATTCATATATTCAATCAATAAGAATCATGCTTATAAATATACATTTCATTATTATTATAATTATATCATCATCTCTCATACTCATTCAAAGTTTATCAATATAGCCAACAACTATGGCTTCATAAACGAACTTTTCCCCAACTAGGTCGGTAGTCCAAGTTCGGTTGTCCAACACAATGGGTCCGCATGTTTTCCGTAGGAGGCAGATAAGTCCGCTCATTTATTTTTTCACAATTCATTTTTCATAATCAATTAGGCATTATACCTCCATTATAATTTATTTCCAACATCATTGTCAACAATCATGGTTTCTCATCACATCAAAATAGTATACACATGTATCATCAACTATATTGAACATCTCATTATTCAATCATATCATCTAAACATGTTTCAATCATATTTACAATTTCTTTCCTTTTATTATTTCTTCACTTCACATAATTATAATTAAATTTTTAACATAGAAATTATAAGATATAACTTCACCAAACATATCTTTTAACCATGTTTCTGGAAACATAGTTATCAATCTCACCAAAACTGTACCACAGTTATATCATCTCAGTTCTAAATCTGAAAATAATAAAACTAATCAACTAATCATACTAACCAAATTATATGACCATAATATATTAACAATCACGCTTGGGGTTTGTAAATCAATATTGTTCTTCTATTATTCGATTTCCAGCCTTTACGATTATAATGCTAAATTGTATCACAAAAATTATATATATTCTCCAAACTTTTATTACACTAAGAGTTAACACATTTTAAATTCCATCTCAAAACAGTTTGCTTTTGATTATATGGTCGTTATTAACCTAACTCATGTTCAATAATATTATCTTTAACATTTCTACACCCAACCTTCAATCAGATACAAATCTTACACAAGTTTCCTTCATTACTACATTTCCAATCCATCTCTTCTAAAAATTTCAAATACAATATTCTTTCCTTACAATTTCTTATACTACACTTATACATAAAACATTTCCACGCACAATTACTTTGAGTTCCAAAACTTCTTATGATAGCCTCATTTAGTTATTGACATAACAATTTCACTGTTCAATATTACCCAAGTCCATTCTCATTTCTAATACCATTAAACATGTAATGGTATAAAATAATAAACATATTATATACACATTCATAGGTCACGCTTATAATGTGACTCACTTCCCACCTTTCATACATACAATCATTTCATTCATGTCGAAAAGTTCATTTCACATATCCTCTTTATATATACACATAATTATGCAATTTATTAAATTTCTCTTTTGCATATAATTTATACAAATTGAATATTTATCACTTTCCTTTGACAATTATCATTCTCATTCTTTTAACCTAACTTAAGTTATTCATTAACTTCAATAAATATATACACTCGACTTATAATATCATTTCACAAGGAGCTTAATCACATTTCCAATGTGATATCTCTCTCACATTTGTTTTTAAATATCTTTAACATATCTTCCATATTCATTTTCATCCTTTCCAATCAAATTACCTAAAGTAACTCATTTTCATTTGCTCAATTCCTTTTCTTTTATTTAAAACCAAATTTTCCTACTATCAATCTCATCCCCCAATTCTTAATACTTTCATGTGCACTACTATTCACTTCATATATCTCATGTATTAAATACATTAAACTATCAATATCTAAATGATCTTTATCCACATTCCATTAAAACTATAAATTTTCAACTTACTAATTTTCTTAAATTTTCAATTTATTCATCTCATTCTCTTAATATAAACTTTAAAACATCTTATATGTATATACCACAAAGCAACATCAAAACATATATGTTTCACAATTACTAAGCTCATTCCAAAAATCTAAATGTCACATATTACAACCATTTACATGAGCTTTTACAATATTCAAACATATCACATTTCTATCATTGAAATCATCATGTTTACATTAAAATAATAATATAAACAACACCAACATCTCTTTGTACTTAACCAACATCTTTTTTTTTTTTTTTAAAAAGCAAACCTTAACTTTTCATATCCACACCTTAAATTATCACACATAATCTATACCAATCAACTCATTCAATAATTCACCGTACTCTTTTCATTTAAATAATATATCTTTCCATATTACCCATCCAACAATATTTCCTCTTTCTAGAAATCCAAACATAAAGTTTATTAGAAAGAGGTTCAAATAATAGAGGAAAGATTACATACTTTAATCTCAATTTTGTTTTTAACTCATTCCCAACTTTATTCTTCTAGCTATTTCTTTATATGTCAAACACATATCAATAATCAAATTTTTTTTTTAAATTCCATATCATTTCTTCATATCACAATCACTTTTCAATTATCAACATTTCAAAATTTGCTTTCATATAAAACCTCATTTACGCACTATCATCTATCTCCTGTAATTCAGATACATCACCAATCACATAATGCCACGTTCGAGACCAACCTAGATGTGAATGCATATGCATGTATTACCAATTGCATTTCAAAACTCTTCTTTTTAATTCTATTTAAACTCTTCAAAAATTTTCTTTTTAATTTCACTTAGGCCGAGAATCTCGAACCTAAGCTCTGATACCAAAATAATTGTAACACCCCCATACTCTATATAAGTACTATACATATACTTGGTATACATACAATACGTATATAAAGTATAAGAATGTTACTTTTCGTTTCAATTATTTTAAAACCTTTATCCAAGTTCAAGCAATATTACATTAATTTAAAGAACATTTACAAATATCATGATTCTTATAAAAATACAATATAATTAAAATCACCTATGTATGCATCACCTTCTAGTTGGTCTCGAGACACTCTTACCCTTCTCGTGGCATAACAGCTGAACTTGCAGATCAGTCGCATAATCACCTGCGCGATTACACAACCGCGCTAAGCCCGAGAGCTTAGAAGTACAAATAAATATAAAATATAAAATATATGCTTTACCAAAGAATCATACCTTATATTTTTAGCATCATGTTTTATTGTTCTTTTACCCCGTTTTCCTTTCTCAATGTATTCTTCATATATACCCACAAATCCCATAAATTATATACCTATTTACATGGAACATTCACAACACGATACTTACCCTTCCTATCTCATATGCATAAACATATACATCATTTCAATAAATCACCATTCAATGATCTATCCAAACCTTCATGAAAACAATACTCACAAATTCCACATTCATATACATTTTACACATCATACTATATTTTCATAAAATCATATCTCAACAAAGCTCCTCAAGCCATATTCACTTTCAATATATTATTACATACATTACAAAATCATACTTCATAACATCATTTTATTCACAATTCATTAATCATGAATCACACTTTCAACAAAGTCAGCCATAAATCCCATTATTCATTTATTTCAACATTTGAATATCACATTGACAACAAAGACAGACTCGGGCCCAAACAACACACTAATATGCCATTCAATTTTCAGAGTTAATGCTTTGGTTTAATTATCACATTTATTATTATCCCAACTAGGCTTCAAGGATTAGGCTCAACCAAGCTTCAAGGGGAACAAAGCATGCTAAGTATCAACCCAACTTGGCTTCAAGAACCAATCCAACCTAGCTTCAAGGGTTGTAACATCTCAATTAGGCTTTAAGGACTAGACCCAACCAAGCTTCAAGGGGAGTAAAACATGTTAAACTTCAACCCAACTTGGCTTCAAGGATCAAGCCCAACCTAACTTCAAGAGATTGTTACTATAGGCATGCCACCAACAACAAACTCTGAAAATGGAATAACACATTAGTCACACAACTCATTTATTATTTCTTTATCAATATCATTCTCAATTATCATTATAGCCAATCACAATGGCTTCACATCTCATTTGATTCATCATGGCCAATCACAATGGCTTCATATCACATTTGATTCATCATAGCCAATCACAATGGCTTCATATCACATTCTTATTCACAATAATACACTTTATTATTCAAGTATACATCAATTACATTAAACATCAATTAGGCAAATCTATCATATCATTTTTATCATCACTCAATGGCATTGAACATTATCTAGGCATACATCAATCATAACATTACTTTCACATCATACAAATTATATCATCACATCTTTCACCTTCCATAACATATACATTATCCATATACATATACACCAACACTATAATACATTAACACATTTATAGCTGAAGGTGTTAAGGTCCTAAATCATATAAATATATGAAATCAAATGAAGTTTTGTACTTACCTCAAGAGAAACTCACATCCATCTACTTTTTCTTTCATAAATCCTTCAGTACTTGGATTAAAGCAACTCAATCTCTTCAACACCTAATCCCAAAAGTGATCATACATACTTACTTAGAGATACACATAAGATAATATAGATAAGAATCAACTAGGGCAAACTCCACACACATGACACTCTCACCAACACGGGCGTGTCCTTGATCGTGCCCTGAACCAACAATACAGAAGCTTTGACACGCTCAATACCACGGGCGTGTCACTGGGCGTGTAATACATTCTGCCTCACACAAAACATCGACACGTCCAACAACATGAGCGTGCTCATGGCCGTGTAAATTCTCAAATCTCACAGTAGCTATGACACGCTCACCAACACGGGCGTGTTACTGGTCGTGTCGATCCTACTGCCACCAACATAATTGACACGCCTAAGAACCTGGAAGTGCTCATGGGCGTGTCAGGCTAAAAATCCATATTCCGGCCAAAACAACAAGACACCCAACAAAACACCCCTTATCACCAACATCCACTTCCAACAAACTTACCAAAACATACCCAAAAACCATTTTAAACTTACAAAACATCAAAACAACTCCCACATACATCAATCACAAATCACAAACATCATTACAAACCTTAAACACAATTACAACACCATCTCTTTCAACACACTTACTCTTTTCTTCAATCCATCCTTAAAATCCATAATCAATTTACTCACATACTCTTAAACATATCAAAATCAAACAACACACTCTTAAACAATCTATCAAACTCAAACACAACTTCAATTAAACCAAGAAATCAAAAGATGACTTACTTGAATTTCTTGCCAAATCTTCAAACTTCATCTTCAATCTTCTTAAAATCCTTAAGCAATTTGATGTGAAGATCAAAAATCACATCTCTCTCTCTCTCTCTCTCTCTCTCTCTCTCTCTCTCTTTCTCTCATCCACGAAGAAGAAGAAGAAGAAGAAAGAAAGAATCTTTTCTTTCTTTGTTCTTATCTCTTATATATATATAATAATAATAATAATAATAATAATATAATATTATTATTTCCAAAATATCTTCTTACTCCTTTTGACTTTCTTTCCTTCTTTCTTTTATTATTATTATTATTATTATTATTTAACTATATAAACTTACTCTTCCCTACATCACTTTATACATTATGTATATGTCTTATATATATATTGCATTTATATTTCCCAAATACCATATGTATACATATTATCCTCCATATACATCCATTCCTTATACTATTTCCTTTTAATTAATTTATCTATCTTTCTATTTCCATAAAACATATACCTTAAATCCAAATACAACAATAACTCCAAAACTTTTTGGGTATATTTTGGGATATTACAATTCTCTCCCCCTTGTATAATTTCGTCCTCGAAATTATTCAGTGTAGTATCAATTCATTCTTAACAAAACACCATCTCAATTTCATATAATATTAATCGTATTCTTATATTATGATAGAAGTAGAGAGGTTAAAACAGGTAGTGCGGGAGCAAGATGAGACTATAGAAATTTTGGCCGATCGAAGTATACAAGATTGTGAAGACTTGAGAATAAAAGATGAGATGATTACTGCCTTGATAGATGACGTGCAGATGTTAAAAGAAGACAGGCTTAGTTATAGAGTAGAGTTGGATAGTGTCGGTAGAAGCCTCGGGGTAGCACATCAATAGATTTGAGCTTTACAAGAGAGGGTTCATGAGCTAGGCCAGTACTTACCTAGTGAAGCATCACATGACCCAGTTTTAATCCCGAGATAGAAGAGTATTTTTCAGACAGTGCCACTTCACCTAGGGCACCTACTCACTGAGTCTTGAGATGTATTGCTGTTTGGCAATTCTCTTAGTTATATACATATGTGATATAGAGGTATCATGTAAATATTGTATGGTAGTATAATATGATGATATAATAGTAAGGAGTCCTAAATTTTGGAATGTACATAAGGACTTCCTAGTATTGTAAAACTTTGTGTTTGGAAATAAATAAAAGTTGTGTTGTATATGTGTTATTTAAGAATTTTATATTTATATAAATGACACCTAGGATAAGATAATGCTGTTGGTCTGGGTCATTACGTATGATGGGATTGTATACGTTTTGCTCTATTCTTTAGATGTCGCAAGAAGCGCTAGACGTGATTGCAGTCAGTTGTCTATGTTTGGAGTTATGCTTTACATTTTTAATAGATTCGGGTTCTTCACACTCATATATATTGCACGAAAAAAAAATTGAGAAATAAATGCAATAAAGGTTAAGGCAATTATGAGAGGTAAGTAGTAAAAGCACCGAAAGAATAATAACGAATAGAATACCGACCAAAATACAAGAGTCTAAAATTGAAAGAGTGAAGAATAATAGTATGGTAAAAAAATCATAGAAAATAAAATTGAGAACTAAGAAAAGGAAGCAAAACTAGTTAGATTCTCCAGGATTAATGCTTTACCTGGTTGAAATCATGTGTTCCTTATATAATGAACTATTTATACTTGTGTTGGAAATGTTTGGTAATGTGTTCTGACAACTTGAGAATTTTTGTGCTTATGTGTGCATTGATATGAATGAAGGAAAGAGAATAAAATATTAGAAAGATATGCTTACCTTGGTAATTCAGATTGAATCAGAGTTGGGATGAGTGTATTTATGTGGCATTAACATTTATACTCAATGGTGAGGGCCATTGGGGCCAGTGGTGAGGGCCACTGGTTTGATATTTATCTGGCACCGATATATATACTCAGTGGTGAGGGCCACTGGGGGCCAATGGTGAGGGCCATTGGTTTGATGAAAAAGGTGGTGAGGGCCACCTATGCCATGGAAATGAAATGGTGGTGAGGGCCACCCATGCCATGCTGGTTCCATATTGTATTGTCTCATCCCACTTTGATTCTACTGTTATTACCTTGAGGAGCTAAGTAAGAAAAATATGTAATAATATACATATGAAAAAAATATATATATATGAAAATAAATAGAAAGTGAATTGAAACATATTCAAAAAAGAAAGGAAAGAAAGAGTTTGAAATGTAATAAAAAAAAAGAAAGATGTTCTCACCTTATGTTGGGATCGGCCGTAACCAGCATAGAGCGAGACATGTAATGAAATAAATAGTACTTCGAGAATAATGGTATCATGGACTGATCACCCATGAGCTATTATTTGAGATGTATATATGACAACACAAGGAAAGTCAGATGAGTCGATACTTAAGGAATGCCACCACACTGCACGAATATACATAGGACATACAAATTCAGTAAGAAGTAAATAAAGAATAACCACAATGCAAAGAGAAGGAAGCTTAGAAATGAATACATTAATAAGTGAAAAACGTACAAGAAGGAATGAGAAAGAACAAACATGAATCAAAGTTGAAGGAAATACAAGAGAGTAATAGTGATGTTTCAAATGAGAAATTGTGACAAAAGTCAAAGCATGTTTAACCACATAATAGTCTATTGGATAATCTTGTAGAATAATAAACAGCAAGTGAACAGATATGGGAAGAAAACAGAATACAAAAGGTAAAACATGTTGAATCTTAAAATAGTTATTCCCAGTAAATGAATAAGTGTCAAAATAAGGCAATGCGTAAACAATATAGAGAGATGACAGAGAGCAATCAAGTGAATAAGGTGAAAGAGTGGCAAAAGCAATAGACAGTAGTTAAAGAACATCAACTATATAGAATGAGTAAGCTTCGGGGCGAAGCTTAAATTAAGGGGGATAGAATTGTAACATCCCAATTCCCAAATTGGTAAGAAATAGACATAACCTATAACTTGAGCTCGAATTTCATCCAAGTTAATGACAAAATTAGAGAGTCTCAAAGAATACTTAATTGTTTATTTGTGTCTTATATAGATGTGTAACTTGAAATTACTCAATCTAGAGCTGTACAGAATAAGATATGATGGATTTAGTAGACAATGTGCAAGCTGCCTCAGGACAACATAATAGGTTTGACTTCGAAGGACCGTCCAAAATCAGATATAACTCAGATCGACCTGAAATTTTGACACAATGTAGCCCCGGATGTCTAGTTTCAGTGGGAATAAGAATTACTTAATTTTGAGTTGTGAGTAAAAAGATATTAATAAAGAAAGACAGAAAGGTCAGGAAGGGATATCAGAAGGACCTAAGTGAAAATTTCTCAAAAGTTAGGGGTAACTATGTAAACTTAAAATTAAGAGTCGGAAGTTCTTAATAGTGCCCATATCCGACCCCGGAAGAATATTCTAGAGATTAATCGGGTCGCAACGACGTGTAACGGTTTTTCTAGGAAATGTCCCGTTAAAGAGAAACGAAGACATTTTGACTAGGGGCATTTTGGTCATTATCAATTAAAGTTATACATGAATTTAAAGTAGGAAATAAAAAAATGAGTACGTAGAGGATGACGAGGGGTGATATATGAAACGATCGTCAGTAGAAACGGAGCCGAAAGAAAACCCGAGCAAAGAAATGACCTAAAGGGAATTTTGTAAAAAGTTGAGGGCTTATTGGTAATTTTTCAAAATGACTTGGAAACCTAGAATAGACCTTATAAATAGAAAGTAGAGGTCGAGAGGATCAAAACTATATGTAGTTTGACTCGTGAAACTATACGGTTTAAAAGATATGATCGATTAATCGTTGGAATTTAAAGTGGGCCCGGTTTTGTGTCGGGACCGAATGGATAACCCGAGACAACTTTAGGATATCCTATGGGAAGAGGGACAAGTGGAAAGAAGTAAAGGAAAAGAAAACTATAAAAATCTAATGTTGGCCAATCAAAAGTAACCATTTAGCATGTGTAATAAATGAAGAAAGAGAAAGGTGACAAGTGGTCTTAAAGGGTTTAACCAACACATAAGGTGATCATCATTTCTTTTGTATATAAATATATGTGATACGAAGAACCAATTTCTCTCTTTTCCACTTGCAAATTTCGGCCAACAAAGGGAAACACCAAAGGACTTCCAAGTTTCTCCAAATTTGATTTTTAAGGTAAGTTTTTAAGGTTTTCTAGTAAGTAGACTTTGATTTTAGTATTAATTTTAGGTAGTTATATATTTATTAGAAGATTGGAAATTAGAGTCTTTATGTGGAATTGGAAAAATATTAAGTAAGTGATGAGATTAATTGATTAAATGGAAGAAACAAGATGTATAAAGATTAATAAGGTTGGATTAGGGTTTCGGTTAGAAAAGAAATGGAGGATAACTTATTATTTTGAATTTCTAAGGTTTATGTTGTATCTTGAATTGATTGAAGGAGAAATAAAGAATTAAAGAAGGAGAAGAAGGAAAAGCTAAGAGGAGTTAAAGAAATAAGGTTTGGTACTTTACCTTTGAATAATTACTTTTGATTTGGTGCTTTACCATAAAAGAAATTCTATTTTCTTACAAACTTTGGTTTATGGAAGTTTTGAAGTTGATGTTTAAATATATTGATTGAGTTTAAATTAAATATTTGAGTTATGTTCTTGTTTTCTTATGGCAATTGGGTTGTTAAATTTAATTGAAACCAAATGTTTTGAGAAAATTTGGCAAGTTGATTTGGTAAGTTGTTTTGGACTTTAATTAGTTTGATTTGAGTTAAACATGAAAAAGTTGTTAAAGGGAAGTGTTTGAATCTTCACTTTACTATTAAAGAAGCCTTAATATTGATTTGCAAAAGAAAATTAAACTATCCTATGCATTTCAAATGTTTGGGCCGAAATGGTCCCAAAGTGACAGCCTCTGGACTATTTTTGTGGCAATTGTTTGGGGCAGCAAACGAATGAATTTTTCAACGAACTTTTACATGCAATTAGTTAACATATGAAATAAGTTTTCTGTAAAATTTCAGCAAAACATAAGATCATTTACTTGGTCAAATGCATGACTGAAGTGGACTGAAATTTTGACGAAAATCCAGATTTTACTATTCATTTGGTCATGCCATTTTGCGTTGCCGATTTTTCGTACCGCGACACTATTCATTTGGTCAATTTGTGATCTTTTGAGGAATGCTTTGAAATGTTTAATATGTTTATTGTGGATATTAAATATGTGAAAAAGGGGAATGGTTTGACTAAATAATGTGTTGTGCGGCATAAATGGCAAAGTGCGATGGGAATTAAAATGATTTCTCGAGTCATTCTAAAATGAGGTTTGAGACTTAAATTGAATCATTTTAACCTTTTTGCTCTACTGGATAGTGGGAGTGGTAGATAAGGGTATGGTGCACTATGCTAACGCATGCAGTACTGCTCATTATTGTGATATGATATTTTATTCAGTGGTGAGGCCACTGAAGCCAATGGGGAGGCCCATTGGTTAACCAGGATGAGGAGGCCCATTCCTGTGATCTGATATCGGTGGTGAGGGCCACTTATGTTACAGTGGGGAGGCCCACTGCCTTATCACTATGGTTCCCTATATACCAGTAGAGCCTGAATCAAAGACATGTTATTTTTCGTTAAACTATATAATGCCAATGAGTTTGAATTATAATTTTACATTATTGAAAGCATATCACACTAAATGTATCACGATTTCGATTGGTATAAAGTTGGTTGATTATGGATTTAATTATTTCCTTTGATTTTGAATACTTTCATATAGTGTAATATCCTCATGCATGCCCTAGAAGTTTTGATTTTGTTGTTGTTATTGTTGTTGTTTATATTGTAAGAGAAAATAAATTAAAGGAAAGTGTATATGTATATGTGTTGTGGGAAAGAAAGAGGGTTTAGAGATAAGTTTATATGTTGTTTATATGATGATATAATTAAAATATACATAAGTCAAATGGAGAGTCAATGCAAGAGAAGATATTTATTTGAGATTTGTATAATTACTTAATTGGGCATATATGAGACAAAAAGGTAATTATATGAATAAGGGCATTTTGGTAAATATTTGGGTAAAATCTCTTGGTGGAGATTTAAAGAAGAAAAGAAGGCTTGACTTTTGATTATTTTCTTTCCTCTCATTTTGGGTGTCGACGATTGAAGAAGAGAAAGGGAAAGAGAAGTGTTCTTGATGCTAGAATCAAGATTGAAGGGAGAATTAAAGAACCAAGTTGAAGATTTATGGAATTTCTTCATTTAAGGTAAGAATTCTCTTGTTTCCCTTTTGTCATTTTGAAGTTGTGTCTAAATGAAATTGTGATTTGTTGATGTGATGATTTGGTGTGTTTGATATGTGTTTATAAGTGTTTAAAGTGATTGTAAGTTAAAAGATGGAATTGGTGTTGGTTTGGTTGTGAATATGGTTAGATATGTGGAGGTTGATTGTGGAAGATCAAGTGGGAAGTTGGTTTTAGGGTTTGGTATTGGTGAATGTTTTAATGTAATGTTTATGTGTTGTTTAAGTGGTTAATGTGATGAATATGTATGGTATGTGTTAATAACATTGATTAGAACCAATTGAATGAAGTTATTGTTGTGCAAAAGGGTGTGAAAATGCATTTGGAAGAGTGTTGGTTTTGATTTGGGTTGTGTTTTTGAGTGACACGGCTGGAATCAATGAGAGACACGGCCAAGACTTGAGAAATTTGGGTGACACGGCCAAGTTGGAAGGATCTTGGCCGTGTTGGGCAAGTTTTGGGGTGACACGGCCACTGGCTTAGCCGTGTCCCTTGAAGGTGTTTGCTACTATCTGTCTTTGGTTGAGAGACACGGCCATGTCATCTGCCCGTGTCTGTCTCAGGAAGTTTTGGTGTTGAGAGACACGGCCGCAAGCTTTGCCGTGTCCCTCAAAGTGAGCTGCCCGTGTTCCTCAATTGTGTTGATTAGGGTTTTATTTCTTTGTTCATTTTGCATTGTTTTGATTCTTCAAAGGTACTTTGGTACCTAAACCTAATCCTAAACACTTTAAACATACTTAAAGCATGGAATGATCTAATCAAATGGATGTGGAAGATCCTAAATCTATGAATGATATTAAGTGTTCTTTGCCCTAATTGCATTGTTGAGATTGAACAATGTTATGTTATGTATTGTGAATGGTAATGTGTTTCATGAGTAATGTACATTGAAATCTTGTATCAAAGATGTGATATGATGTAAAGCCATTGTGATTGGCTATGATAATGCAATTGAAAGAAAGAAGGCATGTTTGCCTAAATGTGATGAGAATTTGAGAATGGAAATGGTAACTATAAAATAAATGATTTGTTTGTTTAATATGTTATTCAGTTTCACAGTTCTGGATTTGGGTGGCATGCCTAAGAAATGATGAAAGGTAACAGTCTTGCCAGGTTGAGGATCTCCTCAAATGTGTTGAGTTGATGGTCCAAGAGACTGGGTCTGTTACACTATGAGAATTGTGAATATGAGATATATGATTTGTAAAAGTCTTGCCGGGTTGAGGATCTCCTCAAATGTGTTGAGTTGATGGTCCAAGAGACTGGGTCTGTTACACTATCCATGGATAGAGATATATATATATATATTGCCTACGGGCGTGATTATTGTGATTATGAACCAAAGCAGTAACTCTGAACTCTGAATATCGTATTAAATACTTGTTGGGCCCATAGGTGTCTAGGTTATATGAATGTCTTAAACAATGTTATGAGTTAATAAAAAGATGTTGAAATGTGGTATGTTGTTAGCTTTGAGTATATGATGTTACATGTATAATATGGATTGAGAATTGACATTGCATTGCACTAAAGCATAGCATTAGCATGATTTATCTTACTAAGCCGTTGGCTTAGCGCGATAGTGTTTAATCGCGCAGGTAATAGAGTTGTTAGAGTTTAACCCGAGAGCTCTTCGAGACCGAGTGAGAGTAGACATTGAAGAGTTGATTTTGGGAACTTAAAGATCAGAAGAAACTTGCCAATCATGTACTACTTCTTTATATTTTGTAAAGTAATGTTTATAATGTAAATATATGCACATTTGTAAATATGGAATTAAGTGTTTTCAAATATGTAAAGATTTTATAAATTCCACTGCGTTTTAAATAAATGTCTCTATTTTGTTTTGTATTACAAATTGATCACTTATTTACTATAATGTATAGTGATAAAGATTATGGTATCAAGTTTAAAATGTTTTGAATGTTAAGAAAATCGTAGCATCCCTATGTTCGGTGCACTTATGCTACATTGTGGGTGTTGTAGTGTGTGTGCATTGGATATGGGGGTGTTACATATAGTACTTTTATTTTTATTGGTAAAGTACCCACTGAGCGACAACGCTCAGCGAGTTAAGTTTTCCTTGACTCGTAGGTTCGGAGCAGTAGATAAATCTTGGGGAAGCAACGACCAGACCACAGCAAATCTCAGGGGTAGATCTTTTAGTTCCATTATGAGTTAGTTAGTTGTGGCATGTATATGAATAAATATAAAAGAGAATTTCTATGTTATAATTGTATGTTAGTAGTGTGTAATAATCATAAACCTTTACTTTATGTTGTATTAGAAGTGTGAACTCTTCTTGCAGATTTGTAGTTGAGGGTATAAGTTGAATTCATTGGGAGTGTATTAAATATGATAGTATTCACATTGGTCTGTGTAAAG
The DNA here is from genome assembly GCA_947685225.1 of Garcia nutans. Lineage (NCBI taxonomy): Eukaryota > Viridiplantae > Streptophyta > Magnoliopsida > Malpighiales > Euphorbiaceae > Garcia > Garcia nutans. The sequence continues at coordinate 43,087,167 of CANTUV010000031.1, forward strand.
TGTTTTCAAAAATCAAAAAAACAAGTTTTGTCGACACTTGGGATCCAAATTTCTAGGCGAAACTATGGCAAAATTTCTGTAAAAATCGGAACTAAAATTTGACGAAGTAAATTGGTAGCAACGTTAGGATAGTGTGGCGCCTCTACTCGGCTTACACATGTAGGTTGGGAAGGGGTGTTACAATTAGTGGTATCAGAGCGCTGGTTTAGCCGGTTCTGGGTAGTTAGTTGAACTAAACCTTAAATGTAGGACACATAGGGTTAGAATAGGGTTTTAATTATATAACTATACATATGTGTGTTATTGTTAGTTATGTTATTCAAATTATACAAGAGTAATAATGGGTGATCTAAACGATGTGAGGGAGCTGAGGATAGAAGTAGAGAGGTTAAAACAGGTAGTGCGGGAGCAAGATGAGACTATAGAAATTTTGGCCGATCGAAGTATACAAGATTGTGAAGACTTGAGAATAAAAGATGAGATGATTACCGCCTTGATAGATGACGTGCAGATGTTAAAAGAAGACAGGCTTAGTTATAGAGTAGAGTTGGATAGTGTCGGTAGAAGCCTCGGGGTAGCACATCAAGAGATTTGAGCTTTACAGGAGAGGGTTCAAGAGCTAGGCCAGCACTTACCTAGTGAAGCATCACATGACCCAGTTTTAATCCCGAGATAGAAGAGTATTTTTCAGACAGTGCCACTTCACCTAGGGCACCTACTCACTGAGTCTTGAGATGTATTGCTGTTTGGCAATTCTCTTAGTTATATACATATGTGATATAGAGGTATCATGTAAATATTGTATGGTAGTATAATATGATGATATAATAGTAAGGAGTCCTAAATTTTGGAATGTACATAAGGACTTCCTAGTATTGTAAAACTTTGTGTTTGGAAATAAATAAAAGTTGTGTTGTATATGTGTTATTTAAGAATTTTATATTTATATACATGACACCTAGGATAAGATAATGCTGTTGGTCTGGGTCGTTACGTATGATGGGATTGTATACGTTTTGCTCTATTCTTTAGATGTCTCAAGAAGCGCTAGACGTGATTACAGTCAGTTGTCTATGTTTGGAGTTCTGCTTTACATTTTAATAGATTCGGGTTCTTCACACTCATATATATTGCACGAAAAAAAAATTGAGAAATAAATGCAATAAAGGTTAAGGCAATTATGAGAGGTAAGTAGTAAAAGCACCGAAAGAATAATAACGAATAGAATACCGACCAAAATACAAGAGTCTAAAATTGAAAGAGTGAAGAATAATAGTACGGTAAAAAAATCATAGAAAATAAAATTGAGAACTAAGAAAAGGAAGCAAAACTAGTTAGATTCTCCAGGATTAATGCTTTACCTGGTTGAAATCATGTGTTCCTTATATAATGAACTATTTATACTTGTGTTGGAAATGTTTGGTAATGTGTTCTGACAACTTGAGAATTTTTGTGCCTATGTGTGCATTGATATGAATGAAGGAAAGAGAATAAAATATTAGAAAGATATGCTTACCTTGATAATTCAGATTGAATCAGAGTTGGGATGAGTGTATTTATATGGCATTAACATTTATACTCAATGGTGAGGGCCATTGGGGCCAGTGGTGAGGGCCACTGGTTTGATATTTATCTGGCACCGATATATATACTCAGTGGTGAGGGCCACTGGGGGCCAATGGTGAGGGCCATTGGTTTGATGAAAAAGGTGGTGAGGGCCACCTATGCCATGGAAATGAAACGGTGGTGAGGGCCACCCATGCCATGCTGGTTCCATATTGTATTGTCTCATCCCACTTTGATTCTACTGTTATTACCTTGAGGAGCTAAGTAAGAAAAATATGTAATAATATACAGATGAAAAAAATATATATATATGAAAATAAATAGAAAGTGAATTGAAAAATATTCAGAAAAGAAAGGAAAGAAAGAGTTTGAAATGTAATAAAAAAAAAAGAAAGATGTTCTCACCTTATGTTGGGATCGGCCATAACCAGCATAGAGCGAGACATGTAATGAAATAAATAGTACTTCGAGAATAATGGTATCATGGACTGATCACCCATGAGCTATTATTTGAGATGTATATATGACAACACAAGGAAAGTCAGATGAGTCGATACTTAAGGAATGCCACCACACTGCACGAATATACATAGGACATACAAATTCAGTAAGAAGTAAATAAAGAATAACCACAATGCAAAGAGAAGGAAGCTTAGAAATGAATACATTAGAAAGTGAAAAACGTACAAGAAGGAATGAGAAAGAACAAACCTGAATCAAAGTTGAAGGAAATACAAGAGAGTAATAGTGATGTTTCAAATGAGAAATTGTGACAAAAGTCAAAGCATGTTGAACCACATAATAGTCTATTGGATAATCTCGTAGAATAATAAACAGCAAGTGAACAGATATGGGAAGAAAACAGAATACAAAAGGTAAAACATGTTGAATCTTAAAATAGTTATTCCCAGTAAATGAATAAGTGTCAAAATAAGGCAATGCGTAAACAATATAGAGAGATGACAGAGAGCAATCAAGTGAATAAGGTGAAAGAGTGGCAAAAGCAATAGACAGTAGTTAAAGAACATCAAGTATATAGAATGAGTAAGCTTCGGGGCGAAGCTTAAATTAAGGGGGATAGAATTGTAACATCCCAAATCCCAAATTGGTAAGAAATATACATAACCTATAACTTGAGCTCGAATTTCATCCAAGTTAATGACAAAATTAGAGAGTCTCAAAGAATACTTAATTGTTTATTTGTGTCTTATATAGATGTGTAACTTGAAATTACTCAATCTAGAGCTGTACAGAATAAGATATGATGGATTTAGTAGACAATGTGCAAGCTGCCTCAGGACAGCATAATAGGTTTGACTTCGAAGGACCGTCAAAAATCAGATATAACTCAGATCGACCTGAAATTTTGACACAATGTAGCCCCGGATGTCTAGTTTCAGTGGGAATAAGAATTACTTAATTTTGAGTTGTGAGTAAAAAGATATTAATAAAGAAAGACAGAAAGGTCAGGAAGGGATATCAGAAGGACCTAAGTGAAAATTTCTCAAAAGTTAGGGGTAACTATGTAAACTTAAAATTAAGAGTCGGAAGTTCTTAATAGTGCCCATATCCGACTCCGGAAGAATATTCTAGAGATTAATCGGGTCGCAACGACGTGTAACGGTTTTTCTAGGAAATGTCCCGTTAAAGAGAAACGAAGACATTTTGACTAGGGGCATTTTGGTCATTATCAATTAAAGTTATACATGAATTTAAAGTAGGAAATAAAAAAATGAGTACGTAGAGGATGACGAGGGGTGATATATGAAACGATCGTCAGTAGAAACGGAGCCGAAAGAAAACGCGAGCAAAGAAAGGACCTAAAGGGAATTTTGTAAAAAGTTGAGGGCTTATTGGTAATTTTTCAAAATGACTTGGAAACCTAGAATAGACATTATAAATAGAAAGTAGAGGTCGAGAGGATCAAAACTATATGTAGTTTGACTCGTGAAACTATACGGTTTAAAAGATATGATCGATTAATCGTCGGAACGTATAGTGGGCCCGGTTTCGTGTCGGGACCGAATGGATAACCCGGGACAACTTTAGGATATCCTATGGGAAGAGGGACAAGTGGAAAGAAGTAAAGGAAAAGAAAACTATAAAAATCTAATGTTGGCCAATCAAAAGTAACCATTTAGCATGTGTAATAAATGAAGAAAGAGAAAGGTGACAAGTGGTCTTAAAGGGTTTAACCAACACATAAGGTGATCATCATTTCTTTTGTATATAAATATATGTGATATGAAGAACCAATTTCTCTCTTTTCCACTTGCAAATTTCGGCCAACAAAGGGAAACACCAAAGGACTTCCAAGTTTCTCCAAATTTGATTTTTAAGGTAAGTTTTTAAGGTTTTCTAGTAAGTAGACTTTGATTTTAGTATTAATTTTAGGTAGTTATATATTTGTTAGAATATTGGAAATTAGAGTCTTTATGTGGAATTGGAAAAATATTAAGTAAGTGATGAGATTAATTGATTAAATGGAAGAAACAAGATGTATAAAGATTAATAAGGTTGGATTAGGGTTTCAGTTAGAAAAGAAATGGAGGATAACTTATTATTTTGAATTTCTAATGTTTATGTTGTATCTTGAATTGATTGAAGGAGAAATAAAGAATTAAAGAAGGAGAAGAAGGAAAAGCTAAGAGGAGTTAAAGAAATAAGGTTTGGTACTTTACCTTTGAATAATTACTTTTGATTTGGTGCTTTACCATAAAAGAAATTCTATTTTCTTACAAACTTTGGTTTATGGAAGTTTTGAAGTTGATGTTTAAATATATTGATTGAGTTTAAATTAAATATTTGAGTTATGTTCTTGTTTTCTTATGGCAATTGGGTTGTTAAATTTAATTGAAACCAAATGTTTTGAGAAAATTTGGCAAGTTGATTTGGTAAGTTGTTTTGGACTTTAATTAGTTTGATTTGAGTTAAACATGCAAAAGTTGTTAAAGGGAAGTGTTTGAATCTTCACTTTACTATTAAAGAAGCCTTAATATTGATTTGCAAAAAAAAATTAAACTATCCTATGCATTTCAAATGTTTGGGCCGAAATGGTCCCAAAGTGACAGCCTCTGGACTATTTTTGTGGCAATTGTTTGGGGCAGCAAACGAATGAATTTTTCAACGAAATTTTACATGCAATTAGTTAACATATGAAATAAGTTTTCTGTAAAATTTCAGCAAAACATAAGATCATTTACTTGGTCAAATGCATGACTGAAGTGGACTGAAATTTGACGAAAATCCAGATTTTACTATTCATTTGGTCATGCCATTTTGCGTTGCCGATTTTTCGTACCGCGACACTATTCATTTGGTCAATTTGTGATCTTTTGAGGAATGCTTTGAAATGTTTAATATGTTTATTGTGGATATTAAATATGTGAAAAAGGGGAATGGTTTGACTAAATAATGTGTTGTGCGGCATAAATGGCAAAGTGCGATGGGAATTAAAATGATTTCTCGAGTCATTCTAAAATGAGGTTTGAGACTTAAATTGAATCATTTTAACCTTTTTGCTCTACTGGATAGTGGTAGTGGTAGATAAGGGTATGGTGCACTATACTAACGCATGCAGTACTGCTCATTATTGTGATATGATATTTTATTCAGTGGTGAGGCCACTGAAGCCAATGGGGAGGCCCATTGGTTAACCAGGATGGGGAGGCCCATTCCTGTGATCTGATATCGGTGGTGAGGGCCACCTATGTTACAGTGGGGAGGCCCACTGCCTTATCACTATGGTTCCCTATATACCAGTAGAGCCTGAATCAAAGACATGTTATATTTCGTTAAACTATATAATGCCAATGAGTTTGAATTATAATTTTACTTTATTGAAAGCATATCACACTAAATGTATCACGATTTCGATTGGTATAAAGTTGGTTGATTGTGGATTTAATTATTTCCTTTGATTTTGAATACTTTCATATAGTACTTTTATTTTAATTGGTAAAGTACCCACTGAGCGACAACGCTCAGCGAGTTAAGTTTTCCTTGACTCGTAGGTTCGGAGCAGTAGATAAATCTTGGGGAAGCTACGACCAGACCACAGCAAATCTCAGGGGTAGATCTTTTAGTTCCATTATGAGTTAGTTAGTTGGCATGTATATGAATAAATATAAAAGAGAATTTCTATGTTATAATTGTATGTTAGTAGTGTGTAATAATCATAAACCTTTACTTTATGTTGTATTAGAAGTGTGAACTCTTCTTGCAGATTTGTAGTTGAGGGTATAAGGTGAATTCATTGGGAGTGTATTAAATATGATAGTATTCACATTGGTCTGTGTAAAGTGTTTTCAAAAATCAGAAAAACAAGTTTTGTCGACACTTGGGATCCAAATTTCTAGGCGAAACTATGGCAAAATTTCTGTAAAAATCGGAACTAAAATTTGACGAAGTAAATTGGTAGCAACGTTAGGATAGTGTGGCGCCTCTACTCGGCTTACACATGTAGGTTGGGAAGGGGTGTTACAAGAAGAGTACCTCGACAACCGCCATCAAGCCGACGAAAGACTTCTTATTTCAAAAAATTTTGTCCAGACCATGGTAAAGACAGGCGAGACCAGCTTCACCCCGGTCATAAGATGGTACCGTTCTAAAATAAGAAAAGGCCCTCAACACTAACAAATGGATGGAGGATTCAGTGGTACCTAAGATGGTCGACCCAAGCAAATATAACAAAAATCCTCGAGCATACTGTTGGGCCGTGTCTCTATAAACTTGTCCTTCGTAGTTCATCCAATATCTACGAATCAGTTCAATTTTTATCTTAAAAGGCCCCTCATATGATGGTTCCATATAATTGCTGAATTTCATCAAACGTCAAAATATCGTTGGTCAGAGGAACCGGAACACCATCATACCGAAGGCCGGTTATAGCAGCAAAGTCGATCGGACCAATTGTCATCTCTCCAATGGGCAAGTGGAATGTATGAGTTGTATCCAGCCATCGTTTTGCGAGTGCCTGAACTACACTTTGGTCTATCAAATACTCCTCGGATAGCAATTGTAAGATGAAGCTCTCAAAGCCGCAATCTCGAATAATTTGCCTTACCCAAGAAGGCACTACATTGTATCCTCCAGCCAGAACAACGCAACGATCACGCTAACACAGAGCCAGGTAAGTTAATACCAGGTAAGAACATATTATTCTATCTGCATTAATATATTTTTTCCTAAATTTTCTAAAAAATAAAAATATAAAAAATGAATAAATAATAATAATAAATAAATAAATAACAAAAGACGAAAAAAGGAAATAAAAAAAAAACTTACCGTGCTATTTTGATTTGAACTACGGTGAAGCGGCATCCCGGCTAGTAGATCTATATTTCCATCTTCATGATGCCGAATAAACTCTATTAACTCAACATTAAAATGAGTTATTGACCTTGAAGCATTCATTTTTTCAAAGCTATATGCTAAATTTGAAAGAATTTGAGAGAATTATAGATTTTGCTGTGAATGAAAAGAAGGTATTCGTTCGTTTATATAGAGAAACAACAAGAAAAAAAAATAAAATTCAAAAGTAAGTTTAACTGTTCATGAATAGTAAAATTTACTTTTGATGAATAGTAAATTTTACTATTTATATATAGTAAATTACTATTGATGAATATTAAATTACTATTTCTAATAGTAAAATACTATTTACTACTATTTACGAATAGTATGTTGCTATTTATGAATAGTAAATAGTGTATAAATAGTTACTACACAGTAAATAAACAATAAATTCAATTAATCATTCAAATGCTTGCATGTATATAAATATTTTTACATGCAGGGGGCAAGAAGAAGACATTTGCATAAGAATTAGGCAAACTTTTTGAAATCAAAAAATTATTAGCTCAGGTCCAGAACCCAAATTATCCTTAGGTCTAGAACCTAGAATCTCTTTTAAGTCCAGAACCTAGAATCTCTTTTAAGTCCAGAACCCAAATTTTTCTTAGGTGCATAACCTAAAATCTTTTCTAAGTTCAGAACTTAGCTCGGGTCCAGAATCCAAATTATCCTTAGGTCCAGAACTTAGAATCTCTTTTAAGTTCAGAACTTTGCTTAGGTCCAGAACCCAAATTTTCCTTAGGTCCAAAACCTAGAGTCTTTTCTAAGTCCAGAATTTAGCTCGGGTCCATAACCCAAATTATCCTTAGGTCCAGAACCTAGAATCTCTTAAAACCGTAATACCCTAATTCCCTTAAAACCTTAAACCCTAATTTTTCTAAATCCTAATCTTTAAAACTCTAAAATCTTATAAACTTAAATATTAAAATTCAACACAGTAAGTAGCTAATAATCATAAATATAATGTTTTAAAGTGTCCAAATCCTAATTTCATGATTTCACTCCTCAAAAACTAATTTGGTTAATCAAAGAACTTTATCAACCTCTTAAATTATAAAACTTTAATCCATTTCAATTCCTTTAAAACTCACAGTAGCTTAAACCCACAAATTCAAAAACCTTAAACACATTAAATAAAGAATCTTAAATAGAAACAATAGCTCTAATTTGAATCATTATTTGCTTTATTTAATTTTATATTTGATTATGTAGTCTATTATATGCTTTAATTTATTTTCAATGCTTTGTTGGTTTATTTAATTTCAATGATTGATTTATTTAATTTATCATGGATGGATGTTTATTTTATATTTTGATTGATATCTTTGATGAATGATTTATTTATGATGAATGGTTATTTACTTTTATCGATTTATTTAGATTTTCAAATATTGTGAGAGGTATGTTTCCACTTGGTGGGTACCTCATTAGTTAAATATCATGTAATTTAAATTGCTTTTATATTTTAGACCAATGTAAAGGACATGTTTCTACCTTTTGGTGGGTGTCCTATTTAGGCATGGATTATGTAAGAGCATGTTTCCATCTTCGAATGGGTGTCCACTTTTTTGTTTTGCTTGGATATTGTTTTGATTTTCAATATATCAATGCTTTATTTTAATTATTGTGTGTAGTATGGATAATATTGTTATATTTAAGAATTTTATAAAATTAAGACCTATAAAGGAGGCTGGTTCCAATGAACCGGGCGTTGTGGGGGTGCTGGGCCATTTCTCACCTTCCCCACACGTACCCAACTTTTCGAACCCATTAGGGGATTGGGGATTCCTTAGGAATCGAGTCATCCACCCCTTTCTTTTTCCCGGCCTATCCGGGTGGCGACTCCATTTTCTACGGACTTAGGTTCGTGTTCTCTAAGGCTCCGAGCCTAAACAGTGCCGAAGTCACAAGAACCATTCCACCGGGAGTGGGAGCGAAAATACCCGCTCACAGTGGCGACTCCACTAGGGATAAGAGAAGTTGATTCTGTTGGTATTTTTATTATTCTATTTTTTATTATAATGATATTATCCATTGCATCATCTTAGATTGCATCATTTGCGTGAGCTAGGACGCCTGTGTTACCCGTGTTATGTTATGTAAGGGATACCATACTTTCACTCAAGGTATGGAGATCGAGCATGGCATAACCACTCATAGCCTCGTACCATTTGGTATATACTTGCTATGGAAACCTAAGCCTTTTAACCCAAAGACTAAAGCTCATGTAATTGGCCTAGTTACTTTCCTTAGGTTTTACCCCAATTGCATGTTGTTTGACTATGGTTAATTTATCTTGGCTTAAATCATGGCTTATTTTGTTTGATCTTTTTCTAATATGACCCAAGTACATTTGCGAGCTTAAATAAATTTTCTTTAAAATCCAAAAGACCAAAGCTATTTTCTAAATTTTTCTTTGGACATAAGACTTTACTAAAAATATATCAAAAATTATTTTGCTCATAACCCAAATGTAAAGCGCAAAATCCATTTCTTCTAAAAATATTTTTACAATGCTTACAAATTATTTGGGTCAATTACGAAATACCAAAAATCAATTGTGAGCCTAGTTTATTCTAAGAATAATTAATCATGGGCTTGTTTTTGGCATGAATCATTAGTTACCTTTTTCAAGTGAGAAATCTATTCATAATAAACCTCTTAATTTTGTTTTAATCCAATATAGCATAAAAGCTACATTAGTGGGTTAAATGGATTAAAACCTAATTAATGGGAATTATCATAGGTTGATTTCCATTTTCAAAAATATAACTATTGGTTGAAACATCCGAGGGAATTATTTGAAAGCAAGATGCCCCATGTTGGTATTTTGGTTAACCATATACCTAGGAAAAGAGACTCGCCATTCGTGTGTGGATGTTATAAGGTTGGAAGGAACGTCCTATTTGTCCTTGTTTGTCTATTGTTTGTGCATACATGCATACATTTGCATCTCATTGATCCTTTCTGGCTCACAGCCCTGGATTATGACAGTTCAAAAGCTTACGACAATACGACCTACGCAGGAGATGAAGTATCTAGCAACGACTCAATCACTTGCTCACAAAAAACAATGGATCCCGAACAAATTCAAAGAATGGTGGATGATGCCCTCAACGCCAAGATGGAAGTAATAAAAGAGGCCCTAGCTGAGACCATGAAGAACCAATTGACTACAATCTTAGAAAATCATGCTGAAGCATCTACTAGCACTAAGAAGCCAAGGGACAAAGGGAAGACTAAAGTTGGTGAAGTGATTTTTGATGATGAAAAGGTGATCATTGATGATGATGATGATTGGGCTCAATACTACCAAGATGCTCAAGAAAAGAAAAAAGAACCAAAGATTGTTGAAAGATCAACTATGGAGAAGACCGAAACTTCTGATGTTGAAAAGATGATTGTTGACTTAGAAAAGAAATTTGAGAAGAAACCAAAGAAATGTCCGAAGTTGACAAATTATTTGAGCTAGATGAAGAAGTCCCGTACAAGTTCAAGATGCCATCTTTCACAATGTTTGATGGAATCGGAAATCCTCATCTCCATGTGAAGCAGTATATCACTGCTATGCAGTCTGCCCGAGCTACTAAGGCTCAAACCCTAAGGTACTTCATGCTCTCATTGGACCCTGTTGTCCAAAATTGGCTCAATACCTTAGATGATGGAACGCAAAATAGTTGGGATCTGTTTACAAAGCCTTCATCCAACAATATGGATATAATGTCGAGATGGAAGTTACCTTAATGGAAGTGGAGTCCATTAGGCAAAGGTCGAATGAGAATTTTGTGGATTATGTGAAGAGATGGAGAAACAAGGTCGCTTTGCTCAAGAAGAGGCCTGACGAATGTTGCGCGTAAATTAACACTATCACAAAGCAGCACTCGCAAGTATACGAGGCTGTTGCAGTAACGGTGATCGTCCCAAGGTCGTCTCACAAGGAAGGAATTGCTTGTAATAGTTCGATTAACATGAAATAATAAACTTGAGTGTGTGATTGGATTGGTGAATTGTAATTAACCTTAGAAATGAAAATGAATGATTTTGTGTAAGATAAATTCAATTATGGAAATGATGCCTAGGGTTGTATGTAACACCCCGATACCCTATATAAGTACTATACATATACTTAGTATACATACAGTAAGTATATAAAGTATAAGGATGTCACTTTTCGTTATCTTTTAAAAACCTGTAACATAGTTCAAACCATAATACGTTAATTTAAATAACATTTACAAAATCATTATCTTTATCAAAACTCCATTTATACATATAAATATTCTCTCACCAGAAATACATCATAATTAAAAGTTTTACATGTATGCATTACCCTCTAGTTGGTCTCGGCAAACTTTTACTCTTCTCGTGGCATAACGAAAGACTTCATATCCTCCATCAAGCTACCTGCGCGATTACACATCCGCGCTAAGCCCGAGAGCTTAGTAGTACAAAAATAACATATAAACATAAATTATAAAAATACTAACATATAATGATATCTCAATTCCATGTGCCATTAGTTTCTTATCATGTTTTCCTTTTAAATTGCACCTCTCATATATCTTAACTAATTTCATGTATTATATACATATCATTTTTACCAACCACAATTCATCACTAATAATCACCATCAACATACTAATACCCACATTACATATCATATCATTATCACCAATCATCAATCCAACATTAATACTCACAATCAATATTTCAATATACATATTACATAACATTTCATGTCATTATTTTATTCACAATTCATCAACCATGAATCACATTTCCAACCAAATTCACCATTGATTTCATTACTCATTTATTACAACATTTATATATATCATATTGACAACAACGACAGACTTGGGCCCAACGACACTAATATGCCATTCAATTTTCAAAGTAATGCTTTGGTTCATTCATCACATTTATCATTATCATAGACCCAACTAGGCTTCAAGGATTAGGTTCAACCAAGCTTCAAGGGGAGCAAAGCATGCTAAGCATCAACCCAACTTGGCTTCAAGAACCAATCCAACCTAGCTTCAAGGGTTGTAACATCTCAATTAGGCTTCAAGGACTTAGCCAACCTAACTTCAAGAGATTGTTACTCATTTTACGCATGCCACCAACAACAAACTCTGAAAATGGAATAACACATTAGTTACACAATTCATTTATTACTTTCATTCTCAATTCTCATCATCAATTAGGCAAACATGCCTTATGTCTTTCAATTGAATCATCATAGCCAATCACAATGGCTTCACATCACATTTGAATCCTCATTATACACATATACAACATCAATTACATTAGCTAAACAAACCGATCATTAGTTTTACATCTCTTTATGTCTCAATTTACATTATACACTTCATTATTCAAGCATACATAATCAATTTCATTGCACATGTATCTTAAATTCATCATCATATAAACAACATGTCCCTTTATAACATTTCAATCATTATTATCAACCATGATGATATCACATTTCATCATTTCTCAAAACACATTGACACCATTCATTATTAAAACATTAGTCCTAATAAATTGCATTGCACATACCTTTTTGGATGATCCTCATCTCTTCCACACTATACAAGTCATAATATTAGTCACATTGTTCATATAACATACTACCATTCATAAGATTCACAATGTATAACATAACATTGTTCATACCTAATCATATGCATCATTAAATGTATGTTCAATCTCCACAAAACAAGAAGAGCAAAGTACCATCACAGTAGCCAACACACCCAAGGGACACGGCCAAGCTTGTGGCCGTGTCTCTCAACCAAAAGCCTCTCAACCAAAAGCAACTGAAGCCAACATGGGCAAGGGACACGGCAGTGTCCTCTCCAAAAATCATCCAACACGGCCAAAATTCCAAAGACTTGGTCGTGTCTCCTCCATAAATCACCCAACACGGCCACAATTCCAAAGACTTGGCCGTGTCTCTCAAAAATCCATAGTTTGGCCGTGTCTCTTCCCTTGGTTTTGGCCGTGTCTCTCATGTATATAAACCCTAAAAATGGCCAACTCTCATTTGGTTGAATAAAAACACCTCATGCACATTACAACCTTATTCAAATGGATATAATCAATGTTATTAACACATATTCATCACAATATACACATTAACAATACATCAACAATCCATTTAATCATTTACCATTTCAAAACCCTAAACCAACCATCACTCTTAACTTGTCATCTTCAAACCAAATCCAACACTAATTCAACATTTTTAACTTATAATCAATCTCAACACTTATAAACTCATCTCAAACACACCTATTCCTAATCTCAACACATCACAACCCATCTCAAACATAACTTCAAAAATAACAAAGATAAACAAGAGAGTACTTACCTTAGATGAAGAAATTTCACAAATCTCCAACCAAAACCTTTGATTCTTCCTTCAATTTGATTCTAGTATCAAGAACACCTCTTGTTCTCTCTTTTGTTTAAGATGGCCGGCCAACCATGGAGAAGAGAAGAAGAAGAAATGAAGAAAAGACAAATCATCATCTCTTTAAATCTCCACCATGCATTTCACAAAGAGAATTACCTAAATGCCCTCTTCAACATAATTAAACCTCCTTTCATTTAACATGCCCTTAATAGTAATTTCACACATCACAAGTTAAAATATCTTCTTACCTTGACTCCCCATTTGACCAACTTATATGTTATATATATTACAATATACACAACATATACATTCTCTTAACACACTCATTTCCTTCAAAAACACATATATACATTTAATTCAAATCAAAACAACAATTGTATCCAAACTTCTAGGGCACACATTGGGATATTACAATTCTCTCCCCCTTAAATAATTTCGTCCTCGAAATTATCTAGTATAATTATAATTCCTTCATAATACAATACCATCTTAACTTCCATATGAAGTTAATTAAATTCTTAAGTTGTTATATCATCAAATCATATAATTTATACTCTCCCCCTTAGAGTTAATCAATTTCTTTAAATTCCACAACTCATCATTCTATAAGTTTATATATCTTATCACTTGATCAAACATTCAAAAGAACTCATTACATTTCCTATTAATATCTTTATACAAGAATCATATCCTTTTATAGCACACTTATACTTCGTTCAATCTTTATATTTAATATATTTTGTTCTTTCACTTCTTTGTAATTACTCTCTTAACTTTAATCCTTAAAAACCATTGATTTATATCTGAGCATTAATTATTCTGTCATTACAATCACTGTCTAAATAGACATTTATCACACTTCATTAGATAACAAGATCCTTATCTTTCACAATTGGAGTTACTTCTTTAGCATGTTCTTCACTTAACTTACATATTAATACATTACCTTTCAACTTATTTTATAAATAACCAATCCTTTCCCTTTTTATCAAGATTTATAACTATTATAACTCCATTCATTCATGTCCATTCACACTTTAACATTTTACATCATATACATCCTTATGTAACTAATTACTTTTGGTACAACTACACATATTAAATCTCAATAATGATTCATAATCTTAGCTAAATCTAGATCAATTGATCTATCTATCACAATATATTCACATTCCAATCAACAATTAATTCATTCAAATTCATCATGAAAGTTCACAATATTCATATATGTATATATATAACCTAATTCCATTAGGGCAAACTTATATACAATTCATGATCTCTTCCGATCCATATTCAATCAAATTATCATGATAACAAATCATTTCAAATTATCTTAATATAATTCTCACCAATTCTCATAATAATTTTATACCATATTTACTATCAATAATTCTTTCATTTAAACCTCAAGTCCATTCATTTATTCATTATATACCATAAACATATTTAGCATAACTTTCAGTCATATTACCCATAACTCAACACATCTCCATAATTTCCTTTTTCTCTCTTTAACTTCATAATTATAACCAAATTCTTAACATAAAATGATAAAGTACAACTTTATCCATCATAACTTTTAACTATACTTCTCAACATAATTTCAATCTTACCAAATCTGTATTACAATCATTTGATCTAAAATCCAAATTCATGGATAACCAATTAATCGATCAAATATACTGAACAAAACACATGGCTTTAAGAGATTAATATTCAAGCCTGAAACTTTCAAATCAATACTGTTCTTATATAATTTTATTCTTAGTCTTTACAAACACAAAACTAAGGTGTACCTCAGGAATGATATATTCTTTTTTTTTTTTACATTTTTGCTAGATCAGAAGTTAACACATTCCAACCTCGTTTCAAACCAATTTGCACTCGATTATATGATCTTTATCAACTTAATTCATGTTCAACAATATTACTATATACATATTCAATCACATGCAGTTCCCATACAATTTCTATTCGTCACTTCATTTCTAATCCATTTACAATCTCTTATAATTTATCTACATAGAACTTTCCATATGTGAATACTTTGGAATTTTAAATATTATATAATCATCAAGTTCAATACTCACTATAACAATTTCCACTGTCCAATATTACTAAAATCCATGCTATACTCACTTCCATCACATAATCCATCTAACTCTTCACAGTTCAAGACCTAATCTCTCTTAAATCCACTAATATATACAACATCATTTTCATATCACTAATTCCATAATAATACCACATACATCTTCATAGATCACCTTCATAATATAATTCACACATTTGTGTATATATCACAATTTCATTCATATTGAAAACTCAGTTCACATATCATATACATGTATACATTTAATTAGATGCTCTTATTATTATTATTATTATTTTATACATTCAATATAAATTTTCCTTTACAACTGTAACAATTGTCCCAGTCCACCTGCTGAGCCATTCCTATCCGGAGAAACCCTCAGGGTCTCCGGGCTGGGCTGTTACAGCACTAAACTGCCCTCACGAGCCTTCCAACAGGATTCACTTATTTGACTTACACCCAAGACATATGAGTGCAAGTCACCTCCCTGGATCGAACCCCTGACCTCCCACTTAAGAGAGCCAGTGAGCGCAATACAGTATCGATTCTTCCAGTATGATGCAAAGTATTTATTCACACAACACATATATATATATATATTCTAACTATAATAGCACTTTACATCCATCTTAGCCACATTCCCAATGTAACATCTCTTTCACTTTCATCTTTAAAAGCATTTAATATATTTCCATATCCATTTTTACCCTTTTCAATATAATGACTTAAAATAGCTCATCTTCATTTGCTTATCCACTTCCCTTTTTACTTCAAGACAAATTCTCATACTATCAATCACATTACTCAATTCATAATACTTTCATATGCAATATTAGTCATTTCATCTAACTCATGTATTGCATATACACTAAACCATCAACATCCATATGATCTTTATCAATTTCCACTAAAATTTTAACTTTTCAACTTACTACTTCACTTAAACTTCAATTTACCAAACTCATCTTTTCTTAATATCCATTTTAAAAACATCCTATATATATATATACATCACAAAGCAATATCAACACATATAATTTCCACATTTATCAAGCTCATTTCAAAAATCTCAAATATCACATATTATCACCATTACCATGAGCTTTCACAATATCCAAACATCTCACATTTCTAACACGGAATTCACAACGTTCGCATTAAAATAACAATACCAATGTATATTTTTACTTAATCAATATCATCTCTTTTTCCTTTAAACAAAATCTTAACTTTACATATACATACCCCACATTTTAAATAATCACACTTTGTCTATACTAACCAAGTCATTCAATATTCCACCATATTTTCCTCATTTTAGTAACATATCTTCCAATATTAACAATTCAACTATATTTCCTCTATCTAACAAACCCAACATAAACTCTATTATAAAGAGATTCCAAGTATAAAGGAAAAAGTACATACTTTTATTTCGATTTGATTTCAACTCATTTTCAATTTTATTCTCCTTTTCATTTCTTTATACTTCAACACATTTAACAATTCACTTTACTTGCACAAATTTCCATTTTTAATTTATCAATTAAACTTATATAAATCCATATCATTTCTTTCTCTAACTTTACTTTCATGTAAAACATCATTCACACACTAGTATCCATCTCATATAACACAAATATTTTACAATTCATATAATGCCACATCCGAGACCAACCTAGGTGTTAATGCATATGCATGTATTACCAATTTCATTTCAAAACTTTTCCTTTTTACTTCTATTTAAACTTTTCAAAGCTTTTTTTTTTAATTTCACTTAGGCCGAGAATCTCGAACCTAAGCTCTGATACCAAAATAATTGTAACACCCCGATACCCTATATAAGTACTATACATATACTTAGTATACATACAGTAAGTATATAAAGTATAAGGATGTCACTTTTCGTTATCTTTTAAAAACCTGTAACATAGTTCAAACCATAATACGTTAATTTAAATAACATTTACAAAATCATTATCTTTATCAAAACTCCATTTATACATATAAATATTCTCTCACCAGAAATACATCATAATTAAAAGTTTTACATGTATGCATTACCCTCTAGTTGGTCTCGGCAAACTTTTACTCTTCTCGTGGCATAACGAAAGACTTCATATCCTCCATCAAGCTACCTACGCGATTACACATCCGCGCTAAGCCAGAGAGCTTAGTAGTACAAAAATAACATATAAACATACATTATAAAAATACTAACATATAATGATATCTCAATTCCATGTGCCATTAGTTTCTTATCATGTTTTCCTTTTAAATTGCACCTCTCATATATCTTAACTAATTTCATGTATTATATACATATCATTTTTACCAACCACAATTCATCACTAATAATCACCATCAACATACTAATACCCACATTACATATCATATCATTATCACCAATCATCAATCCAACATTAATACTCACAATAAATATTTCAATATACATATTACATAACATTTCATGTCATTATTTTATTCACAATTCATCAACCATGAATCACATTTCTAACCAAATTCACCATAGATTTCATTACTCATTTATTACAACATTTATATATATCATATTGACAACAACGACAGACTCGGGCCCAACGACACTAATATGCCATTCAATTTTCAGAGTAATGCTTTGGTTCATTCATCACATTTATCATTATCATAGACCCAACTAGGCTTCAAGGATTAGGTTCAACCAAGCTTCAAGGGGAGCAAAGCATGCTAAGCATCAACCCAACTTGGCTTCAAGAACCAATCCAACCTAGCTTCAAGGGTTGTAACATCTCAATTAGGCTTCCACGACTTAGCCAACCTAACTTCAAGAGATTGTTACTCATTTCAGGCATGCCACCAACAACAAACTCTGAAAATGGAATAACACATTAGTTACACAATTCATTTATTACTTTCATTCTCAATTCTCATCATCAATTAGGCAAACATGCCTTATGTCTTTCAATTGAATCATCATAGCCAATCACAATGGCTTCACATCACATTTGAATTATCATAGCCAATCACAATGGCTTCACATCACATTTGAATCCTCATTATACACATATACAACATCAATTACATTAGCTAAACAAACCGATCATTAGTTTTACATCTCTTTATGACTCAATTTACATTATACACTTCATTATTCAAGCATACATAATCAATTTCATTGCACATGTATCTTAAATTCATCATCATATAAACAACATGTCCCTTTATAACATTTCAATCATTATTATCAACCATGATGATATCACATTTCATCATTTCTCAAAACACATTGACACCATTCATTATTAAAACATTAGTCCTAATAAATTGCATTGCACATACCTTTTTGGATGATCCTCATCTCTTCCACACTATACAAGTCATAATATTAGTCACATTGTTCATATAACATACTACCATTCATAAGATTCACAATGTATAACATAACATTTTTCATACATAATCATATGCATCATTAAATGTATGTTCAATCTCCACAAAACAAGAAGAGCAAAGTACCATCACAGTAGCCAACACACCCAAGGGACACGGCCAAGCTTGTGGCCGTGTCTCTCAACCAAAAGCCTCTCAACCAAAAGCAACTGAAGCCAACATGGGCAAGGGACACGGCCGTGTCCTGTCCAAAAATCATCCAACACGGCCAAAATTCCAAAGACTTGGTCGTGTCTCCTCCATAAATCACCCAAAACGGCCACAATTCCAAAGACTTGGCCGTGTCTCTCAAAAATCCATAGTTTGGCCGTGTCTCTTCCCTTGGTTTTGGCCGTGTCTCTCATGTATATAAACCCTAAAAATGGCCAACTCTCATTTGGTTGAATAAAAACACCTCATGCACATTACAACCTTATTCAAATGGATATAATCAATGTTATTAACACATATTCATCACAATATACACATTAACAATACATCAACAATCCATTTAATCATTTACCATTTCAAAACCCTAAACCAACCATCACTCTTAACTTGTCATCTTCAAACCAAATCCAACACTAATTCAACATTTTTAACTTATAATCAATCTCAACACTTATAAACTCATCTCAAACACACCTATTCCTAATCTCAACACATCACAACCCATCTCAAACATAACTTCAAAAATAACAAAGATAAACAAGAGAGTACTTACCTTAGATGAAGAAATTTCACAAATCTCCAACCAAAACCTTTGATTCTTCCTTCAATTTGATTCTAGTATCAAGAACACCTCTTGTTCTCTCTTTTGTTTAAGATGGCCGGCCAACCATGGAGAAGAGAAGAAGAAGAAATGAAGAAAAGACAAATCATCATCTCTTTAAATCTCCACCATGCATTTCACAAAGAGAATTACCTAAATGCCCTCTTCAACATAATTAAACCTCCTTTCATTTAACATGCCCTTAATAGTAATTTCACACATCACAAGTTAAAATATCTTCTTACCTTGACTCCCCATTTGACCAACTTATATGTTATATATATTACAATATACACAACATATACATTCTCTTAACACACTCATTTCCTTCACAAACACATATATACATTTAATTCAAATCAAAACAACAATTGTATCCAAACTTCTAGGGCACACATTGGGATATTACATTGTAGGTCCATTTAATCAAATGTTTAATTATGAAATTATCCATTAATATAACCTTGTACCTTAATTTGTTCCTTAAGATTAATTAGTCAATTATTAATTCACTAGTTTTCACATTTATGAATTAACAACCACCAATTATTTTACATTAGCAAATTAATAAATCCTAGAACTTATATTTCTAATTCATTCTTAGGGTAGTCAATTGCATAGTTCCTATATTAAACTTCTCCTCTCAGTCCGTCATTCAATATTAAGTAATCAATAGGTAGCCAATCTATCAATTTACCTTTAATTTCAATGCAATCAACCAATAACAATGTATATCAATGGAATCATCAAATCAAGTCATTTAATAAAATATACTACAACCCAAAGCATGAGTAAATTAGCTCATCATATCCTTTAAACAAATGCTCATTTCAATATAAACCAAATCAAAGTTATTCATTGCAATATTATTGTTCTTAATACAACAACAACAAATAAGAAATGGATTAAAAGAAAGAGTTGGAAAAACCCCTTTTGGAGATGCTAAGAATCGGACTCCTTGTCTCTTTCGTAGCTCCCTCTTTGATGTGTGATGATGAACTTCCAAGCTCTCTTGAACCAATGGCTCTCTTCTTGAAGGATGAATGATAGCTCTCTCAAGTTCTCAACTCTCCAATCAAGCCTCTTAAAACCCTAATCCTCAAGAACTAGCTACTCACTTCAAATCCAATGATTGTCTTTGCTCTTAATGTGTGAAAGGAAATGGTGAATGAAGATGAGGAGAATGGTGTCTTGCTCTCTCAAGCAACAACCAAGGAAGAAGATGATATGGTGTGTAGAGAATGTCCACTCAATATATTCAATATGTTCCCTCCATGCTCTTCCATTTTCCCTCTCTCTTTTTTTAAACTTTTAAGACACCCCATCACTCTTTGTCTCCCACTTTCCAATTTGTTTTATATTTCTTCCATAAATCCTTCCACCTTTCACTCCTTTTTATCATTTTTGTTCCCCACTAATCAATACTAATCCATACCTCGTGCAAGCATACCAAGTGATCCAGGGTGACACGACCAAGCTTGTTGGCCGTGTCTCTTGGTTTTTCTTTTCTTTCTTGGGGCACGGCCAAGCTTCTGGACATTTTCCTTGCTGCTTGTTCTTTTCTTTAGGTCCAAGGGGTGACATAGCCAAGATCCTAGCCGTGTCATGTGACACGGCCATTGGCTTGGCCGTGTCTCTTGATGGTGTCACTCTCTGCTTCATTCTTTTCTTTCTTTGCCTTTTGTTCCTTTGGTGAGACACGGCCAGTGGCTTGGCCGTGTCTCTTGGTCGTGTCTGCTTCTGTCTAACTTTGCTTGAGGGACACGGCCAAGCTTGGTTAATCTTAGCCGTGTCCTGCCTTGTCCTTGATCTCTTTTTCTTTTGATGAGAGACACGGCCAAGCCATGTCTAGCCTGGCCGTGTCACATGCCTTTTCTTCAACAAGTCCATCAAATTTTAAATAAAAGCTCCATCAAATGTACTTCAACCAAAATCAACAACTTCAAACAAGCTTAAGTAAAAATTAACATGAAAATTAACTTAAAATCAGCAAAAACATCATAAAAAATATATACAAAATTGATCTAAACAATTACCCCACACTTAATCCTTTGCTTGTCCACAAGCAAAGTTAAATTGAAAACAAATAAAACAAGATAAATATTGTCAAGTTCAAGAGTTATAAGGATGCATTAAGACTCCCATCTTATTAAATCCACAATCATAATCGAATCAAGAATAATCGGTACTCAAGCAACTTAATGGTCAATCTATGCATACCAAAAATTGTCACTCCCTCACAAAACCTCTTAAGTGTTTAATTGGGTAGTGTTTAAGCTCTCAACATTCAATGAAAGATTAGGACTATAGGCTTGCTTATCAATCAAATCTCCACCACCTAATCACAATCAAGCATCAATCATAAGGTCTTTTATTTGGTTGTAACGGGGCTAAGGGAAAGGCATGACATTTGGGAGAGTGAGTTAGTTCATTTAGGTCAAGAGTACTTCAAGAGTGAAGCAAGCAATGTAGCATGATCAACAATCCCACAAATTCCTCTCAATCACTTAGCACTAAGCATTTAAGTTCTTTTAAGGAACTCCATTTGTTTAATTAGCAAAGATAATTTCCAAACTCATTACAACCCTTCCGACAAGAACAACAACTTCTATTATTTTGATTTTCATTATTTATTTCATTTTCATTTTTTATATTAGGGTATCCAACTAAAGAATACAATAATTTGTAATTTAAAGCCCATTTAATTCAACCCCACACTTTATTCAGCACAACACTCCATCATTAATGCTCTTGAAATGCTCTTGATCTAATGTATGGGTAATAGTTAAAAAGAAATGGTTCAAGCTGATGGTGTTGTGAATAAGCTCAAAGTTGGCGAACTAAGGTCAGATGTAAGGTTGGTCATTTTAAGCCAAAATGGGTTCCCCTAAATTTCCTTAATCATATTGATGCCTAATTGAAATCTTAATGTAGTCTCAAAATGCATGTCATAGCAAGTTCTAGCAATTCATCAATCAAAGATGTTCACACACAAAAAGAATGATAAGTTGATGGCTCAATTCCTCACTAGTTTAATGGCAATGCAAAGAATAACCATCAAAATTGACAATAAGTACTAATTCTAATCAATTCTCAAATTCATGCTTTAAAAATTCAAAAGTCATCTATCAACAATCTTATAACAATTGAACTTATCAATATTCATCAAAATCAAATACAAAACAAAATACAAAACTTAACAAAACAACTATAACAAAACACTTACAAAAATAGACAATTTACATTTATGAACCAAAGGCTTAGCACACACCCCACACTTTAAGTTTTACATTGTCCTCAATGGAAACAAGGATAATAAAGAAAAAGTTAAGGTACAACCTATTTTCCATTGTTCCCTTGTGACGCAAGTGCTACCTTTTCATCCACAAACAACAATTGTTCAAGAACAAAATATATATAAAATAACCACACTATAAAGTGTAAACATTTAAAACAAGAACAACGAAAATATGCAATAAATAAAAATAAGAAAGTTAAAAGTGTTCTTGAAAGGTTGGAGCTGATTGGATCTATGGTGATGGAGGATGGGACGATGATGCAGCTGAAGGATGGAGGCTCAGAATCTTAGCAAGGTTGCTATTGATTTGGTCCAATTGTTCCATGCAGCATGGTTACGATCGACCTTGCTTTCCAGTGCTTCAATCCTATTAAGGATCTTCTGATTGTCCTGGATTGGAGCATCTTCATCCAAATCAAGAGAATTCGAGTCGGACTCCTCCTGGACTCGTGTTCTCTTTTGACGGGCCTCGGTACCTCTGGCTCAGCTGAAGGCATAACATAGGCCCCTCCTTTCCTTAAAACCATATGCATCTTCTCGAGTGTGGCAAGATCTAATGAATCATTACCCGAGATTTTAGTCATACGGCAGTTGCTCGGGTCAAAATCATGAAGAAGGGTCATTGCTAAAGTTGTAACTAATCCTCCAATGCAAATGGCACCCATCTTTTTATTTGCCACACTGTCAAACACATCGGCTAACCAATAGCCGGTACAAACGGGTATGCCATTGGTAGCACAGTGTAAGAAAAATAGTTCGCTAATTTCCACAACACATGTGCTTTCCTTTCGCGCAAAGAACCCACATGACATAAAATGATATAAATATCTTAGGGCGGGATTTGCCAATTTCGTTGCCTTGGCCGATTTGGCCACATAGGTTCCCGACTCCAATGCTCCCCATGCAAATTGTTGTCTAAAACCCTTAGGTACACATTGTTACCCTTGTTGATGGAAACCAAATATATCGTTCAATTGCTCAATACTAATGACAAATGGTTTCCCAAGCAGTTTAAAATGTACCCTAATGCAAATCTTTTTGTCATCTCTTTCAACCTTAAAAGAGGTTAAAAATTTCAATGTAAGCTCTTGAAATTGCAAAGGTTTAAGGGAAACTAATCTCTCCCATCCAAGGTTTTGAACAAATCTATAAAAATTATCCCTAATATGAAGAGCATTAAGGGATTCTTCACTTACATACCTCGTCAAAAAGAAACCCCTAGCGAGAAGAGTCGCCCTCCTTGAAGACGATGATGACGAAGATGGAGCTAAAGGTGGAGGTTGCCTCCTCTTGTGGTGAGACACCATCTTTGTTCTAGTCATTTTGATGATTTGATGAAAATGAAGCTTTAACGGTTTTAATTGCTCTTTAATGAGAAAAGAAGAAGATTAAATGAGTTTAAATTAGTTTTGGTTAAGAAAAATGGAGGATTAAGTAGGATTTTTAAGCTTTGAGAGAGTGATTATAGGGGTTTTGGAGAGAGGCAGTCGAGAGAGAGAGAAAAGAGAAAGGGGAGTTAGGGATTTAAAATGAAGGAAATGGGCTGAGATCGTGGTTTTAAACTTGAAAATTGGTGTGACATGGCCAAGCTTGGTGTAGCTTGGCCGTGTTTGATTGATTTGGAGGGACACGGCTAGTGGCTTGGCTGTGTCCCTTGAACGTGTTTGATGGGATTGGAGGGACACGACCAGTGGCTTGGCCGTGTCCCTTGAGCGTGTTTGATACTGGAACAAAAGAGTGCAAGACAAATGAAAGGGACACTGGGGGAAGCTTGGCCGTGTCTATGTGACACGGCCAAGAACACGACCAAGCTATTTGGCTGTGTCTTCTTCTATGAATTTTTGGTTTGCTTGACACGACCAGTGGCTTGGCCATGTCAAGTGGTAGTGTCCTTCACTGCCATTTTGGTTTTTAAATTTTTTTTTAAATTGTTTATTTGTGTCACCAAATAAAAAAAAATGCAATCTTCTTCCTTGCTTAACCCTGAAACACATTCAAGAAAAATGAAAACCGATCAAAGTACCCATTCCATTTTATTTAACTCAGCATGAAATTAAAATTGCAAAAAATGAAATTGTAACTATGAAAAGAAATGCAAACCGATGGGTTGCCTCCCATTTAGCGCTAATTTAATGTCGTATAGCTGGACATTGTTGCATTATTTGTCAACGAACACCATGCTTTCCACCGTTTTTGCAACTTTGATTTCTTCAAAGTAGGGATTCACCCTTTGTCCATTGACCTTGAACGTCTCGTTGGTTTTTAAATTAAGCAACTCAACAACCCCATATGGGAATGTTTGAGTAACTTGAAAGGGTCCACTCCAACGTGACTTCAATTTTCCGAGAAACAACCACATTCTTGAATTGAAGAGAAGGACTTTCATTCCTGGTTCAAAAGTCCTTCGAAGAATCATCCTATCGTGAATAGCTTTTGTCTTTTCCTTGAAGATCCTCGAACTCTCATAGGCTTCATTCTGAAGCTCATCAAGCTCGGAAATCTGAAGCATTCTTTGCTCCCTTGCTTCATCTAAGTCCATATTCGTGGTCTTTATTGCCCAATAAGCCTTGTGCTCCAATTCCACTGGGAGGTGGCAAGCTTTGCCAAAGACCAACCTATAGGGACTCATTCCCAATGGGGTTTTAAAAGCAGTCCTATAAGCCCACAATGCTTCCGAGAGTCGGATCGACCAGTCCTTCCGAGTTGTGCTCACTGTCTTTTCAAAAATCCCCTTGATTTGCTTGTTTGAGATCTCAGCTTGCCCGGACGTTTGGGGATGGTATGGAGTTGCCACTTTATGTCGGATGCCCATCTTGGTCATCAACTTTTCAAACCATTTGTTGCAAAAATGGCTTCCTCCATCACTCACTATTGCCTTGGGGGTTCCAAACCTGCTCAAAATATTCTCCTTCAAGAATTTCAACACAATGTTAGCATTATTAGTCCTAGTGGGGATAGCCTCAACCCACTTGGACACATAATCCACTGCTAGAAGGATATATTCAAAACCAAAGGATTTGGGAAATGGCCCCATGAAATCAATTCCCCAGACATCAAAAATGTCAACCACAATAAAAATATTAAGGGGCATTTCATTTCGTTTGCTAATGTTTCCTACTTTTTGGCATTTATCACATCTTATACAAAAATGATAAGCATCCTTAAAAAGAGTAGGCCAATACAAACCGCTTTGAAGAACTTTCTCAGCGGTCTTTTTTCCTCCAAATTGTCCCCCGCAATACATATTGTGGCAAAATTGTAGCACTTGTTTTGTTCTTCTTCAGGCACACATCTTCTTATCACTTCATCCCTGCAAATTCTAAACAATAAGGCTCATCCCAAAAATAATACTTGCATGTATGCAGGAATCTCTTCTTTGCCTGGAAACTCAAATCCTTTCTCACTACACCACAAGAAAGATAATTAGCAATATCCGCATACCATGGTGCTTGAGTTAAAGAAAAAAAGTATTCATCCAGAAATTTTTCGAAAGCATTTTCATAAGCAATTTCAGCATCATTGTCATAAGAGTTAAGTCTAGAAAGATGGTCGGCAACTACATTCTCGCTTCCTTTCCTATCTTTGATTTCAACATCGAATTCTTGTAACATCAACACCCACCTAATGAGCCTAGGTTTAGCTTGTGGTTTGGTCAACAGGTATTTCAAGGCCGTATGATCAGAAAATACTATGACCTTAGAACCTATCAAGTAAGATCTAAATTTGTCTAGTGCAAACACCACAACTAATATTTCTCTCTTAGTGGTTGTGTAATTTACTTGTGCATCGTTTAAGGATAAACTTGCATAATAAATTACACACATCAACTTATTCACTCTCTAGCCCAACACAGCTCCAATGGCAAAATTCGATGCATCGCACATAATTTCAAATGGCAAATCCCAATTTGGGGCAACAATTATAGGGGCAGAAGTTAGTTTCTCTTTCAAAATTTTAAAAGCTTCTAAGCACTTTTCATCAAAAACAAATGGGACATCTTTTCCTAAAAAATGACACAAAGGGCGTGAAATTTTGGAAATTTTTTTTATAAACCTCCTATAAAATCCTGCATGTCCCAAAAAACTTCTAATTCCCTTAACTGATGTGGGTGGAGGTAGGTTCATAATTAATTCAACCTTAGCCTTGTCTACCTCAATCCCTTCATGGGAAATAACATGCCCTAAAATAATTCCGTGATCAACCATAAAGTGACTCTTTTCCCAACTCAAGGTAAGATTACATTCAATACACCTTTCAAGTACTAGAGTCAACTTTTCCAAACAATCATCAAAGGAATTACCAAAAACAAAAAAGTCATCCATAAATACCTCAATGCACTTGTCTAACATATCAGAAAACATGGAAACCATACACCTTTGAAATGTTCTCGGTGCATTGCAAAGTCCGAATGGCATCCTCCTAAATGCAAATGTCCCAAAGGGACAAGTAAATGTAGTCTTTGGTTGATCTTCCGATGCTATCGGGACTTGGTAGTAACCTAAAAGACCATCAAGAATTTTCGAAGGAAAGTGATCTTTCTGATATGTAGTCTTTGCATCCTCCTAACTTGCGTGTCCAGATAACCTATCAAGCATTTGATCAATAAATGGCAAAGGAAAGTGATCTTTCTTGGTGAATTATTTAATTTCCTGTAATCTATGCACATTCGCCACCCACTTTGTGTTCGTGTGGGTACCAACTCTCCTTTATCATTCTGGACCACTATCAACCCTGTTTTCTTAGGCACAACATGAACAGGACTAACCCATTCACTATCAGCAATAGGGTAAATTACCCCTTCATCCAGTAGTTTAAGGACCTCCTTCTTAACAACCTCGCTCATGTTAGGATTTAGCCTCCTTTGAGACTCTCTCACCGGTTTAGCCCCTACCTCTAAGATGATCTTATGCATGCACATAGAGGGAATAATACCCTTAATGTCACTCAATCCCCAACCTATAGCTTTCTTGAATTTTCTCAGCTTTGTTACAAGCTTATCTTCTTCCTCACTGGTAAGGGTAGCAAAAATTATCACTGGTTGAGAGTTATTCTCCCCAAGAAAAATATATTTTAAATGCTTGGGGAGTTCTTTAAGTTCAACCCCTTGTAGTTGAATTTGCTCATCTTTAACTTCAAATTCCTCCTCAACACTCTCATCGTCCAACATGGAATTGTCTTCTTTATTCTCCGCATTGGAAATCTCTGCTTCTTTTTGAAATTTTAGAGCCCTTTCTAGCTTGTGTTCTCCATTATCCTGCAATAAAACTTCTTGAACAATATTATCAGTAAAATCAATGAAAGAGCAGTCTTCATATAAAGCACTAATGGGAATAGGGGAAGTGTTAAAAATTGAAAATTCTACAGTTTGTCCCAAAATGGTCATAGTCAATTTTCCATTTTAAACATCAATTAAAGTGTTAGTTGTAGCTATAAAAGGCCTCCCTAACAAAATTGCATGCTCGGCATCCCGTGGGATTTCTCCCCCCATATCTAAGACAATGAAATTGACGGGTACAATCAAACCTCCTACCTTAACTAGAACATCTTCTATGATTCCCTTAGGGTATCTAAGAGTTCTATCAGCTAGTTGCAAAACCATTTTAGTCGGTTTGAGTTCCCTAAGCTCTAGTTTCAAATAAATTGAGTATGGCATTAAATTAATACTAGTTCCCAGATCACACATGCCAATGGTTTCTTTCCCATTCCCCATAGAGATTTTAACTATAAAGCTCCCAGGATCTTTTAGCTTAGGAGGTAACTTATGTTGTAAAACAACACTTGTTACTTCCGAAACTATCACCTTCTCATCCAACTCATACCTTATCTTCTTAGTGTTAGTGTATATGCCCTAGGCCATTGATTTGGACCTTAATGTTATTCATTTTGTTATTAATAAAGAAGTTTTTATTATCATTGTTATGTTTGCATGTTATATATAATAATGATTATATCCCTGGTTTATTATTGTTATGGAGATAATAATAAATATAACTAGTATAATATTGATTTGATAATCATAAGATGATTATAGGTATGAAGATACAAATCAATATTATGGATACATGTTAGAGAACAGTGTATTGGATAGACCCACATAGATATCACTTCATGGTTTAAATGTCATAAGTGTATCTCATAATAGTTTTCATTAATCCTTTGACTTGAGATTGTCATAGTTTCCAACATAAGGAATATTATGTTTTGACATGATCAAACGTTATCTGTAACTAGATAATTATAAAGGTTATGCTTGAACATGATATAAATTATGTAGAGGAAAATGAACAATCAAGATGGAATTTGTCCCTCTCTATGAGACAGATATCTTCTGGGCCCCTCGATAAGTGTAACTGAGAAATGCATGGCCGTGCTCAAATAAGTTGATATAAGATCAATCTTATTTGTTTATTAGTTAACTTGGAGATCGAGTAATCATAAGTTTGGACAATATAAGTATGACATTTACTATGACTTATGTTCAAACTAGATATCATGTGACAAAGGGATTAATGCATGTACCATTTCAGGTTTTCATTTATAATGATTCTCATGATTTGTAATATCCTCATTTATGCCCTAGAAGTTTTGAGTATGTTGTTGTTATTGTGGTTGTTGATATATATATTGGGAAGTGAATGTTTGTGCATATATGTGTTAAATTGTAAGAGAAAAGAAATGGGAAGAGAATGTATATGTATATGTGTTTTGGAGAAGAAATTTAGGGTTTAGAGACAAATGTATATGTTGTTTATATGATGATATAATTAACATATACATTGGTCAAATGAAGAGTCAAGGTGATGGTTAAGTGGAAGAAGATATTTTTGGTTGTTAATGAAATTACTATAAAGGGCTTATATGAGACAAAGAGTTAGTTATATGGTTAAGGGTGTTTTGGTAATTTTCCTTGTAAGATGCATGGTGGAGATTAAAAGAAGAAAAGGTGTTTGACTTGTGCATTTTCTTCTTTCTTTCTTGAAGTGGCCGGATTCTCCATAGACAAAGAGAGAAAGAGAGGTGATCTTGAGGTTTGAAGCATTTTGAAGAAGGAAGCAAGGGTTTTGGTTAAAGATTTGTGGATTTCTTCATTTGAGGTAAGATCTTTTCTTTAATTTCTTCAATTCTTTTGAAGTGGTGTGAGAAAGGAATTAGGGTTTGTTGGTTTGATGATGAGAAGTTGAGTTGGTGAAGGTGTTGGAAGTGATTGTGTTGAGTAAGAGTTGTGTTTAGTGAAATTGTTTCTGTTTTACAATTAGTAAAGGCTGTGATTTGTATGATTTTTAATTAATTATAGAAAAATGTTCTTGAAGTGAATTTTTGATATGTTGTGCCTCTATGAGTGTAGAATGACTGAAAAATATGTTGATTCGATTTTGGAATGGTTATGAGTTTAGAAAGATTATTTTTATTAGACCTGTTCCAGCAGGTACCTTAACTGAGACAGCTATACTTCGGGATTTTTAATAAAATGTAGAAAAATCATATCCAGTCGAATTTTGGATATGTTGTTGCTTAGTGAGTCTAGTATTTGAGAAAAATAATTTGGAACCACGTTGATTGAATTTGATTTATGGAATTCACAAAGTTCAGAACTGCTGCCAGGATGCAGGGCAATTGGGGCAGTCTGGTTAGGTGAACTATTTGACCAAGATTTTGTGTTCAGTTTGATCTGAAATTTTAAAGGAATGATTTTTAGATACAAAACTAAATTCTGTAAAAATTTTAGAATTTTTAGTCAAGTAGATTATTTTATACAATTTTTCAAAATAAGGATAAAATGGAGTTTAAAACCAGAATGTACTATTCATATGAATCATATCAATTGTTCTTTGCCCTAATTGCATTGTTGAGATTGAACAATGTTATGTTATGCATTGTGAATGGTTATGTGTTTCATGAATAATATACATTGAAATTGAAATGATAATTCAAATAAGACATGATATGAGGCAATGCCATTGTGATTGGCTATGATGATGATATTGAAAGAAAGAAGGCATGTTTGCCTAAATGTGATGAGAATTTGAGAATGGAAATGGTAACTATATAATAAATGAATTGTTTGTTTAATATGTTATTCAGTTTCAGAGTTCTGGATTTGGGTGGCATGCCTAAGAAATGATAAAAGGTAACAGTCTTGCCGGGTTGAGGATCTCCTCATATGTGTTGAGTTGATGATCCAAGAGACTGGGTCTGTTACACTATGAGATATATGATTTGTAACAGTCTTGCCGGGTTGAGGATCTCCTCATATGTGTTGAGTTGATGATCCAAGAGACTGGGTCTGTTACACTATCCATGGATAGAGATACATGTATATACATTGCCTACGGGCGTGATTATTGTGACTATGAACCAAAGCAGTAACTCTGAACTCTGAATATCATATTAAATACTTGTTGGGCCCATAGGTGTCAGGGTTATATGAATGTCCTAAATAATGTTATGAGTTAATGAAATGAGATGTTGTTTATCGAGTATGATTGATTAATGTTGAATGTGGAAAGATGTTGAAATGTGGTATGCTCATATGACTATGATTTGTGAAATGCATAATTATGTGGTTAACTTTATATTTATGATATTGATCTTATCAATAACATATGTGGCATTGCATTACATTAAAGCATACCATTAGCATGTTTTATCTTACTAAGCCGTTGGCTTAGCGCGAATGTGATTCTTCGCGCAGGTGACAAGGAAGAACCAGAGAGTTCCTCTAGGCCGAGTCGAGCCTAGATTTTGAAGAGTGAATAGTGGGCTTTAAGATCGAAGACTGACTGCCAAACATGTATAAATTTTATGTGTTGTAAAACTTGAGTTTTGATGTATATGAATTTGTAAATATTGTTACTTTCCGTTGCATAGTGAACAAAGATTTTATCTGCTGTATTTCATAATAAACCTTTACTTTATTTTGTACTAGAAGTGTAAATCCTTTTTGCAGGTTGTAGTTGAGGTTATAAGGGGGATTTATTGGAAGTGTACTGAGAATGATTTTGTTTGCATTGGTTTGTGTAAAAATGTTTTCAAAAATTAGAAAAAAACCAGTTTTGTCGACACTTGGGATTGAATTTTTAGGCAAAACTATGGCAAAATTTCTATAAAAATCGGAACAAAAATTTGACTAAGTAAAAGTGGTAGCAACATTAGGATAGGGTGGCGCCTCTACTCAGCTTACACACGTAGGTCGGGAAGGGGTGTTACAATTTTTGGTATCAGAGCCTAGGTTTGAGATTCTCAACCTAGATCAATTGTAAGAAAAAGAATATTTTGATTTTTAAAGTGGGTTTTTGAGTAAAATACATGTTTTGGTATGGCAGTCTTTGATCTTTAATGAGGAATATTCTGCTGTGTTTGCAGATATAGGTAGAGATGGCATCTCATTCGCGACAATCTGTTGAAGGTAGTGCCGAGAGTATTGCTCCTGCTGAGGGAGCTAGGGTTGATAGTGTTGAGGAGGCACCTGCTTCGGTGTCGGGTAGACCAGCTGGGGAGGAGGTTCCGCCAGCCTGGTTTAGGCCTATGTTGGAAGCTATGAGACAAGCACCTGTGCAACCACAGCCACCGCCACCACCCCCTCAGCCTTCAGTACCAGTAAGGCACTATGATAAGCTAAGGAAATATGGAGCAGAGGATTTCTTTGGTACAGTTGATCCGGCTGTAGCAGAACAGTGGCTTGATAGAGTTCAGAGGGTATTTGTGCAGTTGCAAGCCACTTCAGAGGAGAAGTTTGACTATGCAAGATCTTTGCTACAGAAGGATGCCTACGACTGGTGGAAGACAGTGCCCCATTCTATGGATGATCCACCAACCTTGTCTTATGCGGATTTTCTGAGAGAATTTGAGTTGAAGTATACTCCTAGGGAGTATAAAGATGGGAAGAAAAGAGAGTTTCTAGATTTGAAGCAAGATCATCGGACCGTAACTGAGTATGAAGTTGAGTTTATTCGACTGAGTCAGTATGCTGGGGGTATCATTACTGATGAGATTGATAGATGTCGGCGATTTGAGGAGGGATTGAGGCCCTCGATCATGTGCTTAGTGGCTGGATCCAGATATCAGGATTTCTCACAGCTTGTGGCAGCAGCTCGAAGTGTAGAGCGAGCTCAAGTTATTGCAGCTGCTTCAGAGGAAGAGGTTAGGGTTAGAAGGCCCCAGTTCGAGGCAGGGTCTTCTTCTGCGAAGAGGGGTAGAGGAAGTTTTGTTCCTCGGAGTAGTAGGAGCCAGAGACCAGTGGGTAGGTCAGTGCAGTTCCAGAGGCAGAGATTTAGACCTGCAGCTTCAGTAGCGAGTGCTCCTACTCCTGGAGTTCAGAGATCCACCTTACCTGTGTGTAACCAGTGTGGTGGAAGACATGGGGGCGTTTGTTGGAGGCATAGTAGATCAGGGGTATGCTTCAGGTGTGGATCACCTGACCACTTTGTGAGAGACTGTCCTGAGAGGCAGGAGCAGATGCCAGTTGATTCTGCTGCTTCTCGAGCTAGTGTGAGGGGAGGCAGAGGAGGCAGAGGTGCCAGCCGGGGAGGTAGACCAGGATTCAGTTCTAGAGGAGGTGCTACATCCAGGGAGGGTAGACCAGAGGAGGTTGGATCTTCCCAGAGGATGTATGTTATGCAGAGACAGCCAGATACATCGGCAGTCATAGCTGGTACTTTTTCTTTATTTAATACTCCAGTACTTGCTTTGATTGATCCGGGTTCCACACATTCATATATTAGTGCATCTGTTTTGCCTGTATCTGATTTGCATGCTGAGTCCCTAGGATTTGATGTGTTGGTAACAAATCCGTTAGGGCATAGTGTGGTTGTGAGTAAGGTGCATAGAGATAGTGCAGTAGTGGTGCAGGGTGAGGAGTTCCTTGGGGATTTGATTGAGATGCCATTTAAGGAATATGACGTGATCTTAGGTATGGATTGGCTATCTCGACATGAAGCTGTGGTGGATTGTAAAAAGAAAATTGTTTCTTTGAGAACGGGTGATGGTAGAGAGGTGATAGTATCTAATGAGCAGGAACAGCTAGCCTCCTTATTTGTTTCAGCTGTTGCAGCCAGGAGGTTGATTAGAAAGGGGTGTGAAGCCTATCTTGCTCATGTGGTGGATACTAGAGTGAAGGGTTCCCCTATTGATAGCATTGCCACAGTTGCTGAGTTCCCGGATGTGTTTCCAGAGGAGTTGCCAGGGTTGCCTCCTGAGAGAGAGGTGGAGTTCGGTATTGAATTGTTGCCTGGTACCACTCCTATCTCTATTACTCCTTATAGAATGGCACCAGCAGAATTGAGGGAGTTGAAAGTGCAATTACAGGAGTTGTTGGACAAAGGATTCATTCGCCCCAGTGTTTCTCCTTGGGGAGCTCCTGTGCTATTTGTGAAGAAGAAAGATGGTACTATAAGGTTGTGTATCGATTATAGGCAATTGAACAAGGTGACTATTAAAAATAAATATCCTTTGCCTAGAATCGATGATCTCTTTGATCAGTTGAAGGGAGCGTCAGTGTTCTCCAAAATTGATTTGAGATCTGGGTACCATCAGCTGAGGGTAAGAAGTGAAGATGTTCCTAAGACTGCTTTTCGGACCAGGTATGGGCATTATGAGTTTTTAGTTATGCCTTTTGGTCTAACGAATGCACCTGCAGCTTTTATGGATTTGATGAATAGGGTGTTTAGGCCCTATTTGGATCAGTTTGTAGTGGTCTTCATTGATGATATACTGGTGTATTCACGGAATGAAGAGGAGCATGATATGCATCTGCGGATTGTGTTGCAGATTTTGAGAGAGAATCAGTTATTTGCCAAATTGTCGAAGTGTGAGTTCTGGTTGGATCAAGTTGCTTTTCTCGGACATATTGTTTCTGCAGAAGGCATCAGAGTTGATCCGAGCAAAGTTGAAGCCATTTTAAATTGGAGTCCACCCAAGTCTGTGACAGAGATTAGAAGTTTTCTGGGTTTGGAAGGCTATTACCGACGGTTTGTGAAAGGGTTTTCTTTGATAGCTACTCCACTCACCAGATTACTTCGAAAGGGAGTGAGATTTGTGTGGACAGATCAGTGTCAGGCTAGTTTTGAGCAGTTGAGAGAGTTGTTGACTCAAGCGCCTGTTCTTACTTTACCTGTTGAAGGCAAACCATATGTGATCTACAGTGATGCTTCACATAGAGGTTTGGGGTGTGTATTGATGCAGGAAGGG
The DNA here is from genome assembly GCA_947685225.1 of Garcia nutans. NCBI lineage: Eukaryota > Viridiplantae > Streptophyta > Magnoliopsida > Malpighiales > Euphorbiaceae > Garcia > Garcia nutans. The sequence goes on from CANTUV010000031.1 coordinate 43,122,295, forward strand.
AAAGTTATAGCTTATGCATCTCGACAGTTGAAACCGCATGAGCTTAACTATCCGACCCATGATTTAGAATTGGCTGCCATTGTGTTTGCATTAAAGATTTGGCGCCACTATCTGTTTGGGGAGAAATGTTTCATCTACACTGATCACAAGAGTTTGAAGTATTTGGGTGTCCAGAAAGAACTCAATCTTCGTCAGAGGAGATGGTTAGAATTGATTAAAGACTACGACTGCTTGATTGACTATCATCCAGGTAAAGCAAATGTTGTTGCTGATGCCTTGAGTCGGAAGTCATTAGCTGGTTTAACTGTTTACTCGCTCTCGTTGCTTGTTGAGTTGAGAGCATTGCATGCCAGTTTTGTACCTTGTGTTGATGGTGCATTATTGGCACAGTTGCAATTAAAGCCGATTTTGTTAGATCAGATCAAAGAAGCTCAGTTGGCCGATAAGAAGATTCAGAAGATTTTTTCAGATTGCAAGAATGGGAAGACTAGAGATTTTGTTGTGAAAGATGATGGGAGTCTCTGGTTTAAGAACCGATTGTGTGTACCCGATGATGCTGATTTGAAAAGAGTCATTTTAGAAGAAGCTCATCAGTCAATGTTTGCTATGCATCCGGGTAATACGAAGATGTATCATGATTTGAGACAGCATTATTGGTGGATTGGTTTGAAGAGAGACATTGCTGAGTTTGTATCGAAATGTCTCACTTGTCAGAAGGTTAAAGCAGAGCATCAAGTTCCAACCGGGTTGCTTCAACCATTGTCAGTGCCAGAATGGAAGTGGGAAAGAGTGACAATGGATTTTGTGTCTGGTTTGCCATTGACACAAAAGAAGCATGATGCTATATGGGTGATTGTGGATAGATTGACTAAGACAGCTCATTTCCTTCCGGTTCGAATGGATTACTCTTTGGAGAGATTGGCTGAGCTGTATATCCATGAGATTGTGAAACTGCATGGTGTTCCAATTTCTTTAGTGTCTGATCGAGATCCCAGGTTTACTTCCAGATTTTGGAAGAGTTTGCATAGTGCTTTAGGATCTCGACTGCACTTCAGCACTGCTTTTCATCCACAGACGGATGGACAGTCAGAGAGGGTGATACAGATTATTGAGGACATGTTGAGAAGCTGTGTCATCGATTTCTCTGGAAGTTGGGATAGGTTTTTACCTCTTGTGGAGTTTGCTTACAACAATAGTCACCAATCCAGCATTGGTATGGCACCGTTTGAAGCATTGTATGGCAGACGGTGTAGGACACCTCTTTGTTGGAATGAGCTTGGAGATAATAAGTTGGTTGGTCCTGATTTGATTCAAGAAACTGAAGATAAAGTAAAGTTGATTCGAGGCAGGTTAAAAGCAGCTTCAGACCGACAGAAGTCTTATGCAGATCTAAAAAGGAGAGATATAGAGTTTGATGTTGGAGATAAGGTATTTCTGAAAGTGTCTCCTTGGAAGAAAATTTTGAGGTTCGGTCGGAAAGGAAAATTGAGTCCTCGTTTCATTGGGCCGTATGAAGTGTTAGAAAGAGTTGGGCCAGTGGCGTATCGACTTGCTTTGCCACCTGAGTTGGATCGTATTCATAATGTATTCCATGTTTCTATGTTGAGGAGATATAGGTCGGATCCATCTCATGTGTTGCCATTTGAGTCTATTGAAGTGAGCCCAGATTTGACATTTGAAGAGGAACCAGTTGCTATCTTGGCACGAGAAGTGAAAGAGTTAAGGAACAAGAGAGTGCCATTGGTGAAGATTCTTTGGAAGAATCATGCAAAAGAAGAAGCGACTTGGGAAAGTGAGCATACCATGCGAGAGCAGTATCCGCAATTGTTTCAGCTTTGATATCAGGTAATTTCGAGGACGAAATTTTCTTTTTAGAGGGGGAGAATTGTAATATCCTCATTTATGCCCTAGAAGTTTTGAGTATGTTGTTGTTATTGTGGTTGTTGATATATATATTGGGAAGTGAATGTTTGTGCATATATGTGTTAAATTGTAAGAGAAAAGAAATGGGAAGAGAATGTATATGTATATGTGTTTTGGAGAAGAAATTTAGGGTTTAGAGACAAATGTATATGTTGTTTATATGATGATATAATTAACATATACATTGGTCAAATGAAGAGTCAAGGTGATGGTTAAGTGGAAGAAGATATTTTTGGTTGTTAATGAAATTACTATAAAGGGCTTATATGAGACAAAGAGTTAGTTATATGGTTAAGGGTGTTTTGGTAATTTTCCTTGTAAGATGCATGGTGGAGATTAAAAGAAGAAAAGGTGTTTGACTTGTGCATTTTCTTCTTTCTTTCTTGAAGTGGCCGGATTCTCCATAGACAAAGAGAGAAAGAGAGGTGATCTTGAGGTTTGAAGCATTTTGAAGAAGGAAGCAAGGGTTTTGGTTAAAGATTTGTGGATTTCTTCATTTGAGGTAAGATCTTTTCTTTAATTTCTTCAATTCTTTTGAAGTGGTGTGAGAAAGGAATTAGGGTTTGTTGGTTTGATGATGAGAAGTTGAGTTGGTGAAGGTGTTGGAAGTGATTGTGTTGAGTAAGAGTTGTGTTTAGTGAAATTGTTTCTGTTTTACAATTAGTAAAGGCTGTGATTTGTATGATTTTTAATTAATTATAGAAAAATGTTCTTGAAGTGAATTTTTGATATGTTGTGCCTCTATGAGTGTAGAATGACTGAAAAATATGTTGATTCGATTTTGGAATGGTTATGAGTTTAGAAAGATTATTTTTATTAGACCTGTTCCAGCAGGTACCTTAACTGAGACAGCTATACTTCGGGATTTTTAATAAAATGTAGAAAAATCATATCCAGTCGAATTTTGGATATGTTGTTGCTTAGTGAGTCTAGTATTTGAGAAAAATAATTTGGAACCACGTTGATTGAATTTGATTTATGGAATTCACAAAGTTCAGAACTGCTGCCAGGATGCAGGGCAATTGGGGCAGTCTGGTTAGGTGAACTATTTGACCAAGATTTTGTGTTCAGTTTGATCTGAAATTTTAAAGGAATGATTTTTAGATACAAAACTAAATTCTGTAAAAATTTTAGAATTTTTAGTCAAGTAGATTATTTTATACAATTTTTCAAAATAAGGATAAAATGGAGTTTAAAACCAGAATGTACTATTCATATGAATCATATCAATTGTTCTTTGCCCTAATTGCATTGTTGAGATTGAACAATGTTATGTTATGCATTGTGAATGGTTATGTGTTTCATGAATAATATACATTGAAATTGAAATGATAATTCAAATAAGACATGATATGAGGCAATGCCATTGTGATTGGCTATGATGATGATATTGAAAGAAAGAAGGCATGTTTGCCTAAATGTGATGAGAATTTGAGAATGGAAATGGTAACTATATAATAAATGAATTGTTTGTTTAATATGTTATTCAGTTTCAGAGTTCTGGATTTGGGTGGCATGCCTAAGAAATGATAAAAGGTAACAGTCTTGCCGGGTTGAGGATCTCCTCATATGTGTTGAGTTGATGATCCAAGAGACTGGGTCTGTTACACTATGAGATATATGATTTGTAACAGTCTTGCCGGGTTGAGGATCTCCTCATATGTGTTGAGTTGATGATCCAAGAGACTGGGTCTGTTACACTATCCATGGATAGAGATACATGTATATACATTGCCTACGGGCGTGATTATTGTGACTATGAACCAAAGCAGTAACTCTGAACTCTGAATATCATATTAAATACTTGTTGGGCCCATAGGTGTCAGGGTTATATGAATGTCCTAAATAATGTTATGAGTTAATGAAATGAGATGTTGGTTATCGAGTATGATTGATTAATGTTGAATGTGGAAAGATGTTGAAATGTGGTATGCTCATATGACTATGATTTGTGAAATGCATAATTATGTGGTTAACTTTATATTTATGATATTGATCTTATCAATAACATATGTGGCATTGCATTACATTAAAGCATACCATTAGCATGTTTTATCTTACTAAGCCGTTGGCTTAGCGCGAATGTGATTCTTCGCGCAGGTGACAAGGAAGAACCAGAGAGTTCCTCTAGGCCGAGTCGAGCCTAGATTTTGAAGAGTGAATAGTGGGCTTTAAGATCGAAGACTGACTGCCAAACATGTATAAATTTTATGTGTTGTAAAACTTGAGTTTTGATGTATATGAATTTGTAAATATTGTTACTTTCCGTTGCATAGTGAACAAAGATTTTATCTGCTGTATTTCATAATAAACCTTTACTTTATTTTGTACTAGAAGTGTAAATCCTTTTTGCAGGTTGTAGTTGAGGTTATAAGGGGGATTTATTGGAAGTGTACTGAGAATGATTTTGTTTGCATTGGTTTGTGTAAAAATGTTTTCAAAAATTAGAAAAAAACCAGTTTTGTCGACACTTGGGATTGAATTTTTAGGCAAAACTATGGCAAAATTTCTATAAAAATCGGAACAAAAATTTGACTAAGTAAAAGTGGTAGCAACATTAGGATAGGGTGGCGCCTCTACTCAGCTTACACACGTAGGTCGGGAAGGGGTGTTACATGATTAATTGGGTAGTCATAATGTCTTGCTAGAGGCCAATTATGATTTGTGCATTTCAATAGAGATTGAAATACACTACCAATTAATATGAGCCTATCGGGTCGCACACATAGAACGTAGGCTGTACTTAAAATAATAATAATTAAATTTTTATTATTGTTGTTGGTATTATTATTATTATTAGATATTAATAATAATATTATAATAATAATAATTATTAGATAATAATAATTAAAGACGTGGGTCCATATAGGATATGGACAGTTAGGGTTTTATAAAAAAAAAGGTCTTTTAAAACGGTTTTAAAAGGACTAGAGGCCTTGATGATATTGATTATCATTTTTGTTTTGAAAGAAAACGGAAGAAGAGGAAAAACCGAAAACCCTAGTTTCGTTTTTGCAAAAGAAGTTCAGCCACTGCCGTTGGTGAGCTAGCACTCAGAACGGCGTACGTTTGTGTGGACTTCGTTAGAGGGTGTTCGTCTTCAGAAGGCAGCATCTGTTAATCATTTTGAAGCTACGCAAAAAGGTTAGTTTTGAATCTCTTTTATCGAACTGAATGGATCACATGGATCCTGTGAGTAAATCGAAAGAAATTTTTTTATTTTCCGCTGCGGCAAGGGTTGCAGATTCTTCTCGATTTTCTAACACTTAGTATTTAGCTCTTTTAAGAATTTGGCATAAGATGGCACATGCTTTATTACCTCTAGTAAGGGTAGGTTGATACTTACCTTCGAAAGCGTGTTATAAATTTCAGAAAATTGCTTATCATGCTTTTCATTTTTTAACCTACTGGGAAACAGAATTGGTGGTCTGAATGGATTTGGAGATTTGTGCAGCTTTGGTGCAACGGATGCCTCCTCTCTATCCTTTTTAAGCTCATTTGGTTCAGCTATTTCTTCTTGCATTTCCTCATCATTATTTTGCATTGTAGCTACATCAAATGAATTATCAATGTTATTATCACCGATTTTATTATCGAGTACCTTAGCACTTCTTAAAACGGTGATTTCTTTGGCCTGCTCCGGTTGGCTTGGAAATTTTCCTTTTTGATTGGCTTGAAGTTGACTAGCCAATTGACCCACTTGAGTTTCAACCTTCTTAAGCCATGCTTCTAAAGAGTCAAACCGCTTATTGTTCTTTTCTTGATTTTGAGTGCTTACTTAAATGAAAGCATTCAAATTGTCTTCAAATGAAGGTTTCTTAACCTGCTCTTGATTTGAGGTTTGCCCTTGAAATTGGGGACCTCTTTGATATGATTGGAAAGGTTGTTGAGGTGGAGCATGTTCTTGATTTTTCCATGAATTTTTGGGGTGATTCCTCCAACCGGGGTTATAAGAATTTGAATATGGGTCATTTCTACCCCTTTGTTGGAACCCTTCAAAAGCACAAGCTTGTTCTTGTTCTTCTTGGTATGGATCAAAATTTGAGGGGCACACATTTGCTTGATGGCCTACAAGACCGCACGATGCGCATGACTCTTGGCTTGGTCCCGACAAGTTTCCTTTGGCATTCAACAATTTTACTTGTTTTGTCAGTTCTGCAATTTGCCTAGCCATTTTTGAGTTTGCACTTATCTCGTGTGCTCCTTTTCTCCTTTCCCCAATACTCTTTTGTTTGGAATTTGCCCCCAACATTTTGAATGATGCAACTGTTTTTGTAGCTGTTCTTTCACCCATTGCTCCCCCTACTGCATTATCCATTGTGTTTTGACATTGTTGAGTTAGCCCATCACAGAAGAATTGATTGAGCAACTGTTGTGGATAGTAGTGGTGAGGGCACTGAAATTATAAGGATTTGAAGCGATCCCATGCCTCATGAAATGGTTCTCCATCAAATTGGGTGAAAGTTGCAATACTCCCCCTAAGCCCCTTGGTCTTTTGGTGTGAATAAAACTTTCCCATAAATTTATTGTAAACCTCTGTCCATGTTGTTAAAGAATTCTCCAGTAAGGTCATCAACCACGCTTTTGGTCTGTCTTCCAAACTATATGGGAAACATCTCAACTTGAGTTCATCTTCTATTAGTGTTTCCAAAGGGAATGTATGCAATGTTGAGTAAAAATCCAGAATGAAGTTGAGAGGATCTTCATTCGGCAGTCCATAGAAGTATGGCAGCATACTATAGTGAGTATTTCTGAGTTCATAATTTCTCGCTGCGTTGCTCAACTGGATACAAGATGCGGTCACTCCGATGATCAGTTGGGCAAACTCCTTCATAGGTGGTTCTTGTGCATCACCCATCTCTACTTCTATGTTCTCCTCAAACTACTCGTCAGTATTTTCCCTTTGTTGCTCAATAGGATTCTGTCCCTCAGGTCTTGGAAGTCTATGGATGTTGTCTATAAATGGAACAAGTTTGTTTCCTTGAGACCTTCGTCCATGCATAAAGTACCTAAGTAATTCAAAAGGAACACTTTAAACAATTTAACAAATAAATTAAAAGAATCAAACTATTAACAAAAATTGCCTTCCCTGGCAGCGGCGCCAAAAACTTGTTGCGCTTAAATTAACACTATCACAAAGCGGCACTAGCAAGTATACGAGGCTATTGTAGTAATGGTGATCGCCCCAAGGTCGTCTCACAAGGAAGGAATTGCTTGTAATAGTTCGATTAACATGAAATAATAAACTTGAGTGTGTGATTGGATTGGTGAATTGTAATTAACCTTAGAAATGAAAATGAATGATTTTGTGTAAGATAAATTCAATTATGGAAATGATGCCCAGGGTTGTAGGTCCATTTAATCAAATGTTTAATTATCAAATTATCCATTAATATAACCTTGTACCTTAATTTGTTCCTTAAGATTAATTAGTCAATTATCAATTCACTAGTTTTCACATTTATGAATTAACAACAACCAATTATTTTACATTAGCAAATTAATAAACCCTAGAACTTATAATTCTAATTCATTCTTAGGGTAGTCAATTGCATAGTTTCTATATTAAACTTCTCCTCTCGGTCCGTCATTCAATATTAAGTAATCAATAGGTGGCCAATCTATCAATTTACCTTTAATTTCAATGCAAACAACCAATAACAAGGTATAACAACGGAATCATCAAATCAAGTCATTTAATCAAATATACTACAACCCAAAGCATGAGTAAATTAGCTCATCATATTCTTTAAATAAATGTTCATTTCAATATAAACCAAATCAAAGTTATTCATTGCAATATTAATGTTCTTAATACAACAACAACAAATAAGAAATGGATTAAAAGAAAGAGTTGGAAAAACCCCTTTTGGAGATGCTAAGAATCAGACTCCGTGTCTCTTTTGTAGCTCCCTCTTTGATGTGTGATGATGAACTTCCAAGCTCTCTTGATCCAATGGCTCTCTTCTTGAAGGATGAATGATAGCTCTCTCAAGTTCTCAACTCTCCAATCAAGCCTCTTAAAACCCTAATCCTGAAGAACTAGCTACTCACTTCAAATCCAACGATTGTCTTTGCTCTTGATGTGTGAAAGGAAATGGTGAATGAAGATGGGGAGAATGGTGTCTTGCTCTCTCAAGCAAGAACCAAGGAAGAAAATGATATGGTGTGTGGAGAATGTCCACTCAATATATTCAATATGTTCCCTCCATGCTCTTCCATTTTCCCTCTCTCTTTTTTTAAACTTTTAAGACACCCCATCACTCTTTGTCTCCCACTTTCCAATTTGTTTTATATTTCTTCCATAAATCCTTCCACCTTTCACTCCTTTTTATCCTTTTTGTTCCCCACTAATCCACACTATTCCATACCTCGTGCAAGCATACCAAGTGATCCAGGGTGACACGGCCAAGCTTGTTGGCCGTGTCTCTTGGTTTTTATTTTCTTTCTTGGGACATGGCCAAGCTTCTGGCCATGTCCCTTGCTGCTTGTTCTTTTCTTTTTGTCCAAGGGGTGACATGGTCAAGCTTCTGGTCGTGTCATGTGACACGGCCAGTGGCTTGGCTGTGTCTCTTGATGGTGTCACTCTCTGCTTCTTTCTTTTCTTTCTTTGCCTTTTGTTCCTTTGGTGAGACACGGCCAGTGGCTTGGCCGTGTCTCTTAGTCGTGTCTGCTTCTGTCCAATTTTGCTTGAGGGACACGGCCAAGCTTGGTTAATCCTGGTCGTGTCCTGCCTTGTCCTTGATCTCTTTTTCTTTTGATGAGAGACACGGCCACGCCATGTCTAGCTTGGCCGTGTCACATGCCTTTTCTTCAACAAGTCCACCAAATTTTAGATAAAAGCTCCATCAAATGTACTTCAACCTAAATCAACAACTTCAAACAAACTTAAGTACAAATTAACATGAAAATTAACTTAAAATCAACAAAAACATCATAGAAAATATATACAAAATTGATCTAAACAATGAATTCGATCAAATAAGGATGATTGTGAGAGGGGTGTTGCCTAGTTTACGTGAAAGGATGTCTCATACACTCATCCATGATTGAAGAATGGGAGAGAGAGACAAGAACCATTTTTCAACAAGAAGGAATGAGAAAGGAAACTATCATTCGGGTAGCCAAAGCATGCAAAAGGCAGTCGGTGTCAATGCTACTAACCAAGGAACAAGGAGACAATTTTTGGAATTGGGGAAACCGATGTCTTGGATTCTCATTAAACTTCAAAGAAAGGGATTGCTACAACCATTAAATCCTCGCCCTTTGCCTAACCCTCTCCCACCTAATTTCGACACTAAAGCATTTTGTCAGTTTCATCAACTGCAAGGGCATGACACGGATAGATGTGTGAGGTTGAGACATGAGATCCAAAATCTAATTGATAATGGGAAGCTACCCGAGCCCAATAAGCCAAACACCAAAGACAACCCATTACCAAAGTTCAATAGGGTACTGCCGCTGGCAACCTTCATGATTGGAGGAGGTTTGCATGAAGATTTTATCATTTCTTTTCAAGATGTAGGTGGAGAAGCAACCAAAGAAGAAGAGGTATTTGGTGGAATTAAACAAGTTGTGGTGGGTAAAGAAGTAACAATTTGTGTTGTCAATGGGTTTTGGAATTCAAGCGATAGTGATGATGATCTTGTATCCAAGAAGGAGGAGTAGACTTGGTCCGAGCCCGACGAAGATGAGGTAATGAACACTAGATCCTGTAAGCCTCATGCAAGGCCACCATTTAAGGAGGTAGAAACTAATAAGGGAAAGGAAGTTGAAGTAGGAAATAAAGAAGAGGAAGATGATGCTGTGCTAAAGCAATTGAAAAGAACCCAAGCAAATGTTAGCATTTGGGACTTATAAGCTACTTCTAAAAAGCACCGAGAAACTATGGCCAAAGCCTTGGCTAGCATGCCAATTTCTACCTCCACGACACCGGAGGAGCTAATCAACTTTATAAAAATTGGAGGGGTAGTGAAATGTGAAGAGGTTCAAGAGAAGAGTAAAGTTAATATGGTAGCAGTTTCTTTTTCAGATGCGAATTTACTAGAGGAGGGGAGAAATCACATCCGCCCTCTCTTTATCAAAATAGAAGTCAAGGGGAAGAGGACTCCATGTGTAATGGTCGATGATAGGTCCGCCATTAATGTTTTCCCACTTAAGATATTGCCAAAGCTAGCCATGTCAACAAGGGATCTAAACCCGACCGAGGTAACAATTCGGGCTTATGAAAACACTAAGAGACACACCGAAGGGACTTTCAAAGCTGTTGTCAAGGTTTGTCCAATTGAATCTATTGTTGAATTTGTTGTTTTAGACATACTAGTTACCTTCTCCTTACTCTTGGGTGACCATGGTTTCATCCTCTTGGTGGAGTTCCTTCCACCCTTCATCAAAAGATCAAGTTCCCCAACGGAGATGAGACAGTGGTCATCGAAGCTGAAGATAAAGAGATTGTCAACGCTCTAATGATTAAGAGGCCTCTCAATGGTTTTCAAGTAGCTGCAATTTCTGATGATGAAGTAGTGGGCTCCAAAGTCTTGTATATGATGAAGAACATGAACTACCTTCCAAGTGCTGGTCTTGGAAAGGGTAAGGCCAGTTTGACAAAGCTGCTAGACTTTAGAACTCAAACTTCCAAGAAAGGGTTGGGATATGATGAAAACAATGATGTCCAGCCAAAGAAGAGTGAGAAGATGAGCTTCCCACCACTTGAAGAGATCTTTGTCAAAGCTCCAGATATGGGTCCACTCCAAGGAAAGCCCGAACCAATAATGTTCATGGGAAAGTTGATCTCGGGTTTTGAAATTTTTGCAGATGTGGCCGAGCTAGTGGAGCAAGTGAAGAAAGAACTCACCCTGCCAACCAGCAAAGAATCCAATCCAAAAGAGAAGAATGAAGCTATCCTGAATGCTGAGAAGAATCAGGAGGAGATTGCTGCCCTAGTTGAAGAAAAGTTTGAAGACATCCTACCTTATGATTTTGAGAACAATGATCTTGATTTTGATTTTAATTTGTCTGCTTTGTATGATAATGATGATGTTTTCCTTTCCAAAATGAATGCAATAAAGTCCGATTTTGCTTACTTGTGTGATGTTTCTCTTGATGGTTGCATACATTCAAATAGTAGTTACATGAGAATCTTTACTATTAATTCTATTAACACACAATCATTAAATTTGGGAAAAATTGAAAATCCTAAAAACATTAGCATAGCATCCGACTTTACTCCTGATGAGAGAGAGAGATTTGAAAAAATATTCAAAAAATATGAAGAAGTGTTTGCTTGGTCTTATTTGGATATGCCTGGAATAGATCGAGACATAGCCGAGCATCATATTCCTACTTACACTCACATGAAACCTGTCAAACAAAAGCTTAGGCGATTAAGACATGAGTGGGCTGAATTGGTTAAAGAAGAGGTCACTAAGCAAATACAAGTGAAGTTCCTCGAAGTGATAGAATATCTAGATTCGTTAGCCAATATAGTACCCGTGCCAAGGAAAGATGGAAGAATAAGGGTTTGTGTGGACTATAGAGATTTGAACAAGGCTTCCCCTAAAGATGATTTTCCTTTACCTCATGTAGATGTTCTCATTGGCAGTGCAACCTCTAGCGTGACACGGTCGTTTGTAGATAGATTTTCTGGATACAATCAAGTGTTAATGGCCCAAGAGGATAAAGTCAAAACTGCTTTCATTACTACATGGGGTATATTTTGTTATAGGGTGATGCCATTCGACTTAAAGAATGCTGTGGTAACCTACCAAAGGATGGCCACGACACTATTTCATGACATGATGCACAAAGTTTAAGTATATAATGATGATATGATGGTTAAATCAGATACAAGAGAACAACACTTCCAAAACTTGGAATTATTCTTCGATAGAGCTTTGAAATAAAAGCTAAGATTGAACCCGAAGAAGTGGGTGTTCTGAGTTACCACAGGTAAATTATTGGGACATGTGATTGGTCCGAATGGCATTGAGATTGATCATGACAAAGTTAAAGCAATCAGGGATATGCCAGCCCCTAAGACAGAGAGAGAAGTTCAGGGATTTATTGGTAAATTACAATACATTAGCAGATTTATAGCAAAGCTCACAACAATTTGTGAGCCTATCTTCAAATTGCTTAAAAAGAATCAGCTGGTCATATGGAATGAAGAATGTCAAAAGGCCTTTGAGTGAATAAAAGAGTATTTGATGAATCCACCTATTTTAAAACCACCTAAACCCGGCAAACCTCTATTACTATACTTAGTAGTAGAAGAAGAGTCAATAGGAGCTATGCTAGCCCAAGCAGATGAGTGAGGGATTGAGCATGCAGTTAACTAATTGAGTAGAAAGCTCCTACCTTATGAAATTAAGTATAGCATCATTGAAAAGACCTGTATAGCTGTGGTTTGGTCTTCTAAGAAGTTGCGGCATTACTTTCAATCATATAGTGTGCAAGCAAGTTACAGGTTGGATCCAATGAAGTACTTAAGGGAGACACCCTCTTTGATTGGGAAATATGGTCGATGGTTGATAATATTAGAAGAATTTGAGATTGAATATGTAACCAGGAAAACAATCAAAGGTAGAGTGGTGGCAGAATTCTTGGCCCAACAACCATTACCAGAAAGCGAAGAGGTAATCTAGGAATTTCCGGATGAACATTTAGAAGCAATTGAAGTACAAGGGTGGAAAATGTATTTTTATGGAGCAGTAAACAGGAAAGGAGCAGGTTTGGGAGTTATACTAGAATCGCCCGACGACGAACTTATCCCTTTAGCCAAAAAGTTGAAATTTAGGACAACAAATAATATGGTGGAGTACGAAGCCTGTATTTTTGGTTTAGAAACCCTAATGATTATGAAGGTGGATAAGGTGGAAGTTTTTGGCGATTCATTGCTCATAGTATCCCAAGTAAATGGAGAGTGGGAGTTGAAAGAGGAAAAATTAAAGCCATACCATCATTACCTGACCATGATGAAGAAGAACTTTAAGGAGTATAGGTTTATACACCTATCAAGAGAAGAAAATTAGATGGCTGATGCCCTGTCCACATTGGCTTCGGTATGGGAAAACCCTGTCAGCTTATTCCTTAAGCCTCTGATCTTGACCAGTTCATCAACTCCTTGCTATGAATATGAGACAATCATGGAAATTAATGCAGACCATGATGCGTGGTATGATACTATAAGGAAATTTTTGGAAGAAAGAGAATACCCGCCTGGGGCAACAAAGAAAGAGAGAAGAGCCATAAGGTAGTGGTCATTGGAATACATCACATTCCATGGAGAGTCATATCAAAGATTGCCTGATGGGGGTGCATTTAAGATGTTTAAGAAAGCCTGAAGTGGAGAGTATCATGTCAGAAATACATGCGGGAAGTTGCGGTCCACACATGAGGGGTTGGCCCTAGTTAAGAAGATTATTCGACAAGGTTACTACTAGTTGACCATGGAGAGAGATTGTATTGAGTTTGTAAAGAAGTGCCAACAATGTCAGATGTATGGTAACTTGAATCACATGCCTCCTAAAGAATTGTATTCTATGTCTTCACCCTGGCCCTTTGCCGCCTGGAGTATCGACATTATAGGAGAAATACATCCGACAACCTCAAACGGTCACCGTTTCATTGTAGTAGCAGTAGATTATTTTTCAAAATGGGTTGAAGCCGAATTCTTCAACAAACTAGGCGCAAGCCAAATGGCTAGATTTATTGAAAAGAACCTCATTTATTGGTATGGGGTCCTGCACAGTGTGATATCAGAAAATGGGGTATAGTTTCAAGGAGCAGTTAAGGATTTATTCTCAAAGTACCGAATCCATCATCATAGATCCTCTCCTTATAGACCAAAGGCTAATGGTGCAGTAGAAGCAACAAACAAAACAATTAAGCAAATTTTGTCCAAGATGACCAAGACTTACAGGGATTGGTCAGAGATGCTTCCCTACTGGAATGACACCGTTCTCTTTGGTTTACGGGATGGAAGCAGTGTTGCCAATTGAAATAGAAATCAAGTGATTGAGAGTAGTCTTGGAAGCCTAACTGTCTGAAACGAAATGGGTAGCAAGCAGATACACACAATTAGCTTTACTAGAAGAGAGAAGGTTAAAGGCAAGGTATCATCACCAACTATATCAAAAGAAGATAGCTCGGGCCTACAATAGAAGGGTTAAAATCAGAAAACTCGGAGTCGGGGATTTGGTGTTGAAGCAATGTAAGCCTAATGTATCTGATCCAAGAGGGAAGTTAAGGCCTAGCTGGGAAGGGCCATATGTTGTGAAACAAGTCATGAACAAAGGTGCGGTGAAGTTATCAAACATGGACGGGAATGAGTTTAGTGAGCCAGTAAACATTGACAGGTTGAAGAGGTTTTATGTATGATATATATATATATATAAAGAGAGAGAGCTCGCTAGGTTGAAAACCCAAAAAGGGCGGGCTAGGCAAAATTTAGAGTAGTCCGCTAGTTCCAAAAACCCGAAAGGGCAGGCTAGGCAACAATTAGGGCTAAAAGAGAGAAAATTGTCAATTAGAAAACCCGAAAGGGCTGGTTGGCAACATGAGTGATCTTGTGTATGCTGGCTTTATGTTTAGTTGTTTCCTAATTTAATAAAACAGAATTAATGTTAAAATTGTTCTATGTGCACAGTTATAAGTATTTGACCAGATATGGATGAAATAAATAAACACAATAGCAAAAGGTGATGACAAATTTTAAATGGAAAAGAAGCATCTTTTATTACTTTAACTATTTTTCATCCTAACAATACACTTTCTGAATTGACAAATAAAAAATCTATGGCAGTTGATAAATGTAACGTGCAGGCCAGCTTTGCCTCAGCCGATCCAAGTAGGCTTTAGTCAAGTAAGGCATGTCTAAATCGGGGGTAAAGTCAGAATCACGAGGCTCAGCTCCGTACTAACGGCCAAGTCGGCGAGGATCATAGCATGTACCTTGACGAAGAGCAACAAGGGGAACATACATCAAGTATGTCCACATGGTGATACAAGAAATCTTCCACCAAGGTACCAATCAGTGGATGTTGACTTCAGAGTGTTAGTGGATCCAGTCAACCCAGTCAGCATATGAAGAAGCAGGATGGAGTAGTTTCCTAGCAGAATAATGACGTGGCGGATATCTGGCAAAATCCATGGATGGAGTATCAAGCAAAAAAGATGCTCCTGAAGCCAAATCTATGAAGAAAGAATTAAATTAAAATAAGTCCGCTAAGTTGAAAACCAGCGAGGGCAGCTTAGGCAAAAATTAGGATAGCTCGCTAGTTCCGAAAACCCACATGGGCGGACTAAGAATAAATTAGAGCAATAAAATATATATATATAAAAGAGAAAGAGTCCGCTAAGCTGAAAACCTACAAGGGCAGCTTAGGCAAAAATTAGGACAGCTCGCTAGTTTCGAAAACCCACATAGGTGGACTAGGCAAAAATTAGGGCAATAAAAAAAAGAAAATCTAAATTGAAAACCCGAAAGGGCAGTTTAGGTAATTACCTGAAGCAGCAATGGACTCCCTGTTAGTCTTTTTGACAATCCTAATTTAAGTTGGTCTAATCCAACTAAAGTCTTGGCTAAGATCACAGGTACCGGTGACAAGCCTCCTTCCATTTAGTCCATAATATCCAATACCCATGAATCAATATCACCGTCAGAAGAAATAAGCAAGAATTGGCCAAGCAAGCAAAGACAGAGCATGCGTCTCCATGCATTAGTAGGAGCCAAATGAGAGAGACAAAAATCAATCAAGGGAGCAAGTAGAATTTTTTCACCTCTCATTAACTGAAGAACTTCTAGTTTTGGAATTTGAAATAACATCTGCATTTTCTGTTGAGTTTTGGAAATCAATATGGGTAACGTCATTTGTTAATTATTTGGAAATCCAAGGATGGCCTCAAATTCTTCAATTAAGGGACATATTTTAAAGCCATTAATTTTAAATGCCCTAGAATCCATATTCCAAAAGGAAGACATGGCATGTAAGAAGGAGTGGTCCAATTTAACATTTTGAAAACATTTTAAAACTTCAAGTTTTGACCATGAAATTTGTTTCCAGTGAATGGCATCCATATTCTTAAATAGAATTTTTAGCTTCTTTAAATGATGTTCGGTCATGGTTGATGAATGAAAGAAAATAAAAATTATTAAAGAGAGTTTTTTATGTTGAAATGGAAAGTCTTTTAGCTTCTTTATGAAATTAGGCGTAAAAGGTGATTTATATAGGGAAAATAAGCTTTTCCAAAATTGATAAGGAAAAGGTGATGAGAAAAGGGCGGAACCATGTTGTATAAGGAAAAGAATTAGTGACAAAAGTCCTTTACCGTGTTGCATTTGACTTTTGTGGTGATGCTGTGTAAATATTGAAAAATAAAAAATAAAAAAGAAAGTATAATAACTGTGATGCAGTAACTCTAAAAAGTGAAAAAAAAATTGGTTACAGTGTAATATCCCAAAGTCTGCCCTAGGAGTTTTGATATAATTGTTGTTTTATTTGAATTAAAATGTATAGGTGTAATTGGAAAGAGAAAAGAATTTAAAAGAGAGTGTATATGTTTTATATATGGAAATATATATAACATATACACAAGTCAAATGGATGGTCAAAGGAAGAAGATATTTATTTTGTTAATTATGAAATTACTAAAAAGGGCATGTAAGTGAAAGGAAGTTAAAATAAATAGAAGAGGGTATTTAAGTAATTTTCTTTTTGGAATGCTTGGTGGAGGTTTAAAGAGATGAGAAGTTTGACTTTGTCACTTTCACTTGTTCATTTTCTTCTCTTTCCCTTTTGTTGGTCGGCCATCCAAAGCAAGAGAGCAAGAGTGAGTTTTGCTTGTTCCAAACTCAAAATTGAAGGAGTTTTCAAGAGATTAAGTTGGAAATCCAAGAAGATTCATTATTTTGGTAAGTTTCTCTTGATTTTCTAGTTTTATTTTAAGTTGTTTATTAATTTGAGTGTTGATATTTGAAAGTAGGGTTGTGTTAATGGTAGTATGTTGGTGTGTGTTTGATTTAAATTGATTGTGGTGTTGGTTTTGAATTGAAATAAAAAGATAGGTTGATGTTGGTATTGAAAGAGTAAGAGTGTTGTTGGTTTTAGGGTTTTGAAGTGGTAAGTGATGTTTAACTTGAGTTTGATAAATTGTTCTCATAGATTTTCATGTTGTTGATGTTTGTTGGAGTTGTAAGCATAGAATATGTGAATTTGGTTAGAAACAGTAGCATTTTGGATGCCACGCCCGTGGCCCTTGGTTGCCATGGCCGTGGCCATTTGTAGCCATGGCCGTGGAGGTTTGGAGCAAGGTAGGCAGAACCATTCTTTAACCCATGCCCGTGAGGGTGGGGTGGCCACGGCCGTGGGCTTTAGTTAGTGATGTTGAGTTATAATTTGTGATCTAAAGGTCTAAGATGAGGTTATTAAGTGATAAATTGTATTGGAATTCATGTATTGTATCATTTTTGGACTAGGTTTTGGAAGAAGGTGATTTGCCCTAATTTAAGAAGTGAAGAATTGTTGGAAGAAGAAGTGTATAGATTTGTATAAGTGGTGCTTAAGGTAAGTACAAACTACATTATTGCATACATTCATATGATGTTGAGACTTAACATATATTTGATTGTAAATGTGTTAAGAAATCTAATGTTATGTTGGATATATTGTGAACATTGATGATGCATATGAATAAAGCTATGTTGTGCACAATGTGGATTATGTGGAATGTATGTTGGAGATTTTAAATCTATGAATAAGGTAAATTTCTATTTATATATATCAATGATGATCATTCTTAATGGATGTTCAATGTAATTGATTGTGAGTACTTAAATGATGAATTGAGACATAATGAGATGATTAAAGCATGTTTGTCTATATGAATATGAAATATGAAGTGTAAAAGATATGATGATATGATGATTTGTATTAATGTGATTATGAGATATGAGGCCATGGTTGTTGGCTATGGTATTGGAAATGAAATATAATGGAGGCATAGTTGCCTATTTGATATTGGGAATGAAATGGAAAGAGATAAATGAAATGATGTGTGCCTAATATGTTGATTCAATTTTCAGAGTTCTGAGTTTGGCGGCATGCCTATAAAGTACTGGATAGGTGAAAAGATCAGGTCGTAAGCCGATTCTAGTTGATAAATGTGAAATGTAAAATAGTAACAGTCTTGCCGGGTTGAGGATCTCCTCGAGTTTAGCCGGGTTGAGGTCCAAGAGACTGGGTCTGTTACAGGTAATAGTCTTGCCGGGTTGAGGATCTCCTCGAGTTTAGCCGGGTTGAGGTCTAAGAGACTGGGTCTGTTACACTATCCATGGATAGAGATATATATATGTATCGCCTACGGACTTGATGATTATGATTATAGACCAAAGCAGTAACTCTAAACTTTGAATAACATATTAGTGTCTTTTGGTCCCATACGTGTCTTTGTGTCAATGTAAATCATAAGTGATGAAATAATTGAATCAAATGATGAAATGTAATCTTATGAACCATATAAAAATATCATTTGTGAATATTATATTAATTGTTGAAATGTGTGACATTGGCATTGCATAGAAGCATATTGTTATTGTAGTTTATACCACTAAGCCGTTGGCTTAGCGCGATTGTGATTCATCGCGCAGGTGACAGGGAAGAAACGGAGAGTTCCTCTAGACCGAGTAGAGTCTAGATTTTTGAGGCGTTGATAGTGGAGCTTAAAGATCAAAGAAATACTACCAAACATGTAACACCCCGATACCCTATATAAGTACTATACATATACCTAGTATACATACAGCAAGTATATAAAGTATAAGGATGCCACTTGTTGTTACCTTTTTAAAAAAAAATTGTAACAGAGTTCAAACCCTAATACGTTAATTAAATAACATTACAAAATCATTCTCTTTATCAAAACTTCATTTATACATATAAATATTCTCTCGTCAGAAATATATCATAATTAAAAATTTAACATGTATGCATTACCCTCTAGTTGGTCTCGACAAACTTTTACTCTTCTCGTGGCATAAAGAAAGACTTCATTTCCTCCACCAAGCTACCTGCGCGATTATACATCCGCGCTAAGCCGAGAGCTTAGTAGTACAAATATAACATATAAACATACATTATAAAAATACTAACATATAATGATATATCAATTCCATGTGTCATTAGTTTCTTATCATGTTTTCCTTTTAAATTGCACCTTTCATATATATTAACTAATTTCATGTATTATATACATATCATTTTTACCAACTACAATTCATCACTAATAATCACCATCAACATAGTAATACCCACATTACATATCATATCACTTTCACCAATCATCAATCCAACATTAATACTCACAATCAATATTTCAATATACATATTACATAACATTTCCTGTCATTATTTTATTCACAATTCATCAATCATGAATCACATTTCCAACCAAATCCACCATAGATCTCATTACTCGTTTATTACAATATTTATATATATCATATTGACAACAACGATAGACTCGGGCCCAAACGACACTAATATGCCATTCAATTTTCAGAGTAATGCTTTGGTTCATTCATCACATTTATCATTATCATAGACCCAACTAGGCTTCAAGGATTAGGTTCAACCAAGCTTCAAGGGGAGCAAAGCATGCTAAGCATCAACCCAACTTGGCTTCAAGAACCAATCCAACCTAGCTTCAAGGGTTGTAACATCTCAATTAGGCTTCAAGGACTTAGCCAACCTAACTTCAAGAGATTGTTACTCATTTTAGGCATGCCACCAACAACAAACTCTGAAAATGGAATAACACATTAGTTACACAATTCATTTATTACTTTCATTCTCAATTCTCATCATCAATTAGGCAAACATGCCTTATGTCATTCAATTGAATCATCATAGCCAATCACAATGGCTTCACATCACATTTGAATCATCATTATACATATACAACATCAATTACATTAGTTAAACAAACCGATCATTAGTTTTATATCTCTTTATGTCTCAATTCACATTATACACTTCAATATTCAAGCATACATAATCAATTTCATTGTGTATCTTAAATTCATCATCATATAAACAACATGTCCCTTTATAACATTTCAATCATTATTATCAACCATGATGATATCACATTTCATCATTTCTCAAAACACATTGACACCATTCATTATTAAAACATTTATCATAATAAATTGCATTGCACATACCTTTTTGGATGATCCTCATCTCTTCCACACTATACAAGTCATAATATTAGTCACATTGTTCATATAACATACTACCATTCATAAGATTCACAATGCATAACATAACATTGTTCTTACATAATCATATGCATCATTAAATGTATGTTCAATCTCCACAAAACAAGAAGAGCAAAGTACAATCACAGTAGCCAACACACCCAAGGGACACGGCCAAGCTTATGGCCGTGTCTCTCAATACCAATTCAAGCCGAGGCAGACACGGGCAAGGGGACACGGCCGTGTCTCTCCACAAAATTCAGGCAGTGACAAACACACTCAAGGGACACGGCCAAGCTTGTGGCCGTGTCTCTCCCAAAATCCATCCAACACGGCCAAACTTCCCTCAACTTGGCCGTGTCTCCCAAAATTAATAGGTCTTGGCCGTGTTCCATTCTTATTTTGGCCGTGTCTTTCATATTTAAAACCCTAAACATAACCAACACTTCTTTGATTGAATTAAGAACAACTTATACACATCACAATCTCATTCAAATGGGTGTAATTCATGTTATTAACACATATTCATCTCAATATTCACATTAACACTAGATCAACCATACATTCAAACATTTACCACATCAAACCCTAAAAACCAACATCAATCTTCTTCTTTCTATAACAACATCCATTTAACTTACCATTTTCAAACAAAACCAACACCAATTTAACCTTTTTAACTCACAATCAATTTCCATACTTTTAAACACATCTCAAACACTCTAAATCATGATATTAACAAATCACAACACACATCAAACACATCTTCAAAATACCAAAGGAAAACAAGAGAGTACTTACCTCAATTGAAGAAATTTCACCAATCTTCAATTCACTCCTTAGATTCCTCTTTCAATTTGCTTCTAGCATCAAGAACACCTCTCTTGCTCTCTCTCTTCTCTTGGATAGCCGGCACACAAATGAGGAGAAAAGAAAATAAACACAAGTCAATCCTTCTTTTCTTCTTTAAATCTCCACCAAGAGATTTTAACCAAGCAATTACCTATATACCCTTTTTCATTTAACTTAACTTTTGTCACTTGTATGCCCATTATAGTAATTTTACTTAACACAAGTTAAAATATCCTCTTACCTTGACTCCCCATTTGACCAACTTATACGTTATATATATTACAATATACACAACATATACATTCTCTTAACACACTCATTTCCTTTACAAATACATATATACATTTAATTCAAATCAAAATAACAATTGTATCCAACTTCTAGGGCACACATTGGGATATTACAAAACATGTATATATTTTATGTTTTGTAAAACTTGAATTTTGATGTATATATATATTTGTAAATATTTGTTACATTTTCCGCTGCTTTTAAATAAACATTTTATCTTTTGTCTTATATAATTTCTTTTTAATGATTTAAATTTGTTCATGTTCTTGTAAAGGGATGAGTCATTTGTTAAGTATATAGTAGCATTTCTATATTCAGTATACGTATATTATGATCGTATTAGCATGCTGTGTACGTATACGGGGTATAGGGGTGTTACATTTATTTTGGTATCAGAGCCTAGGTTTGAGATTCTCAACCTAGGTGAATTGTAAGAAAAAGAATATTTTGATTTTAAAAGTTGGTTTTTGAGTAAAATACATGTTTTGGTATGGCAACTTTGATCTTTAATGAGGAATATTCTGCTGTGTTTGCAGATATAGGTAGAGATGGCATCTCATTCACAACAGTCTGTTGAGGGTAGTGCGGAAAGTGTAGCTCCTAAAGAGAGTAAAGATGGAGCTAGGATTGAGAGGGTTAGTAAGGCACCTGTTTCTGTGCCAGAGAGATCAGCTGCTGAGGAGGCTCCGCCGGGTTGGTTAAGGCATGTGGTAGAACTGTTGAGGGGAGCTCCAGTGCAGCCACCACCACACCACAGCCTCAAGTGCCAGTAAGACATTATGACAAGTTGAGAAAATATGGGGCTGAAGATTTCTTAGGCACTACTGATCATTCAGTGGCTGAGCAGTGGTTAGATAAGGTACAGAGGATATTCATTCAGTTGCAAGCCACTTCGGATGAGAAATTTGATTATGCCAGATCCCTCCTGCAGAAAGATGCCTATGACTGGTGGAAGACGGTCCCGCATGCCATGGATGATCCACCTACATTATCATATGGGGATTTTCTGAGGGAGTTCAAACAGAAATATACTCTGAGGGAGTATAAAGCTCTTAAGAAGATGGAATTTTTAAATTTAAGGCAAGACAACCAGACGGTGACAGAATATGAGATTGAGTACATCCGGTTGAGTCATTATGCTGGGGGAATTATCTCTGATGAAATAGACTGGTGCAGAAGGTTTGAGGAGGGATTGAGGCCCTCTATCATGTGCATTGTGGCTGGTTCTAGATACCAGGATTTCTCACATCTTTTTGCAGCAGCTAGAAGTGTTGAGAGAGCACAGAGCATTGCAGCAGCTGCTGGTGAGGAGGAGACCAGGGTAAGGAGACCCCAGTTTGAAGTAGGGTCTTCATCTGTGAAGAGGGGTAGAGGAATTTTTATTTTCGAGGATCAGTAGGAGTCAAAGACAGCCGGGTAGGTCAGTACAGTATCAGAGATAGAAACCGAGACCTATAGCTTCTGTAGCCAGTGCTCCGACTCCAGTAATTCAGATGTCTACTCCACCTACATGTGAGCTTTGTGGTAGAAACCATGTGGGTGTTTGCTGGAAGAGTAGTAGATCAGCTGTATGTTTCAGGTGTGGATCACCTGACCATTTCATTAGGGAGTGTCCTGAGGTGTAGGAGCAGACCCAGTGTCAGCAGAGGTGGTCGAGGGGGCAGAGGTTTCAGTAGAGGTGGTACATCCGGGTATAGTAAAAGAGGAGGATCATCATCCGAAGGTAGTAGGCCAGATGAAGCCGGATCTTCTCAGAAAGTGTATGTGATGCAGAGGCAGCCAGATGCTTCAGCAGTTATAGCGGGTACATTTTCTTTATTTTGCATTTCAGTACTTGCTTTAATTGATCCAGGATCTACTCATTCATACATTAGTGCATCTATCTTGCCTGTGTCTGAATTGCATTCAGAGTCCTTAGGATTTGATGTCTTAGTGACAAATCCTTTAGGACATAGTGTTGTGGTGAGTAAGGTGCATCGTGATAGTGCTGTTGTGGGGAAAGGTGAGGAGTTTCTTGGTGATTTAATTGAAATGCCTTTTAAAGAATATGATTTGATCTTAGGCATGGATTGGTTGTCTAAGCATGGGGCTGTGGTAGATTGTCAAAAGAAGTGTGTCAACTTGAAAACCAGTGATGGTAGGGATGTGATAGTATCTAGTGAGCAGAGACAACTTGCATCCTTGTTTGCATCAGCTGTAACAACTAGAAGGTTGATTAGAAAAGGGTGTGATGCTTATCTTGCTCATGTTATGGATACTAGAGTAGGGGGTTCTCAACTTGATAATATAACCACAGTTGCAGATTTTCCAGATGTGTTTCCTGAGGAGTTGCCAGGGTTACCCCCTGATAGAGAAGTTGAGTTTGGTATCGATTTGTTGCCTGGTACCACTCCCATCTCTATCACTCCTTATCGCATGGCACCTGCTGAATTGAGAGATTTGAAGGTGCAGTTACAGGAGTTGTTGGATAAAGGGTTTATTCGCCCCAGTGTTTCTCCTTTGGTAGCTTCTGTGTTGTTTGTAAAGAAGAAGGATGGTACTATGAGGTTATGCATTGATTATAGGCAATTGAACAAAGTGACTATCAAGAATAAATATCCTTTGCCTAGGATTGATGATCTCTTTGATGAATTGAAGGGAGCAACGGTGTTTTCCATGATTGATTT
Source organism: Garcia nutans (assembly GCA_947685225.1). Taxonomy (NCBI): domain Eukaryota; kingdom Viridiplantae; phylum Streptophyta; class Magnoliopsida; order Malpighiales; family Euphorbiaceae; genus Garcia; species Garcia nutans. Next base: position 43,146,283 of record CANTUV010000031.1, read on the forward strand.
GAGATCTGGGTACCATCAGTTGAGGGTTAAAGCTGAAGATGTTTCTAAGACAGCTTTCCGCACCAGGTATGGGCATTATGAGTTTTTAGTAATGCCTTTTGGGTTGACGAATGCGCCTGCAGCTTTCATGGATTTGATGAATAGGGTGTTTAGGCCCTATCTGGATCAGTTTGTAGTGGTTTTCATCAATGATATTTTGGTGTATTCACGTAATGAGGAGGAGCATGACAAGCATTTGCGGATTGTGTTACAGGTCTTGAGAGAGAAGCAGTTGTTTGCTAAACTGTCGAAATGTGAATTTTGGTTTGACCAAGTTACTTTTCTAGGTCATATAGTTTCAGCAGATGGTATAAGAGTTGATCAAAGTAAAGTTGAAGCTATTTCGAATTGGAGTCCACCAAAGTCTGTAACTAAAGTTAGGAGTTTTCTGGGTTTGGCAGGCTATTACCGATGGTTTGTGAAAGGCTTCTCTTTGATAGCTACTCCACTCACCAGATTGCTTCGAAAGGGAGTTAGATTTGTGTGGACGGATCAATGTCAAGCTAGCTTTGAGCAGTTGAAAGAAATGTTGACTCAAGCACCTGTTCTTACTTTACCCGTGGAAGATAAACCATATTTGATTTACAGTGATGCTTCACATAATGGTTTAGGATGTGTTTTGATGCAAGAGGGTAAAGTCATAGCTTATGCTTCTCGACAGTTGAAGCCGCACGAGCTTAATTATCCGACTCATGATTTCGAGTTGGCAGCTATAGTATTTGCTTTGAAGATTTGGTGACATTACTTATATGGGGAAAAATGTTTTATCTATACGGATCATAAAAGTTTGAAATATTTGGGTGTTCAGAAGGAGCTGAATCTTCGGCAAAGGCGATGGTTAGAACTAATTAAAGACTATGACTGCTTGATTGATTACCATCCTGGTAAGGTGAATGTTGTTGCTGATGCCTTAAGTCGGAAGTCTTTGGCAGGTTTGGCTGTTTATTCGCTCTCGTTACTTGTTGAGTTGAGAGCATTACATGCTATTTTTGAAGTATGTGATGATGGTGCATTATTGGCTCAGCTGCAGTTGAGACCAGTATTGTTGGATTAGATTAAGGAGGCTCAATTGGCGGATGAGAAAATTCAGAAGATTGTATCAAATTGCCAAGATGGGGAGAGCCGAGATTTTCACGTGAAAAGTGATGGTAGTCTTTGGTTCAAAGATAGGTTGTGTGTTTCTGATGATGATAGTTTGAGAAAAATCATTTTAGAGGAAGCACACCAATTGGTTTTTGCTATGCATCTAGGTAGTACAAAGATGTACCATGATTTGAAACAGCACTACTGGTGGTCTGGTATGAAGAGAGACATAGCGGAATTTGTGTCCAAATGTCTCACTTGTCAGAGGGTAAAAGTTGAGCATCAACTTCCAACAGGGTTGCTTCAACCTTTAACAGTGCCTGAATGGAAATAGGAGAGAGTGACAATGGATTTTGTATCGGGATTACCATTGACTCAAAAGAAGCATGATGCTATTTGGGTGATTGTTGATCGGTTGACAAAGACAGCTCATTTCCTTCCTGTTATAATGGACTATTCTCTTGAAAGATTGGCTGAGCTGTATGTAAGTGAAATAGTAAGGTTGCATGGAGTCCCAATTTCTTTAGTGTCTGATCGAGATCCCCGATTTACTCGAGGTTTTGGAAAAGTTTACATGGGGCTTTGGGTTCTCGATTGCACTTTAGTACTGCTTTTCATCCACAGACAGATGGGCAGTTAGAGAGAGTGATACAGATTATTGAGGATATGTTGAGAAGCTGTGTCATTGATTTCTCTGGAAGTTGGGACAGATTTTTGCCACTTGTGGAGTTTGCTTACAACAACAGTCATCAATCTAGTATTGGTATGGTACCATATGAGGCGTTGTATGGTAGAAGATGAAGAATGCCTTTATGTTGGAATGAAATCGGAGAGGGCAAGTTAATTGGTCCTGATTTGGTTAAAAAAACTGAAGAGAAAGTAAAGATAATTCGGGATCGGTTGAAAGCAGCTTCAGATCGACAGAAGTCTTATTCAGATTTGAAAAGGAGAGACATAGAGTTTGATATTAGAGATAAAGTATTTTTGAAAGTATCTCCTTGGAAAAAGATATTGAGATTTGGTCGAAAAGGGAAGCTGAGTCCTCGTTTCATTGGACCATATGAAGTTTTGGAAAGAGTTGGGCCAGTTGCTTATCGTCTTACTTTGCCGCCTGAGTTGGATAGAATCCATAATGTATTCCATGTTTCTATGTTGCGGAGGTATAGATCGGATCCATCTCATATCTTGCCAGTTGAATCCATTGAAGTGAGTTCGGATCTGACATTTGAAGAAGAACCAGTTTCTATTTTGGCACATGAAGTGAAAGAGTTGAGAAATAAGAAAGTGCCGTTGGTGAAGGTTCTATGGAAGAATCATGGGAGAGAAGAGGCAACTTGGGAGAGCGAGCAAGCAATGCAAGATCAGTATCCTCAACTGTTTCAGACATAATATCAGGTAATTTCGAGGATGAAATTTCTTTTTAGAGGGGGAGAATTGTAATATCCCAAAGTGTGCCCTAGGAGTTTTGATATAATTGTTGTTTTATTTGAATTAAAATGTATAGGTGTAATTGGAAAGAGAAAAGAATTTAAAAGAGAGTGTATATGTTGTATATATGGAAATGTATATAACATATACACAAGTCAAACGGATGGTCAAAGGAAGAAGATATTTATTTTGTTAATTATAAAATTACTAAAAAGGGCATGTAAGTGAAAGGAAGTTAAAATAAATAGATAAGGGTATTTAAGTAATTTTCCTTTTGGAATGCTTGGTGGAGGTTTAAAGAGATGAGAAGTTTAACTTTGTCTCTTTCACTTGTTCATTTTCTTCTCTTTCCCTTTTGTTGGCCGGCCATCCAAAGCAAGAGAGCAAGAGTGAGTTTTGCTTGTTCCAAACTCAAAATTGAAGGAGTTTTCAAGAGATTAAGTTGGAAATCCAAGAAGAGTCATTATTTTGGTAAGTTTCTCTTGATTTTATAGTTTTATTTTAAGTTGTTTATGAATTTGAGTGTTGATATTTGAAAGTAGGGTTGTGTTAATGGTAGTATGTTGGTGTGTGTTTGATTTAAATTGATTGTGGTGTTGGTTTTGAATTGAAATAAAAAGATAGGTTGATGTTGGTATTGAAAGAGTAAGAGTGTTGTTGGTTTTAGGGTTTTGAAGTGGTAAGTGATGTTTAACTTGAGTTTGATCAATTGTTCTCATAGATTTTCATGTTGTTGATGTTTGTTGGAGTTGTCAGCATAAAATATGTGAATTTGGTTAGAAACAGTAGCATTTTGGATGCCACGCCCGTGGCCCTTGGTTGCCATGGCCGTGGCCATTTGTAGCCATGGCCATGGAGGTTTGGAGCAAGGGAGGCAGAACCATTCTTTAACCCACGCCCATGGGGGTGGGGTGGCCACGGCCGTGGGCTTTAGTTAGTGATGTTGAGTTATAATTTGTGATCTAAAGGTCTAAGATGAGGTTATTAAGTGATAAATTGTATTGGAATTCATGTATTGTATCATTTTTGGACTAGGTTTTGGAAGAAGGTGATTTGCCCTAATTTAGGAAGTGAAGAATTGTTCGAAGAAGAAGTGTATAGATTTGTATATGTGGTGCTTAAGGTAAGTACAAACTACATTATTGCATACATTCATATGATGTTGAGACTTAACATATATTTGATAGTAAATGTGTTAAGAAATCTAATGTTATGTTGGATATAATGTGAACATGGATGATGCATATAAATAAAGCTATGTTGTGCACAATGTGGACTATGTGGAATGTATATTGGAGATTCTAAATCTATGAATAAGGTAAATTGCTATGTATATATATATATCAATGATGATCATTCTTAATGGATGTTCAATGTAATTGATTGTGAGTACTTAAATGATGAATTGAGACATAATGAGATGATTAAAGCATGTTTGTCTATATGAAATATGAAATATGAAGTGTAAAAGATATGATGATATGATGAATTGTATTAATGTGATTATGAGATATGAGGCCATGGTTGTTGGCTATGGTATTGCAAATTAAATATAATGGAGGCATAGTTGCCTATTTGATATTGGGAATGAAATGGAAAGAGATAAATGAAATGATGTGTGCCTAATATGTCGATTCAATTTTCAGAGTTCTGAGCTTGGCGGCATGCCTATAAAGTACTGGATAGGTGAAAAGACAGGGTCGTAAGCCGATTCCAGTTGATTAATGTGAAATGTAAAATAGTAACAGTCTTGCCGAGTTGAGGATCTCCTCGAGTTTAGCCGGGTTGAGGTCCAAGAGACTGGGTCTGTTACAGGTAATAGTCTTGCCGGGTTGAGGATCTGCTCAAGTTTAGCTGGGTTGAGGTCCAAGAGACTGGGTCTGTTACACTATCCATGGATAGAGATATATATATGTATCGCCTACGGGCTTGATGATTATGATTATAGATCAAAGCAGTAACTCTGAACTTTGAATAACATATTAGTGTATTTTGGGCCCATACGTGTCTTTGTGTCAATGTAAATCATAAGTGATGACATAATTGAATCAAATGATGAAATGTAATCTTATGAACCATATAAAAATATCATTTGTGAATATTATATTAATTGTTGAAATGTGTGACATTGGCATTGCATAGAAGCATATTGTTATTGTAGTTTGTACCACTAAGCCGTTGGCTTAGCGCTATTGTGATTCATCGCGCAGGTGACAGGGAAGAACCGGAGAGTTCTTCTAGACCGAGTAGAGTCTAGATTTTTGAGGCATTGATAGTGGAGCTTAAAGATCAAAGAAATACTACCAAACATGTATATATTTTATGTTTTGTAAAACTTGAATTTTGATGTATATATATTTGTAAATATTTGTTACATTTTCCGCTGCTTTTAAATAAACATTTTATCTTTTGTCTTTTATAATTTCTTTTAAATGATTTAAATTTGTTCATGTTTTTGTAAAGGGATGAGTCATTTGTTAAGTATATAGTAGCATTTCTATATTCAGTATACGTATATTACGATCGTATTAGGATGCTGTGTACGTATACGGGGTATAGGGGTGTTACATACAGTAAAGGCATAAATTATGTATTATTATTTTTATGTTTATTGTACAATGTTTATACAATTGATACAATATTTATACATCACTAAGAGGGTGGTGGTAGGTCATCAAATAAAGCCCTGAAAAAGTCGTCGCCTATTGGAGGAGGAGGCAAATTGCTCGTCCCGAGTTTGCCCGAAGCGGGAGCACCCAAATCCCTATTACCTTGGAGTTCCTATCTATCACGGTCCTCATCAGAAGTAGATGAAAGGATCTCATGGCCATCAATCTCGGGGCCTCTTGATGAAGAAGCGCCAGGATCCCTCATCCCCTAAAATCGAAAGTCTCAGAAATTCTGTTCGCATTGATGATATAAATTTTTAAAATGAGAAGCCTGCTGACGACTTGTAGCCTACTCTTCTTAAAGTTTCTTATTTTGATCTTCAAGCATCCGCTATGAGCCAGAAGGGAAAAAGGTAAGAGCATACATAACCATGCATACATATAGCATACATTACCATGAAATAAGAGAACTTACCAGGTAATTCATATCAATGCCCTGCGGATGAGATGGCATACTGGTGGGCTAGAATGAGCAAATGAAGGGGCAGTAAAAGAAGGTCTAGCCTCATGATCAAATGACCAACAGCCTGAAACAATCATTAAAGAATCAAAAAAGAAAGAAGCAGTTGCAAGGGAAAAATAAAAAAGGTTTACCTGAGAAGTGCTAGCCCCAAGATGTGGAACGAATTCTCCTGCATCTCCAAGATGTTCCTCTTCATCTCTACCCTCATTTTCTTTGGGAATCTCCCGTATGCCAACAGGAGATACATCAAAGTTCAAGAGCCTTTTTTGAATAAAATGGGCATAAAATGCAACTGGTAGATGGAGAAATGACTCTACACCATAATCGTACCGAGCCGACCACCATGCATCCTCCGGCATTGACATAATATTTAAAGTATATTCCAGGCAATGCATCGGGACCCTCCGCTGCATCGGGACCAAGACACTGGGCCAACGATGACTCGGCGAGAATGTTGGAAAGATAGTGCAGCCTTCATGAAGGGAGACCAATTTGTCCGCTCTTCTGGGTTCCACCAGGCCAAATTCACCTGCAAAATAACATAAGGTAAGTAAACTTTCACATAAAATTTAAAACATACTAATACTATTTTACCTGGTCCCAGGTTAAGCGGCTCAACATAAAGCGGTGAGTATGCACATGGTGAGAGTCGGGAACGATCACACGATCTGACAGCCAGAAATTTAATCTCGGATACCCGACTCTCTCTCCGAAAATACCGGGTACCCTCACAAGGTTATGTTCATATGCCCATGCCTATAACAAAAATAGAGATCAAATTCATGCAAGAAAGGAGTGGAATTGACATTGGTAGAAGAAAAGTACCTTGACAACCGCCATCAAGCTGACAGAAGACTTCTTGTTTCGGCAAATTTTATCAAGACCATGGTAATGACAGGCGAGACCAGCTTCACCCCAGCAAAAAGATGGTACCGTCCTAAAATAAGAAAGGGCCCTCAACACTAACAAGTGGATGCAGGATTCAGTGCTGCCTAAGATTGTCGACCCAAGCAAATATAACAAAAATCCTCGAGCATACTGCTGGGCCGTATCTCTGTGAACCCGTCCTTCGTAGTTCATCTAATAACTACGAATTGGCTTGATCTTTACCTTAAAAGGCCCTCTATATGATGGTTCCATACCAATTAATTGCTGAATTTCTTCAAATATTAAAATATCGTTGGTCAGACGAACCGAAACACCATCATATCGAAGGCCGATTATAACAGTAAAATCGATCGGACCAATTGTCATCTCTCCAATGGACAAGTGAAAAGTATGAGTTGTGTCTAACCATCATTCTGCAAGTGCCTGGACTATGCTCCGTCTATCAGATATTCCTCGGATGGCAATTGTAAGATGAAGCACTCAAACCCGCAATCTCGGATAATCTGCCTTACCCGAGAAGGCACTACATCATACCATTGTTGGGCTTTGTAAATACACCCTCCGGCCCGAAAAACCCAATGATCACGCTAATACAGAGCCAGGTAAGTTAATACAAGGTAAGTACATATTATTCTATCTGCTTAAATTTATTTTTCCTAAATTTTCTAAAAGATAATAATATAATAATATAAAAATAAAGGCAAACACAATAATAATAAAAGAGCATAATATAAAAACAAAAATAAATAATAACAAATAATAACATAAAAAAATAATAAAAAAAAGAAAAAAAATGAAGAAAAGAAAAAAAAAGAAAAAAAGAAAGAAAAAAAAAGAAAAAATAATAAATAAAAAGAAGAAAAAACAAAGAAAAAAAAATATATAATAAAAAAACAAATAACAGAAATACGAATAAAAAATTAAAAAATTTAAAAAAAAAGAAGAATAATTACCGCGCTCTTTTGGTTTGAACTACGATGAAGCGGCATCCCGGCTAGTATATCTATATTTCCGTCTTTATGATGCCGAATAAACTCCAATAACTCAGCATTAGAATGAGTCATTGACCTTGAAGCATGCATTTCTTTTGAAAACTATGTGCTAAATTTGAAAGAATTTGAGAGAATTATAGAAATTATATATTTTGCTGTGAATGAAATGAAGGAATTCGTTGGTTTATATAGAGAAATGGCAAGGAAAAAAATAAAATTCAAAAGTAAGTTTACTATTCATGAATAGTAAACTTTACTTTTGATGAATAGTAAATTTTACTATTTATAAACAGTATATTACTATTGATGAATAGTATATTACTATTTATAAATAGTAAGTTACTATTTATAAATAGTAAATAGTGCATGAACAGTGACTACACAGTAAATAAACAATGAATTCAATTATTCACTTTAATCATTCAAATGCTTGCGTGTGTATAAATATTTTTACACGCAGGGGGCAAGGAGAAGACATATGCATAAAGATTAGTCAAACTTTTGAAACAAAACAATTATTTTTTGCAGATAATTAAATCTCTATTAGCTCGGGTCCAAAACCCAAATTTTTCTTAGGTCCAGAACCTAGAATATTTCCTAAGTCCAGAACCCAAATTTTGACTAGGTCCAGAACCTAGAATCTCTTCTAAGTCCAGAACTTAGCTCGGGTCCAGAACCCAAATTTTCCTTAGGTTCAGAACCTAGAATCTCTTCTAAGTCTAGAACTTAGCTCGAGTTTAGAACCCAAATTGTCCTTAGGTCCAGAACCTAGAATCTCTTCTAAGTCCAGAACTTAGCTGGGGTCCAGAACCCAAATTTTCCTTAGGTCCAGAACCTAAAATTTCTTTTAAGTCCAGAACTTAGCTCGGGTCCAGAATCCAAAATTTTCCTTAGGTCCAGAACCTAGAATCTCTTCTAAGTCTAGAACTTAACTCGGGTACAGAACCCAAATTATCCTTAGGTCCAGAACCTAGAATCTCTTCTAAGTCCAGAACTTAGCTCGGGTCCAGAACCCAAATTATCCTTAGGTCCAGAACCTAAAATTACGCTTAGGTCCAGAACCTAAAATTATCATTGAGTCCGGAACTCAAACCGGGTCCAGAACTCAAAACCTCAACCATTTCAAAAATTAAGTCTTATTGCTTTTCATTCTCTTTCACTAAAGTCTCAGATCATTCAAGCAGGGGGCAAACTGTAGACCCTTAATTTTTGACCCAGTCCGGTCCAATATATTTTAATTAGTCCAAAATAATTTTGTGTTGTCCAAAATATTTTAATTAGCCCAATATAATTTTTGTGTTGTCCAATATATTTTAATAAGTCCAAAATAATTTTTTTGTTATCTTAATTAAATAATATTTGCTTTAGTATTTAGTTTTTATAATTAATAAAAAATAAAAAATAATAATGATAAACAAATAAATAAAAATAAAATTCGACGACGAAAATCGGCGATAAAAAATTTCATCGATGAAAAGGGGTCGGACGAAATGGCCTTGGGCCACTTCGCCCGTAGGAATTTTTTTCGAAACCAAATTCAATTTGGTTTTGGTTTCATTTTCTTAATTAATGTTAGTTTACGTAAACAGTTAAGATTAGTCATCAAAATTTTCTATAAATAGGACTATAAACATCACAGAAGGTAGGAAAATCGAGTGAAGGAAAAACTTAGAAAAGTGATCAGGCTTTAAAACTTTTTGGCAGAGATTAACGATTGAACTTTTGAGAGAAGCAAACAAGCAATTCAATCCATCAAAGGCAACCGTCTTGCCTTTGTTCTTGTTCATCCAAGAAGTAATTTTGCGTGGAACCAACAAACGAAGGTATGAATATCTAATTTTTTCGTAGTTGCTTGAATCATCCAAATGTTACTTTTGATTCTAAAAAACTTAATTCATTTCTTTTTTTTCAAAAAATCTTAAAATTCTTGTTTCTTTTTGTTCAAAATTTTAAACCCTAATCTACTTTCCAACTTTTCAAAACATTAAATCGTTTCAAAATTTACCAAAACCCTAATCTGTTTTTCAATTTTTCAAAACCTTAAATTGAATTTTTTTTCTTTCCAAAAACCCTAAAAAATATCTTTTCTGTTTCTATAAACCTTAAATCATTTTGTTTATTTTCATAAAGCTTCATAAAACTATAAATTATTTTTTTTCAAATTCTAAAATCTAATACATTCTCCGAAACACTAAAAACCCTAATTCAACTTTAAAACCAAGACAGTAACCTCAAACCAATTATTCTAAACCCTAGTTTTCTTAAACCCTAATTCCTTAAAACCTTAAACCCTAATTTTGCTAAATCCTAATCTTTAAAACTCTAAAACCTTATAAACCTAAATATTAAAATTCAACACAGTAAGTAGCTAATAATTATAAATATAATGTTTTAAAGTGTCCAAACCCTAATTTCATGATTTCACTCCTCAAACACTAATTTGGTTAATCAAAGAACTTCATCAACCTCTTAAATTATAAAACTTTAATCCATTTCAATTCCTTTAAAACTCACAGTAGCTTAAACCCATAAATTCCAAAACCCTAAGCACATTAAATAAAGAATCTTAAATAGAAACAGTAGCTCTAATTTGAATTTTTATTTGCTTTATTTAATTTTATATTTGATTATGTAGTCTATTATATGCTTTAATTTATTTTCAATGCTTTCTTGGTTTATTTAATTTCAATGATTGATTTATTTAATTTATCATGGATGGATGTTTATTTTATATTTTGATTGATATCTTTGATGAATGGTTATTTACTTTTAACGATTTATTTAGATTTCCAAATATTGTGAGAGGTATGTTTCCACTTGGTGGGTACCTCATTAGTTAAATATCATGTAATTTAAATTGCTTTTATATTTTAGACCAATGTAAAGGACATGTTTCCACCTTTCGGTGGGTGTCCTATTTAGGCATGGATTATGTAAGGGCATGTTTCCATCTTCGGATGGGTGTCCACTTATTTGTTTTGCTTGGACATCATTTTGATTTTTAATATATTGATGCTTTATTTTAATTATTGTGTGTAATATGGATAATATTGTTATATTTAAAAATTTTATAATATTAAGACCTGTAAAGGAGGCCGATTCCAATGAACCGGGCATTGTGGGGGTGCTGTGCCATTTCTCACCTTCCCCACACGTACCCAACTTTCTGAACCAATTAGGGGGTTGGGGATTCCTTAGAAATCGAGTCATCCACCCCTTTCTTTTTTTCGGCCCGTCCGGGTGGCGACTCCATTTTCTCTAGACTTAGGTCCGTGTTCTCTAAGGCTCCGAGCCTAAACAGTGCCGAAGTCGCAAGAACCATTCCACTGGGAGTGGGGGAGAAAATCCCTGCTCATAATCACATAAAGCTTTATAAAACTATAAATTGTTTTTCCAAATTCTAAAATCAAAATACTAAAAACCTTAATTCAACTTCAAAACCAAGACAATAACCCCAAACTAGCTAACCTTAAACCTTAGTTTTCTTAAACCCTAGTTCCCTTAAATCCTTAAACCCTAATTTTTCTATATCTTAATTTTTAAAACCTTAAAACCTTATAAATCTAAATATTAAAATTCAATATAGTAAATCCAAAATAATAATCCGGTAACCATAAATCATAAACCTAATGTTTTAATATCCAAACCCTAATTTCATGATTTTCCCCTCAAACCCTAATTCGATTAATCAAAGAACCCTATCAATCCCTTTAATCATAAAACCTTAATCCATTTTAATTCCCTCAAGACATACAGTAGCTTAAACTAATAAATTCCAAAACCCTAAACATTAAATAAAGAATCTTAAATAGAAACAGTAAACGTCAATTTGTATCTTTACTTGTTTTATGTGATTATGCAGTTTATTATATGCTTTGATTTATTTAAGTTCAATGATTTATTTATTTAGTTTATCATGGATGGATATTTACATTCTATTGATGTTTGATATCTTTGATGAATGGTTATTTACTTTTATCAATTTATTTAGATTTCCAAATATTGTAAGAGGTATGTTTCCACTTGGTGAGTACCTCATTAGTTAAATATCATGTAATTTAAATTGCTTTTATATTTTAGACCAATGTAAAGGACATGTTTCTACCTTTCGGTGGGTATCCTATTTAGGCATGGATTATCTAAGGGCATGCTTCCATCTTCGGATGGGTGTCCACTTATTTGTTTTGCTTGGACATTATTTTGATTTCCAATATATCGATGCTTTATTTTAATTATTGTGTGTAATATGGATAATATTACTATATTTAAGAATTTTATAATATTAAGACCTATAAAGAAGGCCGGTTCTAATGAACCGGGCATTGTGGGCGTGCTGGGCCATTTCTCACCTTCCCCACACCTACCCAACTTTTCTAACCCATTAAGGGTTGGGGAATCCTTAGGAATTGAGTCATCCACCCCTTTCTTTTTTCCTGGCCCGTCCGGGTGGCGACTCCATTTTTATTTATTACCATATATAACTAGGATTTGATGTTAAAGTTTCAAAGATTGGTTTGCTTCAAATAGAATGTGACATTCTTGTATCCGGTATACGTATATTACAGATGTGGGTGTATGTGGCGTACGTATATGGGGTATAGGGGTGTTACAGGTTTTGTGTGGTTTAAGAGGTTTGTGAGTGGTTTGACTTTTTATTATCTTCTTCTTTCTACTTCAAGAGCCGGCCATCACCATTGCCAAAAGGAAAGAGAGGTTTAGTTGATTCCTAACTCAAGCAATTCAAGGATTTTAAGAGATCAAGTTGGAGTTTTAAGGATTTTCTTCACTTTTGGTAAGTTTCCAACTTGTTTCTTTGATCTCTTTTGAGTTTGTGTTTATGAGTTTGGTGGATGGTTGGTGTAGTTGTGTGTATAGTTGATTTTGTTGTGTTTGAGGTTGTTTGGTCTAATTAACTTTGATTTTGGGGTCGAATTGAAGGAAATGTTAAGTTTGGTGAAGAAAACAAGAGTTGTGGGTGGTGTGATTTTGAGTTGTGAAATATGGTTGTGAATGTGTTTTGATGCATGAAATTGAGTTGTTTTAATGTTATGCAGGTTTATTTTAGTTTGTTGATAGTTTTTGTTCTATTTTCAGTATGGGTGAGACGAGCAGTGACACGCCCATGTCATTGAGCATGTCACAGCTTCTGTGTTGGAGGAGAATTGACACATGCAGTGACACGCCCATGTCACTGAGTGTGTCAAAGCTTCTGTGTTGTGGGTTTAGGGCACGATCACAGACACGCCCGTGTTGTTGAGCGTGTCATGTGTAGAGTTTGCCCTAGATAGTTTCTATTCTTATTTCCTTATGTGAGTCACTAAGTGAGTATGCATAATCACTTTTGGATTAGGATTTTGAAGACATTTAAGTTGCCCCAATCCAAGTGTTGAAGGATTCTTGGAAGAGGAGGTTGATAGATTGGTGTTTGTTGCTCGCAGAGGTAAGTACAAACCTTACATGATTGCATACATTTGCATGACTTTGGGACTTAACAAATTTGGTTGGAAAATGTGTTAGGTTACCTATTATATTGTTGACATATGAGAATGGTATTATGATTTGCAATATGTGAAATATATGTTGAGGATTCAAAATATATGAATAATTTAATTTGTTATGTATACCCTAACGATGAAATGTAAAGCCATTGGTGATGGTTATGTTGATATAAATGGGATATTTGATGCAATATGCTTATGATGATCATGAGAAAATGTGAAAGGATATGATAATGAAATAATAAAAGGATTATGTGCCTAGTGTGTTATTCAATTTTCAGAGTTTTGTTGCTGGTGGCATGCCTAAAAGTAACAATCCCTTGAAGCTAGGTTAGGCTTGGTCGTTGAAGCCAGGTTGGGTTGATGCTGAGCTCCCCTTGAAGCTTGGTTGGGCCTAGTCCTTGAATCCTAGTTGGGATGTTACATATGAGGTAATCCTCATTGTGATAATGATTCGCCTACAGGCTTGATAAATGTGATTATTGGACCAAAACAGTAACTCTGGAATTTGAATGACATATTAGTTTCTTTTGGGCCCATGCTTGTCTTTGCTTTAATGTGAATTATTAATAATAAAACAATTGAACAATGTAATGAGATTTAATGTTATGAAATATGATATCCTTGTATATTACTTCTAATTCCTGAAAGTATGACATTGGTATTACACTTGAATCATATTGTTATTATGGTTTGTACCACTAAGCCTTTGGCTTAGCGCGATTGTGATTTATCGCGCAGGCGACAAGGTAGATTCCGTTGAGCCGGAGAGTTCATCTAGACCGAGTCGAGTCTAGGCTTGTGATCCCTTGTGCAGTGTTGATTTTTGGACATCAAGATCAAAGACGAACTGCCAAGCATGTATAAACTCTATATTTTTGTAAATATTGATTTTGATGTATACATATGTATAATCCGCTACATTTTCCACTGCTTATTAAACAAAAGCTTTGGACAAACTTTTGAGTACTTTTGTAATATATATATATATATATATGTATTTTAACAAATGATGTTTTATCTATTGCTTTCTATAATATAAGTAAAATGTTCTAAGTTTACCTACAATTGTAGAATTGATGATTTAATGTTAAAGAAGAAAGATTGGTTTGTTTAAAATCGACTGTGACATTCTTACTCCCACTGTACGTATATTACATATGTGGGTGTATGTGGTGTATGTATTTTGGGTATAGGAGTGTTGCAATTATTTTGGTATTAGAGCTTAGGTTTGAGGTTCTCAACCAAGGTGAATTGTAAGAAAAAGAAAATTTAGATTTTAAAATATGGTTTTTAAATAAGATACATGCATTGGCACTGGTAGTTTCTAATCTTTGATGAGGTATCTTCTTTGTGTTTGCAGATATAGGTAGTGATGGCATCTCAGTCACGTCAGTCTATTGAGGGTAGTGCTGAGAGTGTAGCTCCTGATGAGGGTAGAGATTGAGATAGGGTTGAGAGAGCTGGAGAGGTACCTGCTCCTGTGCCAGAGAGACCAGCAGCTGATGAGATTCCACCGGTTTGGTTACAACATATGGTAGAGTTATTGAGGCAGGCTCCAGTGCAGCAGCTGCTACCGCAACCACAGTCACAAGTACCGGTGAAGCAGTATGATGAATTGAGGAAGTTCAGAGCTGAGGACTTCTTTTGCACTATAGATCCTGCTGTTGCTGAGCAGTGGTTAGATAGAGTTCAGAGGGTATTCATCCAGTTGCAGGCTACTACTGAAGAAAAATTTAATTATGCTAGATCCCTTCTACAGAGAGATTCTTATGATTGGTGGAAGACAGATCCACATGCGATGGATGATCCACCGACTTTGACTTATGGTGATTTTCTGCAGGAGTTTGAGCATAAATATACTCCAAGGGAGTATAAAGATGCAAAGAAGATGGAGTTTCTAAATCTGAGATAGGATAATCAGATAGTGATGGAGTATGGCATTAAGTATATCCGGTTGAGTCATTATGCTGGAAGGATTATTTCAGATGAGATATACCGGTGTAGGAGATTTGAGGAGGGTTTGAGACCCTCTATTATGTGTATTATCGCTGGATCCCGATATCAAGATTTTTCTTAGTTGGTTGCAGCTGCCAGAAGTGTTGAGAGAGTATAAGGTATTGCAATAGCTGCTAGTGAGGGGGAGACTAGAGCTAGGAGACCTTTAAGTGAGGCAGAGTCTTCATCTATGAAGAGAGGCAGTCTGGTAGGTCAATTTAGTATCAAAGGCAAAGACCGAGACCTATAGTTTCTATAGCTAGAGCTCCGACTCCAGTGGTTTAGAGGCCAGTTTCTTATACATGTATCCATTGTGGTAGGGCACAAAGGGTGCTTGTTGGAAGACTGGTGGACCAGAAGTTTGTTATAGATGTGGGTCACCGGATCATTTTCTCAGAGATTGCCCTGAGCTACCGAAAGATAGACAGATTGATACTGTAGCTTCTCGAACCAGTGCTAGAGGAGGTCGAGGGGGAAGAGGTTTTAGTAGAGGTGGTCAACCCGAGATTAGTCAGAGAGGAGGTTCTATATCCTGAGGCAGTAGGCCAAATGAGGCTGGGCCATCGAAGTGAGTGTATGTGATACAAAGGCAGCCGGATGCTTCAGCCATCATTGCAAGTACATTTTCTTTATTTGGCATTTTAGTTCTTGCTTTGATAGATCCTGGATCTATGCATTCATGCATAAGTGCATCTATCTTGCCTATGATTGAATTGCATTCAGAGTCCCTAGGATTTGATGTCTTGGTGACAAATCCTTTAGGACATAGTGTGGTAGTTAGCAAGGTGCATTGCGATAGTTCAGTTGTGGTACAAGATGAGGAATTTATGGGTGATTTGATTGAGATGCCTTTTAAGTAGTATGATTTGATTTTAGGCATGGATTGGTTATCTAAGCATGGGGCTGTGGTAGATTTTCATAATAAGTGTGTTACTCTGATATCCAGTGATGGTAGAAGTGTTATGGTATCCACTGGGCAGAGACATCTTGCATCCATGTTTGTTTCAGCTGTTGCAGCTTGGAGGTTGATTCGGAAGGGATGTGAGGCTTATCTTGCTCCTGTTATAGATACCAGGGTAGTGGGTTCTCAGTTTGATAGTATACCCACCATTGCTGAATTTTCAGATATTTTTCCTAAGGAGTTGCTAGGGATACCCCCTGAGAGAGAGGTTGAGTTTGGTATCGATTTGTTGCCTGGTACCACTCCCATCTCTATTACTCCCTATCAAACGACATCTGCTGAGTTTAGAGAATTGAAGGTGTAGTTGCAGGAGTTGTTGGATAAAGGATTTGTTCGCCCTAGTGTGTCTTCGTGGGGAGCTCTTATTTTGTTTGTGAAGAAAAAGGATGGTACTTTGAGATTGTGCATTGATTTTAGGTAGTTGAATAAGGTGACCATCAAGAACAAGTATCCTTAGCCTAAGATAGATGATCACTTTGATCAGATGAATGCACCAGCAACTTTTATGGATTTGATGAATAGGGTGTTTAGACCTTACCTAGATCAGTTTGTGGTGTGTTGTCCTAAGAAGGCAACCAAGAGGGGGGGGGGGGTGAATTGGTTATTTGAGAAGTTGATGGCAAATTGAAAAATTCAACAAACAAGAAATGTAGAAGATGTAGAAGATTGAGTAGAGAGTAGAGAGTAGAGAAATGAACACAAGAGATTTATAGTGGTTTGGATTCAACAATCCTACATCCACTCCCCAACCTCAATTGGGGATTCCACTATACTTGAAGTTTTACAAGCTCACTTCCAACTTTGGTGTTTTTACAAGTTCACAACCAACTTGACAAGTGTTTTCCTAAGGCTAACACTCAAACCCCTTACAAGAGTTTTCTTAGGCTAACTCTCAAACCCAACAAGTGTTTGTGGCTCACACTAAACCTTACAATTGGTGTTTTAGTGGCTAACACTCAACCTTACATGAAGAGATAAATAGATGAAAGCTTAAGGAAATAAATTGCAAGAGTTTGGAAAATATTAGTATTTATTCTCTTGCTAGAAGACTTGTTTGAGGTGGTATTTATAGGCCACAAACAAGTTCTGCCCGTTGGTGAAGTGGGTAGAAAAGTGCAACTCCAACAGCCACAAATTTGTAATACCTCAAAGTATACCCTAAGAGTTTTAGAATATTTATTGTTGTATTTGGATTAAATGTTATAAGTGTATATGATTAAGTGGAAAGAGAAAAGAGGTAGGGAGAAGAATGTATATGTTGTATATATAGAGATATATACAACATATACAAGTCAAAGAAATGGAAGGTCAAAAGAAGATTTAATTATTATTTTTTAAATTAAATTAATTGAAATGGAAATTAAGTGGAAGTGGATGAGGATATTTAGGAATATTTTATTATTAAATTGCTTGGTTGAGAATTAAAGAGAAGATTGAGTGGTTAAGAGAGAGTTGACTTGTGTTCTATTCTTCTTCTTCTTCTTTTCTTTTCTCCTTGGCCGGCTAACTCCATAGCAAGAGAGAAAGTGAGATTTTGTCTATCCAAACTCAAGATTGAAGGATGTTTCAAGTGATCAAGTTGGAATTCTAAAGATTTTCATTACATTTGGTAAGTTTTCCACTTGAATTTTTCTTTTAAGTTTGTGTTTTGAGTTTGGTGATTGATTGTTGATGGTATGTGTATATTTGATTATGGTGTATTTGAGGGTGTATGATCTTCTTGGTGTTGATTTTGGAGTTTGATGGAAGAGATAGAGTTAAGTTTGGTGTTGGAAGAGCAAGTGTTGTGTTTGAGTTGTGTGTATGTGATGGTTGTGAATTGGTGTTTGATGTATGTTTTGAATTGTTTTGGTGTTTTTGCAAGTTATTACGGTTTATGGGTGTGTTTAGTTAAGTTTTTTTGGAGTGGAAAATGGTGGAAGTAAGAGGTTTGTTGGATGTGATGTTGTTGTTGCCGGAATCAAGATTTTTGGCCTGACACGCCCATGAGCATGGCCAAGTCATTGGGCGTGTCAATGGTTCTTTTTTCTAGATGGGTGACACGATCAGTGACATGCCCATGTCACTGAGCGTGTCACAGCTTCTATATTATAGTAGCATTGACACGCCCATATCACTGAGCGTGTCATAGCTACTGTGTTGGGGAAGAATTGACACGGCCATGAACACACCCGTGTTGTTGGACGTGTCAATGTTTCTGTGAGATAGAATGAATGACACATCCAGTGACACGCCCGTGTTGCTGAACGTGTCAAAGCTTCTTTGTTATGGATTTAGGGAACGGCCAGGTACACGCTGTGTTGTTGAGTGTGTCATGTGTAGAGTTGGCCCTAGTTTGTTCTTAGCCTTATTATCTCATGTGTATCTTTAAGTGAGTGTGTATTATCCCTTTTGGATTAGGTTTTGAAGAGATTGAGTTGCCTTATTCCAAGTGTTGAAGGATTCCTAGAAGAGGAGTTTGGTGTTGTGTGAGTTGCTCTTGAGGTAAGTACAAATCCTACATTATTGCATACAATTACATGACTTTGGGACTTAACACATTTGGTTGTAAATATGTTAAGTAATTTATTACATTGTTAATACATTTGATTAATGTTATGATTTGCATAATGTGAAAGATATGATGATCATTCAAAATGTATGTTCAATGCAATTGATTATGTAAACTTTAATAATGAGATGTAAAGCCATTGTTGTTGGCTATAATGATGCAAATGAAAAGATGAGGGCTTGGTTGCCTAGTTTGATTATGAGAAATGAATTGTGAAAGAGATTGATAATGAGATAAATGAATTAATTGTGTGTCTAATATGTTATTCAATTTTCAGAGTTCTGGGTTTGGCGGCATACCTATGAATCACTGGGCAGGTGAAAAGAACAGGTCGTAAGCCGAGCCCAGCTGAAAAATGTGAAATATGGTGTTTTTTGGGTGAAAAGACCGGGTCGTAAGCCTCAAAAATTGTAACAGTCTTGCCGGGTTGAGGACCAAGAGACTGGGGCCCTAAGGTCTAGCCGCGTTAAGGTCCAAGAGACTGGGTCTGTTACACTATCCATGGATATATATATATATATATCGCCTACGGGCTTGATGAATGTGATTATGGACCAAAGCAGTAACTCTGAACTTTGAATAGCATATTAAATTCTTTTGGGCCCATGCTTGTCTTTGTTTCAATGTGAATCATAAATGGTGAAAAAAATTGAATAAGATAATGAAATGTAACGTTATGAAATATAGCATTTCTGAATATTGTCTCTATTGCGTGAAAGTATGACATTGACATTTGCATTAAAACATATTGTTATTGTGGTTTGTACCACTAAGCCTATGGCTTAGCGAAATTGTGGTTCGTCGCGCAGGTGACAGGGTAGAACCGGAGAGTTCAGCTAGACCGAGTCGAATCTAGACTTTGAAGGGTTGATTGTGGGCTTAAAGATCATAGAGGAACTGCCAAACATGTATAAACTTTATGTTTTGTAAATATTGATGTTGATGTAAATATATATGTAAATACCGCTACATTTTTCGCTGCGTAATAAATAAATGTTTTATCTATTATGTTCTATAACATAAATATATATATGAAATGTTTTATCAATTATATTTTATAATATAATTTGAATGTTTTAAGTTTTCTTATATTATTGTTAAATTGAAAGATTGGGTTGTCTAATATGAACCGTGGCACCCCTTTATCCGGTACTCGTATATTGCGTGTTGTGTGGGTGTATGCAGTGTGCGTATATGGGGTACGGGGGTGTTACAATTGTTTTGGTATAAGAGCCTAGGTTTGAGATTCTCAACCTAGGTAAATTGTAAGAAAAAGAAAATTTAGATTTTAAAATATGGTTTTTAAATAAGATACATACTTTGGCACTTGCAGTCTATGATCTTTGATGAGGTATATTATGTTGTGTTGCAGATATAGGTAGTGATGGCGTCTCAGTCACGTCAGTCCATAGAACGTAGTGCCGAGAGTGTAGCTCCTGAAGAGGGTAGAGATGGAGCTAGGGTTGAGAGAGCTGGAGAGGCACCTGCTCCTGTGCCAAGAGACTAGCTGCTGATGATGTTCCACCGGTTTGGTTATGGCATGTGGTAGAATTGTTTAGGCAAGCTCCAGTGCAGCCGCCACAGCCACCACAGCCGTAAGTGCCAGTGAGACATTATGATAAATTGAGAAAGTTTGGGGCTGAGGATTTCTTTGGTACTACAGATCCTGCAGTAGCTGAGCAGTGGTTGGATAGAGTTCAGAGAGTATTCATCCAGTTGCAAGCCACTCGTGAAGAGAAGTTTGATTATGCTAGATCACTTCTGCAGAAAAATGCTTATGATTGGTGGAAGACAGTTCCACATGCCATGGATGATCCACCAACTTTGTCTTATGGTGATTTTTTGTGGGAGTTTGAGCAGAAATATACTCCGAGGGAGTATAAGGATGCCAAGAAGATGGAATTCCTAAATCTGAGATAGGAGAATCGGACAGTGATAGAGTGAGATATATCCGGTTGAGTCACTATGCCGGTGGGATTATTTCAGATGAGATTGATCGGTGTAGGAGATTTAAGGAGGGATTGAGGCCCTCTATTATGTGTATTGTTGCTGGTTCTCGGTACCAAGATTTTTCTCAGTTGGTTGCCGCAGCTAGAAGTGTTGAGAGAGCACAAGGTATTGCAGCAGCTGCTACTGAAGAGGAGACTAGAGTTAGGAGACCTCAGTTTGAGGCAGGGTCATCGTCTACGAAGAGAGGCCAAGGAAGTTTTATTCCGAGAGTCAGTAGGAGCCTGAGGCAGTCAGGTAGGTCAGTTCAGTATCAGAGGAAGAGATCGAGACCTACAGTTTCTATAGCCAGTGCTCCAACTCCAGTGGTTCAGAGATCTACTCCACTTACATGTGTCCATTGTGGTAGGATACATGCGGGTGTTTGTTGGAAGATTGGTGGATCAGCTGTGTGTTTCAGATGTGGATCGCCTGACCATTTCATTAGAGATTGTCCTGAGATACAAGAGCATAGGCTGGTAGATTCTACAGTTTCTTTACTTAGTGTGAGAGAAGGTTGAAGTGGCAAAGGTATTAGTAGAGGTGGTCGACCTATGATCAGTCAGAGAGGAGGCTCTACATCTAGAGGCAGTAGGCCAGATGAGGCTGGGTGTTCTCAGCGAGTGTATGTGATGCAGAGGTAGCCGGATGCTTCAGCAGTTATTGTGGGTACATTCTCTTTATTTGGCATTTCAGTTCTTGCTTAGATTGATCCAGGATCCACTCATTCATACAGTGCATCTATCTTGCCTGTGTCTGAATTGCATTCTAAGTCCTTAGAATTTGATGTCTTGGTGACAAATCCTTTAGGACATAGTGTTGTGGTGAGTAAGGTGCATCATGATAGTTCAGTTGTAGTGCAAGGTGAGGAGTTTTTGGGTGATTTGATTAAAATGCCTTTTAAGGAGTATGATTTGATCTTAGGCATGGATTGGTTGTCTAAGCATAGAGCTGTGGTAGACTGTCAAAAGAAGTGCGTTACTCTGAGAACCAGTGATGGTAGTAGTGTAATGGTATCTAGTGAGCAGAGACAACTTTCATCCTTGTTTGTTTCAGCTGTTGCAGCAAGGAAGTTGATTAGAAAAGGGTGTAATGCTTATTTTGCTTATGTGGTAGATACCAGAATAGTGGGTTCTCAACTTCATAGTATACCCACAATTGCTGAATTCCAAGATGTGTTTCCTGAGGAGTTGCCAAGGTTACCCCCTGAGAGAGAGGTTGAGTTTGGTATCGATTTGTTGCCTGGTACCACTCCCATCTCTATTACTCCGTATCGAATGGCACCTGCTGAGTTGAGAGAGTTGAAGGTGCAGTTGCATGAGTTGTTGGATAAAGGGTTTGTTCGCCCTAGTATTTCTCCGTGGGGAGCTCCTATTTTGTTTGTAAAGAAGAAGGATGGTACTTTGAGGTTGTACATTGATTATAGGCAATTAAATAAGGTGACCATTAAGCATAAGTATCCTTTGCCTCGGATTGATGATCTCTTCAATCAGTTAAAGGGAGCAGCAGTGTTTTCGAAGATTGATTTGAGATCAAGGTACCATCAGCTGAGGGTTAGAGCTGAAGATGTTCCTAAGACAGCTTTCTGTACAAGGAATGGGCATTATGAGTTCTTGGTAATGCCTTTTGGGTTAACGAATGCACCAACTGCTTTTATGGATTTGATGAATAGGGTGTTTAGACACTATCTAGATCAGTTTGTGGTGGTTTTTATTGATGATATTTTTTGTATTCGCATAATAAGAAGGAGCATGACAAGCATTTGCGGATTGTGTTGCAGTCCTTAATAGAGAAACAATTATATGCTAAGCTGTCGAAGTGTGAGTTTTGGCTTGATCAAGTGACTTTTCTGGGTCATGTGGTGTCAGCAGATGGTATAAGAGTTGATCTGAGTAAAGTTGAAGCTATTTTGAATTGGAGTCCACCGAAGTCTGTAACTGAATTTAGAAGTTTTCTAGGTTTGGTAGGTATTATCGATGGTTTGTGAAGGGTTTTTCTTTGATAGCTACTCCACTCACCAGATTACTTCGAAAGGGAGTTAGATTTGTATGGACAGATCAGTGTCAAGCTAGTTTTGAGTAGTTGAAGGAGATGTTGACTCAAGCTCCTGTTCTTACTTTGCCTATGGAAGATAAACCATATGTGATTTACAGTGATGCTTCACATAATGGTTTAGGTTCTGTTTTAATGTAGGAGGGTAGAGTTATAGCTTATGCTTCTCGGTAGTTGAAACCGCATGAGTTGAATTACCCAACGCATGATTTGGAGTTGGCAGCTATAGTTTTTGCTTTGAAGATTTGGCGACACTACTTGTATGGGGAGAAGTGTTTCATTTATACAGATCATAAGAGTTTGAAATATTTGGGTGTTCAGAGAGAGCTGAATCTTCGACAGAGATGATGGTTGGAGTTGGTCAAAGACTACAACTGTTTGATTGATTATCATCCTGGTAAGGCAAATGTTGTTACAGATGCCTTGAGTCGGAAGTCGTTAGCAGGTTTGACTGTTTATTCGCTCTCGTTGCTTGTTGAATTGAGAGCGTTGCATGTTAGTTTTGAATCATGTGATGATGGAGCCTTGTTAGCTCAGTTGCATTTGAGACCGGTGTTGTTGGATTAGATTGAAAAGGCTCAATTGGCTAATGAGAAAATTCAGAAAGTTATGTCAGAATGCCAAAAAGGAGAGAGCCGAGATTTTCTTGTGAGAGATGATGGTAGCCTTTGGTTCAAGGATAGATTGTGTGTTCCTGATGATGCAAGATTGAGAAAGATTATTTTGGAAGAGGCACATCAATAAATTTTTTCTATGCACCCTGGGAGTACCAAGATGTATCATGATTTGAAGCAGCATTACTGGTGGTCAGGTATGAAGAGGGACATAGTGGAGTTTGTATCCAAATGTCTCACTTGTCAGAGAGTGAAGGCCTAGCATCAAGTTCCAACAGGGTTGCTCCAACCTTTATCAGTGCCTGAATGGAAATGGGAGCGAGTGACAATGGATTTTGTGACTGGTTTGCCATTGACTCAAAAGAAGCATGTTGCCATTTGGGTGATTGTTGATCTATTGATGAAGACAACTCATTTTCTTCAAGTTAGAATGGACTATTCTCTGGAGAAGTTGGCTGAGCTGTATATCAGTGAGATAGTGAAGTTGAATGGAGTCCCAATTTCTTTAGTGTCTGATCGAGATCTTCGGTTTACTTCAAGATTTTGGAAAAGTTTACATGGTGCTTTGGGTTCTCGATTGCACTTTAGCACTGCTTTTCACCCGCAGACAGATGGGCAGTCACAGGGAGTGATATAGATTATAGAGGATATGTTGAGAAGCTGTGTCATTGATTTCTCAGGAAGTTGGGACAGATTTTTGCCATTGATAGAATTTGCTCACAACAACAGTCATCGATCTAGTATTAGAATGGCACCATTCGAGGCATTGTATGGTAGAAGATGTAGAATGCCTCTATGTTGAAATGAAGTTGGAGAAGGTAAATTTGTTGGTCCTAATTTGATTAAAGAAACGGAAGAGAAAGTGAACATAATTCGGGATCGGTTGAAAGCAGCTTCAGATCGACAGAAATCTTATTCAAATTTGAAGAGAAGAGACATAGAGTTTGATGTTGGAGATAAAGTTTTTCTGAAAGTGTCTCCTTAGAAAAAAAAATTTTGAGATTTGGCCGCAAAGGGAAGCTAAGTCCTCATTTTATTGGACCTTATGAGGTATTGGAGAGAGTTGGACTAGTTGCTTATCGACTCACTTTGCCGCCTGAGTTGGATAGAATTCACAATGTCTTCCATGTTTCTATGCTGCGGAGGTACATATCAGACCCATCTCATGTTTTTCCGGTTGAATATATTGAGGTGAGTCCAGATCTGAGTTTCGAAGAAGAACCAGTTGCTATTTTGGCACATGAAGTAAAAGAGTTGAGAAATAAGAAAGTGCCACTTGTGAAGGTTCTTTGGAAAAATTATGCAAAGGAAGAGGCAACTTGGGAGAGTGACCAAGCAATACGAGATCAGTATCCTCAACTATTTTAGACTTGAGATCAGGTAATTTCGAGGATGAAATTTCTTTTTAGAGGGGGAGAATTGTAATATCCCAAAGTATACCCTAAAAGTTTTGGAATATTCATTGTTGTATTTGGATTAAATGTTATAAGTGTATATGTTTAAGTGGAAAGAGAAAAGAGGTAAGGCAAAGAGTGTATATGTTGTATATATAGAGATATATACAACATATACAAGTCAAAGAAATGGAAGGTCAAAAGAAGATTTAATTATTATTTTTTAAATTAAATTAATTGAAATGAAAATTAAGTGGAAGTGGATGAGGATATTTATGAATATTTTATTATTCAATTGCTTGGTTGAGATTTAAAGAGAAGATTGAGTGGTTAAGAGAGAGTTGACTTGTGTTCTATTCATCTTCTTCTTCTTTTCTTTTCTCCTTGGCCGACTAACTCCATAGCAAGAGAGAAGTGAGATTTTGTCTATCCAACTCAAGATTGAAGGATGTTTCAAGTGATCAAGTTGGAATTCTAAAGATTTTCATCACTTTTGGTAAGTTTTCCACTTCATTCTCTTGTTTTCTTTTAAGTTTGTGTTTTGAGTTTGGTGATTGATTGTTGATGGTATGTGTATATTTGATTATGGTGTATTTGAGGGTGTATGATCTTCTTGGTGTTGATTTTGGAGTTTGATGGAAGAGATAGAGTTAAGTTTGGTGTTGGAAGAGCAAGTGTTGTGTTTGAGTTGTGTGTATGTGATGGTTGTGAATTGGTGTTTGATGTATGTTTTGAATTATTTTTGTATTTTTACAAGTTATTATGGTTTATGGGTGTGTTTAGTTAAGTTTGTTTGGAGTGGAAAATGGTGGAAGTAAGAGGTTTGTTGGATGTGATGTTGTTGTTGCCGGAATCAGGATTTTTGGCCTAACACGCCCATGAGCACGGCCAAGTCTTTTGGCATGTCAATGGTTCTGTTTTCTGGATGGGTGACATGATCAGTGACACGCCCATGTCACTGAGCGTGTCACAACTTCTATGTTGTAGTAGCATTGACACGGCCAGTGACACGCCTATTGCATTGAGCGTGTCATAGCTACTGTGTTGGGGAAGAATTGACACGGCCACAAACACGCCCGTGTTGTTGGACGTGTCAATGTTTCTGTGAGACAGAATGAATGACACATCCAGTGATACGCCCGTGTTGCTGAGCGTGTCAAAGCTTCTGTGTTTTGGATTTAGGGCACGGCCAGGTACACGCCCGTGTTGTTGAGCATGTCATTTGTAGAGTTGGCCCTAGTTGGTTCTTAGCCTTATTATCTCATGTGTATCTTTAAGTGAGTGTGTATTATCCCTTTTGGATTAGGTTTTAAAGAGATTGATTTTCCCTAATACAAGTGTTGAAGGATTCTTGGAAGAGGAGTTTGGTGTTGTGTGAGTTGCTCTTGATACAAACCCTACATTATTGCATACAATTACATGACTTTGGGACTTAACACATTTGGTTGTAAATGTGTTAAGTAATTTATTACATTGTTAATAATTTTTATTAATGTTATGATTTGCTTAACGTGAAAGATATGATGATCATTCAAAATGTATGTTCAAAGCAATTGATTATGTATACTTTAATAATGAGATGTAAAGCCATTGTTGTTGGCTATAATGATGCAAATGAAATAATGAGGGCTTGGTTGCCTAGTTTGATTATGAGAAATGAAATGAGAAATGAATTGTGAAAGAGATTAATAATGAGATAAATGAATTAATTGTGTGTCTAATATGTTATTCAATTTTAAGAGTTCTGGGTTTGGCCGCATGCCTATGAATCACTAGGCAGGTGAAAAGACCGGGTCGTAAGCCTAGCCCAACTGAAAAATGTGAAATATGATGTTTTTGGGGGTGAAAAGACCGAGTCGTAAGCCTCAAAAACTGTAACATTCTAGCCGAGTTGAGGACCAAGAAACTGGGGCCCTAGGGTCTAGCCGGGTTGAGGTCCAAGAGACTGGGTCTGTTACACTATCCATGGATATATATATATATATCGCCTACGGGCTTGATGAATGTGATTATGGACCAAAGCAGTAACTCTGAACTTTGAATAGCATATTAAATTCTTTTGGGCCCATGCTTGTCTTTATTTCAATGTGAATCATAAATGGTGAAAAAAAATTGAATAAGATAATGAAATGTAATGTTATGAAATATAGCTTTTATGAATATTGTCTCTATTTCTTGAAAGTACAACATTGACATTTGCATTAAAGCATATTGTTATTGTGGTTTGTACCACTAAGCCTATGGCTTAGCGCGATTGTGGTTCGTCGCGCAGGTGACAGGGTAGAACCAGAGAGTTCAGCTAGACCGAGTCGAGTCTAGACTTTGAAGGGTTGATTGTGGGCTTAAAGATCAGAGATGAACTGCCAAACATGTATAAACTTTATTTTTTGTAAATATTGATGTTGATGTAAATATATATGTAAATGCCGCTACTTTTTCCGCTGCGTAATAAATAAATGTTTTATCTATTATGTTCTATAACATAAATATATATATGAAATGTTTTATCAATTATATTTTATAATATAATTTGAATGTTTTAAGTTTTTGTATATTATTGTTAAATTGAAAGATTGGGTTGTCTAATATGAACCGTGGCACCCCTTTATCCGGTACTCGTATATCGCGTGTTGTGTGGGTGTATGCGGTGTGCGTATATGGGGTACGGGGGTGTTACAAAAATCTTCTTGGATTTTTTTGTCAAATTGTTGGTGCGGTCTCGTACCAGCTTTGGATGGTCACGCATCCTTGGATGGTCTCGCAAGAACTTTGGACGGTCGTGCATCTATTTGTATGGTCATCCCAGCTGTCTAGTTAGGACTCACAATTCAAATCTCTAACGGCTACTTGACACTTGGCATCTTCTTATTAGTTCTTTAACTAGCCATTGAAGCCCTCCAACGGCTATATGAATTTAGCGATTACGCAGATACTTTGGGAGGTCGCGCATTGTCTTACGTCGAGTCATTCACCGGTACACGCCACCGTTAACCTCTCTATCAAACCAAGACAGTTTGAATGGTCGCACAACCCATTGTTGCGGTCGCGCATACTTGGATGGTCGCCCACACCCTTCAAAGATAGATTTTCAGCACTTAGAAAATCTTTAAATTTCTTTGCATTTCAGCTCATTCTAAGTTGCTTTCCTGCCATATAGACACTCATTGAAGCCATTAGATCACTTCAATTTGTTTGCCAAAAAACAAGATTGACCTAAATCTAGGTCAACAATCTCCCCGTTTTTTATTTTGGCAATCAAATTGAATTTGAAATAAAAATAATCAACAAAAATAGGCAATACTTCCCATTATGCAAAAACATAAGAAAATTCAAAAGATAATGTTCAAATTCATCAAATTCTCTCCCCCTTTGACAAAATTCAAAAAGAGGAAGGGAGAGATGAAGAGAAATCAAGCAATTTAAAAAGATGATATAAGAAATAAGGAAATATAAACACAAGACAATATCAAAATCAATGTTGGTGTTACCTTATATTAGAATTCAAAGCCAATGGCCAATCTCCATAAACAAAATTCACAATTAACACAAATCTAAGTTATATACTTAGGAAAAATAAAAGTACCAATCAATGGAAAATATCAAAATAAATTGAAAATATGTTAAAGATACCAATTGATTGGATTATACTCCCCCTCAATTGATGATCTCCCCCTCAAAAAGTGAAAAACTTAGAAATAATTAAGATCCATTTTTATCAAAATATTCAAGTTTTCTCCTCTCTTGTTTGAGTCAAATCAAGAGGAATATAGAAAGAAAATTGAATACAATTCATGAAAGTGATTAACTTAATTATGAACAAATTTAAATTGTAATAGAAATAATTTAGTCAACCACAAAATTATTTTTCAACCTTAACGTCAACACACAACATGTAAAGTAAAAATTAAAAGTATAAAAGTTAAAATGTTGTAAGGCAAGAATTGTTACCAATTTTTTAATGCCAATTGCCTTACTCTTAGCATTTTTGGACTTGGTTTGATGGAGTACTCATCCTCCTCCATCTTCATGCCATTTACCCTTGTCAATTAGGGGGATTTCCTTGATAACCTTTTCTAAGCTATGTTTGTTTTTAGATATTTGTTCATTTGAGGTCTTTAATTCTAAAGTAGAATTTTTTTAACATACAAAATCCTCTTCTAGTTTTGAACACTTGTCCTTATGAAATTTTATCTTAGAAAAATACTTTTCTACTCTAAGGTTCATATGTTCAATTATATCACTATCATCTAAAGCATCATAAATATTGTTGTAATTTAATTTCATGTTTAAAGATTGGGTGCCTACCTCACTGGAGTGTTCATCATCTCCTATAGCCATGAGACATAGATTTGCAATTGCTTGCTCTTCTTCCTCTTCTTCTTGCTCTTCTTGCATCTCCATTGCCATCTCATGTGTGAGTAATTTTCCAATGAGGACATCCTTGGAAGCTTGCTCAAATCATGTGCTTCCTCAATGGGTGATACTCTTGCTTAAAAGTCCTTCTTTTTAAGAGTTCTAAGGATTTTGCAATTTATGTCTTTCAAAGAGTAGACTTTGCCAAACTTCTTCAAATCATTGACAATGGCAAGAAGTTGGTTGGTCATCTCTGTGACATCTTCAAAGGACTTCATTTTGAAGAGTTCATACTCTTGGAAAAGCATTTGGACCTTCATGAATTTTACTTGATTAGTGCCCTCATGATAATTCTCCAAAGTCTTCCAAATACTATAGGCATTTGAGCATCCAAGAACTCTTCCACATTCTTCCTTTGGCAATGAGCTTAGGAGAATGAAAGAAGCCTTCTTATCTCTCCCATTGCTTCTTCTTTGTTCTTCATTCCACTATTTTCGTGGAATCTCTTTTTCTACACCATCAACCACTCTTGTAGGAATCTTCCACTCATTTTCAACATAATCCCAAAGCTCTATTCCTTCACAATCTAGGAGCAAAAACATCTTGTGTTTCCAATAGGAATAATCAAAGTGAGGTATAAGAAGAGAGTTTAAGTTTCCATGATAATGAGCCATGGAGTTGGAAGAAAAAATTGATGTAGAGGTATTAGTAGGTGTGGCTGCCTTTGAGGATGAAATTTCACAATTAAGTTTCTTGAAATTTTGAAGGCTTTGATACCAATTGTTGTCCCAAGATGGCAACCAAGGGGGGGGGGTGAATTGGTTATTTGAGAAGTTGATGTCAAATTGAAAAATTCAACAAACAAGAAATGTAAGAAGATGTAGAAGATTAAGTAGAGAGTAGAGAAATTAACACAAGAGATTTATAGTGGTTCGGATTCAACATTCCTACATCCACTCCCCAACCTCAATTATGTATTCCAATATACCTGAAGTTTTACAACTCACTTCCAACTTTGATGTTTTTACAAGTTCACACCCAACTTGACAAGTGTTTTCCTAAGGCTAACACTCAAACCCCTTACAAGAGTTTTCCTAGGCTAACTCTCAAACCCAACAAGTGTTTGTGGCTCACACTAAACCTTACAATTGGTGTTTTAGTGGCTAACACTGAACCTTAAATGAAGAGATAAATAGATGAAAGCTTAAGGAAATAAAATGCAAGAGTTTGGACAATATTAGTATTTATTCTCTTGTTAGAAGACTTGTTTGAGGTGGTATTTATAGGCCTCAAACAAGTCTGCCAGTTGGTGAAGTGGGTAGAAAAGTGCAACTCCAACAGCCACAAAAACTTCTTGGATTTTTGTGTCAGACTGTTGGTGCGGTCATGCACCACCTTTGGATGGTCGTGCATCCTTGGATGGTCGTGCACCACCTTTGGGTGGTCGCCCATCCATTTGTGCGATCATCCCAGCTGTCTGTTACGGTCGCGCAATTCAAATCTCTAATGGCTACTTGACACATGGCATCTTTTTATTAGTTCTTTAACTAGCCGTTGAAGCCCTCCAACGACTATATGAATTTAGAGCTCATGCAGATACTTTGGGAGGTTGCACATTGTCTTGCATCGAGTCATTCACCGCTCCACACCACTACGAACCTCTCTGTCAAACCAAGGCAGTTTGGATGGTCTCGCAACCCCTTGTGGCGGTCGCGCATACTTGGATGGTCGCACAAACCCTTCAAAGACAGATTTTCAGCACTTAAAAAATCTTCAAATTTCTTTGCATTTCAGCTCATTCTAAATTGCTTTCCTCCCATATAGACACTCATTGAAGCCATTTGATTACTTCAATTTGTTTGCCAAGATAAAAAACAAGATTAACCTAAATCTAGGTCAACATGGTGGTTTTTATCGATGATATTTTGGTGTATTCACATAATGAGGAGGAGCATGACAAGCATTTGCGGATTGTATTACAGACCTTGAGACAGAAGCAGTTGTATGCTAAGCTGTCTAAATGTGAGTTTTGGCTTGATCAAGTGACTTTTCTCAGTCATGTAGTTTCAATAGAAGGTATAAGAGTTGATTCGAGTAAAGTTGAAGCTATTTTGAATTGGAGTCCACCGAAGACTGTGACTGAAGTTAGAAGTTTTCTAGGTTTGGCAGGCTATTATCGATGATTTGTGAAAGGGTTTTCTTTGTTACCTACTCCACTCACCATATTACATCGAAAGAGAGTTAGATTCGTGTGGATAAAGCAGTGTCAAGCAAGCTTTGAGCTGTTGAAGGAGATGTACTCAAGCTACTATTCTTACTTTGCGCGTAGAAGGTAAACCATATGTGATTTGCAGTGATGCTTCACATAGTGGTTTAGGTTGTGTTTTGATGCAGAAGGCTAGAGTCATAGCTTATGCTTCTCGGCAGTTGAAGTCGCATGAGTTGAATTATCCGACACATGATATGGAATTGGCAGCCATAGTTTTTGCTTTGAAGATTTGGTGACATTATCTTTATGGGGAGAAGTGTTTCATCTATACAGATCACAAGAGTTTGAAATACTTGGGCTTCCAGAAGGAGTTGAATCTTCAACAGAGATGTTGGTTGGAGTTGATTAAAGACTGTGACTGTTTGATTGATTATCATCCTGGCAAGGCAAATGTTGTTGCTGATGCCTTGAGTTGGAAGTCTTTGGCAGGTTTGACTGCTTATTCGTTCTCATTGCTTGTTGAGTTGAGAGCATTGCATGCTAGTTTTGAATCATGTGATGATGGTGCTTTGTTAGCTCAATTACAATTGAGACCGGTGTTGTTAGATCAGATTAGAGAGGCTCAACTGACAGATGAGAAAATGTAGAAAGTTGTATCAGATTGCCAAAAGGGGGAGAGCCGAGATTTATGGTACAAAGATAGATTGTGTGTTCCTAATGATGCAAGATTGAAAAGGATTATCTTGGAGGAAGCACATCAACCGGCTTTTGCTATGCACTCTGGGAGTACCAAGATGTATCATAATTTGAAGCAACATTATTGGTGGTCGGGTATGAAGAGGGACATAGCAAAATTTATATCTAAATGTCTCACATGTCAGAAAGTGAATGCCAAGCACCAAGTTCCTTCGGGGTTGCGCCAACCTTTAACAGTGCCATAATGGAAATAGGAGCGAGTGACAATGGATTTTGTGACTGTTTGCCTTTGACTCAAAAGAAGCAGGATGCAATTTGGGTGATTGTTGATCAGTTGACAAAGAAAGCTCATTTCCTTCCAATTTGGATGGACTATTCTCTTCAGAAGCTGGCTAAGTTGTATATTAGTGAGATAGTGAGATTGCATGGAGTCCCAATTTCTTTGGTGTCTGATTGAGATCCTTGATTTACTTCAAGGTTTTGGAAGAGTTTGCGTGATGCTTTGGGTTCTCGGTTGCATTTTAGTACTACTTTTCATCTTCAGACGGATGGGAAGTCAGCGAGGGTGATACAGATTTTAGAGGACATGTTGAGAATTTGTATCATTGATTTCTCTGGGAGTTGGGAAAGATTCTTGCATTTGATTGAATTTGCCTATAACAACAGTCATCGGTCCAGTATTAGTGTGGCACCTTATAAGGCATTGTATGGTAGAAGATAGGATGCCTCTATGTTGGGATGAGGTTGGAGAAGGTAAGTTGGTTGGTCCCGATTTGATTAAAGAAATGGAAGAGAAAGTGAAGATAATTCGGGATCGATTGAAAGCAGCCTCAAATCGATAGAAGTCATATTCAGATTTGAAGAGAAGAGACATTCAGTTCAATGCAGGAGATAAAGTATTTTTGAAAGTGTCTCCTTGGAAGAAAATTTTGAGATTTGGCCATAAAGGGAAGCTGAGTCCTCGTTTCATTGGAGCTTATGAGGTACTAGAAAGAGTTGGACCAGTTGCTTATCAACTCGCTTTGCCCCTTGAATTGGATAGAATTCACAATGTCTTTAATGTTTCCATGCTACGAAGGTACAAGGAAGACCCATCTCATATTTTGTCAGTGGAATCTATTGAGGTGAGTCCAGATCTAACTTTTGAAGAAGAACCAGTTGCTATTTTGGCACATGAAGTGAAAGAGTTGAGAAATAAGAAAGTGCCACTTGTGAAGGTTCTTTGGAAGAATCATGTTAAGGAAGAGGCAACTTGGGAGAGTGAGCAAGTAATGTGAGACCAGTATCCTCAATTATTTCAGACATGAGAACAGGTAATTTCAAGGATGAAATTTATTTAAAGAGGGGGAGAATTGTAATATCCCAAAAGATACCCTAAAATTTTGGAATGTTAATTGTTGAAATGGAATTAAATGATTAAAGTGTATATATGATTAAGTGGAAAGATAAGGAAAAGGGAAGTGTGTATATGTTATTTATATGAAGATATATACAATATATACAAGTCAACATTTATTTAAGGTTAAAAGATATATTTAATTATATAGAATATAAATTAAACATTGTGAGTAGAAGATGATACTTATATTATTATAATATATTAATACTTGGTTGAGATTAAAGAGGGTTTTGTGTGGTTTAAGAGGTTTGTGAGTGGTTTGACTTTTTATTATCTTCATCTTTCTTCTTGAAGAGTCGGCCATCACCATTGCAAAAAGGAAAGAGAGGTTTTGTTGATTCGTAACTCAAGCAATTGAAGGATTTCAAGAGATCAAGTTGGAGTTTTAAGGATTTTCTTCACTTTTGGTAAGTTTCCAACTTGTCTCTTTGATCTATTTTGAGTTTGTGTTTATGAGTTTGGTGGATGGTTGGTGTAGTTGTGTGTATGGTTGATTTTGGTGTGATTGAGGTTGTTTGGTCAAATTAACTTTGATGTTGGGGTTGGATTGAAGGAAATGTTATGTTTGGTGAAGAAAACAAGAGTTGTGGGTGGTGTGATTTTGAGTTGTGAAATATGGTTGTGATTGTGTTTTGATGCATATAATTGAGTTGTTTTGATGTTATGCAAGTTTATTTTGGTATGTTGATAGTCTTGGTTCTATTTTCAGTATGGGTGACATGACCAGTGACATGCCCATGTCACTGAGCATGTCACGGCTTATGTGTTGGAGGAGAATTGACACGTGTAGTGACACGCCCATGTCACTAAGCATGTCAAAGCTTCTGTGTTGTGGGTTTAGGGCACGATCAGGGACACATCCGTGTTGTTGAGTGTGTCATGTGTAGAGTTTGCCCTAAATAGTTTCTATTCTTATTTCCTTATGTGAATCACTAAGTGAGTATGAATAATCACCTTTGGATTAGGGTTTTTAAGAGATTTGAGTTGCCCTACTCCACGTGTTGAAGGATTCTTGGAAGAGGAGGTTGATAGATTGGTGTTTGTTGCTCTTAGAGGTAAGTACAAACCTTAAATGATTGTATACATTTACATGACTTTGGGACTTAACGTATTTGGTTGGAAAATATGTTAGGTTACCTATTATATTGTTGATTTATCAGAATGGCATTATGATTTGCAATATGTGAAATATATGTTGAGGATTCAAAATATATGAATAATGTAATTTGTTATGTATACCCTAATGATGAATTGTAAAGCCATTGGTGATGGCTATGTTGATATAAATGGGATATTTGATGCAATATGCTTATAATGATCATGAGAAAATGTGAAAGGATATGATAATGAAATAATAAAAGGATTGTGTGCCTAGTATGTTATTCAATTTTCAGATTTTTGTTGTTGGTGGCATGCCTAAAAGTAACAATCCCTTGAAGCTAGGTTGGGCTTGGTCCTTGAAGCAAGGTTGGGTTGATGCTAATCTCCCCTTGAAGCTTGGTTGGGCCTAGTCCTTAAAGCCTAGTTGGGATGTTACAGATGAGGTAATCATCATTGTGATAATGATTCACCTACGGGCTTGATAAATGTGATTATTGGACCAAAATAGTAACTATGGAATTTGAATGACATATTAGTTTCTTTTGGGCCCATGCTTGTCTTTGCTTTAATGTGAATTATGAATAATGGAACAATTGAACAATGTAATGAGATTTAATGTTATGAAATATGATATCCTTGTATATTACTTCTAATTCCTGAAAGTTTGACATTGGTATTACATTTGAATCATATTGTTATCATGGTTTGTACCATTAAGCCTTTGGCTTAGCACGATTGTGATTTATCACGTAGGTGACAAGGTAGATTCCGTTGAGCCGGAGAGTTTATCTAGACCGAGTCGAGTCTAGGCTTGTGATCCCTTGTGAAGTGTTAATTTTTGGACTTCAAGATCAGAGACGAACTGCCAAGCATGTATACATATGTATAATCCACTACATTCTGGTTATTAAACAAATGTTTTGGATAAACTTTTGAGTACTTTAGTTATATATATATATATATGTATTTTAACAAATGATGTTTTATTTATTGCTTTCTATAATACAAGTAAAATGTTCTAAGTTTACCAACAATTGTAGAATTGATGATTTAATGTTAAAGAAGAAAGATTGGTTTGTTTAAAATAGACTGTGGCATTCTTATATCCGTTGTATGTATATTACATATGTGGGTGTATATGGTGTACGTATATTGGGTATAGGGTGTTACAGACTTAGTGCATATTTACTTGAAAATAGTTTTTCAAAAGGAAAAGTGGACACAACTCTCTTTATTAAAAAGGATAAGCATAACTTTTTAATTGTTTAAATTTATGTGGATGACATAATATTTGGAGCTACTAATGAAACCTTGTGCAAAGAATTTGCTTGTTGTATGACTAGGGAATTTGAAATGAGCATTATGGGTGAACTCAATTTCTTCCTTGGACTACAAATCAAGCAATGCAAAGATGGAATCTTCATCAACCAATCCAAATATACAAAGGAACTCATCAAGAAATTTGGAATGGATGGCTGCAAGACTAGCAAAACTCCTATGAGCACATCCTTGAAATTGGGTAAAGATGAAAATTGTAAAGCGGTAGATGAAAAGAAATATCAAGGTATTATCGGATCACTACTTTACTTAACCGCTTCTAGACCTGATATAATGTATAGTGTATGTCTTTGTGCTAGATTTCAAACTTGTTCTAAAGAATCACACTTGAATACTACTAAGAGAATTTTGAAATACTTAAATGGTACATTGCATTTAGGTCTTTGGTATCCTAGAAACACATCATTTGATATTTTAGGATTTTCATATGCAGACTATGCCGGTAGTATCTTTGATAGAAAAAGCACAATAAAAGCATGTCACTTTCTTGGCAATTTTCTAGTTTCTTAG
Organism: Garcia nutans; assembly: GCA_947685225.1. NCBI lineage: Eukaryota > Viridiplantae > Streptophyta > Magnoliopsida > Malpighiales > Euphorbiaceae > Garcia > Garcia nutans. The sequence continues at coordinate 43,182,505 of CANTUV010000031.1, forward strand.
TATAGTAAGAAACAAGTATCAGTATCCTTGTCTACGGCAGAAGCCAAATATGTTGTGGAATGTTTCTATTGCACACAAGTGTTATGGATGAAGCAACAAGTGCTTGACTATGGTAAAGTGTTCAATAATATTTCCATTAAATGTGATAACACTAGTGCTATCAACTTGTCCAAAAATCCTATCCAACACTCTAGGTCTAAACATATAGACATTAGACATCATTTTTTGAGAGATAATGTACAAAACCAAAATATTATTTTAGAGTTTATAGATACACATAATGAACTTGTTGATATCATGACAAAACCTTTGAATGAAGATAGGCTTAACTTCATTAATAATAATTTAGGTATGATTGATGGAACATCCTTGAATGAATGAAATATTGCCTATTAACAAAAATATCTCAAACATCTCAAGGCATCAACATTGATCATTTTTAAAATTGTAACAATCCATCACTTTTACCCCTTTCATTTTTTTTCATTTTATTGAGATACTCGCAGTCGTTCCAATGATTATAGCAGTCGCAACCTTGCCAGTCAGACTCATTTGAATTGTCTCATCAGCGAGCGGTCGAGAAACACTGATGAGCGGTCACAATAATTTTAATAGTTTCGACCATTACAGACATTTTCTCAATTAGCGAGCGCTCCTTTTATGTATAATGGTCGCTATAGTGGTTTTACCGATCACACCTATACAAATAAGCGATCGCACTTTGTACACTTTGCTCAAATTTTTTAACTGTTGGCAGTATGACAGGTAGCAATTTTCTAACCTTCTAACAGTCATAAATGGCTACTCTCTTAATTTCTTCTATTTAAGACCATCTTACATTAGTTACATAGGTCTTTTATCACTTATAACAAACAAACTTTCCTCCATATCTCTAAATCCTCTCAAGTTCATCTCCTTCTCAAACACTCTCTGTTTTCAAGTTTCTTCCACTTCTTTAGCTCTTATGGCCCCCAAAAAGAAAAGTACTTCCAAAGGGAAAGGGAAAGGGAAGAAACCATTAGGAATCACCATAAGTGAACCTTAAGATGTTCCTCCATCTCCTCCATAATTTAGAAGAGGTGAGAAAATTCATAAACCTCACCATCAAACCCCTGAGGAAGATGTGAGATATGCTATGCTGAAAAGGAAGAAATTTGAAGGAACCAAATGTCCATTTGGTGGCATGCTCTCTGCCCTCAACATTAAGAAAGAGATTGAGAGTCTACTTGATGATCCAGGTTGGAGGAAATTTGTTTTTCCTGATGAGGTAGGTTACTCTAGTCTTATAGGAAATTTCTTATGTCCCTTCAGATTGAAAAGATTGCAAATTCTACACTAGGGTGGTGTGGAGTTAGATTTAAGCTTTTTGATCAATACCTAGCCTTAACCTTAGAGGACATTGGAAAAATTTGGGACTTTTCTGTTGGTGGAGTCACCTCCTACAATGATATAGCCTTCTCTAACCAAACCCTCTCTACCTTTTAGCAAGAAAGTTATGTAGAAAATTCCTTTGAGAAAGGGCCAAAACCTAGGCACATCAAGTCCCTCACCCATTGGATGCTTCATAGAATTATAACCTACATTATTCACCAAAGGGCTGATGAGAATGAAAAGGTAACCAAAAGAGACCTCATCTTCTTATATGCAATCACCCATAACATCCATATGAACACACCAAAATTCTTGATTAACAAATTGTATCACCATGCTGTCACAAGAACTGGAACCTTCTTCTTATCCTCCCAAATCAATCAAATAGCTAGGCACCTAAACTTACTTAATGATCTTAACTTAGCTACCTTGAGAAATCCTTTCAATCTTGCCTCTAGTGCCATCACAATAGACTATCTAGAACATGCTAGCTGTGTTAGAAAGATTGAAGGCACATATGTGTACTTCTTTGGCAAAAGAGGAGTTGTAGATAGGCACAAGAAAAGACCAAGGTACACCATTGAGGAAGAAGGAGACTCTTTGGAAGTTGCTGTTGAACTACCCCCCAAGGCTTCCTCATCCAAACCTAGCAAAATTAGCTCTCCTACAAAACTCATTTTGAGAGCCATCAAATCCCTTTCAAGGAAACTCTCTCACTTCAAGAAGAGCGTATCCAAGAGATTTCATCACTTGAACAAAAGGATTGACCTTATATCTCACATGCATCATGATCTCTATGACATGCAAGGCAAAATGGATTTGCCTCAATGTAATATTGAGGATTGGGATATAGGTGATCATATAGAGAGTCCCCTTGAAGAAGAAGAATCCATTAGCATTAGCTCTACTAGCAATGTCCCTCTTGATAAGGGAAAAGCTCCTATAGAAGAAGAAGAGCTAGATGCGGATGAAGATTCTGATTAGTTTATTTTTACTGTTTCAGTTTCTATTTTTTGTACTGGCCTTTTTTTAATGACATTATGGTTTTTATGTTCATATTCTTTTTATGCATTTTGCCTATGACAAAGGGGGAGAAATATACAAATATGAGTATACTAATGTGTAAAGTGAATATACTAATGTGTGTGTGCCAAGTTATTACAATAATAAAATAAGCTATAAACATGATTCATGCATATGTTTAGGGGAAGCTTTATAGAATTCCTCCTGAAATGTATTAACCCTTAATACATGAGAAGTCAAAATTTCTTTCATTAAATTTACATTTCTTTCACTTTATATCATCATTCTATTTGATTGTCATAGTCAAAATGGGGGAGATTGTTAGCCAAATGATCTGAATTTTGATCCTTAAAAACTCAAATTGAATGAATTATTTAACATGTGTTTTAAGAACCTTGTTGAAGGATTAGATTGTTTCAAATAAGTCAACACAGGGCACATTGCGCAGTTGCACAACCATGGAGATGACCGCCCCATTGAATCGAAGGATGAAACCATATCACAGTAGGGTTCACGGTCATAATCTCGACCACAGTAGCGACCACACATCAATATGAGTGACCTTCCAAAAAACAAGGATGACCGCAACATGAGTAACCCAAATCATCCAAATTCCAGTAAGGTTCATGGTGACAAGCACAGTGGAAGATACGGTCTCGCTTATTGCTTTAGCGACCATCCTTCAGAATCCGCGACCGCTCTACTAATTCAAGAGAAAATCACTCAAACGGACAGTAGTGTTCACGTCCTTAGGTGCGCCCAGAAGTTCGACACGAGTCTCTCAATTTGACCGCTAATTGGCACCTAGGGAAACTGGGACATGCATATTTTGGGGAAGTTTATTTTGCCCAGTTAAAGAATGACATGTGAAATAACCGTATAAACCGACTTCAATATTCAAAAAGGGTGACTGCACCTATCTCATGAGCGACCATCCTGACAACCACAACATGGGTAAGATTCCAGCAGTAGAGCACTTACATTCGATTGTTGAAGCAAATTTGAAAGTAGCGACCATCTCTTATCTAAGGGCGACCGTGTAAGATATTGGAGTGACCGTCCCAGTACCAAGGATGACTGCTACCTGCTTCAAACAGTCTATTAACACAAGGTCTAAACTACCAAGACTTATTTCTCACTATCTATAATGGCTAGTTAGACCACATCAGCTATAAATTCACACATTATTATTCTGTTAAGAAGCATCCCTCAATTGAATAGGCAAGCAACAGATTTTCTTTTGTTACTACAATTAACATTTGAATTGTAATGTGTGTTGGGTGTGAGCATTAAAAACACCATTGTAAAAGTTTGAGTGTGAGCTTGGAAACACATAGGTTATAAGAGTGAGCCTGGGAAAAACTCTTGTAAGGGTTGTGAGGTATATGATCTCAAACCATCTGAAAAGTTAGAGTTAAGCTTGTAAGAAGAAAACTCAAACTTAGTGGAACCTTAACAAGTTATTAAGGAAGTGGATGTAGGATTGGAGTAATTTCGAACCACTATAAATCTCATGTGTTGTTTCTTCTGCGCACTACTCAACCATTTATTTTTCTAGATTTCTTGTTTTTGAGTTTTGAATTCTTTGTTTCAATTTGCCATCATTTCTCAAGAAAACCAATTCACCCCCGCCCCTCTTGGTTGCCATCTTGGGAAAACATGGCAGAATGCCTTAGAATCAAAGTTGGGTGGAAGAGGATTAGGCAAAGGGCAAAGAGTCAAGGGTGTAACAATCCCTTCTTTTGTAGCTTATTGAGAACCAAAGATAGTGGCTTCCCCAATTCTGAAAACTGCCTCCTTCCTCCTTGAACAGTTGCGTTAACATCAACTGCCTTTTGCGTACTTTGATTACTAGACTGGTAGTTTCCTTTCTTATTCTTCCTTGCCGAAAAGTGATTCTTCTCCCTTTCCCACACGTCAATTTGCAAACCAGCTTGCAGAAGATCTTTGAAATCCCGAATGAGTGTATGAGACATTCTTTCACTAAGACTAGGCAACACCCCTCTTACAATAATCCTAATATGATCTGATTCATGAGTTCTCTTCTTGAGTAATGCGGCCTTGTTATCCACCTCTTTACATATTCCATGAAGTTATCGACTCAACTTCCATCAAAGCAACTTCCAACTCTGCATTGTACCCGTATTGTTGGATGAAAGCCTTATATAATAAATCTCAGCTCTTTTGAGTACCATGCACTAAGGTGTTGAACCAATTCTTGACAATAGGGTCCAATGAAATCATGAAGTACCTTAGAGTTTGACCCTTAGTAGCTTGGACAGACTGCATAGCAATTATGTATTGTTTCACATGGAGATGAGGATTCCCAATTCCATCGAACTTGGCAAAGGAGGGCATCTTGAACTTGTATGGGACCTCTTCATCTTGCTCAAACAACTTGTCAACCTCTGAAATTTCTTTAGTTTTCAGCTTCTTTTCAAATTTCTTTTCCAAATTGGCAATAAGCTTCTCAACATTTGAAGTGTTAGTCTTTTCGACAGCTAATCTTTCAACAACCTTTAGCTACTACTTATCTTGAGGATCTTGAAAATATTAAGCCAGCCATCATCATCATCAATGATTACTTTGTCATCATCAAAGGTTACTTCATCAACCTTAGTCTTCCCTTTGTCCTTTGGCTTCTTAGTGCTGGCAGATGTCTTGGAAGTGTTCCCCAAAAGTGCAGCCAGTTGGCTCTTCATAGTCTCAGCCAGGGTCTCCTTCAGTTCTTCCATCTTGGCATTGAGGGCATCATCCACCATCCTTTTAATCTATTCAGGATCCATTTCTCTTGCTGAGAAGCTAATTGAGTTACTGCTGGATGCTACATCACTGGCATAGGTTGGGTTGTCGTATGCTCTTAAACTACTATACTCCAGGTCTGTGAGCCAAAAAGGATCAATTACATGTTATGCAATGCCTGTATTCATGTATGAATGTATACACGAATAATAAGCAAACAAAGATAATTAGGACGTTCATCCCAACATTATAACTTCCACATATGAATGGAGAGTCTCTTTTCCTAGGTACATGGTCGACAAAATATCAACATGGGATATTCTATTTTCGAGAAATTTCCTCAGAAAATTTTAACCAATATTTATATTTTCAAACATATAAGTCAGTCCAAGATAATTCCCATTAATTAGGCTTTAATCCATCCAATCAATTAAAATAGCCTTTATGCTATATTGGATTATAACTAAATTAAGAGGTTTGTCATAAATAGATTTCTCATTTGAAAAAGTAACTAATGATTCATGCTAAAAATAAGCCCATGATTAATAAATCTTGGAATAAGCTAGGCTCACAATTAATTTTTGGCATTCCATAATTGACCAGAATAATTTGTAAGCATTTTTTAAGAAAATAATTTATAATTTTTGTTGAAATAAAAATAATTTTATTTCAAAGCCTTTGAGCTTTTAAGTTTGGGCCATAAGGTTGAAAAAGATTTTTAACCCATCTTGAAATGAAGATTTTGAAAATTTGGAATTTGGTCTTTTGGATTTAAAGGAAAAATTATTTTGAGGTTACAATATGATTAGGTCATATTAGAAAAAGAACAAACCAAATAAGCCATGGTTTAAACCAAGATAAATTAATCATAGTCAAACAACAAGCATTTAGGGTAAAAACCTAAGGAAAATAACTAGGCCCATTACATAATCTTTAGTCTTTGGGTTGAAAGGCTTAGGTTCCCATAGTATATACCAAATGATACAAGGCTATGAGTGGTTATGTCATGCTCGATCTCCATGCCTTGACTAAAAGTATGGTATCCCTCGCATAACACAACACGGGCTATAAGGGCATCCTAACTCATGCACACAATGAAATCTAAATGATGTAATGGACAATATTGTAATGAGAAAGAATAAAATAATATAAAGACTAATCAAATTAACCTTTCTTATCCCCAGTGGAGTAGCCACTGTAAGCAAGATTTTTGCCCCCACTCCCAAGTGGAATGGTTCTTACAACTTTGGCACCGTTAGGCTCAGGGCCTTAGAGAACACAAACCTAAACCCAGAGAAAATGGAGTCGCCACCTGGATGGGCCGGTAAAAAGAAAGGGGGATGACTCCATTCCTAAAGATTCTCAAACCACCTATTGGGTTAAGAAAGTTCGGTATGTGTGGGGAAGGTGAGAATGACCCATCACCCCCACAGCACCTGATTCATTGGAACCGGCCTCTTTTTTAGGTGTAAATATTATTAAATTCTTAACTTATTATAGCATCATCCAAATTACATGCACATTAAAAGAAATAAACAACCATCACCTTTATTTAAAATGAACAATCAAAATATGAACCCATCCTAGGATAGAAACATGCCTTTGCAATAATTGTTTAATGTCCAAAACTAAATAAAATAGGACACCCATAATTTAGTGGAAAACATTCCCTTTACGTTAATCCCAAAATCCAAAAAAAATTAAATTACATTAACTCTAACTAATGAGGTACCCACAAAGTGGAAACATACCTTTTACATCTTGGAAACTAAGATAATTAACATTAAAGTAATAAATCAAATAAATTAAGTCTTTCAATCATTCATCATGAGTAATAAAAATAAGTTAAAACATTAATGAATCATCCATTCAAGACATAAAGCAATCACACCTAAGTTTTAATATTAAATAAAGTAAAAAATATATCAATTTAGAGTTTACATCTTAAATTAGAGTTTCTTGGATAAAATTAAGATTTTAGAACTTTTATGGATAAAAAATGGTGTTTTAGGGTTTAGGAAAACAAGATTAGTGTTTTTAGGGTTTAAGAAAATAAGGTTTAGGGTTTTAGATTTACTAGATTAGGACTAGGGTTTTGGTGTTTTGCTTGTTAAAAAATTAATTTATGTTTTGGAAATTGAGAAGCAGATTATGGTTTGCTTGTGCAAAGAATTTGCTTGTTGTATGACTAGGGAATTTGAAATGAGCATTATGGGTGAACTCAATTTCTTCCTTGGACTACAAATCAAGCAATGCAAAGATGGAATCTTCATCAACCAATCCAAATATACAAAGGAACTCATCAAGAAATTTGGAATGGATGGCTGCAAGACTAGCAAAACTCCTATGAGCACATCCTTGAAATTGGGTAAAGATGAAAATTGTAAAGCGGTAGATGAAAAGAAATATCAAGGTATTATCGGATCACTACTTTACTTAACCGCTTCTAGACCTGATATAATGTATAGTGTATGTCTTTGTGCTAGATTTCAAACTTGTTCTAAAGAATCACACTTGAATACTACTAAGAGAATTTTGAAATACTTAAATGGTACATTGCATTTAGGTCTTTGGTATCCTAAACACATCATTTGATATTTTAGGATTTTCATATGCAGACTATGCCGGTAGTATCTTTGATAGAAAAAGCACAATAAAAGCATGTCACTTTCTTGGCAATTTTCTAGTTTCTTAGTATAGTAAGAAACAAGTATCAGTATCCTTGTCTACGGCAGAAGCCAAATATGTTGTGGAATGTTTCTATTGCACACAAGTGTTATGGATGAAGCAACAAGTGCTTGACTATGGTAAAGTGTTCAATAATATTTCCATTAAATGTGATAACACTAGTGCTATCAACTTGTCCAAAAATCCTATCCAACACTCTAGGTCTAAACATATAGACATTAGACATCATTTTTTGAGAGATAATGTACAAAACCAAAATATTATTTTAGAGTTTATAGATACACATAATGAACTTGTTGATATCATGACAAAACCTTTGAATGAAGATAGGCTTAACTTCATTAATAATAATTTAGGTATGATTGATGGAACATCCTTGAATGAATGAAATATTGCCTATTAACAAAAATATCTCAAACATCTCAAGGCATCAACATTGATCATTTTTAAAATTGTAACAATCCATCACTTTTACCCCTTTCATTTTTTTCATTTTATTGAGATACTCGCAGTCGTTCCAATGATTATAGCAGTCGCAACCTTGCCAGTCAGACTCATTTGAATTGTCTCATCAGCGAGCGGTCGAGAAACACTGATGAGCGGTCACAATAATTTTAATAGTTTCGACCATTACAGACATTTTCTCAATTAGCGAGCGCTCCTTTTATGTATAATGGTCGCTATAGTGGTTTTACCGATCACACCTATACAAATAAGCGATCGCACTTTGTACACTTTGCTCAAATTTTTTAACTGTTGGCAGTATGACAGGTAGCAATTTTCTAACCTTCTAACAGTCATAAATGGCTACTCTCTTAATTTCTTCTATTTAAGACCATCTTACATTAGTTACATAGGTCTTTTATCACTTATAACAAACAAACTTTCCTCCATATCTCTAAATCCTCTCAAGTTCATCTCCTTCTCAAACACTCTCTGTTTTCAAGTTTCTTCCACTTCTTTAGCTCTTATGGCCCCCAAAAAGAAAAGTACTTCCAAAGGGAAAGGGAAAGGGAAGAAACCATTAGGAATCACCATAAGTGAACCTTAAGATGTTCCTCCATCTCCTCCATAATTTAGAAGAGGTGAGAAAATTCATAAACCTCACCATCAAACCCCTGAGGAAGATGTGAGATATGCTATGCTGAAAAGGAAGAAATTTGAAGGAACCAAATGTCCATTTGGTGGCATGCTCTCTGCCCTCAACATTAAGAAAGAGATTGAGAGTCTACTTGATGATCCAGGTTGGAGGAAATTTGTTTTTCCTGATGAGGTAGGTTACTCTAGTCTTATAGGAAATTTCTTATGTCCCTTCAGATTGAAAAGATTGCAAATTCTACACTAGGGTGGTGTGGAGTTAGATTTAAGCTTTTTGATCAATACCTAGCCTTAACCTTAGAGGACATTGGAAAAATTTGGGACTTTTCTGTTGGTGGAGTCACCTCCTACAATGATATAGCCTTCTCTAACCAAACCCTCTCTACCTTTTAGCAAGAAAGTTATGTAGAAAATTCCTTTGAGAAAGGGCCAAAACCTAGGCACATCAAGTCCCTCACCCATTGGATGCTTCATAGAATTATAACCTACATTATTCACCAAAGGGCTGATGAGAATGAAAAGGTAACCAAAAGAGACCTCATCTTCTTATATGCAATCACCCATAACATCCATATGAACACACCAAAATTCTTGATTAACAAATTGTATCACCATGCTGTCACAAGAACTGGAACCTTCTTCTTATCCTCCCAAATCAATCAAATAGCTAGGCACCTAAACTTACTTAATGATCTTAACTTAGCTACCTTGAGAAATCCTTTCAATCTTGCCTCTAGTGCCATCACAATAGACTATCTAGAACATGCTAGCTGTGTTAGAAAGATTGAAGGCACATATGTGTACTTCTTTGGCAAAAGAGGAGTTGTAGATAGGCACAAGAAAAGACCAAGGTACACCATTAAGGAAGAAGGAGACTCTTTGGAAGTTGCTGTTGAACTACCCCCCAAGGCTTCCTCATCCAAACCTAGCAAAATTAGCTCTCCTACAAAACTCATTTTGAGAGCCATCAAATCCCTTTCAAGGAAACTCTCTCACTTCAAGAAGAGCGTATCCAAGAGATTTCATCACTTGAACAAAAGGATTGACCTTATATCTCACATGCATCATGATCTCTATGACATGCAAGGCAAAATGGATTTGCCTCAATGTAATATTGAGGATTGGGATATAGGTGATCATATAGAGAGTCCCCTTGAAGAAGAAGAATCCATTAGCATTAGCTCTACTAGCAATGTCCCTCTTGATAAGGGAAAAGCTCCTATAGAAGAAGAAGAGCTAGATGCGGATGAAGATTCTGATTAGTTTATTTTTACTGTTTCAGTTTCTATTTTTTGTACTGGCCTTTTTTTAATGACATTATGGTTTTTATGTTCATATTCTTTTTATGCATTTTGCCTATGACAAAGGGGGAGAAATATACAAATATGAGTATACTAATGTGTAAAGTGAATATACTAATGTGTGTGTGCCAAGTTATTACAATAATAAAATAAGCTATAAACATGATTCATGCATATGTTTAGGGGAAGCTTTATAGAATTCCTCCTGAAATGTATTAACCCTTAATACATGAGAAGTCAAAATTTCTTTCATTAAATTTACATTTCTTTCACTTTATATCATCATTCTATTTGATTGTCATAGTCAAAATGGGGGAGATTGTTAGCCAAATGATCTGAATTTTGATCCTTAAAAACTCAAATTGAATGAATTATTTAACATGTGTTTTAAGAACCTTGTTGAAGGATTAGATTGTTTCAAATAAGTCAACACAAGGCACATTGCGCAGTTGCACAACCATGGAGATGACCGCCCCATTGAATCGAAGGATGAAACCATATCACAGTAGGGTTCACGGTCATAATCTCGACCACAGTAGCGACCACACATCAATATGAGTGACCTTCCAAAAAACAAGGATGACCGCAACATGAGTAACCCAAATCATCCAAATTCCAGTAAGGTTCATGGTGACAAGCACAGTGGAAGATACGGTCTCGCTTATTGCTTTAGCGACCATCCTTCAGAATCCGCGACCGCTCTACTAATTCAAGAGAAAATCACTCAAACGGACAGTAGTGTTCACGTCCTTAGGTGCGCCCAGAAGTTCGACATGAGTCTCTCAATTTGACCGCTAATTGGCACCTAGGGAAACTGGGACATGCATATTTTGGGGAAGTTTATTTTGCCCAGTTAAAGAATGACATGTGAAATAACCGTATAAACCGACTTCAATATTCAAAAAGGGTGACTGCACCTATCTCATGAGCGACCATCCTAACAACCACAACATGGGTAAGAGTCCAGCAGTAGAGCACTTACATTCGATTGTTGAAGCAAATTTGAAAGTAGCGACCATCTCTTATCTAAGGGCGACCGTGTAAGATATTGGAGTGACCGTCCCAGTACCAAGGATGACTGCTACCTGCTTCAAACAGTCTATTAACACAAGGTCTAAACTACCAAGACTTATTTCTCACTATCTATAATGGCTAGTTAGACCACATCAGCTATAAATTCACACATTATTATTCTGTTAAGAAGCATCCCTCAATTGAATAGGCAAGCAACAGATTTTCTTTTGTTACTACAATTAACATTTGAATTGTAATGTGTGTTGGGTGTGAGCATTAAAAACACCATTGTAAAAGTTTGAGTGTGAGCTTGGAAACACATAGGTTATAAGAGTGAGCCTGGGAAAAACTCTTGTAAGGGTTGTGAGGTATATGATCTCAAACCATCTGAAAAGTTAGAGTTAAGCTTGTAAGAAGAAAACTCAAAGTTAGTGGAACCTTAACAAGTTATTAAGGAAGTGGATGTAGGATTGGAGTAATTTCGAACCACTATAAATCTCATGTGTTGTTTCTTCTGCGCACTACTCAACCATTTATTTCTTCTAGATTTCTTGTTTTTGAGTTTTGAATTCTTTGTTTCAATTTGCCATCATTTCTCAAGAAAACCAATTCACCCCCGCCCCTCTTGGTTGCCATCTTGGGACAACATGGCAGAATGCCTTAGAATCAAAGTTGGGTGGAAGAGGATTAGGCAAAGGGCAAAGAGTCAAGGGTGTAACAATCCCTTCTTTTGTAGCTTATTGAGAACCAAAGATAGTGGCTTCCCCAATTCTGAAAACTGCCTCCTTCCTCCTTGAACAGTTGCGTTAACATCAACTGCCTTTTGCGTACTTTGATTACTAGACTGGTAGTTTCCTTTCTTATTCTTCCTTGCCGAAAAGTGATTCTTCTCCCTTTCCCACACGTCAATTTGCAAACCAGCTTGCAGAAGATCTTTGAAATCCCGAATGAGTGTATGAGACATTCTTTCACTAAGACTAGGCAACACCCCTCTTACAATAATCCTAATATGATCTGATTCATGAGTTCTCTTCTTGAGTAATGCGGCCTTGTTATCCACCTCTTTACATATTCCATGAAGTTATCGACTCAACTTCCATCAAAGCAACTTCCAACTCTGCATTGTACCCGTATTGTTGGATGAAAGCCTTATATAATAAATCTCAGCTCTTTTGAGTACCATGCACTAAGGTGTTGAACCAATTCTTGACAATAGGGTCCAATGAAATCATGAAGTACCTTAGAGTTTGACCCTTAGTAGCTTGGACAGACTGCATAGCAATTATGTATTGTTTCACATGGAGATGAGGATTCCCAATTCCATCGAACTTGGCAAAGGAGGGCATCTTGAACTTGTATGGGACCTCTTCATCTTGCTCAAACAACTTGTCAACCTCTGAAATTTCTTTAGTTTTCAGCTTCTTTTCAAATTTCTTTTCCAAATTGGCAATAAGCTTCTCAACATTTGAAGTGTTAGTCTTTTCCACAGCTAATCTTTCAACAACCTTTAGCTACTACTTATCTTGAGGATCTTGAAAATATTAAGCCAGCCATCATCATCATCAATGATTACTTTGTCATCATCAAAGGTTACTTCATCAACCTTAGTCTTCCCTTTGTCCTTTGGCTTCTTAGTGCTGGCAGATGACTTGGAAGTGTTCCCCAAAAGTGCAGCCAGTTGGCTCTTCATAGTCTCAGCCAGGGTCTCCTTCAGTTCTTCCATCTTGGCATTGAGGGCATCATCCACCATCCTTTTAATCTATTCAGGATCCATTTCTCTTGCTGAGAAGCTAATTGAGTTACTGCTGGATGCTACATCACTGGCATAGGTTGGGTTGTCGTATGCTCTTAAACTACTATACTCCAGGTCTGTGAGCCAAAAAGGATCAATTACATGTTATGCAATGCCTGTATTCATGTATGAATGTATACACGAATAATAAGCAAACAAAGATAATTAGGACGTTCATCCCAACATTATAACTTCCACATATGAATGGAGAGTCTCTTTTCCTAGGTACATGGTCGACAAAATATCAACATGGGATATTCTATTTTCGAGAAATTTCCTCAGAAAATTTTAACCAATATTTATATTTTCAAACATATAAGTCAGTCCAAGATAATTCCCATTAATTAGGCTTTAATCCATCCAATCAATTAAAATAGCCTTTATGCTATATTGGATTATAACTAAATTAAGAGGTTTGTCATAAATAGATTTCTCATTTGAAAAAGTAACTAATGATTCATGCTAAAAATAAGCCCATGATTAATAAATCTTGGAATAAGCTAGGCTCACAATTAATTTTTGGCATTCCATAATTGACCAGAATAATTTGTAAGCATTTTTTAAGAAAATAATTTATAATTTTTGTTGAAATAAAAATAATTTTATTTCAAAGCCTTTGAGCTTTTAAGTTTGGGCCATAAGGTTGAAAAAGATTTTTAACCCATCTTGAAATGAAGATTTTGAAAATTTGGAATTTGGTCTTTTGGATTTAAAGGAAAAATTATTTTGAGGTTACAATATGATTAGGTCATATTAGAAAAAGAACAAACCAAATAAGCCATGGTTTAAACCAAGATAAATTAATCATAGTCAAACAACAAGCATTTAGGGTAAAAACCTAAGGAAAATAACTAGGCCCATTACATAATCTTTAGTCTTTGGGTTGAAAGGCTTAGGTTCCCATAGTATATACCAAATGATACAAGGCTATGAGTGGTTATGTCATGCTCGATCTCCATGCCTTGACTAAAAGTATGGTATCCCTCGCATAACACAACACGGGCTATAAGGGCATCCTAACTCATGCACACAATGAAATCTAAATGATGTAATGGACAATATTGTAATGAGAAAGAATAAAATAATATAAAGACTAATCAAATTAACCTTTCTTATCCCCAGTGGAGTAGCCACTGTAAGCAAGATTTTTGACCCCACTCCCAAGTGGAATGGTTCTTACAACTTTGGCACCGTTAGGCTAGGGCCTTAGAGAACACAAACCTAAACCCAGAGAAAATGGAGTCGCCACCTGGATGGGCCGGTAAAAAGAAAGGGGGATGACTCCATTCCTAAAGATTCTCAAACCACCTATTGGGTTAAGAAAGTTCGGTATGTGTGGGGAAGGTGAGAATGACCCATCACCCCCATAGCACCTGATTCATTGGAACCGGCCTCTTTTTTAGGTCTAAATATTATTAAATTCTTAACTTATTATAGCATCATCCAAATTACATGCACATTAAAAGAAATAAACAACCATCACCTTTATTTAAAATGAACAATCAAAATATGAACCCATCCTAGGATAGAAACATGCCTTTGCAATAATTGTTTAATGTCCAAAACTAAATAAAATAGGACACCCATAATTTAGTGGAAAACATTCCCTTTACGTTAATCCCAAAATCCAAAAAAAATTAAATTACATTAACTCTAACTAATGAGGTACCCACAAAGTGGAAACATACCTTTTACATCTTGGAAACTAAGATAATTAACATTAAAGTAATAAATCAAATAAATTAAGTCTTTCAATCATTCATCATGAGTAATAAAAATAAGTTAAAACATTAATGAATCATCCATTCAAGACATAAAGCAATCACACCTAAGTTTTAATATTAAATAAAGTAAAAAATATATCAATTTAGAGTTTACATCTTAAATTAGAGTTTCTTGGATAAAATTAAGATTTTAGAACTTTTATGGATAAAAAATGGTGTTTTAGGGTTTAGGAAAACAAGATTAGTGTTTTTAGGGTTTAAGAAAATAAGGTTTAGGGTTTTAGATTTACTAGATTAGGACTAGGGTTTTGGTGTTTTGCTTGTTAAAAAATTAATTTATGTTTTGGAAATTGAGAAGCAGATTATGGTTTTATAAATTGAGGAACATAAGTTTAGGGTTTTATCATTCTTAAAAGAAACATATTAGGGTTCTGTAAAACTTGATTGTTGTAGACATGTTAAAACTATTTTAAAGTTTGATACTTGTACGGTTAATGGACATGAATATATATGTAATAAATGTTGTTTTAAAGCCACAGCCAAAGTAACTTGTGCTAAAGTTAAATGGATTAAGTGTAGGGAATGTACCTTCTTTTGTTGGCTCCACCTAATTGAGAGAGTTGGTCCAAGCTGCTGCTAGCACCAAGTTTAATTTATGGCTGAGCTGTAACAAAGACAATAGTCACTGCCTTACTGCCTTACTTTTGTAAATTAGATAGTCTTTTGTTTCTAATTGCTTGCTAGGGTTATCAGGTCATTGTTTTTCCTCTTCCTTCCTTGCTTAATTGTTGTCTCTCCTATATTTGTAAGGCACCAACCGTTAAAAATCTTAATCTCAGTCCTTAAAGAAATCCTTAATTCGAATATCAACAAATTAGTGTGTGATTAGGAAATAATCGACATGAACACTTCCTCATATCAATTTGGGCATCCTCATATAGATTTGGGTTGGCCAAATTGATATGAGGAAAAGCTCAAATGGATATGGCCAATGTCCATATCGATTTGGAAATTTCAAATTGATATGGACAATGCCCATACTGATTTGGCAAGTCAAATCGATATGGGCAATGCCCATATCAATTTGGCCCTCCCAAATTGATATGCGCTAGCCTCATATCGATTTGGGAGAAACAACTCGAATCAAACTGATTCAAAATAATTAATTTCGACACAAACTAATCCAAAATAATTAACTTTTTAGCCTAGACATTTGAAATTTTAATATAAAATCATACCAATTGAATTCTAATATTTAAGGAATTTTAAATTTATAATGGACTAAGATAAGCTTTTTAAATTTAAATCGGTCCAAATTTAAGGGTCTATAGCAACCTCGCCCACCTTAGCATTTCCTTTGTCCCTTGGGTTTTTGGTACTAGCGGATGCTTCAACAATATTATCTTCTAATAGTGCAGCTAGCTGAATTTTCATGGCCTCAGTCAGGATCCCTTTTAATTCTTCCATCTTTGTGGCTAAGGCCTCATTCACCATGTTCTGAATTTTCTCACAATCCATTGGTTTTAGTGCAAAGTTAACCAAACATTCAATAAATTATGAGTCACTATCATAGATCAGGTTGACATAAGCCCTCGAACTGCTGAATGCCAGGTCTGTAAGTCATAAAGGATCAATACAATGTAATACAAAGTATGTATGGATGTTTAGCAAACAAACAAATAAAGTAAGGTCACTCCTTCCAACCTTATATCTTCCACACATGAATGATGAGTCTCTTTTCCTTGGTAATATGATCAACAAAACTACCAACAGGGGATACTTTGTTTTTGAATCACTCTGACAAATTGATCATTAATTTTATTTTAAAAAATGGAAGTCAATCCAAGATAATTCCCATTAATTAAGCTTTAATCCTTTGGGTCCACTGAAAAATCCTAGCAGCATTTCTGCTATATTTTTGGGTTAGAAGTAACTTAATAGGTTATCATAAATGGACTTCATATTTGGAGAAACAAATAATGATTCATGCCAAAATAAGCCCATAACTAACGAGTCTATGAGTAAATCAGGCCCACAATTTAATTTAATATTCCATAATTGACCTAATTAATTTAAAGCGCATTGAAACAAATTTTGGTCCATTGTAAAAAGCGTTTAAATTTTAAGGCCCAATGAAAGCATAATTTGGAAAAATGGGTCATAAATTAAAAGAAAGGTTTTGAGCCCTTCATTCAAAAAATTAAATTTGGGCTTTGGGATTGGGCCAAGTGACCCATCTTGAAAAGCTTTTGAAAATAATTTGGGCTTGCACCATAATTATGTCATATTAAAAAAGACAAACCAAATGGGACTTGACTTGGTCCAAAACATGTTAGTTATGGCCAAACAACAAGCATTTAGGGTAAACCTTAGAAAAATTACAAGGCCAACTATATGGGCTTTAGTCTTTAGGATAAAAAGGCTTAGGTTCCTATGGTAAGTATATACCAAAAGGTATAAGGTTATAAGTAGTTATGCAGTGCTCAATCTCCGTACCATGAGAAAAAGTATGGCATCACTTGCACATGCACAACACGGGCTCCACAGGGCATCCCAACTCACACACACAATGCAAATCTAAATGATGCAATGAATAATATCATAACAATAAATAAAGAAATAATACAAAGATGAACGAAATCAACTTCTCTAATCCCCAGTGGAGTCGCCACAATGAGCAGAGATTTTTGCTACTGCTTCTGGTGGAATGATTATTGCGACTTCCACACTATTAGGTTCTGGGCCTTAGAGACTAAACTTGAAAAATTTATAGTTTCCATTGGGACAAGCCTGGAAGATAGAAAAGGGGGGATGACTAGATTCCTAAGGAATCCCCAACACTTACTGGGTTTTGAAAGTTGGGTATTCACGAAGAAGGTGTGAATAACCTAGCATGCCCAGTTCATTGGAATTGGCCTCCTTTTCAGGTTAAAATATTATTAAATTCTAATTTTATTATAATATCATTCATACTACAAGCAATTAAGGTGAATAAATATTTGTCATATTATAAATCAAAACAACCAAACAAAATGGGCACTTGAAGATGAAAATATGCCCTTACAATGTCCCATTGTCCATACAAATAAATAAAATAGGACGCACACCAATTGGTGGAAACATGTCCCTTAGAATTGTCAAAAATCCTTGAAAATAAAATACATAATTAAAATAAGGCACCCACTAAGTAAAAACATGTCTTTTACATCTTCCTTAAAATCCAAACGATGATAAATAAACATTATTCAATAATTCATCATAAACAAATCATATCATCCATTATAAGCAAATAACAATAAATCAATGATTAAAATTAAGGCTCAACCATTAAATTAGGGTTAGATTGCAAAACTTGGGTTTTAGGGTTTCTACTAATCAAATTAGAGTTCTCACATCAAATAAAGATTAGGAAATGAAAACTAGGGTTTAATACTAACTATGGCTAAAACATGCAAACTAGCATTTTGGAAAATAAACTAGGACTAAAACATGAAAATTCGGTTTTAGGAAAATTAACTAAGGCTAAAACATGGAAATTAGGGTTTTAAAAAATAAACTAGGATTTTAGAATTGGATCAGGGTTTTTGATTTAAAATAGCTTGGATCAAAATCATGTAATTTAAGATTTAAACCAAAATAAGATTAAGGTCATGCTTTACTAGATGGGATTTCAAAAATCAAGTTCATGACCTCAAGTAATAGTGGCTTTAAAGTTATTAAAGAATGGAAACGATCAATGGAAATTTAAACACATTAAGATAGAAAAATCAAACCTGCGTTGTTGGCTCCACCAAGTTGAATTTATTTAACCAAATTTGATTATTTGAGTAGTTGGAAAGCCTAGGTAAATTGATTTCTTAGTCGAACTTCAACAATTTGGAAATTGCTTAGCTACTCCCTCAATTTTGGTTTTTGTCTATTGCTAATAAATTTGCTAATGGTGGCTCCCCCTTTTTTTTAATTGTGGCTTTGTATTTATAGCTAGCAGATAGGATGACTCTTTAGCTCATTAATCTGAATGCTCTTTGAGTTTCAGCTTGATTAAGACATAAATTTTGAATGGAAATTGGATTAAGCCAAAAATATGGACTCATATCAAATTTGGCCTAACCAATTTTATATTACCTTAGCTCATATCGAACTGGCCAAGACAGATTCATTATGAGCTCGTTCATATCAAATTTGGCCTAGCCAATTGGATATGAGCTTGGCTCATATCGAATTGAATAAGACCAACATAACAGAGTTGGTCTATTTGTTACAAAGAATTGGCTCAACTTTAATTTGAACTTAATTCAATCCTTAAATAGTCTAACTGAATTTATTTAAAAATTAAAAATTGGACTAGATTTAATTTAGAGCTTTTTATTAAAACCAAACTTGATCCAACCTTTTAACTAGAACTAATTTGAATTGGGCAAAAATTAAGGGTCTACACTTGTGTTCTTTAAGGCCGAGACCCAACAGTTGTTTTGATCATTTGTGTATGTTTTTTTAAGGTAATTTTATTGTCTTTTGATTAATATCTCTTTAAATTTGTGCTTAAGTTTGTTTGAAGTATTTAATCTAGGTTGAATAACAAAATAATGGAGCTTTAAGTCAATTTGATAGATTAATGAGGTGGAAAGCATGAGACATGGACAAGACACTTCATGGCTTGGCCGTGCTCCTTCATCCAAGGCGATGAAGCATGACACACTCATAAGACACAACTAGGTCAAATTGGCTTGGCCGTGTCCCTAAGAGAATTTGGGTAGAGACTGAGACATTCAAGAGACATGGCCAAGCCATTGTCCGTGTCCCATGACATGACCAAGGTCTTGGCCATGTCTCACATGAAGAATAAAGCAAAGAGAAGAGCAAGAAGAGAGACATGAAAGAACACATTCAAGAGACACGGCCAAGCCATTAGCCATGTCACATGACATGACCAAGTTCTTATTCATGCCTTACCAATAGAACAAAACAAAAAAAAAGAGGAAAAAAATGGCAGAGGTGAACACAAGCAGAAGACACGGCCATGCCACTGGTCTTGTCACATGACACGCCCAGTGACTTACCCGTGCCACACCTAGAAAAGAAGAAGAAATATTGGGCAGCCATGGACACTACCTCAAGGCTTGGTCATTCCTCTTGGGACACAGCCAAGCCTTGAGGCCGCATCCATGGCTGCCCAATATTTCTTCTTCTTTTCCAGGTGTGACACGGCCAAGTCACTGGTCGTGTCATGTGACATAGCCAGTGGCTTAGTCGTGTGTTTTGTTTGTGTTCACCTCTTCCATTTTCTTCCTCTTTTTCTTATTTTATTCAATTGGTGAGACACAGCCAAGACCTTGGCCGCGTCATGTGACACGGCCAGCGGCTTGGCCTTGTCATAGTGCTTTGTTCTTCGAGTGAGACACGTCTAAGACCTTGGCCGTGTCATGGGACACAGCCAATGACTTGGCCTTGTCTTTTGAATGTGTCAGTCTCTGCCCAAATTCTCTTAGGGACACTACCAAGCCAATTCATCCTGGTTGTGTCATGTGAGTGTGTCATGCTTCATTGTCTTGGATGAAGAGGCATGGCCAAGCCATGAAGCATCTTGGCCTTGTCTCATGCTTTCCACCTCATTAATTTATTAAATTGAATTAAAGCTCCATTATTTTGATCTTCAACCTGGACCAAATACTTCAAACAAACTTAAGCACAAATTTAAAGAAACATCAATCAAAAGCCAATATAATTACCCTAAAAATACGTAGTCAAATGATCAAAACAACAGTGCCAAAGCTGCAAGAATCATTCCATCAGGAGTGGGAGCAAAAATTCCCTCTCATAGTGGCAACTCTACTGGAGATAAGTGAAGTTAATTTCGTTGGTCTTTATATTATTTTATTTTTTTATTATTATCATATTATTCATTACATCATTTAGAGTTGCATTGTGTGTGTGAGTTAGGATGCTCTGTGGAACCTGTGTTATGTATGTGTAAATGGTACCATAGTTTCATTCAAGGTTTTGGAAATTGAGCACTACATGATCACTCATAGCCATGTACCTTTTGGTATGTACATGTTATTAAAATATAATCCTTTTACCCTAAAGACTAAAGCCAATATAGTTGGCCCAATAACTTTCCCTAGGTTTATCCTAATTTCTTGTTGTTTGAGTATGGTTAACATGTCTCTGTTGAATTTTAGCCCATTTGCTTTGCCTTTTACTTAATATGACCTTGCTATGATTGTTTTAAGCCTAAAGCCAAAATCATTTTCAAGCTTTCCATAATAGGCTTAAAGCCCTTTTTCAACATAGATGGGTCAAAATTTATTTTCTATGCTCCAAGAATGAAGCCCAAATCTAATTTTTCAAATAAATTTTTACAAAGGGATTTGAAAAAGTTATCTTTTTATTTTATTACCTATTTTCTAAATCAAGCTTTCATTAGGCCTTAAAATTGAAAATCTTTTTATAATGGATCAAAATTTCTTGAAAGGGGCTTGTAAGTAGTTAGGTCAATTATGAAATATTAAAATCAATTGTGGGCCTAATTTATACAAAGACTTGTCAGTTATAGGCTTGTTTGTGGCATCAATCATTAGTTGCCTTTCCAAATGAGAAGTTTATTTATAATAAACCTATTAATTTAGTTATAATCCATAATAAAACAAAAATGCTACTATATATTTTAGTGGACCCTAAGGATTAAGCCTTAAATAACTGGAATTATTATAGACTGACTTCTATATTTGAAAACACAATTAATGACCAACTCGCTTAAGAGATTATCAAAAATAAAGTATCCCCTATTGATTTCTTTGTTGACCATAACAGCTAAGAAAAGAGACTCGCTAATCGTGTGTGGAAGACATAAGGTTGGAAGGAGCATCCTGACTTTCATTTGTCTGTTTGCTACGCATACATACATGTATAAATACATTGCATTGATACTTTTTGACTCACAAACCTAGTGTTTAGCAGTTCAAAGGCTTTTGATAGCCCGACCTATAATAGTGACTCATAAATCAGTGAAGGTTCAGTTAACTTTGACCAAAACAAATAGAGAACCTGGTGAATGAGAACCTGCCCTCAAAAATTGAAAAGTTAAAGGGGACCATGCCTGAGGCTTTAGAAGTCAATTAGCTATATTGTTGGAGACTAATATTAAGGCATTTGGTAGTACCAAGAAGCCAAAAAACAAAGGAAAGGCTAAGGTAGGCAAGGTAGGTTTTATTGAAGAAAAGATGGTAACTAATGATAATGAAGACTGGGATGCATACCTCTAAGATCAACAAGAAAAACAAAAAGAGAATAAGGTTGTGGAGAAGACTAAATCTACCAACATTGAAAAGATGATTGTTGACTTAGAAAAGAAGTTGAAGACTGAAGAAGTTTCAGAGGTAGATAAGCTATTTAAGGATGATGAGGGAATCCCTTGCAAATTGAAGATGCCTCCTTTCGTTAAATTTAAAGGAACAGGGAATCCTCACTTACATGTCAAGTAGCACATCACTGCCATGTAGTCTGCTAGAGCTAGTAAGGATCAAACCATGAGGCATTTCATGCTTTCTTTGGATTTTGTTGTGCAAAACTAGTTCAATACTTTGGAGGATAACACTCAAAGAGACATGGATTTGTTGTACAAAGCTTTCATCCAAAAGTTTGGGTACAACATTGAGTTAGAGGTAACCTAGATAGAGGTTGAGCCTATCAATGCAGAGACAGAATTAGGGATTTGTTGATTACATAAAGAGATGGAGAAATAAGGTAACCCATGCTTCAGGGTAAATATGAATGATAATCAAGGGCGCTTTACCCCATCTTCAAGAAAGAATGGCTTAGCCCCTTATAGGGGATTTCAAGGATCTTCTATTATAAGTCTTCAGTTGGAAGAATGAGAGAGGAAAAGGAACATATATAATGGAAAAGGAAGTAATAAATGTGGCTACCATTCCTGTGGACAAAGTCAAGAATACATTAGGATGAATGCAACAACTGAGCCGACAAAGAAGCATTAATTCTTAGAACTAGGGAACCCACTATCTTAGGTAGAAGAAGGGGTTATTGCATCGTTTAGGCCCTCGACCTTTGCCAAAAACTCTATTGTCCAATTTTGATACATAGGTTTTTTGTTAGTTCCATCAGGTGCAGGGTCATGAAATAAATCAATGTACATGAGTAAGGCATGAAATACAGAACCTCATTGACAATGGAAAGATCCTCACCTCTGATATGTCCAACTAAATGAAGCATTTTCCACTCCAACTCAATAAACTTTACTTGGCTTGAGTGTTGCTCATCTTATTTTTCTTTCTTTGGTTTTTCAAGGTAAATTTTTTTGGATAAATTACTTTTGTTGAATTTATAATTTTGTTAGTTTTATGCCATTTTAATGCTCAACCAATGTTGAATCTAGCTTGATATTCATAAATTATTGTATCTATGCATCATGATCTGAATGACTTTACTAGGCGACAGAATTATTTTGTACCATTAAGCTGTGTATACTTAGAGAGGGCTCCTGCATAAGTACCCATGTATAGTCAATCATAGAACATACTTTGACAAACTTTTGAGGCAAAATTGAACTCTGCTTATTTATGAGAGAGATGATCTAGGCAGTGTTTGGTAAGCCAATAACTAGTATCTACCTTGTTATCATCAATCTCTAGTTTTTCTTTTTGAGCCTTCATAGGATTTTAGCTTGCTTTTCTTGGTTGTAAACCCTGATAACCTAGCTTGAGCTAATGTGACACATGTGACAAGTCTTATTACCACTGAGCTACCAGGAAGCAAGAAGATTGAAGAAATGAATGCTTAGTCAAGGCCATAAGGAGAGTTGAAGTTTACCTAAACTAGGCCTAATATCTTAGATCTATTTCATCATTAAGATGGCATCAGGATAACATAATGATATGTCCTCATTAAAGCATACTCTTGCTACTCCATAGCCATAAGCATAGGATAGTATGAACAAGATGACTTTCTCAAATGTAGGACCTAAAAAATTCATGATAAAAAAAAGAGAAGAAAAAAAAAAGGAAAGCTTGCTAGGTTGAAAACCCAAAAGGGAGACCTAGCCAAAAATTAGAGCAGCGCGCTAGTTTTGAAAACCCAAAAGGATGGGCTAGGCAAAAACTAGAACTAAAAAAGGAGAAAATTATGAAAGTTTGGATTGAAAACCTAAAAGGGCAGTTCAAATAGCCAATAGAGTTCTTGTTGCCTGAAGCAGTAGAAGATTTTCGCTCAACTTATGATAAGAGTTTTACTTCACTTGAATTGGTCTAGCCCAATAAGAGACTCAACTAAAATTAGAAAAATAGGAGAAAGACTATCTTATCCAACACAACTCTAAGTCAGCAATCTTGAAAGTCTTAGACTTGATATTCCAAAAGGAGACAAGCACAAAATTATTAAATGCCATCTCCAAAAAAAATAGATCCTAAATAATAAAACAACAAGAAAAAAGAAAGAAAGAAAAAGAAGAAAAAAGAGAAGAAAGGAAAAAAAAAAAGAGAGAAAACAAAAAGAAGAAAATTGCAAAAGTAAAAGAAAAAAAATTAAAGATTGTCATAATCAAATCTATATTTCTGCCAATAAGATGGAAGAACATTCAATCTCTATCTTTTCATGAAGCAAGATAACAAGTTGCACAGAGTTTGAGAATGCTCCTAGATACCTATGGCTCCAACAGAATGTTTATAATATGAAGATTTGTTACCAATTTCACATTAGCTTAAATTTGAAAATGGCCTTCACTTAATCCATATCCTTTATAGACCCTATTTCAAGCTTTTTAAAGATCTATTAATCACTCTTGATAGGTGGATTCTATTAGTGGAGTTTGTTTAAATAAGCATGCATATGAGATAGACAATATCCTAACACAATGAGACCATCAGCCAAGTAATGTGTATGTGCCTCTCTGAAGTGCAAAGGCTCTTGCTCAAATGGAAATGATTCTCAAATTTAGTACCATAACTAAGGTTATGATGTTATAAATATGTTAATTTGAAAGACAAGTCCTTAGGTATATTGACACTGATTTGACAAAGCCAACATTTTGATTTCAATATTAAAATTAAATTTTCTCGTCGCTTGAGCCTTCAAGCATAAGAAAGTATGTTGCACTGTAGAACCTTAAAGGACATATTCGACAAAGATAGGTTGATGAAAGAATTGTTCAGAAGGTTATAAAGAAACTATCAACTTATGTGTTAAATCATGGTTTGAAATGGATCTCATGTGTCTCTGACTATCCTGCTTGTGCCCCTACTAATCATGTTTTCTATATCTTGAAGATGAAGCTATGGATGCTACATCTCCTGATAATCCAATGCAAGGCCTATACGAACATCTCGAAGGTGCCAACGGGAGTCCTATAGCCTATCACCTCATTTTGTGAGTTAGTATAATCACTATAAGTATCATTTATGTATAGCATGCATATATGCATATTTAAGCATATCACACTGCATTCTTATTTTCTTGTGTTGTCTATTACTTCTCACATTTGATACTTTATGAAGCAAATAATGAACAGAAGACATAGGGTAAGGAGGCATGAAAGGCCCATTGCTTTAGAAAGATCCAATCACTTTAAAAAATGGAGACGCATGCTCGTGCAAAGAATGAGACAAAACAAAAACATCAATTACAGCCTATATGGGAACAACATCATTGGTTTAAGGCTCTATAAGGGGGCAAATGTAATGTTTAAAATTTTAAATAGTGAACTTTTTAATTAATATTGATAATTGATGGTGTATAGAAATAAAAGTGACATGGATAAATGATATAAGTAGAAAATAATGAATAGTGGATCTCAAAATTTACTGAAGAAATTACTTTTATGATTTTACGGGACTAAAAATTGAATTATTATCAAAGGATAAGAAAAAGGGTGCATCATAGTTTAAATGAGATTGCCCATACTAGATTGAACTTGTTATATATATGTGTGTACAGTCTAGAATTTTTTTTTCTCTTCTCGTCTTTCTTCATCATCCAGGCCATCTACCACCACTATCATTGCTATGTGAACCATATAATTGAATAAATGTTTGATGCAGTTGATTTTTAATGTTTAAAGGTATAAGATAGCCTCTGAATCCCATCAAGGTGTGAAGGAACAAGTTACGTCCTCACACAGTGTAATATCCCAAATGATACCCTAAAATTTTGGAATGTTGATTGTTGAAATTGGATTATATGATTTTAAAGTGTATTTATAATTAAGTGAAAAGATAAGAGGAAGGAGTGTGTATATGTTATGTATATGGAGATATATATATTATATACAAGTCAATGAGTTTAATAGGTCAAAAGATATTTTATTATTTAAATGGATTTATTTAAGTTAGTAGAAGATGATGTAATTGGGTTATTATTTTATTAATTAAATACTTGGTGGAGAGTGAATTGGGGAAAGATGTTTTGGTTAAAAGAGAAGAGAGTGTGTGGTTGACTTTCATCTTCTTCTTTCTTCTCTTTGGCCGGCCACCATTATCAACCAAAGGAAAAGGGATTTTGTTGCTTCTAAACTTGAGAGATTGAAGGTTTTCAAGAGATCAAGTTGGGGTTTTAAGGATTTTCTTCACTTTTGGTAAGTTTCCAACTTGTTTATTTATTTTCTTTTGAGTTGTGTTTATGAGTTTGGTGACTGGTTGTTGTAGATGTGTTTATGGTTGTTTTTGTATATTTGAGGTTGTGTTGTTTTGTTAACTTTGATTTTGGGGTTGTATTGAAGAGAAAAGGGTTGAGTTTGGTGAAGAGACAAGTGTGTGGATTGTGCAAGATTGAGTAGTGTTATATGGTTGTGATTGTGTTTTGATGTTTTTAATTGAGTTGTTTTAAGGTTTACTCAAGTATTATAGGGGTTGTTGATGGTGTTTGATTGAGTTTATGTGTTGTTGATATGGTTATTAGAAGATGATTGTTAGATGTGGTGTTTTGGTGTCTATTTCAGGGTTTTTGGCCTGACACGCCCAGGAGCACATCCATGTCTTTGGGTGTGTCATTGGTTCTATTTTCTAGGTTGGTGACATGAGCAGTGACACGTCCATGTCGCTGAGTGTGTCATAGCTTTTGTGTTGTAGTAGCATTGACATGGCCAGTGACACTCCTATGTCACTAAGCTTGTCATAGCTTCTGTGTTGGAGGAGAATTGACACGTGCAGTGACACGCCCATGTCACTGAGCGTGTCAAAGCTTCTGTGTTGTGGGTTTAGGGCATGGTCAGGGACACAGCCGTGTTGTTCAGCATGTCAAGTGTAGAGTTTTCCCTAGATAGTTCTCTTCCTTATTCTCTTATGTGTATCACTAAGTGAGTGTTGTTAATAACATTTGGATTAGGTTTTGAAGAGATTTGAGCTTCCTTAATTCAAGTGTTGAGAGTTATCTTGGAGGAGGAAGTTGTTAGAGTGGTGTTGTTGCTCCTAAGTTAAGTACAAACTTTGAATTATTGCATACATTTACATGATATTGGGACTTAACACATTTAGTTGAGAAATGTGTTATGTTAATTGATATATTGTTGATGAATGAGTTATATGTTATGATATGCATAATGTGAATTATGTTGATGTATCAATGCAATTGAGTAATTTGTTGTATATGAAAAGAAATGTTGAATAAAGTGATATGATATGTGAAAACATAATGGAACAAATTGATATTGATATAAAAGAGAAGAATGAGAAAAGATGAGAAAATGATGATATAATAAGGCAATGTGCCTGGTTTGATTATGAAAAATGAAATGAGAAATGAATTGTGAAAGTATTCGATAATGAGATAAAAGAATTAATTGTGTGCTAGTATGTTATTCAATTTTTAGAGATCTGGGTGTGAGAGGGGATTTTTGCCCCCACTCCCGGTGGAATGGTTCTTGCGACTTCGGCACTGTATAGGCTCGGGGCCTTAGAGAACACGGACCTAAGTCTGGAGAAAATGGAGTCGCCACTTGGACCGGCCAGAAAAAAGAGAGGGGTGGATGACTCGATTCCTATGGAATCCCCAACCCCCTAATGGGTTCGGAAAGTTGGGTACGTGTGGGGAAGGTGAGAAATGGCCCAACACCCCCACAATAATTAAAATAAAGCATCGAGATATTGAATATCAAAATGATGTCCAAGCAAAACAAATAAATGGACACCCATCCGAAGATGGAAACATGTCCTTACATCTCATGCCTAAATAGGACACCCACCGAAAGGTAGAAACATGTCCTTTACATTGGTTCTAAAATAAAAAAGCAATTTAAATTACATGATATTTAACGAATGAGGTACCTACCAAGTGGAAACATACCTCTTACAATATTTGCAAATCTAAATAAATTGATAAAAGTAAATAATCATTCATCATAAATAAATCATTCATCAAAGGTATTAAACATCAATAGAAAGTAAACATCTATCCATGATAAATTAAATAAACCAAACATTTAGCTTAAATAAATTAAAGCATATAAAATAAATCAAAGCATAATCAAATATAAAATTGAATAAGGCAAATAAAGATTCAAAATAGGGCTACTATTTCTATTTAAGTTTCTTTATTTCATGTGTTTGGAATTCATGAGTTTAAGCTAATGTGAGTTTTAATGGAATTAAAATGGATTAAAGTTTTTATTATTTAAAAAGTTGGTAAAGTTCTTTGATTCAATAAATTAGGGTTTGAGATGTATAATCATGAAATTAGGTTTTGGACACTTTAAAACATTTAGATTTATGATTTACGGTCACTGGATTGTGTTTTCTAAGCTTACTATATAGAATTAGATCTACATGATTTTAAAGTTTTAAAGAATTAGGGTTTAGAAAACTTTAGGGTTTAGATTTTAAGGGAATTAGGTTTCACTGTTTTGGGTTTGGGAGTTGAATAAGGGTTTAGTGTTTTAGAATTAGGGTTTTCGGAGAATACATTAGGTTTTTAGGATTTGAAAATCAATTGATAATTTTATGAAACTTTATGAAAATAAACCAAATGATTTAAAGTTTATGGAAGCAGAAAAAATAGTTTTTAGAGATTTTGGAAAGAAACAAATTTAATTTATGATTTTGAGAATTTGGAAAGCAAATTAGGGTTTTGAGATTTTGAAGAAACAAAAATAATAATTTTAAGCTTTTTGGAAAACAAAGCAACGAATTAAGGTTTTTAAACTTTAGAAAAGGGGAATTAAGGTTCTAGGGTTTTTGAATTAAAAGAAACAATTAGATGATTTAAGTTACTGTGAAGAAATTAGACAATTGATGCACACCTCCGTTTGTTGGTTGCACCAAAAATTTCTTCTTGGATGAACAAAATCAAAGACAAACTTTGCTGCCTTTGATGGATTGAATTGTTGTTTGCTCTCTCAAAACAAAAAAATCAGATTGATTCAAAGCCTTTCCTACTCATTTTCGGTCTCAATTTTTCTCCCAATTTTTGTTTGATTTCCTCCTTTTTTTCCTCCTTTTTTCTTTGTGTTGTTTTAGTCCTTATTTTTAGAAGATTTCTATGATTCATTCTAGTTATTCGCGGAATATAACATTCATTAAGAAAAGGAAACTGAAACCTAATTGTATTAGTGTGAGCGGGGATTTTCGCCCCCACTCCCAGTGGAATGGTTCTTGCGACTTCGGCACTGTTTAGGCTCGAGGCCTTAGAGAACACGGACCTAAGTCCGGAGAAAATGGAGTTGCCACCCAGACGGGCCGGGAAAAAGAAAGGGGTGGATGACTCGATTCCTAAGGAATCCATAACCCCTTAATGGGTTCGAAAAGTTGGGTACGTATGGGGAAGGTGAGAAATGGCCCAGAACCCCCACAACGCCCGGTTCATTGGAACCGGCCTCCTTTACAAGTCTTAATATTATAAAATTCTTAAATATAACAATATTATCCATACTGCACACAATAAAAAGAAAGCATCATTATATTAAAATCAAAGCAATGTCCAAACAAAATAAAACAAATAAATGGACACCCATCCAAGGATGGAAACATATCCTTACATCACATGCATAGATAGGACACCCACAAAAAAGGTAGAAACATGCCCTTTACATAGGTTCTAAAATAGAAAAGCAAATTAAATTACATGATGTTTAACTAATGAGGTACCCACCAAGTGGAAACATACCTCTTACAACTTTTGGAAATCTAAAATTAATTGAAATATCAATAAAATCATTCATCATAAATAAATCATTCATCAAAAGTATTTAAAAATCAATAAAATAACATCCATCCATGATAAATTAAATAAATCAAGTATAGAAATTAAATAAATTAAAGCATAAGAGATAAATCAAGGTATAAGTAAATATGGAATTAAATAAAGCAAATAAAAGTTCAATTATGGCTACTATGACTTTTTATGGAATTAAAATAAATTAGGGTTTTATGTTTTAAAATATTGGTAAGACTCTTTGATTAACTAAATTAAGGTTTGAATGATGAAATCATGAAACTAGGGTTTTAAATACCTTAAAATACTTTAATTTGTGATTTTTGGTTTATTGAACTTTAAACTACTGTGTAATTTTTGAGTTTTTATATTTTTATGTTTTTTAATGTTTTAAAAGGATTAGGGTTCATAAAAATTATGGTTTAAGGTTTTAAAAGGATTAGGGTTCATTACTTTAGGTTTAAAAGTTGAATTTTGGATTTTAGGGTTTTAGAATTTTGGTCATGGGTAATGGAGAATTTTTAAGGTTTTAGAAATCAATTTGATATTTTATGAAGTTTTATGAATTTAAACAAAAGGATTGAAGTTTTTATAAGTAGAAAAGATGTTTTTTAAGGCTTTTTGAATGAAATAGAACCTACTTTAAAATTTTAATAGAAATAAAATTTGATTTTGGTTTTGTTGAAAAATATATTCAATTAAAGTTTTAAGATTTTTAAGAAGAAAAAATAACAATTTTAAGTCTTTTTAGAAAATAAGGTCACGTTTTAGTGTTTTAACTTTGGAAAACTAAATTAAAGTTCTAAGATTTTAACATTTGAAAAACACAAAAAATCCTAATTTAGCTACTGTGTAAAAAATTAGAATTTAGAATTTAGAATTTAGAATTCATACCTTCTTTTGTAAGTTGCTCCAAAATTGCTTCTTCTAGGATGAACTAGCCCTAAAGACAAGCCTTTTTTGCCTTTGGAATCCCTTTTTTGTGATGCTGCTGTTCCAGAGAAGATTTAAATTGAATTTCTTCTTTTCCTTCCTTGATTTGGTTTCAAACTTTCCAAACTCCCTTTGGATTTCCTCTCTCTCGGCCACCCTTAATTTCAATGCCTTTGGTCCTTATTTATAGTGGTTTAAGGTTATTTATTTCTAATTAATTAAGGTAAGTAATATTAATAAAAAAAGAAATTAAAACCAAATTGGATTATGTTTCAAAAAAATTGCGTTAAAAAATTTGCGCTGGCAAAAACTGCAGTGCTGGCAAAAAAGTTATTTCTTCCGCAGGAACTTCCTGCGGGCAAAATAACTCGCCAGCAGGAAATCCCTGCGGGCGAAACGCCCACAGGCCTGCGGGTGAGCTGATGGGCCCGCGCGACCACTTTTTGCTGCCGAATTTTTTTTCGACTCTGATTTTTATTTGTTTATTTTTATTTTTTATTAATAAAAATTAGATAATAAAGCAAAAACTATTTAATTAAAATTATTTTGGACCAAACTAGACAACAATAAAACATTTTGGACTAAATAAAGCATATTGGATCGGATTCGGTAAAAAATTAAGGGTCTACAGTTTGCCCCCTGCTTGAATGATCTGAAACCTTAGTGAAAGAGAGTGAAAAGTAATAAGACTTAATTTTTGAAATGGCGACTTGTTTTGGGTACTGGACCTGAGAGATTTGGACACTCGATCCTAAACTAGACTTGGATACTCGATCTTAAATCGAATTTGGATACTCGATCCTAAATTGGATTTGGATACTCGATCCTAACTAGATTCAGACACTCGATCCTAACTGGAATTGGGTACTCGATCTTAAACTGGATTTTGGATACTCGATCCTAAACTGGATTGGGATACTCGATCCGAAACTGGCTTTGGATACTCGATCTTAAACTAGATTTGGATACTCGATCCTAAACTGGCTTTGGATACTCTATCTTAAACTGGATTTGGATACTCGATCCTAAACTGGATTTGGATACTCGATCCTAAATTGGATTGGGATACTCGATCCCAACTGGATTTGGATACTCGATCCTAAACTGGCTTTGGATACTCGATCCTAAACTGGATTGCGATACTCGATCCTAAGCTAAATTTGGATGCTCAATCCTAAGCTGGATTTGGATACTCGATCCTAACTTGGATTTGGATACTCGATCCTAAATCGGATTTGGATACTCGATTCTAAATTTGATTGGGATACTCGATCCTAACTGGATTTGGATACTCAATCCTAAATTGGATTGGGATACTCGACCCTTGTCACATCCAAAAGGCTAGATAATCGAGTAATAGGCAAGAAGGACATGAACGAGTGGTCAAATAGAGGCTCGGGATAGTCAAATATGAAATTGGTGTACACAGTGAAGCTGACGGGACCTAATTGAAAATTTTTTTTAAGAGGCTGAGGACCTAAAGGTACTTTTCCAAAAAGTTACGTCGGTTCTTAATAGTGCCCATAATGGATGTAATAGATGTGTTCTCGGGATTTATCAGGTCGTAACGGTGGCGCACGATTTTTCCCGAATACGCACGGTTTGAAAGTTACGGATGATTTTGCAACAAGGGCATTTTGGTCATTTCTATCGGAGTGGAAATTTTGTAAATAGAACCAAGTTGAGGGGGTGAAAATATGAATAAAAGGAAGCCTAATGGCTTGCCAAATAAATAGATAAAAGAAGAAGGCAAGTGGACCAATTAAAAGTGGCCATTTTTGCTATAAGGTGTACCAATTGGAAGTCAACATCTATACCAACATATTTTCACCACTTATGGCTGCCATTTGGATCAAAATAAGCTAAAGAGAGAAAATAAAAGCCCTCTCTTACATGGTGAACTCGTCCAAACCATAAGAGAAGGAAGAAGGAGGTGATTTTTCCAAAGTTTAAGGCTTTTGGTTGAAGATTTTGGTGACAAACAAGATTACAAGGTAAGAGAAACCTATCTCTAGTTTTAATTTCACGGATTAATGGTTAATTTAAGAGATTGAAATTAGGGTTCATGTAGCTAGATTTGAAGAAAATTCAAGAAATAAATATTTGAAAGATTTGATGAAAGAAATAATGGTGTTAAATGGTGAAAATAAGCTAGCAACCATTAGAAAAATCATAAGATAAGACTATGTCTATACCTAGGGTTCTTACCTTTGTATATGTGATGTTAAATTTCATAGGAAATCAAGGAGACAAGGAAGGAAAGGAAGTGATAGAGAATAAGGACTAAGAAATAGTAAGGTTTGGTACTTTAACCATTGAACTCCTTTTGAAATTTTTCTGTTTTACAATTAGTAAAATGCTGTGACTTGTATGATTTTTAATTAAATATAGAAAACTTATCTTCAGTTTAATTTTTGATATGTTGTGTCTCAATGAGTATAGCATGACTGAAAAATATGTGAGTTGAATTTGGAATGGTTATGATTTTGGAAAAATTATTTTTATTAGACCTGTTCCAGCAGGTACCTTGACTGAGACAGCCATCTTTCTGGATTTTTAATAAAATGTAGAAAACTAATATCCAATTAAATTTTGGATATGTTGTTTTTTAGTGAGTCTAGTATTTGAAAAAAATAATTTGGAACCACATTGATTGAATTTAATTTACGGAATTCACAAAATTCAGAACTGCTGCAAGGATACAGGGCAACTGGAGCAGTCTGGTTGGGTGAACTAGTTGACCAAGATTTTGTGTCCAGTTTGATATAAAATTTTAAAGGAATGATTTTAAGATGCAAAAATAAATTCTGTAAAAAGTTTAGATTTTTTAGCTAAGTGGATTATTTTATAAAAATTTTCTAAAACAAGGATCAAGTTGGGTCAAGAACTAGAGTTTATTGTTCATATGGTAATTTTTCATTATTAACTTGGTCAAAAACTTGGTGTGGGTGTTTTATCATTTTATTTTTGGTATTGAGTTTAAGTATGAATATGAAGAATAAATTAGATTGAAAAGAGGAGAAAATCAGTCTGAATTTCATAACCGTGATAAAAGTCACGTGATGGAATACATGTTCGTTATCATGTGAATATATAGATAAGGTATGTACGTGGGGAATACGTGTATATATGGTATATATATGCGTGTATATGGTATATATGTGAATACATATGATACATATGTGAGTATATGTGGTATTTATGTAAGTATATATTGTATATACATGGAGAATATGTGGTATATATACGAAGTGAATGGATATATATGAAATGTTATAAATGCTCTACTCGGCAAATGGGTAAAACCGGTCTGGAATGGGGGTTTGGCATGCCATCCTACCGGCAGTACTGTCTTAACGACTTCGGTCTGGATATTACTTACGCGCGCGTGGTTATATCATGTGAGGTCAAGATCATGGAAACTAGTCGTCTGAGACCAAGACCACGCAGTTATATTGTATATTCCATATCGTGTGAGACCAAGACCATGGCAATTAGTCGTGTGAGGTCAAGACCACGTGTAACTCTATACGAGGCCTCATTTTAAGATCGGTGTATTCATAATTACCTAGTGGAGCAGATTAACTCATAATTATAATGAAGTTATATTACATGTTGTTTACATACAGAATGTGAATCTTAACTTAATTAGAAAATATAAATATGAAGATTGTATGAAAATAGTTTAATTATGCAATATTCTAATTTTATATGTGTTTCAACAACCTTCCTTGCACCATTTATATTCGGCAGTTGGTAAAGTACCCACTGGGCAATAAGTTGCTCAGCGAGTTATATGTCTAACTCGCAGGTAGTGGATAGAAGATCAGCATTTTTGCAGCAGCCCGCACCAGCTCGACGGCGAATAGGGTAGGACTTTTGACATAAAATAGTAGTATGGCATGTACGTTATATCTATTGTAAAGGTTTGTTAAACATATTAAGTATTATGGTGTATGTAACAAGAGAATAAACAATAGTATGTTAATGAAACTTAGCAAATGATATGTGATCTTGAGAAACGATATAGAAGTGTGAAATTTTCTTACAGGGTGTAGTTGAGGATATAAGGGAGATTATTATTGGGAGTGTTCTTGAGTTGAATTGTGAACAAAAGTGTTTTAAAAAAAAATCAAAAAAATCAGTTTTGGTGACACTTGGGAACCCGCTTTTTAGGGGAAACTCTGCCCAATTTTTCAAAAATTTTTTCATAAGAATTCTGAATTAAGACATTGTAACCAGAGCTCGCATCCCGATGTGACATTCCTCCCCAGCTTATTCATAGGTTGGGAAGGGGTGTTACAACCCTAACTTGGATTTGGATACTCGATCATAAATCAGATTTGGATACTCAATCCTAAATTTGATTGGGATACTTGATCCTAACTTGATTTGGATACTCGATCCTAAACTTGATTGGCATACTCGATCCTAACTTGGGTACTTTGACTCAAGATTTGAATTAATTTTGACTTAATTTGGGTACTTGGACCCGAGGTTAGATTTGATTTGGGTACCTAGACCCAAGAATGAGTACTTGGATCCGAGAATGAATTTGACTAACCTTTTAGTTGGGAAGTCTGACTGCTCTGGCTGTTTTATGCATTGTGATTCTTCACCATCAAATTGGATCTTCATTCTTTCAGACCGGGTCTTTATCCTTAAAAATTAATCTTCATCCTTTGAGATCAGGTCTTTACCTTTGAAACATTGATCTTTATCCATTGGAGGTCGGGTCTTTACCCTGGCTTCAGCTCTTTTAGCTCGATTGATCTTTCGTCTTTTGCATCTTCATTCTTTTGAGAGT
Source organism: Garcia nutans (assembly GCA_947685225.1). Taxonomy (NCBI): domain Eukaryota; kingdom Viridiplantae; phylum Streptophyta; class Magnoliopsida; order Malpighiales; family Euphorbiaceae; genus Garcia; species Garcia nutans. The sequence continues at coordinate 43,218,151 of CANTUV010000031.1, forward strand.
TCTAATTGTTCCATTCTTTTGTTCTTCCTTTTTTTTGCAAAGATTTAGCTATTTTTAGTTGGACCTTATATCATCTCCTTGCCCCCCTGTGTGGCAAAATATTTGTAAGTGAGTTTAAAAATATTTGGTATATAAACTTAAAAAATTGAAAAGGAGAAACTTTGCCCCCTGTGTAGGCTCAAACCAAAGATTTTATCCATGCAAGCTTTGATTGATGTTTTTGCCATCTTTTTCTTCGCATAAACATGCATTTCTTCTCTTTGCATGATTGCTGGAGCTTTCTCAAGCAATGGGCTTTCTATGCCCCCCTGATATGATATCTTCTTTTGATTGCTTGCTGTTCATTTTGCCAAAGAACACAAGACAAGAAAGTGCGATGTGATATGCTCATGTATGCATGATATGCATGAATAATACTTACAGTTGTTCCATTGACTCACAGACTGAGGTGATCAGCAGAAGTGTTCTCATTGACTCCTTTTGACGTTTGTTCAAGTCTTGCAAGGAATGCTCGAAAGCTTTTGCATTTGTAGTTTTCATCTTCAAGATGTTGAAAACATGAGTGGTGGAGACCCTGAGAATCAGAGTCAGGGATGTATCCATTTCAAACTATGTCTTTAGCATGTCTTTGCCAATAATCATTTTCTTTGCCCAATGTGTCCTTTGGAGGTTCAACATACTTCCCTTAACTTGAAGGCTTTGTATGACAAAACATTTTTTGAATTTTTTTTGAATTTTAATTTTGAAATCAATGTTTGCTTTGCCAAATTAATGTCAATGTACCTCTGGACTTAATATTCCAAATTAGCATATCTATAACATGATAACCCTAGTTACCATACTAAACTCGGGAATTATTTCTATTTAAACAAGAATTGTTGCACTTCAGATAGGCACATACACATTGCTTGGCCAAAGGTCTCATTGAGTTTAAATACTGTCTATCTCATATGCATGCTTATCCAAATTATCTCCACTAATAGTGCTTATCCAAACTATCTCCACTAATAGACTATACCTACCAAGAGAGATCAACAGGCTTTGATAGGCTTGAAATGGGGTCTATGAGGGAAACAGGCTTAAGTGAAGGCCATTTTGAGATTGGAGCTGGTGTGACACAATGGACAAACCTTCACACTACAAATTTCTTGTTGGAATTTTAGGCATCTTGGAAACAATCTTGCTAGTCTCTAAATTCTTTCTATCTTCTTGACATGAAGCTGCATCTTGATCAGGACAGTCTTTGCCCTTGCAAAAAGTTTAAGACCCAAATTCCTTTCTTTTCTTCTTCTCCCTTTTCTTTATTTCTCTTACTCTTCCCTTTTCTTTCTCTTTGTTTTCCTTAATCTTCCCTTTCTTTGAGCATTTTATCATTCTGTCCTTCTTTCTTGTTGGACTATCAAGTACAAAACTTTCAAGAACTGGATGGTCTCCCTCCTTTTCTCCAATATTGATTGAATCTTTGGTTGCATTGGGCCAATTCAAGTAAAAATATCTTTATGAACCAAATGGAAGCCTTTTGCTGCTTTAGGTAAAAGATAACTCAGTTGGCTTTATGAACCCCTTTTTAAGTTTTATCTTTTTTTTTATTCTTTTTCTATTCTTTTCTTTCTTTCTTTTCTTTTTCTATTCTCTTTTTTCCTTTTTTCCTTTTTTGGTTGTAGCTCAAACATAGTTGTCTTGTTTGTACCAACTTGGGCTTCCAATAATGGATGAGTGGAGTAACATAAATCTTCTTTAATAGGGATAAAGCATTTGTTACTCTAATGTTGATGTTGTCTTGATATATTGGAGACATTAAGGGAACTTCAACTACCCTTAAGGTTTTGAGAACATCAACTATCCTTATGGTCTTGAAAACATCAACTACCCTTATGGTCTTGAGAACTTCAACTATCTTCATAGTCTTGACTATATATTTCTTTCTTTGATCTTCTTGCCTTTTCACCTTTGTGATCATAAGACTTGTCAAAAGTATCACAACAGCTCAAGGTAGGTTGTTGAGGTTATATGCCAATGAAAAGAAAGCTAAAATTTTATGAAGGCTCAAAGGGACAACTAGGGATTAATATTTAATTGGGTGGATACTAGTCGTTGGCTAATCAAACAATGCCTAGATCATCTCTCCCTTAAATAAGCAGAGTTCAATTTTGCCTCGAAAGTTTGTCAAAGCATGTTCTAAGACTGATTAGGACCTATACAAAGGTAATTATGTAACACCCCTACATCCTGTACACGCACACTATAAAACACCATAATGTAATATACGTACACTGAATATAGGGATGCATATTTACATATATGAATACATTCAAATCCATATTTACATATATGAATACATTCAAATCCATATTTACAATTATACATATATTTACATTAGAATCAAAACTTTACAAAATATAAAGAAGTTATACATGATTGGCAGCTCTTCTCTGATCTTTAAGTCCCAAAAATAAAATCTTCAATGCATAGTCTCACTCTGTCTCGAGGAACTCTCGGGTTCAACTCTGTCATGTGCGCGATCAATCACTATCGTGCTAAGCCAACGGCTTAGTAGTACATAGTATACTAACTTTATGCTTTAATGAAATGCAATGTCACACATTTTAATAATAAAGACAACATCATAGATGGAAAACTAATATCACACCTTTATATTCCATAAATCATTCACATATAAACATATCACATTTCGAAGTCCTTCCATAGATTTCATTATTCAATTATTTTACCATTAATGAATCACATTCAAACAAAGACAAGCATGGGCCCAAAAACACTAATATGTCATTCAATTTTCAGAGTTAATGCTTTGGTTTAATTATCACATTCATCATTATCATAATCCCAACTAGGCTTCAAGGATTAGGTTCAACCAAGCTTCAAGGGGAACAAAGCATGCTAAGTATCAACCCAACTTGGCTTCAAGAACCAACCCAACCTAGCTTCAAGGGTTGTAACATCTCAATTAGGCTTCAAGGACTAGACCCAACCAAGCTTCAAGGGGAGTAAAACATGTTAAACTTCAACCCAACTTGGCTTCAAGGATCAATTCCAACCTAACTTCAAGAGATTGTTACTATTAGGCATGCCACCAATCAACAAAACTCTGAAAATGGAATAACACATTAGCCACACAATTCATTTATTATTTCATTGTCAATTCTCATCACCATCTAAGCAAACATGCCCCACATATCTCAATTGAATCATCATAGCCAATCACAATGGCTTCACATCACATTTGACTTATCATGGCCAATTACAATGGCTTTATATTCCATCACATCTCAGTCTACATTATAGCAATTCATCTTTGAAATACACAATCAATTACATCATCATATTGCATTTTACAAAGTTCACATTGTATAAAACATAACATTATTTATATATATCAACAATGCAATAAGATTCCTTAGTACATTCATACTCAAATGTATAAGTTCCAAAATCACATGAATGTATGCAATAATGCAATATTTGTACTTACCTCAATAACAATTCACACAACTCTAAACACTTCCTTTTCCAAGATTCTTTTACTTCTTAGATCAATGGCAAATCCCTTTCTTCAAGACCTAATCCAAAAATAATAACATACACTTGCTTAGGGATACATATGAGATAATCAAGTTAAGAGTTAACTAGGGCAAACCCTAAACATGACACGCTCAACCACACAGGCGTGTCCCTGACCGTGCCCTAACTCCACAACACAGAAGCTTTTACATGCTTAGAACCACGGGCGTGTAACTGGGCGTGTAATACATTCTGCCTCTCAAAAATATCAACACGTCCAACATCATGAGCGTGCTCATAGCCGTGTCAATTCTCCAATCTCACAGTAGCTATGACATGCTCAATAACACGGGTGTGTTACTGGTCGTGTCAATCCTACTGCCACCAACACAATTGACACGCCTAAGAATCTGGACGTGCTCATGGGCGTGTCAGGCCAAAAACCCAGATTCCAGCCAAAACAACAAAACACCCAACAAAACACTTCTTTTCACCAACCACTTCAAACAAACGTAACAAAACATACCCAAAAACCATCTTAAACTTACAAAATCACCAAACACAACTTCACACCTACATCAAACACAAATCACAATATCATCACAAACACTACACACAAATACAACACCATCTCTTCCAACTAACTTACTCTTTTCTTCAATCCATCCTTAAAATCCATAATCAATCTAATCAAACACTCTTAAACCTATCACAATCAAACAACACACCCTTAAATAATCTATCAAACTCAAACATAACTTCAAATAAGCAAAGAAATCAAAAGAGGACTTACCAAAGTAATGAAACTTCTTGAATCACCAACTTGAGATCTTCCTTCAATTTGAGCTTAGAACATTCAAATCCTCTTTTGCTCTCTTGCTTTCTCTTATCTTTGGATGAGCCGGCCACACCATGGAAAAGAAGAAAAGAACATAAAGAAACAAAGTCAAACTTCTCTTTAAATCTCCACCAAGTATTCCAAAACAAGGAATTACTTAAACACCCTCTTACAATTAGTTTTAACTTCCTTTAAAACACTTGCCCTTTTTAATAATTTCACAAATCACAAATTAAAATATCTTCTTCCCTTGACCACCCGTTGGACTTGCATATATGTTATATATATTGCCATATATACAACATATTCATTCCCTCTAAACAATCTTTTCCTTTCCAAAACACATATACATTTGATTCAAATCAATCAACATTATATTAAAACTTCTAGGGCATACTTTGGGATATTACAATTCTCCCCTCTAAAAAGAAATTTCGTCCTCGAAATTACTTGATATTAAGTCTGATATAGTTGAGGATACTGATCTCGCATTGTTTGTTCACTTTCCCATGTTGCCTCTTCCTTTGCATGATTCTTCCACAAAATCTTCACAAGTGGCACTTTCTTATTTCTCAACTCTTTCACTTCATGTGCCAAAACAACAATTGGTTCTTCTTCAAATGTCAGATCTGAACTCACTTCGATAGATTCAATTGGCAAAACATGAGATGGATCCGACCTGTACCTCCTCAACATAGAAACATGAAATACATTATGGATCCTATCCAACTCAGGTGGCAAAGCAAGCAGATAAGCAATTGGTCCAATTCTTTCCAACACTTCATACGGTCCAATGAAACGAGGACTCAGCTTTCCTTTCCGACCAAATCTCAAAATCTTCTTCCAAGGAGACACTTTCAAAAATACTTTATCTCCAACATTATACTCAATGCCTCTCCTCTTCAAATCTGAATAAGATTTCTGTCGGTCTGAAGCTGCTTTCAACCCTTCTCGAATCACTTTCACTTTCTCTTCAGTTTCTTTAACTAAATCAGGACCGATTAACTTACCTTCACCAAGTTCACTCCAACATAGAGGTGTTTTACACCGTCTATCATACAATGCTTCAAATGGTGCCATACCAATGCTAGATTGATGACTGTTATTGTAAGCAAATTCCACAAGTGGTAAGAATCTATCCCAACCTCCAGAGAAATCAATGACACAGCTTCTCAACATGTCCTCGATAATATGTATTACTCTTTCTGACTGCCCATCTATCTGCGGATGAAAAGCAGCGCTAAAGTATAGTCGAGAACCCAAAGCACCATGTAAACTCTTCCAAAACCTTGAAGTAAACCGGGGATCTCGATCAGACACTAAAGAAATTGGGACACCATGCAACTTCACAATCTCATGAATATACAGCTCAGCTAACCTCTCCAGAGAATAATCCATCCGAACCGGAAGAAAATGAGCTGTCTTAGTCAACCTATCAACAATCACCCAAATAGCATCATGCTTTCTTTGTGTCAATGGTAGACCATACACAAAATCCATTGTCACTCTTTCCCATTTCCATTCAGGCACTGATAAAGGTTGAAGCAACCCTGTTGGAACTTGATGCTCAGCTTTTACCCTCTGACATGTGAGACATTTGGATACAAACTCCGCTATGTCTCGCTTCATACCGGACCACCAGTAATACTGCTTCAAATCATGATACATCTTTGTAGTGCCCGGATGCATAGCAAATACTGACTGATGTGCTTCTTCTAAAATAATCTTTCTCAAATTAGCATCATCAGGTACACACAATCTGTTCTTAAACCAATGACTCCCATCACTTCTCACAATAAAGTCTTGACTCTTTCCATTCTGGCAATCTGAAACAATCTTTTGAATCTTCTCATCAACCAATTGAGCCTCTTTAATCTGATCCAAGAATACCGGTTTCAATTGCAACTGTGCCAACGATGCACCATCATCACAAGATACAAAGCTAGCATGCAACGCTCTCAACTCAACAAGTAACGAGAGCGAATAAACAGTCAAACCTGCTAAAGACTTTCGACTCAAAGCATCAGCAACAACATTTGCCTTACCAGGATGATAATCAATCAAACAGTCGTAGTCTTTAATCAACTCCAGCCATCTCCTTTGTCGAAGATTGAGCTCTCTTTGAACACCCAAATATTTCAAACTTTTGTGATCCGTATAAATAAAACATTTCTTCCCATATAAATAGTGTCGCCAAATCTTCAATGCAAACACAATGGCTGCTAACTCTAAATCATGGGTCGGATAATTGAGCTCATGCGGTTTCAACTGTCGAGAAGCATAAGCTATAACTTTACCTTCTTGCATCAGAACACAACCCAAACCACTATGTGAAGCATCACTGTAAATCACATATGGTTTATCTTCCACAGGTAAAGTAAGAACAGGCGCTTGATTCAACATTTCTCTCAACTATTCAAAGCTAGCCTGACACTGATCTGTCCACGTAAATCTAACTCCCTTTCGAAGTAATCTGGTAAGTGGAGTAGCTATCAAAGAAAATCCTTCCACAAATCGTCGGTAATAGCCTGCCAAACCCAGAAAACTTCTAACTTCAGTCACAGACTTTGGTGGACTCCAATTCAAAATAGCTTCAACTTTACTCAGATAAACTCTAATACCCTCTGCTGAAACTATATGACCGATAAAAGTTACTTGGTCAAGCCAAAACTCACACTTCAATAGTTTAGCAAACAATTGCTTCTCTCTCAAAATTTGCAGCACAATCCGCAGATGCTTGTCATGCTCCTCCTTATTGCGCGAATACACCAAAATATCATCAATAAAAACTACCACAAACTGATACAAATAGGGCCTAAACACTCTATTCATCAAATCCATAAAAGCAGCAGGTGCATTCGTCAAACCAAAAGGCATAACTAGAAACTCATAATGCCCATACCTTGTGCGAAAGGCTGTCTTAGGAACATCTTCAGCTCTAACCCTCAACTGATGGTACCCTGATCTCAAATCAATCTTGGAAAACACTGCTGCACCCTTCAATTGATCAAAGAGATCATCAATTCTAGGCAAAGGATATTTATTTTTAATAGTCACCTTGTTCAATTGCCTATAATCGATACACAATCTTATAGTACCATCTTTCTTCTTCACAAACAGAACAGGAGCTCCCCACGGTGAAACACTAGGGCGAACAAACCCTTTATCCAACAACTCCTGCAACTGCACCTTCAATTCTCTCAGTTCAGCAGGTGCCATTCTATAAGGAGTAATAGAGATAGGAGTGGTACCAGGCAATAATTCAATACCAAACTCCACCTCTCTCTCAGGAGGCAACCCTGGCAACTCCTCTGGAAACACATCCGGGAACTCAGCAACTGTGGCAATGCTATCAATAGGGGAACCCTTCACTCTAGTATCCACCACATGAGCAAGATAGGCTTCACACCCTTTTCTAATTAACCTCCTAGCTGCAACAGCTGAAATAAACAAGGATGCTAGCTGTCCCTGCTCACTAGATACTATCACCATTCCACCATCACCGGTTCTCAAAGTAACACATTTCTTTTGACAGTCTACCACAGCTCCATGTCTAGATAACCAGTCCATGCCTAGGATCAAATCATATTCCTTAAAAGGCATTTCAATCAAATCTCCACGAAACTCCTCACCTTGCACCACTACTGCACTATCTCAGTGCACCTTGCTAACAATCACACTATGCCCTAAAGGATTTGTCACCAATACATCAAATCCTAGGGATTCAGCATGCAATTCAGACACAGGAAAAACAGATGCACTAATATATGAATGAGTAGATCCTGGATCAATCAAAGCAAGTACTGAAATACCAAATAAAGAGAAAGTACCCGCTATGACTGCTGAAGCATCTGGCTGCCTCTGCATCACATAAATCCTCTGAGAAGATCCAGCCTCCTCTGGTCTACTCTCCCTGGATGTAGAACCTCCTCTATGACTGAACCCAGATCTGCCTCCTCTGCTAAAACTTCTGCCTCCTCGACCTCCCCTCACACTAGGTCGGGAAACTGCAGAATCTACCGACATCTGCTCCTGCCTCTCAGGACACTCTCTAACAAAATGATCAGGTGATCCACATCTGAAACATACCCCTGCTACACCAGTCTTCCAATAAGTACCACCATGTGGCCTACCACAATGAATACATATGGGTGGAGTGGATCTCTGAATCACTAGGGTCGGAGCACTCGCCACTGAAACTGTACGTCTTGATCTCTGTCTCTGAAACTGTACTAACCTACCAGCTGGCCTCTGACTCCTACTAACCTGAGGAACAAAACTTCCTTTACCTCTCTTTACAGATGAAGACCCTACTTCAAACAAGGGTCTCCTAACCCGGATCTCTTCCTCAGAAGCAGCTGCTGCAATGCCCTGAGCTCTCTCCACACTCCTAGTTGCTGCAACAAGCTGGGAAAAATCATGATATCTAGATCTAGCCACAAGACACATAATAGAGGGCCTCAATCCCTCTTCAAATCTCCTGCACCTATCAATCTCATCAGATATAATACCCCCAGCATAATGGCTCAACCGGATAAACTCAACATCATATTCTGTTACAGTCTGGTGGTCTTGCTTCAAACTCAAAAACTCCATCTTCTTCACATCTTTATAGTCCCTCGGAGTATACTTCAATTCAAACTCTCTTAGAAAATCAGTATAGGACAATGTAGGTGGATCATCCATAGCATGAGGCACTGTCTTCCACCAATCATAGGCATCCTTCTGTAACAATGATCTTGCATAATCAAATTTTTCTTCTGGAGTGGCTTGCAACTGAATAAATATTCTCTGTACTTTATCTAGCCACTGCTCAGCTACAGCTGGATCAATAGTACCCAGAAAATCTTCAGCTCCATACTTCCTTAATTTATCGTAATGTCTCAATGATACCAAAGGCTGTGGGGGTGGTGGCGGTGGTTGCACTGGTGCTTGCCTCAATATCTCTACCACAAGCCTAAGCCAAACTGGCGGAACCTCCTCACCAGCTGGTCTCCCTGACACAGAAGCAGGTACCTATCCAGCACTATCCACTCTAGCTCCCTCTCTAAACTCATCAGAAGCTACACTCTCCGCACTACCCTCTACTGACTGAAGTAAGTGAGGATCCATCACAACCTATATCTGCAAACACAGCAGAATACATCTCATTAAAGATCAGAGACTGCAAATACCAAACATGTATATTATTCAAAAACTAACTTTTAAAATCAAAATATTATTTTTCTTACATTTTACCTAGGTTGAGAATCTTAAACCTAGGCTCTGATACCAAAACAATTGTAACACCACGACATCCTGTACACGCACACTACAAAACACCACAATGTAATATACGTACACTGAATATAGGGATGCTATGGTTTTCTTTAACATTTAAATCATTTTAAATGATAGGATATTCTTTCTCATTATACATTATAGAAATAAAGTAATTAACTTGTAATATAAAACTAAATAGATATATATATGTTTACTTAATACGCAGCGGAATTTACAAAATATTTACATATATGAATATTCAAATCCATATTTACAATTATACATATATTTACATTAGAATCAAAACTTTACAAAATATAAAGAAGTTATACATGATTGGCAGCTCTTCTCTGATTTTTAAGTCCCAAAAATAAACTCTTCAATGCTTAGTCTCACTCGGTCTGGAGGAACTCTCGGGTTCAACTTTGTCACCTGCGCGATCAATCACTATCGCGCTAAGCAAACGGCTTAGTAGTACATAGTATACTAACTTTATGCTTTAATGAAATGCAATGTCACACATTTTAATAATAAAGACAACATCATAGATGGAAAACTAATATCACACCTTTATATTCCATAAATCATTGACATATAAACATATCACATTTCGAAGTCCTTCCATAGATTTCATTATTCAATTATTTTACCATTAATGAATCACATTCAAACAAAGACAAGCATGGGCCCAAAAACACTAATATGTCATTCAATTTTCAGAGTTAATGCCTTCGTTTAATTATCACATTCATCATTATCATAATCCCAACTAGGCTTCAAGGATTAGGTTCAACCATGCTTCAAGGGGAACAAAGCATGCTAAGTATCAACCCAACTTGGCTTCAAGAACCAACCCAACCTAACTTCAAGGGTTGTAACATCTCAATTAGGCTTCAAGGACTAGACCCAACCAAGCTTCAAGGGGAGTAAAACATGTTAAACTTCAACCCAACTTGGCTTCAAGGATCAATTCCAACCTAACTTCAAGAGATTGTTACTATTAGGCATGCCACCAATCAACAAAACTATGAAAATGGAATAACACATTAGCCACACAATTCATTTATTATTTCATTGTCAATTCTCATCACCATCTAAGCAAACATGCCCCACATATCTCAATTGAATCATCATAGCCAATCACAATGGCTTCACATCACATTTGACTTATCATGGCCAATTACAATGGCTTTATATTCCATCACATCTCAGTCTACATTATAACAATTCATCTTTCAAATACACAATCAATTACATCATCATATTGCATTTCACAAAGTTCACATTGTATAAAACATAACATTATTTATATATATCAACAATGCAATAAGATTCCTTAGTACATTCATACTCAAATGTATAAGTTCCAAAATCACATGAATGTATGCAATAATGCAATATTTGTACTTACCTCAATAACAATTCACACAACTCTAAACACTTCCTTTTCCATGATTCTTTTACTTCTTAGATCAATGGCAAATCCCTTTCTTCAAGACCTAATCCAAAAATAATAACATACACTTGCTTAGGGATACATATGAGATAATCAAGTTAAGAGTTAACTAGGGCAAACCATAAACATGACACGCTCAACCACACGGGCGTGTCCCTGACCGTTCCCTAACTCCACAACACAGAAGCTTTTACACGCTCAGAACCACGGGCGTGTCACTGGGCGTGTAATACATTCTGCCTCTCAAAAATATCAACACGTCCAACATCATGAGCGTGCTCATGGCCGTGTCAATTCTCCAATCTCACAGTAGCTATGACACGCTCAATAACACGGGCGTGTTACTGGTCATGTCAATCCTACTACCACCAACACAATTGACACGCCTAAGAATCTGGACGTGCTCATGGGCGTGTCAGGCCAAAAACCTAGATTCCGGCCAAAACAACAAAACACCCAACAAAACACTTCTTTTCACCAACATCCACTTCAGACAAACTTAACAAAACATACCCAAAAACCATCTTAAACTTACAAAAACACCAAAACAGCTTCACACCTACATCAAACACAAATCACAATATCATCACAAACACTACACACAAATACAACACCATCTCTTCCAACTAACTTACTCTTTTCTTCAATCCATCCTTAAAATCCATAATCAATCTAATCAAACACTCTTAAACCTATCACAATCAAACAACACACCCTTAAATAATCTATCAAACTCAAACATAACTTCAAATAAGCAAAGAAATCAAAAGAGGACTTACCAAAGTAATAAAACTTCTTGAATCACCAACTTGATCACTTAGATCTTCCTTCAATTTGAGCTTAGAACATTCAAATCCTCTTTTGCTCTCTTGCTTTCTCTTGTCTTTGGATGAGCCGGCCACACCATGGAAAATAAGAAAAGAACATAAAGAAACAAAGTCAAACTTCTCTTTAAATCTCCACCAAGTATTCCAAAACAAGGAATTACTTAAACACCCTCTTACAATTAGTTTTAACTTCCTTTAAAACACTTGCCCTTTTTAATAATTTCACAAATCACAAATTAAAATATCTTCTTCCCTTGACCACCCATTGGACTTGCATATATGTTATATATATTGCCATATATACAACATATACATTCCCTCTAAACAATATTTTCCTTTCCAAAACACATATACATTTGATTCAAATCAATCAACATTTATATTAAAACTTCTAGGGCATACTTTGGGATATTACAAATTATGCAGGAGCCCTCTCTAAGTAAGCATACACAACTCAATGCTATAGAGCAATTCCCTCATCTAGTAAAGTCATTCGAGTCATGATGCCTAGACACATTAATTTATAAACATCAAGCTAAATTCCTCATTGGTTGAGCACCAAAATGAACAAAGACCAATAAAAATTTATGATAAAAATAATTTATTCAAACAACTTTAAATTTAAAAAACACAATAGTTCCAAAATATTAAATAAAGTAAGATTGAAAAGCAACATTCAAGCTAAGGAAAGTTCATTGAGTTAGGCTTCTTTTCCTTTCACATCTTCAACATTCTCATCTTGAAAAGAGGATAAAACAAAATCTTCTTCCAATCCTTTTCCCACCATAAGAGTTGCTGGTGGTGTTACTCTTCCAAATTTAGGCAAAGGGTTGTCTTTGGTATTGGGCTTATCCGGCTCGAGTAGTTTGCCACTATCTATTAGGTCTTGAATCTCATGCCTTAGATGAGCATATTTATCTATTTCATGCCCTCGCATTTGATGAAATTGACAGAAGGCCTTGGCATTGAAGTTTGGTGGCAGTGGATTATGTAGAGGTCGAGGTGCCAATGGTTGCAGCAAATCCATTTTCATTAGATTTTCTAACATCTTTGACAAAGGCTCCCTTAAATCTAAAAATTTACGCTTCTTTGTTGGCTTACTTGTTGCATCTTTCTCAACATCTCCTCTTTCCCTTTGACCTTTCCCACTAGGGTGATAGCCGCTCTTATTGCTCCACTTAGATAGCACATGGTTCGGTTGGTCTTGTAGAATAGGGATTGATCTCTCATTTTTCATTCGATCCCTATCAGTAGACATGTTCCTTGTTAATGTTATCTTTTCCTTCTTTCTTATGTCAATGGGAGATGCCTCATTAGCATTGTTGATGATCTCTAGAATTTGAATCAACTAGGTCTTCATAATTTTAACTAATTGATCTTGTAGCTCGGCCATCCTAGCTTTGACAATTTCATCGATTATATCCCTTAGCTGGTCTGCATCCATCCTTCGAATGAAGCACTTGAATCAAAAATCAATGCTGTAGGTGATATCGTTGTATGCTCTTGAATTGCTGTACCTCAGGTCTATGAGCCAGAAAAGATCAATGATATTAGATGCAAATGTATGCATGTATGCACAAACAATAAATAAACAAGGATAAATAGGACGTTCCTTCCAACCTTATAACATCCACACACGAATGGCGAGTCTCTTTTCCTAGGTATATGGTTAACAAAATACCAACATGGGGTATCTTGCTTTCGAATAATTCCTTCGGACGTTTCAACTGATAGTTATATCCTTAAAAATGGAAATCAATCCATGATAATTCCCATTAATTAGGTTTTAACCCATTCAACCAACCAAAGTAGCTTTTATGCTATATTGGATTAAAACAAAATTAAGAGGTTTATTATAGATAGATTTCTCACTTGAAAAAGGTAATTAATGATTCATGCCAAAAACAAGCCCATAGTTAATTTATTCTTAGTGTAAACTAGGCCCACAATTGATTTTTGGTATTTCATAATTGACCTAAATATTTTGCAAGCTCTTTGTAAGAAAATGTTGGGTGAAAAAATTTTTGTTTCTAAGCCCATTGTAAAAGATTTTAGAAAAATGGATTTTGGGCTTAGTATTTGGGCCATGGGCCAAAGAATTTATTTATTTATTTTTTAGAAAAGTCTTATGTCCAAAGACCATCTTAAAAAGTTTTGAAAATAGTTTTGGTCTTTTGGATTTAAAAAAAAATATACTTAGGTCATATTAGAAAAAGAACAAACCAAATAAGCAATGAATTAAGCCAAGATAAATCAACCATAGTCAAACAACATGCATTTGGGGTAAAACCTAAGAAAAGTAACTAGGCCAATTACATGAGCTTTAGTCTTTGGGTTAAAAGGCTTAGGTTCCCATAGCAAGTATATACCAAATGGTACGAGGCTATGAGTGGTTATGCCATGCTCGATCTCCATACCTTGAGTGAAAGTATGGTATCCCTCACATAACACAACACGGGTAACACGGGCGTCCTAACTAACGAACACAATGCAATCTAATATGATGCAATGGATAATATCATTATAAGAAAGAATAGAATAATATAAATACTAACGTAATCAACTTCTCTTATCCCCAGTGGAGTCGCCACTGTGAGCAGGGATTTTCGCCCCCACTCCCGATGGAATGGTTCTTGCGACTTTGGCACTGTTTAGGCTCGGGGCCTTAGAGAACACGGACCTAATCCGGAGAAAATGGAGTCGCCACCCGGATGGGCCGGGAAAAAGAAAGGGGTGGATGACTCGATTCCTAAGGAATCCCCAACCCCTTAATGGGTTCGAAAAGTTGGGTACGTGTGGGGAAGGTGAGAAATGGCCCAGCACCCCCACAATGCCCGGTTCATTGGAACCGGCCTCCTTTACAGGTCTTAATATTATAAAATTCTTAAATATAACAATATTATCCATACTACACACAATAAAAAGAAAGCATCATTATATTAAAATCAAAAAAATGTCCAAACAAAACAAAACAAATAAATGGACACCCATCCAAGGATGTAGATAGGACACCCACCAAAAAGGTAGAAACATGCCCTTTACATAGGTTCTAAAATAGAAAAGCAAATTAAATTACATGATGTTTAACTAATGAGGTACCCACCAAGTGGAAACATACCTTTTACAACTTTTGGAAATCTAAAATTAATTGATTAAAGTAAATAATCATTCATCATAAATAAATCATTCATCAAAAGTATTTAAATATCAATAAAATAAACATCCATCCATGATAAATTAAATAAATCGAGTATAGAAATTAAATAAATTAAAGCATAAGAGATAAATCTAGGTATAAGTAAATATGAAATTGAATAAAGCAAATAAAAGTTCAATTATGGCTACTGTGACTTTTTATGGAATTAAAATAAATTAGGGTTTTATGTTTTAAAAGATTGGTAAGACTCTTTGATTAACCAAATTAAGGTTTGAATGATGAAATCATGAAACTAGGGTTTTAAATACCTTAAAATACTTTAATTTGTGATTTTTGGTTTGTTGAACTTTAAGCTACTGTGTAATTTTTTATTTTTTTTATGTTTTTATGTTTTTTAATGTTTTAAAAGGATTAGGGTTCATAAAAATTATGGTTTAAGGTTTTAAAAGGATTAGGGTTCATTACTTTAGGTTTAAAAGTTGAATTTTGGATTTTAGGGTTTTAGAATTTGGGTCACGGGTAATGGAGAATTTTTAAGGTTTTAGAAATCAATTTGATATTTTATGAAGTTTTGTGAATTTAAACAAAAGGATTGAAGTTTTTATAAGTAGAAAAGATTTTTTTAAGGCTTTTTGAATGAAATAGAACCTACTTTAAAATTTTAATAGAAACAGAATTTTATTTTGGTTTTGTTGAAAAATATGTTCAATTAAAGTTTTAAGATTTTTAAGAAGAAAAAAATAACAATTTTAAGTCTTTTTAGAAAATATGGTCACATTTTAGTGTTTTAACTTTGGAAAACTAAATTAAAGTTCTAAGATTTTAACTTTCAAAAAACACAAAAAATCCTAGTTTAGCTATTGTGTAAAAAATTAGAATTTAGAATTTAGAATTTAGAATTTCATACCTTCCTTTGTAAGTTGCTCCAAAATTGCTTCTTCTTGGATGAACTAGCTCCAAAGACAAGCCTTTTTTTGCCTTTGGAATCCCTTTTTTGTGATGCTACTGTTTCAGAAAAGATTTAAATTGAATTTCTTCTTTTCCTTCCCTTATTTGGTTTCAAACTTTCCAAACTCCCTTTGGATTTCCTCTCTCTCGACCACCCTTAATTTCAATGCCTTTGGTCCTTATTTATAGTGGTTTAAGGTTATTTATTCCTAATTAATTAAGGTAAGTAATATTAATAAAAAAGAAATTAAAACCTAATTGGATTAGGTTTCAAAAAAATTGCGTTGAAAAATTTTGCGCTAGCAAAAACTGCAGCAGCCGGGCCCATTGGCTGGGAATGTGGGCATGCCAGCCCGCAGGAAATTCCTGCGGGTGGCTTGCACACAGGCCTGCTGGCGGCTCGCCCATAGGCCTGCGGGTGAGCTAACAGACCCGCGCGACCACTTTTTGCTGCCGATTTTTTTTCCGACTCTGATTTTTATTTTTATTTTTTGATTTTTATTTGTTTATTTTTATTTTTTATTAATAAAAATTAGATAATAAAGCAAAAACTATTTAATTAAAATTATTTTGGACCAATTAGACAACAAAAATCATTTTGGACTAAATAAAGCATATTGGATCAGATTGGGTCAAAAATTAAGGGTCTACAATTAGGTTTCGAAAAATTTGCATCGCAAAAATTTCGCTGGCGAAAAAAACTGCTGCGGAAAAATTGCGCTGGCAAAAAAAATTGCTGCAAAAAATTGCGCTGGCAAAAAATCTGTCTCAGCTGGTTGCGGCAGCGGTGGGCGAAATGGCCCGCAGGAAATTCCTTCAGGAGAAATGGCCTAGGCCATTTCGCCCGCAGAAAACTCCTGCGGGCGAAATGCCCACGGGCCCGTGCTGACTTTCGGCAACTATTTTTTCACCGATTTTTTTTTTATTTTTTATTCACATCACCATTTTTTTACTAAAATAAATATTAAAATTAATCAAGATACCACAAAAATTATTTTGGAATAACTAAAATATATTGGACCGAACTGGGTCAAAAATTAGGGGAATACAGTTTACCCCCTGCTTGAACGATCTGAGACTTTAGTAAAAGAGAGTGAAAAACAATAAGACTTAATTTTTGATGAGATGGTTATTTGAATTTCTTTTTGGGTACTTGGACCTGACAATGATTTGATTTAGCTACTTGGGCCCGAGATTGGGTACTTGGAGCCGAGATTGAATTTGATTTGAATTTAGGTACTTGGACCCAGAGTTAGGTACTTGGACCCGAGATTGATTTGATTTTGGTACTTGGGCCTGAGATTGGGTACTTGGACCCATGATTGGATTGAATTTGGGCACTTGGACCCGAGATTGATTTAATTTGGGAACTTGGACCCAAGATTGATTTGATTTGGGTACTTGGACCCGAAATTGAATTTGATTTTGGTACTTAGACCCGAGACTAAATTAAATTTGGGTATTTAGACCCGAGATTGATTTTAATTCGATACTTGGACCCGAGATTGATTTGATTTGAGTACTTGGACCCGAGAATGATTTGAATTTGAGTACTTGGACCCGAGATTGATTTGAATTCGGTACTTGGACCCGAGAATGATTTGATTTAGGTACTTGGACCCGAGATTAATTTGATTTGGTTACTTGGACCCGAGATTGATTTAATTTGGGAACTTGGACCAGAGATTGATTTGATTTGGGTACTTGGACCCTAGACTGAATTTAATTTGGGTACTTGGACCCGAGATTGGGTACTTGGACCCAAGCTTGGATTGAATTTGGGTTCTGGACCCAAGCTTAGTTCTGGACTTAGAAGAGATTCTAGGTTCTGGACCTAATCAAAATTCGGGTTCTGGACCCGAGCTAAGTTTTTTACTTAAAAAAGATTATAGGTTCTGGACCTAAGAAAAATTTGAGTTCAGGACCCAAGCTAAGTTCTGGACTTAGAAAGAAATTCTAGGTTATGGACATAAGAAAAATTTGGGTTCTGGACCCGATATTGAATTTATTTTGGGTGCTTGGACCCGAGACTGTGTTTGACTGACCTTTAATCATTTGAGAAGTTTGACTGCTCCGGTTATTCTATGCATTGTGGTTTTTCACCCTCAAAATGGATCTTCATACTTTGAGATCGGGTCTTCACCCTTGAAAAATGGATCTTCATCCTTTGAGATTGGGTCTTCACCCTTGAAAATTTGATCTTCATCCTTTGAGATCGGGTCTTTACCCTTGAAACATGAATCTTCATCTTTTGAGATCAGGTCTTCACCCTTGGAGCATGGATCTTTATCCACTGGAGGTTGGGTATTCATCCTTGAAACATGAATCTTCATCTTTTGAGATCGCGTCTTCACCCTTGGAACATGGATCTTCATCCTTTGAGATCAGGTCTTTACCCTTGAAACGGATCTTCATCCTTTGAGATCGGGTCTTTACCCTTGCTTTAGCTTTTTTAGCTGGACTGATCTTTTGTCTTTTGTATCTTCAATCTTTTGAGAGTTCTAATGTTCCATTATTTTGTTCTTCATTTGCACTTTTGCAAAAAATTTAGCCCTTTTTAACTAGCCTTCATATCCTCTCCTTGTCCCCTTGTGTGGCGAAATATTTGCAAGTGAGTTTGAGCCTACACAGGGGGCAAAGTATATTTTTTTTAACATATCTATAACATGACAACCCTAGTTACCATACTAAACTCGAGAATCATTTCTATTTAAGCATGAATTGTTGCACATCAGATAGGCACATACACATTACTTGGCCAAAGGCCTCATTTGAGTTTAAATATTGTCTATCTCATATGCATGCTTATCCAAACTATCTCCACTAATAGACTCTACCTACCAAGAGAGATCAACAGGACTGTGATAGGCTTAAAATGGGGTCTATGAGGGACATGGGTTAAATGAAGGCCATTTTAAGATAGGAGCTGATGTGACACAATCGACAAACCCTCACATTATAAATTCCTTGTTTGAACTTTAGGCAGTTGGGAGCAATCTTGTTACACTCCAAATTCCTTCCATCTTCTTGGCATTAATCTAGACCTTGATTAGGAAAGCTTTTGCCCTTGCAAAAAGTTTGGTTCCTAAATTCATTTCTTTTCTTCTTCTCCCTTTTCTTTCATTTTATTTTTCTTACTCCTCCCTTTCTTTGAGCATTTTATCATTTTTGTCCTTCTTCCTTGTAGGACTGTCAAGTACAGAACTTTTAAGAACTGAATGGTCTTTCTCCTATTTCTTTGATTTTGATCGAATCTTTGGTTGGGTTGGACCAATTCAAGTCAAACCATCCTTATAAACCAAATGAAAGCCTTTTGTTGTCTTAGGTAGAAGGGAACTAGGTTGGTAAATTTGTAACACCCTTATACCCTATATACATACAAAATATATATTCTAGCATATGTAAAATACGCATATACGGTACAAAAATGTCACAGACGGATTTACAAATTTTTTTTTACATTCCAATTTAAATTTTCAAATTCTAAATATATAAAAATTAAATAGAATATAAATGTTATTTACTTGTTACAAGAACCCAAAATAAATAATATATATAAAAATCTCTGGGAAAAATTCGCCAGAGTTTTGTCTGTATTTTGGATATCCCAAACTTTAGCAATTACTCAACCTGCAAAAAGAAAACACTCCCAATAATTTCCAATCACCCTCTCAACTATACTTCTCAATTTCACCAATTTTCTCAAACATTTATACATATAGATATATATAATTTAAAACACTTACTCTCCCATTTCAAATACATTGACCCATACATTCTTTATACTATATAATACGTAAAATTCAAAACAAAATATATTATGCATAAAACTCAAAATGTACAATAATATAAAAATATATACATGTTACTGGCAGTGTTTCTGATCTCGATAGCAACTCTACAAGCTCAACTACAAGTCTAGACTCGACCTGGTCTAGAAGAACTCTCTGGCTCAACTGGGTATACCCTGTCACCTGCGTGATGGAAACAATCACGCTAAGCCGAAGCCTAGTGGTACAAACTTTGATAATAATAATATAACTCAATGCAATACCAAATGCACAATGCATATAAATGTCACATCAATCCACTTTCTTATATTTTTCAAATAATTCATAAGCACAACTCATAACATTATATTACTCAATTGTATCAAATTCATAATTCACATTAAAACAAAGACAAGCATGGGCCCAAAAAGGATCTAATATGATATTCAAGTTTCAGAGTTACTACTTTGGTCCATAATGACACCATGTGTCTAGCCCCGTAGGCAATATATATATATATACATGGATAATGTAACAGCCCCAGTCTCTTGGACCTTAACCCGACTAGACCCATAGGCCCCAGTATCATGGTCCTCAACCCGGCTAGACTGCTACAGTTTTTGAGGCTTACGAACCAGTCTTTTCACCCCAAAACATCATATTATCAGCAGGCCTGGCTTACGACCCAGTCTTTTCACCATTCCAGCGTATAGCCCGTATGCAATCATAGGCATGCCGCCAAACTCAGAACTCTGAAAATTGAATAACATACTAGGCACACAATTTATTCATATTTCTCATTATTAATCTCTTTCTCATTTTTACATATTCAATCTAGGCACATTGCCTTATTTTCACATTTTTTTTTCTCACTTTTCTCATTTTTCACATCTTTCTCATTTTTCTCACTTTTCTCATTTTTATCAATATCAATTCATTTCATTATTACACATATCTCATTTTTGCATTCACAACACATTACCCAATTACTTTGGGTATTTTCACATAATATGCATATTTCACATGTTACACAAATTAGCCATTATCAATGGCTTTTCACAATGCATTTAACACATATATGACATTACAAATGTCATAGCACATTATTCATACACAATCAATGAACCAAGTAGCTTAACACATTTTTCAACCAAAATGTGTTAAGTCCAAATGTTATGCAAATATAAATATTATATTCAAAGTTTGTACATACCTCCACTAGCAACCCAAAGCAAGCTAAAAACAACCTTCAATCCAATCATTTTAACTTGCCCTTCACCACTTGGATGAAGCAAATCAATCTAACTCAATGCCTAAACCAAATGTGATAGCAAATAATCATTTAGTATCACATTTAATGGTATTTCCAACATTAAAATCATAATTACACATCACTCCTACAAATTTCCAAAAATTTAGCCTTTCCTTACTTCAACATTAGAATTCCATTCTACTACAATTAAATTAGTGTTTTAAGTTTATTTATATTATTAAAAACATATTTTAATACATTTAAATCATTTACATTATAAAAATACACTCTTATATACAAAATCTCAAAAAATGGCATAACCTTCCCCCATTGAAGGTTTTCCATTCCAACACAATCCATTACTCATTCCAAGATTATATTCATCACTTTTAACACTAAACAACATGCTTAAACAAATAAAATAACACAATTCAACCACTTTGGAAAATCACTTTTCCAAAACCCTAAATCTCCACTTCCATTCTCAAACTCCAACCCAACACCACCAAATCCAATATTTGACTTTAAAATACTTTTTTATGAATCAAAACAACTCATTTGGATTCAATTTGCACAATTAAAATTCATGTTTTCAAAACCCCAAAAATCCACAACCCTAAATTCTCTCTCTTCACCATTCTTTAACCAAACTCCATCATCTCTTCAATCTAACCTTAGAATCATTGTTAACTACCCAAAATAACATCATACACACCAATTCCAACAATTATAACATACTACATAAAAATCCAAACTCTCACATAATCTAAATTTCCAAGGAATTCAAAGAAAAGAGATGGAAACTTACTAATTTTGGTGGAAATCACCAAAAATCCACTTGAAACTTGTTAATTCCTTCAATTTATGGAGTATTGAAGAAGAAAAATCCTTGGTCTTCAATCATCCATGGAAGCCACGTTCTTGAGAAGAAGAAGAAGAAGACTTTTAAATATTCTTTCCTTTTCATCTTTTTTTTAAACACATATATTAAAATAATTTAAAATTTAATTATTTAATTATTTTTTTAATAAATTAAAATTCCTAATTTCCCTCTTCCATTCAAAATTAGTTTATTTTTGAATTATTTTATTAATTTTGAATTTATAAGATTTAATTACCAAAATACCCTTTTCTTTTAAAAAGTGTTGACTTTTATATATGTTATATATAATTTGCATATATATCGCATATATATTCCACTTTTTCAATTAAAATCCCTTCATTTTTAATTTAAAACTATTAATTTAATTTATCCTTTTAAATTATAATTTATTTTATGAAATTTTCTAAAAATTAAAAATTTTCAAAAATTTTGGATGTTACAATTCTCTCCCCTTAAAATAAATTTCGTCCTCGAAAGTACCTGTCCTCAAGTCTGTAACAAATGAGGAAACTGACTCTGCATCGCCTGCTCACTTTCCCATGTCGCCTCCTCAGTGGTATGATTCCTCCAAAGGACTTTCACAAGTGACACCCTCTTATTCCTCAATTCTTTAACCTCTCGTGCCAAAATTGCCACTGGTTCTTCCTCGTAAGTCAGATCTGGACTCACCTCAATGGACTCCACTGACAAGATATGAGATAGGTCAGACCTATATCTCTGAAGCATCGAGACATGGAAAACATTATGTATTCGATCCAACTCAGGCGGCAAAGCTAGTCTATAAGCCACTGGACCAACTCTCTCCAACACCTCATATTGTCCTATGAAACGAGGACTCAACATCCCTTTGCGGCCAAATCTCTAAATTTTCTTCCATGGAGACACCTTCAGAAACACTTTATCTCCCACACTAAACTCTATGTCTCTTCTCTTTAAATCTGAATAAGATTTATGTCGGTCTGAAGCTGCTTTCGAACGACCCCGAATCACTTTCACTTTCTCCTCTGTTTCCTTAATCAAATCGGGACCAACCAGTTTACCTTCTCCAACTTCATCCCAACACAAAGGTGTCCTGCATCTCCTGCCATATAAAGCCTCATAAGGAGTCATTCCAATACTCGACTGATGACTATTGTTATAAGCAAATTCAATTAATGGCAAAAATCTGTCCCAATTCCCAGCAAAATCAATGATACAGCTCCTCAACATATCCTCCAGAATCTGTATCACTCTCTCTGACTGTCCATCTGTCTGAGGATGAAAAGCAGTACTAAAATGCAATCGAGACCCTAGAGCACTATGCAAACTCTTTCAAAATCTCGAAGTAAATTGGGGATCTCAATCTGACACCAAAGAAACTGGGACTCCATGCAACCTTACTATCTCATTGATATACAGCTCAGCCAACCTCTCAAGAGAATAATCCATCTGAACTGGAAGAAAATGAGCTGTCTTCGTCATCCGATCAACTATTACCCAGATTTCATCATGCTTTTTCTGAGTGAAAGGTAGTCCAGTCACAAAATCCATTGTCACTCGCTCCCATTTCCACTCTCGTACTGATAAAGGTTGGAGCAATCCTGAAGGAACTTCGTGCTCAGCCTTCACTTTCTGGCAAGTGAGACATCTGGATACAAACTCTGCTATGTTCCTCTTCACACCTGACCACCAATAATGTCACTTCAAGTCCTGATACATCTTGGTACTCCCAGGGTACATAGTAAAAAGTGACTGATGTGCTTCCTCTAATATCATTCTTTTCAATTCTGCATCATCAGGAATACACAATCTATCTATGTACCATAGACTGCCATCATCCCTCACATAAAAGTCTCGACTTTCCCCTTTCTGACAAACCAGCACAATTTTTTGAATTCCTCATCTGCTAATTGAACCTCCCTAATATGATCCAACAAGACTGGCCTCAACTGCAACTGAGCCATCAAAGCACCATCATCAGAAGACTCAAATCTAGCATGCAATGCTCTCAACTCAACAAGCAACGAGAGCGAATAAGCAGTCAAACCTGCCAAAAATTTTCGACTCAAGGCATCAGTAACAACATTTGCCTTACTAGAATGATAATCAATCAAACAATCATAGTCTTTAATCAACTCTAACCACCGCCTCTGCCAAAGATTCAGCTCTCTTTGAACACCCAGGTATTTCAAACTCTTGTGTTCTGTATAAATGAAACACTTTTCCCCATACAAATAATGCCGCTAAATCTTCAAGGCAAAAACTATTGCTACTAATTCCAAATCATGCGTTGGATAATTCAGCTCATGCGGTTTCAACTGTCGAGAGACATAAGCAATGACTCTACCCTCCTGCATCAAAACACAACCTAAACCATTGTGTAAAGCATCACTATATATCACATATGGTTTATCTTCCACAGGCAGGGTAAGGACAGGAGCTTGAGTTAACATCTCTCTCAGCTGCTCAAAACTCGCCTGACACCGATCTGTCCACACAAATTTAACTCCTTTCCGAAGTAATCTGGTGAGTGGTGTAGCTATTATAAATGGCAATCATAGGCATGCCGCCAAACACAGAACTCTGAAAATTGAATAACATACTAGGCACACAATTTATTCATATTTCTCATTATTAATCTCTTTCTCATTTTTACATATTCAATCTAGGCACATTGCCTTATTTTCACATTTTTTTCTCACTTTTCTCATTTTTTCACATCTTTCTCATTTTTCTCACTTTTCTCATTTTTATCAATATCAATTCATTTCATTATTACACATATCTCATTTTTGCATTCACAACACATTACCCAATTACTTTGGGTATTTTCACATAATATGCATATTTCACATATTACACAAATTAGCCATTATCAATGGCTTTTCACAATGCATTTAATACATATATGACATTACAAATGTCATAGCACATTATTCATACACAATCAACGAACCAAGTAGATTAACACATTTTTCAACCAAAATGTGTTAAGTCCAAATGTTATGCAAATATAAATATTATATTCAAAGTTTGTACATACCTCCACTAGCAACCCAAAGCAAGCTAAAAACAACCTTCAATCCAATCATTTTAACTTGCCCTTCACCACTTGGATGAAGCAAATCAATCTCCCTCAATGCCTAAACCAAATGTGATAGAAAATAATCATTTAGTATCACATTTAATGGCATTTCCAACATTAAATCATAATTACACATCACTCTTACAAATTTCCAAAAATTTAGCCTTTCCTTACTTCAACATTAGAATTCCATTCTACTATAATTAAATTAGTGTTTTAAGTTTATTTATATTATTAAAAACATATTTTA
The DNA here is from genome assembly GCA_947685225.1 of Garcia nutans. Lineage (NCBI taxonomy): Eukaryota > Viridiplantae > Streptophyta > Magnoliopsida > Malpighiales > Euphorbiaceae > Garcia > Garcia nutans. The sequence goes on from CANTUV010000031.1 coordinate 43,243,380, forward strand.
ATACATTTAAATCATTTACATTATAAAAATACACTCTTATATACAAAATCTCAAAAAATGGCATAACCTTCCCCCATTGAAGGTTTTCCATTCCAACACAATCCATTACTCATTCCAAGCCAATATTTATCACTTTTAACACTAAACAACATGCTTAAACAAATAAAATCACACAATTCAACCACTTTGGAAAATCACTTTTCCAAAACCCTAAATCTCCACTTCCATTCTCAAACTCCAACCCAACACCACCAAATCCAATATTTGACTTTAAAATACTTGTTTATGAATCAAAACAACTCATTTGGAATCAATTTGCACAATTAAAATTCATGTTTTCAAAACCCCAAAAATCCATAACCCTAAATTCTCTCTCTTCACCATTCTTTAACCAAACTCCATCATCTCTTCAATCTAACCTTAGAATCATTGTTAACTACCCAAAATAACATCATACACACCAATTCCAACAATTATAACATACTACATAAAATCCAAACTCTCACATAATCTAAATTTCCAAGGAATTCAAAGAAAAGAGATGGAAACTTACTAATTTTGGTGGAAATCACCAAAAATCCACTTGAAACTTGTTAATTCCTTCAATTTATGGAGTATTGAAGAAGAAAAATCCTTGGTCTTCAATCATCCATGGAAGCCACGTTCTTGAGAACAAGAAGAAGAAGAAGACTTTTAAATATTCTTTCCTTTTCATCTTTTTTTTAACCACATATATTAAAATAATTTAATATTTAATTATTTAATTATTTTTTAATAAATTAAAAGTCCTAATTTCCCTCTTTCATTCAAAATTAATTTATTTTTGAATTATTTTATTAATTTTGAATTTATAAGATTTAATTACCAAAATACCCTTTTCTTTTAAAAAGTGTTGACTTTTATATATGTTATATATATTTTGCATATATATCACATATATATTCCATTTTTTCATTTAAAATCCCTTCATTTTTCATTTAAAACTATTAATTTAATTTATCCTTTTAAATTATAATTTATTTTATCAAAATTTTCAAAAATTAGAAATTTTCAAAAATTTTGGATTTTAAAATAGACGACTCCTTTGGGAGCCAAATAAACAAATCCTGCCGGAGGGCCCGCGAGGGCAGTCCAGTACTGTGGCGGCCTGCCAGGTTGATGGTTGGTACTACGGTCTACCTATGAGAGAAAAGGCCCAATAGACCAGTTGTCGTAAGACCGTACAGGTAGGGTCGTTACAGTTAAAAAGGCGCCTTTTTAATTGTAACAACCCCACTAGCACAGTCTTACGACAGTTGGTCTATTGGGCTTTTTCTCCCGTAGGTGGACCGAAGTCCCAGTCCTCAACCCAGCAGGCCACCACAGTACCCATTCACCTCACTGCTCCCGAGCAGGAATTTGTTAATTTGGCCTCAAATGAGGTCGCCTCCCTCATTCGAACCCATGACCTCCTCCCTTAAGAGGAAACCATGAGATGAACGAGTACCATTGAGGTGAACGGGTACTGTGGCGGCCTGCTGGGTTGAGGGCTGGGACTTCGGTCCACCTACGGAAGAAAAGGCCCAATAGACCAGCTGTCGTAAGACTGTGCTAGTGGGGTCGTTACAGTTTTGAACCGCCTTTCTAGGTTTTATTTTTTTCTTCTTTTTTTTCCTTTTCTCTTTTTTTTCTTCTTTTTTCTTCTTTTCTTTTTTTCTTTTCTTCTTTTTCTTTTCTTTTTTTTGTTTGGTTCTAGCTCTAAAAGAGTTGTCTTGTTTGCACTAACTTGTGCTTCCAATAATGGATAAGTGGAGTAGCATAAATTTTCTTTAACGAGGATAAATCATTTGTTACTCTGATGTTGATGTTGTCTTGATATATTGGAGATATTAAGTGAACTTCAACTACCCTTATGGTTTTGAGAACATCAACTACTCTTATGGTCTTGAGAGCTTCAACTATCTTCATGATCTTGACTAATCATTGCTTTCTTTTGATCTTCTTGCCTCTTCATCTTAGTGATCATAAGACTTGTCAAAAGTATCACAACAGCTCAGGGTAGGTTGTTGGGGTTATATGCCAATGAAAAGAAAGCTAAAATTTTATGAAGGCTTAAAGGGACAACTAGGGATTGATATTTAATAGGGTGGATACTAGTTGTTGGCTAACCAAACAATGCCTAGATCATCTCTCCCTTAAATAAGCAGAGTTGCAATTTCGCCTTGAAAGTTTGTCAAAGCATGTTATAAGATTGACTAGGACCTAGACAAAGGTAATTATGCAGGAGCCCTCTCTAAGTAAGCATGCACAACTCAATGCTATAGAGCAATTCCCTCATTTAGTAAAGTCATTCAAGTCATGATGCCTAGACAAGTTAATTTATGAACATCAAGCTAGATTCCTCATTGGTTGATCATCAAAATGAACAAAGACCAACAAAATTTTTGATAAAAGTAATTTATTCAAATAACTTTAAATTAGAAAAACAAGATTGTTCCAATTTAGATATTAAAGAAAGTAAAATTGAAAAGCAATATTCAAGCTAAGGAAAGTTTGTTGAGTTTAAGCTTCTTTCCCTTTCATATCATCAATATTCCCATCTTGAAAGGATGATAAAACAAAATCCTCTTCTAATCCTTTTCCTACCATGAAGGTTGCTGGTGGTGGCACGCTACCAAACCTTGGAAATGGATTACCTTTGGTATTGGGCTTGTCCGGCTCTGGCAACTTGCCATTATCAATTAAATTATGGATTTGTAATATCCCAAAATGTACCCTAGAAGTATTGGAGTAATTATTGTTATTATTGGATTAAGTGTATTTATTTTATTGGAAAGAGAGTTGAGGTTAGAGTAATGTGTATATGTTGTATATATTGTGATATACTTAACATATACAAATATTTATTTGAAGGGTATAAAGGTAATTATTTTGAAATTGAGTTAGTGGATTAAGATGGGTGGATGGTGATGTTTGAGATTATTTTATTTTTTATTTGTGTGGAGGAGAATGTTTTGAGGAGAGAGAGGGTTAATGTTTGACTTTTCTTTCTTTTCCTTTTCTTCCTTCTTCCTCTCTTCTCGTGTCTCTCATTTTCCTTTTCTTCTTCTTTCTTTGCTTTGGACGGCAGCAGCAAGAGAACAAGAGAGAGGGAGAGATTTGACCTTCCAAGCTCAAGATTGAAGAAGTTTTCAAGAGATCAAGGAGGAATCTAAGAGTTTTCTTCATTCTTGGTAAGTTTTCTCTTGATTCCCTTGTTTTCTTTGAGTGTGTTGTGTTTAAGAGTGTTGGGTTTACTTGATCTTTGATTCTTGGGTTGGATTGAAGAAAAGAGTAAGATTGAAAGGAAGAATAAGTTTGTTGGTTAAGATTGAGTTGTGGTTGTGTTTAGAGTTTTTGATGATGTTGTGATTTGGTGTTGGATGTGTATTTTGAGTTGTGTTGGTGTTTTTGCAAGGTTGTTATGGTTTTGGGTGTGTCTAGTTGAGTTTTGTTGAAGTGGAAGATGGTGGAAAATTGTTGTTTGTTGGTTGGATTGTTGTTTTGGCCGGAATCTGGGTTTTTGGCCTGACACGCTCAGGAGCACGTCCAGGTCTTTAGGCGTGTCAATTGTGTTGGATGGCAGTAGGTGTGACACGGCCATTAACACGCCCGTGTTAGTGAGCGTGTCATAGCTACTATGATTTTGGGGAATTGACACGGCCAGGAACACGTTCATGATGTTGGACGTGTCGATACTTCTGAGAGACAGTAGGTATTACACGCCCAGTGACACGCCCGTGGTCCTGAACATGTAAATGCTTCTGTGTTGTGGAGTTAGGGCACGGTCAGGGACACGCCCGTGTGGGTGAGCGTGTCCAGTTTAGAGTTTGCCCTAATTGATTCTTAGCCTTATGATCTTATGTGAGTTTCCTCATTGTTCTGAATTAGGTTGTGAAGAAGGTGAATTGCCTTAATTATTTGGTGAAGAACTTGTTAAGAGGAAGTGTTTAGAATTGTGTGGATTTCTTTTGAGGTAAGTACAAACCTTGCATTATAACATACATTCATGTGATTTTGGAACTTATACATTTGAGTGTGAATGTACTAAGTAATTTCATTGTATTGTTGATATGTTTGAATAATGTTATGTTTTATACAATATGAACCTCATGAAATGTAATATGGTATATGTATGTGTTATGAAAATGAAAGATGTGATGATAAGATGACGTGTAAAGCCATTGTGATTGGCTATATTGATTCAAATGAGGCATGTTTGCCTAGTTGATTGTGGAATGAGAAATGAATTGAGAAAAAGATTTATAAAGAGATATATGAAATGGTTGTGTGCCTAATATGTTTATTCAAATTTCAGAGTACTGGTTTTGGTGGCATGCCTATATAAAGGTAACAGTCTAGCCGGGTTGAGGATCTCTTCAATTGAATTGAATTGATGATCCAAGAGACTGGGTCTGTTACACTAAATGAAATGTGAAAATGAAATTTATGAAAAGTAACAGTCTAGCCGGGTTGAGGATCTCCTCGATTAGTCGGGTTGATGGTCCAAGAGACTGGGTCTGTTACTAGTAACAGTCTAGCCGGGTTGAGGATCTCCTCATGTTAATGGGTTGATGGTCCAAGAGACTGGGTCTGTTACACTATCCATGGATAGAGATATGATATATATTGCCTACGGGCTTGATCATTGTGATTATAAACCAAAGCAGTAACTCTGAACTTTGAATATCATATTAAATGCTTGTTGGGCCCATGTGTGTCTATGTTAAATGTGTGAGTAATGGATGATGATACAATTATTGAAATAATGAAATGTAACATCCATAAAATAAAGTGTATTGAGTATGATTTATATTGTTTGAATGTATGACATAGCATAATATCATTATAGTTTGTTCTACTGAGCTGTTGGCTCAGTGCGATTGTGGTTCATCGCGCAGGTGACAGGATTGAACCCGAGAGTTCCTCTAGACCTAGTGAGTCTAGGCGTTGAAGAGTTGATTTTTGGACTTAAAGATCAGAGAAGAGCTGCCACTCATGTATATATTTTATATTTGTAACTTTTGATTTTGATGCAAATGTATTGGGAAACATTTGTTATATTTTCCGCTGCGTTTTAAATAAACTTTCTATCAATTTCGTTTTATAAACTCATTTAAAAGTTTTGAATTTGTTCATAGTAGAGTCATGTCATGTGTGTTTTGTAACCGTGACATTTCTATATTCAGTATACGTATATTACGATCGTATTAGCATGCTGTGTACGTATACGGGGTATAGGGGTGTTACAGGATTCATGCCTCAACTTCATACAATTGTCCGTTTCGTGTCCAGGCCTTTGATGGAATTGGTAAAATGCATTAGTATCAAAGTTAGGTGGAAGAGGATTAGGCAAAGGATGAGGAGTCAAGGGTTGTAATAATCCCCTCTTTTGTAGCTTATTGAGAACCCAAGACGGTGGCTTCCCTAATTATGAAAACTGCCTCATTCCTCCTTGACTAGTGGCATTAACATCAACTTCTTTTTGTGTACTTTGATTGCCCGACTGGTAGTTCCCTTTCTCATTCCTTTTTATTGAAAAGCGATTCTTCTCCCTTTCCCACTCTTCAATTTGTAGACCAGCTTGGAGAAGATCTTTGAAGTCCCTTATAAGGGTGTGAGACTGTAACACCCCCACATTCAATACATGCACACTACAAACACCACAATGTAGTATACATGCACTAAACATAGGGATGCTACGGATTTTCTTAATATTCAAAAAAAAACATTTTATATAATACCATCATCTTTCTCAATATACATTATAGATAATAAGTAATCAATTTGTAATACATTATAAAAAAAATAGGTAGTTACTTGTAATAGAAAACAAAATAGATATATAGATACATTTAGTTAATACGCAGCGGAATTTATAAAATATTTACATATAAGAAACATTTAAATCCATATTTACAAATGTGCATATATTTACATTATAAATATTACTTTTCAAAATATAAAGAAGTAGTACATGATTGGCAAATCTCTTCTGATCTTTAAGTTCCCAAAATCAACTCTTCAAGGTCTACTCTCACTCGGTCTCGATGAACTCTCAGGTTCAACTCTATTACCTGCGCGATCAAACACTATCGCGCTAAGCCAACGGCTTAGTAAGACAAATCATGCTAATGTTATGCATTAGTGCAATGCAATGCCACACAATTTATTAATAAGAACAACATCATAGATGTAAAGCTAGCAACATACTTTTATATATCTCATTAGTTTATCATTTTACCATTCATGAATCGTATTAAACAAAGACAAGCATGGGCCCAAAACACACTAATATGTCATTCAATTTTCAGAGTTAATGTTTTGGTTTTGTTATCACATTTATCAATATCATATACCCAACTAGGCTTCAAGGATTAGGTTCAACCAAGCTTCAAGGGGAGCAAAGCATGCTATGCTTCAACCCAACTTGGCTTCAAGAACCAACCCAACCTAGCTTCAAGGGTGGTAACATCTCAATTAGGCTTCAAGGATTCAATCCAACCTAACTTCAAGAGATTGTTACACTTATTAGGCATGCCACCAACAACAAACTCTGAAAATGGAATAACACATTAGCCACACAATTCATTTATTATTTAGTTATCATTTCCATTCTCAATTCTCATCAACATTTAGGCAAACATGCCTTATTTCTTTCAATTGCATCATCATAGCCAATCACAATGGCTTTACATCACATTTCACATCTCAATTCATATTTTGCATATAGCATCTCAAAATACATTATCCATATCACACATTATCATTTACAAGATTCACAATGCATAGTACAAACCCTAGTTCATGTAGTATCATATGCATTATCAATTGTAAAATCAAACTCAACCATGTATGAAGAACAAAAACCAAACACAGTAACCAACACACCCAAGGGACACGGCCAAGCTTGTGGCCGTGTCTCCCAAAACAAATTGGCAGTGGCAGACACTGGCATGAGACACGGCCGTGTCCTCTCCAAAAACTCACACACACGGCCAAATTTCCATGGACTTGGCCGTGTCTCTCCAAAACATTAAGTCTTGGCCGTGTCTCTTCTTTGGTTTTGGCCATGTCACTCATGAACAAACCCTAACCAAAGCCAACACTCTTCTAAATGCATTCTAACACCTTATGCACAACACAAACTCATTCAAATGGATGCAATCAATGACATACACACATATCTTACATAATCATCACAATAATCACTTAAACAACACATTAACATCACATTTAAACACAAGCCATCTCAAAACCCTAATTCCAACATCCTTCATAATCTTTCACTATCAACCTCTACATAACTTACCATATTCAAAACCAAACCCACACCAATTAAATCTTTTAACTTGCAATCAATTTAAACACTTGTAAACACATCTCAAACACACCAAATCAAGATTCCAACGAATCAAACCTCACATCAAACATAATTTCAAAAATAACCAAAGCAACAAGAGAATACTTACCTTAAATGATGAAATTCCACAAATCTCTAGCCAAATCCTTTGATTCCTTCTTCAATTTGGTTATAGCATCAAGCACACCTCTCTTGTTCTCTCTTTTCTTCAATGGCCGGCACACACATGAGAAGAGAAGAAGAATGAATACAAATCAACCATTTCTTCTTCTTTAAATCTCCACTACAAAATTTAACAAAACAATTACCAAAACACCCCTCATCAATTAATTTAGCTTTTGTCCCTTGCATGCCCAAATATGTAATTTCACAAATCTCAAATAAAATATCTTCTTGCATTGACTCTCTATTTGACTTATGTATATGTTAATTATATCATCATATAAACAACATATAAACTTGTCTCTAAACCCTCTTTCTTTCCCAAAACACATATACATACACATTCTCTTCTCAATTTCTTTTCTTAACACATAACATATACATTCAATCCAATTTACAACAACAACATAACCAATACTTCTAGGGCAAACATGAGGATATTACAGAGACAGCCTTTCACGGAGGTTGGGCAGGACGCCTCTCACGATTATCCTTATTTGATCAGATTCATCAGGCCTTTTCTTGAGCAAAGCGGCCTTATTTCTCCACCTTTTCACATAGTCCACAAAATTTTCATTTGGCCTTTGTCTAATGGACTCAACTTCCATTAAGGTAACTTCCATTTCAACATTGTACCATATTGTTGGATGAAGGCCTTGTATAGCAAATCCCAACTCTTTTGTATTCCTTCATCTAAGGTATTGAACCAATTTTGGACAACAGGGTGTGAAAACTCGAATTTTGAGGCTTGAAAAGCTGATTTCTCCAGACCGCAAAATGCCGACTCAGACTGGGTGACTTTGGAAAAGTTCACAGGAGATATATCGATATAGTACATGAAATTTCCGGAACGACATGTGGATAGTAGAAATGGTCTCGGAATATTTTTTGGAGGTCCGTAGCTCCCAAAAAAATCAGTTTGAGAGAAAATTATGCGAGCTGATGTGTTTTTTTTTTGGAGGCCGAACCGCCGCATGCAGCGGTCCAACCGCCATGACCAACGGTTCAACCGCCACACGCCGCGGTTCAACCGCCGAGTTTCCCTAACCACCGTGCACAGCGGTTCGACCGCCGTGTAGGGTTTCAACTGCCGCCCTTTTTCCTCTTCTGGCAAGTCAACCATTGTCCATGGCGGTTCAACCGCCGGGACCAGCGGTTCAACCGCCATTCAGGTCTGAATTTGGTCCGATTTTCACTATAAATAGTCTCAGAATAGTCAGAGTGGGGGATCTCGCTTCGTGTTGACGAACTCCCTATCTTTCTATACGCTTAGGCGCTTCTCTTCTACTCTTCTTTGCATAAATCTAACCTTGTGCTATAGGAATCAACTAAAATCAGATCAAGAAAGCAAGAATCAAGAATCATAATCCAAGGTCCAAGAAAATAAGATTTGGAGCTTCAAAGTGGGAAAATCCTAAGCAAGGTAATATCCTAATTCATCCTTTGTCAATTCTAGCATGTCATAAGCATTACACCTTCTTCTTAATTTATTTTTGGTCAAAGACCTAATCCTTTTAGGTCTAAGGCCTAATTAACTAATCAATCGATCTTTCGGCATTAAGCCATGAATCAATCAACCCTTTTGGCCAAAGGCCTAAAATTTGCATCCTTTTGGTACAAAGTACCTAAATTTCACAATTTTGCACTAAGTGACTAATTAAATCTCACAATGCACAAAAGCATACACACACACATGCATGAAGCATAATTCTTATCGCCTTTGAATAGGCACTATCGAACTGCATGGGCTTTGATCTCCCATTCAAACGGGGGTATGTAGGCACATTTTGAGATTCACCTCAAATAGCAAGTCTACAATCTACTAACAATTTGTTTGTCCTTTTCCTTGTTTTTTTAGGTTTGTTCCTTTTTTGCAAGTTAATCAAATGCATGACATAGTCCCCGAATCCTCCTTGGGTTCGTAGATTAGAAACCTTTACTTTGGATGCATTATTGGAGTCAAACAAGGGTTTTCTTAGTTTTACCCTTTGAACAAAAAAAACTGAGTGGCGACTCCCAACAACAAGTGAATGTTCATCCAAATCCTTTTTCGGTGGAATTAGAGGTTCACAATCTGGCGACTCCACTGGGGAGTTCCTAGTAGACTACAATTGCTTATTTGACTAACTTGCCCTTCTTTAGTGCATTTTTATTTGTTTTGTAGGGTACCTTATCAATGTTTATCCTTTCTTTAAGGATATTGGAATTGAAGATTGACAAAAGGAATCTTTTTCCTTTGATGGATCCCTTGTTTGATTAATTGTACATTTGTTTTGTCATTTAGAGAATCTTTTTCTCTTGCATTATATGGGGGAATTCTTTTCCTCCATTGCATAAAAATTATTTTCAAATGAATTTCTTCTCTTTATGTTCAAAGTTCTGAGTCTGGATAGCAAGTAGCACTGACCGGCAGGTCTCCTTGATTATGCCGTCGGACAGCCAAAGCGTCCTCCCTGTTACCGCAAACCATTCCAATCCTTTTGGAATGGCCCATGAGTATATCGTACACTTTGACCCACACGAAACTCCTTGTTTCACATGTGGTAGGTATATCTTACTCGAGGTTCAAGGGTCCCTATTATAAGCCCATTCTCTACTTTCATTCAACAATAGAACCCTCCCTTAGGTTGTATGTACCCAATGATAGTGCCACATTAAATTAAAATGAATTATGATGTGATGAGGTGCATTCATGCAACATAACAACATTGTTTTAGGGAAAACCTTTTGATATATACAAGTGGGCCAAGAGTCTTCCTACCCTACACACTACCCTAATCCTTTACCCTTAACCTTTGCAGGTACCCACCATCCGTGTGCCTTCACCTACACAAGCTACACCAACTCCAACTGTACAATCACCCACAAGTTCCACTACCCCAACTTCACCAACTACTCCAATTGCTGAAATGGCTACTATTGAACAGATTAAGGCCTTGCTAGATGGACAGGTTAGGGAGATTGAAGCTAGGATGCAAGAAAGAATTGATGAAGCTTTGACTGCCCAAAGGGTAGCCATCTTGGCCGAATTGGGAGGGGCACCAAAGACGGCCACTACTCCTGGAAATCTAGGGAAAGAACCTACTATGGGGCAAACTAGTACCCCCACGATTGCTCAGAGTAATACCCCTGTTAACAATTTGGAGGATCCACCCTCTAAGAATGCAACTGAAACTGATGAACTGAAAAAGAAACTTGAATTACTTGAAAGGTCAATCACTGCCATGAAAACTCATAAAGAGGTGGTAGACATGGATTCCTTATCCTTGTTTCCCCAAGCTAGATTGCCTCCAAAATTCAAGATGCCGGGGATGGACAGATTTGATGGGACTACTTGCCCTAAAACCCACCTGAAGATGTATGTGGGGGCCTTAAGCCCTTGGGTTTAAATGATGAGCTCTTTGCTCAACTATTCCAACAATCCTTGACTAGTGATGCCCTTAAATGGTTTGTAAGCCTGGATCGTGCTAGGATCAAGACCTGGGAAGACATCTGTAATGCATTTAACACTCAATACCACTACAATATTGAGGTGGATGTCACTAGAAGGGAGCTTGAGACTACCAAGCAGAGCAACAATGAACCCTTCTCCTCGTTCCTTACGAGGTGGAGGGAAAAGGCCACCCAAATGATCAATCGCCCTTCAGAACAGGATCAAATTGATATCATAATCAAGAATTTAAGGCCTACATATCAAGCTCAACTGCAAACCCAATACCTGCCTACTTTCAAATCGCTCAATGCGACTGCAACCAAGGTAGAAGATTTGATACAATTGGGTAAGATAGTAGATAAGGGAGCTACTTCGAAGTACAAGAAACAAGGCCAAGCTGCTTCCTCAAGCAAGGTCAATGAAGTGGCCAATATTGCCCCTGCGAATCCTTTACGTGTGGGCAATCTTGGACAGAGAAATCAGCCAAGAAGGCAATATACCAACCTTGGGATCCCCCTTCATCTGGTGTTTAAAAAGGCCGTGGAAGGAAAGTACTTGAAGCCTTTGGACCCAAGGCCTCCTCCAAACCTATTACCCTCTAATTATAGGGTCAATGAGTACTGTGAATAACACTAAGGAAATGGGCATAGAACAGATGCTTGCTGGACTCTGAAAAACCGCGTCCAGGATCTGGTGGATAGTGGTGACATCATTCCTCTCAAGAGCCATCCAAACATTAATACTAACCCTTTGCCCAATCATTCCATCCACGCCATCACTGTGGAAGTAGAGCTGTTTGATCCTTTCAAACTTCTCTTGGAGATGAATGAAGTATGTGTGCTGGATCTGAATGACCTCGCTGAAGAGGTCAATGCTTTGACAAGAAGTGGAAGGCAATATCAGCCACTCGACTTGGGGGAATCCCCTAAAACTCTAAGTCACCCCAATAAGAAGACGCCAGAACCAAAGGAAGACCCTGTCCTTGCTTAGCTTAAACAAACTCAAGCTAAGGTGTCAATTTGGGAGCTCCTTGCTTCCTCATTCCCACACCGTCAGGCTCTCAGCAAAGCTTTGAGTCAACTCGATACATCAGTAGACACAAGCCCAGAAGCTTTGGTGGCCACTTTGACCCAATCAACCAAGGCATTGAGTATCCGGTTTTTCGATGTAGACCTACCAAAAGATGGCAGGAAACACAATGATGCTCTATACATCACCTTACAAACTAGGGGAAAGACTGTGCCCATGGTTCTCGTTGATAATGGGTCAGCCTTAAATGTATGTCCTTTGAAAGTAGCAAGCTGTCTGGGATTGGAGGCTATAGATCTTACACCTTCTGATCAAATTGTTAAAGCATATGATAACACTCGAAGAGAAATTTTGGGAGTTGCTATTGGGCCGGTAAGAATGGGAGTGCCGTTCAAAGTCATTGATGTACCCACGAGCTTTAATCTCCTCCTTGGAAGGCCGTGGATTAATCAGAATAATGCTGTCCCTTCTTCATTACATCAAAAACTTAAGTTCCCTTTTGAAGGAAAAATCATCACTATCGAAGGAGACACATGTGAAATCAACAAGAAAACCACGGATCAGTCCCTCTTTGAGGTTGTTCATGGTGAAACTGCTATGCCATTTACTGGGTTCCATTATGACACTGTTCAATGCATTGAAGGAGAAAGGCCCAAAGGGCCATTCATTCTATATGACTTTGGGGAGGCCCAAGTCAATTTCCTGGTAGGAATGATGCTAAGGGTAGGTCTGCTAGCCAAAATGGAAATGATAAGGTCTGGGAGGAAATCATCCATAGTGCGGCCATGGGAAGACCCTGAGAATAAGAGAACTTTTGGCTTGGGGTACAAACCCACAGATGAGAAGATAGAAGAGTTTGAGCATGGGAAGAAGAAAAAGAAGACTTGGTGGGCAAAAAGCCTCAAAATGCGCCCTTACATTAGAACTCTGAATGGTCACTTCTGCAAGCCTGGAAAAGCAATTCCTTACTGTGGTTTCCAGGAGCCATTCTATTCTCCCAAGATTGAAAAGAAGCTACCGGGTTTTGAGATGTTCGCTAATGTTTTGGCCATAAAGGAAGAAGAGCCAGAATGTAACACCCCTTCCCAACCTACATGTGTAAGCTGAGTAGAGGTGTCACACTATCCTAATTGTTGCTACCAATTTACTTAGTCAAATTTTAGTTCTGATTTTTACAGAAATTTTGCCATAGTTCCGCCTAGAAATTTGGATCCCAAGTGTCGTCAAAACTTGTTTTTCTGATTTTTGAAAACATTTTACACATACCAATGTGAATAAGAATACCATCAAATTTAATGCACTCCCAATGAATCCACCTTATACCCTCAACTACAAACCTGCACGAAGAGTTCACACTTCTAATATAACATAAATTAAAGATTTATGATTATTACATACTACTAACATACAATTATAACATAGAAAATCTCTTTTATATTTATTCATATACATGCCACAACTATCAACTCATAATGGAACTAAAAGATCTACCCCTGAGATTTGCTGTGGTCTGGTCGTTGCTTCCCCAAGATTTATCTACTGCTCCGAACCTACGAGTCAAGGAAAACTTAACTCGCTGAGCGTTGTCGCTCAGTAGGTACTTTACCAATAAAAATAAAAGTAGTACATGAAAGTATTCAAGGTAAAAAGGAAATAATAAAATCAACAATCAACCAACATTATACCAATAGAAATCGTGATACATTCAGTATGATATGCTTTCAATAATGTAAAATCATAATTCAAATTCATTTGCATTATATAGTTCAACGAAAAATAATATGTCTTTGATCCAGGCTCTACTGGTATATAGGGAACCATAGTGATAAGGCAGTGGCCCTCACCACTGTAACATAGGTGGCCCTCACGACCGATATCAGATCACAGGAATGGCCCTCACCATCCTGGTTATAACCAATGGGCCTCCCCATTGGCTTCAGTGGCCTCACCACTGAATAACATATCATATCACAATAATGAGCAGTACTGCATGCGTTAGTATAGTGCACCATACCCTTATCTACCACTCCCACTATCCAGTAGAGCAAAAAGGTTAAAATGATTCAATTTAAGTTTCAAACCTCATTTTAGAATGACTCGCGAAATCATTTTAAATTCCCATCGCACTTTGCCATTTATGCCGCGCAACACATTCTTTAATCAAACCATTCCCCTTTTTCGCATATTTAATATCCACAATAAACATATTAAACATTTCAAAGCATTCCTCAAAATATCCCAAATTGACCAAATGAATAGTGTTGCGGCGAGAAAAATCGGCAACGCAAAATGGCATGACCAAATGAATAGTAAAATCTGGGTTTTCGTCAAAATTTCAGTCCACTTCAGTCAAGCATTTGGCCAAGTAAATGATCTTATTTTTGCCTGAAATTTTACAGAAAACTTATTTCATATGTTGACTAATTGCATGTAAAATTTCGTTGAAAAATTCATTCATTTGCTGCCTCAAACGATTTCCACAAAAAGGTCCAGAAAGCTGTCTTTTTGGGACCATTTCGGCCCAAACACATAAAATGCATAGGATAGTTTATTTTTCTTTTGCAAATCAATATTAAGGCTTCTTTAATGGTAAAGTGAAGACTCAAACACTTCCCTTTGACAACTTTTGCATGTTTAACTCAAATCAATATATTTAAGCATCAACAACAAAACTTTCATAAACCAAAGTTTGTAAAGCATCAAACCAAAATTTATTATTCAAAAGTAAAGTACCAAACTAATTATTCAAAGGTAGAGTACCAAACCTTATTTCTTTAACTCCTCTTGGCTTTTCCTTCTTCTCCTTCTTTAATTCTTTATTTCTCCTTCAATCAATTCAAGATACAACATAAACCTTAGAATTTCAAAATAATAAATTATCCTCTATTTCTTTTCCAACCGAAACCCCTAATCCAACCTTATTAATCTTTCTATATCTTGGTTCTTCCATTTAATCAATTAATCTTATTATTATTATTATTATTTTTTTTTTCAATTCCATATAAGACTCTAATTCCCAATCTTCCAATATATATATAACTACCTAAAACTAATACTAAAATTAAAGTCTACACACTTAAAAACCTTAGAACTTACCTTAAAAATCAAAGTTTGGAAAAACTTGGAAGTCCCTTGGTATTTTCTTTTGTTGGCCGAATTTGGTGAGTGGAAAAAGAGAGAATTTGCTCTTCATATCACATATATTTATAGACAAAGGAAATGATGATCACCTTGTCCACTTGTCCACTTTTTCTCTTTCTTCATTTATTACACATGCTAAATGTTTTCTTTTGATTGACCAACCTTTGATTTTTATAACTTCCTTTTTCCTTTACTTCTTTCCACTTGTCTCTCTTCCCATTGGATCTCATAAAGTTGTCCCGGGTTACCCATCCGGTCCCGACACAAAACTGAGCCACATTACGTTCCGGCGATTAATCGATCATATCTTTTAAACCGTATAGTTCCATGAGTCAAACTATATATAGTTTTGATCCTCTCGACCTCTACTTTCTATTTATAAGGTCTATTTTAGGTTTCCAAGTCATTTTGAAAAATTACCGATAAGCCCTCAACTTTTTACAAAATTCCCTTTAGGTCCTATTTTTGCTCGGGTTTTCTCCGGCTTTGTTTCCACTGTTTGTAACTTCTGCCAAAAATTTGACGTAAAACGTGGATCTCGATCGGATATGATCGAAGTTGGAACTCCGTGGAGACGTATAATCTCTTTGATATACAAGTTTGCCAACTTGTCTAGCGAGTAATCCACACGTACTGGTATGAAATGAGCGGACTTAGTAAGCCGGTCTACGATTACCCAAATCGCGTCATGTTTGTCTCTTGTTATAGGCAATCCTGTGACAAAATCCATAGTAATACGATCCCATTTCCAGGTTGGAATCGTAATAGGTTGTAGTAGCCCTGAGGGTAGTTGATGTTCCGCCTTCACTTGCTGACAGGTTAGACACTTCGTTACGTGATCAACGATATCTCTTTTCATTCCTGGCCACCAATAATACTCCTTCAAGTCCCGATACATTTTCGTTACTCCCGGATGCATTGTATAAGGACTGTTATGAGCTTCTTGCAAAATCTGCTTCTTCAGCTCCTTGGACTTAGGTACCGCCATTCTCCTCTTGTAGTAGAGAATACCATCAGGATGAATTTGATAGTCTCCTGAAGAGTTCTCCTGTGCCTGTTGACTCCACTTCTTCACTTGTTCATCTTCCTTCTGAGCCTCACGTATTTGTTGATGTAAATTAGGTCGCACGTGCATTTCTGCAAAGATAGCTCCATCTTCTGTAGGTTTTAACGTTACCCTCATAGCACTTAGCGCTTGCATTGACTTCCTACTAAGTGCATCTGCTACGACATTCGCTTTGCCCGGGTGATAATTAATCGTATAGTCGTAGTTGGCTAACCATTGCATCCATTTTCGCTGTCGCAGGTTTAAATCTTTCTGCGTGGGCAAATATTTCTGGCTTTGATGATCCGTAAAGATGTAACATTTTTCCCCGTATAAGTAATGCCTCCACGTCTTGAAAGCCAAAACAATCACTGCTAGCTCTAAGTCATGCGTTGGATAATTCTTTTCATGTGGCTTGAGCTGTCGAGAGACATACGCAATGACTTTGCCTTCCTGCATCAATACACAACCTAACCCGATATGGGATGCATCGCTATAAATCACAAAATCTTTTCCTGATTCTGGTTGTGTAAGAATAGGTGCTTCAGTAAGTTTTTGTTTCAGCTTTTCAAAGCTCCTTTGACAAGCGTCGGTCCACTGGAATTTGGCATTCTTCTGAAGTAGCTTGGTCATAGGTACGGCGATCATGGAAAACCCTTTGATGAATCTCCGATAATATCCTGCTAACCCCAAGAAACTACGGACTTCCGTTACTGTTTTAGGTGACTTCCATTCCAATACTGCTTCTATTTTCTTGGGATCAACCCTTATTCCTTCTGCCGATACAATATGTCCCAAAAAGGCCACTTCTTCTAACCAAAATTCACATTTACTGAATTTAGCGTATAACTGCTTTTCTCGCAGGGTTTGCAAAACAATTCTAAGGTGACGATCATGGTCCTCTCGATTCTTTGAATACACCAATATGTCGTCAATGAATACAACCACGAACTGATCCAAATACGGGTGGAAGATTCTATTCATCAGATCCATGAATACTGCAGGTGCGTTCGTTAATCCGAAAGGCATAACAATGAATTCATAATGTCCATAGAGAGTTCTGAATGCGGTTTTTGATATGTCTTCATCTTTAATTCTCAATTGATGATAACCCGATCGTAGATCAATTTTTGAAAAGACTCCAGCACCTTTGAGTTGATCAAACAGATCATCTATGCGAGGTAACGGATACTTGTTTTTGATGGTCAGCTTATTAAGTTGACGGTAATCTACACACAACCTTAAGGATCCGTCTTTCTTTTTCACGAACAATACTGGTGCTCCCCATGGTGACACACTTGGCCTTATGAACCCCTTGTCTAAAAGTTCTTGTATCTGTACCTTTAATTCTTTTAGCTCCGCTGGCGCCATTCGGTAAGGTGCGATGGATACTGGTGCAGCTCCCGGGTACACATCTATGATGAATTCCACCTCTCGTTTAGGTGGTAATCCGGGTAAATCATCAGGAAATACGTTGGGAAAATCGCATACAGTAGGTATATCTTGTAACTTTGGTGCCTCTTCTTTCGCTACTAATGCACATACCAGGTATGCCTCGCAACCTTTTTGCACTAACCTCTTAGCCGTCATGGCAGAAATGATGTTAGTTAGATAGTCCTTCCTTTTTCCTACTAGGGTCACTTCGTCACCGTCTGCAGTATACAAGGTAACTCTCTTCCGTTTACAGTCAACTAGTGCATCATGCTTGTCCAACCAATCCATCCCAAGGATAGCATCGAATTCTTGAAATGGTAGTTCAAATAAATCTCCCCAAAAGATATGTCCGGGTATCTCTACGGGGCAATCTTTCACTACCTTCCTAGTAATCACCTCATTTCCTAATGGGTTAGTAACTAATATTCCTTCTTTTTCTAGTTCTACCTTTAGGTTCTCAAGTTTTTCATTTTTCTTGCATATATATGAGTGTGAAGAACCTGGATCTATTAAAACATAAAGCGAAACTCCAAACATAGACAACTGACCTACCAATCATCAAGGAAACGATTCCGAGGCAGTGGTTCCACGGGAGGCGGTCAACGTCGAGGTTATAGCCAGGGATCGATTTGCGGTGGCTTAAGTCAAACTACCTCAGTCGCTAGTACGGGACGATCTGGAAGAGAACAAGGAAGAGGATTCAGCCGAAGCGGAGGTAACTTCTTTATCGGTCCAAGAGGTAATGAAGGCGAAAATAATAATCCACGCTGTGATCAATGCGGACGCCGTCACACGGGAGAATGTTGGGGTCGGACATTTGCATGTTATATATGTGGATCTTTGGACCACCTTATGCGAGAGTGTCCCCAGCTCTGATACCACAAATTGTAACACCCCTTCCCAACCTACATGTGTAAGCTGAGTAGAGGTGTCACACTATCCTAATTGTTGCTACCAATTTACTTAGTCAAATTTTAGTTCTGATTTTTACAGAAATTTTGCCATAGTTCCGCCTAGAAATTTGGATCCCAAGTGTCGTCAAAACTTGTTTTTCTGATTTTTGAAAACATTTTACACATACCAATGTGAATAAGAATACCATCAAATTTAATGCACTCCCAATGAATCCACCTTATACCCTCAACTACAAACCTGCACGAAGAGTTCACACTTCTAATATAACATAAATTAAAGATTTATGATTATTACATACTACTAACATACAATTATAACATAGAAAATCTCTTTTATATTTATTCATATACATGCCACAACTATCAACTCATAATGGAACTAAAAGATCTACCCCTGAGATTTGCTGTGGTCTGGTCGTTGCTTCCCCAAGATTTATCTACTGCTCCGAACCTACGAGTCAAGGAAAACTTAACTCGCTGAGCGTTGTCGCTCAGTGGGTACTTTACCAATAAAAATAAAAGTAGTACATGAAAGTATTCAAGGTAAAAAGGAAATAATAAAATCAACAATCAACCAACATTATACCAATAGAAATCGTGATACATTCAGTATGATATGCTTGTTAGTGTATGTGCCCTAGGCCATTTGTTTGGATCTTTATGTTATACATTCATTATTAATAAATGAGGTTTTATTATCATTATTGTTGTTTGCATGTTACACAATTTTGATATTTGTCCCTGGTTTATTATTGTTATAGAGATAAAAAAAATAAATAATTCTTAACCAGTATGAACATTGATTTGATGATCATCAGATGGTTATGTGTATAGTGATACAAATCAATTTCATAAATACTTGTTAGAGAACAATGTATTGGATAGACCCATCATGAGATTACTACATGGGTTAGTGTCATAAGTAAATCTCATGATAGTTATGTAATAATTCTTTGACTTGAGATTGTCATAGTTTCCAATATAAGGACTATTATATTTTGACATGATCAAACATTATCCGTAACTGGATAGTAATAAAGGTTATGTTCATATATGATAGAAATTATGTAGAGGATAATGAACAATCAAGATAGAATTTGTCCCTCTCTTTGAGAGAGATATCTTTTGGGCCCCTCGATAAGTGAGACTGTGAAATGCATGGCCGTGCTCAAATGAATTGATAATGTGATCAATTTCATTTGTTTTTATCAGTCTACTTGGAGATCGAGTAATCATAAGTTTGGACAATATAAGTATGACGTTGACCATGACTTATGTTCAAGCTAGATATCGTGTGACAAAGGGATTAATGCATATACTATTATTAGGCAAATTGGACATTCCTTATATTAATTGGGTAGTTGTAACGCCTTGCTAGAGGCCAATTATGACTTGTTGATTTAATAGAGATTAAATTGACTGCCAATTAATATGGGCCTATCGGGTCACACACAAGAATGCGTTTTGGGCTGGATATAATATTAATAATATTAATATTAGATATTAATATTTATTATTATTATTATTTTCGTTTTTATATATATATATTATTAGATAATATATTCAGAATCCTAATTAGATTTGGATTCTGAATTTGACTTACCTTATCCAATTATATTTATTATTAGATAATGTATTCAGAATCCTAATTAGACTTGGATTCTGAATTTGACTTTCCGTATCCAATTTTGAATTGGATTCTGGAGTGATTATATTCACTCCAGACGTTAAGTCTTCTCAGAGGTAACAATAAAAACAAAGAGGAATGAAAAAGGTAACCTTAATACGTTTTAGAGAAAACGTTTTTCCAGCCTTCGCCGTTGCAGAGAGCTAGCACTCCAAACGGTAGCATTCGTGTGGATACGCGATAGAGGGTGTTTCGCGATCGAGGCATCTCTTCCAAACTGTGATTTCGAATCATCAACAGGTTAGTTCTTTGAACACTTTTGTCGAATTAAACGAACAGCATGGATCCTGGTGGGAAATCAGAGATCAAATATTTTTCCGCTGCGTGTTTTTGTTTGCAGTGATCTCTATGATTTCCTAACAGTGGTATCAGAGCCACTTGTTGTTTTCGTTTAAGTCGAAAATGCCATGTTGATATGATTATGGTGATATATATTGTTTACGTATGGCATGTTAACTATAAAACTCTAATTCTTTTTTCATATGATGAGAAAGGATTGGTTTTTGGTTTCGTTTCTGTAAAACCCTAATTCGTTTTTCATATGATGAGAAAGGATTGGTGTTTTTAATTTCGTTTTCATGAGATGATCACGTATATATGATTGGTTGATTAAAATGATTTTCATATGATGAAAACGATTAAGTTTATATGTGATATAAACATTTGGTAATGATTCTGTAATGGGTTGTACATATTCGAAATAAAACAGTAAGAAGGTTAATGAGATTAACGGTTCTGTTTTAGGGTTTCGCCAAAGAAAAATGTTAATGAGATTAACATTTCTGTTTGGCTTCGAGGGGCGCTGCCCCTCGACCCCGCCCAGGGGCGCTGCCCCTTCGGAACCCCGCCCGCTGACTGGCCAGCGGGAGCCCCGCCCGCTAACCGGCTAGCGGGACCGCCGTATGTTCGCGCCCTATAGTTCGTTACCGCGACATTAAGAATGTCAATATATTTGTTTCTATTTAACATGTTGGTGATGAATATGTTATGTTTGTTTGATGTCTTGGCATGGTGCATAGCATGGCCTTATGACCTTTGTGATTGGTTTATTCATATCTTTATTTTGGGTAAATACGGCCTGCGTGTCGTTTATTTTGTTGTAATTTATTTTACTAGTAGTTAGATTTTCTTTTATTGTAATATATGAAGATTCAAGCTACAATGTTTGTGATGGAGATTCATACCAAGGAGAAGATGGTTCCATGGTGATGGAAGCACAAGCTCAAGTTTTGAAGATATGTAATATTGCAAGTGTTGTAATAGATAGGTTTTTCACCTAGGGTTGCCTTTATGATCTTCATTTGGTCTCTTGAAGATCATATTTAGTTTGGCCATGCTATGTCACGTTTACATATTTTGTCATTTGGTATATGATGCTTATGTGATAAATTATATATATGCATATAGGATGCTAAAATATAATGATATGTAATGCAAGACATGATAATAATTTAGTTGAACCCTCATTAATAATTTAAGTCTAAATGCCATCCACGTTTTGAACACCTATCAAAACTAAGATTGTATTAAAGTAGGTATTGCCAAAGCAATATGCTTTAAACATTCCTAGCTAAGTAGGATGAGTAATAGTGCTACTCATATGTTTTAAAATTGGTTAGACTTAATTAGGCTATCAAAATGGTTTTGGGCCTAAGGCATTAGATGGAATTCAACATGCTATGATATATGATGTCAATATTCCATAATTACTAAGAGTTACATGAGATGTAATTGGTAAAGATGTTACCTACCTAAATAACTTGATTTTAAGCGTCACGCCAAAGCTGAGTTTAGAATTAAGTGAAATACGGATCTTAGCCTACTAAAATATTTCTTTAGAGGGTTATATTTTTTAGTAGGAGTTTAAATAATTTTAACCTCATTATTAATTAAAATTTGACTTTGCATATTTATCAACAGATGGCTGCTAATAACAATTCCACCTTATCACTGCGATCTATCCTTGAGAAGGAAAAACTGAAAGAATGTGGGACTAATTTTGTTGACTGGTTTAGGAACCTGAGAATTGTTCTCAAACAAGAGAAAAAGTCCTACGTGCTTGATGAAGCTATCCCTGACCCACCTCCTGCCGATGCTTCTAATGCTGCTAAGAGTAAGCATAAGAAGCATGTAGATGATTCCAATGACATAGGATGTCTTATGTTGGCTACTATGTGTCCAGGACTTCAGAAGGATCTGGAACACTTAGAGGCTTATGAGATGAGTGTGCATCTCAAACAAGCTTTCCAACAACAGGGTAGGCAAGATAGGTTTAACACCGCTGTTGCATTATTTGACTGCAAAATGTCTGAAGGTGAATCTGTTAGTGCTCATGTTTTGAAGATGAAAGGCTATCTAGATCACCTTACTAGACTTGGATATCCCCTGAGTTTAGAACTCTCCACGGATTTGATCCTACATTCATTGCCTAGCAGTTTCTCACAGTTTGTCATGAACTATAACATGAATGACATGGAGAAATCCATTCCTGAGCTACATGGTATGCTCAAAACTGCTGAGGGGAATATCAAAAAGCCTACCCAAATATTGAATGTCAATATTAAACAAATGAAAAAGAAAGCCAAAGATACTAAAGGCAAGGGTAAGGCAAAAGGTGCTAAAGGGTCCAAGGGACAAGCTAAACCAAAACCTGTACCTAAGGCTAAAGTTCCTAAGGAAGGGACTTGTTTCCATTGCAACAAGCCTGGGCATTGGAAGAGAAATTGTCAACTCTATTTGGATGAGTTAAAGAAGTTGAAGGGTAGTGCGACTACATCTTCAGGTATTTATGTTATAGAAATTAATTTATCTATTCCTTCTTCCTGGGTATTAGATACCGGATGTGGATCTCATATTTGTACAAATATGCAGGGACTCAAAAGGAGTAGGATGCTGAAGAAGGGCGAAGTGGACCTACGTGTTGGCAATAGAGCAAGAGTTGCTGCTATAGCTGTAGGAACTTATGAGCTTGTTATGCCCAATGGGTTTTTGTTAATTTTGAACAATTGCTTTTATGTTCCTACTATGAGTAGGAATCTTATTTCAGAATCTGTTTTGGATGATGAAGGTTATTCATTTTTTATTAAGAATAAGAAATGTTCTATTTTTGATAAAAATGATATGCTTTATGGTATTGCAAATTCTTATAATGGCCTTTATATCCTTAATCTTGATGATTCTAATGGTAATTATATCTATAACATAACTTCTAAGAGAACTAAGCCAAATGAGTTAAACCCTACTTATTTATGGCATTGTCGCCTTAGCCATATAAATGAGAAACGCATTTCTAAGCTCCATCAAGATGGATTATTAGATTCATTTGATTTTGAATCATTTGAAACATGTGAGTCTTGTTTGCTTGGTAAGATGACAAAGGATCCTTTTACTGGTCATAGTGAAAGGGCTAATGATTTATTGGGCTTGATACATACAGATGTATGTGGTCCTTTTAGCATTAGTGCCAGAGGAGGATTTCGATACTTCATTACTTTTACTGATGATTTCAGTAGGTATGGCTATGTCTACCTAATGAAACATAAGCATGAGTCTTTTGAAATGTTTAGAACTTTTCAAAATGAAGTACAAAATCAACTTGGTAAAACAATTAAACTACTTCGATCAGATCGAGGTGGTGAATATTTGAGCCAAGAGTTTGATGATCATCTAAGGGATTGTGGAATTGTTTCACAACTGACTCCTCCAGGAACTCCACAGTGGAATGGAGTTTCTGAAAGGAGAAATCGAACTCTATTAGATATGGTTCGATCAATGATGAGTCAAGCGGATCTTCCTTTATCTTTTTGGGGTTATGCCTTGGAGACAGCTGCATTCATTCTGAACCGTGTACCATCTAAGGCGGTTGAAAAGACACCATATGAGATATGGACAGGTAAGACACCTAGTTTGTCTTTTCTTAAGATTTGGGGTTGTGAAGCTTATGTGAAAAGACCAGTTTCAGATAAGTTAGCTCTAAAGTCTATCAAATGTAATTTTGTGGGGTATCCTAAGGAAACTAAAGGATACTATTTCTATACTCCTTCAGAGAACAAAGTGTTTGTTGCTCGAAATGGGATCTTTTTGGAAAAGGAATTTCTTTCTAAGAGAACTAGTGGGAGTATAGTAGAACTTGAGGAAACTCAAGTACCACAAGAAATCATTGAGCCGTCTATAGAGCCTATTTCAGAACCACAAATAGTTGTGGAGTCTGAAGATGTAACACAAATCCCTCGCAGGTCTGATAGGACACGTCGTCATCCAGAGAGATATGGATTTCTTGTGACTGATGATAGTGAAGTAATGCTCATAGATCAAGATGAGCCTACTACCTATCAAGAAGCTGTGTCAGGTCCAGATTCAGACAAATGGCTTGGAGCCATGAAATCTGAGATGCAATCTATGTTTGACAACCAGGTTTGGTCTTTAATTGATCCTCCAGAGGGTATTAAGACTATTGGTTGCAAATGGGTTTTCAAGAAGAAAACTGACATGGATGGGAATGTGCAGACCTATAAAGCAAGGCTTGTTGCAAAAGGTTTCAAGCAAACTCATGGTATAGACTATGATGAAACCTTTTCACCAGTTGCTATGCTTAAGTCTGTTAGAATTCTCATTGCCATTGCAGCATACTATGATTATGAGATATGGCAAATGGATGTCAAAATCGCTTTCCTTAATGGAAACTTGCTTGAGGATGTGTATATGACACAACCTGAGGGTTTTGTAAATCCTGAGAATTCTACAAAGGTTTGCAAGCTTCAAAGATCCATTTATGGATTGAAGCAAGCATCTCGAAGCTGGAATCTTCGTTTTGATGAAACAGTTAGGAACTTTGGTTTCATCAAGAATGAAGATGAACCTTGTGTTTACAAGATGGTTAGTGGGAGTGCAGTAGTGTTTTTAGTCTTATATGTGGATGACATATTACTCATTGGGAATGATATCCCTACCTTGCAAAATGTTAAGACTTGGTTAGGGAATTCTTTCTCAATGAAAGACTTAGGTGAGGCTGCCTATATCCTTGGTATAAAGATCTATAGAGATAGATCTAGAAGGATAATTGGCCTGAGTCAAAGTACATACATAGATAAAGTGTTGAAGAGGTTCAACATGCAAGATTCCAAAAAGGGATTCTTGCCTATGTCTCATGGCATTCATCTCAGCAAGAGTCAATGTCCTATGACATCTGATGAGCGAGATCGAATGAATAAGATTCCTTATGCTTCTGCTATAGGATCTATTATGTATGCCATGTTATGTACTAGACCAGATGTCTCATATCCATTAAGCGCAACTAGTAGATTTCAAGCTGATCCTGGTGAAGGTCACTGGACAGCTGTCAAGAATATTCTTAAGTACCTTCGAAGGACTAAAGATGTATTCTTGGTTTATGGAGGTTTGGAAGATGAGCTAGTTGTAAATGGTTACACAGATGCTAGTTTCCAAACTGACATAGATGATTTTAGATCGCAGTCAGGTTTTGTATTCACATTGAATGGTGGAGCTGTTAGTTGGAAGAGTTCAAAACAAAGCACTGTGGCTGATTCTACAACAGAGGCTGAGTATATAGCAGCATCAGATGCA
Organism: Garcia nutans; assembly: GCA_947685225.1. Taxonomy (NCBI): domain Eukaryota; kingdom Viridiplantae; phylum Streptophyta; class Magnoliopsida; order Malpighiales; family Euphorbiaceae; genus Garcia; species Garcia nutans. The sequence goes on from CANTUV010000031.1 coordinate 43,269,189, forward strand.
GCTAAGGAAGCAGTCTGGTTGAAGAAATTCATCACTGAGCTAGGAGTGGTGCCTAGCATTGCAAATCCTGTGGACATTTATTGTGACAACAATGGTGCCATAGCACAGGCAAAAGAGCCTAGATCTCATCAAAGATCTAAGCATATACTCAGGCGTTTTCACCTCATTCGAGACATTATCGATAGAGGAGATATCAAGATATGCAAAGTTGACACAAATGATAACATAGCAGATCCATTAACAAAGCCTCTCTCACGGGTCAAGCATGATCAGCACACTAGATCTATGGGTCTTAGAAATTTGTAGGCCTAGTGCAAGTGGGAGATTGTTAGTGTATGTGCCCTAGGCCATTTGTTTGGATCTTTATGTTATACATTCATTATTAATAAATGAGGTTTTATTATCATTATTGTTGTTTGCATGTTACACAATTTTGATATTTGTCCCTGGTTTATTATTGTTATAGAGATAAAAAAAAATAAATAATTCTTAACCAGTATGAACATTGATTTGATGATCATCAGATGGTTATGTGTATAGTGATACAAATCAATTTCATAAATACTTGTTAGAGAACAATGTATTGGATAGACCCATCATGAGATTACTACATGGGTTAGTGTCATAAGTAAATCTCATGATAGTTATGTAATAATTCTTTGACTTGAGATTGTCATAGTTTCCAATATAAGGACTATTATATTTTGACATGATCAAACATTATCCGTAACTGGATAGTAATAAAGGTTATGTTCATATATGATAGAAATTATGTAGAGGATAATGAACAATCAAGATAGAATTTGTCCCTCTCTTTGAGAGAGATATCTTTTGGGCCCCTCGATAAGTGAGACTGTGAAATGCATGGCCGTGCTCAAATGAATTGATAATGTGATCAATTTCATTTGTTTTTATCAGTCTACTTGGAGATCGAGTAATCATAAGTTTGGACAATATAAGTATGACGTTGACCATGACTTATGTTCAAGCTAGATATCGTGTGACAAAGGGATTAATGCATATACTATTATTAGGCAAATTGGACATTCCTTATATTAATTGGGTAGTTGTAACGCCTTGCTAGAGGCCAATTATGACTTGTTGATTTAATAGAGATTAAATTGACTGCCAATTAATATGGGCCTATCGGGTCACACACAAGAATGCGTTTTGGGCTGGATATAATATTAATAATATTAATATTAGATATTAATATTTATTATTATTATTATTTTCGTTTTTATATATATATATTATTAGATAATATATTCAGAATCCTAATTAGATTTGGATTCTGAATTTGACTTACCTTATCCAATTATATTTATTATTAGATAATGTATTCAGAATCCTAATTAGACTTGGATTCTGAATTTGACTTTCCGTATCCAATTTTGAATTGGATTCTGGAGTGATTATATTCACTCCAGACGTTAAGTCTTCTCAGAGGTAACAATAAAAACAAAGAGGAATGAAAAAGGTAACCTTAATACGTTTTAGAGAAAACGTTTTTCCAGCCTTCGCCGTTGCAGAGAGCTAGCACTCCAAACGGTAGCATTCGTGTGGATACGCGATAGAGGGTGTTTCGCGATCGAGGCATCTCTTCCAAACTGTGATTTCGAATCATCAACAGGTTAGTTCTTTGAACACTTTTGTCGAATTAAACGAACAGCATGGATCCTGGTGGGAAATCAGAGATCAAATATTTTTCCGCTGTGTGTTTTTGTTTGCAGTGATCTCTATGATTTCCTAACAATGCTTTCAATAATGTAAAATCATAATTCAAATTCATTTGCATTATATAGTTCAACGAAAAATAATATGTCTTTGATCCAGGCTCTACTGGTATATAGGGAACCATAGTGATAAGGCAGTGGCCCTCACCACTGTAACATAGGTGGCCCTCACGACCGATATCAGATCACAGGAATGGTCCTCACCATCCTGGTTATAACCAATGGGCCTCCCCATTGGCTTCAGTGGCCTCACCACTGAATAACATATCATATCACAATAATGAGCAGTACTGCATGCGTTAGTATAGTGCACCATACCCTTATCTACCACTCCCACTATCCAGTAGAGCAAAAAGGTTAAAATGATTCAATTTAAGTCTCAAACCTCATTTTAGAATGACTCGCGAAATCATTTTAAATTCCCATCGCACTTTGCCATTTATGCCGCGCAACACATTCTTTAATCAAACCATTCCCCTTTTTCGCATATTTAATATCCACAATAAACATATTAAACATTTCAAAGCATTCCTCAAAATATCCCAAATTGACCAAATGAATAGTGTTGCGGCGAGAAAAATCGGCAACGCAAAATGGCATGACCAAATGAATAGTAAAATCTGGGTTTTCGTCAAAATTTCAGTCCACTTCAGTCAAGCATTTGACCAAGTAAATGATCTTATTTTTGGCTGAAATTTTACAGAAAACTTATTTCATATGTTGACTAATTGCATGTAAAATTTTGTTGAAAAATTCATTCATTTGCTGCCTCAAACGATTTCCACAAAAAGGTCCAGAAAGCTGTCTTTTTGGGACCATTTCGGCCCAAACACATAAAATGCATAGGATAGTTTATTTTTCTTTTGCAAATCAATATTAAGGCTTCTTTAATGGTAAAGTGAAGACTCAAACACTTCCCTTTGACAACTTTTGCATGTTTAACTCAAATCAATATATTTAAGCATCAACAACAAAACTTTCATAAACCAAAGTTTGTAAAGCATCAAACCAAAATTTATTATTCAAAAGTAAAGTACCAAACTAATTATTCAAAGGTAGAGTACCAAACCTTATTTCTTTAACTCCTCTTGGCTTTTCCTTCTTCTCCTTCTTTAATTCTTTATTTCTCCTTCAATCAATTCAAGATACAACATAAACCTTAGAATTTCAAAATAATAAATTATCCTCTATTTCTTTTCCAACCGAAACCCCTAATCCAACCTTATTAATCTTTCTATATCTTGGTTCTTCCATTTAATCAATTAATCTTATTATTATTATTATTTTTTTTTCAATTCCATATAAGACTCTAATTCCCAATCTTCCAATATATATATAACTACCTAAAACTAATACTAAAATTAAAGTCTACACACTTAAAAACCTTAGAACTTACCTTAAAAATCAAAGTTTGGAAAAACTTGGAAGTCCCTTGGTATTTTCTTTTGTTGGCCGAATTTGGTGAGTGGAAAAAGAGAGAATTTGCTCTTCATATCACATATATTTATAGACAAAGGAAATGATGATCACCTTGCCCACTTGTCCACTTTTTCTCTTTCTTCATTTATTACACATGCTAAATGTTTTCTTTTGATTGGCCAACCTTTGATTTTTATAACTTCCTTTTTCCTTTACTTCTTTCCACTTGTCTCTCTTCCCATTGGATCTCATAAAGTTGTCCCGGGTTACCCATCCGGTCCCGACACGAAACCGAGCCACATTACGTTCAGGCGATTAATCGATCATATCTTTTAAACCGTATAGTTCCATGAGTCAAACTATATATAGTTTTGATCCTCTCGACCTCTACTTTCTATTTATAAGGTCTATTTTAGGTTTCCAAGTCATTTTGAAAAATTACCGATAAGCCCTCAACTTTTTACAAAATTCCCTTTAGGTCCTATTTTTGCTCGGGTTTTCTCCGGCTTCGTTTCCACTGACGATCGTTTCATATTTAACCTCTCGCCATTCTCTACGTACTCACGTCTTTATTTCCTACCCTAAATTCATGTATAACTTTAATTGGTAATGACCAAAATGCCCTTAGGCAACATTTCTTCATTTTTCTTTAACGGGACATTTCCTGGAAAAACCGTTACACGTCGTTGCGATCCGGTTTTTCTCTACATTCCATTTTTGAAATCTGTTATATGCACTATTAAGAACATCCGGTGCAACTTTCTTTGAAATTACATCTACGTCCCCAACTTTATTGAAAATTACAATTATGTCGCTTTTGTCATACAACCTTATCTAGGGCTGTTATCAAGAATTATCTTCTCCTTTTCCCTACTCTCGCTATGCACGTGTCTACACTGCATAAATGCAGTAGGCGGATGTGACACAGAACCTATAACTGACCCACAAGTGGAAGATTTCATGCGGCCGAGTCTCTTTGATGAGGTTGTTATGATAATCAATTTCGAAGACAAAAGGGACTTCACGAAGCTGATCAAGACAACAGATGAACCGCTGACGAACTGGTACGCCGAGGAGGGACAAGCTGCTATAGTCAAACCTAGTCCTGTGTCACACCCTGAACCTGAGTCTTGAACACCGAGTCAGAGTCCAGTTCTGAGTCTTCTATAGATTCAGATTTAGAGAACCCTAATGTCAAATTTAATGTAACCTTGGAGAATGACTCAGCCATTATCAATAAAATTGTTCAAATTCTTGGTTACCCTGTGTCTTTTGCTTTCCAAGTATTATCTAGCAAAAATGAAATAAATGAAAAGATAATAATTGGCAAAGAAAATGAATATACATACATTGCATATGATTGTGTGAATAAAGAGCAGGTTGTTGAGTGCATCAGAAAGTATGCCGACTGCTTCTTGTGGAAGACAAGTGATGTCACGGGAATAGACCCAGCCATAGCAGTTCATAAGATTCCGCTATACCCAGATGCAAAGCCGATTAAGCAGAAGTTGAGAAGAATGAAGCCAGAATGGTCTTTGAAAATTAAAGAAGATGTTGCCAAGCAACTGGATAATAAGTTCATAGAACCAATTGTCTACCCTTCCTGGTTAGCAAACATTGTGCCAGTCCCGAATAAAGACGGAAAGGTCAGGATGTGTGTTGACTACAGAGATTTGAATAAGGCTTGTCCCAAGGATGATTTCCCGCTACCACACATCGATTTGCTAATAGACAGGATGGCTGGGCATATGATGGTTTCCATGACTGACCTTGCGGTTGGGTACAATCAGATCATGGTGCACCCACCAGACAAAGAGAAGACAGCTTTCATTATAGAATGGGGCACTTTCTGCTATAGGGTTATGCCTTTTGGATTGATAAATGCAGGGGCTACCTACCAAAGGATGGCGACAACAATCTTTCATGACATGATTCACAAAGAATTAGAAGTGTATGTTGACGATATGATTGTCAAATCAAAATCTCCAGAAGAGCATGTTGAAGCACTTGAGAAGTTTTTCCTTAGACTTCGCAAGTACAATTTGAAGCTTAATCCTGCAAAGTGCCTCTTTGGTGCAACATCAGGCTTATTTTTGGGATATTTGGTCAGCAAGAAAGGAATAGAAATTGATCCAGCAAAGTCAAAGGCTATTCTAGAAATGCCTCCACCAAGAACTAAAAAAAGGAGATTCGAGGTTTGCTAGGTAGATTACAGTATATCAGTCGATTCATATCGCAGTTGGCAGAGACTTGCGGTCCCATCTTTAAGCTACTAAGGAAAGGTGCTTCACAAGAATGGAATGAAGACTGCCAAAAGGCCTTTGACAAGATCAAAGAATACTTGTTAAGTCCGCCAATTCTGCAACCTCCCAGAATGGGAAAACCTCTGCTATTGTATTTGTCTATAACAGATGAAGCCATGGGTGCAATGCTAGCTCAAGAGGCCGAACGTACAAAGGTGAAAATGCAATTTACTACCTCAGCAAAAGGATGTTGGACTATGAGTTAAAGTATAACAAGATTGAGAAGTTGTGTTTAGCGTTGTATTGGGCTTGCATGAAGTTACAGCAATACTTCTCTTCTTACACTACTTATGTCATCGCAGAACAGAGTCCCTTGAAATTCCTTATGGAGAGGCCTGTTTTGGACAGTAAAATGGCAAAGTGGGTGTCAACATTGGCAGCCTTTGACTTAAAATTCATTCAAAGGAAAGCTGTGAAAGGTGGGGCAATAGCTGACCAGTTAGCAGAATTGCCCGTAAAAGACGAGATGCGAGAAATGAATTTCCCTGACGAAGACCTCTTGAATGTGGAAAGGAGTGTTTGGGAGATGTACTTTGATGGGGCATCCAATTATCATGGAAATGGAATTGGGGTTGTGTTCAAAACTCCTTGTGGAGAATACATTCCATTTATAGTTAAACTTGACTTTAGCTGCACAAACAATGAAGCAGAATATGAAGCTTGCATCAATGGGCTTGAAGCTGCCCTGGAATTGGGGATTAAGAACCTAAAGGTCTATGGTGATTCTATTTTAATAGTATCACAAGCTTTAAGGAAATGGAAGATAAGAGAAGAGCGTTTGGTTCCTTACCTACAACGCCTTGATCATTTGGCAAAACAATTCGATGATCTGTCCTTTGAATATCTCCCAAGAGCAAAGAATCAGTTTGCTGATGCCCTGGCTACTTTAGCTTCCATGGTCAATATCAAGTGGGGGAAAGTCATTCGTCCATTGAAAGTTCAGCTTCAGAAACAACCCGCCCATATAATGTAGTTGGCCGATGGTAAGCCATGGTTTTGGGATATCAAGAGTTATCTCAAGAATGGAAGTTATCCGGAGGGATCATCAAAGGTTGATCAGAAGGCAATAAGGCAGCTAGCCACGGGTTACATTCTTAATGGAGACATCCTCTACAAAAGAAGTTGGAATGGAATGCACCTAAGGTTTGTGAATGAAGCAAAGGCTAAACGGATAATGGAAATGGTACATGGTGGCGAATCAGGACTGCATATGTATGGGATTGCCTTGGCTCAAAAAATAGCCAATTTAGGATATTATTGGTCCACCATGAATACAGATTGTGTGGCATTTGTGCAAGAATGCCATCAGTGTCAGATATTTGCTAAGCTGCAGAAGCGACCTCCCGTTGCCCTGAATCCGATCACTTCTCCATGGCCTTTGCTACTTGGGGAATAGATATAATTGGCAAAAAACATCCAAAAGCCTCAAATGGACATCAGTTTATCTTGGTAGCAGTGGATTACTTCACAAAGTGGGTTGAAGCAGCTTCCTATGTAGAATTAGACGCCAAAAAGGCAGCACAGTTTGTCCGAACCAACATCCTTTGTCGGTACGGAACGCCATTTGAGATTATCACTGATAATGGAACTCATTTGCAAGAAGAATTTGCTCAACTCTTGAAGGATAAGAAGATCCAGCATCATAAGTCCTCTCCTTATAGACCTCAAACAAATGGAGCTGTAGAAGCAGCAAATAAGTCTATAAAGGTGATCATACAAAAAATGATCAAGGAACATATGAGTTGACATGGGAAGTTACCACTGGCCTTGTGGGGATATAGAACATCAATTAGAACTCCTACTGGGGCAACCCTGTATTCATTGGTGTACGGAATGGAAGCAGTACTCCCCATTGAACTGGAAGTTCAATCGGCGAGAATAATTCAAGAAAATCAGATAAATGAAGCTGAATGGATCAGCAATTATCATCATCAGTTGTTGGGTTTGGATGAAAATAGACTTTAAGCTCTACATCAAATTCAAGGGTACCAAAGGCGAATGGCTAGGCATTTCAACAAAAAGGTTAAAAACCGGAAGTTGGAAGAAGGTTGTTTGGTCCTAAAAGAAATCAGAGCACCTGTTTCAGATCCTCGTGGGAAGTTTCGTCCTCATTGGGCGGGACCCTACATTTTGAAGAAAATACTTTCCTGCGGAGTCGTTATCTTAACTGATTTGGATGGGTTAGAATTCACAAATCCATGTAACATGGATCAGTTAAAGAGATATTGTGTATAAAGAAGCACTCAAAAAGGAACTACATTAGACCTGATTCTCGCAAACTAATTCGAGATATGTAGGCAGCTCTCCTTGAGCACGGTTTAAATTTCAATAAAAATCATTGATTCATTTTTCTTTTGCCAACATAAAAAAAAGAGAGAAAAGAAAAGAAAGAAAAATCCCGCTAAGTCGAAAACCCACGAAGGGCGGCTGAGGCAATAGTGGGGCCTGCTAAGTCGAAAACCCGCAAAGGGCGGCTTAGGCAAGAATGGGTAAGAGCTCGCTAAGTTGAAAATCTGAAAGGACGGCTTAAGCAAAAATCAAAGCAAGTAAATAAAGTAGATAATGCTTGGAAAGCAAATAAAAGAGTCATTCCAAAAAGAGTCATTCATTCCAAAAAGAGTCATTCATTCCATGAAATATCAAACCAATCAAAAGAGTGAAACCATAAGTCCAAAACGTCAAATGAACCAAAAAGGTAAAAGAAATCCAAAAAAGCAGACAATAGAGTCAACCCTAGGGTCTAAATCCTACGCCTCCTACGTGGGGCAGAGTCTTCGGTATCTTCCTTAGCTCCGGAACTCTCTGCAGCATCTATCTTCTCCTCGTTAAGAGGAACCACCTCCTCTCCCTCCAGCTCCTGCAGCAATGCATGCTTCCTTGGCTTTTTCAATTGGCCAAACTTCGGCTATAAACCAAGTCCTATACTCTGGAGTATGCTGGACAAGGGAAGGCTCTGCAAAAGGCCTAATCATTTGATGGTTCCTAACCCAAGTTTGAAGAATAGCTCGAGTAACTCCGGAAGTATTAGGGGTAGCAATAGTAAACCCAACAGGAAGAGGAACCCTCTGATCAATCCTCATCTGCCTAAGGACGCGAGAAGCACTATACCATGTACTATGAGTGAAACCAAGAAGGTGGACATGGTTATGCATTGCATTTGCCTCCATGAAGCGAGAAATTCCATACCAAGAGATGTACCACAGCAATTCTTCTGGTCCAAGCTCATACAACCAGATAATCCACCTGGTCATAGAAGGAAAAGAAACTTGGATTCTTCTAGTACGATACTGAGAAGGGTTATAAGTCAAGGCATGGGGAGCGGCAACCACTCGGAGATGGTCTCTCAGCCAAACCTAAGAAAAAAAATAATAAATAGATCATTTCTATTTACAAAGAAAAAAAATGAGAAAAAACAAAACGTATAACAAAATTACCTGAAGAATGATCGGAGTAACAGTCCAATCTTCAAATCCAAGTGCAATTCTGTCAAGACTCTGAATAGTCTCAGCCAGAATCATACCACCAATGCAGTTAAGTCCTTCCATCTGCCTAATCTTGGGGCAAAGCTTTAAATCTCCAAAGCCAGGGTCACGGTTGAAAAGAAACCCAGCTAACAGGCAGAAAACAAAAGCTCGCATCCTATGCTTCAGTTGAATCTCATCTTCAAAATTAGCAGTCAGGAATGCATCAATCAAAGGAAGCAGCATCGCCTTATTCCCATCCACAATCATAGCTTGAGCCTGAGGCCTTGTAAAGTTGAAAAGCCTCTGAAAAGACCCCACATAGCCAACTCGAACCTCATGCCTTACAAGAGGGGCATTTGGGTCACATCCAATAATTGAGTAGAATTCCTCAAAAAGAGGACACATCTCATCCATCCGGGCACCAAATCTGAAGAAATGAGCTTGGGGATCCCAAAATCTGATACAAGCATGCAAGAAATCCCAGTCTACAGCTACGCCTCTAAGAGTAGCAACAACTTTCAATCCATATCTTCCCATATTGATCCTTTCAACATTATGGAGGCTCTTGGTCCATTCATGCATCAGATGGTTAAAAAGAGGGTTCATTGTTGAAGGAAAAATAAAAATCCTACAGTACAAAACCTATTTTCTGGCTTGAAAGTCGTAAAAATGCACTGCACTTTCGTTTTTTATATACTGCCCTGGACCCAGATGGCGGTCCAACCGCTGCCTCGGCAGTCCAACCGTTGCCTCCGGCGGTCCAACCGTGGCCTCCGATGGTCCAATTGCTGCCTCTGGCAGTCCAACCGCCACCGACCCAGTTTCAGTTCTTTTTTTTTTGTGAAATTCTTGTGTTTTGGCCCTGTTTAGGCCCTGTTAGGTACTATTTTTGGGGTTGTTTCAGGGATTTTCTGAAAATAAATTTCTATAAAACAAGCATCATACATACATGTTTGCTGTCAATGCTAACAAATAAGTGCAGGTTCGTATCTAAGTTCAAATAACAGGTGGAAAACATGGAAAGTACAAAGTACAGAAGGAATATAATACAGATACAAAAGGAAAACAAGACAAATATGAATAATCAGCGCCAGGCTCTCCGTCTTTACGGACTGTCTTGCCTCTCATAAGCACTATCAGTCGAAGCACCAGACAGCTCATCCGACAGCGCAGTAATCAGTGCCGCCATGTCAGCAACTAAGCCCACAAGTACCTGCAAAAAATCATAGAATCACAGTCAATTTCAAGAGAACTTTATGAATCCTTTTCATGATAAGTTCTAAAAGAATACCTAAGTGATGTGAGCAAGGCTCCGATATGGTACACCCTCCACACTGATCAGTCGGGTCATCCAATCGTCAGGTGTACGATAACGACTATCATAAGGCGGCCTCAGGTCGGCCAAAGCAGGGTCCAATTGACCGGTATCCGCAAGAATAGATGGGGTAGGCCTCAAATGTGATGAACTGCCACTTGCTCCGGTATATGACGGGCCAGCTATGAAAGCAGAAGCCTAGGCCATAGAGGAAGAAGGTCTGTCAGCTGGCCGGCTGGTAGATGGATGGTCTCCTGAAGTGCTAGTAGTGGGAACTGAAGAATGGGAGGACCGATGAGGTGGTGCAGGGTCGAACCGTGTCCCAATGTGTGGCATCAGTCGCTGAAGGGAGTAGAAATCATAATCATCATCTAGGACATAGGCCGACTCGAAGGGATCACCCTCATATTGGGACGCAGTGATCGGTAGAAGCATCAGAGATAGCATATCATCAGGGGGATCCAGTGGAGCTGCACGGAAACCGGTGATGTGGAAAGTCACTCTCTCAGCGAGATAATACCATCGATACTCTGGATGGGGAAGTATGAATCGACGGCGAGTCAGGAACTGTGATTGCTGAAAGCTGTGATCCTGAACAATCCACTTTGACAGCCGACTAGACATTGCTTTAAAGACAACCTGTAAAAATTTATTATGTTAGTGAATCATTTTCTCTAATACAATAAATAAGGATGAGGATAAAGTATTTACCGAGTCCATCGAGCAGCTGTCGAAGAATGATCTCAGCTCTCTGATAGGAAGCTTCCTCTTTGGTGCTTATATCCTCTCTCTATACCATCTCCAGGCAATGGGAGAAAGAGGATCTGCAGGGGCAGGTAGCTCACGAAGGAAAGGGGTGACACCAGGAAAGTACTCGTAAGCCCAAGTCTGAAAAAATGAAGAGGATATCAAAATTGGTGTATGTCAACAAATGTAAGATAAAGGAAATGTTCTTTACATTACCTCCCAGAAGTAGTACAGGCCGCATGAAGCAATGCGGGTATAGCAGAGATCTGACATGTCGTCATACAATCTACACTGCATCATGATAGCCCAATCGTATGTTTGAAGTCCTGTCAGGTCGAGTAGGCTCTTCAGCACATTGAGACTCACTGCGTCCTTCCTGTTTGATAAGGAGCTAGCAAACAGGAGAATCAGGGTAAACTTGGCCACCTGGACAGCAGTAAGATCGCCTATCTCGTAGCGAGCATAGATGCCTGGCGCTTGCTCTACAAGCCACTTCCGCTGAATGCAGCGAGGTGTGTGATGTCGAGGATAGTCGACTCTAATCAAAGCAACCATGTCGGCTGAAGGAATGTCCTGCCGCCAGTCAGCATAGAACTCCACCATCTCAACGTCGAAGGGAATCCCGGAAATGACAAAAAAGTCGGTAGGCGTCATCGTCATCTCCCCCTAAGCAAAATGGAAGGTATTAGTAGTGGGCCACCATCGCTCGGCCAGTGCGTAGATCAGCTCCCTGTGTATATCTCTGCCCACATCTATGGTCCTCAAATGGTGGAGGAAAGCAGGTCTAATAAGATCCCCCACCGGATGCCCGGCATCAAAGATGTGAGCCGGAATAGTGCTCATGGGACTCTCAGCGATAGATATCCTAATCGTAGTGCCCTAAAAAAGAGAGATTTTCTAATTCATTATTGGGAATAATTTGGGGGCAACTTCAAAAAAATTTAAGTTCCTTCCCCAGTGGGGTTTGACTTCCTAGAGGATTATTTCTAAGTTCTTTACTAGAAATAATTACTGATAGCATAGCTTAGTGAAGCCTAGTATTACTTCTGGTTCATTACTAGAGCTAATTCAAGTACATGTAAAGGAAAGATTCCTAGAATTTATTTCTAAGTTCTTTACTGGAAATAAATAAAATTCCTAAGCATGCATACTAGATGAGTAAAGGGGAAGGTACTTACCTCATAGGAGCCAGTCCGGGAGCTGTGCTTCTCCTCCTCGAGTAAAAGATTGCAGGGAGGTAGTGGGATGTCGAAGTCCTCTAGGCCAGAGAAATCCATCGTTGAGAGAAAGTTTGGAGGAAAGGAAAGAAGGAGAAGGAATGAAAGTAAATGAAAATGAAATAGAAATGAGCCTATTTATAAGGAAAAGGTGAAAACGCGGGTCTTTTGTACCTTGCTCAAAATTCTCATTTCTGACGACCACTAAGCCCCATAAATCATTTTTATGGACCCCAGTGGGGGGCAATTGTGAATACTCAAATTTTGAGGCTTGGAAAGCTGATTTCTCTAGACCGCAAAATGCCGACTCAGACTGGGTGACTTTGGAAAAGTTCATCGGAGATATATCGATATGGTACTTGAAATGTCCGGAACGACACTTGAATACTAGAAATGGTCTCAGAATATTTTTTGGAGGTCTGTAGCTCCCGAAAAAATCAGTTTGAGCGAAAATCGTGCGAGATGATGTGTTTTTTTTTGGAGGCCGAACCGCCGCATGCAGCGGTCCAATCGCCGTGACCAACAGTTCAACCGCCGCACGCTGCGGTTCAACCGCCGTGGTTCAACCACCGAGTTTCCCTAACCACCGTGCACAGCGGTTCAACCACCGCACACAGTGGTTCGACCGCCGTGTAGGGTTTCAACCGCCGCTCTTTTTCCTCTTCTGGCAAGTCAACTGTCATCCATGGCGGTTTAACTGCCGGGACCAGCGGTTCAAACACCATTCAGGTCTAAATTTGGTCCGATTTTCACTATAAATAGCCCTCAGAACAGTCAGAGTGGGGGATCGAAAATCTAACCTTGTGCTGCAGGAATCAACTAAAATCAGATCAAGAAAGCAAGAATCAAGAATCATAATCCAAGGTCCAAGAAAACAAGATCTGGAGCTTCGAAGTGGGAAAATCCTAAGCAAGGTAATATCCTAATTCATCCTTTGTCAATTCAAGCATGTCATAAGCATTACACCTTCTTCTTAATTTCTTTTTGGTCAAAGACCTAATCCTTTTAGGTCTAAGGCCTAATTAACTAATCAATCGATCTTTCGGCATTAAGCCATGAATCAATCAACCCTTTTGGCCAAAGGCCTAAAATTTGCATCCTTTTGGTACAAAGTACCTAAATTTCTTAATTTTGCACTAAGTGACTAATTAAATCTCACAATGCACAAAAGCATACACACACACATGCATGAAGCATAATTCTTATCGCCTTTGAATAGGCACTATCGAACTACATGGGCTTTGATCTCCCATACAAATGGGGGTATGTAGGCACATTTTGAGATTCACCTCAAATAGCAAGTCCACAATCTACTAACAAATTGTTTATCCTTTTCCTTATTTTTTTAGGTTTGTTTCTTTTTTGCGAGTTAATAAAATGCATGACATAGTCCCCGAATCCTCCTTGGGTTCGTAGATTAGAAACCTTTACATTGGATGCATTATTGGAGTCAAACAAGGGTTTTCTTAGTTTTACCCTTTGAACAAAAAAAAAACTGAGTGGCGACTCCCAACAACAAGTGAATGTTCATCCAAATCCTTTTTGGGTGAAATTAGAGGTTCACACAGAGCCCAATGAGAGCATAAAGTACCTTAGAGTTTGAGCCTTAGTAGCTCGGGCAGACTGCACAGCAATGATATACTACTTCATATGGAGATGGGGATTTCCGGTTCCATTAAACTTTGCAAAAGATGCCATCTTGAACTTGTACGAAACTTCTTCATCTAGCTCAAATAAATTGTCAACTTCAGACATTCTTCGGTTTTCAGTTTCTTCTCAAATTTCTTTTCTAAATCAGCAATCATCTTTTCAACATCCAAAGTCTCGGTCTTTTCAATAGCTGCCTTCTCAACAACCTTCGGCTCCTTTTTGTCTTGAGGATCTTGGTAGTATTGAGCCCAATCATCATCATCAATGATCACCTTATCATCATCAAAAACTACTTCACCAACTTTAATCTTCCCTTTGTTCTTTGGCTTCTTAGTGCTAGCAGATGCTTCATCATGATTTTCTAAAATTACAGTCAATTGGTTCTTCATGGTCTCAGCTAGGGTCTCTTTTATTTCTTGCATTTTGGCATTGAGGGCCTCATCCACCATTCTTTGAATTTTTTTGGGATCCATTGTTTTTGGTGAGCAAGTGATTGAGTCGTTGCTATATTCTTCGTCTCTAGCGTAGGTCGGATTGTTGTAAGCTTTTGAACTATCATAATCCAGGGCTATGAGCCAGAGAGGATTATTGATATGAGATGCAAATGTATGCATGTATGCACAAACAATAGACAAACAAGGACAAATAGGACATTCCTTCCAACCTTATAACATCCACACATGAATGGCGAGTCTCTTTTCCTAGGTATATGATTAAAAAAATACCAACATGGGGCATCTTGTTTTCGAATAATTCCCTCAGACGTTTCAACCAATAGTTATATTTTAAAAAATGGAAATCATTTCATAATAATTCCCATTAATTAGGTTTTAATCCATTCAACCAACTAAAGTAGCTTTTATGCTATATTGGATTAAAACTAAATTAAGAGGTTTATCATAAATAGATTTCTCACTTGGAAAAGTAACTAATGATTCATGCCAAAAACAAGCCCATGATTAATTATTCTTAGTATAAACTAGGCTCACAATTGATTTTTGGTATTTCGTAATTGACCTAAATATTTTTGCAAGCTCTTTGTAAGAAAAGGTTGGGTGAAAATAATTTTGTTTCTAAGCCCATTGTAAAAAGATTTTAGAAAAAACATATTTTGGGCTTAGTATTTGGGCTATGAGTAAATGAATTTTTGATTTATTTTTAGAAAAGTCTTATGTCCAAAGACCATCTTAAAAAATTTTGAAAAATAGTTTTGGTCTTTTGGACTTTAAAGAAAATTTTATTTTGAGCTTACAATATACTTAGGTCATATTAGAAAAAGAACAAACCAAATAAGCCATGATTTAAGCCAAGATAAATTAACCATAGTCAAACAACATGCATTTGGGGTAAAACCTAAGGAAAGCAACTAGGCCAATTACATGAGCTTTAGTCTTTGGGTAAAAATGCTTAGGTTCCCATAGCAAGTATATACCAAATGGTACGAGGCTATGAGTGGTTATGCCATGCTCGATCTCCATACCTTGAGTGAAAGTATGGTATCCCTTACATAACACAACACGGGTAACACGGGCATCCTAACTCACGCACACGATGCAAACTAGTATGATGCAATGGACAATATCATTATAAGAAAGAATAGAATAATATAAAGACCAACGGAATCAACTTATCTTATCCCCGGTAGAGTCGCCACTGTGAGTGGGGATTTTTGCCCCCACTCCCGGTGGAATGGTTCTTGCGATTTCGGCATTGTTTAGGCTTGAGGCCTTAGAGAACACGAACCTAAGTCCAGAGAAAATGGAGTCGCCACCCGGAAAGGCTGGGAAAAAGAAAGTGGTGGATGACTCGATTCCTATGGAATCCCCAACCCCCCTAATGGGTTTGGAAAGTTGGGTACGTGTGGGGAAGGTGAGAAATGGCCCAACACCCCCACAACACCCGGTTCATTGGAACCGGCCTCCTTTACAGTTCTTAATATTATAAAATTCTTAAATATAACAACATTACCCATATTACACACAATAATGAAAATAAAGCATCGATATATTGAAAATCAAAACGATGTCCAAGCAAAACAAATAAATGGACACCCATCCGAATATGGAATCATGTCCTTACATCCCATGCCTAAATAGAACACCCACCGAAAGGTAGAAACATGTCCTTTACATTGGTTCTAAAATGGAAAAGCAATTGAAATTACATGATATTTAACTAATGAGGTACCCACCAAGTGGAAACATACCTCTTACAATATTTGCAAATCTAAATAAATTGATAAAAGTAAATAATCATTCATCATAAATAAATCATTCATCAAAGGTATTAATCAATAGAAAGTAAACATCCATCCATGATAAATTAAATAAACCAAGCATTTAACTTAAATAAATTAAAGCATATAAAATAAATCAAAGCATAATCAAATATAAAATTGAATAAGGCAAATAATGATTCAAATTAGGGCTACTATTTCTATTTAAGTTTCTTTATTTCATGTGTTTGGAATTCATGAGTTTAAGCTACTAAGAGTTTTAATGGAATTAAAATGGAATAAAGTTTTTATGATTTAAAAAGTTGGTAAAGTTCTTTGATTCACTAAATTAGGATTTGAGATGTATAATCATTAAATTAGGTTTTGGACACTTTAAAACATTTAGATTTATGATTTACGGTCACTGGATTGTGTTTTCTAAGCTTATTGTATAGAATTAGATCTATATGATTTTAAAGTATTAAAGAATTAGGGTTTAGAAAACTTTAGGGTTTAGATTTTAAGGGAATTAGGTTTCACTGTTATGGATTTGGGAGTTGAATTAGGGTTTAGTGTTTTAGAATTAGGGTTTTCGGAGAATACATTAGGTTTTTAGGATTTGAAAATCAATTGATAATTTTAAGAAACTTTATGAAAATAAACCAAACGATTTAAAGTTTATGGAAGCAGAAAAAATGTTTTTTAGAGATTTTGGAAAGAAACAGATTTAATTTATGATTTTGAGAATTTGGAAAGCAAATTAGGGTTTTGAGATTTTGAAGAAACAAAAAAAATAATTTTAAGCTTTTTGGAAAACAAAGCAACGAATTAAGGTTTTTAAACTTTAGAAAAGGGGAATTAAGGTTCTAGGGTTTTTTAATTAAGAGAAACAATTAGATGATTTAAGTTACTGTGAAGAAATTAGACAATTGATGCATACCTCCGTTTGTTGGTTCCACCAAAAATTTCTTCTTGGATGAACAAAAACAAAGACAAACTTTGCTGCCTTTGATGGATTGAATTGTTGTTTTCTCTCTAAAAAAAAATCAGATTCATTCAAAGCCTTTCCTACTCAATTTCGGTCTCAATTTTTCTCCCAATTTCCGTTCGATTTCCTCCTTTTTTCTTTGTGTTGTTTTAGTTCTTATTTATAGAAGATTTTTATGGTCCATTCTAGTTATTCATGGAATATAACATTCATTAAGAAAAGGAAACCGAAACCTAATTGTATTAGGTTTCAAAAAATTTGCGTCGAAAAAATTTTGCTGGAAAAAATAAACTGCTGCAAAAAATTACGCTGGCGAAAAAGCTGCCTCAGCTGGCTGCAGCAGTGGCGGGCGAATTGGCCTGCGGGCCATTTCGCCAGTAGGAAATTCCTACGGGTGCAGGGGAAATGCCCACGGGCCCATGCTGACTTTCGGCGATGATTTTTTCGTCGCTGATTTTTTCGTCCCCGATTTTTTTTTATTCGCTTCACCATTTTTTACTAAAATAAATATTAAAATTAATCAAGATACCACAAAAATTATTTTGGACAAACTAAAATATATTGGACCGGACTGGGTCAAAAATTAATGGTCTACACTGGGTTTGGCGGGATGCCTATGAATTGCTGGGTAGGTGAAAAGACCGGGTCATAAGCCTAGCCCAGCTGATAAATGATAAATATGATGTTTTTGGGGGTGAAAAGACCTGGTCGTAAGCCTCAAAAACTGTAACAGTCTAGCCGGGTTGAGGACCGAGATACTAGGCTCAAGGGTCTAGCTGGGTTAAGGTCCAAGAGACTAGGGATGTTACATTATCCATGAATATATATATATATATATATATTGCTTATGGGGATAGACACAAGGTGTCATAATGGTCCAAAGCAGTAACTCTGAACTTTGAATAGCATATTAGATCCTTTTGGGGCCATGTTTGTCTTTACTTATATGTGAATTATGAAATGTGATGCAAATGATTAATATGTTGAGTTATAATGCAATGAGTTGATATATTCATATATATTGTGCATGAGCATCGCATTGATCTATAGTGAATCAAAGTTTGTACCACTAAGCTTTCTGCTTAGCGCTATTGTGGTTCATTGCGCAGGTGACAGGGTAGATGCTGTTGTGCCAGAGAGCTCGTCTAGACCGAATCGAGTCTAGCCTTGAGTTTGTGAGAGTAGTGTTGAGTTGTGGACATCAAGATCAGAGATGAACTGCCAGCATGTATAAAATTCATATTTTGTACTTATTGATTTTGATGTACACATATGCATTTTCCACTGCTTATTAAACAAATGTTTTTGATAAACTTTTGGGTACTAATGTTATATATATATGTATTTTAATGATAAATGTTTTCCCTATTGATTTCTATAATGTAAGTTAAATTTTTTTAGTTTATTCAGATTTTAGTAACGATGATTTGATTTAATAGTTAAAGATTAGTTTGTTTAAAATGAACTGTGACACCCCCTATATCTAGTATATATATATTGTGTGTTGTGTGTGTATACGGTGTACATATATGGGGTACGGGGGTGTTACACAGTCAACCAAGTGTGGGGAATCAGCAGCCATCGGAAGCTTCGGCTTGACTAATTCCCTTAGACGCACAATTTGTAAGAAATATGGGGGAAGTTCTCAGGAAAATAATAGGAGTTTCTCCTCTTGTACAACTTCTACTGCCAGTGTCTCAAAGATCTCCATTGGAGAGAACTAGGAAATTGGGAGCAGAAGATTTTAATGCTCGCGATACTGATGAGTCTTCAGTAGCAGAGTATTGAATGGAGAGGATTGTGAGAGTTTTTTATTTCTGCATTGCACTGATGATGAAATATTGGAGTGTGTAGTTTTCTTATTGCAGGAACAAGCTTATACCTGGTGGGATACCAAGTAGAAAGGTGTACCTATGAGTAGACTCACTTGGGCATTTTTCCAAGATGAATTTAAAAAGAAATTTATTAGTGAGATTTATTTAAAGGAGAAGCATCAAGAATTTTTGTATCATAAGCATTGGCACTCATCTGTGTTTGAATATGAGAGGTAGTTTGTTTGCCTTAGCAAATATTTTTCAGATTTAGTTTCATCTAAGGAAGAGAAGTGTAAGCGGTTTGAATAGTCATATCCGGGTGTATTTAGTGGCTGTGAGGATTAATGAGTTTTCAACTTTTGTTAATGTTGCAGTTGCAATAGAAAATGAGATTAAACAAGAGCAGGGAAGAAGACAATAATCAAAAAAGGGATTTTCTAGTGAACAATAGCAGAGTGGCCAGAAAAGACAGAGAAATATTCAAGCCCAAACTCAGGGTTCTGGTAGAGGAAATGGACCTAGTTTTTAGAGGTCTAGAGGTGATAGGTTTTGAGTTGCGACATGCTTATCTTCAAGGGCAGTTACTACATCTTGTCAATATTGTGGTAAGGGTCATACAAGTGAAGATTGCTAGTATTGAAAAGGGGCTTGTTTGAAATATGGTTATTTAGAACATAACATTAGAGATTGTCCAATGATAAATGAACTTGAAGCTATTGAAGGACAGAGTTCTATGTAGAAGTCTCAAACAAGTCATAATACAGGTAGAGTTGGTCGACCCAGTGTTAGTCAGCATAGAGGGTCTGAAATAGTGGATAGACCTCATACTCGAAACAGTGCTCCAGCTAGGGCGTATTGTAATATCCCAAAATATACCCTAAAAGTTTGGAGTAATTATTGTTGTATATGGATTTAATGTGAATGTCTATTGAAAATCAAAAGAAGAGTAACGAATTAATTTAATACCTCAATTTTGGTGTACATTGGAGTAGTAGCTGTGAGAAGATATGTTGGTAATATATGTAAGGATAATATGTATATATGGTATTTGGGAAAATATATGGGAATATAAAAGTGATATATAAGAAATATACATATACCAACATATACATCACATATACATGAGGTATAAAGTGGTGTGGGAAAGTAAGCTTAATTAATTAATAATAATAATAATTAAAAGAAAAAGAAGAAAGAAAGTCAAAGAGTGACAAGTGTATGGTGAAGATTTGAAGGTATTTAATTATTAATATATATATATATATGATAAGCATGAGAAAAAGAAGAAAAGATATTCTTTTCATCTTCTTTATCTTCTTCTTCTTCTTGGACGAGAGAGAGAGAAAGAGAAAGAGGGATAGAGAGAAAGAGAGGTGATTTTATCTACATATACACCAAATTCTTATGGGTTTTGAGAGAATTGAAGATGGTTATTGAAGATTTGACATAATTGTCAAGTAAGTATTCATTTCCTTGTATTGATTTCTATTGTTTGAGTTTGGATTTGATATGATTGATGTGTGATGATGATGATAATGAAAGATTGAAATATATATATGTGTGGAATTGGTATTTAGATGATGATAATATGGTTAATTGTGAGATAATATGGTTAATTGTGAGGATGATGATGAATTGTTGAAATTATTGAGTAAGGGTTTCATATGAATGAATTGGGGAAATTGAGTAGTTGATATATGGTGGTGTATATAATGATTATTATTATGATATATTGAAGTGATATAAGTGTTAAATTGATAGGTAATTGATGAATATAACCAAGATGTTGATTAAGGGTGATGAAGTATGAGTTTTGAAGTGTTTGTGTTTTCATGGATGAGAGTTCGAATTCATGATTTTTGGCTGACACGGCCACAATGTTGGGCGTGTCAATGGTACTGAGTTGGATGTTTGCGACATGACCATTAACACGGCCATGTTACTGAGCGTGTCATAGCTACTGTGAGAAAAAGTAATTGACACGGCCATGAACAAGCCCGTGTTGTTGGGCGTGTCAATGTTTCTGTGAGGCAGAATGAGTGACACGTCCATTAACACGCCCGTGTTACTAAGCGTGTCAAAGCTTCTGTATTGTTGGTTTAGGGCACGATCAGGAACACGCCCGTGTTGGTGAGCGTGTCATGTGTTGTGTTTGCCCTAGTCAGTCATCATTCTTACTTCTTATGGGTGTAATTATCTTTGGATTAGGTTTGGAAGAGATTATGTTGCACTAACCTAATGTGAAAACTCTTGGAAGAGGAAGTGTATAGATTAATGGGAGTAGTTCTTGAGGTAAGTACAACTTACATAGATGCATTCTTTTATATGATTTTGTGACCTACAACAATGTTAAGTAATTTATTATATGGTTAATACAATGTGACTAATGTTATTAATTGTATAGTGTGAAAGCTATGGTGATCATTCAAAAAGGTATGTGCAATGCAATTGGTTATGATAAATATTTTAATGATGAATTATATTAATGTGCCTTGAGAAGTGATGAAATGTGATGTCATTATGGTTGGTAATAGTGATTGCAATGAAATAAATGGACATATTGTCTATATGTTCAACGAAATTGATTATGTATACTTGAATGATGAAGTGTTGTAATGTGAATTGAGATATAATTCAAATGACATGTGAAGTCATTGTGATTGGCTATGATAATTCAAATGACATGTGAAGCCATTGTGATTGGCTATGATAATTCAAATGACATGTGAAGCCATTGTGATTGGCTATGATAATTCAAATGACATGTGAAGCCATTGTGATTGGCTATGATAATTCAAATGACATGTGAAGCCATTGTGATTGGCTATGATGATTCAATTGAAACAAGTGGGGCATGTTTGCCTAGATAATGATGAGAATTGAGAATGGAATTGATAATGAAATAATGAATGAGTTGTGTGGCTAATGTGTTATTCCATTTTTAGAGTTTGTTGTTGGTGGCATGCCTATAGTAACAATCTCTTGAAGTTAGGTTGGGCTTGATCCTTGAAGCCAAGTTGGGTAGAAGTTTAACATGTTTTACTCCCCTTGAAGCTTGGTTGGGTCTAGTCCTTGAAGCCTAATTGAGATGTTACAACCCTTGAAGCTAGGTCGGATTGGTTCTTGAAGCCAAGTTGGGTTGATACTTAGCATGCTTTGTTTCCCCTTGAAGCTTGGTTGAACCTAATCCTTGAAGCCTAGTTGGGATAATGATAAAAGAGAAAATTAAACCAAAACATTAACTCTGAAAGTTGAATGGCATATTAGTGTCTTGTGGGCCCATGCATGTCTTTGTTTTAATGTGAATTATGGAATGAAATATAACATTATGTGATATATGATGATAATCATGGAATGAGATGTATACAATACATAAGTAAATGATTGAAAGTGAATATGGCTTGAGAAGCTATGTTGAATGATGAGTTTATGAAAACATAATATGATGTGTAAAATGTTTATGGATGTGGAAATTGTGAGCATTATTTCATGAAGGTTTTGTTAAGTCATTGAATTGTGATTTGTTGGAATGATGTATAGGAGTATATATATATATATTATGAGAATGGTGGAAATATATAGAGAGTGCATTAAAAAGGGTAAATATGATAAGAAAATGGTAATACATGATGTTAATATATGAAATATGATTTATTTGAAATGTATATTTTAAATTATTTCTTTGTACTACTAAGCTTTTTAGCTTAGCGTGATTATGTAAATCGCGCAGGTGAATAGGTGGTTGATCTAAAAGTCAATCGGTATGCCACGAGTAAGGTAAGTGTGTTCTGAGACCAACTACAGTGTGTTGCATACATGTATAATTTAATTATGCTGTATTTTACTATAAGAATGTATTCATATGTATAAATGAAGTTTTGTTAAAGACAAGATTATTATTATACTTAAGTATAAGATCATTAAAAGAAATACTTTATGAAAGATATGATTTGAACTCAGTTAAAGGTTTTTAAAGTGTAACGAAAAGTGACATCCTTATACTTTATATGATTACTGTATGTATACAAGGTATATGTATAGTATTTATATGGAGTATCGGGGTGTTACAACCCTTATGGACTTGAAAACTTCAACTACCCTTATGGTCTTGAAAACATCAACTATCTTTATGGTCTTGAAACTTCAACTATCTTTATGGCCTTGAAACTTCAACTATCCTCATGATCTTGACTAATCATTGCTTTTTTTGAGCTTCTTGCCTATTCATCTTAGTAATCATAAGACTTGTCAAAAGTATCACAACAGCTCAGGGTAGGTTATTGGAGTTTGCAAGCCAATAAAAAGCTAAAATTTTATGAAGGCTCAAAGGGACAACTAGGGATTGATATTTAATTAGGTGGATACTAGTCGTTGGCTAATCAAACAATGCCTAGATCATCTCTCCCTTAAATAAGCAGAGTTCAATTTCGCCTCAAAAGTTTGTCAAAGCATGTTCTAAGACTGACTAAGACCTAAACAAAGATAATTATGCAGGAGCCCTCTCTAAGTAAGAATACACAACTCAATGCTATAAAGCCATTCCCTTACCTAGTAAAGTCATTCAAGTCATGATGCATAAATATATTAATTCATGAATTATCAAGCTATATTCCTCATTGGTTGAGCACCAAAATAAATAAAGGCCAATAAAAATTTTGATGAAAGTAATTTATTCAAGCAACTTTAAATTTGAAAAACACAATAGTTCCAAAATATTAAATAAAGTAAGATTGAAAAGCAACATTCAAGCTAAGGAAAGTTCATTGAGTTAGGCTTCTTTTCCCTTCACATCTTCAACATTCCCATCTTGAAAAGAGGATAAAACAAAATTTTCTTCCAATCCTTTTCCCACCATGAAGGTTGCCAGTGGAGGTACTCTATTGAACCTTGGTAATGGATTGTCTTTGGTGTTGGGCTTATCCGGCTCGGGTAGCTTGCCACTATCAATCAAATCTTGGATCTCATGCCTTAATCGAGTACATCTATCAGTCTCATGTCCTTGAGTATGATGAAATTGATAAAAAGACTTAGTATCAAATTTTAGAGGTAATGGACTAGGCAAAGGTCGAGGAGCCAATGGTTGTAACAACCCTTTCTTTTGTAGCTTGTCGAAGACCCAAGACAAAGGCTTCCCCAGATCTGAAAACTGCCTTCTATTTGCTTGACCAGTTGTATTGACATCGACTTCTTTTTGTGTGCTTTGATTGCCCGACTGGTAGTTCCCTTTCTCATTCCTTTTTATTGAAAAGCGATTCTTCTCCCTTTCCCACTCTTCAATTTGTAGACCAGCTTGGAGAATATCTTTGAAATCACGGATGAGTGTATGAGACATCCTCTCACGAAGATTAGGTAACACCCCTCTCACAATCATCCTTATTTGATCGGATTCATCGGGCCTCTTCTTGAGTAAAGCGGCCTTGCTTCTCCATCGCTTCACATAGTCCATAAAATTATCATTTGGCCTTTGCCTTATGGACTCCACTTCCATCAAGGTAACCTCCAACTCGATATTATATCCATATTGTTGGATAAAGGCTTTGTAAAGTAGATCCCAGCTCTTTTTTGTTCCATCATCTAAGGTATTGAACCAATTTTTGACAACAGGGTCCAATGAGAGCATGAAGTACTTTAGGGTTTGAGCCTTAGTAGCTCGAGCAGACTGCATGGCAGTAATATACTACTTCACATGGAGATGAGGATTTTCGATGCCATTGTACTTAGCAAAAGATGGCATCTTGAACTTGTATGGGACCTCTTCATCTAGCTCAAATAATTTGTCAACTTCAGACATTTCTTCAATTTTCGGCTTTTTCTCAAATTTCTTTTCCAAATCAGCTATCATCTTTTCTACATCAGATGTCTCGGTCTTTTCAATAGTTGCCTTCTCAACAACCTTCGGTTCCTTTTTGTCTTGAAGATCTTGGTAATATTGAGTCCAATCATCATCGTCAATGATCACCTTATCATCATCAAAAGCTACTTCACTAACTTTGGTCTTCCCTTTGTCCTTTGGTTTCTTAGTGCTAGCAGATGCCTCGGCATGGTTTTCTAAGATTGCAATCAATTGGTTCTTCATGGTCTCAGCTAGGGCCTCTTTGATTTCTTCCATCTTGGCTTTGAGAGCCTCATCAACCATCCTTTGAATTTGTTCGGGCTCCATTGTTTTTGGTGAGCAAGTGATTGAGATGTTGCTAGATGCTTCGTCTTCGGCGTAGGTCGGATTGTTGTAAGCTTTAGAACTATCGTAATCCAAGGCTGTGAGCCAGAGAGGATCAATGAGATGAGATGCAAATGTATGCATGTATGCACAAACAACAAATAAGGAATAAATAGGACATTCCTTCCAACCTTATAACATCCACACACGAATGGCGAGTCTCTTTTCATAGGTATATGGTTAACAAAATACCAACATGGGGTATCTTGCTTTCGAATAATTCCCTCGGACGTTTCAACCAATAGTTATATCCTTGAAAATGGAAATCAATCCATGATAATTCCCATTAATTAGGTTTTAATCCATTCAACCAACTAAAGTAGCTTTTATGCTATATTGGATTAAAACAAAATTAAGAGGCTTATTATAAATAGATTTCTCACTTGAAAAGAGGTAACTAGTGGTTCATGCCAAAAACAAGCCCATAGTTAATTTATTCTTAGTGTAAACTAGGCCCACAATTGATTTTTGGTATTTCATAATTGACCTAAATATTTTTGCAAGCTCTTTGCAAGAAAATGTTGGGTGAAAATAGTTTTGTTTCTAAGCCCATTTAGAAAAATGGATTTTGCGCTTAGTATTTGGGCCATGGGCCAAAGAATTTTTTTTTAATTTGTTTTTAGAAAAAGTCTTATGTCCAAAGTCCATTTTGAAAAGTTTTAAAAAATAGCTTTGGTCTTTTGGATTTTAAAGAAAATTTTATTTTGAGCTTACAATATACTTAGGTCATATTAGAAAAAGAACAAACCAAATAAGCCATGATTTAGACTAAGATAAACTAACCATAGTCAAACAACATGCATTTAGGGTAAAACCTAAGGAAAGTAACTAGGCCAATTACATGAGCTTTAGTCTTTGGGTAGAAAGGCTTAGGTTCCAATAGCAAGTATATACCAAACGGTAGGCTATGAGTGGTTATGCCATGCTCGATCTCCATACCTTGAGTGAAAGTATGGTATCCCTTACATAACACAACATGGGTAACACGGGAGTCCTAACTCACGTACACGATGCAAACTAATATGATGCAATGGATAAAATCATTATAAGAAAGAATAGAATAATATAAAGACCACGGAAACAACTTCTCTTATCCCCAGTGGAGTCGCCACTGTGAGCAGGGATTTTCGCCCCCACTCCCGGTGGAATGGTTCTTGCGACTTAAGCACTGTTTAGGCTCGGGGCCTTAGAGAACACGAACCTATGTCCAGAGAAAATGGATTAGCCACCTGGACGGGCCGGGAAAAATGAAAGGGGTGGATGACTCGATTCCTAAGGAATCCCCAACCCCCTAATGGGTTCGGAAAGTTGGGTACGTGTGGGGAAGGTGAGAAATGGCCCAGCATCCCCCACAACGCCCGGTTCATTAGAACAGGCCTCCTTTACAGGTCTAAATATTATAAAAATCTTAAGCATAATAATATTATCCATATTACACACAATAATTAAAAGAAAACATCATTATATTAAAATCAAAGCAATGTCCAAACAAAGTAAATAAATGGACACCCATCCAAGGATGGAAACATGTCCTTACATCTCATGCCTAAATAGGACACCCACTAAAAGGTAGAAACATGCCCTTTACATATGTTCTAAAATAGAAAAGCAAATTAAATTACATGATGTTTAAATAATGAGGTATACACCAAGTGGAAACATACCTCTTACAACTTTTGGAAATCTAAATTGATTGATAAAAGTAAATAATCATCCATAATAAATAAATCATTCATTAAAAGTATTTAAATATCAATAAAATAAACATCCATCCACGATAAATTAAATAAATCAAGTATTGAAATTAAATAGATTAAAGCATAAGAGATAAATCAAGGTATAAATAAATATAGAATTGAATAAAGCAAATAAAAGTTCAATTATAGCTAATGTGAATTTTTATGGAGTTAAAATAGATGAGAGTTTTATGTTTTAAAAGGTTGGTAAGACTCTTTGATTAACCAAATTAAGGCTTGAATGGTGAAATCATGAAACTAGGGTTTTAGACACTTTAAAGTACTTTGATTTGTGATTTTAAATTGTATTTTTAAGCTACTGTGCAAAATTAGCATATTTGTGTTTTTATGTTTTTTATGTTTTAAAGGATTATAGTTTAGAAAAATTTAGGGTTTACTATTTTAAAAGGTTTAGGGTTTACTATTTTAGGTTTAAAAGTTGAATTAGGGTTTTATGCTTTAAAATTAGGGTTCTCGGGTGATTTGTTGAATTAGGGTTTTAAAAGACAATTTGTTGATTTCATGAGGTTTTATGAATTTAAACACACGGATTGAAGTTTTTAAAAGTAGAAAAGATGTTTTTGAAGACTTTTTGAATGAAATAGAACTTATTTTAAAAATTTGAAAGAAACAGAATCAAGTTTTGGTTTTGTTAAAGAATTTGTTCAATTAGGGTTTTGAGGCTTTTGAAGAAGCAAAAAATAATAATTTTAAGTCTTTTTGGAAAATAAAGTAATGTATTAGTGTTTTAATCTTGAAAAATTAAATTAAAGTTCTAAAGTTTTTTATTTAAAAAACCTTAATTTCATAGGTTTGCTGATGTGAAAACATAAATCAAAAAGAATTTAACATACCTTCTTTTGTTGATTCCTCCAAAAACAATTCTTCTTGGGTGAACTAGCTCCAAAGACAAGCCTTTGTTGCCTTTTAATTGCTTAATTCGTGCTGCTGCTACTTTTAAAAATCACTTGAATTGAGTTTCCCTTTTCCTTCACTGATTTGGTTTCAAAAAATCAAGCTACTGCCTCTTTTTTTTCCCCAATTTGGTTCTATTGGTCCTTATTTATAATGGTTTTAGGTTGTTTATTTCTAATTACACATGGCAAGTAATAATAATAAAAAAAAGAAATTAAAACCCAATTGGATTAGGTTTCGAAAAATTTGCGTCGAAAAATTTTACGCTGGCGAAAACTGCGGCAGCCGGGCCCATGGCTGGGGCCAGTGGGCGTGCCAGCTCGCAGGAAAATCCTGCGGGAAGTTATTTTGCCAGCAGGAATTTCCTGCGGGTGAAGTGCTAGGCCTACGGGCGTGCTGCCCGCAGGAAATTCCTGCAGGCAAAACTCCCACGGGCCCGCACGACTGCTTTTCACTGCCGATTTTTTTTTCGACTCCGATTTTATTTTTATTTTTATTTTTTAATTTTTATTTGTTTATTTTATTTTTTATTAATAAAAATTAGATACTAAGGTAAAAATTACTTAATTAAATTTATTTCGGACCAATTAAACAACAAAAATCATTTTGGACTAAATAAAACATATTAGATCGGATTGGGTCAGAAATTAAGGGTCTACACAATGGCTTAGCCATGTCTCTTGGGTGTGTCACATGTTTTTCCACTTTTTTGATCCTTCAATTCATTCTTTTGAGCTTCCATCTAAATCAAACACTTCAAGCAAATTTTAAAGAAAAATAAAGAGAAAAATTAACTTAAATTCAATAAAATTCACCTAAATATATGTACATATATGATCAAAACAACTACCCCACACTTAATCCTTTGCTTGTCCCCAAGCAAAGTTAAATTGAAACAAGTAAACAAGAAAATTTAGCCAAGTTCAAGAATTATAAGAGTATATCAAGACTTCTAATTTCTTAAATCTGCAATCAATATCAAACAAAATATAACCAATACTCATGCAATTTAGTGATTTTCCACACATAACCAATATTGACACTCCCTCACCAACTCTTGAAGTGTTTAAATAGGTAGTGTTTATAGTCATAACATTCAATGACAAATTATCACCATAAGCATGCTTACCAATCAAACTTCCACCACTAAATTTCAATCAATCATCAATTATAAGGTCTTTCATTTGGTTGTAATGGGGCTAAGGTAAAGGCATGACATTTTGAAAATGTGAGCTGATTCATTAATTTCAAGAGCACTTCAAGAATGAAGTAAATGATGTGATACAACCGAACAATCCCAATACCTCCCAATCACTTAGCACTAGACATTAAAGAACGTTTTTGTAACAGCCCCACATCCGGTGTAACACCCCTATATCCCGTATACGTACCAAGCATGCTTATACGATCGTATAATACGTATACTGAATATAGAACATGCCACTGTTTAAAATACACAACTCATAACTCGAGTGTTTAAAGGAAATTCAAAAGACACTATGTATAAAAACATTTATAAATTCACAGCGGAAGTTATTACAAATTTTTACAAGTTCAAATACATAAACGTCAAAAATATATACGACATAGAATAGATACATGATTGGCAGCTTGACTCTCTGATCTTTAAGCTCTAATCCAACTCTTCAAGTAAAGCTCAACTAGGTCTAGAGGAATCCTCAGTCTCAACCCTATCAACTCTACCACCTGCGCGATGAACCACAATCGCGCTGAGCCAAAACTCAGTAGTACAAACCATCATGATAATATGAAATGTCAATATCAATATCATACATTCAATCAATAATAATCATATATATATATATGAAGGTTACATTTCATAATTTCAATAATCATATCATCATCCATTATACTCATTCAACAAAGACACCTATGGGCCCACAAGACACTAATTTGTTATTCAAAGTTCAGAGTTGCTGTTTCGGTCCAATATCACAATAATCAAGCCCGTAGGCAATATACATATCTC
Source organism: Garcia nutans (assembly GCA_947685225.1). Classification (NCBI taxonomy): domain Eukaryota; kingdom Viridiplantae; phylum Streptophyta; class Magnoliopsida; order Malpighiales; family Euphorbiaceae; genus Garcia; species Garcia nutans. The sequence continues at coordinate 43,298,915 of CANTUV010000031.1, forward strand.
TCTATCCATGGATAGGGTAACAGACCCAGTCTCTTGGACCATCAACTCAACAACTTGAGGAGATCCTCAACCCGGCTAGAATGTTACCTGTAACAGACCCAGTCTCTTGGACCATCAACCCGACTAAATCGAGGAGATCCTCAACCCGGCTAGACTGTTACTTCAATTTACATTTATCATTTCACATTTATAAAGTAACAGACCCAGTCTCTTGGACCATCAACTCAACAACTTGAGGAGATCCTCAACCCGGCTAGACTGTTACTACAATAGGCATGCCTGCCAAAATCAGAACTCTGAAGGTTGAATAACACACTTTACACAAAATCATTTCATTCTCATTTCATTCTCATTTTCGCAATAGGCAACCTTGCCTCAATTGTAATTTATTTCATCATCATAGCCAACAATCATGGCTTCTCATCACATAAATACAATTCATCACATTATCATATCTTTCACATCATTATAAATGTTCACATCATATTCCACATTATACACAACATAACATTATTCATAAGCATCATCAATATCATGAAATGTATGTTAAATTTCAACATCATATGGATGTATGCAATAATGTAGTTTATACTTACCTTAAATGCAACCCACACAATATTAACACCTCTCTTTCCAACAATCTTTCACTTCTTGAATTAGAGTAATTCACCTTCTTCACAATCTAATCCAAAGGAAGATGAAACCCTTATAAGAACATAAGGCTAAGAACCAACTAGGGCAAACTCTAACCATGACACGCTCACCCACACGGGCGTGTCCCTGACCGTGCCCTAACTCCACAACACAGAAGCTTTTACACGCTCAATGACACGGGCGTGTTACTTGGCGTGTAATACCTTCTGCCTCACAACAATATTGACACGTCCAACATCAAGAACGTGCTCATGGCCGTGTCAATTCCCCAAAAACACAGTGGCTATGACACGCTCAATAACAAGGGCGTGTTACTGATCGTGTCAATCCTACTGCCACACAGAAGCTACAACACGCTCAGTGACATGGGCGTGTCACTGGTCGTGCCACTCAACCCAAAATACAGAGCTATCGACACGCCCAAAATCCTGGACGTGCCCTAGGGCGTGTCAGGCCAAAAACCCAGATTCCGGCCAAAACAACAACACAACCAACAAAACTCTTTCTTTCACCAAAAACCACTTCAACCAAGGTCATCTCAACATACCCAAAAACCATAACAAACTCACAAAAAAACACCAAAACAACTAAAGCATTTCTCAAATCTCAAATCAAAAATCATCAACACAAACCTAAAACACAACCTCAAAACAATCACTTCTAACAACTTACTCTTTCCTCCAATCCATCCCCAAAAACAAGAAATCAGTTACCCAAACACTCTTAAACCCATCTTAAACAACATAATCACATACCAATCACAACTCAACTCAAAAACTCAAAGAAATCAAAGAGTCAAGTGAAGAACTTACCAAAGATGAAGAAATCTCTTAACTTTCCACTTGAACTCTTGAAAGCTTCCTTAGATCTTGAATTAGAGGTTCAAATCTCTTCTTTGCTCTCTTGTTTCTTGTGTTAACCGGCCAAACAAAGCAAAGGAAGGAGAAGGAGAAAGTGATCCACGGCAATGAGAAAGAAAGAAGAAGGAAGAAAGAGAAATCCAAAGTCAAACCCCTCTTTTCCTTAAAACCCTCTCTACCAAGCAATTTTAAATATTAAACTAATCTCTTTCAACCTCTTCCACACATTCAAATCCTTATTAATTAATTAATAACAAATTCAAAAACACAACAAATATCTTCTTCCACTAACTCAAAACTTTGACTTTCCATGACTTAGGTATATGTTATATATATCCTAATATACATCACATATACACTTCCTTTAAAAACCCCTTTTTCTTCCAATAAAACATATACAATAAATCCAATTATAATAATAATAAAACCCAAAACATCTAGGGTATATTTTGGGATATTACATCCGGTACAAGCACACTACAATTACCACAATGTAATATACGTGCACTGAACATAGGGATGCTACGGTTTTCTTTATCCATCAAATCATTTAAAATATACCATAATCTTTATCATTATACATTAAGTAATTAACTTGTAATATAAAACAAAATAGATACAAGTACATTTACTTAATACGCAGCGGAATTTATAAAATAGTTACATATATGAAAACATTTAAATCCATATTTACAAATATACATACATTCACATTATAAACAATACTTTACAAAATATAAAGAAGTTATACATGATTGGCAGCTTTTCTCTGATCTTTAAGTCCCAAAATAAACTCTTTAATGTCTACTCTCACTCGGTCTCGAGGAACTCTCGGGTTCAACTCTGTCACCTGCGCGATCAACACTATCGCGCTAAGCCAACGGCTTAGTAATACAAAGCATCTAACATTATGCTTTAATGCAATGCAATGTCATACATATTTATAATAGAGACAACATCATAAGTGAAAAGATAATATCACACCTTTGTATTTCACCTATCATACTCATATAAGCATATCACATTTCAAAGTCCTTCCATGGATCTCATTATTTAATTATTATACCATCAATGAATCACATTTAAACATAGACAAGCATGGGCCCAACATACACTAATATGCCATTCAATTTTCAGAGTAAATGTTTTGGTTCAATTATCACATTCATCAATATCATAATCCCAACTAGGCTTCAAGGATTAGTTTCAACCAAGCTTCAAGGGGAACAAAGCAGGCTAAGTATCAACCCAACTTGGCTTCAAGAACCAACCCAACCTAGCTTCAAGGGTTGTAACATCTCAATTAGGCTTCAAGGATCAATTCCAACCTAACTTCAAGAGATTGTTACTAATATTAGGCATGCCACCAACAACAAACTCTGAAAATGGAATAACACATTAGCCACACAATTAATTTATTATTTAATTATCATTTCCATTCTCAATTCTCATCATCATCTAGGCAAACATGCCTTATTTCTTTCAATTGAATCATCATAGCCAATCACAATGGCTTCACATCACATTTGAGTTATCATAGCCAATCACAATAGCCTCATATCCTATCATGTCTCAATTCATATTATAATATTTCATTAATCAAGTATACATAATCAATTACCTCATCATATCCTTCAAATTATACATATAACATCACAAATCACATTATTCATATAAGTCAACAATATCATCAAATGTATATTCAATCTCAACATCATATGAATATATGCAACAATGCAAGGTTTGTACCTACCTCAATAACAATTCACACAACTCTAAACACTCTCCTTTTTCCAAGATTCTTCACTTCCCAAATTAGGGCAAATCAACTTCTTCACAACCTAAACAAAAACAATGATGAACCACATAAATTCCTTGTTAACCTCCTCTTAGACCTTTAGATCATAATTAACAATCCAACAACACACATAATAGCCCACGGCCGTGGCCACCTCAATCCCCACGGGCGTGGGGTAGAAACCAAAGCTGTCCAAATTATCCAACACCTCCACGGCCATGGCACCAAAGGGCCACGGGCGTGGCATCCAGAATGCTACTGCCTTTGACCAAAATCACATGTTTAATGCTTACAACTCCAACAAACATAACCAACATGAAGATCTATGAAAATAATCAACAAAACTTAACATTAACAACACATACCAACTCATAACCCTAAAACAAACTCAACTTCAACACTTCCAATATCAACACCAATTTAATCTCTTAACTTACAATCAATTTCAACACTTAAAAACACATCACAAACACATCTAAATCATAATATCAACAAACCATAACTCACCTCAAACATAACTTCAAAAATAACAAAAGAAAACAAGAGAGTACTTACCAAAATTGAGGAAATTCCACAAATCTCCAACTTAATCCTTTGATTCTTCCTTCAATTTGAGTTTGGAATAAACAAATCTCACTTTTGCTCTCTTGCTTTTGAATGGCTGGCCAACATATGGGAAAGAGAAGAAGAAGAAATAAAGTAAAGTCAAATTATCATCTCTTTAAATCTCCACCATGTATTCCAAAACAAGAAATTACCTAAATACCCCTTTCCATTTGTTTTAACTCTTTTTCACTTACTTGCCCATTTAGGTAATTTCACACACAACAAATAAATATCCTCTTCCATTGACCATCCCTTTTGACTTATGTATATGTTATTTATACTTCCATATATACAACATATACACTTTCTTTTAATTTCTTTTCTCTTGCAAATTAACATATGCATTCAATCCAATATAAAACAACAACAATATTCAAAACTTCCAAGGCATAAATTGGGATATTACAATTCTTCCCCTCTAAAAAGAAATTTCATCCTTGAAATTACCTGTTATTAAGTCCGAAATAACTGAGGATATTGATCTCGCATTGCTTGCTCACTTTCCCAAGTTGCCTCTTCTCTCCCATGATTCTTCCATAGAACCTTCACCAAAGGCACTTTCTTATTCCTCAACTCTTTCATATCATATGCCAAAATAGCAACTAGTTCTTCTTCAAATGTCAGATCTGGACTCACTTTGATAGATTCAATTGGCAAAACATGAGATGGATCCGACCTGTACCTCCACAACATAGAAACATGGAATACATTATGGATCCTATCCAACTCAGGTGGCAAAGCAAGCCGATAAGCAACCGGTCCAATTTTCTCCAAAACTTCATATGGTCCAATAAAACGAGGACTCAGCTTCCCTTTCCGACCAAACCTCAAAATCTTTTTCCAAGGAGACACTTTCAAAAATACTTTATCTCCAACATCAAACTCTATGTCTCTCCTCTTTAAATCTGCATAAGACTTCTGTCGGTCTGAAGCTGCTTTCAACCTATCTCGAATCAATTTCACTTTCTCTTCAGTTTCTTTAACCAAATCAGGACCAATTAACTTACCTTCTCCAAGTTCATTCCAACATAGAGGTGTCCTACACCGTCTACCATACAATGCTTCGAATGGTGCCATACCAATGCTGGATTGATGATTGTTATTGTAAGCAAATTCCATAAGTGGTAAAAATCTATCCCAACTTCCAGAGAAATCAATGACACAACTTCGCAACATGTCCTCAATAATCTGTATCACTCTCTCTGACTGTCCATCTGTCTGCGGATGGAAAGCAGTACTGAAGTGTAATCAAGAAACCAAATCATCATGTAAACTCTTCCAAAACCTTGAAGTAAACCGGGGATCTCGATCAGACACTAGAGAAATTGGGACACCATGCAACTTTACAATCTCATGATTATACAGCTCAGCTAACCTCTCAAGAGAATAATCCATCCGAACCGGAAGAAAATGAGCTGTCTTAGTCAACCTGTCAACAATCACCCAAATAGCATCATGCTTCTTTTGTTTCAATGGTAAACCAGACACAAAATCCATGGTTACTCTATCCCATTTCCATTCAGGCACTGCTAAAGGTTGAAGTAACCCTGTTGGAACCTGATGCTCAGCTTTTACCCTCTGACATGTGAGACATTTTGACACAAAATCTGCAATGTCTCTCTTCAAACCAGACCACCAATAATTCTGCTTCAAATCATGATACATCTTTGTATTGCCCGGATGCATAGCAAATACTGACTGATGTGCTTCTTCTAAAATAATTCTTCTCAAATTAACATCATCAGGTACACACAATTTGTTCTTAAACCAAAGACTTCAATCACTTCTCATAATAAAATCTCGACTCTTTCCACTCTGACAATCTGAAACAATCTTTTGAATCTTCTCATCAGTCAATTGAGCCTCTTTAATCTGATCCAACAATACTGGTTTCAATTGCAACTGTGCCAACAATGCACCATCACCACAAGATACAAAACTAGCATGCAATGCTCTCAATTCAACAAGCAACGAGAGCGAATAAACAGTCAAACCTGCTAAAGACTTTTGACTCAAGGCATCAGCAACCACATTTGCTTTACCAGGATGATAATCAATCAAACAGTCGTAGTCTTTAATCAATTCCAACCATCTCCTCTGTCGAAGATTGAGCTCTCTTTGGACACCCAAATATTTTAAACTTTTATGGTCTGTATAAATAAAACATTTCTCTCCATACAGATAGTGTCGCCAAATCTTCAATGCAAACATAATGGCTTCTAATTCTAAATCATGCATCGGATAGTTAAGCTCATGCGGCTTCAACTGTCGAGAAGCATAAGCTATAACTTTACCTTCTTGCATCAACACACAACCCAAACCACTATGTGAAGCATCACTGTAAATCACATATAGTTTTTCTTCCACAGGTAAAGTAAGAACAGGCGCTTGAGTCAACATTTCTCTCAACTGTTCAAAGCTAGCCTGACACTGATCTGTCCACACAAATCTAACTCCCTTTCGAAGTAATATGGTAAGTGGAGTAGCTATCAAAGAAAATCCTTTCACAAACTGTCGGTAATAGCCTGCCAAACCCAGAAAACTTCTAACTTCAGTCATAGACTTTGGTGGACTCCAATTCAAAATAGCTTCAACTTTACTCGGATCAACTCTAATACCCTCTGAGGAAACTATATGACCGAGAAAAGTTACTTGGTCAAGCCAAAACTCACACTTCGACAGTTTAGCAAACAATTGCTTCTCTCTCAAAATTTGCAGCACAATTCGCAGATGCTTGTCATGCTCCTCCTCATTACGCGAATACACCAAAATATCATCGATAAAAACTACCACAAACTGATCCAAATAGGGTCTGAACACCCTATTCATCAAGTCCATAAAAGCTGCAGGTGCATTCGTCAAACCAAAAGGCATAACTAAAAACTCATAATGCCCATATCTTGTACGAAAGGCTGTTTTAGGAACATCTTCAGTTCTAACCCTCAACTGATGGTACCCTGATCTCAAATCGATCTTGGAAAACACTGTTGTACCCTTCAATTGATCAAAGAGATCATCAATTCTAGGCAAAGGATATTTATTTTTAATAGTCACCTTGTTCAATTGCCTATAATCGATACACAATCTCATAGTACCATCCTTCTTCTTCACAAATAATACAGGAGCTCCCCACGGTGAAACACTAGGGCGAACAAACCCTTTATCCAACAACTCCTGCAACTGCACCTTCAATTCTCTCAGTTCAGCAGGTGCCATTCTATAAGGAGTAATAGAGATAGGAGTGGTACCAGGCAACAATTCAATACCAAACTCCACCTCTCTCTCAGGAGGTAACCCTGGCAACTCTTCTGGAAACACATCTGGAAACTCTGCCACTGTAGGTATACTATCAATTTGAGAACTCACTACTCTAGTATCCAAAATATGAGCGAGGTAAGCATCACACCCTTTTCTAATCAACCTCCTAGCTGCAACAGCTGAAACAAACAAGGATGCTAACTGTCCCTGCTCATTAGATACTATCACATCTCTACCATCATCAGTTCTCAAGGTAACAACTTTCTTTTGACAATCTACCACAGCTCCATGTCTAGATAACCAGTCCATGCCTAGGATCAAATCATATTCCTTAAAAGGCATTTCAATTAAATCTCCAAGGAACTCATCACCTTGCACCATTACGGCACTGTCTCGATGCACCTTACTAACAATCACACTATGCCCTAAAGGATTTGTCACCAATACATCAAATCCTAGGGATTCAGCATGCACATCAGACACAGGCAAAACAGATGCACTAATATATGAATGAGTGGATCCGGGATCAATCAAAGCAAGTACTGAAATACCAAATAAAGAGAGAGTACCAGCTATGATTGCCGAAGCATCTGGTTGCCTCTGCATCACATAAATCCTCTGAGAAGATCCAGCCTCCTCTGGTCTACTCTCCCTGGATGTAGAACCTCCTCTAGAATTGAACCCAGATCTACCTCCTCTAATGAAACTCCTGCCTCATCGACCTCCCCTCACACTAGATCGAGAAGCTGCAGAATCAACCGGCATCTGCTCCTGCCTGCTAGGACAATCTCTAACAAAATGATCAGGCGATCCACATCTGAAACATACCCCTGCCACACCAGTCCTCCAACAAGTACCACCATGTGGCCTACCACAATGAATGCATATGGGTAGAGTTGATCTCTGAGTCACTGGGGTCGGAGCACTCGCCACTGAAACTGTAGGTCTAGATCTCTGTCTCTAAAACTGTACTGACCTACCAGTTGGCCTCTGACTCCTACTAACCCGAGGAATGAAGCTTCCTTTACCTCTCTTTACAGACGAAGACCCTGCCTCAAACTGGGGTCTTCTCACCCTGATCTCTTCCTCAGAAGCAGCCACTGCAATATTCTGAGCTCTCTCCACACTCCTAGCTGCTGCCACAAGCTGAAAAAAATCATGATATCTAGATCCAGCCACAAGACACATAATAGAGGGCCTCAATCCCTCCTCGAATCTCCTGCATCTATCTATCTCATCAGATATAATACCCCCAGCATAATGGATCAACCGGATAAATTCAACCTCATATTCAGTTACTGACCGGTTGTCTTGCTTCAAGCTTAGAAATTCCATTTTCTTCACATCTTTATACTCCCTCGGAGTATACTTCAATTCAAACTCTCTTAGAAAATCAGCATAGGACAATGTTGGTGGATCATCCATAGCATGAGGCACTGTCTTCCACCAGTCATATGCATCCTTCTGCAACAATGATCTTGCATAGTCAAATTTTTCTTCTGGAGTGGCTTGTAACTGAACAAATATTCTCTATACTTTATCTAGCCACTGCTCAGCTACAGCTGGATCAATAGTACCCAAGAAATCTTATGCTCCATACTTCCGTAATTTGTCATAATGCCTCACTAATACCAAAGGCTGTGGGGGTGGTGGCGGTGGTTGCACTGGTGCTTGCCTCAACAAATCAACCACATGCCTAAGCCAAACTGGCGGAACCTCCTCACCCGCTGGTCTCCCCGACACAGAAGCAGGTACCTCTCCAACACTATCCACTCTAACTCCATCCCTGACCTCATCCGGAGCTACACTCTCCGCACTACCCTCTACTGACTGATGTAAGTGAGAATCCATCACAACCTATGTCTGCAAACACAGCAGAATACATCTCATTAAAGATCAGAGACTGCCATTACCAAACATATATGTTATTCAAAAACTAACTTTTAAAGTCAAAATATTCTTTTTCTTTCATTTTACCTAGGTTGAGAATCTCAAACCTAGGCTCTGATACCAGAATAATTGTAACACCCCCACATCCGGTACAAGCACACTACAAACACCACAATGTAATATACGTGCACTGAACATAGGGATGCTATGGTTTTCTTTATCCATCAAATCATTTTAAAATATACCATAATCTTTATCATTATACATTAAGTAATTAACTTGTAATATAAAACAAAATAGATACAAGTACATTTACTTAATACGCAGCGAAATTTATAAAATAGTTACATATATGAAAACATTTAAATCCATATTTACAAATATACATACATTCACATTATAAACAATACTTTACAAAATATAAAAAAGTTATACATGATTGGCAGCTTTTCTCTGATCTTTAAGTCCCAAAATAAACTCTTTAATGTCTACTCTCACTCGGTCTCGAGGAACTCTCGGGTTCAACTCTGTCACCTGCGTGATCAACACTATCGCGCTAAGCCAACGGCTTAGTAATACAAAGCAGCTAACATTATGCTTTAATGCAATGCAATGTCATACATATTTATAATAGAGACAACATCATAAGTGAAAAGATAATATCAAACCTTTGTATTTCACCTATCATACTCATATAAGCATATCACATTTCAAAGTCCTTCCATGGATCTCATTATTTAATTATTATACCATCAATGAATCACATTTAAACATAGACAAGCATGGGCCCAACATACACTAATATGCCATTCAATTTTCAGAGTTAATGTTTTGGTTCAATTATCACATTCATCAATATCATAATCCCAACTAGGCTTCAAGGATTAGGTTCAACCAAGCTTCAAGGGGAACAAAGCATGCTAAGTATCAACCCAACTTGGCTTCAAGAACCAACCCAACCTAGCTTCAAGGGTTGTAACATCTCAATTAGGCTTCAAGGATCAATTCCAACCTAACTTCAAGAGATTGTTACTAATATTAGGCATATCACCACCAACAAACTCTGAAAATGGAATAACAAATTAGCCACACAATTAATTTATTATTTAATTATCATTTCCATTCTCAATTCTCATCATCATCTAGGCAAACATGCCTTATTTCTTTCAATTGAATCATCATAGCCAATCACAATGGCTTCACATCACATTTGAGTTATCATAGCCAATCACAATAGCCTCATATCCTATCATGTCTCAATTCATATTATAATATTTCATTAATCAAGTATACATAATCAATTACCTCATCATATCCTTCACATTATACATATAACATCACAAATCACATTATTCATATAAGTCAACAATATCATCAAATGTATATTCAATCTCAACATCATATGAATATATGCAACAATGCAAGGTTTGTACCTACCTCAATAACAATTCACACAACTCTAAACACTCTCCTTTTTCCAAGATTCTTCACTTCCCAAATTAGGGCAAATCAACTTCTTCACAACCTAAACCAAAACAATGATGAACCACATAAATTCCTTGTTAACCTCCTCTTAGACCTTTAGATCATAATTAACAATCCAACAACACACATAATAGCCCACGGGCGTGGCCACCTCAATCCCTACGGGCGTGGGGTAGAAACCAAAGCTGTCCAAATTATCCAACACCTCCACGGCCATGGCACCAAAGGGCCACGGGCGTGGCATCCAGAATGCTACTGCCTTCGACCAAAATCACATGTTTAATGCTTACAACTCCAACAAACATAACCAACATGAAGATCTATGAAAATAATCAACAAAACTTAACATTAACAGCACATACCAACTCAAAACCCTAAAACAAACTCAACTTCAACACTTCCAATATCAAAACCAATTTAATCTCTTAACTTACAATCAATTTCAACACTTAAAAACACATCACAAACACATCTAAATCATAATATCAACAAACCATAACTCACCTCAAACACAACTTCAAAAATAACAAAAGAAAACAAGAGAGTACTTAATAAAATTGAGGAAATTCCACAAATCTCCAACTTAATCCTTTGATTCTTCCTTCAATTTGAGTTTGGAATAAACAAATCTCACTTTTGCTCTCTTGCTTTGGAATGGCTGGCCAACATATGGGAAAGAGAAGAAGAAGAAATAAAGAAAAGTCAAATTATCATCTCTTTAAATCTCCACCATGTATTCCAAAATAAGAAATTACCTAAATACCCCTTTCCATTTGTTTTAACTCTCTTTCACTTACTTGCCCATTTAGGTAATTTCACACACAACAAATGTAACACCCTCATACTCTATATAAGCACCATACATATACCTGGTATATATATACGATGCGTAGATAAAGTATAAGAATGTCACTTTTCGTTTTAATTTCAAAACCTTTATCCAAGTTCAAGTACTATTGCATTAATTATAAAGACCAAATCCAAGAAACATTATTCTTATAAAAATAAAACATAATTAATATAACATATGTATGCATCACCTTCTAGTTGGTCTCGAGACACTCTTACCCTTCTCGTGGCATAACAGCTAAACTTCCAGATCAACCGCATAATACCTGCGCGATTAAACATCCGCGCTAAGCCCGAGAGCTTAGTAGTACAAAAGAAAACAATAATAAATACACTTTACCAAAAGAATCATACCTCAAACTTTTAGCATTAAGTTTTATTGTTTCCTTACCACTTTTTCCTTTTTCAATGCATTCTTCAAAAGTTCCTACTATCCTTGTAAATTTGATATAGAATTACATGGAACATTCATAACCCAATACTTGCCCTATTTATTTCACATACATGTAACATACAATTTATTTCACATACATGTAAATACATCATTTCCACAAAACACCATTCTATGATCTATGCAAACCTTCATGAAAGCAATTCTCACAAATTCCACATTCATATACATTTTACACATCATACAACATTTTCATAAACCCATATCTCAACAAAATCCCTCAAACATATTCCTTTTCAATACATCAATGCACATATTACAAAATCATACTTCATAACATCACTTTATTCACAATTCATCAAGCATGAATCACATTAACAATAAAGACAGACTCGGGCCCAAACAACCCACTAATATGCCATTCAATTTTCAGAGTAAATGTTTTGGTTTTATTATCACATTTATCAATATCATAGACCCAACTAGGCTTCAAGGATTAGATTCAACCAAGCTTCAAAGGGAGCAAAGCATGCTAAGCTTCAACCCAACTTGGCTTCAAGAACCAACCCAACCTAGCTTCAAGGGTGGTAACATCTCAATTAGGCTTCAAGGATTCAATCCAACCTAACTTCAAGAGATTGTTACACTTATTAGGCATGCCACCAACAACAAACTCTGAAAATGGAATAACACATTAGTCAAACAATTCATTTGATTCTCAATTGAATTATCATAACCAATAACAATGGCTCTCATTTTATTTGAATCATCATAGCCAATCACAATGGCTTCATCACATCACATTTAAATCATCATAGCCAATAACAATGGCCCACATCTCATTTGAATCATCATATCATTTGAATTATCATTGCCAATAACAATGGCTTCACATCTTCTTAAATTTCAACTCACATTTCATCTCTCATCACAACATCACATCTTTTATATTTCATATTTCATCATAATCTCACATCATTCATATAACACATTACAATTTACAAAGCATAGAACATAACATTGTTCATATAGTATCATCAAATCATATTGATCAATTCATCACTCAAATACACATAATCAATAACATGGTACATACCTTTTTCCATGATCATTGTATCTTCCACATTTCCTATATCATCATTGTTAAATACATAACAATTTACATCATTCATGGATTTATAATCTTCTATACATCTTTGGTTGGATCATTATTGTTTTAAGTGTGTTTAAGTACCAAAAGATCCTTTTGAAGATCCAACAATGTAAGAATAACATATAACAATCACAATAATTAACACCCTTACAGGACACGGGCAGCACATTTGAGGGACACGGCCAAGCTTGTGGCCGTGTCTCTCAACACAATTTTGGCAGTAGCAAGCACGGGCATGGGACACGGCCAAGCTTGTGGCCGTGTCTCTCAACACCAAATCAAACAGAGGCAGACACGGGCAAAGGACACGGCCGTGTCTCTCAACAAAAGTCAGGCAGTAACAAACACACCCAAGGGACACGGCCAAGCTTGTGGCCGTGTCTCTCCAAAATCCATCCAACACGGCCATGTTTGCCCTAACTTGGCCGTGTCTCTCATAACTTGGCCGTGTCCTTCAAGGATTCAAAGACCAAGCCTTTCCAAAATTCATACCACACCATTTTAATCATCATCTTTGTTCATATTTATCAATTCCATATCACTTTAACATTTATATAACTTCATTAAATCATCATAATAATCAATATATATATATATACATCACTATAACCAATTACTCAAAATACCAATTCATTCTTATTAAATCCTAATTCAATAATTCATCAACATCCTCACAATTACCCAAACTTATCAATGCTTAATATCAATTCAACACAATTACATACTTCAATCCTTCATTTCCATCATCTTATACACCAACCATAACTTCAATCCAAAGAAACCCAAAACAAGAAGATAAAAACCTATATATACATAATCAATAAAATCAATTCAAGAGAGGAGTACTTACTTGAATAGCTTGCCAAATCTTCAATATCCACTTGCAAGCCTCTTGATATCCTTAATCTTTGGTGTAATTAGAAGCAAAATTCACCTTTCTCTCTCTAGCTTCTCTCTCTCTCTCTCTCTCTCTCTCGTTTATTATGAAGAAGAAGACGAAGGAGAAGAAGAAAGAAAGATCTCGTTCTTTCTTTCGTTCTTATCATATATATATATATAATAATAATAATAATAATAATAATAATAACAATAATAACAATAATAATAATAACAATAATAATACAATTAAATCTCCTCCACACAAATTTCTTTTTGCTTTTCTCTTTATTTTTCTTTTTGTCCTTATCATCATTATTATTAACTAATCATACAAATATATATATATATATATACAACTCACTTTTCCTACACCATTTTATACCTCATGTATATGTGATATATATAGATATAAGTATATGTCATATATATATATTGCATTTATAATTCCCATATTTTCTCTTCACTTCTTTTCTCTTTCCCTTCAATACACACATTGAATCCAAATACAACAATAACCTCAACACTTTTAGGGTATACTTTAGGATATTACAATTCTCTCCCCCTTAAATAATTTCGTCCTCGAAATTATCCAGCATAATAACAACCTATTTAGAACAAATCACCATCTTAACTTCCATATAAAGGTAATCGTGTCGTATATTATAATTTTATCAAATCACATAACTTCTACTCTCCCCCTTAGTAATAATCATCTTCTCTGAATTGTCACAATTTATCATTGTATAGATATATATACCTTTATATCTCATTACTTTCTCAACAAAGCAATCAAGATAACTTATTACATTTCCAATGAATTTTATCTTTGTAGTAAAGTCAAATTATCACATTATCTCTTTATAGATATTTTTAACCTTAACTTCAAATATCTATATCTTAACATTGATTATTCCATTCTTATTATCACTTTCAAAATAACATTTACCAAATCTCAATGGATAACAATATCATTAATTCCTTTAACTTGCTACTCACTTAATATAAATATTATTACCAACTTTTAAATTTACTTAACAAGTAAACAACATTTCTCTTTTTCTCACCAAACACAATTGATATAATTCAATTTATTCTTGTTCATTCATATGCCAGAATATTATATCATACACATTACCATTTAACTTCTACACTCCCAATACAACTGTACGTATTAAATCTCAATATTGACTTGCAACTTTAGCGAAATCTAGATCAATCGATCTATTAAACACAATATACTAATACCTCAACCTTATTTGATTCAATCCAACAATTATCTTATCAACATTTATCATTGGATTTTACAATATATACATATATATAACCTAATCTCGTTAGATCCAACTTATTTTCAAACTCTTGTCCTTTCAGATCCATTTACTCAATCAATAAAAATCATACTTTTCATTATCTCAATAATTATATCATCATTTCTCATACTCATTCAAAGTGTATCAATATAGTCAACAACTATGGCTTCATAAACAAACTTTTCCCCAATCAGATCGGTAGTCCAAGTTCGGTTGCCCAATACAATGGGTCCGCTTGGTTCCGCAGGAGGCAGACAAGTCCGTTCATTTATCTTTTCACAATTTATTTCTCATAATCAATTAAGCACTCCACCTCATTTATAATTCATTTTTAACATCCTTGTCAACAATCATGGTTTTTCATCATATCAAAATAGTATACACCTATATCATTTACTATATTGAACATCTCATTATTCAATCATAATATCTAGACAAGCTTAAATCATATCTTTTAACCATGTTTATAGGAACCTATTTATCACTCTCACCAAAGCTGTACTACAATTATATCATCTCAGCTCTAACACTGAAGATAATAAAACCAACCAATTAATCACACTAACCAACTCATATGTCCATGATATATTAACAATCACACTTAAGGTTTGTAAATCAATATTGTTCTTCTCTTATTCGATTTTTCAGCCATCACAATTATAAAGCTAGATTGTATCACAAAAAATTATATATATACTCTAAACTTTTATTACACCAAGAGTTAACACCTTTTTAAGTCCATCTCAAACAGTTTACTTTTGATTATTTAATCATCATAACCTAACTCATGCTCAATAATATTATCTTAAACATTTTCTACACTCAATCTTCAATCAATTACAAATCTTGCACACATATCATTCATTACTCCATTTCCAATCCATCTCTTTTAAATTTTTTTTTTCAATACATTATTCTTTCCTTACAATTTCTTATTACACTTATACATAAAACATTTCCACACACAAATACTTCAAGTTACAAATCATCTTATGATAACCTGATTTAGTTATTATCATAACAATTTCACTGCTCCATATTACCCAAGTTTATTCTCATTTTCCATTTCATCACTTAATTTATTCTGCATAAATTAAGATTTAATCTCTATAAGGTCCACTTCTATATGCAATCTCATTTCTAATACCATTAAACATGCAATGGTATAAAATAATAAACATATTATATACACATTCATAAGTCA
Organism: Garcia nutans; assembly: GCA_947685225.1. Taxonomy (NCBI): domain Eukaryota; kingdom Viridiplantae; phylum Streptophyta; class Magnoliopsida; order Malpighiales; family Euphorbiaceae; genus Garcia; species Garcia nutans. The sequence continues at coordinate 43,315,252 of CANTUV010000031.1, forward strand.
CATTCATAATGTGACTCACTTTCCACTTTTCTTACATATAACCTTTACATTCATGTCAAAAAAATTCAATTCACATATCCTCTTTATATATACACATAATTATGCAATTTACTAAATTTATCTTTTACATATAGTTTATACAATTTAAGATTTATCACTTTCCTTTGACTATTATCATTCTCATTCTTTTAACATAACTTAAGTTATTTATTAACTTCAATAAATATATACACTTTACTTATAATATTATTTTACAAAGACCTTAATCACATGTCCAATGTGATATCTCTCTCACATTTATTTTTAAATACCTTTAACATATCTTTCATACCCATTTTCATCCTTTCCAATCAAATTACTTAAAGTAACTCATTCCCATTTACTCTATCCCTTTTCTTTTATTTCTAACCAAATTTTCCTATTATCAATCTCATCCCCCAATTCATAATACTTTTATGAGCACTACTATTTATTTCATGTATCTCATGTATTAAGTACATTAAACTATCAATATCTAAATGATCTTTATCCACATTCCATTACAACCATAAGTTCTCAACTTACTAATTTACTTAAACTTCAATTTATTCATCTCATCCTCTTAATATCAACCTCAAAACATCTTATATGTATATACTACAAAGCAATATCAAACATATATGTTTCACCATTACCAAGCTCTTTCCAAAAAAATTTAAATATTACATATCATCATCATGTTTGCATTAAATTAACAATACAAACAACACCAATATCTCTTTATACTTAACCAACATCTTCTCTTTTTCCTTTTAAGCAAAACCTTAACTTCTTATATCCATACCTTAAATTATCATACTTAATCTATACCAATCAACTCATTCAATAATTCACTGTACTCTTTGCATTTAAATGCTATATCTTTCCATATTACTCATCCAACAATATTTCCTCTTTCTAGAAATCCAAACATAAGTTTATTAGAAAGAGGTTCAAGTAATAAAGGAAAGATTACATACTTTAATCTAAATTTTGTTTTTAACTCATTTCCAACTTTATTCTTCTAGCCATTTCTTTATATATCATACACATATCAATAATCACACTTTTACTTATAAATTCCATATCATTTCTTTATATCACAATCACTTTTCAAGTATCAACATTTTAAAATTTGCTTTCATATGAAACCTCATTTACATACTATCATTTATCTCATGTAATTCAAATACATCACAATTCACATAATGCCACGTTCGAGACCAACCTAGATGTGAATGCATATGCATGGGTTACAAATTTCATTTCAAAACTTTTCTTTTCACTTCTCTTTAAACTTTTCAAAACTTTCTCTTTTTAATTCTACTTAGGCCGAGAATCTCGAACCTAAGCTCTGATACCAAAATAATTGTAACACCCTCATACTCTATATAAGCACCATACATATACCTGGTATATATATACGATGCGTAGATAAAGTATAAGAATGTCACTTTTCGTTTTAATTTCAAAACCTTTATCCAAGTTCAAGTACTATTGCATTAATTATAAAGACCAAATCCAAGAAACATTATTCTTATAAAAATAAAACATAATTAATATAACATATGTATGCATCACCTTCTAGTTGGTCTCGAGACACTCTTACCCTTCTCGTGGCATAACAGCTAAACTTCCAGATCAACCGCATAATACCTGCGCGATTAAACATCCGCGCTAAGCCCGAGAGCTTAGTAGTACAAAAGAAAACAATAATAAATACACTTTACCAAAAGAATCATACCTCAAAATTTTAGCATTAAGTTTTATTGTTTCCTTACCACTTTTTCCTTTCTCAATGCATTCTTCAAAAGTTCCTACTATCCTTGTAAATTTGATATAGAATTACATGGAACATTCATAACCCAATACTTGCCCTATTTATTTCACATACATGTAACATACAATTTATTTCACATACATGTAAATACATCATTTCCACAAAACACCATTCTATGATCTATGCAAACCTTCATGAAAGCAATTCTCACAAATTCCACATTCATATACATTTTACACATCATACAACATTTTCATAAACCCATATCTCAACAAAATCCCTCAAACATATTCCTTTTCAATACATCAATGCACATATTACAAAATCATACTTCATAACATCACTTTATTCACAATTCATCAAGCATGAATCACATTAACAACAAAGACAGACTCGGGCCCAAACAACCCACTAATATGCCATTCAATTTTCAGAGTAAATGTTTTAGTTTTATTATCACATTTATCAATATCATAGACCCAACTAGGCTTCAAGGATTAGATTCAACCAAGCTTCAAGGGGAGCAAAGCATGCTAAGCTTCAACCCAACTTGGCTTCAAGAACCAACCCAACCTAGCTTCAAGGGTGGTAACATCTCAATTAGGCTTCAAGGATTCAATCCAACCTAACTTCAAGAGATTGTTACACTTATTAGGCATGCCACCAACAACAAACTCTGAAAATGGAATAACACATTAGTCACACAATTCATTTGATTCTCAATTGAATTATCATAACCAATAACAATGGCTCTCATTTTATTTGAATCATCATAGCCAATCACAATGGCTTCATCACATCACATTTAAATCATCATAGCCAATAACAATGGCCCACATCTCATTTGAATCATCATATCATTTGAATTATCATTGCCAATAACAATGGCTTCACATCTTCTTAAATTTCAACTCACATTTCATCTCTCATCACAACATCACATCTTTTATATTTCATATTTCATCATAATCTCACATCATTCATATAACACATTACAATTTACAAAGCATAGAACATAACATTGTTCATATAGTATCATCAAATCATATTGATCAATTCATCACTCAAATACACATAATCAATAACATGGTACATACCTTTTTCCATGATCATTGTATCTTCCACATTTCCTATATCATCATTGTTAAATACATAACAATTTACATCATTCATGGATTTATAATCTTCTATACATCTTTGGTTGGATCATTATTGTTTTAAGTGTGTTTAAGTACCAAAAGATCCTTTTGAAGATCCAACAATGTAAGAATAACATATAACAATCACAATAATTAACACCCTTACAGGACACGGGCAGCACATTTGAGGGACACGGCCAAGCTTGTGGCCGTGTCTCTCAACACAATTTTGGCAGTAGCAAGCACGGGCATGGGACACGGCCAAGCTTGTGGCCGTGTCTCTCAACACCAAATCAAACAGAGGCAGACACGGGCAAAGGACACGGCCGTGTCTCTCAACAAAAGTCAGGCAGTAACAAACACACCCAAGGGACACGGCCAAGCTTGTGGCCGTGTCTCTCCAAAATCCATCCAACACGGCCATGTTTGCCCTAACTTGGCCGTGTCTCTCATAACTTGGCCGTGTCCTTCAAGGATTCAAAGACCAAGCCTTTCCAAAATTCATACCACACCATTTTAATCATCATCTTTGTTCATATTTATCAATTCCATATCACTTTAACATTTATATAACTTCATTAAATCATCATAATAATCAATATATATATATACATCACTATAACCAATTACTCAAAATACCAATTCATTCTTATTAAATCCTAATTCAACAATTCATCAACATCCTCACAATTACCCCAACTTATCAATGCTTAATATCAATTCAACACAATTACATACTTCAATCCTTCATTTCCATCATCTTATACACCAACCATAACTTCAATCCAAAGAAACCCAAAACAAGAAGATAAAAACCTATATATACATAATCAATAAAATCAATTCAAGAGAGGAGTACTTACTTGAATAGCTTGCCAAATCTTCAATATCCACTTGTAAGCCTCTTGATATCCTTAATCTTTGGTGTAATTAGAAGCAAAATTCACCTTTCTCTCTCTAGCTTCTCTCTCTCTCTCTCTCTCTCTCTCTCTCTCTCGTTTATTATGAAGAAGAAGACGAAGGAGAAGAAGAAAGAAAGATCTCGTTCTTTCTTTCGTTCTTATCATATATATATATATAATAATAATAATAATAATAATAATAATAATAACAATAATAATAATAACAATAATAATACAATTAAATCTCCTCCACACAAATTTCTTTTTGCTTTTCTCTTTATTTTTCTTTTTGTCCTTATCATCATTATTATTAACTAATCATACAAATATATATATATATATACAACTCACTTTTCCTACACCATTTTATACCTCATGTATATGTGATATATATAGATATAAGTATATGTCATATATATATATTGCATTTATAATTCCCATATTTTCTCTTCACTTCTTTTCTCTTTCCCTTCAATACACACATTGAATCCAAATACAACAATAACCTCAACACTTTTAGGGTATACTTTAGGATATTACAACAAATAAATATCCTCTTCCATTGACCATCCCTTTTGACTTATGTATATGTTATTTATACTTCCATATATACAACATATACACTTTCTTTTAATTTCTTTTCTCTTGCAAATTAACATATGCATTCAATCCAATATAAAACAACAACAATATTCAAAACTTCCAAGGCATACATTGGGATATTACAGTTTTAGGAACTCACTTATTACATATGCAAAGATCATTCCCAAACTCAATTCAACCCTTCCAACAAGAACAACAATTATTCTTATTATTTTTTTCTTTTTTTATTATTTTATTATTTTATTATTCTTTTTTTACTATTAAAAAAGTTAATTATAATTTACAACTAAAGTACATAATGGTTTGCAATCTTAAACCTACTAAATTTAACCCCACAATTCAACACAACACTCGGTCATAAACGCTCTTAAAATGCTCTTGATCTAATGAAAGGGTAAGAGACAAAATATCATTGTTCAAAGTTAACAGTGTTGTGAAAAAGAAAGAAAAGGGGAAACAACATAGGCTTAAAATTGGCTAAATAAGGTTGAATATAGGGTTAGTCTTTTTAAGCCAAAATAGGTCCACCTAATTGCCTTAATCATCTTTATGCCTAATTGCAATTTTTTATGTAGTCTCAACATGCATGACAAAGCAAGTTCTAGCAATTCATCAATCAAAGATGTTCACACACAATAAAGAATAATAAGTTGATATTCAACTTAATAGGCTCAATTCCTCACTAGTTTAAAAGGAAATTCAAGAAATATCCACCAAATCAATAATAAGCACAAATTTTATTCAATTCTCCAATTCATACTTCAAAAATTAAAAGGGCATCTATCAACCCTCTTATAATAATTGAACTTAAACAATATGTAAGGTAAGGCAAAACACTTAACAAAAATGACTAAAATAAAGACTTAACAACAGCAACAAGATTATGAAAAATAAAAACTTGCATTTATGAAGAAAAAACTTAGCACCCCACACTTTAAGATTGACATTGTCCTCAATAGAAACTAGGATAATTTAAAGGAGGTGAGAGTTAAAGTACAACCTGATTTCCATCATTTTTGTTGTGAGGCAAGTGCTACCTTTCATCCCCGAACATTAATTGTTCAAGATTAAAAAGCAATAAATATAAAATAACCAAAATAAAACATAAAGTTTTAGTAACCAACAACGGTATGAAAAATAACAACTAAAATATTCAACAACTGAAAATAAGAAACATAAAAAGTGTCTTCAAAAGGCAGAAGCTGATATGCTCTACAACGGTGGAGGATATGACGATGAGGCTGTTGAAGGGTGGAGGCTAAGAATCTTTGCAAGGTTGGTATTGATTTGTTCTAACTGGGTGAGGACTCAGCATGATTACGATCTACCTTGCTTTCCAATGCTTCAATCCTACTAATAAACTCCTGATTATCCTGTGTCGGAGCATCTTCATCCAAACTGAGTGAATCCGAGTCAGACTCCTCATCAACTCATGGCCTCTTTTGTCGGTCCTCTGGTGCAACCTGCTCATCTAAATGCATAACATAAGCCCCTCTCCTTTTTACAACCATGTACATCTTTTCAAGGGTAGCAAGATCCAATGAATCACTCCCGGAAATTTTAGTCATCTGGCAAGTGCTTAGATCAAATCCATCAATAAGTGCTACAGCCAAGGTGGTCACCAATCCACCTATGCAAATTGCACCCTTTTTCCTATTTCCTATACTATCAATCACATCAGCCAACCAATAGCCAGCACTTACGGGTATATCATTGCTAGCATAATCTAAAAAGATTAGCTCACTTAGTTCCACCACACCCGTGCTTTCTTTCCTTGCAAAGAACCCACAAGACATAAATCGATGTAGAAACCTCAAGGCAGGATTTATCAATTTGGTTGCTTTGGCCGATTTGGCCACATACATACCCCCGAGCCTATTCCTCCCCATGCGAATTATTTCCTAAAACCTTTAGGAATGCATTTTTCCCCTTCTCGGTAAAAACTAAATATAGCATTTAATTGCTCAATATCAAGAACACATTATTTTCCAAGCAATTTAAAGCAAAACCTAGTGTAAATCTTCATTTCATTTCTTTCAATCTCAAGAGAGTTTAAAAATTCTATGGTGAGTTCATGGAATTGCAAAGGTTTAATGGAAACTAATTTTTCCTATCCAAGGTTTTGAACATATATAGAAAAATTTTCTCTAATTTGGAGAGTATTAAGGGATTCGTCATGCACATACCTCGTCGAAAAGAAACCCCATGCTACAAGAGTTAACCTCTTTGAAGATGATGAAGAGGATGATGGAGTGGACGATAGAGGTTGCCTCCACTTATGGTGGGACACCATTTTTGTTCTAGGCATCTTGATCTTTTTGGTGAAAATTGAACTTTGATGGATTTTATGGAGTTTTGAGTAGAAAATTAGAAGATTAAGTGGGTTTAATTGAGTTTTAAGTAAGAGAAATGGAAGATTTGGTGAGGTTTTTAAGTTTTGAGAGATGGGGACGGAGGTTTAGAGAGAGAGGCGATAGAAAGAAGAAGGGAAAACCAAGGTTAGGGATGAACAAAAAGGTCACGATCGAGTTTTTAAAGAGAGTGACATGGCCAAGCTTGAAATGGCTTAGCCATGTTTGAGCTTTTAGGAGGGACACGGCCAGTGGCTTGGCCGTGTCCTATGGGCATGTTCGGGGCTATGTGTTTGGGTGTCGGGTAAGGGATTGAGGACACAGGCTGGCTCTTGGGCATGTCTGGGTGACGCGGCCAAGCCTTTTGGCCGTGTCCACGCTTGGGAATTCTAGGTTTGCTTGACACGGCCAGTGGCTTGGCCGTGCCAAGTGGTCATGTCCTCTACTGCTAAAATTTTTTATTTTTCCCTTTTTTATTTATTATTTATTATTTATTTATTTATTTTAAACAAATGTGTTACCCAAGTCTAATATATGCACTTATCTTCCTGGCTTTACCTTGAAACTCCATCAAAAACAAAAATTGATCAACGTACCCATTCTATTCTCTTAAAAAAAATAAAATTTAAATGACAAAACATGAAGATTTAACGATGAAAAGAAATACAAACAGATGGGCTGGCTTCCACTGAGCGCTTCTTTAATGTCATGTAGCTGGACATTGTTGCATCATTTGTCTATAAACATCAAACTTTCAATAGTTTTTGCAATATCAATTTATTCAAGATAGGGCTTCACCCTTTATCCATTTACCTTAAATGTTTCGTTAGTTTTCAAATTGAGTAACTCAACAACCCAATATGGGAATGTTTGAATTACTTGAAATGGTCTGCTCCAACAGAACTTCAATTTTTCGAGAAACAATCTTATTCTGGAATTTAATAGGAGGACTTTCATTCCTAGTTAGAAAGTTCTTCGAAGGATCATCCTGTCATGCATAACTTTTGCCTTTCATTATAGATTCTTGAACTCTCATAGGCCTCATTTCTAAGCTCATTAAGCTTAGAAATTTGCAACATTCTTTGCTCCCTTGCTCCTTCTAAGTTCATAATGTTGGTCTTTATTGCCCAATAGGCTTTATGCTCCAATTCCACCGGTAGGTGGAAAGCCTTACCAAAGACCAACCTATATGGACTCATTCCCAATGGTGTTTTAAAAGAAATTCTATAAGCCCATAGTGCTTTTGAAAGTCGAATTGACCAATCCTTTCTTGTTGTGCTCACTGTCTTTTCCAAGATCCCTTTAATTTGCTTGTTGGAGATCTCAGCTTGTCCGGATTTTTGAGGGTTGTATGGAGTTGCTACTTTGTGTCATATGTCCATCTTGGTCATTAACTTCTTGAACCATTTGTTGCAAAAGTGGCTTCCTCCATCATTCACTATTGCCTTTGGCTTCCTCCATCACTTACTATCTCCTGGGTGTGTCAGCTTCTATGTTTTTTCCTTGGTTCTTATTTATTCTTGGAAAAGTAGTGCCATCAAAATCATCTATCTCAGGGATTTTGAACTTGGGTGGTAGATGAACCTCAGGATATAAGGTCAAAAACTCCAGGACAAATGCTTCATCATGGTGTTTAAAGTTCTTAATATGCTTTTCCATTGCTTCCAACTTTTCCATGAGAAGGTAAGTCTCATCTCTCCCCTTTGAAAAGGATTCACAGGGGAGCTAGGTAGAGGAACCTTGGGTGTCTCTATTGCATTCCCTTACTGCATAGGGTCAAGTAGGGGTGGGAGTTGGTTGGATGATGAACCGATATCTTGTTGCTTTCCCCACAGCATATTTTGATCATCAGCCATGATTGGCCTGCAATATGCAGTAAAGGAATTAGCCAATGTCTTGTTAAAATTAGTCTATTGACCAATCAACATGTTCATAATGCTTTTCTCTTACTTCCTGAGGATTGTTTTAATAAAAGCTTGCATTTCATGGGAGTCAATAGTGTGAGCCATTAGTAACTTAAGGAAATGAAAGAGGGAGAGGTTAGTGATTTGAATGAGATTTGCATTTTATGATGCTAGGGCTATGGATAATTAATTACTTTATTTTGGGACTCTTGGCAATGCATGTATGTCTGGCTAGGGTGTCCATGTTTTAATTTTTCGGGGTGCGAAGAGAAATGGCAAGGTAAGAGAACTATGCATTTTAGGTGGTCGATAAATTTTATTGTTTAAATACTTTACCAAAAAGGATTTGACCATTAATGGTATAGTTGTAAGGCTAAGGTTCATGTTTTGATAAGAGTAAATTGAGCAAGGTTGATGTTCCTTTTAGGGAAGCAGGTAGGCCAATGGGGATTCCCCTTATTGTTGGGTAACCAAGATATTGTAGTTTTTTATGGGTGAGCCAAACCGGTCTGGTTTAGACCTGCGCTAGGTTGAATTTTTATTATTTTTGGATCAATCTATCAAGAAAAATCAATGTGGTTTAGAATTTAGTTTAAGGCTATAACTTAATGTGTTTTAGAGCAATGGTTCCTTAAAATTATATGGATGCACGTAATGATGCACACAATGCATGAATGAAAACAATTTTATGGTGATGTTATAGGATTATGGTGCATACCACTTATGGGCGTGGCTATGGCTTTTATATGCAAAATGTGGTTTGGTCCAAAAGTCCTGTCACACTAGGACAACTATATGCCTAATCATTTGAAAATTAATAAATCTAGCGAGGGTCCAATATTACGTGCATGTCCATTGTAATACCCGTAGTTTTATTAGAATAATTAAATACATATTTGGAGGGTAGTTAGATTGTTGTATGTAGGATACATATGGTATATATTTAAGATATACATAATATATTTATGATATATACCTAACATATATCAAAAATATACAATATGTATACATTTTTATAAAAGACAAAAAGTAAATAGTAAAATTCAAAAAGTAAAAGGATAAAAAGGTAAAAATTTAAAAAATAATAATAAAATAAATGAAAATTAAAATAAATTTTGGTGGTAGTGGAGAATTTTGAATTTTTAATAAATAAATAAATAATTATGATAATACATAAATGTATGGTTAGTAAAGAAAGAAGAAAATAAAAACTAAAATTGCAATCTTCTTTTGCGAAAGGAAATCGTCCACCATAGCCAAAGAAAGAAGAGATTTGTTCTCTTCATCCACACTAAAACTCATCAAGTTTTTAAGGATTAAGGGTAGTTTGGAAGATTTTCTTAGTAATTGATATGTTATTTTTTGGAAGTTAAGAAGTTTCTTGGAAATTCTAATTATGTGAAAATTTCAATTTATATAGAGATTTCAATAAATTGTTAGAATTATATGGGATGAAGTTATTTGATGTAGAGATAATGATTCTAAGGTTGGGTGGTTAAAATGGTTTATGGGAATTTGTTATAATTGAGGCTTAATCCATTAAAATGGCATAGAAAATGTTGTTTTTGAACTTAAAACTTGATATAGAAATTAAAGTATATTAGGGAAATTATTAGAAATTTTGTAGAATTGTGTTAATTGAAGTTTGATTGGTTATAGTACATAGAATTATGTTTCAAATGGCTTAATTAAACTTATTATTTGGTTAGGAATTGAGTAGAGTCAAGTAAACTCAATAAAGGGGTGAAGGGCATTGGTAAAGTTACAGTCGAGAGGAGAAAATTGGCTTGGATTTTTTAAAATTAGATGTTAGTACATACTTTAGTAATTATATGTTAAAGTTCATTGAATTGGCATGTTGCATTGTATGTTGATGTTTGTGCTATGGTACTTTAATGTGAATGTTCACATGTAAAGTGTATAGTTTTGTTTTAAAATGTATGATATGCCTGATGTATGAATTGTTAAGCCATTCTAAAATGGTTAAAACATTATTGTGTGTTGGTGTGAGAAATTGTACATTATGCCATATAATAAGCGAATTCTTGCACATTATGGAAGTGGCAAAGAATGTGAGATTTATGATTAAAGAATATAGAAATTGAGAAATATGAGGAAAAAGTGTTGAGAAATGAAGAATTGATGAAATTTGTTATGATATGTGACAAAGTGAAATATTGTGTGATTATCTTATTTAATTCTTGTTCCAAAATTTTGTTTTTGGTAATGTGGATATGGCATGCCTATTTTATGATTTGCCCTCAGGGCTAGACGATGGGCATCACTTATATTATGATTTGCCTTTGGGGCTAAACGATGGGCATCACTTATGATAATATTTGCTTTCGGTCTAGATAATGGGTGTCACGATAGACCAAAGTAATATTTCTTGAACTTGAATATTATATAAGGTTACTTGGGCCAAATGCATGTGCTTGCGGTATTTTGATTAAATTTGTAAAAGTATGTGTACATAAAAGCATCAATTGTGATTTTTTTAAAGAAGTTCATATTGCATTATTTTAAAATATTTTTTTATTATTAAAGTATGCACCACTAGGCAATAAGCTTATGTAGCACCTTAGATGCTACCGATTCTCCCAAAATCAGTTGGTGTTAGGAAAGGCGCATACCCTAGCCTTATAGTACATTTAGCACACAAAAATGCTAATGACATTTGACTATGACTTGGCCTCACACTTGCACCTCCGCCATGGGACAATTGCAACCACACCTTGGCCAACAATCTCCCCCTCAACAATTGCTCCCCTTAGGAATCGAACTCATGAGCTCAGCTTTGATACGACTTGTAGGACCTTAGATGGTACCGATTCTTCCAAAATGAATTGGTGTTAGGAAAGGCATATACCCTAGCCTTATATTGTATTCAACACACATGACCACCAATGGCATTTAATTTGGACTTGGCCCCACACTTGGACCTCCACCACAGGACAATTTCTGCCACATCTTGGCCAACAACTTAGTATGATTGAATTTCATCGCCCAGGTGACAGAATAGTGGTAGAGAGCTCTGCTAGACCTGATCAGGTCTAGATTGTTGGACAATGCTAGAAGTTTGGTTTTGCCATAAGACTAGAACCTGTGCATAGCATGAAATTATTTGTTTTTGGTCATACATGTTTTGCTTATATACATTATGCTGTTAAATGAAAATGTTGTAAACTTAATAAAGGTTTAAGTATAGTAGATATTTGAGATACTTTTTATTATATATAATTATATGTAAACATGTGGTTTTGTGATATTGCATACATTTGGAGAAATGATGGAGTATTGGAAATGTTTGCATTTTGGGAGTGTGTTTCTTGAAAGTTGTGAATTTGTATGTTTTTGGGCAAATATTCGATTTGCAGACAAAACTCTGGTGAATTTTTCTTAAAGATTTTCATTAAATAATGTTGTTTTAATATTTAAATTAATTATATCTATAATTGTTTAACTAATGAATTAACTTTAAAAGAATTATATATTATGTTTAAAATTATGGTTAATTTTCTAATAACCAGAACAGTGTGTGAGCGGGGATTTTTGCCCCCACTCCCAGTGCAATGGTTCTTGTGACTTCAGGAAATCCCGAAGAAAAATGGAGTTGCCACCCGGACAGGCCGGGAAAAAGAAAGGGGTGGATGACTCGATTCTTAAGGAATCCCCAACCCCCTAATTGGTTCGAAAAGTTTGGTACTGTAGGGAAGGTGAGAAATGGCCCAGCACCCACAAAATGCCTGGTTCATTGGAACCGGCCTCCTTTGTAGGTCTTAATATTATAAAATTCTTAAATATAACAATATTATCCATATTACATGCAACAATTAAAATAAAGCATCGATATATTAAAAATCAATGCAATGTCCAAGCAAAACAAATAAATGGACACCCATCTGAAGATGGAAACATGCCCTTACATCATCCATGTCTAAGCTAAATAGGACACCCACCATGAGGTAGAAACATGTCCTTAACATTGTTCTAAAATATAAAAGCAATTTAAATTAAATAGAACTTAATTAATGAGGTACCCACAAAGTGGAAACATACCTCTTATAACATTTGAAAATCAAAATAAATTTATAAAAGTAAATAACCACTCATCATAAATAAATCATTCATCAAATATATTAAACATCAATAGAAAGTAAACATCCATCCATGATAAATTAAATAAATCGAGCATTGAACTTAAGTAAAGCATATAATAAACTACATAATCAAATAAGGTAAGTAAAGATACAAATTGAAGTTTACTTTTTCTCATTTAAAGTTCTTTATTTAATATTTAGGGTATTGGAATTTATTGGTTTAGGCTACTATAAGTTTTAAGGGATTTGAAATGGATTAAGGTTTTATAATTTAAGAGATTGATAGGGTTCTTTGATTAACCAAATTAGGGTTTGAGGGGTAAAATCATGAAATTAGGTTTGGATGCTTTAAAACATTTGAATTTAGGACTCACGGTTACTGGATTATTATTTTGGATTTACTATATTGGGTTTGAATGTTTAAGTTTATAAGGTTTTAAGGTTTTAAGGATTGGGGTTTAGGAAAACTAGAGTTTAAGGTTTCCTAGTTTGGGGTTACTATCTTGGTTTTGGAATTGAAGAAAATAGTTTAGAGTTTATAAAGTTTATGGAAATAGGCAAGACGATTTAAGGCTTTTAGAAACAGAAAAGTATTTTTTTAGAGTTTTTAGAAATAAAAGGATCAATTTAGGGTTTAAAATTTTAGAAGAAACAAAATTAGGGTTCTTGAGTTTTAAAAGAAACAAAAGGAACGTTTTAAGATTTTTTGAAAATAAAGAAACGGATTAAGGTTTTTAAGGTATTTAGAAACAGAGGAAATCATTTAAGGCTTTTGGAAATGAAGATTAAGTTATTACATCTTCAAACATTGAAGTTTTAAGTGTATAATCTTATGAATCAAATAAAGAACGAAGCTACTATAAGAAATAAAAAGAAATTAAAGATTCAAACCTTCGTTCGTTGGTTCCACCAAAAATTGCTTCTTGGATGAACAAGGACGAAGGCAAGGTTGATGCCTTTGATAGCTTGATTGCTTATGCTCTTCTAAAAAGTCCAATCCATTTGTAAAGTTCCAATTCAAAATCCAAGTCCCAGTCCAAAGTCCGATTCCCCTTTTAAAAGTTCTCCCCCTCCCCTTTTTTGTGTTTTTTAGTCTTATTTATAGGAAATTTAGATGATTAATTTTAATTGTTTAAGGAAACTGTATTTACTTAGGAAAAGAAAATAGAAACCAAATAGAATTTTGTTTCAAAAAAAATTACGTCGAAAAATTTCGTTGGCAAAAACTGCATTGGGCTGCGAGGGACTACGAGTGCTGGCAAAAATTTGCGAGGGGCGGGCTGCGGGCCATTTCATCCACTATTTTTGGCGACAAATTTTTTCGTCGTCGATTTTTTCGTGGCCAACTTTTATTTTTATTTATTTGTTTATTATTATTATTATTATTATTTATTATAATAATTTTTAAAAATTATAAAAAATAAATACTAAAACAAATATTATTTAATTAAGATAACACAAAAATTATTTTGGACTAAATAAAATATATTGGACCGGACTGGGTCAAAAATTAAGGGTCTATACAGTGACATTCTTATATTTTTTATATACATATTTTAAATATACATGTTGTATGTACTGTACATATATAGGGTATAAGGGTGTTATATTTATTTTGGTATTAAAGTCTAGGCTTGAGATTCTCGACCTTGGTTGGTGTTGAAAAGAGAAAGGAGATTTTAAATGTGAGTTTTAATTTTCATACATGCATATGCATTGGCATTTAGATTGGTCTCTGATGTGGCAACATATGTATTGTAACAGATATAGGTTGAGATGGCATCTCGAATGTATAGCGTAACACCCTTATACCCTATGTACAAACAATAGATAAATCTCATATATGTGAAGTATATATATATAATTCAAGAATGTCACAGTAATTAAATATAATTTTGTGTATAGTAACCCCCAAAACTATTTAATATATATATATGTTGTCATTAAAATGTACAAATCAAAGTATATAATAATCCAAAATTAAACATGTATGCAGCACGGATAGGGTTGGTCTCGTGGAAAAGCCTAAATCTCAAGTATCCACCACAATCTAGACTTGCTCAATTCTATCTAGACTTCTTTGCTCGACACTTCTATCAACTATGCAATACACACTACCATGCTAAGACCTAAAGCTCAGTGGTACATAGTTTGATAACATTCAGTCATTTAATACTCAATGCATATTTACATGTCACACAACTCCTCATGCCGACATCACAAAGGAACCCATATTTAAACCATTCTTTAATTTGTAACATTTACCAATAGCACACAGTCACAATCACATATATTAGAACATTGCAACCTCTATTATATAAAATAGATTCATGCAACAACACACTCATTATTACATCCTACCACATAATTCTCATAGACTTAACAAAACAACACATTTTGGGCACAACAATTCTCTATAATTATCAAGTTCTAGAACAATTGACTTGGTCCATCTCAACATCACTTACAAGACCCATTTATGCTCAAGTCTATTCTCAAGCTCAATCTCATGACCCAACTCTGCTAAGGTCAAACTCAATATCAATCTCATGACTTAGCTCTACTCAAGTCAAACTCATTCTTAAGACCTAGCTCTACTCAGGTCTATTAACATATACATGATAAGTGCACAATTGATGATATTTTGCCCCTATTTCTTAATATGATTATTATCCAATTGAGTTTAATTTGTTTGTTCACGTGTTTTTTTAGGGTTAATTTCAGGAATTCTCTGAATTTTGAGGCTTATGGTCATTTCGGAGGAATTAAAGATGAAAGTAGAAGAAAAGAGCAAAATTCATCAATGGACACGCCCATGGACATGGGCGTGTCAATGGACGTGCCCTTGATGCTGCATACAGAAGCATTGACATGCCTAGTGACATGGGCGTGTCACCAAGCATGCCTTTTTCAATGATTCACAGTAGCTATGACACGCCCAGTGACATGGGTGTGTCACTGGACGTGCCTAAAATTCAAAATCCCAATGGCATTGACACGCCCAGTGACATGGGCGTGTCAGGCGAAATTATCTGCACTATAAAAGCTGCGCTGAAGCAAGAATTAGGCATCCAATTTTCACATTTTATAACCTAGAGCCGACTTCTAAAGCAAAGAGGAGAGTTTTGGAGCTGAGATTGGAGGTGAAGACATATTCTAAACAAGATCTAAACAAAGATTCAAGGATTCAAGTGAAGATATAAGGATTATTCGCAATGGATTGTTTGGATTCTTTTTCTTATTTCCCTTGTTCTGGTTTTCTGATTTTGAACATGAACTAATTTATTCTCTATCTAGATATTGATGAACCCTAGCTTTATTGTATAGATTGAATAATTTTATTTAATTAAATCATTTGATTGAGTTGTTTTATTCTTATGATGCTTAATGATTTATTTCCAATTAATAATAGCATGCTTATTGACTGGTTGCAATTTTCATATTATTAACTTGAGAAAGCTTGATATGAATTGAATACTCATAAGGATTGAGGATTGATTGGGGTACTAGAGATAGACTTACAAGATCCTTTGGTTTATAATTCCTTATTCTTAATGCAAGATCTATTTAATTATGTTTGAGAAGAGATTCCAGAATTATACTTAGTGATTAGGGATTAATTCGCTTGAGAAAGGTTTTAGTCTAATTTAGAGGAATACCAATTCAACTCTATTATTTGGTCCCTAAAAACCGTTGTGTAATATATGTTCAGACAAGTGTTTTTTTGGTAAAAAAAAAACCGTTGTCTGATAAGATGTTTCAGACAACGGTTATTTAAAAAGTTGTCTGATTAACTGTTCAGACCATTGTATAATATATGTTCAGACAACGGTTTTCCGTAAGAAACCGTTGTCTGATTAACTGAGTGTTTAAAAAAATTGCCTTAAATGAAAGTAATCCATATACACAAATCAAACCAAAAACACAAATCAAATGAAATCCTCCATTGACAAGTGTTAAACCAAATCCACCAGCAAGATGTCAGAGCAAAAACCACATGATTAAATAAATTATATAACCAAATCTTTGAACAAAATGTCAAATAAAGATACAAATCGAATGATAGGTACAAATGAAACTTTCAACAAATTTAAATAAGAAACATTAAACTTTCAATAAAGCGTCTAACCAATCTTTCATTAAATTCTGAATGATATAAACAAAACATTCTACAGGCAGCAGGGAGTTGTGACAGGCATTAAGGATGTTGGACCTGCAAGTATAAAGGATGGAAAAATTAATGGCAGGACATAATTTCAAAATAGAACTTAAAACAAATGAAATTATTACCATCATGACAGCTAAATCAATTCTTCTTCGTCCCGCATGTAACTACTGTTTTCTTCATCGAGTTCATCAACATATGGGAACGTTGGCAAATGTAGCTCATTCTCAAGTTCTATTTCTACAGATCCCTCATTTTCATCATCACTTTCATCATAGTACTTGTCAGGTAATTTTAAGACAACTGACCATAATTTTTCAAGAGGGTCATCTGTGTAACAAACTTTCTTGACATGTTTTCCTAACACAAAAGGATCGTTTAGAAAACTTAATTTTTTCAAATTAACCAATGTATATCCCAAGTCATCTACTTTAACCCCTTTGTCCATATCTACCCAATTACAATGAATGATAGGAACCCTAAAGTGGTTATAGTCCAACTCCCAAATACTTGTAATAACTCCATAAAATGTATGTGAAGTATGCTCGATGTTTTTATCCTTACTCTTCACAAGCATTGTATCGGCATCTACACAAACACCGCTGCACTGAACTTGCCGCGTATCATCATGTTCTTTGGTGCTGTAGGTAACACCGTTGATTCTATAGCCACTGAATGTAGCTACATCCTTGTTAGGCCCTACTGCAATCCACATTATATCCTTAGTTACTGTATTCTTCTCATCAAGTAATTCTGATGCAATCTGTCCAAAAAATTAAATTGGCCATAAGTATGATATAGCCTTTGAGAGAAGATAAATGTTGTAGTATTTCAAAAGAATTCACAAGTACAGGGCATTCATTATTTTTCAGTAAAATATATAAAGAAACAGGCCTATTTTTTCTGCAAATTGCAGCAAAATACTTGGGCTATAAGATTTTACCTTTTTATGAAACCACTTAGGGAATGTTTCATTTTGCATGTTCTTTAGCCACGCTTCATCATTTTCATGTTGTGGATATCTTGTCAAAAAAAGAAGCCATATGTTCATTGCAAGTAAAATCAACTTTATTAATTTTTGATACAAAATGCAGAAAATAAGGAAATAACAAAAATAAATTGAAGTAACTTGCTCAAAATATGGGCGAACGTCATTACAATTTTGGAGAAGACACAAATGTGCTAAGTGCAAGTCCTTCTTACTTGGCGTTATCACTGTTGCACCAGATAAGGGTCTGTATTTTGCATCATTCTTATCCCTACCATTTTTCGGCAATCCAACAGTTGCTTCTTCAAAGTTGACCAAACACTCAACGACCTCTTCTGCAACATAGGCCTCAGCAATGCACCCTTTTGGACGAGCCCGATTCCATACATAACCCTTGAAAGTCTTCATATATCTCTCAAAAGGGTACATCCAGCATAGGAAGATTGGCCCACAGAGCTCAACCTCTCTCACAAGATGAATTGAGAGATGGATCATTATATCAAAGAAGGAAGGGGGGAAGTACTTTTCTAGCAAGCATATGGTCTCCACCAACTGAGCTTGCATTTTTTCCAGTTTATCCACCTCGATGACTTTACTGCAAATTGCCTTAAAGAAGAGGCAAAACCTAATAATAGTGCACCTAAACTATTTTTGTAGTACTGACCAAATTGCGATGGGGAGTAAGTGATGCAACATTGTATGGCAGTCATGAGATTTCATTCCAACAAGTCACAGATTTTCCATTAATACTAGACCCTTAATGTTTGAACAAAAACCATCAGGTAACTTCATGCCAACCAAGGATGAGCAGACAATCTTCTTTTCTTTATGCAATAAGTTCCAAGATGCCGTCGGCAACTTCTCTTTTTTTCCGAGAGTTTTTGGCCTCAGCTCCGTTCTTATTCCCATTTCAGCCATATCAAGACAGACAGACTCCTTATCTTTTGACTTCCCTGGTATATTTAGTAATGTACCAGTCAAAGCTTCACATATATTTTTCTCGATATGCATCACATCAAGGACATGCCTAACCGGCAAAAATTTCCAATACTCAAGTTGGAAAAATATAGACATCTTCTTCCAAATAGGTCAAGGTTCACCTTTATTCAATCGAGGTTGGCGTTGTGTCTTACCATAGACATGGCCTTTTAGTGGTTGTACCCTTTCAAACACCTCCTCTCTAGTTAACGGAATAGTAGCCGACCACTTCTCCACGGTGTTATCAAAGGCTAATTTTTGCCTTCGATATGGATGATAACGGGGCAACCACCTACGATGCCTCATAACCACCGTCTTAAGATAATTTTCCAACCTAGTAGCTTTTGTTTTATCAACACAGATAGTACAAACATTATACCCTTTAATGATGTTGCCCGATAAGTTGCCTAAGGCTGGATAATCACTAATTGTCCACAACAAAATTCCCCTTAGTATGAAGAACTCTTTCTTATATGCATCATACACTTGTTTCCCATTCCATAACACTTGAAGATCTTCTATAAGTGGTTGAAGGAACACATCAATATCATTTCTGGGCTGATTCGGTCCGGATATCAACAAACTTAACATAATATACTTTCTCTTCATACAAAGCCAAGGTGGTAAGTTGTAAATACATAGCAAAACAGGCCAACATGAGTAATCAGTTGATAATCCATGGAAGGGATTGAATCCATCGGTAGATAAAGCTAACCGAAGGTTTCTTGTCTCCGAAGCGAACTCAGGCCACTTTTGGTCGACATCCTTCCATGTTTGTGAGTCTGTCGGATGTCTAATTTTACCATCCTTTTGTCTCCCAGTGTCATGCCAAGTCATTTCCTTTGCAATTTGAGCTGTATTGAACAAATTCCTCAACCTTGGTATTAATGGAAAATACCATAGAACCTTAGCAGGGACCACTTCCAATTAGTTTCCTTTCTTGTCCAGCTTCCATCTAGAGGCTCCACATATGCGGCAAATTGTCTCATCTTCATCTCTCTCACCACGATATAAGAGACAATCATTTGGGCACATGTGTATTTTTTCATACTCCATACCCATAGCACATAAGGTTTTCTTGGCTTCACTGAAGGAAGAAGGGATACTATTGCCTTCTGGAAGCATTGACCCAAGCAAAAGGAGAATATCAGAGAAGCATGTATCAGAAATGCCATGCTTTGCTTTCAAGTTATATAACTTGACTAAAGCTTTCATCTTAGTATAACCCTTACATCCCGGATAAAGGGGTTCATGTTCACCTTCAACATGGTTAATGAAATCAGAGGAATCTAATGAAATATCATCATCGTCGACATTATCATGCCCCGTTCTTATGTTTGTTTGATCAACTAATTCTAAGAAACAATCAGTTTCAGCAACTAAAGGACTCCCTTCTGGATTTGACTCTCCGTGCCATATCCAGCAAGTATAGGTTTGATCAATACCATATTGGAAAAGATGATCCCTAACAGTTTGAGCCTTCCATGATTTACTGTGAGTGCATCTTAAGCATGGACAACTAATTTTTGTTTCATCAAACCCATTCTCAAATGCAAACATTAACAACTCTTCCACACCTAATTGAAACTCTCTTGTTCTTCTATCAGCCTTCAACCAAGATCTATCCATCTTTTAGTTGGACCAGTTCTGCAATTTGAGCAATAATTCAGTTAGTTGGACAAGTTCTGCAATTTTGACAGCAATAATTTAGTTAATAGCAAGAACCAGATACATAACACCTATGTGAACTCCACTGAATTATGGTGATGTCAAATAGAATCTGGAAGGGAAGTATAATCACCTCAGATGCGAGAGCAGATGTAGCAGCTAACTTCTATGAAGGTTTCTCGAAGACAGCTATCATATGGTTGTTGTGGTTTGAATAAAGTTGCATGAGGAAGCTTGGACTGTTATGTAATTGTTCAACTTGAAGGAGAAAGAAAAAGGGTTCACATATAGAACCTAAAAGTTGTCATTGAAAAGAAAAGCTAGGACCAAGAGCAAGGAAAGGGGTATTTCTTGGTTACAAGTCAGGAGTGAAAGGTTTTCTGTTTATGGATCTCACAACAAAATAAATTTTAGTCAGCATTTATTTACAGTTTCATGAGCAGTACCTTCCATATAAAACTAAACAAATACCAATTCACACAACTGATGTTTTAACAGACATTCAACTTCAATCACAACAACTTGAATCCACAAATAATCCTCAATTCACTGACACAACTCAACATACCATTTCAACTAATAGTCATCAAATAGGGGACCAAAGACTTATAAACAAGTGGAGAAATCAGAAGCATGGAGACATACTGTAGATCTTGAAATTTAAGCAGCAAATTGAAGGGACAGAACAACATTATAGTAATTTGAAAATACAATGCAACATTATAGTAATCTGAAAATACAATGCAATAATTCAATTAGATTAAACAGAGGAAAGAATTCTATGGTTGTGCTGAAAATCCAATGTACCAAGTTATGTATATACATACAACAGCTTAGTGAACATCGGCAGCAAGGAGAGTGCAGATGGGATGATTACTTACGGCTCATAAGAAAAAAAATAATCTTCTTTCGACTTAATTGGGACAATGCAGTTACTGACAAAGGAGACGGCCGGCATTAATGAAGACCGCAACAAGGAGAGTGGTGCTTAGGAGAGTGGTGCTTAGGGTTTGGTAGCGAGAGAACCACGACAATTGAAGCTGAAAGAGGAATGAGAGATGAAGCAGAGTTAGAAGCTTGGACGTTTTATGGAAGTTAGATTTTCTTAGTATAAGAACATGCTAAGGATCCAGTGGCTATTTGCAATGTATGGAAGTTAGGCTTTCTTAAGCCAAACAAACTTGACTAAGTATTAAAAGCTAAGGTTTGGATTTATAAACATTTCATAAACCCATTAGAAACTTTAAAGTCCACCATTAAATAATGATTTAGATATAATATGATATTATATAAGTAGGAATACAAGTATATATTAGGATATATATACAAGTATATACATGTATATACAAGTATATATATAAGTATATACAAGTATATACTAGTATATATACAAGTATATACAAGTATATATATTAGTATATATACAAGTATATACAAGTATATATTAGTATATACAAGTACATATATTAGTATATACACGTATATATTAGTATAAATACAAGTATATACAAGTATATATATTAGTATATACAAGTATATATTAGTATATATACAAGTATATATATTAGTATATACAAGTATATACTAGTATATATATTAGTATATACAAGTATATATATTAGTATATACAAGTATATATTACTATATACAAGTATATATTACTATATACAAGTATATATTAGTGCTAGTTCTTTGATAAATTTTTGCTCATGTTCTTCTCACATCCCACTAACTCTAATGTTTCTCAAATCATAATCATAATCTTCACTTCCATTTGTAAGTGTTCTTGTGGACTTGCTTTTTGAACTCTTGCCTTGCAATTACATGCTTTCTATCTAGATGGCTACTATATGGCTAACCATGAGCATGGTTCCTGTGTATGAAATTTAATTCTCTCAGTTGGCTATACTTTTCAATATTAGTATATGTATTAGTATTGTGTAATGGCTATATGGTGACAGGGAAATCCAGAGTTGGAACTAATTTCATTAATTGCTCCTATACATTTGATAGTAATCTTGTCTATCTGTTGCATTTCACTAGATCTTTCTACAAGCATATATTGGGAGTTAAAGTAACAAATCACAATATCGAAGCTTTTGATCCAGATTACTTCAATCACTTTAAGTGGATGCTTAAGGTATGTATGTTGCATTTCTTCTTCTTTTTTTTTTTTACCTTAGAAAGAATCAATGTTAGACTTATTTAGTTTTTGCTCAATCTAATTTACATCAACACTAAATTTATAATTATATAGGGTTCTATAGAAATTTATAACTACTAATTATTTAAATTGTATTGCCTTAAGCACTTATGGATGAATTATAAATTGAAATTTATAAGTCATCTATATAAGTGAATTTATAAAGTTAATTTAACAAAATTTTGAAAAATCCTTTTTGTTTCAAAAGAGGGATGTCAAAACTTCAAAAATTTTGAACACTTAAATTCCCCCCTTTATTTCCAAAAGAAAAATTTCATTTGCCCCCATTTTGCCAAAAACACGGCCGTTTTGAAATTTAGCAATAAACCAAAACAGACCTATCTCCTCCTTCCCTATTTCAATTTCTCTCTCCTATCTCCTCCTTCCCTCTTTCGATTTCTCTCTGTAGACCTAATTTGTTTCCATTTTCACGGGTAGAAAGCTTCAGAAACTAAATTTTCACCCCCATCTTGTAAATATTTCTACACCAAACTTTGTTCTCCTCCTTCCCTCTTTCCATTGCTAGACCTAACTTCGTTCTCTTCCTTCCCTCTTTCGAAATCTTCAGTCTTGACCTAAAAATGCACGGCACATCCATATTTCTTCTTCTTCTTCTACCTTTCTCTCTAACCCGCCCGCCACTCACTGCGGCTCTGCATTCACTCCCTCAATTCCAGCCTTCGAGGTTTGTTATATACTTTTGTCGCTCTGCATCTTTTTTTTTAATTTTTTCTGTTATTATGTTATTGTATAATTTTCTTCTTCCTCTTCTTAGTTCTTAGAAGTTTGTTTTATAAACCATTTTCATGTCATACACAGAATGGTATGAAGTCAACTCAATTTTTAATCTTTTTCTTCAATCCAACTATGCTTAGCCTATTTTCAGAAAAATATTGTTTTTGCAACACAGGCTTAATTTGTGTTATATGTTGTACACCTAAAACCTCCTATCACTATAACGGTGTCAATTTGATAACACAAAAGATTGAACTCATCCATTAATGAACTTCCAAGTATAAAAGTTTAAAAGGGAAGGATTTGCATTTGCAATTGTACTCATGCTTCTCATACTTGCAGCTGCTTACATCAACATTCTTCTGAAATGCATTTTCACATATAATTCTTACCTGTTGGCTGATGCTTCTCAGACCTGCAGCTGTTTTCTGTGATTTCTAATGTTTAAACTGGATGATTTCATACAAAATGTAACTTTTAATTTGTGAATGCAGGTGCTGATTATGGCTCCTTCGAAGAAGAAATAATCATATCAACTACCCACCCGTACTTCTCCCCGTGTATGTAAACAACAAGCCCGGTCTTCCCCAAATCCAGCCACAATGAGAGTGGTGAAGGCTATCTCTAGGACACGATCAATGCACCTAGATAAGCCGTCGACTTCTTCCCCCGTATCTTCGAAGAGGAAGTCAATCTCTAAAAACTTGGAAAAAAAGTAGTCAAAGAAAAGAAAGCGAGTGGATAAGGGTAAGCCGAAATCAAATGAGGACGATGTTGAAGGGATAAAATTGCTGAAACGATGGTGTGTCTCCATGCACCGAATTGTTAGAAGGAAGATCAGTAGCCAAAAGCCTACAGTTTCATTTAATGCAAAGGGAGCACCATTTGGTAGGGCTGCTTCAGAGATGCAATCATATATCGGAGTTCTAGCAAGGTCTAAAACCCCGATATGGCATCACTCCTGGAAGGAAGTTGCTGAAGACGTCAAAAGAAAGATTTGGGATTGTGTCCAGGTTATGCAAAATTCTTCCCACACAATTAATTTACATACATTAGTTTCTCAATTGCTTTATATATGTTGGGTTTTCAGTAACTTATTCATCTAATTTTATTTTTGTGGTTTATGTATGTAGATGGCTTTCGTTGTACCGCCGACTTCCAAGAAAATGGTATTGCAGTCTGCTGGTCAAAAATGGAGGGAATTCAAAAGTCGGTTGACGAGACTCTATGTTCTTCCACACCGTGATGAACCAGAGAAGCTGCGGTTTCCTCCAGCTAACTTCACATTCATTGAGCAGTCGCACTGGGACATTTTCATTGCTGATTGTCTGGGAGTCGAGTTTACCATAAGGAAATCTTCAATTTTCTTGTTTCTTAATTTAGTTCCAAATGGTAATCTGGATTCCTTTTTCATACTTATGATGTTTTGTTCCTTTTGTCATAGCAAATTCATGAAGAACAACACAAGAGAAGTATGCAGAACGAGTATCCTCATAGTTTGTCTCGAAAAGGATACGCAAACGTGGAAAGTGAATGGGTTAGTGTTGACTTGTGTATTTAATTTTTTTTTTCTATGACTTGTGTATCATCAATATGGATTTATAATGCTTCTTAAAACATGTTTATATTACTAATAAGGTCATCCTCTATCTATACATGCAGACTGAATCTCATCCTAAAGGGATTTCAAAGATCGATCGATCGAAGGCTTGGATCCTTGCAAGGCAGGACAGACAAGGAAAGTTTAAAGATGAGAGAGTGAAGCACAAAGCTGAGGAAATCATAAGTTATGATTTTCGATTCAAGTTTCAACTCAATTCAGCAACTTTTCTTATTTCCTAATTTATTAACTACATCCATTTTGGGTCTATTTTTTAGGAGTCATTAATGGAGTAAGTTAGTTTAGGTGAAGTAGTTGAACAAGGCGCTGATGATGTGTTATCAAAGGCGCTTGGTAAAGCGGAGCATTCTGGAAGAGAACGTGGCCAGGGAAGGCACGTGAAGCAATCTGTCTATTTTGGTCTCCCAAGACAGAGAAAAGCAAAGAGTATTGATGAAAAGATACAGGAGGGGGTTCAAATGGTCATGGTGGAGGAGACCAAGAAAATTATAGTGCAGAGAGATGCATTTTGGGCTGCTGAAATTGCCAAAATTAGAGCAGAATTTTTGTCAAAGCCTGTGTCTAGTCCAAACATGCCTTCCCAACAAGCAAGTTGCTCCAATTCAATTCCTATTGTGAAGGATCAAGAGGCGCAAGTGCCGGTTGTGAGGAAGAATTTGAGTCCTCAATTTGATGCAAATTCTGTTGAAGCAAAAAGGAGTCTCAATTCGGATGAAGCAAAAAGGAGTCTCAATTCTGTTGATGATGAGAAGGTCCTTGCTTTGGAGAAAGTGGAGGTGCTTGATAAGGATGATGTTCATGAGGTTGCTACTGAGGTTGTTGCAAATGTTGATGAGGTTGCTGCTGCTGAGGAGGCAGAACGTATCGAGGTTGTTGCTACGGTTGCTGCTGCTGAGGAGCCAGAAGGTATTGAGGTTTCTGCTGATGTCAAAGGTCCCAATAATGAGGAGGTTGTTGAAATAAAAAATGATGACATCGTTAAAAAAATGATGATGATGGGTTTGATAATCAAGTGAAATTGGCGAAGCTGGCCATAGGATCACCGAGCAATATTGTTGCTTATGCAAAGGTTGTTGAAGTCCGGGTTGTTGAAGGACATGATCTGTCTCTCCATGGAGTTAAGATTGCACAAGAGAATGCAAGAGTGTCGATCACTCGTACAATTCAAGGTTTGAGGATACTACTTACTATTTATTCAAACTTCTAATGATTTTATTAAAACATATAAATAAATGTAATTTTTCCATGTTTTTTATATTTACAGACGTCAATATCCCATTCCCAGTAGGCGATGAAATTGTTACTGTGGACCAAGCCGTGGGTACTTTTATAGCATGGCCGAGAAATTTGATTGTGCTGGATGGGGTGTCTAATCCAAAGGTTAAGTTTTGAGAAATGAAAAATGCTTTTTTTTGCTATTTACTGTGCTCACGTGCAAATTTTTTATTTTCAGAGTTTTAAAAAAGCTTATGTGAAGAAAAAAGCCTCCAAGAAAATAAAGAAGCCTGTTGTTATAGAAGCTGATATGTTTGAGGAGGAGCTGCATGTTCAGATGGGTGCTGATTATCGAGCGCTTTTGAAATGTTTGTGGCTGTGGGCGAAGGATGCCTTAAGCGATGATCGAACATTTAGTTTTTCCCTAAGTGAAGAAGCATTTGGTGTGAGCAAAAAGCAAGTTGTGTTCTTACAAGATCTATATGCTGTGTGCTCCGGAGGTGAAATGTCCAAATCCATACTTACCATATTTATTTAGTAAGTTTCCAAGTACAAAAGCTTTTTATTTTCTTTGTTAATTGTTCTGGAATTAAACTGATAATATGTACCAACTATTACTTCATTTTGTATGCAACTACTTGTATGAACATGTCAAAAGGCATAAAATGGTTGATATGATTGGCTTTGTGTATCCCAGCATGATTGGTGCCATTGGAATAAACAATAAAACACCTAAAGAAGGAAGGGATGTGATTAAAGGCATGGCCCTTACAAATTATCAGTGGCAAACCCCAAAGGAACAAGGAAGATTAAGGGCTACTGGTTCACATCAATTGGATCCCGTAGTTGCTCTTTTAGCACAGTTGGAAGCAATGAACAAAAAGATTGATTCTTTAGCTTCTTCTTCTTCTTCAGGGAAAGTGATGCAGGTGATGTCCTATGAATGGTGTGGGGGTGGACATCAAAGTCACGATTGCCAAAGTGGCAACATGTTTGCTAGGCAAGAGCAAGTAGATTATGTTGGAAACATGCCAAGGCCACAGCAGAATAATCCCTATAGCAACAAGTACAATCCGGGGTGGAGAAATCATCCTAATTTCTCATGGAATAATCAAAATAATCCACGACCTCCCCCTGAATTCCAACAGCCCCAACATCAACAAGCTACCCCTCTAAGAAAGAGTAATTTGGAGGACATGATGGAGAAATTTATAACAGATTCTGAAACTAGGTTCCAATCAACTGAAATCACCTTAAGAAATTAGCAAGCCTCTATTCATAATTTGGATAATCAGGTGGGGCAAATTTCCAAGTTGATCAGTGAGAGACCACAAGGAAGTTTGCCTAGCAACACTGAGGCAAATCCTAAAGAGCAGCTTAAGGCAATTACACTATGGAGTGGAAAAGAGATCAAGGGTAATGTGGATGAAAGAAAAGGAGAAGTGGCAGCAAAAAGGGCTGAAGTACAAGAAAATGAAAAAGAAGATGATCCTCCTGTCACTTCGAGAAAGAAAGCTGCACAAGAAAGTGAGAAAGAGAAGTAGCCACAGGACAACTACTCCATAATGAAGGAATACCGGCCTAGAGTACCATATCCAAAAAGGTTGAACAAGGACAAGATTGATGCTCAAGTCGGTAAGTTTCTTGAACTCTTTAAGCAATTGCACATTAACATTCCATTTGCTGAGGCTTTGTCACAGATTCCTAAATATGCTAAATTTTGAAAGATACCCTTTTTAAAAAAAGAAAACTTGAGGAAGTGTCTTTAGTGCATTTGTCTAAAAAGAGTTCAGCAATTTTGCAAAGGAGGTTACCTAAGAAGTTAAAAGATCCAGGTAGTTTTACCATTCCATGTTTGATAGGTAACCTCGAGGTTAAAAGTGCATTAGCTGATTTGCGGGCTAGCATAAGTGTTATGCCCTATAAAATGTTTAAAGAGTTAGGCATTGGTAAACCTAAACCAATACTAATGACCATCCAACTTGCTGATAAGTCAGTAGTCCACCCTCGTGGCATTATAGAAGATGTGTTGGTAAAAGTTGGGGATTTCATTTCCCCCAATGATTTTGTTGTCATTGATATTGATGAGGATGCGGATGTTTCACTTATTCTTGCTAGGCCATTTTTACATACAGCCCGTGCCCTTATCGATGTTCATGATGGCACACTAACTTTACGAGTGGGTGGTGAGAAAGTTATTTTTAGGATACATGATGCTATGAAACATTCACTTTCACTTGATGAGGCGGAATCATGCAATGATGTTATTGAGCATGAGACCATAAATTGTGTTACTAACATTGTTTCCAAGGATCCCCTTGAGTTGTGTTTATTTTAGGGAAATGTTGAGGATTGAGAAGCAATGGAGCAGCTTTCTTCTATTGAAGCAAGCAAATCGTTCAAATGCAAGGCATATGAGACTATTGAGATGCCAAAGGAAGAGAAGCCAAAACCATCGGTGATTGATCCACCCAGCTTGGAACTAAAACCCCTTCCAGAGCACCTTGAGTATGGATTTCTAGTGGAGAAGAAGAAATTACCAACACCTGCCCCTGCCCCTGCCCCTGCTCCTGCACCTGCACCTGCACCTCAAGTTGATGTCTTCGATGATGAGACCAGCGGTGATGATTCCGGCGATGCGCCGATTTTTTACTAGCCCACATTTTTATTTTATTTTATTTTATTTTCATTTCTTTGCTTATTTAATATTCTTTTTTAGTTTCTTTATTTTTTTTATTATTCCTTTTGGACAATTGTTATTTTCTTTACAAATTGTTTCTTTTGTTTGTTTATTTCATTTATTTATGTCTTAACCTTGTTTATGCATTTTAGATTTTTGTGTTGAAGCAAATTCTACTTCACCATACTCTTGGCATCGTACTCATATTTATCCATTCATGGACATGAAAGGGCAGTTTTTCTCTCTCTCTTCATTATTTATTATTTTGCAAACACATTGGGGACAATTTGCATCGTAAGTGTGGGGGAGAGGTATAAATATGAGTACGGTGCCAACATATTTGTATTAATAGTGGATTGATGGAAATTGGACACATCTGAACTTTAAAACCTTAGTTACATTTTTTAGCATGTTATAATTCCTTAGATTCTTGAGTCAGACTTAGTATGACCTTTAAGTTTCTGACCCTTGAGTTATTTAAAAAATAAATAAATAAATAAATAAATAAATAAATATAAAAATAAATAAATAATTCTAATTAAAGGAGCTTTAAAAATTTACCACAACTAAGAATTGGTAAATATCCACCACAATCTGGACTTGCTCAATTCTATCTAGACTTCTTTGCTTGACAATTCTATCACCTATGCAATACACACTACCACGCTAAGACCAAAAGCTCAGTGGTACATAGTTTGATAACATTCAGTCATTTAATACTCAATGCATATTTACATGTCACACAACTCCTCATGCCAACATCACAAAGGAATTCATATTTAAACCATTCTTTATTTTGTAACATTTACCAATAACACGCAGTCATAATCACATATATTAGAACATTGCAACCTCTATTATATAAAATACATTCATGTAACAACACACTCATTATTTTATTAAATACATTTATGTAACAACGCACTAATTATTACATAAATCCCATCGCATAATTCTTATAGACTTAACACAACAACACATGTTAGGCCCAACAATTCTTTAAAATTATCAAGTTCCAGACTAATTGACTTGGTCCATCTCAACATCATTTATATGACCTAACTCTACTCAAGTCTATTCTAAAGCTCAACCTCATGACCCAGCTCTGCTTAGGTCAAACTCAATCTCAATCTCATGACTCAGCTCAGCTCAAGTTAAACTCATTCTTAAGACCTATCTCTATTCATGTCTATTAACATATACAACACTAATATCAACTTTCTGGAATATGGAATTATGCAAAGCAACAAACATGAATCACATTAAGTTTCACTTTTCATGTCCTCATTGCTATGCCACATTTCCATCTCATTCATCAATTTATTCATTTCTCATTCTCTTTAGGCATCACCCATAATCACAACCACATTGTGATTCATTTCCAAATTTTTGCACATTTCACATACATATATATGTCACACATCACATTATATATTATTAGCATACCACATATCAATCATATGCAATGCATCACTCATCATATAACTATGCAACATTGCATGGATTATCTGAATAACCACAGTGCAAGAAACAACATATAATGTACATTGATTCATTATCATAATCACATATCCCTTGATCATGTCCATAATACAATTCATTTTAACAATAATTAGCACAAAACATTACCATTTATCTTACCAATTAATCCACTATATCATAGTGACCGTCACATAGACATTTATACATAATATTACCTTAAAGGAATAAAAACATCCTTTAAAGTATACCAATATGAATTATGCCACATCAAATGTTAATAAAATATGTACAAACCTTGCTTTTCTTTCAAATCAAACAAATTCACCTTTTCAGCCCAACTTTCGCTAAACCCTAAATTCCTCCTTCAGGGAAACTTTGGACTAAACTCATATAAACCAAACAACAAACCAAATTATTTAATTATAAGTATTTATCTATTCATTTTATACAAAATACCCATTACTTTATAGTTTTACCAAAATTTCCATTAAAATCCTAATTCTCTCATTTACTACTCTATTCAAACTTCATACTGCTAAACTTGTCTCCATCATTAAATCATAAAATCATTATTTATACATCAAAACAACATAAAAAACAATCAATTATAAGAATTATAAACACCTCTATCAAAAATCCTAAATTTACATATTCAACCCATAAACCCTTACTCCACCAATCAAGCTTAACTTAATCAATTAGTCATTAAATCATATTGTATCCATCATGTTAGCACCATAACTATCAATTTTAACAATTAAACTAACTCTATCTCTAACTCAATAACTAAATAATCTTAAAAAAAAACAAAATAAGCTAAAAGGGAGAATACTCACCTAAATCTTTAATTAACCTTCAAAATCAGCTTGAAACCGTTGGATTGCAAATTGATGTGAATATTCATAATACATATTCTTTACGTTTATTTTGTTTGTTTTCTAATCAAAATTTTTAAGATTATTTCTATGATTCAAGCTAAAGCAAAATAATTAGCAAAAAGAAGTAGAAGGTGTTATGTCTATCATTTGAAGGAATTAAGCGAGGAAGATCAGGCACAAAAGGTCCCACACAAATCAAGATAGGTTTAGTGTCTTGGCCATGTCCATCATGAAGATGAAATGTAACACCCTTATACCCTATATATGTACAATACATATTTTCAGTATACGTAAAATATGTATATACGGTATAAAAATGTTACAAACCAATTTAATAAAAATTTTTACATTTATGTTTTAAGATTTCAAATACTAATATATAAAATAAATATTATATAAATATTCTTTGCTTGTTATAGGAATCCAAAATAAATATTTTATATGAAAAATCTCTGGGAATAATTTTCCAGAGTTTTGTTTGTAATTTGAACGTTTCCAAAATTCAACAAAACACAACCTGCATAAAATAAACACTCCAAATAAAATCAATTCACCAATACTTCTCAATTTCTCTATATTTTCTCAAAATTTTATATATAGGTATATATATCAACATTATATATAAAATCCCATCTTAAACAAAATTATTCAAATCATTCTTTACAATTTACAATATATGCTTCAAAAACAAATCATAACATACAATTGGCTCTGATATTGATGTACCCAAAACAACTCTTCAAGCTCAATAAATACAAACCTAGACCAGGCCAAGTCTAGTAAAACTCTTCGGCTCAACCAAAATGTCCATGACACCTGCGAGATGAATTACAATCGCGCTAAGCCGAAGCCTAGTAGTACAAACTTTGATAATAATAAAAATGTAAAGTAATGCCAATGCACAATGCATATAGATGTCACATCATTTCACTTTATTGTATTTTTCAAATATTTCATACTCACAACTCATAACATTATATTGCTCAATTGTATCACATTTCATAATTCACATTAAAGCAAAGACAAGCATGGGTCCAAAAAGGATCTAATATGCTATTCAAATTCAGAGTTACTGCTTTGGTCCATAATGACACCATGTGTCTAGCCCGTAGGCAATATATATATATCCATGAATAATGTAACAGCCCAGTCTCTTGGACCTCAACCCGGCTAGACCCTTAGGCCCCAGTATCTTGGTCCTCAACCCGGCTAGACTGCTATGGTTTTTTAGGCTTACAACCAAGTCTTTTCACCCCAAAAACATCATATTTATCATTTATCAGTTGGGATCGGCTTACGACCCGGTCTTTTCACCTGCCCAGCAATTCATAGGCATGCCGCCAAACCCAGAACTCTGAAAATTGAATAACATACTAGGCACACAATTAATTCATTTATCTCATTATCAAATACTTTCACAATTCTTTTCTCATTTTATTTCTCATAATCAAACTAGGCTCATTGTCTTATTTTCACTTTTTTTTTTCTCATTTTTCTCATTTTTCACATCTTTCTCATTTTTCTCACTTTTCTCATTTTTTCCTCATTTTTATTAATATCAATTCATTTCATTATTCCACATATCTCATTTTTGCATTCACAACACATTACCCAATTACTTTGGGTATTTTCACATAATATGCATATTTCACACTTTATACAATTTAGCCATTATCAATGGCTTTTCACAATGCATTTAACATATATATGACATTACAAATGTCATAGAACATTATTCATACTCAATCAATGAACCAAATAGCTTAACACATTTTTCAACCATAATGTGTTAAGTCCAAATGTCATGCAAATATAAACATTATACTCAAAGTTTGTACATACCTCTTCTAGCAACCCAAAGCAAGGTTAATACAACCTCCAATCCTATCCTTCCAACTTGCCCTTCACCACTTGGATGAAGCAAATCAACCTCCCTCAATTCCTATACCAAATGTGATCATACATAATCATTTAAATCATATTCTAAGGTATTCTCAACATCAAACCATAATTAAACATCACTCTAAACCAAATCCCAAAATTAATCTTCACCTCACTTTAACTTTGAAAAACCATGTCAAGCCATTTAAATTAGTGTTTTAAGTTTACTAATATCATTAAAAACATATTTTAATACATTTAAATCATTTACATTATAACATTACACTCTTATACATAAAATCTCAAAAATGGCATAACCTTCCCCCCATTAAAGGTTTTCCATTCCAACACAATCCATTACTCATTTCAAGCTTATATTCATCACTTTTAACACTAAACAACATGCTTAAACAAATAAAATCACACAATTCAACCACTTTGGAAAATCATTTTTACAAAACCCTAAATCTCCACTTCCATTCTCAAACTCCAACCAAACACAACCAAATCCAATATTTGACTTTCAAATATTTGTTTATGTATCAAAACAACTCATTTGGAATCAATTTACACAATTAAAAACCATGATTTCAAAACCCCAAAAATTACATAACCCTAAATTCTCTCTCTTAACCAATCTAACCCAAACTCAACCATTTCTTTAATCCAACCTTAAAATCATTAATAATCAATCAAAACAACTTCATTCATATCCAATTAAGCAATTAAATCATGCTACTATAGAATTCCAAAATTTACATAACATACTTTTCCATAGAATTTGAAAATTTGGTAAGAAAGCTTACCAATTGATGATGAAACTTCTAAAACTCCACTTGAATCCTTAAAATCTCTTCAATTTTTAGAGTATGGAAGAAGCAAATCCCTCTCTTGAAGCCATGAAATTCGGCCTTGAAGGAAAGAAGAAGAAGAAGACTTTATTTTTTTTATTTCTCTTTCCATTCACCCTTTAATTTTAAACCATATATATATATATTAAAACAATTTAATAATTATTTATTTAATTATTTATTTAATAAATTAAAAGTCCTAAATTCTCTCTTCCATTCAAAAATAATTTATTTTTAAATTATTTTATTAATTTTTAATTTTTAAGATTTAATTATCAAAATACCCTTTTACTTTGACTTTTCTTTTAAAAAGTGTTGACTTTTATATGTTATGTATATTTTACATATATATCACATATATTATCTACTTTTTCATTTAAAACCCCTTCATCTTTCATTTAAAACCATTAATTTAATTTATCCATTTAAATTATAATTTATTTTATCAAATTTTCAAAAATTAAAACTTTTCAAAAATTTAGGATATTACACATATGCACAAGTAATGTGTATCTTATATACAAATTAAATGTACCTTATATGTGTATTAAATATTAAGTATGTAATGTATTAATCCAACATATACAATTAATATACCATATGTGTATGTTATATATACTCTAGATATATATATTGAGTATATACAATTTATATCTCCAAATACCTATTTAATTTCTCCAAAATCACGGATGTTACAATTTTCTCCCCCTTAAATAATTTCGTCCTCGAAATTATCCAGTATAGTAATAAATAATACAAATCATTATTTTACCAAATTACATAATTTCTATTCTCCCCCTTAGGTTCATTCTTAATTTCCTTTTTACCATTCCCTAACACATCATTATACTGTCTATTTACTCAAACAGTCACAACAGATTATTATATCTTCAATAGAATTGTCATTAGATAAAATTAGTTCATCTCCTTAATATATATACACAACACACCTATTGCACTCAAGATATCTTATCACTTCATTATCTTAAAAATATACTCTCATCACCTTAAATTCAAATGTTAATAACTTTTATCTTAACACAATAATTTTACACATCTTCACTTTGATCCTACTCTTTATACAATTACCACATATTAATTTAATATCACCACTATACAACAACAACTTATTTCCTTATTAAAATTCATTCCAATTATACTATAACTAACACTTTTATCTTATAATTATTTGAAACTAATATAACTTAGCTCCTTTCATATGCATATACATATCAAAACGCTGTATTATGCACATTATCATATAGCTTGCAATTCTTAATACAACTACACACATTGAATTTCAATAAAATACTTGTACACTTATTTCATTTCGGATCAATTGATCTAACTATTACAATATGACCATCACAAGCTTATTCTATTCTGACCAACCTTTTGTCTATTTTAAATTCATCAATTTGTTTTCAATTCATGACCTAATTCTATTAGGTCAAATTTATTCTCAAATTTTAATTCTCTTCGAATTCATCATTACAGATAATATTCACTTCCCCTAGTCTCATTTACTTTACACATCATTTTCATCAACTTATTCATTTTATACCACTTTCAAACACATTTATTATAACTCTTACTCACAATTCATAATTCCTTTCATTTACCATTTTCTCACATTTCTTATAGTTATCTTATTTACACAAATCACTTTTCTTATACATCATTTAAAGCTCATCATATTTTTACAATTCTCTTCTATTTCCACACTTTCTATAATTATAAACAAATTTCTAGTATAAAATTATAAGATACAACTATGAAAACCATAAGTCTTGGCCATGTTTCTTAAAGCACAACTATCAATCTCACCAAAACTATCCAACAGTCATGCCATAATAATGGTCACATCCGTGGCTTATAAATAAATATTGCCCTTCTATCATTCTTCTTCAAACATTTCTAAACACAATGTTAAGTTCGTATCGCAAAAATCACATATTCATTTTCTAATCTTTTGATACACAAAAAGTTAATACGTTTCAGCTCTGTTTCAAAGCAATTTACTCTTGATCACTTGATCATCATTAGCCTAACTCATGTTTCAACAATATTATCAATAACATCTCTTACATATACACATTCGTTCATATGCTAATTTACACAATTTCCATTTATTACTCCTGTAACACCCCTATACCCCGTATACGCACACTACATACCACCATATCTATAATATACGTATACTGAATATAGGAATGCTACGGTTTACTAAACAAACAACTCACTCCTGTAACACCCCGATACTCCATATAAATACCATACATATACCTTGTATACATACAGTAATCATATAAAGTATAAGGATGTCACTTTTCGTTACACTTTAAAAACCTTTAACTGAGTTCAAATCATATCTTTCATAAAGTATTTCTTTTAATGATCTTATACTTAAGTATAATAATAATCTTGTCTTTAACAAAACTGCATTTATACATATGAATACATTCTTATAGTAAAATACAGCATAATTAAATTATACATGTATGCAACACACTCTAGTTGGTCTTAGAACACACTTACCTTACTCATGGCATACCGATTGACTTTTAGATCAACCACCTATTCACCTGCGCGATTTACATAATCACGCTAAGCTAAAAAGCTTAGTAGTACAAAGAAATAATTTAAAATATACATTTCAAATAAATCATATTTCATATATTAACATCATGTATTACCATTTTCTTATCATATTTACCCTTTTTAATGCACTCTCTATATATTTCCACCATTCTCATAATATATATATATATATACTCCTATACATCATTCCAACAAATCATAATTCAATGACTTAACAAAACCTTCATGAAATAATGCTAACAATTTCCACATCCATAAACATTTTACACATCATATTATGTTTTCATAAACTCATCATTCAACATAGCTTCTCAAGCCATATTCACTTTCAATCATTTACTTATGTATTGTATACATCTCATTCCATGATTATCATCATATATCACATAATGTTATATTTCATTCCATAATTCACATTAAAACAAAGACATGCATGGGCCCACAAGACACTAATATGCCATTCAACTTTCAGAGTTAATGTTTTGGTTTAATTTTCTCATTTATCATTATCCCAACTAGGCTTCAAGGATTAGGTTCAACCAAGCTTCAAGGGGAAACAAAGCATGCTAAGTATCAACCCAACTTGGCTTCAAGAACCAATCCAACCTAGCTTCAAGGGTTGTAACATCTCAATTAGGCTTCAAGGACTAGACCCAACCAAGCTTCAAGGGGAGTAAAACATGTTAAACTTCTACCCAACTTGGCTTCAAGGATCAAGCCCAACCTAACTTCAAGAGATTGTTACTATAGGCATGCCACCAACAACAAACTCTAAAAATGGAATAACACATTAGCCACACAACTCATTCATTATTTCATTATCAATTCCATTCTCAATTCTCATCATTATCTAGGCAAACATGCCCCACTTGTTTCAATTGAATCATCATAGCCAATCACAATGGCTTCACATGTCATTTGAATTATCATAGCCAATCACAATGGCTTCACATGTCATTTGAATTGTCATAGCCAATCACAATGGCTTCACATGTCATTTGAATTATATCTCAATTCACATTACAACACTTCATCATTCAAGTATACATAATCAATTTCGTTGAACATATAGACAATATGTCCATTTATTTCATTGCAATCACTATTACCAACCATAATGACATCACATTTCATCACTTCTCAAGGGACATTAATATAATTCATCATTAAAATATTTATCATAACCAATTGCATTGCACATACCTTTTTGAATGATCACCATAACTTTCACACTATACAATTAATAACATTAGTCACATTGTATTAACCATATAATAAATTACTTAACATTGTTGTAGGTCACAAAATCATATAAAAGAATGCATCTATGTAAGTTGTACTTACCTCAAGAACTACTCCCATTAATCTATACACTTCCTCTTCCAAGAGTTTTCACATTAGGTTAGTGCAACATAATCTCTTCCAAACCTAATCCAAAGATAATTACACCATAAGAAGTAAGAATGTGACTGACTAGGGCAAACACAACACATGACACGCTCACCAACACGGGCGTGTTCCTGATCATGCCCTAAACCAACAATATAGAAGCTTTGACACGCTCAGTAACACAGGCGTGTTAATGGACGTGTCACTCATTCTGCCTCACAGAAACATTGACACGCCCAACAACACGGGCGTGTTCATGGCCGTGTCAATTACTTTTTCTCACAGTAGCTATGACACGCTCAGTAACATGGCCGTGTTAATGGTCGTGTCGCAAACATCCAACTCAGTACCATAGACACGCCCAACATTGTGGCCGTGTACTGGCCGTGTTAGCCAAAAATCATGAATTCGAACTCTATTCCATGAAAACACAAACACTTCAAAACTCATACTTCATCACCCTTAATCAACATCTTGGTTATATTCATCAATTACCTATCAATTTAACACTTATATCACTTCAATATATCATAATAATAATCATTATATACACCACCATATATCAACTACTCAATTTCCCCAATTCATTCATATGAAACCCTTACTCAATAATTTCAACAATTCATCATCATCCTCACAATTAACCATATTATCTCACAATTAACCATATTATCATCATCTAAATACCAATTCCACACACATATATATTTCAATCTTTCATTATCATCATCATCACACATCAATCATATCAAATCCAAACTCAAACAATAGAAATCAATACAAGGAAATGAATACTTACTTAACTATTATGTCAAATCTTCAATAGCCATCTTCAATTCTCTCAAAACCCATAAGAATTTGGTGTATATGTAGATAAAATCACCTCTCTTTCTCTCTATCCCTCTTTCTCTTTCTCTCTCTCTCTCGTCCAAGAAGAAGAAGAAGATAAAGAAGATGAAAAGAAGATATTTTCTTCTTTTTCTCATGCTTATCATATATATATATATATTAATAATTAAATACCTTCAAATCATCACCATACACTTGTCACTCTTTGACTTTCTTTCTTCTTTTTCTTTTAATTATTATTATTATTAATTAATTAAGCTTACTTTCCCACACCACTTTATACCTCATGTATATGTGATGTATATGTTGGTATATGTATATTTCTTATATATCACTTTTATATTCCCATATATTTTCCCAAATACCATATATACATATTATCCTTACATATATTACCAACATATCTTCTCACAGCTACTACTCCAATGTACACCAAAATCGGGGTATTAAATTAATTCGTTACTCTTCTTTTGATTTTCAATAGACATTCACATTAAATCCTTATACAACAATAATTACTCCAAACTTTTAGGGTATATTTTTGGGATATTACAATTCTCTCCCCCTTAAATAATTTCATCCCCGAAATTATCTAGTATCGTATCAATCCATTCTAAACAAACTACCATCTTAACTTTCATACAAAATTCAGTACATCATTAAGTTATTATGTCATCCAATCATATAACTTCAACTCTCCCCCTTAGAGTCATTCATCTTATCTAAATTTCATAGTTCATCATTATATATATATTTATATGTCTTATTACTTTCTTAACAAAGCAATCAAGATAATTCCTCACATTCCCAATGAATTTATCCTTATACCACAATCAGATCGTCTTATAATACATTTATGCTTTATCCAATCTTTATATTTAAAATATTTTATTCCTTCACCTCTTAATAATTACTCTCTTTACCTTAACCTTAAAAATTACTGATTTATATCTTAGTATTGATTATCCCGTCATTACAATCACTGTCAAAATAGACATTTATCAAATCTCAGTAGATAACAAGATCCTTATTTTATAAATAATCAATCTTGTAATATCCCAAAGTGTGTCCTAGAAGTTTAATACAATTGTTGGTTGATTTGAATTAAATGTATATATGTTTTTGCAAAGGAAATGATTGTGTTAATGGAATGTATATGTTGTATATATGTTAATATATATAACATATATGTTGGTCAAATGGAGAGTGGTCAAGGGAAGAGATATTTTAATTGTTGTATGTGAAATTATTATTAAGGGCACTTGATTAAGAAGAAAGCTAGAACAAATGGGAAGAGGGCATGTTAGTAATTGCTCATGTAGAATTGCTTGGTGGAGATTTAAAGAAGAAGAGAAGTTGATTTGTCTTTATTTCTTTTCTTCTCTTTTGGTGTGTCCGGCTACCATAAGGAAAGGGAGAACAAGAGAAGTGTTTTCATTTCTAAAATCAAATTGAAGGAAGAATGAAAGGATTAAGTTGGAGATTTGGTGGAATTCATCAATTTTGGTAAGTACTTTCTTGTTTTCCTTTGTTATTTTTGAAGTTGTGTTTGAGGTGAGTTGTGATTTGTTGTTATTATGATTTGGTGTGTTTGAGATGTGTTTATAAGTGTTGAAATTGATTGTAAGTTACAAAGTTAAATTGGTATTGGTTTTTGTTTGAAGATGGTAAGTTATGTGGATGTTGATATTGAAAGAATAAGAGTGGTGTTGATTTTAGGGTTTTGAGGTAGTAAGTGATTAAATGTGTTGTTGATGTATTGTTAATGTGAATATTGTGATTGAACATGTAAAATAAGTGTTAATGACCTTGATTATGTTCATTGGAATATGGTTATGTTGTGTACAAGGTGTTTTAATTCAATCAAAAGAAATGTGGCTATGTTTAGGGTTTTGGTTCTTGTGAGACACGGCCAAACCAAAGATGAGACACGGCCAAAACTAAAGATTTTTGGGAGACACGGCCACTAGCTTGGCCGTGTCCCTTGCCCATGTTTGCCACTGCCTGATTTTGGTTGAGATACACGGCCGTGTCCCTTGCCCGTGTCTGCCTCGGCTTGATTTGGTGTTGAGAGATAGGGCCACAAGCTTGGCCGTGTCCCTTGAGTGTGTTGGCTACTGTGATGGTACATTGCTCTTCTTGTATTGATGAGATTGAATATACATTTGATGATGCATATGATACTATATGAACAATGCTATGTTTTATGCATTGTGAATCTTGTGAATGGTAATGTGTTATATGAATAATGTACTTTGTAATGTTACATCAATGATGCTATAGGTAAAATGTGAAGGATATGATGAGGTAATTGATTATGTATAGCTTGATGGGAGTAGTTCTTGAGGTAAGTACAAATTTACCTAGAAGCATTCTTTTATATGATTTTGAAACTTAAAACAATGTTAAGTAGATTATTATATTGTTAATACAATGTGACTAATGTTGTTATTTGTATAGTGTGAAGCTATAATGATTGTCCAAAAAGGTATGTGCAATGTAATTTGTTATGATAAATGTTTTAATAATGATGTGAATTGAGATAAAATGTGATGTGAAGCCATTGTGTTTGGCTATGATGATTCAAATGTGATGTGAAGCCATTGTGTTTGGCTATGATGATTCAAATGTGATGTGAAGCCATTGTGATTGGCTATGACGATTCAATTGAGATAAATGAGGCATGTTTGCCTAGATGATGATGAGAATTGAGAATGAAAGTGCTAATGAAATAATAAATGAATTGTGTGGCTAATGTGTTATTCCATTTTCAGAGTTTGTTGTTGGTGGCATGCCTAATATTAGTAACAATCTCTTGAAGTTAGGTTGGACTTGATCCTTGAAGCCAAGTTGGGTTGAAGTTTAACATGTTTTACTCCCCTTGAAGCTTGGTTGGGTCTAATCCTTGATGTAAGGATTAGGTTCAATCAAGCTTCAAGGGGAACAAAGCATGCTAAGTATCAAAGCATTAACTCTGAAAATTGAATGGCATATTAGTATCTTTTGGGCCCGAGTCTGTCTTTGTTGTCAATATGATATACAAATGTTGAAATAAATGAGTAATGAGATCTATGGTTGAATTTGTTGGAAATGTGATTCATGATTGGTGAATTATGAATAAAATAATGTTATGAAGTATGTTGTGTAATGTGTGTATCGATATATTGATTGTGAGTATTAATGATGGATTGTGGTTGGTGATAATGATATGTATATAATATATAAAATTAGTCGAGATATATGAAAGGTGCAATTCAAAAAGAAAAACATGATAAAAAACTAATGGTACATGGTAGTGATATTTCATTATATGTCAGAATTTTTAAAATATATGTTTATATGTTATATTTGTACTACTAAGCTCTCGGGCTTAGCGCGGATGTGTAATCGCGCAGGTGACTAGGTGGAAGATATGAAGTCTTTTGTTATGCCACGAGAAGAGTAAAAGTTTGTCGAGACCAACTAGAGGGTAATGCATACATGTATAATTTTTAATTAT
This sequence comes from Garcia nutans, assembly GCA_947685225.1. Taxonomy (NCBI): domain Eukaryota; kingdom Viridiplantae; phylum Streptophyta; class Magnoliopsida; order Malpighiales; family Euphorbiaceae; genus Garcia; species Garcia nutans. The sequence goes on from CANTUV010000031.1 coordinate 43,357,732, forward strand.
GATGTATTTCTGACAAGAGTGTATTTATATGTATAAATGAAGTTATGATAAAGATAAGATTATTATATATTTGCAAGATCATTAAAAATATAATGATTTGGTAAATATTCTTTAAATTAATGTATTGTGGTTTGAACTCGGTTAAAGGTTTTTAAATTGTAACGGAAAGTGACATCCTTATACTTTATATACTTACTGTATGTATACCAGGTATATGTATAGTACATATATGGAGTATCGGGGTGTTACAATTATTTTGGTATCAGAGCCTAGGTTCGAGATTCTCGGCCTAAGTGAAATTAAAAAGAAAAAGTTTTGAAACGCTTAAAATGAATTAAAAAGAAGAGTTTTGAAATGCAATTGGTAATACATGCATATGCATTAACACGTAGGTTGGTCTCGGATGTGGCATTATATGATTTGTAGTATATCTGTGTTATATGAGATGGATGCTAGAGTGTGAAAGATGTTTTACATGAAAGTAAAGCTAGAGAAAGAAATGATATGGATTTATATAAGTTTAATTGACAAATTAAAAATGGAAATTTATGTAAGTAAAGTGAATTGTTAAATGTGTTGAAGTATAAAGAAATGAAAAAGAGAATAAAGTTGAAAATGAGTTGAAATCAAATCAAGATAAGAGTATGCACTCCTTCCTCTACATTTTGAATCTCTTTATAATAGAGTTTATGTTGGGTTTGTTAGACAGAGGAAATAATGTTAGATTGTTAATATTGAAAGATATGTTATTAAAATGAGAAGAGTATGGTGGGATATTGAATGAGTTGATTAGTATAGACAAAGTGTGACTATTTAAAGTTTGGGGTATATATATAAAGTTAAGGTTTTGTTTAAAGGAAAAAGAGATGATATTGGTTAAGTAAGAATATAAATTGGTATTGTTATTTTAATGCAAACAGTGTAAATTCAATGGTAGAAATGTGAGATGCTTGGATATTGTGAAAGCTCATGGTAATGGTGATAATATGTGATATTTGAGATTTTTCGAAATGAGCTTAATAATTGGGGAAGTTATATGTTTTGATATTGCTTTGTGATATATATAAATATATAAGATGTTTTTAAAGTTGATATTAAGAAAAGATGAGTTTGGCAAATTGAAGTTTAAGCGAAGTAGCAAGTTGAAAAGTTAAAGTTTTAGTAGAATTTGATAAAGATTATTTGGATATTGATAGTTAAATGTATATTCAATACATGAGATAGGTGAAATGACTAATCTTGCACATGAAAGTATTATGAATTGAGTAATGTGATTGATAGCATGAGAATTTGTTTTGAAGTAAAAAGGGAAGTGGATAAGCAAATGAAAATGAGCTATTTTAAATCATTTTACTGCAAATGGTAAAAATGGATATGGAAGTATATTAAATGTTTTTAAAGACGAAAGTGAAAGAGATGTCACATTGGGAATGTGACTAAGATGGATGTGAAGTGCTATTATAGTCAGAATATATATATATATATGTGTTGTGTGAATAAATACTTTACATCATATTGGAAGAATGAAAATGATAGTGTTTAAAAGAAAGAGATAAACATTAAATTTGTATTGAATGTATGAAAAAGGAAAATAAAATAAGAGCATATAATTAAATGTGTACATGTATATGTATGTGGTATAATTATAAAATTAGTGGTATAGAAACGATGTTGTATGTATTAGTGGACCTAAGAGAGATTAGGTCTTGAACTGTGAAAAGCTAAATGAATTGTGTGATGGAAGTGAGTATAGAATGGACTTGAGTAATATTGGACAGTGGAAATTGTTATGGTGAGCATTGAACGTGATAATCATATGATATTTAGAGTCTCAAAGTATTCACATATGGAAAGTTCTATGTAATTATATATTATAAGAGATTGTAAATGGATTAGAAATGAAGTGACGAATAAAAATTGTATAGGAATTGCATATGATTGAATATGTATATAGTAATATTGTTGAAACATGAATTAAGTTGATAAAGATCATCTAATCGAGTGCAAATTGGTTTGAAACGGAGTTGGAATGTGTTAACTTTTGATATAGCAATGATGTAAAGAAGGAATATATATAATTCTTGAAATACACCTTAGCCTTGTATTTGTAAAGATTGAGGATAAAATTATAAAAAGAACAGTATTGATTTGAAAGTTCCAAGCTTGAATATTAATCTCTTAAAGCCATGTGTTTTGTTCAGTATATTTGATCGATTAATTTGTTATCCATAGATTTGGGTCTTAGATAAAATGATTGTAATACAGATTTGGTGAGATTGAAAATTTTGTTTGAGAAGTATAGTTAAAAGTATGATGGATAAAGTTGTACCTTATCATTTTATGTTAAGAATTTGGTTATAATTATGAAAGTAAAGAGAAAAGGAAATTATGGAAATGTTTTGAGTTATGGATAATATAATAAAAAGGTAATTAAAATAAATATAACAATGATATGAAATGTGAGGAGATATTAAAAAGGGAGAAATTATAAAATATGATTGAAAATTATACTGAATATGTTTATGATATGTAATGAATAAATGAATGAATTTGAGATTTAAATGAATGAGCTATAGATAGTAATTATGGTATAAAATTTTTATGAGAATTGGTGGAGATTATATTAAGATAATTTGAAGTGATTTGTTATCATGATAATTTGATTAAATATGGATCGGAAGAGATTAGGAATTGAATGTAAGTTTGCCCTAATGGAATTAGGTTATATATATATACATATATGAATATTGTAAAATTTCATGATAAGTTTAAATAAATTAATCGTTGGTTGGAATTGAACAAGATTGGAACGTGGGTATATTGTGATAGATAGATCAATTGATCTGTATTTGGCTAAGATTATGAATCATTATTGAGATTTAATATGTATAGTTATACTAAGAATGTAATTATTTACATGATAATGTATATGATGTAAAATGTTAAAGTGTGAATGGACATGAACGAATGGAGTTATAGTAGTTATAAATCATGATAAAAAGGGAAAAGATTGGTTATTTATAAAATAAGTTGAAAGGTAATGTATTAATATGTAAGTTAAGTGAAAAGCATACTAAAGAAATAACTCCATTTATGAAAAATAAGGATCTTGTTATCCATTGAGGTTTGATAAATGTCTATTTAGACCGTGATTGTAATGACAGGATAATTAATGTTCAGATATAAACCAATGATTTTTAAGGTTAAAGTCAAGAGAGTTATTACAAAAAAGTGAAGGAACAGTATATATATTAAATATAAAGATTGGATGAAGTATAAGTGTACTATAAAATGATCTGATTCTTGTATAAAGATATTAATAGGAAGTGTAATGAATTCTTTTGAATGTTTGATCAAGGAAGTAATAAGATATATAAACATATAGAATGATGAGTTATGGAATTTAAAGAAGATGGTTGATTCTAAAGGGGAGAATTGAAGTTATATGATTTGATGACATAATAACTTAAGCATATAATTAACTTCATATAGAAGTTAAGATAGTATTTTGTTAAGAATGAATTGTTACGGTACTGATAATTTCGAGGACGAAATTATTTAAGGGGGAGAGAATTGTGTTGTCCCAAGATGGCAACCAAGAGGGGGGGGGGTGAATTGGTTTCCTCAAGAAGTAATGACAATTTAAAAAACTCAACAAACAAGAAATGCGGAATAGAGAGTTGGTTGAGTAATGGAAGAAAGAAAGAACACACAAGATTTATAGTGGTTCGGATTTACTTCAATCCTACATCCACTTCCTTAACAACTTGTTAAGGTTTCACTAATCTTTGAAGTTTTTACAAGCTCACTTCCAACTTTGGTGTTTTCACAAGTTCACACCTAACTTCACAAGTGTTTTTCTTAGGCTCACACTTATAACCCAAACAAGAGTTTTACAAGGCTTACTCTCACAACCTAGCAAGAGTTTTACTAGGCTTACTCTCACAACCCAACAAGAGTTTTACTAGGCTTACTCTCACAACCCAAGTGTTTCCCAAGCTCACACTCAAACTTATACAATGGTGTTTTCAATGCTAACACCTAACATTCATTACAATTCAAATGCAAGTTTAAGTAAAAGAAAATTTGTTGCTTGGCTATGAAAATCTTTTCTCTTGTGTCTCTTTTTTTGTTTTCTCATAGAAGCATTGTATTTATAGCCAATGTGATCTTACTAGCCGTTATTGATATTGAGAATAAAGTATTGGCAGCTTAGACCTTCTTTACTTAAACTGTCCGAAGCACTTAGCGGTCGCCCTTCATACAAGGATGGTCGCGCTTATGATTCACGCGGTCGTCCTTTTAACCAGGGACGGTCGCTACTTTTGAAAAAGCTTCAACGGTTGAATTTTAGTGCTCTGTAGCTGGAATCTTGCCCATGATGTGTTTGTCGGACCGGTTCTTGCCCATGCTGTGTTTGTCGGGACGGTCGCGCCAAGCAAAGGTGCGGTCGCCCTTTTTCAATATTAAAGTGGGTTTACAACGGTCATGTCACGTGTCATTCTCTGACAGAGCAAAAGAGATGTCCGCCATAATTTGAATCTCACGGTCGCCCTTGGTATCATTTCGCGGTCGAACTCATATTCTCGCGTTGAACTTCTGGACGCACCTGAGAACGCGAACACTACTGTCTCTTTAAGCAATTTCTTCTTGAATGGTGGGGCGGTCGCGACTTTGAATGGGCGGTCGCTAAAGTGGTAAGCGAGGTCGAGTCATTCACCGTTCTTGTCACCGCGAACCTTACTCTGATTGTAATGATTTAAGTTCCTTGAGTAGCGGTCGTTCACATAGTTGGACGGTCGCTATTCTATAGGAGTGGTCGCGACTTAGGTCGAACTTCTGACCGCGAAACCTACTGTGACAAGGTTTCATCCTGTAATTGCATGGAGCGGACGTCTTTAGCTGAGGTGCGACCGCTAGAAATGTTCTGTTCACCTTCAATTGAAGCAACCTAATCCTGCAACAAGATTCTTCAAACACAAGTTAAATAGATCATCCATTTGAGTTGTCAAGGATCAAAATTAAGATCATTTGTCTAACAATCTCCCCCATTTTGACTTTGACAATTCAAATGGAATGATGAGAAAAAAGATAAGTTTTAAAATGCTCCCCCTTAATATATGCATAATACATGATTAAGAGCATTGTGATTATTAGATTATCTTGGTGCAAACATTTCATTATGTTATGCCATTTTCCCATACCATTTTCTTTCTCCCCCATTGTGTATTCTATGTTTCATTCCATTTTGTTATTTTCTCCCCCATTGTCATAGGCAAAAATGTTAAAATCAACAAGCAAAACAAATAAAGATAGAGGAAAACAAATAACATTTGCAACAAACATGTTTATTAATTATAGAGGAAAGTACAAAGGCAGAAAGTAAAGCAACAAACATATGAAAATGCAAACAACCAAAAAAACAAAATCTAAGCTATTCTGAGTTATCATCTACATCTAACTCTTCTTCAACTAAAGGAGCTTTTCCTTTATCTTGAGGAGCAATAGAGGCAGAGCTAGTGCTAATGGACTCTACTTCTTCAAGAATGCTTTGGGTGTGATCACTTATATCCCAATCTTCAAGGTTGCATTGAGGCAAGTCCAATTTGCCTTGCATGTCATATAGATCATGGTGCATGTGAGATATAAGATCTATTCTCTTGTTCAAGTGCTGGAATCTCTTGGAGACATTTATCTTGAACTTAGAGAGTTTCCTGGAGAGTTTTGATAGCTTGGAGGATGAGTTGTGTGGAGGATGAAGCAGTTTCTTGAGCAGCTTTTGATGAAGTTGCTTTTGGAGGTAATTCCACAGCAACTTCCACAGAATCTCCCTCTCCCTCAATTGTATACCTTGGCCTTTTCTTTTGTTTATCCATAACTCCTTTCTTTCCAAAGCAGTATACATATGATCCTTCAATCTTCCTTACACATCCAGCATGCTCTAAGTAATCTATTGTGATAGCACTGGAGGCAAGATTGAAAGGGTTTCTCAAGGTAGCTAGATTCAGATCATTTAGAAGGTTTAGGTGCCTAGCTATTTCAATGATTTGTGAGGATAGGAAGAAGGTACCAGTTCTTGTAACAGCATGATGATAGAGGGTGTCAATCAAGAACTTGGTTGTGTTTATTTTGATGTTGTGGGTGAAAGCATATAGAAAGATGAGGTCTCTTTTGGTTACTTTCTCATTTCCATCTGCTCTTTGATGGATGGTGTAGGTGATAATCCTGTGGAGCATCCAATGGGTGAGAGTTTTAATATGTCTGGCTTTAGATTCTTTTTCAAAAGAAGTTTCAATGGAAATTTCTTGCCATAAATCAGAAAGCGTTTGGTTAGAGAAGATTTGGTCATTGTAAGAGGTTATACCTTCAGAAGGGAAGTTCCAAATTCTGCCAAAATCTTCTAAGGTTAAGGATTGGTAGTTATCAAAGAGCTTAAACCTAACTCCATACCATCCTAGTGCAGAGTTTGCACTCTTCTCTATTTGAAGAGACATCAGAAACTCTTTACTTAGACTAGAATAGCCTACCTCTTCTGGAAAGACAAATTTTCTCCATCCAAGGACATCCAGCAATCTCTCAATTTCGTCCTTGATGCCCAAGGCAGAAAGCATCCCACCAAAAGGAGATTTGGTGCCTTCAACTTTCTTTTTCTTTAGCATGGCATACCTAATGTCTTCCTCAGAAGTTTGGTGGTGAGGTTTGTGAATTTTCTCACCTCTTATAGACTGTGGAGGAGATGGAGGATCAACAATGGGTTCTCTAATGGTGATTCCTGGAACTCTCTTGGCTTGACCTTTTATTTTGGAGGTGGTTTTTCTTTTGGGAGCCATTAGAACAGAAAGAGCAGAAGTAAACTGGAAAACAGAGAGTGATTGAGAAACAGATGATTTTGAGAAGTTTTTAGGGTTTCAGAAGGAAGTTTGTGTGTTTTAATAAGCAAAATATCAGATAAACTGTTGTAACATACTCTTAAATAGATGGAGTTAAGAAAATAGCCATTTATGACTGTTGAAAGTTAAGAGTTGCGACCTGTCACACAGCCAACGGTTATAAATTTTTGAGCAGAGTGTACAGGGTGCGGTCGCAGATTTAATAAGGTGCGATCGCGACATGTGGTCTGGCGACCATTAGTAAGATAGGTACGCTCGAGAGGGAAGAAACTGTCTGTAACGGTCGAAACTATTCAAATTTGTGCGGCCGCGCACAGATTTTCTCGACCGCGCACAGAGATTTTTATTAAATGAAACTGGCAGACGAGATAGCGATCGCTAAAGGACACTGGAGCGACCGCGACAGACTTAAAAAATGAAAAATTCAAGGAAAGATGGAAGATATTCCAAGTGTGTTAAGAAAAATTAAATTTATGCACATAGAAACTTTATTGTAAGGCAAAAGTTTTAATTAACTCAAAGTGATTCCATCAATCATTCCTAAGTTAAGTTTAATGAAGTTAAGTCTATCTTCATTCAAGGGTTTTGTAAAGACATTAGCAAGTTGATTTCTGTATCTATAAATTCTAGGATTATATTCTGATTTTGTACATTTTCTCTCAAGAAATGATGTCTAATATCTATGTGTTTGGATCTAGAATGTTGGATAGGATTCTTAGACAAATTGATAGCACTAGTGTTGTCACATTTAATGGAGATATTATTAAAGACTTTACCATAGTCAAGCAATTGTTGTTTCATCAATAATACTTGTGTGCAACAAAAACATGCTGCAACATATTCAGCTTCCGTTGTGGATAAAGCAACCGATGCTTGTTTCTTACTATGCCAAGAAACTAGACAATTACCAAGAAAGTGACATGCTCCTGTTGTGCTTTTCCTATCTAAGATGCTACCAGCATAATCTGCATCTGAAAATCCTATAATATGAAATGATGTATTTTTATGATACCAAAGTCCTAAATGCATTGTACCACTCAAATATTTCAAGATTCTCTTAGTGGCATTTAAGTGTGATTCTTTAGGACAAGTTTGGAATCTAGCACAAAGACATACACTATACATTATATCAGGCCTAGAAGCGGTTAAGTAAAGTAGTGATCCGATGATACCTCGATATTTCTTCTCATCTACTGCTTTACCATTTTCATCTTTACCTAATTTCAATGATGTGCTCATAGGAGTTTTGCTAGTTTTGCAGCCATCCATTCCAAATTTCTTGATGAGTTCTTTTGTATATTTGGATTGGTTGATGAAGATCCCATCTTCACATTGCTTGACTTGCAGTCCAAGGAAAAACTTGAGTTCACCCATCATGCTCATTTCAAATTCCCTAGTCATACAAGAAGCAAATTCTTTGCACAAGACTTCATTAGTAGCTCCAAATATTATGTCATCCACATAAATTTGTACAATCAAAATGTTGTGCTTATCCTTTTTAACAAAAAGAGTTGTATCTACTTTTCCTTTTGAAAAACCATTTTCAAGCAAATATGTACTAAGTTTATCATACCAAGCTCTAGGTGCTTGTTTCAATCCATATAAAGCTTTGGTAAGTTTGAAAACATGATCAGGAAATTTGTAGCTTTCAAAACCAGGAGGTTGTTCTTCATAAACTTCTTCATTTATAAGTCCGTTTAGAAATGCACTTTTGACATCCATTTGATAAAGCTTAAAGTTCATATGACATGCAAAAGCAAGTAATATTCTAATAGCTTCTAATCTGGCTACGGGGGCAAAGGTTTCATCATAGTCAATACCTTCTTCTTGATTATAACCTTTGGCTACCAATCTTGCTTTATTTCTAATGATGCGACCATTTTCATCAAGCTTATTCCTATAAACCCATTTGCATCCTATTATAGAATGATCTATAGGTCTAGGAGTAAGTTGCCAAACATTGTTTCTTTCAAATTGATTAAGTTCATCTTGCATTGCAGTTATCCAATTTTCATCATTTAAAGCTTCCTCAATAGTTTTTGGTTCAATTTGAGAAACAAAAGCAAAATTAACATCAACATGATTAATTTTAGATCTAGTAGTTACTCCCTTAGATGTTTCTCCAATGATGAGTTCATTTGGATGATCTTTCTTGTATTGCCAATCCTTAGGTAGATCTTGAGTCTTTTCTTCAAGTTGATTGATCTTTGGAGCATCAATAGATTCAAGAGGTTCAAGAGTACCTGCAGGGTCATTGAAAGTAATACCTTTCTTTTGATCAAGTTTAGATGATTCATCAAATACAACATGCATTGAGTCTTCTATAACTAGAGTTTTCATGTTAAATACCCTATATGCTTTGCTATATGATGAATATCCTAAGAATATGCCTTCATCTGATTTGGATGAGAATTTTCCAAGATTATCCTTGGTATTCAATATGAAGCATTTGCATCCAAATACTCTAAAATATCAAATTCTGGGTATTCTTCCATTCCATAGCTCATAAGAGGTTTTATTAGTTAAATGCCTTTTGTAAACACGATTTGCAATGTAACAAGCTGTATTAACGGCTTCCGCCCAAAAATAAGATGGTAAATCATATTCATTGAGAATTGTCCTAGCCATTTTGATTAAAGTTCTATTTTTCCTTTCGACTACACCATTTTGCTGTGGAGTTCTAGGAGCAGAAAAATTATGTGAAATGCCAAGTTCATTGCAAAAGCCTTCAAAGTTTTCATTTTCAAATTCTTTGCCATGATCACTTCTAATAGATGTGATCACATATCCTTTTTCATTTTGAACTCTTTTTGCAAAAGTTTTGAAGTAATTAAAGGCTTCATTCTTTTGAGCTAAGAAATTAACCCATGTGAATCTAGAGTAGTCATCAACAAGAACAAATGCATATGATTTACCTCCTAAGCTTGTAACTCTATTTGGTCCAAACAAATCTAAATGAATGAGCTCTAAAGGTCTAGAGGTGCTTATAACACTTTTTGATTTAAATGAGCTTTTATGTTGCTTACCATGTTGACAAGGTTCACAAATTCTGTCTTTATCATATTTTATCTTAGGTAAGCCATCAACTAAGTTCTCATTGCAAATAAATTTCAATTGATCCATACCAGCATGTCCTAGTCTTCTATGCCATAACCATGCATCATTATTAGTGGACATTAAACATGTATGATTTGAATGTATGCTGACATTATAAGTGTTGTTTGTTCTAGTGCCCTTAAATATGATAACATCATTTGAATTTGTGATCTTGCATTCTTTGGAATCAAACTTGACAAAGTATGTTTTATCACAAAGTTGACTAACACTTAGCAAGTTATGTTTCAAACCATCAACAAGCCATACATCTTCAATTAAATCCTTACCAATAGAACCAATGGAGCCAACACCAAGAATTTTACCTTTAGCATTGTTTCCAAAAGTTACATTACCTCCATGTTTATAGGTAATACTTGTAAAGAGCTTTGCATTTCCAGTCATATGCCTTGAGCATCCACTATCCATAAGCCATGTGCTTTCATTGATAGTAGATTTTAGGCATACCTGCAAGACAATTGTGATCATCTTCTTTTAGGTACCCACATGAAGTTGGGTCCTTAATGGTTAGTAGAAAAAGAGTCTTCTAACTTGAGATGAGCCTTTCTTATATAACAATAGAAGTTTTTATGTCCAAATTTCATGCAATATGTGCATTGCCATGGCTTTTTATGCTTCTGCATTTTTCTTTTTGCATTATACATACAACTACAAGTATGTGATTTCTTTTGTGCAAGTTTAGTGAACAATAATGCATAGTTATTTTTGGATTTATCTCCTAGTGAACCATAAGAAGTTCTTTTAGACTTGGTGCAAGCATCTTTGACATGAACATCAGAAATTTCAGTTGTAGATGCTTTCACAAATGTTGGTTTGCTAGGTGCAATGTTGGTTGAGCCATTGAATCCTAATCCATAATTCAAGGAAGGTGATCTTTGATTATTAATTAATGCATTCAATGCTTCCTTTCCTCTATGAAATCTGGAAATTGATTCTTTTAGTTCTTTTAGTTCATGCTTCAATGTCTCATTCTCTTTAATCACCTTTTCTAAGTCATGTGAACTTTTATTTAATTCTCCTATTGTATTCATTAAGTGTTCATTTGAGGATTTCAATTCTAAGGTAGAGTTCTTTAAGCATATAAAATCCTTTTCTAACTTAGAGTTTTTCTCTTTATAAAGCATCATTTTAGAGAAATATTTTTCTATTTTAAAATTCATGTGCTCAATCAAATCACTATCATCTATATCATTTATATCATCATGTGCTACTAGATCAAAGGATTGAGTACTTACCTCATTGGAGTCATCTTCAATTACCATGAGACAAAGATTTGCAATTCCTCCTTCTTCTTTTTCTTCACTTGAGGAAGAGTCATCCCATGTGGCTTTGAGAGACTTTTTCTTTTCTTTATCCCATTTCTTTTTGTTCTTTAATTTGAAGCAATCTGATTTAATGTGACCAGTTTTTCCACATTCATAGAATTTTACCTCATTTTTCTTTTCTTTATCTTTGAAGGAGAATTTTGGAGGTGTGCCTTTGTTTGCTTGTAATCTTTTCTTCCTTTTCCATTCATTGATTCTTTTTGAGAACATTGCCATTTCATCTTCATCATCAGTACCTTCATTGCTTGAGCTTTCAACTTCTTTTATTGCTTTGAGTGCAATTGGTTTTCTCTTTTCTTTCTCACCTTGATCTTCTTCTTTCTCACTATGTAGCTCAAATGTGAGTAACTTTCCAACTAGCTCGTCGGTTCTTAATGTGCTGAGATCATGAGCTTCTTCTATGGATGATACTTTGGATTCAAAGTTCTTTGTAGCTCTTAGGGCTCTCAAGATTTTGCTGTTTACATCACCTTGATCATATACCTTGCCATACTTCTTTAGTTCATTAACAATAGCAAGCAAGCGATTGGTCATGTCGGTGACATTTTCATTTGGTTTCATCTTGAATAGCTCATACTCATGGACATGCATTTGTTTTTTGGTGAATCTCACTTGAGTTGTACCTTCATGATAGTTTTCAAGTGTTTTCCAAATGCAATGTGCACAAGTTAAATGTTGAACTCTTCCACCTTCTTCTCTTGAAATGGAATTCATCAAGATGGAAGCAGCTCTATTGTTCTTGAATCGATCTTTGATATTGCTAGTTGACCATTGAGCTTTTGGAAGTCGAACTTGAATACCGTCAACTTCATAAGTGGGAGATTTCCACTCACTTTCCACAAAATCCCATAGTTCAATCCCTTCACTGTCTAGAAACAAGTACATTTTGTGTTTCCAGTATGAGTAATCCGTTCCATCAAAGTAGGGTCTAAGAACAGAGTTAAGATTTCCATGAGAGCTTGATGAAGAAGAGGTTGCCATAGTGGATCAGATTTCACAATTAAGTTTAAGAAATCTCAAGGCTCTGATACCAATTGTTGTCCCAAGATGGCAACCAAGAGGGGGGGTGAATTGGTTTCCTCAAGAAGTAATGACAATTTAAAAAACTCAACAAACAAGAAATGCGGAATAGAGAGTTGGTTGAGTAATGGAAGAAAGAAAGAACACACAAGATTTATAGTGGTTCGGATTTACTTCAATCCTACATCCACTTCCTTAACAACTTGTTAAGGTTTCACTAATCTTTGAAGTTTTTACAAGCTCACTTCCAACTTTGGTGTTTTCACAAGTTCACACCTAACTTCACAAGTGTTTTTCTTAGGCTCACACTTACAACCCAAACAAGAGTTTTACAAGACTTACTCTCACAACCTAACAAGAGTTTTACTAGGCTTACTCTCACAACCCAACAAGAGTTTTACTAGGCTTACTCTCACAACCCAAGTGTTTCCCAAGCTCACACTCAAACTTATACAATGGTGTTTTCAATGCTAACACCTAACATTCATTACAATTCAAATGCAAGTTTAAGTAAAAGAAAATTTGTTGCTTGGCTATGAAAATATTTTCTCTTGTGTCTCTTTTTTTGTTTTCTCATAGAAGCATTGTATTTATAGCCAATGTGGTCTTACTAGCCGTTATTGATATTGAGAATAAAGTCTTGGCAGCTTAGACCTTCTTTACTTAAACTGTCCGAAGCACTTAGCGGTCGCCCTTCATACAAGGATGGTCGCGCTTATGATTCACGCGGTCGTCCTTTTAACCAGGGACGGTCGCTACTTTTGAAAAAGCTTCAACGGTCAAATTTTAGTGCTCTGCAGCTGGAATCTTGCCCATGATGTGTTTGTCGGACCGGTTCTTGCCCATGCTGTGTTTGTCGGGACGGTCGCGCCAAGCAAAGGTTCGGTCGCCCTTTTTCAATATTGAAGTGGGTTTACAATGGTCATGTCACGTGTCATTCTCTGACAGAGCAAAAGAGATGTCCGCCATAATTTGAATCTCGCGGTCGCCCTCGGTATCATTTCGCGGTCGAACTCATATTCTCGCGTCGAACTTCTGGACGCACCTGAGAACGCGAACACTACTGTCTCTTTAAGCAATTTCTTCTTGAATGGTGGGGCGGCCGCGACTTTGAATGGGCAGTCGCTAAAGTGGTAAGTGAGGTCGAGTCATTCACCGTTCTTGTCACCGCGAACCTTACTGTGATTGTAATGATTTAAGTTCCTTGAGTAGCGGTCGTTCACATAGTTGGACGGTCGCTATTCTATAGGAGCGGTCGCGACTTAGGTCGAACTTCTGACCGGAAAACCTACTGTGACAAGGTTTCATCCTGTAATTGCATGGAGCGGACGTCTTTAGCTGAGGTGCGACCGCTAGAAATGTTCTGTTCACCTTCAATTGAAGCAACCTAATCCTGCAACAAGATTCTTCAAACACAAGTTAAATAGATCATCCATTTGAGTTGTCAAGGATCAAAATTAAGATCATTTGTCTAACAATCTCCCCCATTTTGACTTTGACAATTCAAATGGAATGATGAGAAAAAAGATAAGTTTTAAAATGCTCCCCCTTAATATATGCATAATACATGATTAAGAGCATTGTGATTATTAGATTATCTTGGTGCAAACATTTCATTATGTTATGCCATTTTCCCATACCATTTTCTTTCTCCCCCATTGTGTATTCTATGTTTCATTCCATTTTGTTATTTTCTCCCCCATTGTCATAGGCAAAAATGTTAAAATCAACAAGCAAAACAAATAAAACCTTTTCACAATATTCAAAGCATATAACATTTTTAACATTGAAAATTACAATGTTTGCATTAACATAACCATACAAACAACACCAATATGTTTTCTTATTTAACCAACATGATCTCTTTTTCTTTTAAACAAAATCTTAACTTGATATACCAGAACCTTACATAATCACACTTTGTCTATACCAATCAATTCACTCACTATTCCACCATACTCTTCTCATTTTAATAACATATTCTTCCATATTAACAATCCAACAATATTTCCTCTTTCTAGCAAACCCAACATAAACTCTATTATAAAGAGATTTAAAATATAGAGGAAGAAGTATATACTTTATTCTTGATTTTATTTTTCAAATCATTTTCAACTTTATTCTCCTATTCATTTCTTTATATTACAATCACTTTTCAATAATCAATATTTAAAAATTTACTTTCCTTAAGTAAATTCCCATTCTTGAACTTACCAATTAAACTTGTACCAATTTTTCATATCATTTCTTTTTCCAACATTACTTTCATATAAAATCTTATTCACACACTATCATCCATCTCATGTAATTCAGATACATCACAAATCACATAATGCTACGTTCGAGACCAACCTAGGTGTTAATGCATATGCATGTATTACCCATTTACATTTCAAAACTCTTCCTTTCAATTCTATTTAAACTTTTTTTTAAAACCTTTTTCCTTTTTAATTCCAATTAGGCCGAGAATCTCGAACCTAAGCTCTGATACCAAAATAATTGTAACACCCCGATACTCCATATAAATACTATACATATACCTTGTATACATACATTAATCATACAAAGTATAAGGATGTCACTTTTCGTTACACTTTAAAAACCTTTAACTGAGTTCAAATCATATCTTTCATAAAGTATTTCTTTTAATGATCTTATACTTAAGTATAATAATAATCTTGTCTTTAACAAAACTTCATTTATACATATGAATACATTCTTATAGTAAAATACAGCATAATTAAATTATACATGTATGCAACACACTCTAGTTGGTCTCAGAACACACTTACCTTACTCGTGGCATACCGATTGACTTTTAGATCAACCACCTATTCACCTGCGCGATTTACATAATCACGCTAAGCTAAAAAGCTTAGTAGTACAAAGAAATAATTTAAAATATACATTTCAAATAAATCATATTTCATATATTAACATCATGTATTACCATTTTCTTATCATATTTACCATTTTTAATGCACTCTCTATATATTTCCACCATTCTCATAATATATATATATATATACTCCTATACATCATTCCAACAAATCATAATTCAATGACTTAACAAAACCTTCATGAAATAATGCTCACAATTTCCACATCCATAAACATTTTACACATCATATTATGTTTTCATAAACTCATCATTCAACATAGCTTCTCAAGCCATATTCACTTTCAATCATTTACTTATGTATTGTATACATCTCATTCCATGATTATCATCATATATCACATAATGTTATATTTCATTCCATAATTCACATTAAAACAAAGACATGCATGGGCCCACAAGACACTAATATGCCATTCAACTTTCAGAGTTAATGTTTTGGTTTAATTTTCTCATTTATCATTATCCCAACTAGGCTTCAAGGATTAGGTTCAACCAAGCTTCAAGGGGGAAACAAAGCATGCTAAGTATCAACCCAACTTGGCTTCAAGAACCAATCCAACCTAGCTTCAAGGGTTGTAACATCTCAATTAGGCTTCAAGGACTAGACCCAACAAAGCTTCAAGGGGAGTAAAACATGTTAAACTTCTATCAAGCTTGGCTTCAAGGATCAAGCCCAACCTAACTTCAAGAGATTGTTACTATAGGCATGCCACCAACAACAAACTCTAAAAATGGAATAACACATTAGCCACATAACTCATTCATTATTTCATTATCAATTCCATTCTCAATTCTCATCATTATCTAGGCAAACATGCCCCACTTGTTTCAATTGAATCATCATAGCCAATCACAATGGCTTCACATGTCATTTGAATTATCATAGCCAATCACAATGGCTTCACATGTCATTTGAATTATCATAGCCAATCACAATGGCTTCACATGTCATTTGAATTATCATAGCCAATCACAATGACTTCACATGTCATTTGAATTATATCTCAATTCACATTACAACACTTCATTATTCAAGTATACATAATCAATTTCGTTGAACATATAGACAATATGTCCATTTATTTCATTGCAATCACTATTACCAACCATAATGACATCACATTTCATCACTTCTCAAGGCACATTAATATAATTCATCATTAAAATATTTATCATAACCAATTGCATTGCACATACCTTTTTGAATGATCACCATAGCTTTCACACTATACAATTAATAACATTAGTCACATTGTATTAACCATATAATAAATTACTTAACATTGTTGTCGGTCACAAAATCATATAAAAGAATGCATCTATGTAAGTTGTACTTACCTCAAGAACTACTCCCATTAATCTATACACTTCCTCTTCCAAGAGTTTTCACATTAGGTTAGTCCAACATAATCTCTTCCAAACCTAATCCAAAGATAATTACACCCATAAAAAGTAAGAATGATGACAGACTAGGGCAAACACAACACATGACACGCTCACCAACACGGGCGTGTTCCTGATCGTGCCCTAAACCAACAATACAGAAGCTTTGACACGCTCAGTAACACGGGCGTGTTAATGGACGTGTCACTCATTCTGCCTCACAGAAACATTGACACGCCCAACAACACGGGCGTGTTCATGGCCGTGTCAATTACTTTTTCTCACAGTAGCTATGACACGCTCAGTAACATGGCCGTGTTAATGGTCGTGTCGCAAACATCCAACTCAGTACCATTGACACGCCCAACATTGTGGCCTTGTCACTGGCCGTGTCAGCCAAAAATCATGAATTCGAACTCTCATCCATGAAAACACAAACACTTCAAAACTCATACTTCATCAACCTTAATCAACATCTTGGTTATATTCATCAATTACCTATCAATTTAACACTTATATCACTTCAATATATCATAATAATAATCATTATATACACCACCATATATCAACTACTCAATTTCCCCAATTCATTCATATGAAACCCTTACTCAATAATTTCAACAATTCATCATCATCCTCACAATTAACCATATTATCTCACAATTAACCATATTATCATCATCTAAATACCAATTCCACACATATATATATATTTCAGTCTTTCATTATCATCATCATCACACATCAATCATATCAAATCCAAACTCAAACAATAGAAATCAATACAAGGAAATGAATACTTACTTGACTATTATGTCAAATCTTCAATAACCATCTTCAATTCTCTCAAAGCCCATAAGAATTTGGTGTATATGTAGATAAAATCACCTCTCTTTCTCTCTATCCCTCTTTCTCTTTCTCGCTCTCTCGTCCAAGAAGAAGAAGAAGATAAAGAAGATGAAAAGAAGATATTTTCTTCTTTTTCTCGTGCTTATAATATATATATATATATATTAATAATTAAATACCTTCAAATCATCACCATACACTTGTCACTCTTTGACTTTCTTTCTTCTTTTTCTTTTAATTATTATTATTATTAATTAATTAAGCTTACTTTCCCACACCACTTTATACCTCATGTATATTTGATGTATATGTTGGTATATCTATATTTCTTATATATCACTTTTATATTCCCATATATTTTCCCAAATACCATATATACATATTATCCTTACATATATTACCAACATATCTTCTCACAGCTACTACTCCAATGTACACCAAAATCGGGGTATTAAATTAATTCGTTACTCTTCTTTTGATTTTCAATAGACATTCAAATTAAATCCATATACAACAATAATTACTCCAAACTTTTAGGGTATATTTTTGGGATATTACAATTCTCTCCCCCTTAAATAATTTCGTCCCCGAAATTATCTAGTATCGTATCAATCCATTCTAAACAAACTACCATCTTAACTTTCATACAAAATTCAGTAAATCATTAAGTTATTATGTCATCCAATCATATAACTTCAACTCTCCCCCTTAGAGTCATTCATCTTATCTAAATTTCATAGTTCATCATTATATATATATTTATATGTCTTATTACTTTCTTAACAAAGCAATCAAGATAATTCCTCACATTCCCAATGAATTTATCCTCATACCACAATCAGATCGTCTTATCATACATTTATGCTTTATCCAATCTTTATATTTAAAATATTTTATTCCTTCACCTCTTAATAATTACTCTCTTTACTTTAACCTTAAAAATTACTGATTTATATCTTAGTATTGATTATCCCGTCATTACAATCACTGTCAAAATAGACATTTATCAAATCTCAGTGGATAACAAGATCCTTATTTTATAAATAATCAATCTTGTAATATCCCAAAGTGTGCCCTAGAAGTTTAATACAATTGTGGGTTGATTTGAATTAAATGTATATATGTTTTTGCAAAGGAAATGATTGTGTTAATGGAATCTATATGTTGTATATATGTTAATATATATAACATATATGTTGGTCAAATGGAGAGTGGTCAAGGGAAGAGATATTTTAATTGTTGTATGTGAAATTATTATTAAGGGCACTTGATTAAGAAGAAAGCTAGAACAAATGGGAAGAGGGCATGTTAGTAATTGCTCATGTAGAATTGCTTGGTGGAGATTTAAAGAAGAAGAGAAGTTGATTTGTCTTTATTTCTTTTCTTCTCTTTTGGTGTGGCCGGCTACCATAAGGAAAGGGAGAGCAAGAGAAGTTTTTTCATTTCTAAAATCAAATTGAAGGAAGAATGAAAGGATTAAGTTGGAGATTTGGTGGAATTCATCAATTTTGGTAAGTACTTTCTTGTTTTCGTTTGTTATTTTTGAAGTTGTGTTTGAGGTGAGTTGTGATTTGTTGTTATTATGATTTGGTGTGTTTGAGATGTGTTTATAAGTGTTGAAATTGATTGTAAGTTACAAAGTTAAATTGGTATTGGTTTTGGTTTGAAGATGGTAAGTTATGTGGATGTTGATATTGAAAGAATAAGAGTGGTGTTGATTTTAGGGTTTTGAGGTAGTAAGTGATTAAATGTGTTGTTGATGTATTGTTAATGTGAATATTGTGATTGAACATGTAAAATAAGTGTTAATGACCTTGATTATGTTCATTGGAATATGGTTATGTTGTGTACAAGGTGTTTTAATTCAATCAAAAGAAATGTGGCTATGTTTAGGGTTTTGGTTCTTGTGAGACACGGCCAAACCAAAGATGAGACACGGCCAAAACTAAAGATTTTTGGGAGACACGGCCAAGTCTAAGGAAATTTGGCCGTGTTGGATAGATTTTGGAGAGACACGGCCACTGGCTTGGCCGTGTCCCTTGCCCATGTTTGCCACTGCCTGATTTTGGTTGAGAGACACGGCCGTGTCCCTTGCCCGTGTCTGCCTCGGCTTTATTTGGTGTTGAGAGACACGGCCACAAGCTTGGCCGTGTCCCTTGAGTGTGTTGGCTACTGTGATGGTACTTTGTTCCTCTTGTATTGATGAGATTGAATATACATTTGATGATGCATATGATACTATATGAACAATGCTATGTTTTATGCATTGTGAATCTTGTGAATGGTAATGTGTTATATGAATAATGTACTTTGTAATGTTACATCAATGATGCTATAGGTAAAATGTGAAGGATATGATGAGGTAATTGATTATGTATAGCTTGATGGGAGTAGTTCTTGAGGTAAGTACAAATTTACCTAGAAGCATTCTTTTATATGATTTTGAAACTTAAAACAATGTTAAGTAGATTATTATATTGTTAATACAATGTGACTAATGTTGTTATTTGTATAGTGTGAAGCTATAATGATTGTCCAAAAAGGTATGTGCAATGTAATTTGTTATGATAAATGTTTTAATAATGATGTGAATTGAGATAAAATGTGATGTGAAGCCATTGTGTTTGGCTATGATGATTCAAATGTGATGTGAAGCCATTGTGTTTGGCTATGATGATTCAAATGTGATGTGAAGCCATTGTGTTTGGCTATGATGATTCAAATGTGATGTGAAGCCATTGTGATTGGCTATGATGATTCAATTGAGATAAATGAGGCATGTTTGCCTAGATGATGATGAGAATTGAGAATGAAAGTGCTAATGAAATAATAAATAAATTGTGTGGCTAATTTGCTATTCCATTTTCAGAGTTTGTTGTTGGTGGCATGCCTAATATTAGTAACAATCTCTTGAAGTTAGGTTGGACTTGATCCTTGAAGCCAAGTTGGGTTGAAGTTTAACATGTTTTACTCCCCTTGAAGCTTGGTTGGGTCTAATCCTTGAAGTTTAATTTGTTATTCCATTTTCAGAGTTTGTTGTTGGTGGCATGCCTAATATTAGTAACAATCTCATGAAGTTAGGTTGGACTTGATCCTTGAAGCCAAGTTGGGTTGAAGTTTAACATGTTTTACTCCCCTTGAAGCTTGGTTGGGTCTAATCCTTGAAGTAAGGATTAGGTTCAATCAAGCTTCAAGGGGAACAAAGCATGCTAAGTATCAAAGCATTAACTCTGAAAATTGAATGGCATATTAGTATCTTTTGGGCCCGAGTCTGTCTTTGTTGTCAATATGATATACAAACGTTGAAATAAATGAGTAATGAGATCTATGGTTGAATTTGTTGGAAATGTGATTCATGATTGGTGAATTATGAATAAAATAATGTTATGAAGTATGTTGTGTAATGTGTGTATCGATATATTGATTGTGAGTATTAATGATGGATTGTGGTTGGTGATAATGATATGTATATAATATATAAAATTAGTCGAGATATATGAAAGGTGCAATTCAAAAAGAAAAACATGATAAGAAACTAATGGTACATGGTAGTGATATTTCATTATATGTCAGAATTTTTATAATATATGTTTATATGTTATATTTGTACTACTAAGCTCTCGGGCTTAGCGCGGATGTGTAATCTCGCAGGTGACTAGGTGGAAGATATGAAGTCTTTCGTTACGCCACGAGAAGAGTAAAAGTTTGTCGAGACCAACTAGAGGGTAATGCATACATGTATAATTTTTAATTATGATGTATTTCTGACAAGAGTGTATTTATATGTATAAATGAAGTTATGATAAAGATAAGATTATTATATATTTGCAAGATCATTAAAAGTATAATGATTTGGTAAATATTCTTTAAATTAATGTATTGTGGTTTGAACTCGGTTAAAGGTTTTTAAATTGTAACAAAAAGTGACATCCTTATACTTTATATACTTACTGTATGTATACCAGGTATATGTATAGTACTTATATGGAGTATCGGGGTGTTACAATTATTTTGGTAACAGAGCCTAGGTTCGAGATTCTCGGCCTAAGTGAAATTAAAAAGAAAAAGTTTTGAAACGCTTAAAATGAATTAAAAAGAAGAGTTTTGAAATGCAATTGGTAATACATGCATATGCATTAACACCTAGGTTGGTCTCGGATGTGGCATTATATGATTTGTAGTATATCTGTGTTATATGAGATGGATGCTAGCGTGTGAAAGATGTTTTACATGAAAGTAAAGCTAGAGAAAGAAATGATATGGATTTATATAAGTTTAATTGACAAATTAAAAATGGAAATTTATGTAAGTAAAGTGAATTGTTAAATGTGTTGAAGTATAAAGAAATGAAAAAGAGAATAAAGTTGAAAATGAGTTGAAATCAAATCAAGATAAGAGTATGTACTCCTTCCTCTACATTTTGAATCTCTTTATAATAGAGTTTATGTTGGGTTTGTTAGACAGAGGAAATAATGTTAGATTGTTAATATTGAAAGATATGTTATTAAAATGAGAAGAGTATGGTGGGATATTGAATGAGTTGATTAGTATAGACAAAGTGTGACTATTTAAAGTTTGGGGTATATATATAAAGTTAAGGTTTTGTTTAAAGGAAAAAGTGATGATATTGGTTAAGTAAGAATATAAATTGGTATTGTTATTTTAATGCAAATAGTGTAAATTCAATGGTAGAAATGTGAGATGCTTGGATATTGTGAAAGCTCATGGTAATGGTGATAATATGTGATATTTGAGATTTTTCGAAATGAGCTTAATAATTGGGGAAGTTATATGTTTTGATATTGCTTTGTGATATATATATATATAAGATGTTTTTAAAGTTGATATTAAGAAAAGATGAGTTTGGAAAATTGAAGTTTAAGCGAAGTAGCAAGTTGAAAAGTTAAAGTTTTAGTAGAATTTGATAAAGATTATTTGGATATTGATAGTTAAATGTATATTCAATACATGAGATAGGTGAAATGACTAATCTTGCACATGAAAGTATTATGAATTGAGTAATGTGATTGATAGCATGAGAATTTGTTTTGAAGTAAAAAGGGAAGTGGATAAGCAAATGAAAATGAGCTATTTTAAATCATTTTACTGCAAATGGTAAAAATGGATATGGAAGTATATTAAATGTTTTTAAAGATGAAAGTGAAAGAGATGTCACATTGGGAATGTGACTAAGATGGATGTGAAGTGCTATTATAGTCAGAATATATATATATATGTGTTGTGTGAATAAATACTTTACATCATATTGGAAGAATGAAAATGATAGTGTTTAAAAGAAAGAGATAAACATTAAATTTGTATTGAATGTATGAAAAAGGAAAATAAAATAAGAGCATATAATTAAATGTGTACATGTATATGTATGTGGTATAATTATAAAATTAGTGGTATAGAAACGATGTTGTATGTATTAGTGGACCTAAGAGAGATTAGGTCTTGAACTGTGAAAAGCTAAATGAATTATGTGATGGAAGTGAGTATAGAATGGACTTGAGTAATATTGGACAGTGGAAATTGTTATGGTGAGCATTGAACGTGATAATCATATGATATTTAGAGTCTCAAAGTATTCACATATGGAAAGTTCTATGTAATTATATATTATAAGAGATTGTAAATGGATTAGAAATGAAGTGACGAATAAAAATTGTATAGGAATTGCATATGATTGAATATGTATATAGTAATATTGTTGAAACATGAATTAAGTTGATAAAGATTATCTAATCGAGTGCAAATTGGTTTGAAATGGAGTTGGAATGTGTTAACTTTTGATATAGCAATGATGTAAAGAAGGAATATATATAATTCTTGAAATACACCTTAGCCTTGTATTTGTAAAGATTGAGGATAAAAGTATAAAAACAACAGTATTGATTTGAAAGTTCCAGGCTTGAATATTAATCTCTTAAAGCCATGTGTTTTGTTCAGTATATTTGATCGATTAATTTGTTATCCATAGATTTGGGTCTTAGATAAAATGATTGTAATACGGATTTGGTGAGATTGAAAATTTTGTTTGAGAAGTATAGTTAAAAGTATGATGGATAAAGTTGTACCTTATCATTTTATGTAAAGAATTTGGTTATAATTATGAAAGTAAAGAGAAAAGGAAATTATGGAAATGTTTTGAGTTATGGATAATATAATAAAAAGGTAATTAAAATAAATATAACAATGATATGAAATGTGAGGAGATATTAAAAAGGGAGAAATTATAAAATATGATTGAAAATTATACTGAATATGTTTATGATATGTAATGAATAAATGAATGAATTTGAGATTTAAATGAATGAGCTATAGATAGTAATTATGGTATAAAATTTTTATGAGAATTGGTGGAGATTATATTAAGATAATTTGAAGTGATTTGTTATCATGATAATTTGATTAAATATGGATCGGAAGAGATCAGGAATTGAATGTAAGTTTGCCCTAATGGAATTAGGTTATATATATACATATATGAATATTGTAAAATTTCATGATAAGTTTAAATAAATTAATCGTTGGTTGGAATTGAACAAGATTGGAACGTGGGTATATTGTGATAGATAGATCAATTGATCTGGATTTAGCTAAGATTATGAATCATTATTGAGATTTAATATGTATAGTTATACTAAGAATGTAATTATTTACATGATAATGTATATGATGTAAAATGTTAAAGTGTGAATGGACATGAACGAATGGAGTTATAGTAGTTATAAATCATGATAAAAAGGGAAAAGATTGGTTATTTATAAAATAAGTTGAAAGGTAATGTATTAATATGTAAGTTAAGTGAAAAGCATACTATAGAAATAACTCCATTTATGCAAAATAAGGATCTTGTTATCCATTGAGTTTTGATAAATGTCTATTTAGACCGTGATTGTAATGACGGGATAATTAATGTTCAGATATAAACCAATGATTTTTAAGGTTAAAGTCAAGAGAGTTATTACAAAAAAGTGAAGGAACAGTATATATATTAAATATAAAGATTGGATGAAGTATAAGTGTACTATAAAATGATCTGATTCTTGTATAAAGATATTAATAGGAAGTGTAATGAATTCTTTTGAATGTTTGATCAAGGAAGTAATAAGATATATAAACATATAGAATGATGAGTTATGGAATTTAAAGAAGATGGCTGATTCTAAAGGGGAGAATTGAAGTTATATGATTTGATAACATAATAACTTAAGCATATAATTAACTTCATATAGAAGTTAAGATAGTATTTTGTTAAGAATGAATTGTTACGGTACTGATAATTTCAAGGACGAAATTATTTAAGGGGGAGAGAATTGTAATATCCCAAAGTGTGCCCTAGAAGTTTAATACAATTGTTGGTTGATTTGAATTAAATGTATATATGTTTTTGCAAAGGAAATGATTGTGTTAATGGAATCTATATGTTGTATATATGTTAATATATATAACATATATGTTGGTCAAATGGAGAGTGTTCAAGGGAAAAGATATTTTAATTGTTGTATGTGAAATTATTATTAAGGGCACTTGATTAAGAAGAAAGCTAGAACAAATGGGAAGAGGGCATGTTAGTAATTGCTCATGTAGAATTGCTTGGTGGAGATTTAAAGAAGAAGAGAAGTTGATTTGTCTTTATTTCTTTTCTTCTCTTTTGGTGTGGCCGGCTACCATAAGGAAAGGGAGAGCAAGAGAAGTTTTTTCATTTCTAAAATCAAATTGAAGGAAGAATGAAAGGATTAAGTGGAGATTTGGTGGAATTCATCAATTTTGGTAAGTACTTTCTTGTTTTCGTTTGTTATTTTTGAAGTTGTGTTTGAGGTGAGTTGTGATTTGTTGTTATTATGATTTGGTGTGTTTGAGATGTGTTTATAAGTGTTGAAATTGATTGTAAGTTACAAAGTTAAATTGGTATTGGTTTTGGTTTGAAGATGGTAAGTTATGTGGATGTTGATATTGAAAGAATAAGAGTGGTGTTGATTTTAGGGTTTTGAGGTAGTAAGTGATTAAATGTGTTGTTGATGTATTGTTAATGTGAATATTGTGATTGAACATGTAAAATAAGTGTTAATGACCTTGATTATGTTCATTGGAATGTGGTTATGTTGTGTACAAGGTGTTTTAATTCAATCAAAAGAAATGTGGCTATGTTTAGGGTTTTGGTTCTTGTGAGACACGGCCAAACCAAAGATGAGACACGGCCAAAACTAAAGATTTTTGGGAGACACGGCCAAGTCTAAGGAAATTTGGCCGTGTTGGATAGATTTTGGAGAGACACGGCCACTGGCTTGGCCTTGTCCCTTGCCCATGTTTGCCACTGCCTGATTTTGGTTGAGAGACACGGCCGTGTCCCTTGCCCGTGTCTGCCTCGGCTTGATTTGGTGTTGAGAGACACGGCCACAAGCTTGGCCGTGTCCCTTGAGTGTGTTGGCTACTGTGATGGTACTTTGCTCTTCTTGTATTGATGAGATTGAATATACATTTGATGATGCATATGATACTATATGAACAATGCTATGTTTTATGCATTGTGAATCTTGTGAATGGTAAAGTGTTATATGAATAATGTACTTTGTAATGTTACATCAATGATGCTATAGGTAAAATGTGAAGGATATGATGAGGTAATTGATTATGTATAGCTTGATGGGAGTAGTTCTTGAGGTAAGTACAAATTTACCTAGAAGCATTCTTTTATATGATTTTGAAACTTAAAACAATGTTAAGTAGATTATTATATTGTCAATACAATGTGACTAATGTTGTTATTTGTATAGTGTGAAAGCTATAATGATTGTCCAAAAAGGTATGTGCAATGTAATTTGTTATGATAAATGTTTTAATAATGATAAAGTGTATAATGTGAATTGAGATAAAATGTGATGTGAAGCCATTGTGTTTGGCTATGATGATTCAAATGTGATGTGAAGCCATTGTGTTTGGCTATGATGATTCAAATGTGATGTGAAGCCATTGTGATTGGCTATGATGATTCAATTGAGATAAATGAGGCATGTTTGCCTAGATGATGATGAGAATTGAGAATGAAAGTGCTAATGAAATAATAAATGAATTGTGTGGCTAATGTGTTATTCCATTTTCAGAGTTTGTTGTTGGTGGCATGCCTAATATTAGTAACAATCTCTTGAAGTTAGGTTGGACTTGATCCTTGAAGCCAAGTTGGCTTGAAGTTTAACATGTTTTACTCCCCTTGAAGCTTGGTTGGGTCTAATCCTTGAAGCCTAATTGAGATGATACAACCCTTGAAGCTAGGTTGGATTGGTTCTTGAAGCCAAGTTGGGTTGATACTTAGCATGCTTTGTTCCCCTTGAAGCTTGGTTGAACCTAATCCTTGAAGCCTAGTTGGGATAATGATAAATGTGATGATTGAACCAAAGCATTAACTCTGAAAATTGAATGGCATATTAGTGTCTTTTGGGCCTGAGTCTGTCTTTGTTGTCAATATGATATACAAACGTTGAAATAAATGAGTAATGAGATCTATGGTTGAATTTGTTGGAAATATGATTCATGATTGGTGAATTGTGAATAAAATAATGTTATGAAGTATGTTGTGTAATGTGTGTATCGATATATTGATTGTGAGTATTAATGATGGATTGTGGTTGGTGATAATGATATGTATATAATATATAAAATTAGTCGAGATATATGAAAGGTGCAATTCAAAAAGAAAAACATGATAAGAAACTAATGGTACATGGTAGTGATATTTCATTATATGTCAGAATTTTTATAATATATGTTTATATGTTATATTTGTACTACTAAGCTCTCGGGCTTAGCGCGGATGTGTAATCGCGCAGGTGACTAGGTGGAAGATATGAAGTCTTTCGTTATGCCACGAGAAGAGTAAAAGTTTGTCGAGACCAACTAGAGGGTAATGCATACATGTATAATTTTTAATTATGATGTATTTCTGACAAGAGTGTATTTATATGTATAAATGAAGTTATGATAAAGATAAGATTATTATATATTTGCAAGATCATTAAAAGTATAATGATTTGGTAAATATTCTTTAAATTAATGTATTGTGGTTTGAACTCGGTTAAAGGTTTTTAAATTGTAACGAAAAGTGACATCCTTATACTTTATATACTTACTGTATGTATACCAGGTATATGTATAGTACTTATATGGAGTATCGGGGTGTTACAAATCTTTTCCCTTTTATTAATTTTTTTAAAACTAATATAACTCCATTCATTCATGTCCAATCACACTTTAAAATTTTACATCATATACATTATCATGTAAATTTTATACTCTGAGTACAACTATTCATATTAAGTTTCCATAATGATTCATAATTTTCGTAAAATCTAGATCAATTGATCTATCTGTCACAAAATATCCACATTTCAATCTTGTTCAAATCAAACCAACAATTAACTTATTTAAACTCATCGTTAGTTTTCACATTATATAGATGACCTAATTCCATTAGATGAAACTTATTTTCAAATCCTTATCTCTTTAGATTCATATTCAGTCAAATTATCATGATAACA
Organism: Garcia nutans; assembly: GCA_947685225.1. Classification (NCBI taxonomy): domain Eukaryota; kingdom Viridiplantae; phylum Streptophyta; class Magnoliopsida; order Malpighiales; family Euphorbiaceae; genus Garcia; species Garcia nutans. The sequence continues at coordinate 43,385,756 of CANTUV010000031.1, forward strand.
AATCACTCCAAATTGTCCTTTAATATACATATAGTTTATTTTCTAGTATCTTAATATAATTTCCATCAATTCTCATGATAAATTTTATACCATATTTACTATCTATAGTTTATTCAATTAAACCTTAATTTCATTCATTTATTTACTTTATACAATAAACATATTCAGTATAACTTTCAATCACATTTGTAATTTTTTTCTCTTTTTAACATCTTCTCACATTTCACATCATTGCTATCTTTACAATAATTGTTATCCATAACTCAACACATTTTCATAATTCTCTTCTTTTTCCTTACGATTCATAATTATAAACAAATTTCTAACATAAAATGATAAGATATAACTTTACCAAATCATAATTCTTGACCATATTTCTAGAAACAAAATTATCAATCTCATCAAATGGTTGCTATAATCATATTATCTCAGGTCCCAAATCTGTAGATAACAAAACTAATCAACCAAAATATACTAAACAAATCATAGGATTATAAAAGATTAAGGGTCATGTTTAAAACTTATTAATCCATATGGTTTCTCTATTATTCTATTTCCAACCTTTCCAATTACAAAACTAAATTAGATCACAAGAATTCCATATTCATTCTTTAAACCCTTGCTATACCAGAAGTTAACACATTCCAACTCCGTTTCAAACCAATTTGCACTCGATTATATGATCTTCATCAACTTAATTTATGTTTCAACAATATTACTATGAACATTTCTTACTATATACATATTCAATTATATGCAGTTCTTACACAATTTCTATTTATCACTCCATTTCTAATTCATTCACAATCTCTTATAATATACAAATATATAGAACTTTTCATATGTGAATACTTTGGGATTCTAAATATCATATGATCATCAAATTCAGTGATCACCATAACAATTTCATTGTCCAATATTACACGAGTCTATTCTTACTCTCAATTCCGTCATATAATTTATCTAGTTGCTCAAATCATAACCTAATCTTTCTTAGGTTCACTAATACATGCAATATCATTCTCCATATCACTTATCCAATAGTTATACCACGTACACATTCATAGATCACTTTCATAATTTTATTCATTTTGAAAAACTCAGCTCACATATCCTATACATGTATACACTTAATTATATGCTCTTATTCTATTTTCTTCATCATACATTCCATACAAATTTAATGTTTATCACTTTCCTTTGAACACTATCATTTTCATTCCTTCAATATGATGTAAAGTATTTATCATCAAAACAAATATATATATATATATATATTCTAACCATAATAACAATTCACATACATCTTAGTCACATTCCCAATGTGACATCTCTTTCACTTTTGTCTTTAAAAGCATTTAATATACCTTTATATCCACTTTTATCCTTTCTACTCAAATAACTTAAAATAACTCATTTTCACTTGCTTACTCACTTTCTTTTGACTTCAAAACAATTTTCATACTATCAATCATATTACTCAATTCATAATACTTTCATGTGCAATTTTATTCATTTCACATAGCTTATGTATTGAATAAACATTAAACCATCAATATCCAAATATTCTTTATCAAATTCCATTTAAAACTTTAACTTTTCAACTCACTACTTCACTTAAACTTCAATTTGCCAAACTCATCTTTTCTTAATATTAACTTTAAAAACATCTTATATATATATACCATAAAGCAACATCAAAACATATAAATTTTACAATTATCAAGCTCATTTCAAAAATCTCAAATATCACATATTACCACCATCAACATGAGCTTTCACAATATTCAAAGCATATCACATTTTTAACATTGAAAATTACAATGTTTGCATTAACACAACCATACAAACAACACCAATATGTTTTCTTATTTAACCAACATGATCTCTTTTTCTTTTAAACAAAATCTTAACTTGATATACCCGAACCTTACATAATCACACTTTGTCTATACCAATCAATTCACTCACTATTCCACCATACTCTTCTCATTTTAATAACATATTCTTCCATATTAACAATCCAACAATATTTCCTCTTTCTAGCAAACCCAACATAAACTCTATTATAAAGAGATTTAAAATATAGAGGAAGAAGTATATACTTTATTCTTGATTTTATTTTTCAAATCATTTTCAACTTTATTCTCCTATTCATTTCTTTATATTACAATCACTTTTCAATAATCAATATTTCTAATACATAAAAACGTTCATTTAATTTGCAGCGGAAATTGTAGCGGTATTTACAAATACATATACATCAAAAATCAAATTTTGCAAAAACATAAAGTTTATACATGTTTGGTGATTTGTCTCTGATCTTTAAGCCCACTATCAACATTTCAAAGTCTATACTCGACTAGGTCTAGAAGAACTCTCGGGTTCTACCCTGTCACCTGCGCAATGAATCACAATCGCGTTAAGCCAATGGCTTATTAGTACAAACCACAACAACAATATGCTTTAATGCAATGCCAATGTCACACATTTCAACAATAAAGACAACATTCATAAATGGAATGCTAATGTCACACATTTATATATCATAAACAATACATAAGAATATCACATTTCAAAGTCTTCCATTAAATCTCATTATTCATTTGTTTCACCATTCATGACTCACATTTAAACCAAGAGAAGCATGGGCCCAAAAGACACTAATATGCCATTCAACTTTCAGAGTTAATGTTTTGGTTCAATTATCACATTTATCATTATCATTATCCCAACTAGGCTTCAAGGATTAGGCTCAACCAAGCTTCAAGGGGAACAAAGCATGCTAAGTATCAACCCAACTTGGCTTCAAGAACCAAACCCAACCTAGCTTCAAGGGTTGTAACATCTCAACTAGGCTTCAAGGACTAGACCCAACCAAGCTTCAAGGGGAGCTAAGCATGCTAAACTTCAACCCAACTTGGCATCAAGGATCAAGCCCAACCTAGCTTCAAGAGATTGTTACTATTAGGCATGCCACCAACAACAAAACTCTGAAAATGGAATAACATATTAGACACACAATTCATTTATTATTTCATTATCAATTTCATTCTCATTTTCTCATCATCATTTAGGCAACCATGCCTCAATTATCTCATTTGAATCATTATAGCCAACCACAATGGCTTCACATCTTATCAATTTCAATTCACATTTAAGCAATTCATCATCAAAGTATACATAACCCATTGCATTGAACATGCATTTTGAATGATCATCATATCTTTCACATTATGTAATTCATAGCATTAATTAAATGTGTCAACAATATAATAGATTACTTAACACATTTACAACCAAATGTGTTAAGTCTCATACACTTCCTCTTCCAAGAATCCTCAACACTTAGGTTAGGGCAATTCAACCTCTTCACAACCTAATCCAAAAGGAACAATACAAACTTAATTACAAATACACATGCATTCCAATACACTTATTCACCTATTAGTCTCATACTAGATCCATAGATCACAGATTACAAACCAAAACCACTATCTAGGGCCCCATGGTCATGGCCTCACAACCCCATGGTCGTGGCCTCATAAACCCCCACGGGCGTGGGTTAGAAAACTAATCTGTCCAATTTGCTTAACACCCCACGGTCGTGGCATCCAAGGGCCACGGGCGTGGCATCCAAAATGCTTCTGTCTTGGACCAAACTCATGTATTCTATGCTTTCAACTTTATTAAATACAAACATCTTGAAGGTCTACCAAAAATAATTGATCAAACTCAATATTTGCATCAATAACCAATTCAAAACCATAACATAAACACAACTCTTACTTTTCTATTCAACTCCAAAATCAGAATCAATTAAACTCAACACTCTCAAACACACAACAATCAAACATACTCATACTATCCACAATCAACCAACCCTCAACTCAAATACAACTTAAAATAAAACAAGGGAATCAAGTGGAAACTTACCAAAGTTGATGAAACTTCTCAAATTTCCAACTTAATCACTTGTAACTTCCTTCAATTTTGAGCTTGTTAAACAAAAACTCCCTTTCTCTCTTGCTTCTTTGATGACCGGCCAACCCAAGGAAAAGAAAAGAAGAAGAACAAAATGAATGGAACAAAACTAAGTCAACTCTTCTCTTTAAATCTCCACCAAGCACTTTTAAATAATATAATATTATAAAATATCCTCTTCCATTAATTAATTTTCCATTTTCCACTAATTAATTAAAATCAATTATTTCTTCTTTTGACCATATAATAATTTGACTTGTATATGTTGTATATATCTCTATATATACAACATATACACATCTCTCTTTACTTCTTTTCTCTTTCCATTAAACATATACATTAAATCCAAATACAACAATAATACCAAAACTTTTAGGGTATACTTTGGGATATTATAACTCCATTTCTAATCTATCTCTTATAAAAAATTTCATTCATTTTTTTTTCACTTCCATACTTTCTTCATTATACTTTCCTTTTTCCTTTCAATCTCTTATTTATACGCATATACTTTTGGCCCAAAACACTATACAATCATGAAGTTCAGTTGTTAAAATAATAATTTCACCGTCCAGCTCTGTTCGGGTCTATTCTCAATCTCAATTCATCACATGACCTAACTCTACACTGGTCAAGACCTAATCTCTCTTAGGTCTATTAATACATGCAATTTCATTCTCAATATCACTAGACACGTATTTGTATAAGGTAGTAAACACTCGATAACATTTTTTTAATCATCCACATGCACCTTCTTAAGTCATAATCACAATGTGACTTACTTTCCACATTTTCTTACATATCATACTTCTGTTCATATAGAAAAAAAAATCTCATCACACAAATCATACAATTATACTCAATTCCTCTTTTACATACAACCTATACAAAGTTAACATTTATCACCTTTCAGAGAACATTATCATTTCTCATTCTTTTGACATTACTTAGGTTATTCATCAATTCAACACTACTTAGGTTATTCATCAATTCAACATATATACACACTTTGACCACAACATAATTAACATCTTCCTTATTCAATCGCCCATCTATTAAATAAGTTTCTTATTATATAATTTCTTTTTCTAACACTTCACATAAATCTTAGTCACGTTTCCAATGTGACATCTCTCTCACATTTTTTTTTGAATTGATCACATCTTTCATATCCATTTTCATCATTTCCAATTCAATTAACTAAAGTAACTCATTTTCACTTGCTTAATCATTTCCCTTTATTTCATAATAAATTTCTATATTATCAACCACATTACACCTTAGTTAGTACTTTTATAAGTAACATTACTAATTCAAAATTACTCCCATGCTTATTAAACATTAAACTATCAACATCTAAACAATCTTCATCAAAATTCTCTTACAACTCTAAATTTCCAACTTACTACTTTACTTAAACTTCATTTTATTAATCTCATTTTCAAGAGCTAACTTTATAAACTTTATTTTTATATTAATATAACATCAAAACACATCACTTTCACAATTATGGAAACCATTTCAAAAATTCAAATTTCATATATTACAACCAACAACATGAACCTCACCAAATCTCATCCAAATCACATTCTCAATCTTAAGATCATAACATTTACTTTTAAACAACAATAATTCATTTCCTTACACTAATTAACATCATCCATTTCGATACTTTAATTTTACACACTCAACCCTAAATTATGCATCATTGTTCCATAATAAATAATTTGCTATCATATATGATTTCACTCTTGATTTTAATTATGAACTCTTTGTTGAAAATTATTAAAAACTCCATATTCCTTCTATACTTATACCCATATTCATATAAATTTTTATAATTTTCTTCATTCATTTGACTCATAAAATTAATTTATTACTTACTTACACAAAACTGCATGGCTTCCTCAGTTTCATGTCAATCTCACTTCCAATTTTTATATTCCTCACCAATTCTTTATAAAAGTTTGTAAAAGTTTATCCATGTTCACTTGACACATATATGGACTTATATTTAAAGTTTTAGATTTTTCCAAGTTGATTTAATATATTTAGAAATTAAATCTTCCAAAATCAGAGAATCTGTCTCTTTAATAATTTCTCTGGCAGTACCCGGTTGTCCATTTTTTTCATCTATCAAACCTTAATAAAAATTCATGAAATTTTAACCATATGTTATATGAATACGTATGATATTGTTTGTAAAGTTTTAGATTTTTCTGGGTTGGTTTACCATAGTTTCTAGATTTATTTTCTTTTTCAATTTCTACAGATTCTGAGTTGCTGAAATTTCTCCAACAATCTGTGTTCTTCTATTTTTCTTAATTAGAGATCCATCTTTAAAATTTATAAAATTTTATACATTTGGATTCTAACATATAGAAAAACTTTCTATTAAATTTTCAAACTCATCCGACATTTCTAGATTCATCCAACAATTCAGACAATATCACTTTGCAATACATCTATAAAATTTTCTGTAACTATCATGCTCATTTCTCGAACTTTTTATTTTTAGATCTTAAATTATTTCCTAGATTGTTTTTCTAATTTCACTTATTCATCAATTGAAAATTTTAAATTTCAAATAAAAGTTCCAAAAATTCTTAATTCATAATCTCTGGAATGACATTTCCACTGCGTCACTCTAATCTATGCAACCTAGACACCATCTCAACTCATATCGATTATATCAAATGGACATTGCCACATCAGAGATCAGATAAATTGTTAGTGCCAATGCATACATTACAATTGAAAAATTATTTTTTTATTTTAATTTTCTCTCTCTATCATCCCACCTAGGTCGAGAACCTCAAACCTAGGCTCTGATACCAAAATAAATGTAATACCTATATATGTACAATACATATTTTCAGCATACGTAAAATACGCATATACTGTATAAAAATATCACAGACCGACTTAATAAAAAATTTTACATTTCTATTTTAAGATTTCAAATACTAATATATAAAATAAATAGTATATAAATATTCTTTGCTTGTTATAGGAATCCAAAATAAATATTTTATATGAAAATTTCTGGGAAAAATTCACCAGAGTTTTGTTTGTAATTTGAACGTTTCCAAAATTCAACAAAACACAAACTGCATAAAATAAACACTCCAATTCACCAATACTTCTCAATTTCTCCATATTTTCACAAACTTCTTATATATAGGTATATATAAATCAACATTATATATAAAATCCCATCTTAAACAAAATTATTCAAATCATTCTTTACAATTTATAATATATGCTTGAAAAACAAATCATAACATACATAATATCAGAAATGTACATGATGGCAACTGGTTCTGATATTGATGTACCCAAAACAACTCTTCAAGCTCAATAAATACAAACCTAGACCCAACCAAGTCTAGTTAAACTCTCCGGCTCTACCAAAACGTCCATGACACCTGCGCGACGAATTACAATCACGCTAAGTCGAAGCCTAGTAGTACAAACTTTGATAATAATAAAAATGTAAAGTAATGCCAATCCACAATGCATATAGAGGTCACATCATTTCACTTTATTATATTTTTTAAATATTTCATACTCACAACTCATAACATTATATTGCTCAATTGTATCACAATTCATAATTCACATTAAAGCAAAGACAAGCATGGGCCCAAAAAGGATCTAATATGCTATTCAAATTTCAGAGTTACTGCTTTGGTCCATAATGACACCATGTGTCTAGCACGTAGGCAATATATATATCCATGAATAATGTAACAGCCCAGTCTCTTGGACCTCAACCCAGCTAGATTGCTACGGTTTTTGAGGCTTACGACCCAAACTTTTCACCCCAAAAACATCATATTTATCATTTATCAGCTGGGCTCGGCTTACGACCCGGTCTTTTCACCTGCCCAGCAATTCATAGGCATGCCGCCAAACCTAGAACTTTGAAAATTGAATAACATACTAGGCACATAATTAATTCATTTATCTCATTATCAAATACTTTCACAATTCGGTTCTCATTTTATTTCTCATAATCAAACTAGGCTCATTGTCTTATTTTCACTTTTTTTTTCTCATTTTTCTCATTTTTCATATCTTTCTCATTTTTCTCACTTTTCTCATTTTTTTTCTCATTTTTATCAATATCAATTGATTTCATTATTCCACATATCTCATTTTTGCATTCACAACACATTACCCAATTACTTTGGGTATTTTCACATAATATACATATTTCACACTTTACACAATTTAGCCATTATCAATGGCTTTTCACAATGCATTTAACACATATATGACATTACAAATGTCATAGCACATTATTCATACTCAATCAATGAACCAAATAGCTTAACACATTTTTCAACCAGAATGTGTTAAGTCCAAATGTCATGCAAATATAAATATTATACTCAAAGTTTGTACATACCTCTACTAGCAACCCAAAGCAAGCTTAATACAACCTCCAATCCTATCCTTCCAACTTGCCCTTCACCACTTGGATGAAGTAAATCAATCTCCCTCAATACCTATACCAAATGTGATCATACATAATCATTTAATATCATATTCTAAGGTATTCTCAACATCAAACCATAATTAAACATCACTCTAAACCAAATCCCAAAATTAAACTTCACCTCACTTTAACTTTGAAAAACCATATCAAGCAATTCAAATTAGTGTTTTAAGTTTACTAATTTCATTAAAAACATATTTTAATACATTTAAATCATTTACATTATAACAATACACTCTTATAAACAAAATCTCAAAAATGGCATAACCTTCCCCCATTGAAGGTTTTCCATTCCAACACAATCCATTACTCATTTCAAGCTTATATTCATCACTTTTAACACTAAACAACATGCTTAAAAAATAAAATCACACAATTCAACCACTTTGGAAAATAACTTTTCCAAAACCCTAAATCTCCACTTCCATTCTCAAACTCCAACCAAACACAACCAAATCTAATATTTGACTTTAAAATATTTGTTTATGTAACAAAACAACTCATTTGGAATCAATTTACACAATTAAAAACCATGACTTCAAAACCCCAAAAATTACATAACCCTAAATTCTCTCTCTTCACCAATCTTACCCAAACTCAACCATTTCTTTAATCCTGTAATATCCCAAAGTATACCCTAAAAGTTTTGGAATATTTATTGTTGTATTTGGATTAAATGTATATGTTTAAATGGAAAGAGAAATGAGGTAAGGGAAGAGTGTATATGTTGTATATATAGTAATATATATAACATATACAAGTCAAAGAAATGGAAGTCAAAGAAGATTAGTTAATTATTTTAAATTAATTAAATTAATTAAATGAAATGGAAATTTAGTGAGTGGATGAAGATATTTGAATATTATATTAATATAATTGCTTGGGGGAGATTTAAAGAGATTAAGTGTTTGACTTTGCTTCTCATTATTCTTCTTCTCTTTTTCTTTTCCTTCTTGGCCGGCACTCTCCATAGCATAAAAGAGAGGAAAGTTAGACTTTGCTCATCCAAACTCAAGATTGAAGGATGGTTCAAGTAATCAAGTTGGAAATCTAAGAGTTTTCATCACTTTTGGTAAGTTCTCCACTTGATTCTTTGGTTTTCTTTTAAGTTTGTGTTGTGAGTTTGATGATTGATTGTTGATGGTATGAGTATGTTTGATTGTGGTGTGTTTGAGAGTGTTGGGTTTAATTGATTTTGATTTTGGGGTTGGATTGAAGAGATGGAGTTAAGTTTGGTGTTGGAAGAGTAAGTGTTGTGTTTGAGTTGTGTGTATGTGATGGTTGTGAATTGGTGTTTGATGTATGTTTTGAATTGTTTTGGTATTTTTGCAAGTTATTATGGTATATGGGTGTGTTTAGTTAAGTTTTTTTGAAGTGGAGAATGGTGGAAGTAAGTGGGTTGTTGGATGTAGTGTTGATGTTGCCAAAATCTGCATTTTTGGCTTGACACGCCCATGAGCACGGCCAGGTCCTTAGGCATGTCAATGGTTCTATGTTTTTGCATGGGTGACACGAGCAGTGACACGCCCATGTCACTGAGCATGTCATAGCTTCTGTGTTGTAGTAGTATTGATACGTCCAGTGACACGCCCATGTCACTAAGCATGTCATAGCTACTGTGATGTTGGTGGATTGACACGGCCATGAGCATGCCCGTGTTGTTGGACGTGTTAATGTTTCTGTGAGACAGAATGTATTACATGTTCAGTGACACGCCCGTGGTTCTAAGCGTGTCAAAGCTTCTGTGTTCTGAGTTTAGGGCACGGTCAGGGACACGCCCGTGTTGTTGAGGTGTCATGTGTAGAGTTTGCCCTAGTTGGTTTTTATCTATTTTATCTTATGTGTATCTCTAAGTGAGTGTGTATGATCACATTTGGTTTAGATTTCGAAGAGAGTTGAGTTGCCCTAATCCAAGTGTTGAAGGATTCTTGGAAGAGAAGTTTGGTGTGGTGTGAGTTGCTCTTGAGGTAAGTACAAACCCTACATTATTGCATACATTTACTTAACATTGGGACTTAGAACATTTGGTTGTAAATGTGTTAAGTAATCTATTACATTCTTGATACATTTGATTAATGTTATGAATTGTATAATGTGAAAGATATGATGATTATTCAAAATGTATATCCAATGCAATTGGTTGTGTATACCTTAATGATGAGATGTGATGCCATTGTTGTTGGCTATAATGATGCAAATGAAATAATTGGGCATGTTTGCCTAGATGATCATGAGGAAATGAGAATGGAATTGATAATGAAATAATGAAAGAATTGTGTGTCTAATGTGTTATTCACTTTTTAGAGTTTTGTTGTTGGTGGCATGCCTAATAGTAACAATCTCTTGAAGCTGGGTTGGGCTTGATCCTTAAAGCCAAGTTGGGTTAAAGTTTAGCTTGCTTAACTCCCCTTGAAGCTTGGTTGGGTCTAGTCCTTGAAGCCTAGTTGAGATGTTACAACCCTTGAAGCTAGGTTGGCTTTGGTTCTTGAAGCCAAGTTGGGTTGATGCTTAGCATGCTTTGCTCCCCTTGAAGCTTGGTTGAGCCTAATCCTTGAAGCCTAGTTGGGATAATGATAAATGCGATAATTAAACCAGAACATTAACTCTGAAAGTTGAATGGCATATTAGTGTCTTTTGGGCCCATGCTTGTCTTTGTTTAAATGTGAATGATAAATGGTGAAACAAATGAATAATAAAATTTAATGTAAGGTTTTGAAATATGATATTTTTATGTATTGTTTATAATATTTGAATGTGTGACATTGGCATTGCATTGAAGCATACTGTTATTGTGGTTTGTATCACTAAGCCTATGGCTTAGCGCGATTGTGGTTCATCGCGCAGGTGACAGGGTAGAACCGGAGAGTTCAGCTTGACCGAGTCGAGTCTAGACTTTGAAGTGTTGATTGTGGGCTTAAAGATCAGAGAAGAACTGCCAAACATGTATATACTTTATGTTTTATAAACATGGATTTTGATGTATTTATATATGTAAATACCACTACATTTTTCGCTGCATCAAGAATAAATATTTTATCTAGTATAGTTTATAATATAATTGGATTTTTAAGTCATCTTATAATGTTGTTAAATTGAAAGATTGGTTTTCTTATTATAAACCGTGACACTCCTGTATTCGGTATACATATATTACAGGTGTAGTAGTATGTAGTGTGCGTATAGTGTTACAAATGTTTTGGTATCAGAGCCTAGGTTTGAGATTCTCAACCTAGGTAAATTGTATGAAAAAGAACATTTTGATTCTAAAAGTTGGTTTTTAAATAAGATACATGTTTTGGCATTGGCAGTCTCTGATCTTTGATGAGGTATATTCTGCTGTGTTGCAGATATAGGTAGTGATGGCGTCTCAGACACGTCAGTTCATAGAAGGTAGTGCAGAGAGTGTAGCTCCTAAAGAGGGTAGAGATGGAGCTAGGGTTGAGAGAGCTGGAGAGGCACCTATTCCTGTGCCAGAGAGACTAGCTGCTGATGAGGTTCCACCAGTTTGGCTAAGACATGTGGTAGAATTGTTGAGACAAGCTCCAGTGCAGCCACCACCACCACAGCCACAAGTGCCAGTGAGACATTATGATAAGTTGAGAAAGTATGGGGCTGAGGATTTCTTTGGTATTACAGATCCTGCAATAGCTGAGTAGTGGTTGGATAGAGTGAAGAGGGTATTTATTCAGTTGCAAGCCACTCCTGAAGAGAAATTTTATTATGCTAGATCCCTTCTGTGGAAAGATGCTTATGATTGGTGGAAGACAGTTCCACATGCCATGGATGATCCACCTACTTTGTCTTATGGTGATTTTCTGCCTGAGTTTGAGCAGAAATATACTCCGAGGGAGTATAAGGAGGGAGTATAAGGATGCTAAGAAGATGGAATTTCTGAATCTGAGACAGGAGAATCGGACAGTGACAGAGTATGAGATTGAGTATATCTGATTGAGTCATTATGCAGGTGGAATTATTTCAGATGAGATTGATCGGTGCAGGAGATTTGAGGAAGGATTGAGGCCCTCTATTATGTGTATTGTTGCTGGTTCTCGGTACTAAGATTTTTTTCAATTGGTTGCAGCAGCTAGAAGTGTTGAGAGAGCACAGGGTATTGCAGCAGCTGCTACTGAGGAGGAGACCAGAATTAGGAGACCCCAGTTTGAGGCAGGGTCTTCATCTATGAAGAGAGGCTGAGGAAGTTTTGTTTTGAGAGTTAGTAGGAGCCAGAGGCAGTCAGGTAGATCAGTTCCGTATCAGAGGTAGAGATCGAGACCTACAGTTTTTATAGCGAGTGCTCCGACTCCAGTGGTTCAGAGATCCATTCCACCTATATGTGTTCATTGTGGTAGGACACATGGGGGTGTTTGTTGGAAGACAGGTGGATCAGGAGTATGTTTTAGATGTGGGACACCAGCTCACTTTATTAAAGATTGTCCTGAGCTACAGGATGATAGACAGACTGATACTGCAGCTTCTCGACCTAGTGTCAGCAGAGGTGGTCGAGGGGGCAGAGGTTTTAGTAGAGGCGGTCGACTCGGGATTAGTCAAAGAGGAGGCTCTACATCCGGAGGTAGTAGGCCAGATGAGGCTGGGTCTTCTTAGCCAGTGTATGTGATGCAGAGGCAGCCGGATGCTTCAACAGTTATTGCGGGTACATTTTCTTTATTTGGCATTTTAGTTCTTGCTTTGATTGATCCAGGATCTACTCATTCATACATAAGTGCATTTATCTTGCCTGTGTCTGAATTGCATTCTGAGTCCTTAGGATTTGATGTCTTGGTGTCAAATCCTTTAGGACATAGTGTTGTGGTGAGTAAGGTGCATCGTGATAGTTCAGTTGTGATACAAGGTGAGGAGTCTTTGGGTGATTTGATTGAAATGCCTTTTAAGGAGTATGATTTGATTTTAGGCATGGATTGGTTGTCTAAGCATGGAGCTGTGGTAGACTGTCAAAAGAAGTATGTTACCCTGAGAACTAGTGATGGTGGAAGTGTGATGGTATCTAGTGAGCAGAAACAACTTGCATCCTTGTTTGTTTCAGCTGTTGCAGCTAGGAAGTTGATTAGAAAAGGGTGTGATGCTTTTCTTGCTCATGTTATGGATACCAGAGTAGTGGGTTCTCAACTTGATAGTATACCCACAGTTGCTGAATTGCCATATGTGTTTCCTAAGGAGTTGCTAGGGTTACCCCCTGAGAGAGAGATTGAGTTTTGTATCGATTTGTTGCCTGGTACCACTCCCATCTCTATTACTCCTTATCGAATGGCACCTGCTGAGTTGAGAGAGTTGAAGGTGCAGTTGCAGGAGTTGTTGGATAAAGGGTTTGTTCACCCTAGTGTTTCTCCGTGGGGAGCACCTGTGTTATTTGTGAAGAAGAAGGATGGTTCTTTGAGATTATGCATCGATTATAGGCAATTGAACAAGGTGACTATTAAAAATAAGTACCCTTTGCCTAGGATTGATGATCTCTTCGATCAGTTGAAGGGAGCAGCAGTGTTTTCCAAGATTGATTTGAGATCAGGGTACCATCAGTTGAGGGTTAGAGCTGAAGATGTTCCTAAGACAGCATTTCGCACAAGATATGGGCATTATGAGTTTTTAGTGATGCCTTTTGGATTGACGAATGCACCTACAGCTTTCATGGATTTGATGAATAGGGTGTTTAGGCCCTATCTAGATCAGTTTGTGGTAGTCTTCATGGATGATATTTTGGTATATTCGCGTAATGAGGAGGATCATGACAATCATCTGCGGATTGTACTAAAAACCTTGAGAGAGAAGTAATTATATGCTAAGCTGTCAAAATGTGAGTTTTGGCTTGATCAAGTGACTTTTCTTGGTCATATAGTGTCAGCGGATGGTATAAGAGTTGATCCGAATAAAGTTGAGGCCATTTTGAATTAGAGTCCACCGAAGTCTGTGACTGAAGTCAGAAGTTTTCTGGGTTTGGCAGGCTATTATCGACGCTTCGTGAAAGGTTTTCTTTGATAGCTACTCCACTCACCAGATTACTTCGGAAGGGAATTAGATTTGTATGGACAGATCAGTGTCAAGCTAGTTTTGAGCAGTTGAAGGAGATGTTAACTCAAGCTCTTGTTCTTACTTTGCCTGTGGAAGATAAACCATATGTGATTTATAGTGATGCTTCACATAATGGTTTAGGTTGTGTTTTGATGCAAGAGGGTAAAGTCATAGCTTATGCTTCTCGGCAGTTGAAGCCACATGAGCTTAATTATCCGATGCATGATTTGGAATTGGCAGCTATAGTGTTTGCTTTGAAGATTTGGCGACATTATTTGTATGGAGAGAAGTGTTTATCTATACATATCATAAGAGTTTGAAATATTTGGGTGTTCAGAGGGAGCTGAATCTTCGACAAAGACGATGGTTAGAGTTGATTAAAGATTATGACTGTTTAATTGATTATCATCATGGTAAGGCAAATGTTGTTGCTGATGCCTTGAGTCGAAAGTATTTAGCAGGTTTGACTATTTATTCGCTCTCGTTGCTTGTTGAATTGAGAGCGTTGCATGCTAGTTTTGAATCATGTGATGATGGTGCATTGTTAGCTCAGTTGCATTTGAGACCGGTGTTGTTGGATCAGATAAGGGAGGCTCAATTGGCAGATGAGAAAATTCAGAAAGTTGTGTTAGATTGCCAAAATGGAGAGAGTAGAGATTTTCATGTGAGAAGTGATGGCAGCCTTTGGTTCAAGGATAGATTGTGTGTTCCTAATGATGCTAGTTTAAGAAAGATTATTTTGGAAGAAGCACATCAATCAGTTTTTTCTATGCACCCTGGGAGTACTAAAATGTATCATGATTTGAAGCAACATTACTGGTGGTTAGGTATGAAGAGAGACATAGCGGAGTTTGTATCTAAATGTCTCACTTGTCAGAGGGTGAAAGCGGAGCATGAAGTTCCTTCAGGGTTGCTTCAACCTTTATCAGTGCCTGAATGGAAATGGGAACGTGTGACAATGGATTTTGTGTCTAGTTTGCCGTTGACTCAGAAGAAGCATGATGCTATCTGGGTGATTGTTGATCGGTTGACGAAGACAGCTCATTTTTTTCCAGTTAGAATGGACTATTCTCTTGAGAAGTTGGCTGAGCTGTATATCAGTGAGATAGTGAAGTTGCATGGAATTCCAATTTCTTTGGTGTCTGATCGAGATCCTCGGTTTACTTCAAGGTTTTGGAAGAGTTTACATGGTGCTTTGGGTTCTCGATTGCACTTTAGCACTGCTTTTCATCCGCAGACAGATGGGTAGTTAGAAAGAGTGATACAGATTATACAGGATATGTTGAGAAGCTGTGTCATTGAATTCTCTGGAAGTTGGGACAAATTTTTGCCATTGATAGAATTTGCTTATAACAACAGTCATCAATCTAGTATTAACATGGCACCTTATGAGGCATTGTATGGTAGAAGATGCAGAATGCCTCTATGTTGGAATGAAGTTGGAGAAGGCAAATTGGTTGGTCCTGATTTGATTAAAAAAATGGAAGAGAAAGTGAAAATAATTCGGGATCGGTTGAAAGCAGCTTTAGATCGGCAGAAATCTTATTCAGATTTGAAGAGGAGAGACATAGAGTTTGATGTTGGAGATAAAGTTTTTCTAAAAGTGTCTTATTGGAAAAAGATTTTGAGATTTGGCCATAAAGGGAAGCTAAGTCCTCGTTTTATTGGACCTTATGAAGTATTAGAAAGAATTGGACCAGTTGCTTATCGACTCGCTTTGCCGCCTGAGTTGGATAGAATTCATAATGTTTTCCATGTTTCTATGCTGCGGAGGTACAGATCAGATCCATCTCATGTTCTATTTGAATCTATTGAGGTGAGTCCAGATCTGACTTTTGAAGAAGAACCAGTTGCTATTTTGGCACATGAAGTGAAAGAGCTGAGAAATAAGAAAGTGCCACTTGTAAAGCTTTTTTGGAAGAATCATGCGAAGGAAGAGGCAACTTGGGAGAGTGAGCAAGCGATGCGAGATCAATATCCCCAGTTGTTCCAGACTTAAGATCAGGTAATTTCGAGGATGAAATTTCTTTTTAGAGGGGGAGAATTGAAATATCCCAAAGTATACCCTAAAAGTTTTGGAATATTTATTGTTGTATTTGGATTAAATGTATATGTTTAAATGGAAAGAGAAATGAGGTAAGGGAAGAGTGTATATGTTGTATATATAGTAATATATATAACATATACAAGTCAAAGAAATGGAAGTCAAAGAAGATTAGTTAATTATTTTAAATTAATTAAATTAATTAATTGAAATGGAAATTTAGTGAGTGGATGAAGATATTTGAATATTATATTAATATAATTGCTTGGTGGAGATTTAAAGAGATTAAGTGTTTGACTTTGCTTCTCATTCTTCTTCTTCTCTTTTTCTTTCCTTCTTGGCCGGCACTCTCCATAGCATAAAAGAGAGGAAAGTTAGACTTTGCTCATCCAAACTCAAGATTGAAGGATGGTTCAAGTAATCAAGTTGGAAATCTAAGAGTTTTCATCACTTTTGGTAAGTTCTCCACTTGATTCTTTGGTTTTATTTTAAGTTTGTGTTGTGAGTTTGATGATTGATTGTTGATGGTATGAGTATGTTTAATTGTGGTGTGTTTGAGAGTGTTGGGTTTAATTGATTTTGATTTTGGGGTTGGATTGAAGAGAAGGAGTTAAGTTTGGTATTGGAAGAGTAAGTGTTGTGTTTGAGTTGTGTGTATGTGATGGTTGTGAATTGGTGTTTGATGTATGTTTTGAATTGTTTTGGTGTTTTTGCAAGTTATTATGGTATATGGGTGTGTTTAGTTAAGTTTGTTTGAAGTGGAGAATGGTGGAAGTAAGTGGGTTGTTGGATGTAGTGTTGATGTTGCCGGATCTGTATTTTTGGCCTGACATGCCCATGAGCATGGCCAGGTCTTTAGGCATGTCAATGGTTCTGTGTTTTTGGATGGGTGACACGTGCAGTGACACACCCATGTTAGTGAGCATGTCAGAACTTCTGTGTTGTAGTAGTATTGACACGTCCAGTGACACGTCAATGTCATTGAGCGTGTCATAGCTACTGTGATGTTGGTGGATTGACACGACCATGAGCACGCCCGTGTTGTTGGACGTGTTAATGTTTCTGTGAGACAGAATGTATTACACGTTCAGTGACACGGCCATGGTTCTAAGTGTGTCAAAGCTTCTATGTTGTGAGTTTAGGGCACGGTCAGGGACACGCCCGTGTTGTTGAGCGTGTAATGTGTAGAGTTTTCCCTAGTTGGTTTTTATCTATTTTATCTTAAGTGTATCTCTAAGTGAGTGTGTATGATCACATTTGGTTTAGATTTCGAAGAGAGTTGAGTTGCCCTAATCCATGTGTTGAAGGATTCTTGGAAGAGAAGTTTGGTGTGGTGTGAGTTGCTCTTGAGGTAAGTACAAACCCTACATTATTGCATACAATTACATGACATTGGAACTTAATGCATTTGGTTGTAAATGTGTTAAGTAATCTATTACATTGTTGATACATTTGATTAATGTTATGAATTGTATAATGTGAACGATATGATGATTATTCAAAATGTATATCCAATGCAATTGGTTGTGTATACCTTAATGATGAGATGTGATGCCATTGTTGTTGGCTATAATGATGCAAATGAAATAATTGGGGCATGTTTGGCTAGATGATTATGAGAAAATGAGAATGGAATTGATAATGAAATAATGAAAGAATTGTGTGTCTAATGTGTTATTCACTTTTCAGAGTTTTATTGTTGGTGGCATGCCTAATAGTAACAATCTCTTGAAGTTGGGCTGGACTTGATCCTTGAAGCCAAGTTGGGTTGAAGTTTAGCATGCTTAACTCCACTTGAAGCTTGGTTGGGTCTAGTCCTTGAAGCCTAGTTGAGATGTTACAACCCTTGAAGCTAGGTTGGGTTTGGTTGTTGAAGCCAAGTTGGGTTGATGCTTAGCATGCTTTGCTCCCCTTGAAGCTTGGTTGAGCCTAAACCTTGAAGCCTAGTTGGGATAATGATAAATGTGATAATTAAACCAAAACATTAACTCTGAAAGTTGAATGGCATATTAGTGTCTTTTGGGCCCATGCTTGTCTTTGTTTAAACGTGAATCATAAATGGTGAAACAAATGAATAATAAAATTTAATGTAAGGTTTTGAAATATGATATTTTTATGCATTGTTTATAATATTTGAATGTGTGACATTGGCATTGCATTGAAGCATACTGTTATTGTGGTTTGTATCACTAAGCCTATGGCTTAGCGCGATTGTGGTTCATCGCGCAGGTGACAGGGTAGAACCGGAAAGTTAGCTAGACCGAGTCGAGTCTAGACTTTGAAGTGTTGATTGTGGGCTTAAAGATCAAAGACGAACTGCCAAACATGTATAAACTTTATGTTTTATAAACATAGATTTTGATGTATTTATATATGTAAATACAATTACATTTTCCGCTGCATCAAGAATAAATATTTTATCTAGTATAGTTTATAATATAATTGGATGTTTTAAGTCATCTTATAATGTTGTTAAATTGAAAGATTGGTTTTCTTATTATAAACCGTGACACTCCTGTATTCGGTATACATATATTACAGGAGTAGTAGTATGTAGTGTGCGTATACGGGGAATAGGGGTGTTAAAAATCCAACCTTAAAATCATTAATAATCAATCAAAACAACTTCATTCATATCCAATTAAGCAATTAATTCATGCTACTATAGAATTCCAAAATTTACATAACACACTTTTCCATAGAATTTGAAAATTTGGTAAGAAAGCTTACCAATTGATGAAGAAACTTCTAAAACTCCACTTGAATCCTTAAAATCTCTTCAACTGTTGGAGTATTGAAGAAGCAAATCCCTCTCTTGAAGTCATGAAATTCGGCCTTGAAGGAAAGAAGAAGAAGAGGACTTTATTTTTTTATTTCTCTTTCCTTTCACCCTTTAATTTTAAACCATATATATATATATATTAAAACAATTTAATAATTATTTATTTAATTACTTATTTAATAAATTAAAAGTTCTAAATTCTCTATTCCATTCAAAAATAATTTATTTTTGAATTATTTTATTAATTTTAAATTTCTAAGATTTAATTACCAAAATACCCTTTTACTTTGACTTTTCTTTTAAAAAGTGTTGACTTTTATATGTTATGTATATTTTACATATATATCACATATATTATCTACTTTTTCATTTAAAACCCCTTCATTTTTCATTTAAAACCATTAATTTAATTTATCCATTTAAATTATAATTTATTTTATCGAATTTTCAAAAATTAGAATTTTTAAAAAATTTAGGATATTACACATATGCACAAGTAATGTGTATCTTATATACACATTAAATGTACCTTATATGTGTATTAAATATTAAGTATGTAATGTATTAATCCAACATATACAATTAATATACCATATGTGTATGATATATATACTCTAGATATATATATTGAGTATATACAATTTGTATCTCCAAATACTTATTTAATTTCTCCAAAATCACGGATGTTACATAAAACTTAGGCAGACTTGGACACGCTCATCCATCTTGGACATGTAACATTCTAGGTTAAAATACTTGTAGGCAGAAGGAGACACAAGCAGCCATTTGGCCTTGTCACATCACACGGCCAAGACTAGGAATCAATCCTGGTTGTGTCTCTCACAAGCAAGAAGAGAAATAAGTGCAAGATTGGCAGAAATGAACACGGACAAGAGTCTTGGTCGTGTGAACCATCCGTGTCACATCACAAGGCCAAAACAACTTGTTCTTGGCCATGTTCCACTCATGAAAGCAAAGCGTTTGAACTCGGCAGTAATGGACACATGCAAACATCTTTGCCGTGTCTAAGGTAAAGAATGGAACATAAGACCAAGCCATTCCCAGCTTGGCCATGTCTCTCAACTAATGAAGCAAAATGAAGGTGAATATATGGGCTATAAAGTGACACAAAGAAATGTGGTTCAGCAGAATAGGAGGAATAGTGAGTTTTTAAAATAAAAAGGGAGATGGATTGTTGGAGAGAGTGGGAACAATCGTTAATGGCAAAAGAAAAGGAATGAAATTTTAATTAAAAAGAAGGCAACCTTTTGAATTAAAAGGTAGTTTTTGAAGAGAGAGAGAGAGGGCATCTCTATTTTAATATTCATCACATGCATCATCTCTATAATCATCAGCTTTCTAAAACTCACCATCAATCTTTGTCGTGTCTTTGGGAATTTTTATTGTTTTTAAGAAATTCAGAGTATAAAATAGGGGAAAAGACAAAGACACACAGCCAAGACTTCATCTTGGAAACAAGGGTCTTGAGCAAGCCATTTTGGAGGAGAAGATTGAGAGATCATCAAATCCAAGTGGAGTGAGGAAGTGAAATCTAAACTCATCTTCAAATGTGTTCTTTTATCCCTTCAATTTATTTATTATTTCAAACTTTGATTATGAAATACACTAATGTTCCAATGAGGTTTTGTAATTTGAATTCTATTAAAATGGATGCTTACGTTTATTTGTTGATGAGCTAAACTATTTATAACTTGGATTTGTAGTAAATTTGATCAAATGATTTAATTCAATAAATTCCATTAATATGCCCTGTCTTATGTTGATTTCATTGGAATAAATGTTAGGATGATAGATTGGCCACCTATTAATCTCTTGATATTGAATGAAAGATGGAGAGGTGAAATTTAGTATTGAAACTATGCATTTGACATCCCTAAGAATGAATTATAAATACAAGTTCTAGGGATTACTTAATTTACAAGATAAAAATAGTTGACTTTTATTGGTTCATTAATGTGAAAACTATTGAATTGATGATTGCCAATTAATAAAAAGAAATAAGTTAAGTTACAAGGTTATATTAATGGATGATTTGAGAAATAAACATTTGATTAAATCAATCTATAAATCCTAAGTACCCTTCTAAGAATTTGAAATAATCATTAGCATACCAATAATTGTTCACTTGCAATTTTACTTTTATTTCAATTTCAGCAACATTGCAAGCATCACACACTCATTCTTTAATTTCTTTTGTTTTAATCAAATTATTGTGAATAAAACCTTCCTTATGAGATGACCTTGGGGCATTCACCATAACTATAACAATCTCGTATACTTGTGAGTGTCATTTTTAGTAGTGTTAATTGGAGCGCAACAAGTTTTTGGAACCGTTGCCGGGGAAGGAAGTTTAGGTGATAATTTGATTCTTTTATTTTAATTTAGTAAGTGTTTCCTTTTGAATTACCTAGGTGATTTATGCAAGGATGAAGGTCCCAAGGTAATGAACTTGTTCCATTTATAGACAATATCCGTAGATTTCCTAAAACTGAGGGAGTGGATCCCGTGGGAGAAGAAGGGGAAGACATTGAAGAGCAATTTGAACAGGACATAGAAGTATAAATGGGTGAAGTGGAAGAGCCATCGATGAAGGATTTTTCCTGACTAATTATTAGGGTAACTACCTCATGTATATGGTTGAGCAATGCAGTAAGAAACTGTGGATTGAAAAATAGTCATTATAGTTTGTTGCCCTCTTTTCATGGAATACTGAATGAAGATCCTCTCAACTTCATTCGTGATTTTTATACAAACTTGCATACTTTCCCATTGCAAGCATTGTTGGAAGATGAGCTTAAAATGAGGTGTTTCCCATACATTTTGAAGGATCAGGCAAAGTCATGGTTGATGATTTTACTAGAAAATTCATTAACCACATGGACGAAAGTTTATAATAATTTTATGGGAAATCAAAGGAGCTTAGGGGGAGTATTGCAACATTCACCCAATTGGATGGAGAACCATTTCATGAGGCATGAGATTGCTTCAAATCTTTATTGTTCCAGTCCCCACATCATTATTATCCATAACAATTGCTCAATCAATTCTTTTATGATGGGCTCAATCAGCAAAGCCAAAATACAGTGGATAATATAGTAGGGGGTGGAATGGGTGAAAAGATAGCTGTAGAAATGGTGAGATTGTTTGAAATATTGGGAAAAAATTTTATAGCAGAAGAATATTAGAGACAGTCCTAGAGGACCCTTTGAGTTGAATGCAAATTCAGAAACTACAAGAAAAATAGTAGAGTTGACAAGGTAAGTAAATTACTAAATGCTAGAGGAAACTTGCCTATGTCAAGTCAAGAAACATGTGCATCATGTGGTGTTGTCAGCCATAATGCAAATATGTGCTCTGCAAATTTTAATCAATGCCAAGATGGGCAAGAGAAAATTTATGCCTTTAAGGTTTCCAACAAAGAAGGAGAAATGATCCAATTTTCAATTCTTATCATCCCGGTTGGAGAAATCATCCAAATTTCTCTTGGAAGAATCAGTAACACATTCCACCTTAGTAATCCTTTGAACTTTATCAAAGAGGTCCTTAATTTAAAGGACAATCTTGACATCAAGATCAACCAAAGAAACCCATAATGGAAGAAAACATGAATGCTTTCATTCAAGTAAGCACACAAAATCAAGAATTGAACAAAAAAAGGTTTGACTCTTTGGAAGCATCATTGAAGAAGGTTGAAATGCAAGTTGGTCAATTGGATAACCAACTTCAAGCACATCAAAAAGTAATTTCTAAGTCAACCAGAGCAAGCCAAGGCAATCACGGTCTTAAGAAGTGGTAAGGTAATTGATAACAAAATTGGTGATTCTTTAGATGCAGGTACAATTCATGAAAATGGTGAGGAAATGCAAATAAGCCAAGCCCAACCAAGTCAATCGAAGGAGAAAGAGAGTGTGGAGGCATCCAATTCACCAAAGTTGCACAATTCTTAAATTCCTTGCAGACTGCCATTTCCTTTTACATGTAGGTTAAAAAATGAGAAGCAAGATAAATAATTTTTTAAAATTTAAAATATGCTCTCAAAGGTATGTATAAATCTCCCCTTACTAGAGGTAATTAAAAATATGATAGATTATGCCAAACTCTTCAAGGAACTAAACTCTAAAAAGAAAAGGTATGAACTAAATTAAAAGGTGATAGTTTCAGAAGTAACAAGTGTAGTTTTACAACACAAGTTACCTCCTAAGCTAAAGGATACTAGAAGCTTTATAGTTAATATCTCTATGGGGAGTGGGAAGGAAACCACTGGCATGTGTGACCTTGAAGCTAGTACAGATTTCATGCCATATTCCATTTATTTGAAATTAGAGCTAGGAAAACTTAAACCAACTAAAATGGTACTGTAGCTTGCAGTTAGAACTCTCAGATACCCTAAGGGAATCATAGAGGATGTTCTAGTTTAGGTAAAAGGCTTAATTGTTCCTGTTGATTTCATTGTCTTATATATGGAAAAAGAAATTCATAGGGATTCTGAACACACAATTTTGTTAGGAAGCCCTTTTATGGCTACAACTAATACTTTGATTGATGTTATAAATGGAAAATTAGCCATGACAATTTTAGGACAAACTATGAAATTTTTAATTTTTAACACTTCCCCCATTCCCACTACTGCTGTGTATAAAGGCTGCTCTTTTATTCATAATACTAATCTTGCTATTTAAGAAGTTTTCCTTTAGGAAAGTAGTGAAGACAAGCTTAAGATGGCCTTAACTTTGGGTAAAGAAGATGAAATTTCTGATGCAGAATTTGAGGAATGCAATTCCATGTTGGATGATGAGAATAATGAGAGGGAACTTGAGATTGAGGAAGATGAGATTCAACAAAAAGTGGTTGAACTTAAAGAACTCCCAAAGCATTTAAAGAATGTATTTTTAAGGGAGGATAGCACACAACCAGTGATTATTTCTTCATTCCACAATTCAAAGGAAGAGGAAAAAGTTGTGGAAGTGTTAAAAAAATTCAAGAGAGCCATTGGTTGCGGATTGAGCGATATCAAGGGTATTAGTCCTTCTATTTGTATGCATAGAGCAGTTTTTGAAGAGGAAGCTAAACCAGTGAGAGAAGGCCAAAGGAGACATAACCCAAACATGAGCGAAGTAGTTAAGAAGGAGGTTCTTAAGCTCCTTGATGAGGGAGTAATCTACTCTATAGCCGATAGTGAGTGGGTTAGTCCCATACATGTGGTGCCAAAGAAAGCTGGATTGACTTTAGTTCAAAATGAGAAGGGAGAGTTGGTACCAACACGAACGTAAACTGGGTGAAGAATGCGTATAGACTATATGAAGTTAAATAGTGTAACCAAAAAAGATAATTTTCCTTTCCCATTTATTAATCAACTGCTAGATAGATTATCTGGTTGTGCTTTTTATTTTTTTCTTGATAGTCTTTTTGGTTATTATCAACTCCCTATAGCACCAGACGACCAATCCAAGACTACTTTCACCTATCCTTTTGGGGCATTTGGTTTTTGAAGGATGCCATTTGGACTTTCCAGTGCACCAGAAACATTTTAAAAATGCATGCTTTTCATTTTTTCTAACATGTTGGATAAGTGCATTAAGGCAGTTATAGACAACATCTATATTTTTGGTATTTCTTTTGATGATTGTTTGCATAAGTTGACTCTAGTACTTGTAAGATGTGTTGAATGCCATCTAACTTTAAGATGGGAAAAGAGTAATTTTATGGTTGATCATGGCACTATTTTGGGGCATGTCGTTTACCATAAGGGTATTGAAGTGGACAAAGCCATAGTTGAATTGATTATGAATCTACCACCCCCCATATATATTAAAGGGATAAGAAGTTTTTTGGGACATGCTGGATTCTAAAGATAGTTTGTAACACCCTTAATTTTTGAATATTAATAAAACAAATTTAAATTTAAATTGGATAATTTAAATGGAAAATTATAGGATTTTGAGTAATAAATAGAATGTATATTTGAAATATATTTGAAGTAAGATATACATCACATATATATTATGTATAATGAGGTGTAGGGAAAGTTGATTTTTGATTAATTAATAAATAAATATATATATAGATAAGGATGAATGGCAAGAGAAGATGATATTTTCTTCTTCTCCTTCTTTTGTTCCTTGAATGTGACCTAGAGAGAGAGAGAGAGAGAGAGAGAAGCTATTTTCTTCTTCCATTCACCAAAGATTGAAGGAACTTACAAGGGATTTCAAGAGATTTAAAGGTGGATATTAAAGGTTTCGCAAGAATTCAAGTAAGTGTTATCTCTAAGCTTGTTTCTATGTGATTATATATATATACGTATGACATGGTTAATGAGAGAAGGTGATTATTGATTGATTAAGATGCTAGTAATGAGATGTTGGAATGATATATGTATTAAATAGAAGGGTAAATCATGGGCATTAACTAAAGTGATGAATAAGGTTTGTGTAGAGATGAGTTTAGAAGTGGTTGTGTTGAATGGTTAAGTGTATGAAATGCAAAAATTTGGCCTGACACGGCCAGCAACATGGCCATGTTGTTGGGCAGGTCAATGGTGCTAAGTTCAACGTTGATGACATGACCATTAACACGGATATGTCCCCAAGCGTGTCGTAGCTACTGTAAGACAAACTAATTGACACGGCCATATACATGCCCATGTTGTTGGGCATGTCAAAGTTTCTATAAGGCAGAATGAATGACATGGGCAGTGACACACCCATGTCATTTGACATGTCAAAGCTTCTTGAAGAGTGGATTAATGAAACAATCATTAACACACCCAAGTTGTTAGATGTGTCACTTGAGGGAATTGTCCAAAATAATTCTTTCCTTTATCTTTCATATATAATTCATTATTTAAATGGTTTGATGTTGAGAATGCCTTATAATGTGATATTAAATGGTTATTTATGATCACATTTGGCTTAGGCATTGAGAGAAAGAAGTTTGCCCAACCCTAGTGTTGAAGGGCAGCATGGAAGAGAAAGTTGGAGGGAGTTTTTGGAGTGCTTTCTAGGGTATGTACAAACTCTTGATAAATGGAATGTAATTGCATTACATTTGGCCTAACACATTTTAGATGAAAAATGTGTTAAGCAACTTGATACATTGAGTATTCATGAACATGGCGCTACGACATGTGAATTACTATATTTGCATTATATGCATTATAAAAAAGCCATTGTTAATGGCAAGATTGAATAAAATGTGGGTTATGTGAAAATGACCTAAAGTGTTTGGGTAATGTGATTTTGTTATGAAATATTATATGTTGTGATGACATGTTGAAATGAAATGACATTGATATGAATGAGAAAAATGGGAAAATGAGAAAGGAATTTAGGATGGAAATATGAAATGATTGTGTGCCTAGTATGTTATTTAGAGTTCTATACTTGGCAAGATGCCTATGAGGTTATCTTCAATATTTGCCTTCGGGGCTAGACGCTTGGTGTCACTGTGATATTATTTGCCTTCTGGGCTAGACGCTTGGCATCACTGTGATATGATTTGTCTTCGAGAATAGACACTTGGTGTCATTATGGACCAAAATAGTAACTCTGAGATTTGAATGATGCATTAGTTGGTTTGGGCCTATGTTTGTGTGAATTAATGTGTGATGAAAGTATATATTTAATAGTGAGCTTGAATGTCACATTGTGACATAGCACATAAGCATTTTGCATTGACATTAATTTTAAAATGTTACTATTATCAAAGTTTGTACCACTAGGCTTTTAGCTTAGCACGATTATAACTCATCGTGATCCGGTAGAGCCGAAAAGTTCTACTAGACCAGGTCGGGTCTAGGCTTGTGTTGGTTGAGATTAAAGCTTGTTTCTACATCAAGAACAGAGCCATTTTGCCAGCATGTATATCATATTATGTTTTGGGAGTATGTATATATTGTAATATTATAAAGGATGTTTTTTTAAAAAAATCATGTACTATGAGTATTATGTATATATATATATATAAATATGCATATATATGTATAAATGCTTTGAGGAATGAGGAATAAGCGTGAAAAATTTTATTAAATCAGATTGTGATAGTCTTATACCGTATACACATATTTTATAGATACTGGGTGTGTGTGTATTATACGTATATAGGGTGTAAGGGTGTTATATTTATTTTCGTATCAGAGCCAAGGTTTGTGGTTCTCGACCTAGGTGGGTTATGAAAATGAGGAATTTAAAATAATGATTTGAATTCTAATACATGCATATGCATTGCAGCTTGAACTGGTCTCTGATGTGGCAATAGTTATAAGTGGAGAGTGATGCTCAAAATGAAGGTAAAGTTAAGTCTAGATTGAGAGTATGTAAAGAAGATGTTGGAAAAGTTTATTAGATGATTTTATTGTTTAAAAGTAGTGTTTTGACTAAACATAATTAATCATGATGGAATTATTTATGAGGTGATTTGTATGGAAGGTGATTGAGTTGGTTTCTTTGAAGTAAATTATTATTGTAATATATGAAAAATGTTTAAGGTACAAGTTATTGGAAATCAAATTTGAGAATAAAGAAATATAATTGAATTATAAGATTGTGGAAGGATATGTATACGAAATTAAATGATTATTATATATATATGAGATAAATGTTGGATTAAAAGAGTTATTTCTAAAGTTAAAGGTGATCTTGACAATAGTATTATATAGTAAGAGATTGGAGGAAAAGAGAAAGAAAAGTACTGTTGAATAAGAACTGAAAATAATAAAGACTAGTATGTAATTTGGTGAGAATTATATGTAAGTAAATTGAATAGTATTTGGTTGATTCAGTTGTGGAAGTTTAAAGTGAACTTAAATTGAGTTTTTAATATGTTAAATAGTATTCATTTGATTTAATTGGATAGAATTAGTAAAAATATGATGAGTAAGAAGGTTGCTGGAAATTTTGTTTATGTTATGTAAATATATTTTATCTGAATTTTTAGATTAATCTAGAGATAGTAAATGGGCTTGAAATTTTGATTGAACATTTATCTATGTGTTAGCGTGTGATATATGAAATTTCATAATTTTTAAAGATGATTTACTATTTAAGGAAAACAAAAGAAAATAAATTATCGGAGCTATTTTAGCAATTTAAAATCAGTATAAGTTGAGAAACTTATTTAAAACTATATCAAACAACCCCAGAAAAATCTGAATATTTATATACAATATCATATGTATTCCTCAAACACATGGTTAAAATTTCATAAATCTTTATTAAGGTTTGGACCTAAAATAAATGGATAGTAGTTGCTGAAGAAACAGAATTTGTTGGTTTGAAGAATTTAATGTATAAATATAGTAAATCTTTTTAGAAAAATCTAAAATTTTAATTATAAGCCCATAAATGTATCTAGAAGACATGGTTAAGAGTTTGTAATTTCTAGTGAAGATTTAATGATGAATGAAAAGTTGAAAAATAAGATTTCTATGAAATTGGAAATCAGGTAGAATTGTGAAATTGGGGAGACACACTAAATTTTATGAAACAAATAAATGGAAAGACAACTAAATGAAATTTAGGTTTGAATTTGATTGTAATTCAGGAAAGGTATTAATTCTTAATAGAAAATAGATGATGTTCGATATAATTGAAGTTAATGTTCATGTTTTAATTATGATTCAATTGATTTACTTAGGGGAGAGTTGTATTTGAATTTATTATGATTTTGGAGTATGAAAAATTATTTTCTTGTTTAATATGAAAAATTAGCAGTGAATTACTGAATAAAATATGGAAGGTATAAATAGTTGATGGAAAAAAGTTTTTGGATAATAAAAAATTGAGAAAGTTGAGAAAATTATTGACCAATGTAAGTAAAGAATCAAAGTGAATGTATAGTTGGTATACAGATGGATGATAAGTGAATATGATTTATATATATTGAGATATTGTTGATGAGCAAAATATTATCTTAAGTAAGAAATATTAATATGTAATTGAATGAAGTTTAATGTAGATATATTGTTATAAATTTGCTAGGATGTTTATGGAAGGTTAATCTTGGAATTGATTATTTTCTTGAAGTGTTAGACATTGTTTGATTGATATAAATGGGAAAAATGTTATAGATATGAGTTGGTTATGGTGGAACTAAGGTTTATGGGTAAATTATGTGAAATAAGAGTTTTGATGATGATGTTTATAATTATTAAATTGAATTGTTCTAATGTTGTTTTGATGTAAATATAATGAATTTATGGTTGAATGATGGAAATAATAGGTTGAATGGTAGTTTGAAAGAAGTAGTAGAGTTGAAATAGGGTTTTGGTGGAATTTGAAAGTATGAGAATAATTGGTGTTTGATAGATTTAAATGACTTGTACTGTGTTTTAATTATTTATTTTAATATATAATTTGATTTAGGACCAAGTGAGGTGAAATTGTAAAATTAAAGTGTCGAAGGACAAAAGAGAAAGTTGGTGTTGGAAGGAGAAATTAGCTTGGAATTTGGTAAATTAGAGGTTAATACATATATGGTTACTTTGAAATATTGACATGCACATAACTCATGCAATGTTGCATAGTTGTGCGAGATGTGTCACATTGGGCAACTATCTAATATAATATACAAGAGGTATATCAATGTTATGTAGTATAAAGGAAAATATGGATAAAGTATTGACAAAAGGATATATTTGGCTCACTTTAGATAATCAATGATAATCTTTAAAGTGGCATTATTGTGAGCTAATGTGTGGAAAGTAATAAAATGATGAATTCTATAATATAATGGAAATATGGAAATTCTACATAATTATGGAAAAATATAATATAATGAATAAAATGTATGAAGTGAATCACATTGTGAATGTGACTCAAGAATAAGTAAGGTGAATATAAAATGGTGATATCAAATGAAATGTATTTATGTGTTATGACACGAGGATAGTGAAGAAGATGATAAGTGAATAATATTTGAACATGGGGCAATGATATTAGAAATATGAAAATATTTGTGAATTTAAAATAGACGATTGAGCTAATGCAGAAAGTGTGGAATGAGTTAAATCATGTTGATGATAAATGATTAAAGAAGAAGAACTTATTATTACAAAAGAAATCTAATAAAAATCAAATTTTAGTATCTTGTGTTACTATGAGTGTTAATGAAAGATATTTGAAAGGTTAAAGAAATATTTAAGAATGTAAAAGAAATCATATGCTATGTTTAAAGAAAATAAGTAAGTTATAATGGAAGGTGTATGTATAAGAATTATTGATTTGTAGAATTGGAGTTATTGTTATTTTGAAGTATTATAAGAATTTATTTGTGGTAGTATAATGGAAATAATTAAACAAAGATACAATTTTGATATAATTTTGATAATTAGTATCTAAATTTTGAGGATGTAGTTTGGTAATTCTTAAATTTAAGATAATAAAATTGTTTGGGTTAAAGAGAAAAGTTTACAATTGTGAGCAAATAAAAGGAGACTAGAAATTTACATATGTTTTTTTGTGATACTTTGGAATTAGAAATTTTCAAGTATGGATAATGGTTAATTATTTTTGTATGATATAATTGTTTATATATGAGATAAGTACTTAATTTAGAATAGATCATTAATGTTGTGTTGATATGATTGAAGTATCAAATTTAAATTTTAAAATGTGATTAAGGAAACTCATAAAGGGGAGAGAAACAAATATTTGAATTAAAAAAGTAATAATAACAATGGTGATTTTGAAATAGGTTGTGTGAGAAGGATGTTATAAGAAATTGAGGTTAGTACTGGGGTTAATTGTCCATCGTGATGGATAATTTCGCGGATGAAATTTTCATAAGGGGGGTAAATTGTAACACCCTTAATTTTTGAATATTAAATAAAATAGATTTAAAGTTAAATTGGATAAATTAAATAAATGATTTAAATGGAAATGAAAGGATTTTGAGTAATAAAGTAGAATGTATATTTGAAATATATTTGAAGTAAAAACAAGATATACATCACATATATATTATGTATAATGAGGTGTAGGGAAAGTTGATTTTTGATTAATTAATAAATATATATATAGTTAAGGATGAATGGAAAGAGAAGTTGATATTTTATTCTTCTCCTTCTTTTAATCCATGAACGTGAGCTAGAGAGAGAGAGAGAAGCTATTCTCTTCTTTTATACATCAAAGATTGAAGGAATTTACAATGGATGTCAAGAGATTTAAAGGTGGATATTGAAGGTTTACCAATAATTCAAGTAAGTGTTATCTCTAAGCTTGTTTCTATGCGATTTCATATATATATATATATTTGTGACATGGTTAATGAGAGAAGGTGATGATTGGTTGATTAAGATACTAATATGAGATGTTGGAATTATATATGTGTTAAATTGATGGGTAAATCATAGGTATTAACTAAAGTGATGAATAAGGTTTGTGTAGAGATGAGTTTGGAAGTGGTTGTATTGAATGGTTGAGTGTACGAAATGCCAAAATTTGGCCTGATAGGGCTAGTGACACAGCCATGTCGTTGGCATGTCAATGGTGTTGAGTTCAACGTTGATGACATGACCATTAATACGGCCATGTCCCTGAGCATGCCGTAGCTACTATAAGGCAAAATAATTGACATGACCATGTACACACCCGTGTTGTTGGGCCTGTCAAAGTTTTTATAAGGCAGAATGAATGACACGGGCAGTGACACTCCAATGTTGTTGGACGTGTCAAAGCTTCTATAAGAGTGGGTTAATGACACGGTCATTAACATGCCCATATTGTTGGATTTGTCTCATGAGGGAATTGTCCAAAATAACTCTTTCCTGTATCTTTCATTTATAATTTCTAATTTAAATGGTTTGATATTGAGAATGCCCTAGAATGTGATATTAAATGGTTGTTTATGATCACATTTGGCTTAGGCATTGAGAGAAAGTAGTTTGCCCAACCCTAGTGTTGAAGGGCAACTTGGAAGAGAAAGTTGGTGGGAGTTTTGGAGTGCTTTCTAAGGTATGTATAAAATCTTGATAAATGGAATGTGATTGCATTATTTTTGGCCTAAGACATTTTGGATGGAAAATGTGTTAAGCTACTTGATACCTTGAGTATTCATGAACATGGTGCTAAGGCATGCGAATTACTATATTTGCATTATATGCATTATGAACAAGCCATTGTTAATGGCAAGGTTGAATAAAATGTGGATTATGTGAAAATGACCCAAAGTGTTTGGGTAATGTGATTTTGTTATGAAATATTCTATATTGTGATGAAATGTTGAAATGAAATGACACTGATATGAATGAAAAAATGGGAAAATGAGAAAGGAATTGAGGATGGAAAATATGAAATGATTATGTGCCTAGTATGTTATTCAAATTTCAGAGTTTTGTGTTTGGCGGCATGCCTATGAGGTTATCCTCAATATTAGCCTTCGGGGCTAGATGCTTGGCGTCACTATGATATGATTTTCCTTCGGGGCTAGATGCTTGGCATCACTATGATATGATTTATCTTCGTGACTAGGCACTTGGTGTCATTATGGGCCAAAATAGTAACTCTGAGATTCGAATGATGTATTAGTTTTTTTGAGCCCATGTTTGTGTATTTGCTTTGTGTGAATTAATGTGTGATGAAAGTATATATTTAATAGTGAGCTTGAATATCACATTGTGGCATAGCACATAAGCATTTTGCATTGGCATTATTTTTAAAATGTTACTATTATCAAAGTTTGTACCACTAGGCTTTTAGCTTAGCGTGATTGTAACTCATCGCGCAGGTGACTGGGGTGATCCAGTAGAGCCAGAGAGTTCTACTATGCTAGGTCGGGTCTAGACTTGTGTTGGTTGAGATTGAAGCGTGTTGCTACATCAAGAATAGATACATTTTTCTAGCATGTATAAATTTTATATTATAGTACATTTTTAATATTATGTATATCATATTATGTTTTGGGAGTATTTATATATTGTAATATTATAAAGGATTTTTTTTAAATAATGGTGTACTGTTAATACTATATTGATATATATAAATATGCATATATATATGTATAAATGCTTTAAGGAATGAGGAATAAGTGTGAAAAATTTTATTAAATGAGATTGTGACATTCTTATACCATATACACGTATTTTACATATTCTGGGTGTGTTTGTATTATACGTGTATACCCTTAATTTTTGACCCAGTCTGGCCCAATATATTTTGTTTAGTCCAAAATAATTTTTGTGTTATCTAATATAATTTAATTAGTCCAAAATAATTTTTGTTATCTTAATTAAATAATTTTTGCTTTATTATCTTATTTTATTAATAAAAAATAAAAATAAACAAATAAAAATAAAAAAATAAAAATAAAAATCGGCGACTGAAAAATCGGAGACGGAAAAATCAGCGACGATGAAAATTCCAGCACGGGCTTGGCCGTGGGCCATTTCACCTGCAAGAGTCCTGCGGGCGAAATGGCCCGTAGGCCTATTCCTAGACCCCTGCCGCAGCCAACTGTGGCAGATTTTTTCGCCAGCGTAATTTTTCTTGCGGCAAATTTTTTCGCCAGCGCAATTTTTCCGTAGCAGTTTTTTTCGCATGCGAAATTTTCCGACGCAAATTTTCCGAAACCTAATAAAATTAGGTTTTGGTTTCCTTTTCTTATTAAATATTGTATGCCGTGAGTAACTAGGAAAAAACCATAAAAGAAACTCTATAAATAACAACACAAAAAGGAGGCCGAAGGGGAAGGAGAAATAGGGACGAAATTGGACAGAAGCTTGAACAAAAGTGGATCTGAATCCGTGAAGGAAATCAACTTGAATCAAGCTGATTTTTTGAGGGAGCAAAAAAATGATTTAAGCAATTCAAAGGTAAAAAGACTTGTCTTTGACCTTGTTCATCCAAGAAGCAATTTTTGGTGAAACTTACAAAATAAGGTTTGAATTCTTAATTTCTTTTGTTTTTTTTTTTCACATTAGCTTAATCATCACTTTGTTTCTTTTAATTCAAAAATTTTAGGACCTCAATTCACTTTTCCTAAGGCTTAAAAATCTTAAATCGTGGCTTTATTTTCTAAAAGTTTAATGATATTAGTTTTATTTCTTCAAAACCCCAAAACTAAGATTTGCTTTCCAAATTATCAAAACCCAAAATTGTGTTCTGTATCCTTCCAAAAGACTTAAAAAATATCTTTTTGCTCCTATAAACTTGAAATCTTTTGTTTAGATTCATAAAACTTCATGAAATTGTCAATTTTCTTTCCAAATCCTAAAATAAAATTCATTACTGAGACCTTAAATTTAAAATTCCTAAAACCCTAATTCAACTCCAAAACCAAAAATAGTGAACCCTAACCTCTTTAAAACCTTAAACCTTAATTTTTTTCTAAACCCTAATCCTTTAAAACTTTAAAAAACCATATAAACACAAATATTTAATTTTACACAGTAAGCTTGAAACCATAATTCAATGAATAGCCATAAACCACAAATCAAAAATGTTTTAAAGTGTCCAAACCCTAGTTTCAAGATTTCACTATTCAAATATTAATTTAGTTAATGAAAGAGCTTTATCAACCTTTTAAAACATAAAATCTTAATCTATTTTAATTTCTTAAAAAACTCACAGTAGCCATAATTTAGACTTTCATTTGCTTTATTCAATTCTATATTTGATTATGCTTTGAACAATTTTTTATGCTTTAATTTATTTAAGTTCAATGCTTGGTTTATTTAATTTATCATGGGTGGATGTTTACTTTCTATTGATATTTAATATCTTTGATAAATGATTTATTTATTATGAATGGTTATTTACTTTTATCAATTTATTTAGATTTCCAAATGTTGTAAGAGGTATGTTTCCACTTGGCAGGTACCTCATTAGTTGAATGTCATGTAATTTAAATTGCTTTTCTATTTTAGCACTAATGTAAAGGGAATGTTTCTACCTTTAGGTGGGTGTCCTATTTAGGCATGTGATTTAAGGACATGTTTCCATCTTCGAATGGGTGTCCATTTATTTTTTTTGCTTGGACCTTGCTTTAATATTAATATATTGATGCTTTCTTTTAATTATTGTGTGTAATATGGATAATGTTGTTATATTTATGAATTTTATAATATTAGGACCTGTAAAGGAGGCAGTTCTAATGAACCATGTGTTGTGGGGGTGCTGGACCATTTCTCACCTTCCCCACACATACCCAACTTTCTGAACCCTTTAG
Organism: Garcia nutans; assembly: GCA_947685225.1. Classification (NCBI taxonomy): domain Eukaryota; kingdom Viridiplantae; phylum Streptophyta; class Magnoliopsida; order Malpighiales; family Euphorbiaceae; genus Garcia; species Garcia nutans. The sequence continues at coordinate 43,421,273 of CANTUV010000031.1, forward strand.
GGGGATTCCTTAGGAATCGAGTCATTCGCCCCTTTCTTTTTTCCCAGCCCGTCCCGGTGTCGACTCCATGTTCTCTGGACTTAGGTCTGTGTTCTCTAAGGCCCCGAACCTAAACAATGCAGAAGTCGCAAGAACCATTCCACCGGGAGTGGGGGCAAAAATATCTGCTCACATTGGCGACTCCACTGGGGATAACAAAAGTTGATTCCGTTGGTCTTTATATTATTCTATTCTTTCTTATAATGATATTATCTATTGCATCATATTAGATTGCATCGTGTGCATGAGTTAGGATGCCCGTGTTACCCGTGTTATGTTATGTAAGGAATACCATACTTTCACTCAAGGTGTGGAGTTCGAGCATGGCATAACCACTCATAGCCTCATACCATTTGGTATATACTTGCTATGGGAACCTAAGCCTTTTAAACCAAAGACTAAAGCTCATGTAATTGGCCTAGTTACTTTCCTTAGGTTTTACCCCAAATGCATGTTGTTTGACTATGGTTAATTTATCTTGGCTTAAATCATGGCTTATTTGGTTTGTTCTTTTTCTAATAAGACCCAAGTATATTGTAAGCTCAAAATAAATTTTTTTCTTTAAAATCCAAAAGACCAAAACTATTTTTCAAAATTTTTAAGATGGTCCTTGGACATAAGACTTTTCTAAAAATAAATAAAAAATTCTTTGGCCCATGGCCCAAATACTAAGCCCAAAATCCATTTTTCTAAAAATCTTTTACAATGGGCTTAGAAACAAAACTATTTTCGCCCAACCATTTCTTACAAAGAGCTTGCAAAAATATTTAGGCCAATTAAGAAATACCAAAAATCAATTGTGGGCCTAGTTTACACTAAGAATAAATCAACCATGGGCTTGTTTTTGGCATAAATCATTAGTTACCTTTTTCAAGTGAGAAATCTATCTATAATAAACCTCTTAATTTAGTTTTAAGCCAATATAGCATAAAGGCTACTTTAGTTGGATAAATGGATTAAAACCTAATTAATGGGAATTATTATGAACTGATTTCCATTTTTAAAAATATAACTATTGGTTGAAACGTCCGAGAGAATTATTCAAAAATAAGATGCCCCATGTTGGTATTTTGTTAACAATATACCTAGGAAAAGAGACTCGCCATTCATGTGTGGATGTTATAAGGTTGGAAGGAACATCCTAATTATCTTTCTTCATTGATTGTTCGTGCATACATGCATACATTTGCATCTCATTGATCCTTTTTGGCTCACAGCCTTGGATTACAATAGATCTAAAGCTTACAATAATCTGACCTACGCCGAAGATGAAGTATCTAGCAATGACTCAATCACTTTCTCACCAAAAACAATGGAGCCCGAAAAAATTCAGAGGATGGTGGATGAAGCCCTCAACGCCAAAATGGAAGAAATAAAAGAGGCCCTAGCTGAGACCATGAAAAACCAATTAACTGCAATCTTAGAGAATCATGCCGAGACATCTGCTAGCACTAAGAAGCCAAGGGACAAAGGGAAGACTAAAGTTGGTCAAATGGTTTTTTATGATGAAAAATTGATCATGGATGATGATGATGATTGGGCTCAATACTACCAAGATATTCAAGAGAAGAAGAAAGCACCGAAGGTTGTTGAGAAAGCAACTATTGAAAAGACCGAGACATCCGATGTTGAAAAGATGATTGCTGATTTAGAAAAGAAATTTGAGAAGAAGTTGAAAACCGAAGAGATGTCTGAGATTAATAAACTATTTGAATAAGATGAAGAAGTCCCATGCAAGTTCAAGATGCCATCCTTTGCAAAGTACAATGGCATCGAAAATCCTCATCTCCAAGTGAAGCAGTATATCACTGCCGTGCAGTCTACCCGAGCTACTAAGGCTCAAACTCTAAGGTACTTCATGCTCTCATTGTATCCTGCTGTCCAAAATTGGTTCAATACCTTAGATGATGGAATACAAAAGAATTGGGATTTGCTATACAAGGCCTTCATCCAGCAATATGGGTATAATGTTGAGTTGAAAGTTACCTTAATGGAAGTTGAGTCCATTAGGCAACGACCAAATGAGAATTTTGAGGACTATGTGAAACGATGGATAAATAAGGCCGCTTTGCTTCAGAAAAGGCCCGATGAATCCGATCAAATAAGGATGATCGTGAGAGGTGTCCTACCCACTCTCCACGAAAGGATGTCTCACACCCTTAGAAGGGATTTCAAAGATCTTCTCCAAGCTGGTCTGCAAATTGAAGAGTGGGAAAGAGAGAAGAATCGATTTTCAATAAAAAGGAATGAGAAAGGGAATTACCAGTCTAGAAATCAAAGCACGCAAAAAGAAGTTGATGTCAATACAACTGGTCAAGGAAAAAGAAGGCAATTTTCTGATATGGTGAAGCCTCTATCTTGGGTTTTTAGCAAGCTGCAAAAGAAAGGGTTGTTACAACTGTTAGCTCCTCGACCTTTACATAATCCACTGCCACCAAACTTCAATGCTGAGGCCTTCTATCAATTTCATCAAATGCGAGGGCATGAAATAGATAAATGTGCTCGTCTAAGGCATGAGATCCAAGACCTAATCAATAGTGGCAAGCTACCCGAGCCGGATAAGCCCAATACCAAGGACAACCCTTTGCCTAAATTTAGAAGAGTGCCACCACCAGCAACCTTTATAATGGGAAAAGGATTGGAAGAAGATTTTGTTTTATCCTCTTTTCAAATGGGAATGTTGAAGATGTGAAAGGAAAAGAAGCCTAACTCAATGAACTTTCCTCAGCTTGAATGTTGCTTTTCAATCTTACTTTCTTTAATATTTTGGAACTATTGTGTTTTTAAAATTTAAAGTTGCTTGAATAAATTACTTTCATCAAAATTTTTGTTGGTCTTTGTTCATTTTGGTGCTCAACCGATGAGGAATATAGCTTGATAATTCACGAATTAATATATCTAGGCATCATGACTTGAATGACTTTACTAGGTGAGGGAATTGCTCTATAGCATTGAGTTGTGTATGCTTACTTAGAGAGGGCTCCTGCATAATTACCTTTGTTTAGGTCCTATTAGTCTTAGAACATGCTTTGACAAACTTTCGAGGCGAAATTGAACTCTGCTTATTTAAGAGAGAAATGATCTAGGCATTGTTTGGTTAGACAATAACTAGTATCCACCCAATTAAATCCCTAGTTGTCCCTTTGAGCCTTCATAAAATTTTAGATTTCTTTTCATTGGCATATAACCCCAACAGCCTGCCCTGAGCTGTTGTGATACTTTTGGCAAGTCTTATGATCACTAAGATGAAGAGGCAAGAAGATCAAAGAAAGCAATGATTAGTCAAGATCTTGAGGATAGTTGAAGCTCTCAAGACCATGAAGATAGTTGAAGTTCTCAAGACCATAAGAGTGGTTGATGTTCTCAATACCATAAGGGTAGTTGAAGTTTTCTTAGTATTCCCAATATATCAAGACAACATAAGAGTATTAAAGAAGATTTATGTTACTCCACTTATCCATTATTGGAAGCCCAAGTTGGTACAAACAAGACAACTCTTTTAGACCTAGAACTAAAAAAAAAAGAAAACAAAACGAAGAAGAAAAAGAAAAAAGAAAAGAAGAAAAAGAGAAAGAGAAGAAAAAAAGATAAAACCTAAAAAGGCGGTTCAAAAAGCCAACTGAGTTCTCTTTTACCTAAGACAACAAAAGGCTTCTATTTGGTTTATAAGGACATTTTAACTTGCATTGGTCCAACCCAACTAAAGATTTGATCAAAATTGGAGGAAAAGGAAAGAAGACCATCCAATTCTTGAAAGTTTTGTATTTGACAGACAAGGAAGAAGGATGAAATGATAAAATGCTTGAAGAAAGGGAAGAATAAGAAAAATAAAGAGGAAAGAAAAGGGAAAAGAAGAAAAGAAATAAATTTGGGTCTTAAACCTTTTGTAAGGGCCAAGACTGTCCTAATCAAGATCTAGATTAATACCAAGAAGATAGAAGGAATTTGGAGTCTAGCAAGATTGCCTCCAAGCTGCCTAAAGTTCAAACAAGAAATTTGTACTGTGAGGATTTATCCATTGTGTCACATCAGCTCCTATCTCAAAATGGCCTTCGCTTAAACCTGTGTCCTTTATAGACTCCATTTCAAGCCTATCAAAGACCTATTGATCTCTCTTGGTAGGTAGAGTCTATTAGTGGAGATAGTTTGGATGAGCATGCATATGAGATAGACGGTATTTAAACCAAATGAGACCTTTGGCCAAGTAATGTGTATGTGCCTATCTGAAGTACAACAGTTCATGCTTAAATAGAAATGATTCCCGAGTTTAGTATGGTAACTAGGGTTGTCATGATGTAGATATGTTAATTTGAAAAATCAAGTCCTGAGGTACATTGACATTAATTTGGCAAAGCCAACATTTGATTTCAAAAACAAAATTCAAAAAATTCAAAAAATGTTTTGTCATACAAAGCCTTCAAGTTAAGGGAAGTATGTTGAACCTCCAAAGAACACATTGGGCAAAGGAAATTATTATTGGCAAAGTTATGAAGAAACTACCAACTGACATGCTGAGACATAGTTCAAAATAAATGAATCCCTGACTCTGCTGCTTGGGGTCTCCACCACTCATGTTCTCAACATCTTGAAGATAAAAGCTACAAATGCAAAGTTTTCAATCATTCCAATACAAGGCTTGAGCAAGCATCAAAAAGGAACCAATGAGAACACTTTTGCGAAACACCTCGATCTGTGAGTCGATGGAATGACTGTAAGTATTATTCATGCATATCATGCATACATGAGCATGTCACATCACATTTTCTTGTCTTGTCTTGTCTATTCCTTTTCAAAGTGAACAGCAAATACCTTGCAAAGTAAAGAATCAAAAGAAGATATTGAATCAGGGGGGCATAGAAAGCCCATTGCTTGAGAAAGCTCCAGTCATCTTGCAAAGAGAAGAAATACGTGCTTGTGCGAAGAACTAGACAACAACAACATCAATCAAAGCTTGCATGGAAAAATCTTTGGTTTGAGCCTACACAGGGGGCAAAGTTTCTCCTTTTCAATTATTTATACTAAATATTTTGAAACTCACTTGTATTTCGCCACGCAGAGGGGCAAGGAGAGGGTATGAAGGCTAGCTAAAAAGGGCTGATTTTTTTTTTTTGAAAAGTGCAAAGGAAGAACAAGATAGAATGAAAAAAGAAGAAAATTGGAATTCTCAAAAGAATGAAGATACAAGAGACAAAAGATTAGTCCAGCTAAAAGAGCTGAAGCTAGGGAAAAGACCCAATTTAAAGGATGAAGATCCAATTTCAAGGGTGAAGACCCGATCTCAACGATGAAGATCCAATTTCAAGGGTGAAGACCTGATCTCAAAGAAGGAAGATCCATTTTCAAAGGTAAAGATTCATTTTGAGGTGTAAGAACCACAATGCATAGAACTGCTGTAGCAGTCAGACTTCTCACCTAAAAGGTTAGTCAAACTCTTTCTCGGGTCCAAGTACCCTAAAATCAAGTTCAATCCCGGGTCCAAGAACCCAAATTAAATCAAAATAAATTCAATCTTGGGTCCAAGTACCCAATCTCGGGTCTAAATATCCAAATCAAATTCAAATCTCGGGTCCAAGTACCCAAATCCAATTTAGGATCGAGTATCCAAATCCAGTTAAGATCGAGTATCCAAATCAAGTTTAAGATCGAGAATTCGAACCCAATTTAGGATCGAGTATCCCAATCCAAATCTAATTAGGATCGAGTATCCCAATCCAGTTTAGGATCGAGAATCCAAAGCCAATTTAGGATCGAGTATCCAAATCCAGTTAGGATCGAGTATCCGAAGCCAATTTAGGATCGAGTATCCTAATCCAATTTAGGATCGAGTATCCGAATCCAGTTAAGATCGAGTATCCAGTATCCGAATCAAGTTTAGGATTAAGTATCCAAACCGAATTTAGGATTGAGTATCCCAATCCAAATCCAGTTAGGTTCGAGTATCCTAATCCAGTTTAGGATCGAGAATCCAAAGCCAATTTAGGATTGAGTATCCAAATCCAGTTGGGATCAAGTATCCGAAGCCAATTTAGGATCGAGTATCCCAATCCAATTTAGGACGAGTATCCAAATCCAGTTATGATCGAGTATCCAAATCAAGTTAGGATCGAGTATCCAAACCCAATTTAGGATCGAGTATCCCAATCCAAATCAAGTTAGGATCGAGCATCCCAATCAAGTTTAGGATCGAGAATCCAAAGGCAATTTAGGATTGAGTATCCAAATCCAGTTAGGATCAAGTATCCGAAGCCAATTTAGGATAGAGTATCCCAATCCAATTTAGGATCCAGTCTCCAAATCCAGTTAGGATCGAGTATCCAAATCAAGTTAGGATCGAGTATCCGAATCCAGTTTAGGATCGAGTATCCCAATCCAGTTTAGGATTGAGTATCCAAAGACAATTTAGGATTGAGTATCCCAATCCAATTTAGGATCGAGTATCCAAATCCAGTTAGGATCGAGTATCCGAGTCTAGTCTAGGATAGAGTCCAGAACCCAAAATACCCTTAGGTCCAGAACCTATAATCTCTTCTAAGTCCAGAACTTAGCTCGGGTCCAAAATCCAAATTTTCCTTAGGTCCAGAACCTAGAAATATCCTTGAGTCCAGAACTCGAATTGGGTCTTGAACCTAAATTTTTCTTAGGTCCAGAACCTAGAATATTCCCTAAGTCCAAGAACTTAGCCCGGGTCCAGAACCCAAGTTTTCCTTAGGTTCAGAACCTAGAATCTTGTTTGAGTCCAGAACTTGAACCGGGTCCAGAACCTAAATTTTCCTTAGGTTCAGAACCTAGAATTTGTTCCTTGAGTCCAGAATTTAGCTCGGGTCCAGAACCCAAATTTTCCTTAGGTCCAAAATCTAGAATTTATTTCTAAGTCCATTACTTAGCTTGGGTCCAGAACCCAAATTTTCCTTATGTCCAGAACCTAGAATTATTTCTAAGTCCAGAACTTAGCTCGGGTCCATAACCCAAATTTTCCTTAGGTCCACAACCTAGAATTTATATCTAAATCCAAGAACTTAGCTCGGGTCTAGAACCCAAATTTTTGTTAGGTCCAGAACCTAAAATTATTTCTAAGTCCAGAACATAGCTTGGGTCTAGAACCCAAATTTTTCTTAGGTGCAGAACCTAGAATTATCCTTGAGTCCAGAACTTGAACCGGGTCTAGAACCCAAAAACTCCACCATCTCAAAAATAAACTCTTATTGCTTTTCACTCTCTTTCACTAAAGTTTCAGATCATTCAAGCAGGGGGAAAACTGTAGACCCTTAATTTTTGACCCAGTCCGGCCCAACATATTTTGTTTAGTCAAAAATAATTTTTGTGTTGTCTAATATATTTTAATTGGTCCAAAATAATTTTTGTTATCTTAATTAAATAATTTTTACTTTATTATCTAATTTTTATTAATAAAAAATAAAAATAAACAAATAAAAATCAAAAAATAAAAATAAAAATCGGCGACGAAAAAATCGGCGAAGAATTCCAGCGCGAGCTTATCCGTGGGCCATTTCGCCCGAAGGAGTTTCCTTCGAGGGAAATGGCCAAAGCCATTTAGCTTGTAGGATTTCCTGCAGGCAAAATGGCCGGTAGGCCTATTCCCCACCCCCTGCCGCAGCCAACTACAATAGATTTTTTTGCCAGTGCAATTTTTCCTGCTGCAAATTTTTTCGCCAGTGCAATTTTTCAGCAACAGTTTTTTTCGCCAGCGAAATTTTTCGACGCAAATTTTTCGAAATCTAATACAATTAGGTTTTGGTTTCCTTTTCTTATTAAATATTGTATGCCATGAGTAACTAGGAAAAAACCATAAAAAAAACTCTATAAATAACAACACAAAAAGGAGGCCGAAGGGGAAGGAGAAATAGAGACGAAATTGGACAGAAGCTTGAACAAAAGTGGATCCGAATCCGTGAAGGAAATCAGCTTGAATCAGGCTGATTTTTTGAAGGAGCAGAAAAATGATTTAAGCAATTCAAAGGCAAAAAGACTTGTCTTTGACCTTGTTCATCCAAGAAGCAATTTTAGGTGAAACTTACAAAATAAGGTTTGAATTCTTAATTTCTTTTGTTTTTTTCTTCACAGTAGCTTAATCATCACTTTGTATTTTTTTTAATTCAAAAATTTTAGGACCTCAATTCACTTTTTCTAATGCTTAAAAATCTTAAATCGTGGCTTTATTTTCTAAAAGTTTAAAGATATTAGTTTTATTTCTTCAAAACCCCAAAACTAAGATTTGCTTTCAAAACCCAAAATTGTGTTCTGTATACTTCCAAAAGACTTAAAAAATATCTTTTTGCTCTTATAAACTTGAAATCTTTTGTTTAGAATCATAAAACTTCATGAAATTGTCAATTGTCTTTCCAAATCCTAAAATAAAATTCATTACCCGAGACCCTAAATTTAAAATTCCTAAAACCCTAATTCAACTCCAAAATCTAAAATAGTGAACCCTAACCTCCTTAAAACCTTAAATCTTAATTTTTTCTAAACCCTAATCCTTTAAAACTTTAAAAAATCATATAAACACAAATATTTAATTTTACACAGTAAGCTTGAAACCATAATTCAATGAATAACCATAAGCCACAAATAAAAAATGTTTTAAAGTGTCCAAACCCTAGTTTCATGATTTCACCATTCAAATATTAATTTAGTTAATCAAAGAGCTTTATCAACCTTTTAAAACATAAAACCTTAATCTATTTTAATTTCTTAAAAAACTTACAGTAGCCATAATTTAGACTTTTATTTGCTTTATTCAATTCTATATTTGATTATGCTTTGATTTCTTTTATCTGCTTTAATTTATTTAAGTTCAATGTTTGGTTTATTTAATTTATCATGGGTGGATGTTTACTTTCTATTGATATTTAATATCTTTGATGAATGATTTATTTATTATGAATGGTTATTTACTTTTATCAATTTATTTAGATTTCCAAATGTTGTAAGAGGTATGTTTCCACTTGGTAGGTACCTCATTAGTTGAATATCATGTAATTTAAATTGCTTTTCTATTTTAGAACTAATGTAAAGGGAATGTTTCTACCTTTCGGTGGGTGTCCTATTTAGGCATGTGATGTAAGGACATGTTTCCATCTTCAGATGGGTGTCCATTTACTTGTTTTGCTTAGACCTTGCTTTAATTTTAATATATTGATTCTTTCTTTTAATTATTATGTGTAATATGGATAATGTTGTTATATTTAAGAATTTTATAATATTACGACCTATAAAGGAGGCCTGTTCCAATGAACCGGGCATTATGGGGGTGCTGGGCTATTTCTCACTTTCCCCACACGTATCCAACTTTTTGAAACCATTAGGGGGTTGGGGATTCCTTAGGAATCGAGTCATCCACCCTTTATTTTTCCAGGCTCGTCCGGGTGGCGACTCCATTTTATCCGGACTTAGGTTCGTGTTCTCTAAGGCCCCGAGCCTAAACAGTGCCGAAGTTGCAAGAACCATTCCAGAGGGAGTGGGGACAAAAATCCCCGCTCACAATACGTATATATGGTGTAAGGGTGTTATATGGTTCATAAAGGACTTTTCAAAAATTTCACGTCCTTTGTGTCATTTTCTTGGAAAAGATGTTCAGGTAAGAAAGAGGTTTCTACATTCCTGTAGGTATTACTTTTGGGATGACCCACATTTGTTTAGGATTTGCAGGGATGAAATTATCAAAAGATGCGTTCCAAAAGAAGAACAATTACAAGTATTTTAATATTACCCCAACATGTACTGTGGCGAGCATTTTGGAGGAAAGAAAACTCCTTGAAGGTTCTTCAAAGTGGTTTGTATTGGCCTTCTATTGTATCAGATGTGATAGGCGTAATGTTGGAATTTTAAATAGTGATTTTATGTTAACCATTGATAATAGATTGTGCATATTGATGAAAGTAACCTGGGTAATTTAAATAAGTGGGAAAGTAGGATAAATCATGCATTAATAAAATAGAAAGTTTGATCCGAGTATGGACAAAATTGATATTACTAAAAAAAATCTTAAAGTGATAGAAATATATGAAAATGCCCTTAAATCTAGAAGTGAATTTTATCGAGTTAGACTATGAAATATAAATTGTAGGGCTTTAAATTAACTAAAGAAATTATTTTTATGGTTTTGTGGAACTCAAAATAGGATTAGAATTAAATTTAAAGAAGTGAGTGCACCAAAGCTATAATAAGCACACCTTATCCAACCAAAACCTAGATATTATATAAATAGGAGCTAGAAATTTCTCCTCCCTTCTACCACCATCTTCACGCCAAACACCTCTTCACCATACATCAAAGCATATAGATCTTTAATTATAACTCCTCATTTTCATAGTAATCCACTAGTTTATGAGAAGAATCAATAAGATTATCACCAAAATAAAAAAGGGGTAAAGAGAAAAGAGAAAGAGAGGAGTTCTTGAAAGAGGTATGTGCTTGTGTATGAGTAATTTGTAAATATTTGGGTTTCTTTGAATTTTAATGCTTGAAAAAGTTAATTGGATCATTTATTTGAGTTATTTTCTAAAGAATTGATTAAATGATATGTTGTGCATGGAAAGATGGAAGAACCTCTATACAAATTTTACTTCAATTTTGTAAGAAATAAGTGTGATAATATTGTTTTTGGTTAAAGAGTGATTATTATGGAGTGTTGATAACTAAATTTATTGCTAAAGATTTGATTAATTGAGAATTGAGTAAAGTGTTTGTTTTGGATTCTTTTTATTTGAAATTTTTGTTTTTGGTGCATTTTTATCATGGTTATTAAATGTGTCTAGGTTGTTTCAACTTAAAATGCAAGTTGGAGCAACTTTGGCTCACAAAAAAGTAAATTTTTTACTTTGGCAGAGGATGGAAAATCCACACGAGTATGTGGCTTTGATCCACACGGCCATGTGAATTATTTAGCTTTTGTAACTCTACTTTTAGTAATGTTTTGGTACATACAGGCATGTGGACTACTTAGGCATGCCTATGTCCACTCTGTAACCCTAATTTTTTTCTTTTTCAACCCTAAAACTTTTTATTTCCTATGTTACTATAATTTTCTTGTTCATTTAACATTTATAACATAATTATTAAGAAGAAATATGCATATTTGTCAAATTTAAGGTTAAATTTTTGAAAATGTCTACAAGTTAGTTTGTAAAGAAGCCTTAGAATTTTGTAAGTATTAGATAAGGACTACAGTATCATTTTATTGACATGATGTAATTAAATGTTATTACAGGTGAATAAGTAATAAATTGCCCAAACCATACTGATGTTAGACCTAGCTTAGGGTTGAAAGGCTAGCCAGAGGGTGGATATGCATAGTGAAAGTTGGTACTTCATGCCATTAGTGGACGCATCATGTCACCAGTGATAGTGGGCATATTTTCCATAAGCGAATACACTTAACAGTGGGCCTTTGGCCATATTTTTTATATTAGGCAATAAATTGCTGACTGTGACCCGTTATCCAAATTTAAGATCAAAATTCATTCTGTATGGGCAAATTAAATGATTTACATATAATGTGAACAATATGCCTTGTGACTGATTTATTAAAATTTTTGAACGTTGAGTTTTCATGTGTTAATTATATTGAATGTACAAATTTATCAAATTTCTATTAAAGTACCAAATTGATAATTTTATTATTTTTCATGAATAATAATTCAAAGTTATCTTTCTTAATATTTTCTTGCATATCATGAGTACACAAGCAAAACTAAGCTTTACTTAGCATTTTAGATTGGTTTCAGGCATACAGATCAAACTATACGAGAAGAACCTATTGAGTGAGATTTATAGATAACCAAATTAACTGCATCACAAAATAAAGAGTTTTAGATTGTTCACATGATGGAGATATTTATTTTCAATAACAGTTGTATAAGTTTTTGAGTAGTATGTTATATATATATTGGTGTATGTCTAGTTTTTATGGACTAGCATGAGATTTTTGTAAATTACAATAGTTTCAAGTATGTAAATATATATTATGTATGATTATGTTGAAGTTTTTCTTGGATTTGTATGGTGTAATAGAAATGGATGGTTTGAGGAATGAATGTATGAAAAACATAAGAAATGGAAATTTTCTTTGAAAGGAAGATTTAAAATAAAATGCACGGACATGTCGTTCTATTGACACGGCCGTGTTGGTTGTTTTTGTTTAAAGAGGCAGTGTTGATTTAAAACACACAGGCATGTTAGCCTTGGTTGACATGGGCCTATTCCTATATTAAACTAAGAAAATACTTTTCAAGTTCTATCAAATTGAGTGTTTTGATAATATCTCTTTGTAGTCAAGTGTACAAACTATTTAGGGGTGTTACATTTAGTGGTATCAAAGCCTAGTTCAGGCAGTTCTAAGTTTATGGGTTACGGAAAAAGTGAAATACAACTGTCATTGCTATGTGAACTATAAGTGAATATGTAATTTGATGCAATTGATCTATAAATGTTTATAGGTATAGATGGCTTTTGGATCACGTCAGGGTGCATAGAAATAGGTTGTATCCTCACATAGTCAGGGAAGTGTGGGGAAATATCAATCTTCTGGGCCTTCTGTAGAACAAGTATCGTTGAACCCACAGTTTGTAGGAAACATGGGAAAGTTCTTACGCAAATTGTAGGAGTAGCTCCTCCGGCACAGCCACCACCACCCACGCCCCATAGAACACCATTGGAGAGAATTAGAAAATTAGGAGAAGAAGATTTCAAAGTATGTGATACTGATGAGTTTTCAGTGGCAGATTATTGGTTGGAATGGATTGTAAGAGTTTTTTATCGTTTGCACTGTACGGATGAGGAGATATTAGAGTGTACAGTTTCTTTATTACATGAACAAGCTTATAGTTGCTGGGATACGAAGCAAAAATCTATTTATTAATGTAAATAAATATTCATTGTATCAAAGATGTAAGAAGGTCCAAACAAAATAATAAATAGGCACCCAAATAATATGGAAACATGCCCTTACAATGTCCAATATCCAAAATAAAATAGGACACCCACCTTTTGCTGGAAATTTGTCCTTGACATTAATCCCAAAACTCAAAATAAATTAAATAACATTAAACCTAACTAATGAGGTACCCAAAAAGTGGAAACATACCTCTTACATCTTTGAAACTAAAATAATAAACATTAAAAAAAATCAAATAAATTAAATCATTTAATCATTCACCATTAGCAAGTATAAAAACAAATCATTCATAAAAACAAAGCATTAATGAATCATCCATAAAATAATCACATCTAAGCTTTAAACTCAAATAAAGCAATAAATATATCAATTTAGGGTTAATGCTTCAAATTAGGGTTTATGCTTCAATTTAGGGTTTTTGCTGCAATTAGGGTTTATGCTTCAATTTTGGGTTTTTGCTGCAATTAGGGTTTATGCTTCAATTTAGGGTTTTTATGACGAAAATTAAGACTTTATGTTCTAGTGATGAAAAAATAGGATTTTTAGGCTTTAGGGAAAATAAGTTTAAGGTTTATAAAGAGAATTAAGATTTTTAAAAATTAGGAAAACTAGGTTTAGGTTTTGGAGAATTAAGAAAACAATTTAGGATTTTTTATAATTTGTAAAACTAATTAGGGTTTGGGAAATTTAAGAAAATAGATGAAGTCTTTTGAAAAGTAGATTAGGGTTTTAAAAAGTTGTGAAACTTCAAGAAATTAGATTAGTGTTTGAAGATTATATTTAAATTGAAACCTAAGCTACTTGATGAAATTAATCAAAAAGGAAATTTGATAATTCAGACAGTGTGATGATAGTTTGAAAGATGAAGTTGATTATTGATTTAATAAACTGAATTTAAATGAATATACCTACATTTGAAGGCTCCACAAAATTGAAGGAATTGAACCAAGTTGCTATCTGCCCAACTTTGTTTTCTGGCCAAGCTACCACCAAGACCATATTGCCTTGCCTTGCTACCTTACTGCCTCGTGAATTAGATAGTTTTGGTTTTTGATTGCTAGGGTTTTTGATCGTGCTCCTTTCTATTTTTTTTTTCATTGATGTTGTGTCTCTTATATTTATATAACACCAAACCTTAATCCTTAAAGGATTTGTCAAAACTGAGTCTCCACAAATCCATGTGTGATTAGGAAATAAATCAAGATGGTCAAAGTCTGTTTAGGACTCAGATTAGTCAAAATACATCCTAAAAATTGACATGAAACCTCATATAAATTTGACATTGATTTGTGCTAGCCAAATCGATATGAGGCAAGATTCATATCGATTTGGCCATCCCAATTGATATGAAATTGCCTCATATCGATTTGGCCTGCAAAAATTGATATGAGGCAATTGCCCATATCGATTTGGCAAGCTCAAATTGATATGGGCAATACACCATATCGATTTGACCCTACCAAATTGATATGGGCAAGCCTCATATCGATTTGGGATAACCAACTCCCAAAATAATTAATTTCGACTTAAACCAATCCAAAATAATTATTTTTTCAGCGTAGAATTTTCACAATTTTAATATAAATTCACACCAATTGAATTCTAATCTTTAAGGGATTTTAAATTTATAATGGACTAAGGTAAGCTATTTAAATTTAAGTTGGTCTAAATGTAAGGGTCTACAGTTTGTCCCCTACTTGAGCGATATGAAATTTTGATTGAAAGAGTAAAAAGCAACATGACTATTAAACTGATATAAAACAAGACTTGATTTTGGACCCGAGGTTGGATTGAATTCTAAACTAAAAAAATGGGTTCTAGACCCAAGAAAGAGTTGGGTTCTGTATCTAGAATGAGTTCTGGACTCAAAAATAATTTGGGATCTGGACTCGAATTAGTTTGGTTTCTAGACCCGAAATAAGTTCTAGACTCTAAAAAGATTTGGGCTCTAGATCAGGATTGGTTTGGGTTTTGGACCCGGAATGAGTTATGGACTAGAAAATGATTTGGGTTCTTAACCCAGATTGGTTTGGGTTCTGGACCCATAATAAGTTATGGACTCGAAAAAGATTTGGGTTTTGGACCGGGATTAGTTCAGATTCTCAACCCGAAATGAGTTTTGGACTCAAAAAAAGATTTGGTTTTTGGACTCGGATTGCTTTGGTTGGGTTCTAGACTCGAAACACCTACAAAAATTAATTGTAATTAGTAAAATATTTTTTTGTAAAAACTTTTGCTTTTTTTTTTTTACCATATATGGGTACCTATATACTCTTGATCCCTTCGTGGAAAATATTTAATGAGTACAAAAAATATTTTTTAGTGACATAAAAAATTATATACCCATAATAAATATCTATTTACTGTGTGGATGTGTGCCGTGTAATTTAATTGAAGAATTATTGGGACAGAAAGAAATTCTGAGAAACAAGTAATAATGTAAGTTAACTGTTATAATAAAAATTATTGGTTCTTATTCCTTTCTTCTTTTCTTTTCTTTCATTTCATTTATTTCTTTTCTTTTCTTTTACTTTATGCTTTTTTTTGTTTTTTATTTGCCTTAGTTTCTTTCTATATAAATCTTCTCATTTAGCTTTGCGTTTTCATTCATAGCAATCACCATTTCCTTTTCCTTTTTATTTTTTGTTTAAAATCATGAAAGTTTCTTCATCTTCAACACTTACTTGAGGCTTCATCAACACTTACTTGAGGCTTCATCAATTATCATGGCAGCTATTCAACATTCCTCAAAGTTTGGGACATGATCAAACAATGAATTACTTAGATACCTTTATAATAACAGGGTTGAGCAAGTTCCCTTGTAACCTAGGATGCATCTTCATCGCAGTTCCAGAGAAAAAATGCAGGTAAAAATCATTTTGTTGTAATTTAAATACTTATTCATAAAAATCTTATCAGTATAATTTTATTATAAATGTTATTGTGCAAGAAGATGCATGAAAACAAATATAACAAAATCATCAAATATCATTGTACAAAAGTATGCATAAAAATTGATGTCGCAAAATTTTATAAAAAGTATTCACCGGTTGGGCCTTCCTTCATTGTTCTAATTCAGTCACAATATTCACCGGTTGAACATCAATTTTTTCCATTTGCTCCTTCTTTTCAACTGGATGTGCCATCTTATATGCAAGGCTTCGATTTGAGTTATATGATCTGTCATCTTGTCTGATAATGGTATATACTTGTATGTATGCATGAAAATGTATGCTCTTACCCTTTTTCTTGTTCTGGCTCATAGTAGATGCTCAAATAACATAATAAAAAATTACAGGAAGAGTTTTTTATTTCGAAGGTATGAGGGATTCACATGCTTCTCCTTGAAGAACGCCCCAGAAGGATGACCATGGTGCACTCCTACATTTTCAAGTGATGACTATTATAGAGCTGTCTCCCAGGGTAAAAGAGGTTCAGGTACTTCCTCTTCGGGTGAACTTGGGACTGATGATATGCCACCTCCTCCAACATGCGATGACTTTTTCAGGGCTTTGTTTGATTATGGACCACCTCTGTCTTCATAATTATGTGTCTTGTATTATATTGCAAAAATAATACTGTTATAAATAAAATTTTCTTTTTTTGTTTGACTTTTTAATCAACTTTTTTTAAGATAATTTGACTTTTATTTTACATATTGTAGACCCTTAATTTTGACCCAATCCAGTCCAATAAGTTTATTTAGTCCAAAATGATTTTTGTTGTCTAATTGGTCCAAAATAATTTTTGTTAAATAATTTTTGCTTTAGTATCTAATTTTTATTAATAAAAATAAAAATAAACAAATAAAAATCAAAAAATAAAAATACAAAAAATCGGAATCAGAAAAATCGGCAGCAAAAAAATAGTCGCACGGGCCCGTGGGCAATTTCGCCCGCAGGAAATTCCTGCGGGTGAAATCACTGTGCTATTTCGCCCGCAGGAAAATCCTGCAGGCAAAATAGCTCGCCCGCAGGCCCACCGACCTCGCCACTGCCGCAGTTTTCTGCGGCAGAATTTTTTCGCCAGCGTATTTTTTCCTGCGGTAATTTTTTCGGCAGCGCAAATTTTCCAACGCAAATTTTTTGAAACCTAATCCAATTAGGTTTTAGTTTTTTTTTTATTAATATTACTTGCCTTAACAAATTAGGATTAAACTACATCAAACCCTTATAAATAAGGACCAAAGGCAACCAAAATGAGGGTGGGAAAAAATTGGCAGTAGCTTGGAAAATTGAAAACAAAATCAAGGAAGGAAAAGTAATAATTCAATTCAATTGATTTTTAAAGGAGCAGCAGCACGATTTAAAGAATTCAAAGGCAAAAAAGGCTTGTCTTTGGAGCTAGTTCATCCAAGAAGAATTGTTTTTGGAGGAATCATCAAAAGAAGGTATGTGTTAATTGATTTTCTTTACACAGTAGCTAAAACTAGGATTTTTGTGTTTTTCAAAAGTTAAAATCTTAGAACTTTAATTTAGTTTTCCAAAGTTAAAAACACTAAAACCTTACTTTATTTTCCAAAAAGACTTAAAATTGTTATTTTTTCTTCTTCAAAAACCTTAAAACTCTAATTGAACATATTCTTCAACAAAACCAAAATTTGATTTTGTTTCTTTCAAAATTTTAAACTAGGTTCTATTTCATTCAAAAAGCCTTAAAAACATCTTTTCTACTTATAAAAACTTCAATCCGTTTGTTTAAATTCATAAAACTTCATAAAATTATCAAATTGATTTCTAAAACCCTAATTCAAATCTTTTACCCGAGACCCTAATTCTAAAACACTAAAACCTTAATTCAACTTTTAAACCTAAAATAGTAAACCCTAACCCATTTAAAACCTTAAACCCTAATTTTTTCTAAGCTCTAACCCACTAAAACATTAAAAACCATAATAACACAAATGTTCTAAAATTACATAGTAGCTTGAAATCACCATTTAAAACCACAAATCAAAACAATTTTAAAGTGTCTAAAACCCTAGTTTCATGATTTCATCATTCAAACCTTAATTTGGTTAATCAAAGTGTCTTACCAACTTTTTAAAAACATAAAATCTTTAAATCTATTTTAATTCCATAAAAGTCACAGTAGCTTAAATTCATGAAATTTCCAAAACCTTAACACATGAGATAAAGAACCCTAAATGGAAATAGTAGCTATAATTTGGACTTTTTATTTGCTTTATTCAATTCTATATTTCATTATGCTTTGATTTATTTTATATGCTTTAATTTATTTAAATTTCAATACTCGATTTATTTAATTTATCATGGATGGATGTTTATTTTATATTTTGATTAATAGCTTTGATGAATGACTTATTTATTATGAATGGTTATTTACTTTTATCAATTAATTTAGATTTCCAAAAGTTATAAGAGGTATGTTTTCACTTGGTGGGTACCTCATTAATTAAACATCATGAAATTTAATTTGTTTTTTTATTTTAGAACCTATGTAAAGGGTATGTTTCTACCTTTTGGTGGGTGTCCTATCTAGGCATATGATGTAAGGACATGTTTCCGTCCTTGGATGGGTGTCCATTTATTTGCTTTGTTTGGACGTTGCTTTGATTTTAATATAATGATGCTTTCTTTTATTTATTGTGTTTAATATGGATAATGTTGTTAAATTTAAGAATTTTATAAAATTAAGACCTGTAAAGGAGGTCGGTTCCAATGAACCGGGCATTGTGGGGGTGCTGGGCCATTTCTCACCTTCCCCACACATACCCAACTTTCCGAACCCATTAGGGGGTTGGGGATTCCTTAGGAATTTAGTCATCCACCCCTTTCTTTTTTCTCGGCCCGTCCGGGTGGCGACTCCATTTTCTCCGGACTTAGGTCCGTGTTCTCTAAGGCCCCGAGCCTAAATAGTGCCGAAGTCGCAAGAACCATTCCACCGGGAGTGGGGGCGAAAATCCCCACTCACAGTGGTGACTCCACTAGGGATAAGAGAAGTTGATTCCGTTGGTCTTTATATTATTCTATTCTTTCTTATAATGATATTATCCATTCCATCATCTTAGATTGCATCGTGTGCGTGAGTTAGGATGCCCGTGTTATCCGTGTTATGTTATGAAAGGGATACCATACTTTCACTCAAGGTATGGAGATCAAGCATGGCATAACCACTCATAGCCTCATACCATTTGGTATATACTTGCTATGGGAACCTAAGCCTTTTAACCCAAAGACTAAAGCTCATGTAATTGGCCTAGTTACTTTCCTTAGGTTTTACCCTAAATGCATGTTGTTTGACTATGGTTAACTTATCTTAGTCTAAATCATGGCTTATTTGGTTTGTTCTTTTTCTAATATGACCTAAGTATATTGTATGCTCAAAATAAATTTTTCTTTAAAATCCAAAAGACCAAAGCTATTTTTCAAAACTTTTTAAAATGGTCTTTGGACATAAGACTTTTCTAAAAACAAATCAAAAATTCTTTGGCCCATGGCCCAAATACTAAGCCCAAAATCCATTTTTCTAAAATCTTTTACAATGGGCTTAGAAACAAAACTATTTTCACCCAATATTTTCTCACAAAGAGCTTGCAAAAATATTTAGGTCAATTATGAAATACCAAAAATCAATTGTGGGCCTAGTTTACACTAGGAATAAATTAACTATGGGCTTGTTTTTGGCATGAACCACTAGTTACCTCTTTTCAAGTGAGAAATCTATTTATAATAAGCCTCTTAATTTCATTTTAATCCAATATGGCATAAAAGCTACTTTAGTTGGTTGAATGGATTAAAACCTAATTAATGGGAATTATCATGGATTGATTTCCATTTTTGAAAATATAACTATTGGTTGAAACGTCCGAGGGAATTATTCGAAAGCAAGGTACCCCATGTTGGTATTTTGTTAACCATATACCTAGCAAAAGAGACTCGCCACTCATGTGTGGATGTTATAAGGTTGGAAGGAACGTCCTATTTATCCTTATTTATTGTTGGTGCATACATGCATACATGCATACATTTGCATCTCATCTCATTGATCCTCTCTGGCTCACAGCCCTGGATTACGATAGTTCAAAAGCTTACAATCTGACCTATGCCAGAGACGAGATATCTAGCAATGACTCAATCACTTGCTCACCAAGAACAATGGAGCCCGAACAAATTCAAAGAATGGTGGATGAAGCCCTCAATGCCAAGATGGAAGAAATAAAAGAGGCCCTGGCTGAGACCATGAGGAACCAATTGACTGCAATCTTAGAGAAACATGCCGAGGCTTCTGCTAGCACTAAGAAGCCAAAGGACAAAGGGAAGACGAAAGTTAATGAAGTGGTTATGATGATGAGAAGGTGATCATTGATGATGATGATTGGGCTCAATACTACCAAGATCTTCAAGATAAAAAGGAGCCAAAGGTTGTTGAGAAGGCAACTATTGAAAAGACTGAGACATCTGATATTGAAAAGATGATTGCTGATTTAGAAAAGAAACTTGAGAAAAAGCTAAAAACTGAAGAAATGTCCAAAGTTGACAAATTATTTGAGCTAGATGAAGAGGTCCCATACAAGTTCAAGATGCCATCTTTTGCAAAGTATAATGGCACTGTAAATCCTCATCTCCATGTGAAGCAGTATATCACTGCCATGCAATCTACCCGATCTACTAAGGCTCAAACTCTAAGGTACTTCATGCTCTCATTGGATCCTGCTGTCCAAAATTGGTTCAATACCTTAGATGATGGAACACAAAAGAGTTGGGATCTACTTTACAAAGCCTTCATCCAACAATATGGATACAATGTTGAAATGGAAGTTACCTTAATGGAAGTTGAGTCCATTAGGCAATGACCAAATGAAAATTTTGTAGATTATGTCAAGAGATGGAGAAACAAGGCAGCTTTACTCAAGAAGAGGCCCGATGAATCCAATCAAATAAGGATGATTGTGAGAGGGGTGTTGCCTAATCTTCATGAGAGGATGTCTCATACACTCATACGTGATTTCAAAGATCTTCTCCAAGCTGCTCTACAAATTGAAGAGTGGGAAAGGGAGAAGAATAGCTTTTCATTAAAAAGGAATGAGAAAGGGAATTACCAATCGTGCAATCAAAGCACACAAAAAGAAGTTGATGTTAATGCCGCTAGTGAAAGAGGAATGAGGCAGTTTTTAGATCTGAGGAAGCCACTGTCTTGGGTTCTCAATAAGCTATAAAGGAAGGGATTGTTACAACCCTTGACTCCTCGTCCTTTGCCTAATCCTCTTCCACCTAACTTTGATAATAATGCATTTTGCCAATTCCATCAAAGGCCTGGACACGAAACGGACAATTGCATGAAGTTGAGGCATGAGATCCAGAATTTAATTGATAATGGCAAGTTGCCCAAGCCGGACAAGCCCAACACCAAAGATAATCCATTTCCAAGGTTCAACAGAGTGCCACCACCAGCAACCTTTATGGTGGGAAAAGGATTGGAAGAAGATTTTGTTTTATCCTCTTTTAAAGATGGGAATGTTGAAGATGTGAAAGGAAAAGAAGCCTAACTCAATGAACTTTCCTTAGCTTGAATGTTGCTTTTCAATCTTACTTTATTTAATATTTTGGAACTATCGTGTTTTTCAAATTTAAATTTGTTTGAATAAATTACTTTCATCATAAATTTTTGTTGGTCTTTGTTCATTTTAGTGCTCAACCAATGAGGAATCTATCTTGATAATTCATAAATTTATCTATGCATCATGACTCGAATGACTTTACTAGATGAGGGAATTACTCTATAGCATTGAGTCATGTATGCTTACATAGAGAGGGCTCCTGCATAATTACCTTTGTCTAGGTCTTAGTCAGTCTTAGAACATGCTTTGACAAGCTTTCGAGGAGAAATTGAACTCTACTTATTTAAGAGAGAAATGATCTAGGCATTGTTTGGTTAGCCAACAACTAGTAACTACCTTGTTAAATATCAATCCCTAGTTGTCCCTTTGAGCCTTCATAAAATTTTAGCTTTCTTTTCATTGGCTTACAAACCTCAATAACCTACCCTTATGATTACTAAGATGAATAGGCAAGAAGATCAAAGAAAGCAATGATTAGTCAAGATCATGAGGATAGTTGAAGTTTCAAGACCATGAAGATAGTTGAAGTTCTCAAGACCATAAGGGTAGTTGATGTTTTCAAGACCATAAGGATAGTTGATGTTCTCAAAACCTTAAGGGTAGTTGAAGTTCCCTTAGTGTCTCCAATATATCAAAACAACATCAACATTAGAGTAACAAATGATTTATCCCTATTAAAGAAGATTTATGTTACTCCACTCATCCATTATTGGAAGCCCAAGTTGGTACAAACAAGACAACTATGTTTGAGCTAGAACCAAAAAAGGAAAAAAGAAAAAAGAGAATAGAAAAAGAAAAGAAGGAATAAAAAAGAATAAAAAAAAAGAAGATAAAACCTAAAAAGGCGATTTATAAAGCCAACTGAGTTATCTTTTACCTAAAGCAGCAAAAGGCTTCCATTTGGTTCATAAAGACATTTTTACTTGAATTGGCCCAACGCAACCAAAGATTCAATCAAAATTGGAGAAAAGGAGGGAGACCATCCAGTTCTTGAAAGTTTTGTACTTGATAGTCCAACAAGAAAGAAGGATAAAAATAATAAAATGCTCAAAGAAAGGGAAGATTAAGGAAAACAAAGAGAAAGAAAAGGGAAGAGTAAGGGAAATAAAGAAAAGGGAGAAGAAGAAGGGAAACAAATTTGGGTACTAAACTTTTTGCAAGGGCAAAGACTGTCCCTATCAAGATCCAGATTAATGCCAAGAAGATATAGAAGGAATTTGGAGTCTAGCAAGGTTGCCTCCAAGCTGTATAAAGTTCCAACAAGAAATTTGTAGCATGAGGGTTTGTCCATTGTGTCACACCAGCTCCAATATCAAAATGGCCTCCACTTTAACCCATGTCCCTTATAGACCCCATTTCAATCCTATCAAAGATTTATTGATCTCTCTTGGTAGATAGAGTCTATTAGTGGAGATAGTTTGGATAAGCATGCATATGAGATAGACAATATTCAAACTCAAATGAGACCTTTGGCCAAGCAATGTGTATGTGCCTATCTGAAGTGCAACAATTCTTGCTTAAATAGAATTGATTCCCGAGTTTAGTACGGTAACTAGGGTTGTCACGTTATAGATATGTTAATTTATCAAGTCCTGAGGTACATTGACATTAATTTGGCAAAGCCAACATTTGTTTTCAAAATCAAAATTCAAAATTCAAAAAAAAAAAGAGTGTTTTTTCATACAAAGCCTTCAAGTTATGGGAAGTATGTTGAACCTCCAAAGGACATATTAGGCAAAGGAAATGATTATTGGCAAGCTGCCAATAGACATGCTGAAACATAATTTGAAATGGATGCATCCCTGACTCTACCATCAGGGGTCTCTACCACTCATGTTCTCAACATATAGAAGAAAAAAGCCACAAATGCAAAGCTTTCGATCATTCCAATGCAAGACTTGAACAAGGGTCAAAACGGAACCAATGAGAACACTTTTGCTAATCACCTCGGTCTGTGAGTCGATGGAACAACTATAAGTATTATTCATGCATATCATGCATACATGATCATATCACATCGTACTTTCTTATCTTGTATTGTCTATTCTTTATCAAAGTGAACAGCAAACACTCTGTGAAGTGAAGAATCAAAAGAAGATATCAAATCAGGGGGGCATAGGAAACCCATTGCTTGAGAAAGCTCCAGTAATCTTGCAAAGAGAAGAAATGCATGCTTATACGAAGAACAAGACGGTAAAAACATCAATCAAAGCTTGTATGGATAAAATCTTTGGTTTGAGCCTACACAGGGGGCAAAGTTTCTCCTTTTCAATTTTTTGAGTTTATATACCAAATATTTTTAAACTCACTTACAAATATTTTGCCACACAGGGGGGCAAGGAGAGGATATAAGGTCCAATTAAAAATAGCTAAATCTTTGCAAAAAGGAAGAGCAAAAGAATGGAACTTTAGAACTCTCAAAAGAATGAAGATGCAAAAGACAAAAGACCAATCCAGCTAAAAGAGCTGAAGCCAGGGTAAAGACCCAACTTCCAATGGATAGAGACCCATGTTTTAAGAGTAAAGACCAAATCTCAAAGGATGAAGATCCATTTGCAATGGTGAAGACCCGATGTCAAAAGATGAAAATTCATTTTCAAGGATGAAGATCCGATCTCAAAGGATGAAGATCCATTTTGAGGGTGGAAAACCACAATGCATGGAATAACCGGAGCAGTCAGATTTCTCAAATTATAAAAGGTCAGTCAAACTCAATCTCAAGTCCAAGCACCTATTCTCGGGTCCAAGCATCCATTCTCGGGTCCAAGTACCCAAATCAAATCAATCTCGGGTCCAAAAACCCAAATTCAAATTAGCCTCGGGTCCAAGTACCCAATCTCGGGTCAAAGTACCTAATCTCGGGTCCAAGTACCCAAAATCAATTCAAGCTCGGGTCCAAGTACCTAAGCTCGGGTCCAAGTACCCAATCTTGGGTCCAAGTACCCAAATCAAATCAATCTCGGGTCCAAGTACCCAATCCCAGGTCCAAGTACCCAAAATCAATTCAAGCTTTGGTCCAAGTACTCAATCCCGGGTCCAAGTACCCAATCTCGGGTCCAAGTACCCAAAATCAATTCAAGCTTGGGTCCAAGTACCCAATCTTGGGTCCAAGTACCCAAAACAAGTCGCCATCTCAAAAAATTAAGTCTTTTTGCTTTTCACTCTATTTCACTAAGGTTTCAGATCATTCAAGCAGAGGGCAAACTGTAGACCCTTAATTTTTGACCCAATCCGATCTAATATGTTTTATTTAGCCCAAAATAATTTTTGTTGTCTAATTGGTCCAAAATAATTTTAATTAAGTAATTTTTATCTTAGTATCTAATTTTTATTAATAAAAAATGAAAATAAACAAATAAAAATAAAAAAATAAAAAAAAAATCAGAGTCGAAAAAAAATCGGCAGCGAAAAGCAGTCGTGCGGGCCCGTGGACGTTTTGCCTGCAGGAATTTCCTGCGGGCGGCACGCCCGTAGGCCCAGCATTTCACCCGCAGGCCTGCGGGCGAAATAACTTCCTACGGGGCGAGTTATTTTGCCCGCAGGAAATTCCTGCGGGCAAAATAACTCGCCCCGTAGGAAGTTATTTCGCCCGCAGGCCTGCGGGTGAAATGCTGGGCCTGCGAAATAACTTCCCGCAGGAATTTCCTGCGGGCTGGTACGCCCACTGGCCCCAGCCACGGGCCCGCTCCCACAGTTTTAGCCAGCGCAAAATTTTTCAGCGCAATTTTTTTGAAACCTAATCCAATTAGGTTTTAATTTTTATTAATATTACTTACCTTATTTAATTAGGAGTAAATAACCTTAAACCACTATAAATAAGGACCAAAGGCATTGAAATTAAGGGTGGCCGAGAGAGAGGAAATCCAAATGAAGTTTGGAAAGTTTGAAACAAAATCAAGGAAGGAAAAGAAGAAATTCAATTTAAATCTTTTCTGGACAGTAGCATCATGAAAAAGGATTCCAAAGGCAAAAAAAGGCTTATCTTTGGAGCTAGTTCATCCAAGAAGAAGCAATTTTGGAGCAACTTACAAAAGAAGGTATGAAATTCGAAATTCTATTTTTTTTTTTACACAGTAGCTAAAACTAGGATTTTTTGTGTTTTTCAAAAGTTAAAATCTTAGAACTTTAATTTAGTTTTCCAAAATTAAAACACTAAAACGTGGCCTTATTTTCTAAAAAGACTTAAAATTGTTATTTTTTCTTCTTAAAGACCTTAAAACACTAATTGAACATATTTTTCAACAAAACCAAAATCAAATTCTGTTTCTTTTAAGATTTTAAAGTAGGTTCTATTTCATTTAAAAAGCCTTAAAAAACATCTTTTCTACTTATAAAAACTTTAATCCTTTTGTTTAAATTCATAAAACTTCATAAAATATCAAATTGATTTCTAAAACCCTAAAAATTCTTCATTACCCGAGACCCAAATTTCAAAACCCTAAAATCCAAAATTTAACTTTTAAACCTAAAATAATGAACCCTAATCCTTTTAAAACCTTAAACCCTAATTTTTATGAACCCTAATCCTTTTAAAACATTGAAAAACATAAAAACATAAAAACTCAAAAATTACACAGTAGCTTAAAATTCAATAACCAAAAATCACCAATTAAAGTATTTTAAGGTATTTAAAACCCTAGTTTCATGATTTCATCATTCAAACCTTAATTTGGTTAATCAAAGAGTCTTACCAACCTTTTAAAACATAAAACCCTAATTTATTTTAATTCCATAAAAAGTCACAGTAGCTATAATTGAACTTTTATTTGCTTTATTCAATTCCATATTTACTTATACCTTGATTTATCTCTTCTACTTTAATCTATTTAATTTCAATACTTGATTTATTTAATTTATCATGGATGGATGTTTATTTTATTGATATTTAAATACTTTTGATGAATGATTTATTTATGATGAATGATTATTTACTTTTATCAATCAATTTAGATTTCCAAAAGTTGTAAGAGGTATGTTTCCACTTGGTGGGTACCTCACTAGTTAAACATCATGTAATTTAATTTGCTTTTCTATTTTAGAACTTATGTAAAGGGCATATTTCTACCTTTTGGTGGGTGTCCTATCTAGGCATGTGATGTAAGGACATGTTTCCATCCTTGGATGGGTGTCCATTTATTTGTTTTGTTTTGTTTGGACATTGCTTTGATTTTAATATAATGATGCTTTCTTTTTATTTTGTGTAGTATGGATAATGTTATTATACTTAAGAATTTTATAATATTAAAACCTGTAAAGGAGGCCGGTTCCAATGAACCGGGCGTTGTGGGGGTGCTGGGCCATTTCTCACCTTCCCCACACGTACCCAACTTTCCGAACCCATTAAGGGGTTGGGGATTCCTTAGGAATCGAGTCATGCACCCCTTTCTTTTTCCCGGTTCGTCCGGATGGCGACTCCATTTTCTCTGGACTTAGGTGCGTGTTCTCTAAGGCCCCGAGCTTAAACAATGCCGAAGTCGCAAGAACCATTCCACCGGGAGTGGGGGCAAAAATCCCCGCTCACAGGCAGTAACGAAAAAATATGAAAAAAAGAGGATTACAGTAAAGAGGAAAATTGTATATTTTTCATTATTGTACAATGTTTTACAATTGCTACAATATTTACATATCACTAAGAGGGTGGTGGTAGGTCACCAAATAAAGACTTGAAAAAGTCGTCGCCTATTGGAGAAGGGGGCAAATTATCCATCCCGGGATCACCTGAAGCAGAAGCACTAAAATCCCTATTGCCTTGAAGTTCTGATTTGTCATAGTCTTCATCAGAAGTAGACGAAAGGATCTCATGGTCATCAGTCTGGGCCTCTTGATGAAGAAGCACCGGGATCCCTCATTCCTTGAAATCAAAAGTCACAGAAATTTTGTTCGGATTGATGATATAAACTTTCAAAATAAGAAGCCTGCTGACGACTTACAACCAACTCTTCTTGAAGTTTCCTTTCCTGTTCTTCAAGCGTCTGCTGTGAGCCAAGAAGGATAAAAGGTAAGAGCATACATAATCATGCATACATATAGCATAAACTTTTATGAAATGAGGAACGTACCAGGTAGTTCACAACGATACCCTGCGGATGAGATGGCGTATCCGGCAGGCTGGAATGAGCAAACGAAAGGGCAGTGAAAGAAGGTCCAGCCTCGTGATCAAACGAGCCAACAACCTGCAACAATCATTAAAGAATCAAAGGAAGGAAAAGCAGTTGCAAGGAAAAAGTGGTTAAAGTGGAAGAGCATGAATCAAGCAAGACATGGCCAAGCCAAATCGAGCTTAGCCGTGTCACCTCAAAAGAAATTTTTGCAGAATATGACACAGGCAGGCGACATGGCTAAGCCACTGGCCGTGTCTCACCTAAAGGACAAAGTCAAGAAGGACCAAGCAAACAAAGAAAAGAAACAGTAGGTGACACTGGCAAGCAACACGGCCAAGCCACTGGTCGTGTCCCATCCTAAGCAAAGAACAAAGAAGAATCAAAGAAAAGACACAGAAGCTGATATACCCAGGAGACATGGCCAAGCCACTGGCCGTGTCACTCCTGTAATATCCTCACATATGCCCTAGAAGTTTTGAATGTTGTTGTTGTTGTTGTTGTTGTTGTTGTTGTTGTTTTAAAAATTGGATTGAATGTAGGTGTCAATTTGCAAGAGAAAAGAAATTAAAGGAAAGTGTATATGTTGATTATATTGTAATATATATAACATATAAGTTGGTCAAAAGAAGAGTCAAGGGGGAAGAGATATTTATCTTGTTGAGTATGAAATTACCTAAATGGGCTTATAAGTTAAAAGAGAGTTAGAACAAATGGTTAAGGGCATTAAGGTAATTTTCTTTTGGAAATCTCTTGGTGGAGATTTAAAGAAGAAGAGGAAGTTGACTTTATTTCTTTTTTTTTTCTTCTCTTTTCCTTAGTGGTGGCCGGCTCTCCAAAACCAAAGAACAAGAGTTGATTTTTGTTGTTCCAAAATCAAGATTGAAGAGAGAATCAAGGGATCAAGTTGGAGATTTGTGGAATTCAACAACTTTGGTAAGTTCTTTTCTTTGATTTCTTTTATTCTTTTGAAGTGGTATTTGAAGTGAATTAGGGTTTGTTGATTTGATGATGAGAGGTGTTTGTGATGTGTTTTCAAGTGTTAAATTTGGTTTTAAGTTAAGAGGTTAAATAGGTGTTGTTGTTTGAAGTGGTGGATGTTGATTTTGAAAGATTATGAATGATGTTGGATTTAGTGTTTTGAAGTGGTTGTGTTTAAATGTAATGTTAATGTGTTGTTAAAGTGATTATTGTGATGATTGTGTAAGATATGTGTTTATGTTATTGATTGTATCCATTTGAATGAGATTAATGTTGTGCAAAAAGTGTGTAAATGCAATTGAAAGAGTGTTGGCTTTGGTTAGGGTGTTGTTCATGAGTGACACGGCCAAAAGCAAGGAGAGACACGGCCAAGTCATGGAAATTTTGGACGTGTTGGGTTGATTTTTGAGAGACACGGCTGTGTCCCATGCCAGTGTCTGTCACTGCCAAAATTAAGTTGAGAGACACGGCCACAAGCTTGGCCGTGTCCCTCAAGTGTGCTGCCCGTGTCCCTCAAATGTGTTAGTTAATGTTTTTGTTCTTTGCTCTTCATGCAATGTTGTGATTTTTTTTAGGGTCTCTTTGCACCTATACATGAAAATGAACATTCTAAATACCCTTAAAACAATAATGATTCAATCAAAGGCATATGGAAGATTATAAATCTATAAACAATGTTATGTTATATACATTGTGAATGGTAATGTGATTCATGAATAATGTACCTTGAAATGTTATAGCAATGATGCTATATGTATAAAATGAGTTGAGATATAATTGTGATATGAAGCCATTGTGATTGGCTATGATGATGAGAATTGAGAATGGAAAAGATAACTAAATAATAAATGAATTGTGTGGCTAATGTGTTATTCCATTTTCAGAGTTTGTTGTTGGTGGCATGCCTAATAAGTGTAATAATCTCTTGAAGTTAGGTTGGATTGAATCCTTGAAGCCTAATTGAGATTTTACCACCCTTGAAGCTAGGTTGGGTTGGTTCTTGAAGCCAAGTTGGGTTGATACTTAGCATGCTTTGTTCCCCTTGAAGCTTGGTTGAACCTAATCCTTGAAGCCTAGTTGGGTATATGATATTGATAAATGTGATAACAAAACCAAAACATTAACTCTGAAAATTGAATGGCATATTAGTATGTTTTGGGCCCATGCTTGTCTTTGTTTAATGTGACTCATAAATGGTAACATAATTGATAAATGAGGTATATGATATTGAGAAATGTGATATGTTCATATATTGTGGTTTATGGAATGTAAAAGTATGTTGTTAGCTTTACATCTATGATGTTATTCTTTTTAATAAGGTGTGTGGCATTGCATTGCACTAAAGCATAATATTAGCATTATTTGTCTTACTAAGTCGTTGGCTTAGCACGATAGTGTCGATAGCGCAGGTGATAGAGTAGAACCCGAGCGCTCTTCGAGACTGAGTGAGAGTAGACATTGAAGAGTTGATTTTGGGACTTAAAGATCAGAGAAAGCTGCCAATCATGTATAACTCTTTTAATATTTTGTAAAGTATTGTTTATAATGTAAATATATGTATATTTGTAAATATTTTCTATATTCTGCTGCGTATTAAGTAAAGGTATATATATATCTATTTGTTTTATATTACAAGTTAATGACTTATTTTCTATAATGTATAATGAGAAAGATTATAGTATCTTTTAAAATGTTTTGAATGTTAATAAAATCCGTAGCATCCCAATGTTCAGTGCACGTATATTACATTGTGGTGTTTGTAGTGCGCATGTATTGGATGTGGGGGTGTTACAATTGTTTTGGTATCAGAGCCTAGGTTTGAGATTCTCAACCTAGGTAAAATGTAAGAAAAAGAATATTTTTACCTAAAAAGTGAATTTTTGAATAACATACATGTGTGGGATTGGTAGTCTCTGATCTTTAATAAGATGTATTCTGCTGTGTTTGTAGAAATAGGTTGTGATGGATTCTCATTTGCGTTAGTCAGTTGAGGGTAGTGAGGAGAGTGTAGCTCCGGAGGATAGAGCTAGAGTTGATAGTGCTGAGGAGGCACTTGCCTCGGTGTCGGGGAGATCAGTTGGTGAGGAGGTTCCGCCAGTTTGGCTTAGGCATGTGGTAGAGGCTTTGAGGCAACCACCAGTGCAACCACAGCCACCACCCCCTCAGCCTTTAGTATCAGTGAGGCACTATGACAAACTAAGGAAGTATGGGGCAGAGGATTTCTTAGGCACTGTTGATCCAGCTGTAGCAGAGCAGTGGCTTGATAAAATACAGAGAATCTTCATTCAGCTGCAAGCCACCCCTGAGGAAAAATTTGATTATGCCAGATCATTGCTACAGAAGGACGCATATGATTGGTGGAAGACAGTGCCACATGCTATGGATGATCCACCAACCTTGTCCTATGCTGATTTCTTGAGAGAGTTTGAATTGAAGTATACTCTGAGGGAGTATAAGGATATGAAGAAGATGGAGTTTTTGAGCTTAAAGCAAGACAGTTGGACCGTAACAGAATATGAAGTTGAATTTATCCGGTTGAGCTAGTATGCTGGGGGCATTATATCTGATGAGATAGATAGATGCAGGAGATTTGAGGAGGGATTGAGGCCCTCTATCATGTGTTTGGTGGCTGGATCTAGATATCATGATTTTTCCCAGCTTGTGGCAGCAGCTCGGAGTGTGGATAGAGCTCAAGTTATTGCAGCTGCTTCAGAGGAAGAGGTCAGGGTTAGGAGACCCCAGTTCGAGGCAAGGTCTTCAACTGCTAAAAGAGGTAAAGGAAGTTTTGTTCCTCGGGTTAGTAGGAGTTAGAGACGAGCGGGTAGGTCAGTGCAGTTTCAGAGGCAGAGATTTAGACCTACAGTGTCAGTGGCGAGTGCTCCGACCCCAGTGACTCAGAGATCCACTCTACCCATCTGCATTCATTGTGGTAGGCCACATGGTGGTCCTTGTTGGAAACTGGTGTAGCAGGGGTATGCTTCAGATGTGGATCACTAGGTCACTTTGTTAGGGATTGTCCTGAGAGGCAAGAGCAGATGTCAGTTGATTCTGTAGCATCTCGACCTAGTGTGAGGGGAGGTCGAGGAGGCAGGGGTGTCAGCAGAGGAGGTAGATCTGGGTTCAGTTCTAGAGGAGATTCTTCATTCAGGGAGAGTAGACCAGAGGAGGTTGGATCTTCCCAGAGGATATATGTTATGCAGAGGCAGCCAGATGCTTCGGCAGCCATAGCTGGTACTTTCTTCTTATTTGATACTTCAATACTTGCTTTGATTGATCCGGGATCCACACATTCATATATTAGTGCATCTGTTTTGCCTGTGTCTGATATGCATGCTGAATCCCTAGGATTTGATGTATTGGTAACAAATCCTTGAGGGCATAGTGTGATTGTTAGTAAAGTGCATCGAGATAGTGTAGTAATGGTGCAAGGTGAGGAGTTTCTTGGAGATCTTATTGAGATGCCTTTTAAGGAATATGATGTGATCCTAGGCATGGACTGGTTATCTAGACATGGAGTTGTGGTAGACTGTAAAAAGAAAATTGTTTCTTTGAGAACTGGTGATGGTAGAGAGGTGATAGTATCTAATGAGCAAGGACAGCTAGCATCTTTGTTTGTTTCAGCTGTTGCAGCCAGGAGGTTGATTAGGAAGGGGTGTGATGCCTATCTTGCTCATGTGGTAGATACTAGAGTAACAGGTTCTCAAATTGATAGCATTGCCACAGTTGCAGAGTTTCCAGATGTGTTTCCAGAGGAGTTGCCAGGGTTGCCTCCTGAGAGAGAGGTGGAGTTTGGTATTGAATCATTGCCTGGTACCACTCCTATCTCTATTACTCCTTACATAATGGCACCTACTGAACTGAGAGAATTGAAAGTGCAATTACAGGAGTTGGTGGATAAAGGGTTTATTCGCCCTAGTGTCTCACCTTGGGGAGCTCCTGTTTTATTTGTGAAGAAGAAAGATGGTACTATGAGATTGTGTATCTATTATAGGCAATTGAACAAGGTGACCATTAAAAATAAATATCCTTTGCCTAGAATCGATGATCTCTTTGATCAATTGAAGGGTGCAGCTGTGTTTTCAAAAATTGATTTGAGATCAGGGTACCATCAGTTGAGGGTCAGAGCTGATGATATTCCTAAGACAGCTTTTCGGACCAGGTATGGGCATTATGAATTTCTAGTTATGCCTTTTGGTCTGACGAATGCACCTACAGCTTTTATGGACTTGATGAATAGGGTGTTTAGGCCCTATCTGGCTGCCTCTGGTGTATTCGCGTAATGAGGAGGAACATGATAAGCATCTACGGATTGTGTTGCAAATTCTGAGAGAGAAGAAATTGTTTGCTAAACTGTCGAAGTGTGAGTTTTGGCTTGACCAAGTAACTTTTCTCGGTCATATAGTTTCAGCACAGGGTATTAGAGTTGATCCGAGTAAAGTTGAAGCTATTTTGAATTGGAGTCCACCAAAGTCAGTGACTGAAGTTAGAAGTTTTCTGGGTTTGGCAGGCTATTACCGACGGTTTGTGAAATGATTTTCTTTGATAGCTACTCCACTCACCAGATTGCTTTGAAAGGGAGTTAGATTTGTGTGGACAGATCAGTGTCAGGGTAGCTTTGAACAGTTGAGAGAAATGTTGACTCAAGCGCCTATTCTTACTTTACCTGTAGAAGGCAAACCATATGTGATCTACAGTGATGCTTCACATAGTGGTTTGGGTTGTGTTCTGATGCAAGAAGGTAAAGTTATAGCTTATGCTTCTAGACAGTTGAAACCGCATGAGCTTAATTATCCGACCCATGATTTGGAGCTAGCAGCCATTGTGTTTGCATTGAAGATTTGGCGACACTATTTGTTTGGAGAGAAATGTTTCATATACACTGATCATAAAAGTTTGAAATATTTGGGTGTCCAAAAAGAGCTTAATCTTCGGCAAAGGAGATGGTTGGAGTTGATTAAAGACTATGACTGTTTGATTGATTATCATCCAGGTAAAGCAAATGTTGTTGCTGATGCCTTGAGTCGGAAGTCTTTGGCAGGTTTGACTGTTTATTCGCTCTCGTTGCTTGTTGAGTTGAGAGCATTGCATGCCAGTTTTGTATCTTGTGATGATGGTGCATTGTTGGCACAGTTGCAATTGAAACCAGTTTTGTTGGATCAGATTAAAGAGGCTCAGTTGACTGATGAGAAGATTCAAAAGATTGTTTCAGATTGCCAGAATGGAAAGGGTAGAGATTTTATTGTTAGAAATGATGGGAGTCTCTGGTTTAAGAACAGATTGTGTGCACCCGATGATGCTAATTTGAAAAGGATCATTTTGGAAGAAGCACATCAGTCAGTGTTTGCTATGCATTCGGGCAATACAAAGATGTATCATGATTTGACACAGCATTACTGGTGGTTTGGTTTGAAGAGAGACATTGCTGAGTTTGTATCTAAATGTTTCACCTGTCAAAAAGTTAAAGCAGAGCATCAAGTTCCAACTGGGTTGCTTCAACCATTATCAGTGCCTGAATGGAAGTGGGAAAGAGTGACAATGGATTTTGTGTCTGGTTTGCCATTGACACAAAGGAAGTATGATGCTATATGGGTGATTGTTGATAGATTGACTAAGACAGCTCATTTTCTTCTTGTTTGGATGGATTACTCTTTAGAGAGATTAGCTGAGCTGTATATCCATGAGATTGTAAAGTTGTATGGTGTCCCAATTTCTTTAGTGTCTGATCGAGATCCCCGGTTTACTTCAAGATTTTGGAAGAGTTTGCATGGTGCTTTGGGTTCTCGATTACATTTCAGTACGGCTTTCCATCCGCAGACAGATGAGCAGTCAGAGAGGGTGATACAGATTATCGAGGACATGTTGAGAAGCTGTGTTATTGATTTCTCTGGAAGTTGGGACAGATTTCTACCACTTGTGGAGTTTGCTTACAGTCATCAATCCAGCATTGGTATGGCACCATTCGAAGCACTGTATGGTAGACGGTGTCGGACACCTCTTTGTTGGAGTGAACTTGGAGATGGTAAGTTGATTGGGCCTGATTTGATTCAAGAAACTGAAGAGAAAGTAAAAGTCATTCAAGGTAGGTTAAAAGTAGCTTCAGACCGACAGAAGTCTTATGCAGATCTGAAAAGGAGAGACATAGAGTTTGATGTGGGAGATAAAGTATTTTTGAAAGTGTATCCTTGGAAGAAGATCTTGAGGTTTGGTCGGAAAGGGAAATTGAGTCCTCGTTTCATTGGACCGTATGAAGTTTTGGAAAGAGTCGGGCCAGTTGCTTATCGGCTTGCTTTACCACCTGAGTTGGATCGGATCCATAATGTATTCCATGTTTCTATGTTGAGAAGGTACAGATCGGATCCATCTCATGTTTTGCCAATTGAATCAATCGAAGTGAGTCCCGATTTGACGTTTGAAGAGGAACCAGTTGCTATCTTGGCACGTGATGTGAAAAAGTTGAGAAACAAGAGTGTGCCATTGGTGAAAGTTCTATGGAAGAATCATGCAAAAGAAGAAGCAACTTGGGAAAGTGAGCATACCATGCGAGATCAGTACCCTCAGTTATTTTGGACTTGATATCAGGTAATTTTGAGGACGAAATTTCTTTTTAGAGGGAGAGAATTGTAATATCCTCATATATGCCCTAGAAGTTTTGAATGTTGTTGTTGTTTTAAAAATTGGATTGAATGTAGGTGTCAATTTGCAAGAGAAAAGAAATTAAAGGAAAGTGTATATGTTGATTATATTGTAATATATATAACATATAAGTTGGTCAAATGAAGAGTCAAGGGGGAAGAGATATTTATCTTGTTGAGTATGAAATTACCTAAATGGGCTTATAAGTTAAAAGAGAGTTAGAACAAATGGTTAAGGGCATTAAGGTAATTTTCTTTTGGAAATCTCTTGGTGGAGATTTAAAGAAGAAGAGGAAGTTGACTTTATTAATTTTCTTTTCTTCTCTTTTCCTTAGTGGTGGCCGGCTCTCCAAAACCAAAGAGCAAGAGTTGATTTTTGTTGTTCCAAAATCAAGATTGAAGAGAGAATCAGGGAATCAAGTTGGAGATTTCTGGAATTCAACAACTTTGGTAAGTTCTTTTCTTTGATTTCTTTTATTCTTTTGAAGTGGTATTTGAAGTGAATTAGGGTTTGTTGATTTGATGATGAGAGGTGTTTGTGATGTGTTTTCAAGTGTTAAATTTGGTTTTAAGTTAAGAGGTTAAATAGGTGTTGTTGTTGGAAGTGGTGGATGTTTATTTTGAAAGATTATGAATGATGTTGGATTTAGGGTTTTGAAGTGGTTGTGTTTAAATGTAATGTTAATGTGTTGTTAAAGTGATTATTGTGATGATTGTGTAAGATATGTGTTTATGTTATTGATTGTATCCATTTGAATGAGACTAATGTTGTGCAAAAAGTGTGTAAATGCAATTGAAAGAGTGTTGGCTTTGGTTAGGGTGTTGTTCATGAGTGACACGGCCAAAAGCAAGGAGAGACACGGCCAAGTCATGGAAATTTTGGACGTGTTGGGTTGATTTTTGAGAGACAAGGCTGTGTCCCATGCCAGTGTTTGTCACTGCTAAAATTAAGTTGAGAGACACGGCCGCAAGCTTGGCCGTGTCCGTCAAGTGTGCTGCCCGTGTCCCTCAAATGTGTTAGTTAATGTTTTTGTTCTTTGCTCTTCATGCAATGTTGTGATTTTTTTTTAGGGTCTCTTTGCACCTATACATGAAAATGAACATTCTAAATACCCTTAAAACAATAATGATTCAATCAAAGGCATATGGAAGATTATAAATCTATAAACAATGTTATGTTATATACATTGTGAATGGTAATGTGATTCATGAATAATGTACCTTGAAATGTTATAGCAATGATGCTATATGTATAAAATGAGTTGAGATATAATTGTGATATGAAGCCATTGTGATTGGCTATGATGATGAGAATTGAGAATGGAAATGATAACTAAATAATAAATGAATTGTGTGGCTAATGTGTTATTCCATTTTCAGAGTTTGTTGTTGGTGGCATGCCTAATAAGTGTAACAATCTCTTGAAGTTAAGTTGGATTGAATCCTTGAAGCCTAATTGAGATGTTACCACCCTTGAAGCTAGGTTGGGTTGGTTCTTGAAGCCAAGTTGGGTTGATACTTAGCATGCTTTGTTCCCCTTGAAGCTTGGTTGAACCTAATCCTTGAAGCCTAGTTGGGTATATGATATTGATAAATGTGATAACAAAACCAAAACATTAACTCTGAAAATTGAATGGCATATTAGTATGTTTTGGGCCCTTGCTTGTCTTTGTTTAATGTGACTCATAAATGGTAACATAATTGATAAATGAGGTATATGATATTGAGAAATGTGATATGTTCATATATTGTGGTTTATGGAATGTAAAAGTATGTTGTTAGCTTTACATCTATGATGTTGTTCTTTTTAATAAGGTGTGTGGCATTGCATTGCACTAAAGCATAATATTAGCATGATTTGTCTTACTAAGCCATTGGCTTAGCGCGATAGTGTCGATCGCGCAGGTGATAGAGTAGAACCCGAGAGCTCTTCGAGACCGAGTGAGAGTAGACATTGAAGAGTTGATTTTGGGACTTAAAGATCAGAGAAAGCGGCCAATCATGTATAACTCTTTTAAAATTTTGTAAGGTATTGTTTATAATGTAAATATATGTATATTTGTAAATATTTTCTATATTCCGCTGCGTATTAAGTAATGGTATATATATATATATCTATTTGTTTTATATTACAAGTTAATGACTTATTTTCTATAATGTATAATGAGAAAGATTATAGTATCTTTTAAAATGTTTTGAATGTTAATAAAATCCGTAGCATCCCTATGTTCAGTGCACGTATATTATATTGTGGTGTTTGTAGTGTGCGTGTATTGGATGTGGGGGTGTTACAACTCCCATCTTCAAAGAACAAAGAAGACCCCAATCTCCAAGGATGAAGATCCATTTTCAAGGATGAAGACCCGATCTCCGAGGGTGAAGATCCATTCTGAGGGTGAAGAATCATAATGCATAGAACATTTGGAGCAGTCAGACTTCTCAACTGATAAAAGGTTAGTCAAATTCATTCTCGGGTCCAAGTACCCAATCTTGGGTCCAAGTACCCAAATCAAATCAATCCCGGGTCCAAGTACCCAAATCAATTCAAGCTCGGGTCCAAGTATCCAATCTTGGGTCCAAGTGCCCAATCTCGAATCCAAGTGCCCAATCTTAGGTCCATGTACCCAAAGCAAATCAATTTAGGGCCGAGTATCCCAATACAGTTAGGATCGAGTATCCCAATCCAGTTTAGGATCGAGTGTCCGAATCTAGTTAGGATCGAGTATCCAAATCTAGTTTAGGGTCGAGTATCCAAATCCATATAGGATCGAGTATTAGAGTCTAGTTTGGGATCGAGTATCCAAATCTCTCGGGTCCAGAACCCAAAATTTTCCTTAGGTCCAGAACCTAGAATCTCCCTTAAGTCTAGAACTCGAACTGGGTCAAGAACCCAAATTTTTCTTAGGTCCAGAACCTAGAATTATCCTTGAGTCCAGAACTCGAACCGGCTCCAGAACCCAAATTTTCCTTAGGTCCAGAACCTAGAATTATCCTTGAGTCCAGAACTCGAACCGGGTCCAGAACCCAAAATTTTCCTTAGGTCCAGAACCTAGAATTATCCTTGAGTCCAGAACTCGAACTGGGTCTAGAATCCAAAATTTTCTTTAGGTCTAGAACCTAAAATCATCCTTGAGTCTAGAACTCGAACTGAGTCCAAAACCCAAATTTTCCTTAGGTTCAGAATCTAGAATTATCCTTGAGTCCAGAACTCGAACCGGGTCCAGAACCCAAATTTTTTCTTTGCTCGAGAATCTAGAATTATCCTTGAGTCCAGAACTCGAACCGGGTACAGAACCCAAATTTTTCTTATGTCCAGAACCTAGAATTATCCTTGAGTCCATAACTCGAACTGGGTCTAGAACCCAAATTTTCCTTAGGTTTAGAACCTAGAATTTATCCTTGAGTCCAGAACTCAAACTGGGTCCAGAACCCAAAACCTCAATCTCAAAAATTAAGTCTTATTGCTTTTCACTCTCTTTCACTAAAGTTTCAGATTTTTCAAGCAGGGGGCAAACTGTAGACCCTTAATTTTGACCCAATCCGGTCCAATATGTTTTATTTAGTCCAAAATGATTTCTATTGTCTAATTTATCCAAAATAATTTTTGTTAAATAATTTTTGCTTTAGTATCTATTTTTTATTAATAAAAAATAAAAATAAACAAATAAAAATAAAAAAAAATCGGAGTCAAAAAAATTGGCAGCAAAAAAACAATCGCACGAGCCCTGGGCAATTTCGCCCGCAGGAAATTCCTGCGGGCGAAATCACTTTGCTATTTTGCTCGAAGGATTTTCCTGCGAGTGAAATTGAATTTCTATTTCGCCCACAGGAAAATCCTGCGTAGGCCCACCGACCTCGCCACTGCCGCAATTTTCTGCTTCAGAATTTTTTCGCCAGAGCATTTTTTCCTCCGGTAATTTTTTCGTCAGCGCAAATTTTTCATCGCAAATTTTTCGAAACCTAATCCAATTAGGTTTCGGTTTCTTTTTTTTTATTAATATTACTTGCCTTAACTAATTAGAATTAAACTACATCAAACCCTTATAAATAAGGACCAAAGACAACCAAATTGAGGGTGGGAAAAATTGGCAGTAGCTTGGAAAATTGGAAACCAAATCAAGGAAGGAAAAACAATAATTCAATTCAATTGATTTTTAAAGGAGCAGCAACACGATTTAAAGAATTCAAAGGAATAAAAAGGTTTGTCTTTGGAGCTAGTTCATCCAAGAAGATTTGTTTTTGGAGGAATCATCAAAAGAAGGTATGTGTTAATTGATTTTCTTTACACAGTAGCTAAAACTAGGATTTTGTGTTTTTCAAAAGTTAAAATCTTAGAACTTTAATTTAGTTTTCCAAAGTTAAAAACACTAAAACGTTGCTTTATTTTCCAAAAAGACTTAAAATTGTTATTTTTTCTTCTTAAAAAACCTTAAAACTCTAATTGAACATATTCTTCAACAAAACCAAAATTTGATTTTGTTTCTTTCAAAATTTTAAACTAGGTTCTATTTCATTCAAAAAGCCTTAAAAAATATCTTTTCTACTTATAAAAACTTCAATCTGTTTGTTTAAATTCATAAAACTTCATAAAATTATCAAATTGATTTCTAAAACCCTAATTCAAATCTTTTACCCGAGACCCTAATTCTAAAACACTAAATAATTCAACTTTTAAACCTAAAATAGTTAACCCTAACCCATTTAAAACCTTAAACCCTAATTTTTTCTAAGCTCTAATCCTTTAAAACATTAAAAACCATAATAACACAAATGTTCTGAAATTACACAGTAGCTTGAAATCACCATTTAAAACCACAAATCAAAACAATTTTAAAGTGTTTAAAACCCTAGTTTCATGAATTCATCATTCAAACCTTAATTTGGTTAATCAAAGTGTCTTACCAACCTTTTAAAAACATAAAATCTTTAAATCTATTTTAATTCCATAAAAGTCACAGCAGCTTAAATTCATGAAATTTCCAAAACCTTAACACATGAGATAAAGAACGCTAAATGGAAATAGTAGCTATAATTTGGACTTCTTATTTGCTTTATTCAATTCTACATTTGATTATGCTTTGATTTATTTTATATGCTTTAATTTATTTAAATTTCAATACTCAATTTATTTAATTTATCATGGATGGATGTTTATTTTATATTTTGATTAATAGCTTTGATGAATGATTTATTTATTATGAATGGTTATTTACTTTTATCAATTAATTTAGATTTCCAAAAGTTGTAAGAGGTATGTTTCCACTAGGTGGGTACCTCATTAATTAAACATCATGTAATTTAATTTGTTTTTTTTATTTTAGAACCTATGTAAAAGGCATGTTTCTACCTTTTGGTGGGTGTCCTATCTAGGCATATGATGTAAGGACATGTTTCCATCCTTGGATAGGTGTCCATTTATTTGCTTTGTTTGGACGTTGCTTTGATTTTAATATAATGATGCTTTCTTTTATTTATTGTGTGTAATATGGATAATGTCGTTACATTTAAGAATTTTATAATATTAAGAACTGTATAGGAGGCCGGTTCCAATGAACCGGGCATTGTGGGGGTGCTGGGCCATTTCTCACCTTCCCCACACGTACCCAACTTTTCGAAACCATTAGGGGGTTGGAGATTCCTTAGGAATCGAGTCATCCACCCCTTTCTTTTTTCCCGGCCTGTTCGGGTGGCGACTCCATTTTCTCCGGAGTTAGGTCCGTGTTCTCTAAGGCCCTGAGCCTAAATAGTGCCAAAGTCGCAAGACCCATTCCACCGAGAGTGGGGGCAAAAATCCTATCTAATTCGTTCTTTGAATTCGACATGAGAAGGGAAATTGGTATGTGTATAAAACAATTTCCCACTTCGCAGCAAACACCCAAACCAATTTCAACATGGATTAAACTTTCACCAAACTCGGCATTGAATTTCTTTACCTTTGGTAGTTTGGACTTCGACTATATATAAAACAACAAATCACTTTCTTTTCTTCCACTTCCAAAGAAGTAAGGCTTATATAAAACCAATATAATTTCATTCAAATTAAGCTTAGATATTTAAATAACGTCTACCATCTTTAATTCTTCCTTATAAAGCTAATAGGAATTTTCACATTTCACGTTGACTGAATCTAATTTGAAAAGGATCAGGAATTTATTTAAAAGCATTAAAAAACACACTAGGAATAAGTATCATGGTCTTAAGTTAATTTCTTCAAGTTCTTTCAAAATGTAAAATTAGACTAACCATTCCTACAAGCCATGGCTTCTTTTTGGGATGTGAAAATTAGGACTTTCTAGATAAACAACTTTGAAATATGTCCTATGATTGAAGAATTTGAAGCTATTCTTTGATATTGCTCATATTGATTTCCAAAACTCAACAAAAGATGGAGATGTTATTTTAACTTTATAAGCCTGAAATTTTGCAATTGACGAGAGGTGAGAAAATTCTGCTTGGTCCTTTGATTGACTTTTGCACTTCTCTTTTAGCTCCCACCAAAACTTAGGGGCATATGTTCTGTCTTTGCTTGCTTGGTCAATTTCTGCTTATTTCTCCTGATGGTGACATCGATCCATATATAATGGATATCATGGACCAAATGGAAGGAGGACTGTTACTGGTGCCCATGATCTTGGCTGAAAACCTAATCAAATTTGACAAATTCAAGATAGAATCTTCAAGGAGATTGGCCAGAAGTCCTCTGCTGCTAGAGGTGCTTACCTACATCACCCCTTTGGGTTTTCAATTTAGGCTTTTTTTTTTATTGCTCTAATTTTTGGCTATAAGAGCATCTCTGCTTACTTGATGCCCCTTCCATGGATTTTGCAGATATCTTCCATGACATCATTCTACTAGGAAACTACTCCGTCTTGCTTCTTTATATATCGACTGAATTAATTGGATCCACTCACGAGCTGCGATTAACATCCGTTTGTTGGTACCTTAGTGGAAGATCACTCATGTCACTATTTAGACATATCTGATATATGTTCCTCTTGCTACTCTTCATCGAGGTACTTTTTACGATCCTTATCGTCTTGACTGCCAGTATGGAACCAAGCCTAGAGGTTCTTAGTTTACTCTTGATTTGGACATGCCTCGTTTGACTGATGGTTTCCTAGATTGACCGAAGCAAAGTTGGCCTGCATGCTACACTTATCGCCAACCATATATTTTATATTTTTCAATTCCTTAGGAAAAATTTTATTAGGATGAACAATGATAATAATACTAGATTTTTTCTTTGCTTTTATAATTTGTAATCACCTTTTGCTATTGTGTTATTTATTTTATCTAATGGTCAGATTACTTTGAAATAGTGCACATATAACATTTTTAATATTAATTTTGTTTTATTAAATTGAGGAACAACCAAACATAAAGCCAGCATACATAAGATCACTCCTGTCACCAACTAGCCCTTTCAGATTTTCTAATTGACAATTTTCTCTCATTTAGCCCTAGTTGTTGCCTAGCCCGCCCTTTTGGGTTTTCGAAACAAGCGGATTGCTCTAACTTTTTTCAAGGCTTCCCTCTTTGAGTTTTTAACCTAGCGAGCTCTTCTTTTATATATATATAAAACCTCTTCAACCTATCATTGTTCACTGGCTCACTAAACTCGTTCCCATCCATGTCTGATATCTTGACTACACCTTCATTCATGACTTTCTTCAAAACATATGGTCCTTCCCAACTAGGTCTAAACTTTCCTCTTGGATCAGGGACATTAGGATTACACTGCTTTAAGAAAGTCATGACTAGGTCGCCGACTTTAAACTTCTTAATCATAACCCTTTTATTGTAGGCCTGAGTTATCTTTCTTTGATATAGTTGATGATGATACAATACTTTTAACCTTTTCTTATAATAAAGCTAACTGTGTATATCTACTCACTACCCATTCCATCTCAGGCAATTCAACTTCCAGGACCACCCTTAACGATTTGATCTCAATCTCAATTGGTAACACTGCTTCCATCCCATAAACCAAGGAAAATGACATTATTCCACTTGGGTTTGCACACTTGTTTTGTATACCCATAAAGTAAAAGGAAGCATCTCCGACCGATCCTTATACATCTTGGTCATCTTGGATAGAATTTACTTAATCATCTTATTTATAACTTCCATTGCATTATTAGCCTTCGGTCTATAAGGGGAGGATCGGTGGTGATGGATTTGGTACTTCGAGAATAAGTCCCTAACTGCTTCTTGAAACTTTATCCTATTGTCTGATATCACACAGTGTGGGATCCCATATCTGCAGATGAGATTCGTTTCAATAAACCTAGTCATTTGTCTTACCCCCAGCTTGTTGAAAGATTCAGCTTCAACCCATTTTGAAAAATAATCCACTGCTACTATAATGAAACAATGACCGTTTGAAGCCGTCAGATGTTTCTCTCCTATAATGTCAATCCCCCAAGTTGCAAAAGGCCAGGGTGAAGACATGAAATGCAATTCTTCAGGAAGCATGTGATTCAGATTACCATAAATCAGACATTGCTGGTACTTCTTCACAAACTCAATACAATCTCTATCCATGGTCAACCAGTAGTAACCTTGTTGAATTATCTTCTTAACTAAAGCTAACCCATTCATATGTGGACCACATCTTCCTGCATGTATTTATGAAATGATTTGCTAAACTTCAGACTTCCTTAAGCATCTCAAATGCACCCCATCAGGCCATCTTTGATACAACTCTCCATGAAAGGTGATGTACTGTAAGGACCATCGCCTTATGGCTTTTCTCTCTTCCCTTGTTGTCCCCAACAAATATTCATTATCCTTCAAAAATCATCTTATGGTGTCATATCACATATCATGGTCTGTATCAATTTCAATGATTGTTTCATATTCAAAGCAAGTGGTTGATGAGCTATTCAAAACCAAAGGCTTAAGAAAAAAGTTGACAGGATTTTCCCATACCGATGCCAATGTGGATAGGACATCAGCCATCTCATTTTCTTCTCTCGGTATGTGTATGAATCTACATTTCTTAAATTTCTTCTTCATCATGATCAAATAAGCATGGTATGGTTTTATCTTCTCTTCTTTTAACTCCCACTCTCCATTCACTTTGGATACCACTAACAATGAATCATGAAAGGCTTGCACCTTATCCACCTTCATAATCATCAGAGTTTCCAAACCAAACATACATTCTTCATACTCTACCATATTATTGGTTGCCCTGAACTTTAACTTCTTAGCTAGAGGAATGAGCTCCCCTTTAGGTAATTCAAGTATAACCCACACACCTGCCCCTTTTATATTCACTGCTCCATCAAAATACATCTTCCACCCTTGTAGTTCTATGGCCTCTAAATGTTCATCACGAAATTTTAAGACTACTTCCTCACTATCTATCAATGGTTGTTGGACCAGGAACTCTGCTACTACTCTACCTTTGATTGTTTTTCTATTTACATATTAAATCTCAAATTTCTCTAAAATTATTAA
The DNA here is from genome assembly GCA_947685225.1 of Garcia nutans. Taxonomy (NCBI): domain Eukaryota; kingdom Viridiplantae; phylum Streptophyta; class Magnoliopsida; order Malpighiales; family Euphorbiaceae; genus Garcia; species Garcia nutans. Next base: position 43,465,985 of record CANTUV010000031.1, read on the forward strand.
CCATCAACCATACTTCCCAATCAAAGAGGTTGTCTCCTTTAAATATTTCACTAGATGCAACCTCAAAATTCCTTGCACAATTTAAGACTGCTTGTCTACTATTTAAGACTGAAAGTAATGTCGTAACTTCTTAGAATACCAAACCACAACTATATAGGTCTTTTTAATGATATTATACTTAATTTCATAAGGTAGGAGCTTTCTACTCAAATAGTAGACTATGTGTTCAACTACCGATTCATCTGCTTGGGCTAGCATAGCTCCTATTGACTCTTCATGTATTTCCAAGTATAGTAATAAAGGTTTATCGGGTTTAGGTGGTTTCAAAATAGGTGGATTCGGAAAATACTCTTTTATATACTAAAAGGCCTTTTGACACTATTCATTCAACTTGACTGGCTAGTTATTTTTAAGCAATTTGAAGATAGGTTCATAGGTCATGGTAAGCTTTTCTATGAACCTCCTAATGTACTACAATCATCTGATAAACCCCTAAACTTCCTTCTCCATCATAGGGGCTGGCATATCTTGGATTACCTTAACCTTGTCAGGGTCAATCTCAATGTCATTTGGGCCAATTTCATGCCCTACCATTTTCACTTCTTTGGATTCAACCTGAGATTATACTTTACAGCTCTATCAAAGAATATCTCAATGTTATGAAAATGTTGTTCTCTTGTATTTGACTTTACCATCATGCCATCAACATAGACCTCAACTTCCTTATGTATCATTTCATGTAACAAAGTAGTAGCCATCTTTGAGTGTGGATTTTTGCCCTCACTCCTATGTGGATTGGTTCTTATGACTTCAGCACTGTTAGGCTCAAGGCCTTAGAGAACACGAGCCCTTTCTCATTTTACTTTTCCAAAAAGCAGTTATTCTCCCTTTCCCGCTCTTCAATTTGCAAACCAGCTTGTAGAAGATCTTTGATATCCCTGATGAGTGTATGAGACATCCTTTCATGAATACTAGCAATACCCCTCTTACAATCATACTAATCTGATCTGATTCATCAGGCCTCTTCTTGACCAATGCGACCTTGTTCCTCCACCTTTTCACACAGTCAACAAAGTTTTCATTTGATTTCTTGAACTTGTATGGGACCTCTTCATCTAGCTCAAACAACTTGTCAACCTACATTTATTCAGTTTTCAGCTTCTTTTCAAACTTCTTTTCTAAATCGGCAATCAGCTTCTCAACATCTGAAGTGTCAGTTATTTCCAAGGCTAATCATTCAATAATCGTTGGCTCCTTCTTCTTATCTTAAGGATCTTGAAAATATTGAGCCCAATCGTCATCATCATCAATGACCACTTTATCATCATCAAAGGCTACTTCACTAACCTTATCCTTCCCTTTATCCTTCGGTTTCTTAGTGTTGGCAGATACCTCAGCAGTGTTCCCCAAAAGTGCAGTGAATTGGCTCTTCATAGTCTCAGCCAGGGCATCTTTCAGTTATTCCATCTTGGCATTGAGGGCGTCATCCACCATCCTTTCAATCTATTCAGGATCCATTGCTCTTGGTGAGAAGATAATTGAGTTGCTATTGGATTCTATGTCACTGGCATAGGTTGGGCTATCGTATGCTTTTGAATTGCTGTACTCCAGGTCTGTGAGCCAGAAAGGATTAATGACATGTTATGTAATGTGTGTATGCATGCAAGTATGTATGCACAAGCAACAAGCAATCAAAGATAATTAGGACATTCCTTCCAATCTTATAACTTCCACACACGAATGACAAGTCTCTTTTCCTTGGTATATAGTCAATACCGACATGGGATATTCTGTTTTTGAGAAATTCCCTCAGACGATTTTAATCAATAGTTATATTTTCAAACATGGAAATCAGTTCATGATAATTCCCATTAATTAGGCTTTAATCCATCCAATTAATTAAAATAGCTTTTATGCTATATTGGATTAATGCTAAATTAAGAGGTTTATTATAAATAGATTTCTCTTTTAAAACAGTAACTAATGATTCATGCCAAAAATAAGCCGAAGATTAATAATTCTTAGTATAAGCTATGCTCGCAATTGATTTTTAGTATACCATAAATAACCTAAATATTTGTAAGCTCTTTTTATAATCTTTAGATGAAGCAAAAAATAATTTTGTTTCAAAGCCCTTCGGCTTTTAAGTTTTGGCCATAGGGTTGAAAAAGATTTTTGACACATCTTGAAAAGACTATATTGAAGATTTTGGATATTTGGAATTTGGTCTCTTGGATTTAAAGGAAAAAATTATTTTGAGCTTATAATATAGGTAGGTCATATTAGTAAAAGAGCAAACCAAATAAGCCATGCCTTAAACCAAGATAAATTAATCATAGTCAAACAATAAGCATTTGGGGTAAAAACCTAAGGAAAATAACTATGTCAATTACATGAGCTTCAGTCTTTGGGTTGAAAAGTTCAGATTCCCATAGCAAGTATATACCAAAAGGTACAAGGCTATGATTGGTTATGCCATGCTTAATCTCCATACCTTGAGTTAAAGTATGGTATCTCTTAACATAACATAGCATGGGTTACACGGGAGTCCTAACTCATGTTCACAATGCAATCTAAATGATGCAATGGACAATATTCTAACAAGAAAGAATAAATAATATAAAGACAAATGGAATCAACTTCTCTTATCCCTAGTGGAGTCGTCACTATGAGCGGGGGTTTTTCCCCCACTTCTATGTGGAATGGTTCTTGCGACTTTGGCACTATTAGGCTTAGGGCCTTTGAGAACACGGGCCTAAACCCAGAGAAAATGGATTTGCTGCCTAGATGGGCCAGAAAAAAGAAAGGGGTGGATGACTCAATTTCTAAGGAATCCCCAACCCCTATTTGGTTTGAAAAGTTGGGTACACATGGGGAAGGTGAGAATGCCTTGCGCCCCCACAATACCTGGTTCATTAGAACTGGCTTCCTTTTAAATTCTTAACTTATTATAGCATCATCCACAGTACACACTTATTAAAGTAAATAAATATTCATTGTATTAAAATCAAAGAAGGTCCAAACAAAACAATAAATGGGCACCCATATAATATGGAAACATGCCCTTATAATATCTAATGTCCAAAATAAAATAGGGCACACACCTTTTAGTGGAAATGTGTCTTTTCCTTTAATCCTAAAACTCAAAATACATTAAATTACATTAAACATAATTAATGAGGTGCCCACAAAGTGGAAACATACCTCTTACATCTTTGAAACTCAAATAATCTACATTAAAATAAAGAATTAAATAAATTAAATCATTCACCATTAGCAAACAGAAAAACAAATCATTCATAAAAACAAAGCATTAATGAATCATCCATAAAATAATCACATCTAAGCTTTAAACTTAAATAAAGCAATAAATATATCAATTTAGGATTTATGCTTCAAATTAGGGTTTGTGCTTCAATTTAGGGTTTTTGCTTCAATTAGGGTTTATGCTTCAATTTAGGGTTTTTATGATGAAAATTAAGACTTTAATTTCTGGGGATAAAAAAAAAGGATTTTTAGGTTTTAGGGAAAATAAGATTAAGGTTTATAAAGAGAATTAAGTTTTTAGAAATTAGGAAAACTAGGGTTAGGGTTTTAGAGATTTGAGAAAACAATTTAGTATTTTTTATAATTTATAAAACTAATTAGGTTTGGGAAATTTAAGAAAATAGATTAAGTCTTTTGAAAAATAGATTAGGGTTTTGAAAAGTTGTGAAACTATTAGGGTTTGAGAAATTAGATTAGTGTTTTGACGATTATATTTAAATTAATCAAAAAGGGAATTTTATAATCCAGACAGTGTGATGATAGTTTGAAAGATAAAGATGATTATTGATTTAATAAACTGAATTTAGATGAACTTACCTACATTTGAAGGCTCCACAAAATTGAAGGAATTGAACCAAGATGCTGCCTACCCAACTTTGATTTTTGGCTGAGCAACCACCAAGACCACACTGCCTTTCTACCTTGCTGCCTTGTGAATTAGATAGTTTTTGGTTTTTGATTGCTAGATTTTTTATCATGCTTCCTTTCTCTTTATTTTTCATTGCTGTTGTCTCTTATATTTATATAGCACCAAACCGTAATCCTCGTCCTTAAAGGATTTGTTAAACTAAGCCTCCACAAATTATTGTGTGATTAGGAAATAAATCTGGACAGTCAAAGACTTTAGGACTCGGATTAGTCAAAATACAGCCTAAAAATTGATATGAACCCCACCTCATATTGATTTTGGCTGGCCAAATCGATATGAGGCAAGATTCATATCTATTTGGCCATCCAAATTGATATGAAATTGTCTCGTATCAATTTGGCTTGCCAAAATTGATATGAGGCAATTGCCCATATCAATTTGGAAAGCTCAAATCGATATGGGCAATGCCTATTTCGATTTGTCCCTCCCAAATTTATATGGGCTAGCCTCATATCAATTTGGGATAACCAACTCGATCCAAAATAATTAATTTCGACTTAATCTGATCCAAAATAATTAATTTTTTATCCCATACTTTTTGTAATTTTAATATAAATTCACACCAATTGAATTCAAATCTTTAAGGGATTTTAGATTTATAATGGACTAAGATAAGGTTTTTAAATTGATGTCTGTCCAAATTTAAGGGTATACAGATCCATAGTATAAAATGTCTAAAGTTTAAGATTGCTCCTAATTGCCTGTGGCTACAATGGAAAGTTTATGGTGTGAAGATTTGTTAATTGTATTACATCAACTCCAATTTGCAAATGGCCTTCATCTAGACCCATGTCCCTTGTAGACCCCATTTCAAGCCTATTAAAGACCTATTGATCTCTTTTTAGTAAGTAGAATCTATTAGTGAAAATTGTTTGAATAAGCATGCATATGAGATAGACATTATATAAACTCAGTGATACCATTTGGCCTAAGTAATATGTAAGTGCCTATCTGAAGTGTAATAGTTCCTGTTCAAATAGAATTAATTCCCGAGTTTAGTATGATAACTAGGGTAATGATGCTATAGATATGTTAATTTAAAAGATCAAGCCCTGAGGTATATTGACACTGATTTGACGAAGCCAACATTCTATTTCAAAATTAAGTTAAAAAAAGGCGGTTAGAAAAGTCAATATATTTAGTATGTATACATTTATTTATGTACAATGAGTTCCATACATAGTTTTAATACACATTAATTACTGGAAAGGAAGTGGTAGTCTGTGGCTAAATAAATCTTTGAGGAAATCATCATCTGTTCGCAGTGGCAGCACATTGTCAAGATGATTAGCATACTAATGGCTGGCGGCTAATTGCTCCTGCAGTTTTCGATTCTACTCCTCAAACATTTGTTTTAAGCCAGAATAGAATAAATTAGATTCATACATTTCATGCATATGTTCAACAAATATGAATATGAAATAGGGACTACAAACCAGATAGCTCAAATCGAAGCCCTGAGGCCCAGACGACAGCTCAACATAAGGAAATGGTTGAGGTGGAGCTACACTACGTGCACTGGCTTCATCATGCCCAGCAACATTCGATTGTTCAGCCATCTGTAAAATTTCATTGAAATCAATCACATGTAAGTCAAGAAGCAAAAAAATTGTCTGATTAACTTAAGAAAGTGGAAACCATGGTATCATCATGGGCAGCAAGATCCCATGTGTCGTCATGTTCCTCATCCCCCTTTTCCTCTTCCTTATTACCCTCCCCCCTCACCATCATCATTCTCCTCATCTTCATCCTCATTCTCATCACTTTCCTCATCCATGTCATCATCACCTTCCTCTTCTCTTTCTACCTCTTCACCCCTTTGTTCCTCCGAATGTACAACACCATCAAGGGAGACATCGAAGTGCAAAATCTAATCTTGTATGAACTCATTATATGACAAGTCTGGTTAAAGCAACAATAAATCAATATCGAATACGTTTCTGGCATGCCTCTAGGAGCTCTCAGGCATAGAATTGCAAGTCAACACAGATGTCGGGACATTGGCTAGCACTCGGCTCAAATCAGGGCTAAGAAACCAGTTCAGTACACTCTCACCTAGAAACCACCCATTTGAAATTAGCCTAATGATTATTCAACAGGAATTGTGCAGGGACAATGCAATAATCATGGCAGTAGTCCAGTTTGTCCTTTCATTCACTCTCCACCAAGAAACATTCACCTATAATGTAACACTATTGGTAAGTCATTTTTTTAATTCCATAATATTACTAATTTTGTCTTTTACCTGATCTCAGGTCAACCGATTCAACTGATAATGTCAGGAATGCACATGATGACCACCAGCCACTTCTCTCTGATCCGACAACTAGACTCTAAATCTTGCATATCCCACTCGTCTCCCAGAAGTACTCGGTGATCTCAAGAGATTATGCTCATAGGCCCACACCTTTCATGGTAAGAAAAAATAAATTAAGTTTAAAAAAAAGAGAAAAGAGAGGGGAGGATGAACTCATACCTCAACAACGTCCATCAAACCTGCAAAAGATATCTTGTTTCTGTTAATTTTATCAAAACCATGATAGAGATAGGCAAGGCCAGCCTCATCCCAAGCATAAAAAGGGACAAGATCAAAATCTCCCAGAGCATGTAAAATCAACAAGTGAATTGTCACCTCAGTGCTACATAAGATTATTGTAGCTAACAGGTACAACAAAAAGTTGCGAGTATATCTTTTTGCTCGACTGCCATGCATCTGTCGAGTCAACCTCATCCAATACTCTTGGATGTATTTGTACTTTTTTTACACGCTTCCTTGTATCTAGGACATAGGCTAATTAATTCGCAAATTTCATCCTCAGTCAGCATATTGTTGGTAAATGGGATAGGGATCCCGTCGCATTTCAAGCCTATTATCGCAATAAAATCCACTAGGCCAATCATCATCTCCCCAAAAGGAAAGTGAAAGGTGTGAGTGGTGTTCATCCACTGCTCGGCAAGCACCTATATTGTGCTTCTATTTATTTAATATCCCTTGTCGGGCAGCTGCAACACAAATTCTTTAAAGCCACATTTATTGATCATAGCCTATTTTTCTACTAAAAATAATAAATTAACATTATGAATATATAAAAATAATAATAAAAAATATAAAAATAAATAAAAAATAAAAAATCATCTTAAAAGTCATAAAATAATTTTTTTCAGAAAAATATATCTTGTGGACAGTAATATATACCTGTGTTTTCTCTTGTGGACTTCGGTGGAGGTGCATTCCTGCTAAAATTGGAATATGCTCTAGTCCACTATCTCTGAGCTTAAAATTTTGAAAATGAGTGAAGCAGCTTGAATTTACGAGATTTGACAAAGGTTTAAATGAATGAAGCATTCTCAATTTATAGGGAGAGAATTTGAAGGATAAGTATCCAATTTTCATTAAAAAAAAGTTAAAAGGTAAAACATGATCACGTGGCTGGTCAAAGAAATGGACAGTACACAGTAAAACATGATCACGTGGCTGGTCGTGTCTTATTTATTTCAATAATTCATGATGCTGCAATTTATATTTTTTCAATAATTTTTTCAGAGCACATGTGCACCCAGTAAATAGATATTTATTGTGGCTATACAATTTTTTGCATGTCTAAAAAATATACTCATAAAATATTTTTTTCATGCAGGGGCAAGAGTATATAGTTACCCATATAAGGTAAAAAATAACTAAATTTTTTGCAAAATGCTTTACTAACTATAATTTATTTTTGCAAGTGTTTCAGGTCCAGACTTAACCAACCTCAATTTCAGAACCCAACCAATCCAGTTTTGATTCCATAACCCAAACCAACTCTGGTCTAGAATCGAAATCATTTTGAAGTCCAGAACTCAATTTCGGCCAATCCGAGTTAAGAACCCAAATCATTTTTTAGTCTAGAACTTAATCTGAGTCCAAAACCCAAATAATTTTTGAGTTTAGAACTCAATCTGGGTCCAGAACCCAAATCAATATGGGTCCAGAACCCAAATCATTTTTGAGTTCATAACTCATCTCGGGTCCAGAACCTAACCAATTCGGGTCCAAAACCCAAACCATTTTTTAGTCTAAAAATCAATCCAGGTCTAGAACCTAAAATAATTCGAGTCCAGAACCTAAATCATTTTTGTGTCCAGAACCCAATTCGAGTCTAGAACCTAAACGAATTCGGGTCCAGAACCCAAACCAATCCGAGTTGAGAACCCAAACCAATCCTAGTTCAAAACCCAAACCAACCGTGTCCAAAATCAGCTTAAACTCCTATTGATTTTCACTCACTGAATAAATCCAAGATTGTTTCAGCAGTGGGCAAACTATAAACCCTTGTATTTGGCCTTAAACTATTTCGGTCCTAATTAAAGATGAACTAAGTACTTATCGGTTCATTCTTAAAGCCTTAAATACATTTTAAGCTTTTATCTTGATTTGCAAATTTTTATAAAGGCCCAAATGAGTCTGGTTTAGTTTTTAAAACACTAAAATGATAACAAAGAGAGTTTTAAAACCTAAAAATGGTCTGGAAGTCATTTTGGTTCGATATTGGATCATGCATGCCGAATTGGGCCTGTCCAGTTAGATATGCATGGTCCATATCAAACTAGGACAAACCTAGTATGATAAGGGCATCCATATTTAATTGGAAAGCCCTAGTTTGATATGGACATGTCCATATCTAACTGAAGGATGCCCAATTCAATATGAACAAGTTCCATATCAAACTGGGGATGTCCCAGTTCGATATGGACACCCATATTTAACCGAGACATCCCCAGTTTGATATGGAAACAAAGTTGGTAGTAAACTTGTGCAGTTCAATAAATAGAAAGATAGAATATCAAACCATCAAACCAATAAGGCAGTGATCGAATGTCTTCATCCCATTCAACCGAGATTTAGCCGTGGTACAAGCATAAAGATTGTATCAACATAAAAACATTGGTGTAACCAACAATGAAGGTTTGCAATCCTTTATTTAACTCTTTTAAAATTTATAGCAATCCCTTTGTTTTGTTTCTTTGTTTTATTTTATTTTTGTACTTCTAAAAACTCCCAGTAATTATGCTTCTCTTTCATATTAATATTGGTGGCCATATTCCTTCCTTTAAATATTGAATATTGAATGTTGATTGATGTTAGGTTTGATGTTTTTATATACGTTTTGATGTTTTTTTAATTAATTCCCGAAAGTAATCTAAAAACCTAGTTTGCAAAATCAAAATCCTAACCTTATTTTGTAAACCCTAAAACCTTTATTGTTTTTCCAAAACCCTAGTTTGTATGTTTCAAACCTAAATTGCATGTAAGAAACATCAATCTCATGATATAAACCCTAAACACTAATTTAGTAATTTAAACTTTAAGAAACCCTAATTCATATGTTAGAACCCTAGTTTGTACATTTATTATTTAAGATGCTATTTAAATATAGTCTCGATTATTAATATATGTTCACTTATTGCATTTTTTGATGTATGACTTATTTTATTTTAATTTTATGATGAATGGTTTACTTTTGTGATGAATAGTTAGATTACTTTTGTTGATTTGTTTTAGCTCCAATGATGTAAGGGGAATGTTTCCACTATGCTGGTACCTCATTAATCAAGTTTCTATATAATTGTTTATTTTGAATTTTGGATTAATGTAAAGGGAATGTTTCCACCAAATGATGGGTGTCCTATTTTATTTAGTTTTAGACATTGGACATTGTAAGGGCATGTTTCCATCTAGTATGGGTGCCCATTTATTTTGTTTGGAATTTATTTGGTTTTAATATAATGATGATCTTTTTTGATAATTGCATGTAGTATGGATGATTTTATAATATTTAAGAATTTACTAATATATATACCTAAAAAGGAGGTCTGTAACACCCTTATACCCAATATACGTACACTATATATATACAACATATGTAATATATGTATAGAGAATACAAGAATGTCACAGCCATTTGAACAAAACAAATCTTTAATTATAAAATCTGTATAATCTTAAAACATTCAACTGATATTATATTAATAATAATGAAACATCACTTGTTAAAATACATCTAAAACTTCATTACCAAAAGTTTATTCAAAACATTTTAAGTAAACAGTGGAATATACATATATATATACATCAAAATATAACATTATATGCATGAAATCAATATGTACAAAAATATAAAATCTATACATGCTGGCAATTCATTTCTAATCTTGATGTCCCACTATCAACTCTGATCACAAGGTCTCAAGCCTAGACTCAACTCGGTCTAGACAAACTCTCCAGCTCAACCGGATCTACCCTGTCACCTGTGCAATGAACCACAATTGCGCTAAGCCAAAAGCTTAGTGGTACAAACTTTGATAACAATATAGTTCAAATGCAATGCCAATGCACAATACATAAGGATATCATATCTCATAACATTATATCTCATTATATTGCTAAATTGTTCCATAATTCATAGTTCACATTAAAGCAAAGACAAGCATGGGCCCAAAAAGGATCTAATATGCTATTCAAATTCCTGAGTTACTGCTTTGGTTTATAATGACACCTTGTGTCTAGCCCCGTAGGCAATATATCAATGGAATAATCCAACGAGGTCTGAGTTTACGACCCGGTCATTTCACCAAGCCTAGCTTCAAGGATTTGTTTTAAAGGCTTACGACCTGATCTTTTAACCTCAAAAATATTTTTACAATGACGCCCAGTGTCTAGCCCGTAGGCAATTCATAGGCATGCCGTCAAACCAAGAACTCTTAAAATTGAATAACATACTAGGCACACAATTTATTCATATTTCTCATTATTAATTTCTTTTCCATTGTCACATAATCAAACTAGGCACATTGCCTTACTTTCTCATCTTTTTCTCACTTTTCTCAACTTTCTCATTTATATCAATATCAACTCATTACATTATGTTTCCATATATCTCATCACATTATACCACATATCTTTCCATTTAAAACACATTACCCAATTACCTTGAGTATTTCAAAATAATTCACGATATACAAATCATTGCATATAATTCATGCACCAATAATGTAGTAGGTTTTCCAACCAAATGTGTTAAGTCCCAATGTCATGTAAATATAAACAAACATTCAAAGTTTGTACTTACCTCTAAAAGCAACAAATACCACTTCAACCTCTTCTTCCAAGATATCCCTCAACACTTGGATTGGGTAACTCAAGTCTCTTCAAAGCCTAAACAAAAAGTGATTATAAATAATCACTAAGTAATTCACTTATAGGTATAAACAAAATTGCTCAACACAAGGATAAGATACACAAAGAAAAGTAATGAAAAAAACTATCTAGGGCAAACTCTACACATAACATGCTCAACAACATGGGCGTGTCAATGACCGTGCCATAAACCCACAACACAGAAGCTTTAACACGCTCAGTAACATGGGCTTGTCACTGCACGTGTAAATACTACAACAACACTGTAGCTATGACATGCTCAGTGACATGGGCATCACTGCACGTGTCAAATCTCCTCCAACACAGTAGCTATGACACACTTAGTGACATGGGCGTGTCACTGCTCATGTCAACAACACTGAAAAATAGAACCATCGACACACCCAAAGGCATGGCCGTGCTACTGGGCGTGTCAGGCCAAAAATTCTGATATCCACACAATATTACCACATCTAACTATCTTCTTTCACTACTCTTTTCAACTCGAAACAAACTCAACCAAATCCATCATTATACAACATAATACTTGTGTAAACTTCAAAACAACTCAATTAAAAAAAATACACAATCACAACCATGACTTCACAACTCAAAAGTTACACAACCCACAACTCTTATTCTCTTCACCAAACTTAACCCTTTTCTTCAATCCAACCCCAAACTTCATAGTAAACTAGACAAAAGAACTTCAAACATACCAAAGATCAACCATTAACACAAACTACACCAAACATCCAATCAACATGTAATATCCCTAATTATGCTCTAGTAGTCTTGGTGTTAGTGTTGTTGCACTTGAATTATGTATATATGATAAGTTGATAAGAAATTGGAAGAGAATGTTTTTGTATGTGTTTTGGAGAAGAAATTTAGGGTTTAGAGACAAATGTATATGTTGTGTATATGATGATATATATAACATATAAATGGGTCAAAGGAAGAGTCAATGCAAGAAGATATTTTTGTGGAATGTGCAATTACATATAAGGGCTTATATGAGACAAAAAGTTAGTTATATGATTGAGGGCATTTTGGTAATTGCTTGGATGAGATCACTTGGTGGAGATTAAAAGCAAATTTGACTTTGTGTCTTCATCATTTTCCTTCTTTCTTTCAAGAGGTGTCGGCTCTCCAAAAACCAAGAGAGAAAGAGAGGTGATCTTGAGGTTTGAAGCAATTTGAAGAAGGAAGCAAGGGTTTTGGTTAAAGATTTGTGGATTTCTTCATCTAAGGTAAGATCTTTTCTTTAAATTCTTCAATTCTTTTGAAGTGGTGTGAGAAAGGAATTAGGGTTTGTTGGTTTGATGATGAGATGAGTTGTGTTTAGTGAAATTCTTTTTCTGTTTTACAATTAGTAAAGGCTGTGACTTGTATGATTTTTAATTAATTATAGAAAAATGTTCTTGAAGTGAATTTTTGATATGTTGTGCCTCTATGAGTCTAGAATGACTGAAAAATATGTTTATTCGATTTTTGAATGGTTATGAGTTTAGAAAGATTATTTTTAGTAGAACTGTTCCAGCAGGTACCTTAACTGAGACAGCTATATTTTGGGATTTTTAATAAAATGTATAAAAATCATATCCAATTGAATTTTGGATATGTTGTTGCTTAGTGAGTCTAGTATTTGAGAAAAATAATTTGGAACCACGTTGATTGAATTTGATTTATGGAATTCACAAAGTTCAGAACTGCTGCCAGGATGCAGGGCAATTGGGGCATTCTGGTTAGGTGAACTATTTGACCAAGATTTTGTGTTCAGTTTGATCTAAATTCTGTAAAAATTTTAGAATTTTTAATCAAGTAGATTATTTTATACAATTTTTCAAAATAAGGATAAAATGGAGTCTAAAACCAGAATGTATTATTCATATGAATCATATCAATTGTTCTTTGCCCTAATTGCATTGTTGAGATTGAACAATGTTATGTTATGCATTGTGAATGGTTATGTGTTTCATGAATAATATACATTGAAATTGAAATGATAATTCAAATAAGACATGATATGAGACAATGCCATTGTGATTGGCTATGATGATGATATTGAAAGAAAGAAGGCATGTTTGCCTAAATGTGATGAGAATTTGAGAATGGAAATGGTAACTATATAATAAATGAATTGTTTGTTTAATATGTTATTCAGTTTCAGAGTTCTGGATTTGGGTGGCATGCCTAAGAAATGATGAAAGGTAACAATCTTGCCGGGTTGAGGATCTCCTCATATGTGTTGAGTTGATGGTCCAAGAGACTGGGTCTGTTACACTATGAGAATTGTGAATATAAGATATATGATTTGTAACAGTCTTGCCGGGTTGAGGATCTCCTCATATGTGTTGAGTGATGGTCCAAGAGACTGGGTCTGTTACACTATCCATGGATAGAGATACATGTATATACATTGCCTACGGGCGTGATTATTGTGACTATGAACCAAATCAGTAACTCTGAACTCTGAATATCATATTAAATACTTGTTGGGCCCATAGGTGTCAAGGTTATATGAATGTCCTAAATAATGTTATGAGTTAATGAAATGAGATGTTGGTTATTGAGTATGATTGAGTAATGTTGAATGTGGAAAGATGTTGAAATGTGGTATACTCATATGACTATGATTTGTGAAATGCATAATTATGTGTTAACTTTATATTTATGATGTTGATCTTATCAATAACATATGTGGCATTGCATTACATTTAAGCATACCATTAACATGTTTTATCTTACTAAGTCGTTGGCTTAGCGCGATAGTGTTTAATCGCGCAGGTAATAGAGTGGATAGAGTTGAACCCGAGAGTTCATCAAGACCAAGTGAGAGTAGACCTTGTTGAATCCATTTTTGGAGCTTAAAGATCAGAGCAGACTTGCCAATCATGTATATTTCTTTATATTTTGTAAAGAAATGTTTAGTATGTAAATATGTAAATATTTTATAACTTCCGCTGTGTAATATTTAAATATAGGGGTTGTCACAAAACCTTTATTTTATGTTGCACTAGAAGTGTAAATTCTTTTTGCAGGTTGTAGTTGAGGTTACAAGGGGGATATATTGGGAGTGTACTGAGAATGATTTTGTTTGCATTGGTTTGTGTAAAATGTTTTTAAAAATAAGAAAAAAACCGGTTTTGTCGACACTTGGGACTCAATTTTTAGGCGAAACTATGGCAAAATTTTTGAAAAAAAAAATCGGAACTAAAATTTGACTAAGTAAAATTGGTAGCAACATTAGGTTAGTGTGGCGCCTCTACTCAGCTTACACATGTAGGTCGGGAAGGGGTGTTACAATTGTTTTGGTATCAGAGCCTAGGTTTGAGATTCTCAACCTAGGAAAAATGTAATAAAAAGACTATTTTTACTTAAAAAGTGGTTTTGAATAACATATACGTTTGAGATTGGCAGTCTCTGATCTTTAATAAGATATAATCTGCTGTGTTTGCAGTGTTAGGTTGTGATGGATTCTCACTCACGACAGTCGGTTGAGGGTAGTTGCCGAGAGTATTGCCCCTGATGATGGAGCTAGGGTTGTTAGTGTTGAGGAGGCACCTGCTTCGGTGTCAGGGAGATCAGCTGGGGAGGAGGTTCCGCCAGCTTGTGTTAGGCATGTGATAGAGGCTTTGAGGCCAGCACCAGTGCAACCACAGCCACCACCACCACCCCCACAGCCTTTGGTAGCAGTGAGGCAATATGATAAACTAAGGAAGTTTGGAGCAGAGGATTTTATAGGTACTACTGATCCAGTTGTGGCTGAGCAATGGTTAGACAAAGTTCAGAGAATATTTGTGCAGTTGCAAGCCACTCCAGAGGAAAAGTTTGATTATGCAAGATCATTGTTGCAGAAGGATGCTTATAGTTGGTGGAAGACAGTGCCCCATTCTATGGAAGATCCCCCAACATTGTCCTATGCAGATTTTCTGAGGGAGTTCGAATTGAAGTATACTCCGAGGGAGTATAAAGATGGGAAGAAGAGAGAGTTTTTAGATTTGAAGCAAAACAACCGGACCGTGACGGAGTATGAGGTTGAATTTATCCGGTTGAGTGAGTATGCCGAGGGCATTATATCGGATGAGATAGATCGATGCCGGAGATTTGAGGAGGGGTTGAGGCCCTCTCTTATGTGCCATGTGGCTGGTTCTCGGTATCAGGATTTATCTCAGCTTGTGGCAGCAGCTCGGAGTGTGGAGAAAGCTCAGAATATTGCAGCTGCTTCTGAGGAAGAGGTTAGGATTAGAAGGCCCCAATTTGAAGCAGAGTCTTCTTCTGCTAAAAGAGGTAAGGGAAGCTTTGCTCCTCGGGTCAGTAGAAGTCAAAGATCAGCTGGTAGGTCAGTGCAGTTTCAAAGGCAGAGATTTAGACCTGCAGCTTCAGTAGCGAGTGCTCCTACTCCTGGAGTTCAGAGATCCACCTTACCTGTGTGTAACCAGTGTGGTGGAAGACATGGGGGCGTTTGTTGGAGGCATAGTAGATCAGGGGTACGCTTTAGGTGTGGATCACCTGACCACTTTGTGAGAGACTGTCCTGAGAGGCAGGAGCAGATGCCAGTTGATTCTGCTGCTTCTCGAGCTAGTGTGAGGGGAGGCAGAGGAGGCAAAGGTGCCAGCCGAGGAGGTAGACCAGGGTTCAGTTTTAGAGGAGGTGCTACATCCAGGGAGAGTAGACCAGAGGAGGTTGGATCTTCCCAGAGGATGTATGTTATGCAAAGGCAGCCGGATGCATCGATAGTTATAGCTGGTACTTTTTCTTTATTTGATACTGCAGTACTTGCTTTGATTGATCCCGGATCCACCCATTCTTATATTAGTGCATCTATTTTGCCTGTGTTTGATATGCATGCTGAGTCCCTAGGATTTGATGTTTTGGTGACAAATCCTCTAGGGCATAGTGTGATAGTTAGTAAAGTGCATAAAGATAGTGCAGTGAGGGTGCAAGGTGAGGAGTTCCTTGGAGATTTGATTGAGATGCCATTTAAGGAATATGATGTGATTCTAGGCATGGACTGGCTATCTCGACATGGAGCTGTGGTAGATTGTAAGAAGAAGATTGTTTCTTTGAGAACTGGTGATGGTAGAGAGGTGATAGTATCTAATGAGCAGGAACAGCTAGCCTCCTTATTTGTTTCAGCTGTTGCAGCTAGGAGGTTGATTAGAAAGGGATGTGAAGCCTATCTTGCTCATGTGGTAGATACTAGAGTAAAGGGTTCTCCCATTGATAGCATTGCCACAGTTGCTGAGTTCCCAGATGTTTTTCCCGAGGAGTTGCCAGGATTGCCTCCTGAGAGAGAAGTGGAGTTTGGTATCGAATTGTTGCCCGGTACCACTCCTATTTCGATTACTCCTTACAGAATGGCACCAGCAGAATTGAGGGAGTTAAAAGTGCAATTACAGGAGTTGTTGGACAAAGGATTCATTCGCCCCAGTGTTTCTCCTTGGGGAGCTCTTGTGCTATTTGTGAAGAAGAAAGATGGTACTATGAGATTATGTATCGATTATAGGCAATTGAACAAAGTGACCATTAAGAATAAATATCCTTTGCCTAGAATCGATGATCTATTTGATCAGTTGAAGGGTGCAGCTGTGTTTTCCAAAATTGATCTGAGATCAGGGTACCATCAGCTGAGAGTCAGAGCTGAAGATGTTCCGAAGACAGCTTTCCGGACCAGATATGGGCATTATGAATTTTTAGTTATGCCTTTTGGTCTGACGAATGCACCTGCAGCTTTTATGGATTTGATGAATAGGGTATTTAGGCCCTATCTGGATCAGTTTGTAGTGGTCTTCATCGATGACATTCTGGTGTATTCACGGAATGAGGAGGAACATGATATGCATCTGCGGATTGTGTTGCAGATTTTGAGAGAGAAGCAGTTGTTTGCTAAATTGCCGAAGTGTGAGTTCTGGTTGGATCAAGTAGCTTTTCTCGGACATATTGTTTCAGCAGAAGGCATTAGAGTTGATCCAAGTAAAGTTGAAGCTATTCTGAATTGGAGTCCACCTAAGTCTGTGACAGAGATTAGAAGTTTTCTAGGTTTGGCAGGCTATTACCGGCGGTTTGTGAAAGGATTTTCTTTGATAGCTACTCTACTCACCAGATTGCTTCGTAAGGGAGTGAGGTTTTTGTGGACAGATCAGTGTCAGGCGAGCTTTGAGCAGTTGAGAGATATGTTGACTCAAGCGCCTGTTCTTACTTTACCTGTAGAAGGCAAACCATATGTGATTTACAGTGATGCTTCACATAGTGGTTTGGGATGTGTGTTGATGCAGGAAGGTAAAGTTATAGCTTATGCATCTCGACAGTTGAAACCGCATGAGCTTAACTATCCAACCCATGATTTGGAATTGGCTGCCATTGTGTTTGCATTGAAAATTTGGCGCCACTATCTGTTTGGGGAGAAATGTTTCATCTACACTGATCACAAGAGTTTGAAGTATTTGGGTGTCCAGAAAGAACTCAATCTTCGTCAGAGGAGATGGTTAGAATTGATTAAAGACTACGACTGCTTGATTGACTATCATCCAGGTAAAGCAAATGTTGTTGCTGATGCTTTGAGTCGGAAGTCTTTAGCTGGTTTAACAGTTTACTCGCTCTCGTTGCTTGTTGAGTTGAGAGCATTGCATGCCAGTTTTGTACCTTGTGATGATGGTGCATTGTTGGCACAGTTGCTTTTGAAACCAGTTTTGTTAGATCAGATCAAAGAGGCTCAGTTGATTGATATGAAGATTCAGAAGATTATTTCAGATTGCAAGAATGGGAAGACTAGAGATTTTGTTGTGAAAAGTGATGGGAGCCTATGGTTTAAAAACCGATTGTGTGTACCCGATGATGCTGATTTGAAAAGGGTCATTTTGGAAGAAGCTCATCAGTCAATGTTTGCTATGCATCCGGGTAATACGAAGATGTATCATGATTTGAGACAGCATTATTGGTGGATGGGGTTGAAGAGAGACATTGCTGAGTTTGTATCGAAATGTCTCACCTGTCAGAAGGTTAAAGCAGAGCATCAAGTTCCAACCGGGTTGCTTCAACCATTGTCAGTGCCAAAATGGAAGTGGGAAAGAGTAACAATGGATTTTGTGTCTGGTTTGCCATTGACACAAAAGAAGCATGATGCCATATGGGTGATTGTGGATAGATTGACTAAGACAGCTCATTTTCTTCCAGTTCGAATGGATTACTCTTTGGAGAGATTGGCTGAGCTGTATATCCATGAGATTGTGAAACTGCATGGTGTTCCAACTTCTTTAGTGTCTGATCGAGATCCCAGGTTTACTTCCAGATTTTGGAAGAGTTTGCATAGTGCTTTAGGTTCTCGACTGCATTTCAGCACTGCTTTTCATCCACAGACGGATGGACAGTCAGAGAGGGTGATACAGATTATTGAGGACATGTTGAGAAGCTGTGTCATCGATTTCTTTGGAAGTTGGGATAGGTTTTTACCTCTTGTGGAGTTTGCTTACAACAACAGTCACCAATCCAGCATTGGTATGGCACCGTTTGAAGCATTGTATGGCAGACGGTGTAGGACACCTCTTTGTTGGAATGAGCTTGGAGATAATAAGTTGGTTGGTCCTGATTTGATTCAAGAAACTGAAGAAAAAGTAAAGTTGATTCGAGGCAGGTTAAAAGCAGCTTCAGACCGACAGAAGTCTTATGCAGATCTGAAAAGGAGAGATATAGAGTTTGATGTTGGAGATAAGGTATTTCTGAAAGTGTCTCCTTGGAAGAAGATTTTGAGGTTCGGTCGAAAAGGAAAATTGAGTCCTCGTTTCATTGGGCCGTATGAAGTGTTAGAAAGAGTTGGGCCAGTGGCGTATCGACTTGCTTTGCCACCTGAGTTGGATCGTATTCATAATGTATTCCATGTTTCTATGTTGAGGAGATATAGGTCGGATCCATCTCATGTGTTGCCATTTGAATCTATTGAAGTGAGCCCAGACTTGACATTTGAAGAGGAACCAGTTGCTATCTTGGCACGTGATGTAAAAGAGTTAAGAAATAAGAATGTGCCTTTGGTAAAAGTTCTGTGGAAGAATCATGCAAGAGAGGAAGCAACTTGGGAAAGTGAGCATACCATGCGAGACCAGTATCCTCAGTTATTTCAGAGTTAATTTCAGGTAATTTCGAGGATGAAATTTCTTTCTAGAGGGGGAGAATTGTAATATCCCTAATTATGCTCTAGTAGTCTTGGTGTTAGTGTTGTTGCACTTGAATTATGTATATATGATAATTTGATAAGAAATTGGAAGAGAATGTTTTTGTATGTGTTTTGGAGAAGAAATTTAGGGTTTAGAGACAAATCTATATGTTGTGTATATGATGATGTATATAACATATAAATGGGTCAAAGGAAGAGTCAATGCAAGAAGATATTTTTGTGGAATGTGCAATTACATATAAGGGCTTATATGAGACAAAAAGTTAGTTATATGATTGAGGGCATTTTGGTAATTGCTTGGATGAGATTACTTGGTGGAGATTAAAAGCAAATTTGACTTTGTGTCTTCATCATTTTCCTTCTTTCTTTCAAGAGGTGCCGGCTCTCCAAAAACCAAGAGAGAAAGAGAGGTGATCTTGAGGTTTGAAGCAATTTGAAGAAGGAAGCAAGGGTTTTGGTTAAAGATTTGTGGATTTCTTCATCTAAGCTAAGATCTTTTCTTTAAATTCTTCAATTCTTTTGAAGTGGTGTGAGAAAGGAATTAGGGTTTGTTGGTTTGATGATGAGATGAGTTGTGTTTAGTGAAATTCTTTTTCTGTTTTACAATTAGTAAAGGCTGTGACTTGTATGATTTTTAATTAATTATAGAAAAATGTTCTTGAAGTGAATTTTTGATATGTTGTGCCTCTATGAGTCTAGAATGACTGAAAAATATGTTGATTCGACTTTTGAATGGTTATGAGTTTAGAAAGATTATTTTTAGTAGAACTGTTCCAGCAGGTACCTTAACTGAGACAGCTATATTTTGGGATTTTTAATAAAATGTAGAAAAATCATATCCAATTGAATTTTGGATATGTTCTTGCTTAGTGAGTCTAGTACTTGAGAAAAATAATTTGGAACCACTTTGATTGAATTTGTTTTATGGAATTCACAAAGTTCAGAACTGCTGCCAGGATGGAGGGCAATTGGGGCAGTCTGGTTAGGTGAACTATTTGACCAAGATTTTGTGTTCAGTTTGATCTGAAATTTTAAAGGAATGATTTTAAGATACAAAACTCAATTCTGTAAAAATTTTAGAATTTAATCAAGTAGATTATTTTATACAATTTTTCAAAATAAGGATAAAATGGAGTCTAAAACCAGAATGTATTATTCATATGAATCATATCAATTGTTCTTTGCCCTAATTGCATTGTTGAGATTGAACAATGTTATGTTATGCATTGTGAATGGTTATGTGTTTCATGAATAATATACATTGAAATTGAAATGATAATTCAAATAAGACATGATATGAGACAATGCCATTGTGATTGGCTATGATGATGATATTGAAAGAAAGAAGGCATGTTTGCCTAAATGTGATGAGAATTTGAGAATGGAAATGGTAACTATATAATAAATGAATTGTTTGTTTAATATGTTATTCAGTTTCAGAGTTCTGGATTTGGGTGGCATGCCTAAGAAATGATGAAAGGTAACAGTCTTGCCGGGTTGAGGATCTCCTCATATGTGTTGAGTTGATGGTCCAAGAGACTGGGTCTGTTACACTATGAGAATTGTGAATATAAGATATATGATTTGTAACAGTCTTGCCGGGTTGAGGATCTCCTCATATGTGTTGAGTGATGGTCCAAGAGACTGGGTCTGTTACACTATCCATGGATAGAGATACATGTATATACATTGCCTACGGGCGTGATTATTGTGACTATGAACCAAATCAGTAACTCTGAACTCTTAATATCATATTAAATACTTGTTGGGCCCATAGGTGTCAAGGTTATATGAATGTCCTAAATAATGTTATGAGTTAATGAAATGAGATGTTGGTTATTGAGTATGATTGAGTAATGTTGAATGTGGAAAGATGTTGAAATGTGGTATACTCATACGACTATGATTTGTGAAATGCATAATTATGTGTTAACTTTATATTTATGATGTTGATCTTATCAATAACATATGTGGCATTGCATTACATTTAAGCATACCATTAACATGTTTTATCTTACTAAGTCATTGGCTTAGCGCGATAGTGTTTAATCGCGCAGGTAATAGAGTGGATAGAGTTGAACCCGAGAGTTCATCAAGACCAAGTGAGAGTAGACCTTGTTGAATCCATTTTTGGAGCTTAAAGATCAGAGCAGACTTGCCAATCATGTATATTTCTTTATATTTTGTAAAGAAATGTTTAGTATGTAAATATGTAAATATTTTATAACTTCCGCTGTGTAATATTTAAATATAGGGGTTGTCACAAAACCTTTATTTTATGTTGCACTAGAAGTGTAAATTCTTTTTGCAGGTTGTAGTTGAGGTTACAAGGGGGATATATTGGGAGTGTACCGAGAATGATTTTGTTTGCATTGGTTTGTGTAAAATGTTTTTAAAAATAAGAAAAAAACCGGTTTTGTCGACACTTGGGACTCAATTTTTAGGCGAAACTATGGCAAAATTTTTGAAAAAAAAATCGGAACTAAAATTTGACTAAGTAAAATTGGTAGCAACATTAGGTTAGTGTGGCGCCTCTACTCAGCTTACACATGTAGGTCGGGAAGGGGTGTTACACAACACATACAAACTTTCATGGAAATTAAAGAAACAAGATGGAAACTTACCAAATATGAAGAAAATGCTTAAATTCCAACTTGAACACTTGAAATCTTTCAATTACTTGAGTTAGCAAGAAGAAAATTCTCTCTTTCCTTTGATGATGATGGCCGGCTATGATGGAGGAAGAAGAAGAAGAAGAAGAAGAAGATAGTCATCATCAACTCAAACCAACCACTTCTCTTTTAACCACATGAATTTCCTCTTTTAATCTCCACCAAGTATATTTATTATTATAATATATTTAACATCAAATATCAACTTCCACTATCCATAATTAATGTTTATTTAAATAATTAAATATCATTTGACCTTATTAACAAGTTGACTTATATATATTGTATATATCTACATAAATACATCATATACACATCCTTTCTTTCTCTTTTCTTTTCACTTAATTATATAGATACACTTTTAAATCATCTCTTTAATTTTCAAAAAAAATTAATATTTTTAAAATTTTTGAATGTTAAAAGGTCGGTGCCAATGAAGCGGGCAATGTGTGGTGGGTCATTCTCACCTTCCCCATACGTACCCAACTTTCCAACCATTAGAGGGTTGGGGATTCCTTAGGAATCGCGTCACCCACCCCTTTCTTTATCCCTGTCCTTTAGGGTGGCTATGTAACACCCCTTCCCAACCTACATGTGTAAGCTGAGTAGAGGTGCCACACTATCCTAATTGTTGCTACCAATTTACTTAGTCAAATTTTAGTTCTGATTTTTACAGAAATTTTGCCATAGTTCCGCCTAGAAATTTGGATCCCAAGTGTCGTCAAAACTTGTTTTTCTGATTTTTGAAAACATTTTACACATACCAATGTGAATAAGAATACCATCAAATTTAATGCACTCCCAATGAATCCACCTTATACCCTCAACTACAAACCTGCACGAAGAGTTCACACTTCTAATATAACATAAAGTAAAGATTTATGATTATTACATACTACTAACATACAATTATAACATAGAAAATCTCTTTTATATTTATTCATATACATGCCACAACTATCAACTCATAATGGAACTAAAAGATCTACCCCTGAGATTTGCTGTGGTCTGGTCGTTGCTTCCCCAAGATTTATCTACTGCTCCGAACCTACGAGTCAAGGAAAACTTAACTCGCTGAGCGTTGTCGCTCAGTGGGTACTTTACCAATAAAAATAAAAGTAGTATATGAAAGTATTCAAAATCAAAGGAAATAATGAAATCATAATTTAACCAACCTTAAACCAATAGAAATTATTGTACATTCAGGGTAATATGCTTTCAATAATGTAAAATCATAATTCAAACTCATTGGCATTATATAGTTTAACGAAAAATAATATGTCTTTGATTCAGGCTCTACTGGTATATAGGGAACCATAGTGATAAGGCAGTGGCCCTCACCACTGTAACATAGGTGGCCCTCACCACCGATATCAGATCACAGGAATGACCCTCACCATCCTGGTTATAACCAATGGGCCTCCCCATTGGCTTCAGTGGCCTCACCACTGAATAACATATCATATCACAATAATGAGCAGTACTGCATGCGTTAGTATAGTGCACCATACCCTTATCAACCACTCCCACTATCCAGTAGAGCAAAAAGGTTAAAATGATTCAATTTAAGTCTCAAACCTCATTTTAGAATGACTCGCGAAATCATTTTAAATTCCCATCGCACTTTGCCATTTATGCCGCGCAACACATTTTTTAGTCAAACCATTACTCTTTTTCACATATTTAACATCCACAATAAACACATCAAATATTTCAAAGCATTCCTCAAAATATCACAAATTGACCAAATGAATAGTGTTGCGGCACGACAAATCGGCAACGCAAAATGGCATGACCAAATGAATAGTAAAATCTGGGTTTTCGTCAAAATTTCAGTCCACTTCAGTCAAGCATTTGACCAAGTAAATGATCCTATTTTTAGCTGAAATTTTACAGAAAACTTGTTTTATATGTTGACTAATTGCATGGAAAATTTCGTTGAAAAATTCATTCATTTGCTGCCTCAAACGATTTCCACACAAAGGTCCAGAAAGCTGTCTTTTTGGGACCATTTCGGCCCAAACACATAAAATGCATAGGATAGTTTATTTTTCTTTTGCAAATCAATATTAAGGCTTCTTTAATGGTAAAGTGAAAATTCAAACACTTCTCTTTGACAACTTTTGCATGTTTAACTCAAATCAATATATTTAAGCATCAACAACAAAACTTTCATAAACCAAAGTTTGTAAAGCATCAAACCAAAATTTATTATTCAAAAGTAAAGTACCAAACCTTATTTCTTTAACTCCTCTTGGCTTTTCCTTCTTCTCCTTCTTTAATTCTTTATTTCTCCTTCAATCAATTCAAGATACAACATAAACCTTATGTAATATCCCGGAATAGACCCTAAGAGTTTTGGAGTTATTGTTGTTGTATTTGGATTTAATGTATATGTGTATATGTGAAATATAAGGATAATATATGTAAGACATATACATATACATCACATATACATGGGATATATATAATGGTGAAGGATAAGTGAGTTGTATATATATTTGTATAACTAAATAATAATAATAATAATAAAGACAAAAAAAGAAAAGAGAAGAAGAAAATCAAAGAAAGAATATGCGGTGGAGATTTAAAGTATTATTATTGTTATTATTATTATTATTATTATTACTATTGTTATTGTTATTGTTATTATTATTATTATATATATATATATATATGGATAAGGACAAAGGAAAGAAGTAGAAACTTCTTCTTCCTTCTACTCCTTCTTCGTCTTCTTCGTTCTTCTTGGCCGAGAGAGAGAGAGAGAGAGAGAAAGAGAGAAAGATGTGATTTTCTTACCAAATTTCTTAAGGAATTCAAGAGATTTGATGATAGAGATGAAGATTTGATAAAGGATTCAAGTAAGTAATTATTTCTTTAAATTGATTTTCATTTTTTGAGTTGGGTTTGGTATGGTTGATGTGTGATGATGATGATATTGAAATATTTAAGTATATATATGTGTTGATTTGGTATTTGGATGATGATAATATGATTATTTGTGAAGATGATGATGAATTGTTGAATAAGGGTTGAGTTTAATGAAATTTGGGGATTTGATAAATTGGTATATGAATGATGTTTATAATGATGATTGGTGTGTGTTTTGAGTGTTGTTGATGTTTTGGTAAGTTTGTTATGGTTTTTGGGTGTGTTTGATGAAGATTGTTTGAAGTGAGTAATGATAAAAAGATGGGTATTGTTGGATGTTGTTGTGTGTTGACCGGAATCTGGGTTTTTAGCCGGACACGCCCAGAGACACGGCCAGTTTGTTAGGCGTGTCGTTGGTTCTGTTTTCTGGAGTTGGTAGCACGAGCAGTGACACGCCCATGTTATTGAGCGTGTCATAAGTTCTGTGTGGCAGTAGAATTGACACGACCAGTAACACGCCCGTGTTATTGAGCGTGTCATAGCTACTGTGAGTTTGTAGAATTGACACGACCAGTAACACGCCCGTGTTATTGAGCGTGTCATAGCTACTGTGAGTTTGGAGAATTGACACGGCCATGAGCACGCTCTTGTTGATTGGACGTGTTGATGTTTTTGAGATACAGAATGTATTACACGCCCAGTGACACGCCCGTGGTTATGAGCGTGTCAATGTTTCTGTGTTGTGGAGTTAGGGCACGATCAGGGACACTCCCGTGTTGATGAGCGTGTCATGTGTTGAGTTTGCCCTAATTGATTCTTATTTGTATTATCTCATGTGTATTTCTAAGTGAGTGTGTATGATTACTTTTGGATTAGGTTTTAAGAGATGGAATTGCCCCTAATCCAAGTATTGAAAGATCTATGGAAGAGAAGTTATATGGGAGTGAGTTCTTTAGAGGTAAGTACAAAACCCTATTGGATTGCATATAAGTATATTGTTAAAATAAATATTAATATTGTATATGCAATGAAAAGATAAGAGATATGATAATACATTAATACATATAAGATGTGAAGGCATTCAATATATATATGTTATGAAATGTGAAAGATGTGAGGATATGATTTGTATGATGTGTATTCCAATTTATATGGTAATGCAATTGATTGTGCATACTTGAGTAATGAATGATTATGTATATAAATATCAATGATGAACTATGAAATGTGATAATGTGATATTGTGATGAACTATGAAATGTGATAATGTGATATTGTGATGAACTATGAAATGTGATAATGTGATATTGTGATGAACTATGAAATGTGATAATGTGATATTGTGATGAACTATGAAATGTGATAATGTGATATTGTGATGAACTATGAAATGTGATAATGTGATATTGTGGTGAACTATGAAATGTGATATTGTGATGGAATATGAAATGTAAATTGAGAGGTGATGATGTATAAAGCCATTGTGGTTGGCTGTGATATTGAGAATGAGATAAATGAGGCATGTTTTGCCTAAATGATGCCATTGTGGTTGGCTATGATGATGTAAATGATGATGAGAATGAGAATGAAATTGATAATGAAATAATAAATGAATTGTGTGGCTAATGTGTTATTCATTTTCAGAGTTTTGTTGTTGGTGGCATGCCTAATAAGTGTAACAATCTCTTGAAGTTAGGTTGGATTGAATCCTTGAAGCCTAATTGAGATGTTACCACCCTTGAAGCTAGGTTGGGTTAGTTCTTGAAGCCAAGTTGGGTAGAAGCTTAGCATGCTTTGCTCCCCTTGAAGCTTGGTTGAACTTAATCCTTGAAGCCTAGTTGGGTATATGATATTGATAAATGTGATAACAAAACCAAAGCATTAACTCTGAACTTTGAATGACATATTAGTGTCTTTTGGGCCCGAGTCTGTCTTTGTTGTTAATGTGAAGTATATACAAGTTGAAATAAATGAGTAATGGGATCTATGTTGCCTTTGTTGGAAATGTGAGTTGTGAATGATGAATTGTGGTTAGTGATATGATTATATAACATACATGAATTATTGAAAGGAGATATGGTTTGTGAAGTTATATGCAATATGCGATTATAAAGTATAAAATGATATATATGATATGTATGAGGTGAAATTGGTAAGTATCATAATATGAAGGTTCTATCAATTTATTGAATTATGTTTGATGGTTATGTTATATGTGTATATGTATATCCTCTATAAGGTTAATAGGATTATATGAAGAATGCATTGAAAAAGGGGAAAACGGAGTAAGAAAATGTTAAAACATGAGACTAAACATATGAGGTATGTTTCCTTTATATTGTATATTTTAATGGTTACTTGTACTACTAAGCTTTCGAGCTTAGCGCGGTTATCTTAATCGCGCAGGTATATAGGTGATGAAGCTGGAGTTAAGCTACTATGTCACAACGAGGACAAGTATAGTTCGAGACCAACTAGATGGTGGTGCATGCATGTAATTATACTGTATTTTCATAAGAATGTATTCATTTGTATAAATGAATCTTTGGAAGAAACAATGTAACTTATATTTATGTATTACCATGATAAGAATAACCATTTTGTAAATACTTTCATATGATTAAAATGTATTATGGTTTTAAAAATTAAAGTAAAGAGTTATAATGGTGATGGAAAGTGACATTCTTATACTCTATATACATATTGTATGTGTACCTGGTATATGTACAGTATTTATATGGGGTATCGGGGTGTTACAATTATTTTGGTATCAGAGCTTAGGTTTCGAGATTCTCGGCCTAAGTAAATTTACAAAGAAAAGTTTTTAAAAAAAATGATGATAGATGAAAATAAAAAGAATGAAAATTTTGATACATGCGCATGCATTAACACCTAGGTTGGTCTCGGATGTGGCATAATATGATTTGTAAAATATTTGTGTTACATGAGATGTTTAATATAGTTGATGATATATGTGTATACTATGTTGATGTGAGAAGAAACCATGATTGTTGGCAATGATGTTGGAAATGAATTATAATTGAGGCATAGTGCCTGATTATTTATGAGAAACGAATTACGAAATGTAATGTGAAATATGCATGTTGATGAGACATATGAAAAATGTTATGTCATGTGCAACATGGAATGTAATATTGATGTTTATGAGTAATATTATGTATGACATAATATGAATTGAAAGATAAAGAAATGGAAAGGAAAATAAAGTTGGAAATGAGTTGAAAATCAAATTAAGATAAGAGTATGTACTCTTTCTTCTATACTTTAAACCTCTTTATAAGAAAGTTTATGTTGAGTTTGCTAGACAGAGGAAATAATGTCGAATTGTGAATATTGAAAGTTATGTTATTTAAATGAAGAGAGTATGGTGGTATATTGAATGAGTTGATGGGTATAGACAAAGTTTGACCATTTATGATTTGAATATGTAAAGTTAAAGTTTTTAAAAGAAAAAGAGATGATGTTGGTTAAATAAGGAAATATAATGGTGTTGTTGCATTGCTGTTTTAAATGCAAACATTGTGATTTTAATGTTAGAAATGTGATACGCTTGAGTGTTGTTAAAGCTCATATTAATGGTGGAAAGATGTGATAATTAGATTTTTGGAAATGAGCTTTAATATTTGTGAAAAGAATATACTTTGAGGTTGTTTTGTAATGTGTATATATAAGATGTTTTTTTTAAGTTGATATTAAGAACATAAGATGAGTGAATGGAAGTTTAAGTAAAGTAGTAAGTTGTGAAATTATAGTGTTAATGGAATTTGGGTAAAGACTATTTGAGTATTGATAATCTTAATGTAAGTTAAACCCATGAGCTTGTGGAATGAATATTACTGTATATGAGAGTACTATTAAATTGAATAATGTGATTGATAGTATGAGAATGATTATGCTTGCATTGACAAACCTGAGCAAAGCTAGGTCATGGGATAATATTGACAGTAAGAAATGGGATGGATCAATGTGGATTTAAGAAATTGAGATTTGTCATAATTAGACTTGGAGAGTATAAAGAGATTATTGAGCCCAATGTATATATGAGTGGATGTAATGTACATGTGTATAGATATGTGAGTAATATATATATATATATCTATGTATTGAAGACTAAACAAATGGATGTATAGATGGTATACTAATGCATTTTAAAAATATATGTGAGAGAGATGTCACCTTAGTAGCGTGACTAAGATTTTGTGAAGTAATATCATGGTGATAATGTATATGTGTTGGGTTGATAAACAACTTAAGTCATGTCAAAAAGGGATAAAAATGATGTTGTTCACGGAATAGTAAAATGTTAAATTGTGTTGAAAATATGTAAAAGAGGAATTAAATATCATTGTATGATTATGTGTATACATGTATAGAAAATGTGGAATGAGTTTTTGATATGAATGTAATTGTAAAATGTAAGAAATGTGGAAAGTAAATCACATTGTGAATGTGATCTATGGATGTGTTATATAATTGCATATTTGATGTATATTGGAAATGACATTGCATGTAGTAGTGGACCTAAGAGAGATTAGGCCTTGATTGACGTAAAGAGTATGTGATGAAATGAAAATAAGAATAAACTTAAGAAATGTTGGATAGTGAAATGGTTATGGAAATAACGATTAATTTGGGAAATGGTGGACAGTACTATTGTTATGATAATAACTGAATTTGGCTATCATAAATGTTATGAGCCAAAGTATTTGTGTGAGGAAATGTTCTGTGTATATAAATTTAATAAGAAATTATAAGGGAAAAAGAAAGTATAAAGAATGAAATTTATGTAAGATCTGTATAAGATTGAATGATGTGTGAAGGAGAGGTTAAGGATAATATTGTTGTATATGAGACATGCAAATGGTGATCAAATAATTAAGAGTAAATTGTGTTGAGATGGAGTTGACATATGTTAATTTTGGATGTAGTAAAGTTTGGAGAATGGAGATATAATATTTGTGATGCAACTTAGTAGTATAATTGGAAAGTTGGAAATAAAATAATAGAGGAACAGTATTGATTTATAAGTTTCAGATGTGATCATTAATCTCCTATGGCCATATAGTGTATTTATGGTATTTGGCCGATTAACTTTGTTATCCACAGAATTGAGACTAAGAAAGTATAACTGTAATACTACTTTGGTAAGATTGATAATTATGTTTCTAGAAACATGATTAACGGTTATGATTAATGAAGTGTATTTTATGGTTTTTGTGTTAGCAATTTGGTTATAATTCTGGAAAGGAAAAGACAGAAAGAGAATTGTGGAAATACTTTAAGTTATGAGTAATGTGAGAAAAAGGTAATTATTGTTAATATAGTAATGATATGATAAGTGAGAAGATGATAATGAAAGAAGATTGCAGAATGTGTTTGAGAGCTATATTGATTATGTTTATGGTATACGGTGAATAAGTGGATGGGTTTAAAATTTGAGTGAGTAAACTATGAATGATAAGCATGGTATGAGATAATTATGAAATTTGGTGGAATTGTATTGAGATAATGAAAGATAAACTATGTGTATATTGAAAGATAAATTAAAGTGGATGGTTATTCATGATAAATTTAGATAAGTGAACTATTGATTTGAATCAAACAAGATTATGATGTTAAGATATTGTGGAGAATAAATCAATTGATTTGGATTTTTGCTATAATTGTGAATTATTATTGAGATTTAATATGTATGGTTGTGCTAAAGGCATAAGAGATAAATAATGATGTATGCAATGTAAAATTTTGATAGATGAACGGACATGAATTAATTGAATTATATCAATTTTAATGATGAGAAAAGGGAAGAAGTTGATTTCCTGTAAAGTAAGTTCAAAAGCATTGTATTAATATTGATGTTAAGTGAGAAAATACTAGAGAAGGAATGAAGTGTATGAGAAATAAGAATATTATTATCAATGAAGGTTTGATAAATGTTTGTTTGTAAGGATGATTGTAATGATGGGATAATTAATATTAAGATATAAGTTTATGATCTTGAAAGTTAAAGTTAAGAGAATAGTTATAAAGAGATGAAGTGATAAAATATTTTGAATGTAATAATGGAATGTAACATAAGTATGTTAAAGGATGATTGAATTTTTGCATATAGATAAGGTATTTGAGAGTATAATGAGTTATTTTGAATATTGGATGAGAATGTAATAAGGTATAAAGATTTTTATCGTGACAAGTTGTGGAATTGAATAATATAATTGACTCTAAGGGGGAGAGTGCAAACTATGTGATTTGATGAAAATTTTAAATGGTGTATTGGTAAGAATGGAATGTTATTGTACTGAGTAATTTCGAGGACGAAATTTTTTTTTTAGGGGGAGAGAATTGTAATATCCCGGAATAGACCCTAAGAGTTTTGGAGTTATTGTTGTTGTATTTGGATTTAATGTATATGTGTATATGTGAAATATAAGGATAATATATGTAAGACATACATATACATCACATATACATGGGATATATATAATGGTGAAGGATAAGTGAGTTGTATATATATTTGTATAACTAAATAATAATAATAATAATAAAGACAAAAAAAAGAAAAGAGAAGAAGAAAATCAAAGAAAGAATATGTGGTGGAGATTTAAAGTATTATTATTGTTATTATTATTATTATTATTATTACTATTGTTATTGTTATTGTTATTATTATTATTATTATATATATATATATATGGATAAGGACAAAGGAAAGAAGTAGAAACTTCTTCTTCCTTCTACTCCTTCTTCGTCTTCTTCGTTCTTCTTGGCCGAGAGAGAGAGAGAGAGAGAGAGAAAGAGAGAAAGATGTGATTTTCTTACCAAATTTCTTAAGGAATTCAAGAGATTTGATGATAGAGATGAAGATTTGATAAAGGATTCAAGTAAGTAATTATTTCTTTAAATTGATTTTCATTTTTTGAGTTGGGTTTGGTATGGTTGATGTGTGATGATGATGATATTGAAAGATTTAAGTATATATATGTGTTGATTTGGTATTTGGATGATGATAATATGATTATTTGTGAAGATGATGATGAATTGTTGAATAAGGGTTGAGTTTAATGAAATTTGGGGATTTGATAAATTGGTATATGAATGATGTTTATAATGATGATTGGTGTGTGTTTTGAGTGTTGTTGATGTTTTGGTAAGTTTGTTATGGTTTTTGGGTGTGTTTGATGAAGATTGTTTGAAGTGAGTAATGATAAAAAGATGGGTATTGTTGGATGTTGTTGTGTGTTGACCGGAATCTGGGTTTTTAGCCGGACACGCCCAGAGACACGGCCAGTTTGTTAGGCGTGTCGTTGGTTCTGTTTTCTGGAGTTGGTAGCACGAGCAGTGACACGCCCATGTTATTGAGCGTGTCATAAGTTCTGTGTGGCAGTAGA
The DNA here is from genome assembly GCA_947685225.1 of Garcia nutans. Lineage (NCBI taxonomy): Eukaryota > Viridiplantae > Streptophyta > Magnoliopsida > Malpighiales > Euphorbiaceae > Garcia > Garcia nutans. Next base: position 43,498,266 of record CANTUV010000031.1, read on the forward strand.
ATTGACACGACCAGTAACACGCCCGTGTTATTGAGCGTGTCATAGCTACTGTGAGTTTGTAGAATTGACACGACCAGTAACACGCCCGTGTTATTGAGCGTGTCATAGCTACTGTGAGTTTGGAGAATTGACACGGCCATGAGCACGCTCTTGTTGATTGGACGTGTTGATGTTTTTGAGATACAGAATGTATTACACGCCCAGTGACACGCCCGTGGTTATGAGCGTGTCAATGTTTCTGTGTTGTGGAGTTAGGGCACGATCAGGGACACTCCCGTGTTGATGAGCGTGTCATGTGTTGAGTTTGCCCTAATTGATTCTTATTTGTATTATCTCATGTGTATTTCTAAGTGAGTGTGTATGATTACTTTTGGATTAGGTTTTAAGAGATGGAATTGCCCCTAATCCAAGTATTGAAAGATCTATGGAAGAGAAGTTATATGGGAGTGAGTTCTTTAGAGGTAAGTACAAAACCCTATTGGATTGCATATAAGTATATTGTTAAAATAAATATTAATATTGTATATGCAATGAAAAGATAAGAGATATGATAATACATTAATACATATAAGATGTGAAGGCATTCAATATATATATGTTATGAAATGTGAAAGATGTGAGGATATGATTTGTATGATGTGTATTCCAATTTATATGGTAATGCAATTGATTGTGCATACTTGAGTAATGAATGATTATGTATATAAATATCAATGATGAACTATGAAATGTGATAATGTGATATTGTGATGAACTATGAAATGTGATAATGTGATATTGTGATGAACTATGAAATGTGATAATGTGATATTGTGATGAACTATGAAATGTGATAATGTGATATTGTGATGAACTATGAAATGTGATAATGTGATATTGTGATGAACTATGAAATGTGATAATGTGATATTGTGGTGAACTATGAAATGTGATATTGTGATGGAATATGAAATGTAAATTGAGAGGTGATGATGTATAAAGCCATTGTGGTTGGCTGTGATATTGAGAATGAGATAAATGAGGCATGTTTTGCCTAAATGATGCCATTGTGGTTGGCTATGATGATGTAAATGATGATGAGAATGAGAATGAAATTGATAATGAAATAATAAATGAATTGTGTGGCTAATGTGTTATTCATTTTCAGAGTTTTGTTGTTGGTGGCATGCCTAATAAGTGTAACAATCTCTTGAAGTTAGGTTGGATTGAATCCTTGAAGCCTAATTGAGATGTTACCACCCTTGAAGCTAGGTTGGGTTAGTTCTTGAAGCCAAGTTGGGTAGAAGCTTAGCATGCTTTGCTCCCCTTGAAGCTTGGTTGAACTTAATCCTTGAAGCCTAGTTGGGTATATGATATTGATAAATGTGATAACAAAACCAAAGCATTAACTCTGAACTTTGAATGACATATTAGTGTCTTTTGGGCCCGAGTCTGTCTTTGTTGTTAATGTGAAGTATATACAAGTTGAAATAAATGAGTAATGGGATCTATGTTGCCTTTGTTGGAAATGTGAGTTGTGAATGATGAATTGTGGTTAGTGATATGATTATATAACATACATGAATTATTGAAAGGAGATATGGTTTGTGAAGTTATATGCAATATGCGATTATAAAGTATAAAATGATATATATGATATGTATGAGGTGAAATTGGTAAGTATCATAATATGAAGGTTCTATCAATTTATTGAATTATGTTTGATGGTTATGTTATATGTGTATATGTATATCCTCTATAAGGTTAATAGGATTATATGAAGAATGCATTGAAAAAGGGGAAAACGGAGTAAGAAAATGTTAAAACATGAGACTAAACATATGAGGTATGTTTCCTTTATATTGTATATTTTAATGGTTACTTGTACTACTAAGCTTTCGAGCTTAGCGCGGTTATCTTAATCGCGCAGGTATATAGGTGATGAAGCTGGAGTTAAGCTACTATGTCACAACGAGGACAAGTATAGTTCGAGACCAACTAGATGGTGGTGCATGCATGTAATTATACTGTATTTTCATAAGAATGTATTCATTTGTATAAATGAATCTTTGGAAGAAACAATGTAACTTATATTTATGTATTACCATGATAAGAATAACCATTTTGTAAATACTTTCATATGATTAAAATGTATTATGGTTTTAAAAATTAAAGTAAAGAGTTATAATGGTGATGGAAAGTGACATTCTTATACTCTATATACATATTGTATGTGTACCTGGTATATGTACAGTATTTATATGGGGTATCGGGGTGTTACACCTTAGAATTTCAAAATAATAAATTATCCTCTATTTCTTTTCCAACCGAAACCCCTAATCCAACCTTATTAATCTTTCTACATCTTGATTCTTCCATTTAATCAATTAATCTCATCACTTACTTAATATTATTATTATGTTTTTCAATTCCATATAAGACTCTAATTCCCAATCTTCCAATAAATATATAACTACCTAAAACTAATACTAAAATTAAAGTCTACACACTTAAAAACCATAGAACTTACCTTAAAAATCAAAGTTTGAAGAAACTTGGAAGTCCCTTGGTATTTTCTTTTGTTGGCCGAATTTGGTGAGTGGAAAAAGAGAGAATTTGCTCTTCATATCACATATATTTATAGACAAAGGAAATGATGATCACCTTGCCCACTTGTCCACTTTTTCTCTTTCTTCATTTATTATACATTTATTACACATGCTAAATGTTTTCTTTTGATTGGCCAACCTTTGATTTTTATAACTTCCTTTTTCCTTTACTTCTTTCCACTTGTCTCTCTTCCCATTGGATCTCATAAAGTTGTCCCGGGTTACCCATTCGGTCCCGACACGAAACCGAGCCACATTACGTTCCGGCGATTAATCGATCATATCTTTTAAACCGTATAGTTCCATGAGTCAAACTATATATAGTTTTGATCCTCTCGACCTCTACTTTCTATTTATAAGGTCTATTTTAGGTTTCCAAGTCATTTTGAAAAATTACCGATAAGCCCTCAACTTTTTACAAAATTCCCTTTAGGTCCTATTTTTGCTCGGGTTTTCTCCGGCTTCGTTTCCACTGACGATCGTTTCATATTTAACCTCTCGCCATTCTCTACGTACTCACGTCTTTATTTCCTACCCTAAATTCATGTATAACTTTAATTGATAATGACCAAAATGCCCTTAGGCAACATTTCTTCATTTTTCTTTAACGGGACATTTCCTGGAAAAACCGTTACACGTCGTTGCGATCCGGTTTTTCTCTACATTCCATTTTTGAAATCTGTTATATGCACTATTAAGAACATCCGGTGCAACTTTCTTTGAAATTACATCCACGTCCCCAACTTTATTAAAAATTACAATTATGTCCCTTTTGTCATACAACCTTATCTAGGGCTGTTATCAAGAATTATCTTCTCCTTTTCCCTACTCTCGCTATGCACGTGTCTACACTGCATAAATGCAGTAGGTGGATGTGACAGTTCCTTCCTCGTTAATTTAAGCTTCGTCCCGAAGCTCATCAAGTGAAAACAAATATGGGTATTGCTTCTTCATAGTTTCTTCGCGTTCCCATGTAGCTTCTTCTACTTTGTGATTCCTCCAAAGCACTTTGACCAATGGAATCGTCTTATTTCGCAACTCTTTGATTTCACGTGCTAGGATCTCTACCGGCTCTTCCTCATATGTCATTTCAGGCTGAATCTCAATATCTTGAACTTGTATGACGTGGGTTGGATCTGAACGATACCTCCTTAGCATCGAAACATGGAAAACATCATGTATTTTATTTAATTCAGGTGGTAACGCCAACTGGTAAGCTACCGGACCTACCCGTTTAATAATTTCATATGGTCCGATGAATCTAGGGCTTAGCTTGCCTTTTTGTTTAAATCGTAACACTTTCTTCCAAGGAGAGACTTTGAGGAACACTCTGTCACCTACCTCAAACTGTATGTGTTTCCTTTTTAGATCCGCGTAGGATTTTTGCCGGTCCGCTGCTGCTTTTAATCGGTCTCGAATGATTTCTACCTTCTCTTCAGTTTCCTTAACTATGTCTGGCCCCAACATCTTTTCCTCACTCAATTCTGTCCAGCAAACTGGAGTTCTGCATTTTCGACCATACAGTGCTTCGTAAGGTGCCATTTGTATGCTGGATTGATAACTGTTGTTGTACGCGAATTCCATTAAGCTTAGGTGTTTGTCCCAACTACCTTTAAATTCTAAAACGCACGCCCTCAGCATATCTTCTAAAATTTGAATCACTCTTTCCGACTGTCCGTCTGTCTGGGGATGAAATGCTGTGCTGTGGTAAGTTCGAGTTCCAAGGGCTGTTTGTAACTTCTGCCAAAAATTTGACGTAAAACGTGGGTCTCGATCGGATATGATAGAAGTTGGAACTCCGTGGAGACGTATAATCTCTTTGATATACAAGTCTGCCAACTTGTCTAGCGAGTAATCCACACGTACTGGTATGAAATGAGCAGACTTAGTAAGCCGGTCTACGATTACCCAAATCGCGTCATGTTTGTCTCTTGTTATAGGCAATCCTGTGACAAAATCCATAGTAATACGATCCCATTTCCAGGTTGGAATCGTAATAGGTTGTAGTAGCCCTGAGGGTAGTTGATGTTCCACCTTCACTTGCTGACAGGTTAGACACTTCGTTACGTGATCAACGATATCTCTTTTCATTCCTGGCCACCAATAATACTCCTTCAAGTCCCGATACATTTTCGTTACTCCCGGATGCATTGTATAAGGACTGTTATGAGCTTCTTGCAAAATCTGCTTCTTCAGCTCCTTGGACTTAGGTACCACCATTCTCCTCTTGTGGTAGAGAATACCATCAGGATGAATTTGATAGTCTCCTGAAGAGTTCTCCTGTGCCTGTTGACTCCACTTCTTCACTTGTTCATCTTCCTTCTGAGCCTCACGTATTTGTTGATGTAAGTTAGGTCGCACGTGCAATTCTTCAAAGATAGCTCCATCTTCTGTAGGTTTTAACGTTACCCTCATAGCACTTAGCGCTTGCATTGACTTCCTACTAAGTGCATCTGCTACGACATTCGCTTTGCCCGGGTGATAATTAATCGTATAGTCGTAGTTGGCTAACCATTGCATCCATTTTTGCTGTCGCAGGTTTAAATCTTTCTGCGTGGGCAAATATTTCAGGCTTTGATGATCCATAAAGATGTAACATTTTTCCCCGTATAAGTAGTGCCCCCATGTCTTGAAAGCCAAAACAATCGCTGCTAGCTCTAAGTCATGCGTAGGATAATTCTTTTCATGTGGCTTGAGTTGTCGAGAGACATACGCAATGACTTTGCCTTCCTGCATCAATACACAACCTAACCCGATATGGGATGCATCGCTATAAATCACAAAATCTTTTCCTGATTCGGGTTGTGTAAGAATAGGCGCTTCAGTAAGTTTTTGTTTCAGCTTTTCAAAGCTCCGTTGACAAGCGTCGGTCCACTGGAATTTGGCATTCTTCTGAAGTAGCTTGGTCATAGGTACGGCGATCATGGAAAACCCTTTAACGAATCTCCGATAATATCCTGCTAACCCCAAGAAACTACGGACTTCCGTTACTGTTTTTGGTGACTTCCATTCCAATACTGCTTCTATTTTCTTGGGATCAACCCTTATTCCTTCTGCCGATACAATATGTCCCAAAAAGGCCACTTCTTCTAACCAAAATTCACATTTACTGAATTTAGCGTATAACTGCTTTTCTCGCAGGGTTTGCAAAACAATTCTAAGGTGACGATCATGGTCCTCTCGATTCTTTGAATACACCAATATGTCGTCAATGAATACAACCACGAACTGATCCAAATACGGGTGGAAGATTCTGTTCATTAAATCCATGAATACTGCAGGTGCATTCGTTAATCCGAAAGGCATAACAATGAATTCATAATGTCCATAACGAGTTCTGAATGCAGTTTTTGGTATGTCTTCACCTTTAATTCCCAATTGATGATAACCCGATTGTAGATCAATTTTTGAAAAGACTCCAGCACCTTTGAGTTGATCAAACAAATCATCTATGCGAGGTAACAGATACTTGTTTTTGATGGTCAGCTTATTAAGTTGACGGTAATCTACACACAACCTTAAGGATCCGTCTTTCTTTTTCACGAACAATACTGGTGCTCCCCATGGTGATACGCATGGCCTAATGAACCCCTTGTCTAAAAGTTCTTGTAGCTGTACCTTTAATTCTTTTAGCTCCGCTGGTGCCATTCGGTAAGGTGCGATGGATACTGGTGCAGCTCCCGGGTACACGTCTATGATGAATTCCACCTCTCGTTTAGGTGGTAATCCGGGTAAATCATCAGGAAATACGTCGGGAAAATCGCATACAGTAGGTATATCTTGTAACTTTGGTGCCTCTTCTTTCGCTACTAATGCACATACCAGGTATGCCTCGCAACCTTTTTGCACTAACCTCTTAGCCGTCATGGCAGAAATGATGTTAGTTAGATAATCCTTCCTTTTTCCTACTAGGGTCACTTCGTCATCGTCTGCAGTATGCAAGGTAACTCTCTTCCGTTTACAGTCAACTAGTGCATCGTGTTTGGCCAACCAATCCATCCCAAGAATAGCATCGAATTCTTGAAATGGTAGTTCAAATAAATCTCCCCAAAAGATATGTCCATGTATCTCTATTGGGCAATCTTTCACTACCTTCCTAGTAATCACCTCATTTCCTAATGGGTTAGTAACTAATATTCCTTCTTTCTCTAGTTCTACCTTTAGGTTCTCAAGTTTTTCATTTTTCTTGCATATATATGAGTGTGAAGAACCTGGATCTATTAAAACGTAAAGCGAAACTCCAAACATAGACAACTGACCTGCAATAACGTCTAGCGCTTCTTCGTCTTCTCGCCCCCTCATGGCATACATTCTAGCAGGAGCCCTTGCTTCTAGTCGATTCACCGTTTCAGATTGCACACGCGACGGATTTTCGCTCCTTCCTCTGCCTCGGCCTCGACCTGCTGCCGCTTGCGATCTCTCAGTATCCCTAGGTAGATTCTGTATTCGCTGGGGACACTCTCGCATAAGGTGGTCTAAAGATCCACATATATAACATGCAAATGTCCGACCCCAACATTCTCCCATGTGACGGCGTCCGCATTGATCACAGCGTGGATTATTATTTTCGCCTTCATTACCTCTTGGACCGATAAAGAAGTTACCTCCGCTTCGGCTGAATCCTCTTCCTTGTTCTCTTCCAGATCGTCCCGTACTAGCGACTGAGGTAGTTTGACTTAAGCCACCGCGAATCGATCCCTGGCTATAACCTCAACGTTGATCGCCTCCCGTGGAACCACTGCCTCGGAATCGTTTCCCTGATGATTGGTAGGTTCCCGAATAGTTCTGGGTACCTCTCTTCTGTTTCATCTTCTGTCGTCTATTCTGCTCGTCAGACTGACATTGCTCTACTTCTAGAGCACTATTGACCAACTCGGAAAATTCTTTGATATTAGCAGCAATTAGCTGCATCCTAATCTCATTATTCAATCCATCCTGGAACTGCTTACATCTATCATGTTCGTCTTCAATTGTCTTCTTGGCATACCTACTCAACCTAGTAAATTCCCTCTCGTATTCAGCAACGGTCAGTCTACCTTGCTTTAAGTGTAGAAACTCCTTTTTCTTGGCATCTAGGTATGCCTCCGATATAAACTTCCTCTTGAACTCATTCACAAAGAAATCCCATGTTCTCTGTTCCGGTGAAACTCATTGGTGAACTGTGTCCCACCATATATATGCTTCTTCCACTAATAAGGAAGTAGCACATATCACTCGCTCTTCTGGCGTACACTGTAACTGATCTAAGGCTCCTATTGTTCCTTCCAGCCAATACTCGGCTGTTGAAGAATCATCGTCCCTTCGAGCCTTAAACTCCTTCGCACCATACTTTCTTATCTTTTCTATTGGGGGTTTCCTTTCCCCTCCTACAGCAGGTACTGGTACGGGTGCTGGCGCTGGGGGTGGTGCTGGGGCAACGCCGGCTATCTACCGAAATACGGCAGCCATTTGTTGCAACATATCATTGGGAATAGGAGCATCAGCGGGTGGTTGCTCCGACGCTGATGTCTCAGATACATGCATTTCTACAACTCGGGAGGCTTGAGACTCGACCTCCTCCTCTATATCACGCTGCGCTACTTGCGACATCTAAAGAGTAAACATATACCATCCCATCATTATTAACGACCCAGACCAACAACATTATCTTATCCTAAGTGGCATGTATATAAATAAAAATTCTTAAATAACACATATACAACACAACTTTTATTTATTTTCAAACACAAAGTTTTACAATATTAAGAAGCCCTTATATACATTGCAAAATTTAGGACTCCATGAAATCGTACAATCTCTTATTTACTACAGGATATCTCGTTTTACGTCGGTAATGGCCACTCCCGACATAAAACGTACATCCTCCTATGTTGGATTACCCAGAAGCGGCTAAACCTTAGCTCTGATACCACTAATTGTAACACCCCTTCCCAACCTACATGTGTAAGCTGAGTAGAGGTGCCACACTATCCTAATTGTTGCTACCAATTTACTTAGTCAAATTTTAGTTCTGATTTTTACAGAAATTTTGCCATAGTTCCGCCTAGAAATTTGGATCCCAAGTGTCGTCAAAACTTGTTTTTCTGATTTTTGAAAACATTTTACACATACCAATGTGAATAAGAATACCATCAAATTTAATGCACTCCCAATGAATCCACCTTATACCCTCAACTACAAACCTGCACGAAGAGTTCACACTTCTAATATAACATAAAGTAAAGATTTATGATTATTACATACTACTAACATACAATTATAACATAGAAAATCTCTTTTATATTTATTCATGTACATGCCACAACTATCAACTCATAATGGAACTAAAAGATCTACCCCTGAGATTTGCTATGGTCTGGTCGTTGCTTCCCCAAGATTTATCTACTGCTCCGAACCTACGAGTCAAGGAAAACTTAACTCGTTGAGCGTTGTCGCTCAGTGGGTACTTTACCAATAAAAATAAAAGTAGTATATGAAAGTATTCAAAATCAAAGGAAATAATGAAATCATAATTTAACCAACCTTAAACCAATAGAAATTATTGTACATTCAGGGTAATATGCTTTCAATAATGTAAAATCATAATTCAAACTCATTGGCATTATATAGTTTAACGAAAAATAATATGTCTTTGATTTAGGCTCTACTGGTATATAGGGAACCATAGTGATAAGGCAGTGGCCCTCACCACTGTAACATAGGTGGCCCTCACCACCGATATCAGATCACAGGAATGGCCCTCACCATCCTGGTTATAACCAATGGGCCTCCCCATTGGCTTCAGTGGCCTCACCACTGAATAACATATCATATCACAATAATGAGCAGTACTGCATGCGTTAGTATAGTGCACCATACCCTTATCAACCACTCCCACTATCCAGTAGAGCAAAAAGGTTAAAATGATTCAATTTAAGTCTCAAACCTCATTTTAGAATGACTCGCGAAATCATTTTAAATTCCTATCGCACTTTGCCATTTATGTCGCGCAACACATTCTTTAGTCAAACCATTACTCTTTTTCACATATTTAACATCCACAATAAACACATCAAATATTTCAAAGCATTCCTCAAAATATCACAAATTGACCAAATGAATAGTGTTGCGGCACGACAAATGGGCAACGCAAAATGGCATGACCAAATGAATAGTAAAATCTGGGTTTTCGTCAAAATTTCAGTCCACTTCAGTCAAGCATTTGACCAAGTAAATGATCTTATTTTTAGCTGAAATTTTACAGAAAACTTGTTTTATATGTTGACTAATTGCATGTAAAATTTTGTTGAAAAATTCATTCATTTGCTGCCTCAAACGATTTCCACAAGAAAGCTGTCTTTTTGGGACCATTTCGGCCCAAACACATAAAATGCATAGGATAGTTTATTTTTCTTTTGCAAATCAATATTAAGGCTTCTTTAATGGTAAAGTGAAAATTCAAACACTTCTCTTTGACAACTTTTGCATGTTTAACTCAAATCAATATATTTAAGCATCAACAACAAAACTTTCATAAACCAAAGTTTGTAAAGCATCAAACCAAAATTTATTATTCAAAAGTAAAGTACCAAACCTTATTTCTTTAACTCCTCTTGGCTTTTCCTTCTTCTCCTTCTTTAATTCTTTATTTCTCCTTCAATCAATTCAAGATACAACATAAACCTTAGAATTTCAAAATAATAAATTATCCTCTATTTCTTTTCCAACCGAAACCCCTAATCCAACCTTATTAATCTTTCTACATCTTGATTCTTCCATTTAATCAATTAATCTCATCACTTACTTAATATTATTATTATGTTTTTCAATTCCATATAAGACTCTAATTCCCAATCTTCCAATAAATATATAACTACCTAAAACTAATACTAAAATTAAAGTCTACACACTTAAAAACCTTAGAACTTACCTTAAAAATCAAAGTTTGAAGATACTTGGAAGTCCCTTGGTATTTTCTTTTGTTGGCCGAATTTGTTGAGTGGAAAAAGAGAGAATTTGCTCTTCATATCACATATATTTATAGACAAAGGAAATGATGATCACCTTGCCCACTTGTCCACTTTTTCTCTTTCTTCATTTATTACACATTTATTACACATGCTAAATGTTTTCTTTTGATTGGCCAACCTTTGATTTTTATAACTTCCTTTTTCCTTTACTTTTTTCCACTTGTCTCTCTTCCCATTGGATCTCATAAAGTTGTCCCGGGTTACCCATCCGGTCCCGACACGAAACCGAGCCACATTACGTTCCGGCGATTAATCGATCATATCTTTTAAACCGTATAGTTCCATGAGTCAAACTATATATAGTTTTGATCCTCTCGACCTCTACTTTCTATTTATAAGGTCTATTTTAGGTTTCCAAGTCATTTTGAAAAATTACCCATAAGCCCTCAACTTTTTACAAAATTCCCTTTAGGTCCTATTTTTGCTCGGGTTTTCTCCGGCTTCGTTTCCACTGACGATCGTTTCATATTTAACCTCTCGCCATTCTCTACGTACTCACGTCTTTATTTCCTACCCTAAATTCATGTATAACTTTAATTGATAATGACCAAAATGCCCTTAGGCAACATTTCTTCATTTTTCTTTAACGGGACATTTCCTGGAAAAACCGTTACACGTCGTTGCGATCCGGTTTTTCTCTACATTCCATTTTTGAAATCTGTTATATGCACTATTAAGAACATCCGGTGCAACTTTCTTTGAAATTACATCTACGTCCTCAACTTTATTAAAAATTACAATTATGTCCCTTTTGTCATACAACCTTATCTAGGGCTGTTATCAAGAATTATCTTCTCCTTTTCCCTACTCTCGCTATGCACGTGTCTACACTGCATAAATGCAGTAGGCGGATGTGACAGGCTACTCCATTTTCTCTAGGTTCAGGCTCATGTTCTCTAAAGTCACAAGAACCATTCCACATGGGAGTGGGGGCAAAAATTCCTCTCACAAATTGCATAAACAATTGTAAATTAAGGCAAAATTAATGAAGTTAAAGTTAATTATAAAAAGTACAATTTATAAATAAATCTTAATATTAACCCATTAATAAAATATAGGGCATGATGACGAGGGTCGAGCTTACAAGGGATGGGTGGCAGCGCCCCCGAAAGGTAAATGGCTTATATGATGTTGGAAAATTAGGGTTTCTATGCAAGCTAGTGTTTTATATTTATAGAAATTAGGGTTTTTCTAAACTAAGATTTTAAGATAAAAATTAGGGTTTTATGCTTTTAAAAATAAGATTAGGGTTTTGGTGTTTATGGTTTAGGTAAATTATAGTTTTAAGAAAAACAATATTAGGGTTTTGGAAATTGATTTTATTGATTAGCATTTAGAGAATAACTTTAGGGTTATAAATAAAGACTATGGTTTTAGTTAATTAAGTTTGGATTCTGGTTATTGGGACACGGATTAGGGTTTTTGAGAAAACTTGGTTATTATAAGAAATCTTTAAGGCCACTATCATATTGATTTATTATAAAGGATTGTATTGTACATGTTCTTATGAATGGCTTTTGGTCATTTAATTTGAGATAATTTTGCATGAGGTAAATTAAAACTACTACTGTGACATTAAATTAAATAGTTTGCTAGATGTAAACTAATTAATAAAATCTCAAGCAAAGCTGCTGGATGTTTATAAAAATATAAGAACTAACTAAGAATAGTTCAGGGAATTAAACAATAATGCATGGACTACTGTAAATTTAAAACAGACTAAATAAGGGATTCCAAACCTCCATTTGTATCCAAGCTTTATATTTGAATCAATTGTAGAATCTCGGTCGAACAAAGTGAAGGCCATCGTCCACTGCCTTTTTGTTTCTTATGGTTCTATGTATTATTTTTGCTAATGATTATTGTTAAGTTTTTTAGTTGTTGCTTCTTAATTTATTGTTGCTCTATGTTAATTCTTGTCGATTCCCCTCTTTCATATTTAATTGTTGTTGTTTATAGGCCAAGATAGTTTAAACAAAACCCTAGTACATTAATCAGATGGTCAAACAGAGTCCAATTTTGATTATGAAAGTTAATAAACCAAATTAAGGTTGGATTACAAGCGTGTTACAAATTGGCCATTCCAATTCACCCTAGCCATGGGCCTGTGCTGAATTGGCATGGCCAATTAGCCATAGGCAAGCCCTATGGGAAATTGGCAAACCAAATTCACCACAGGCATGGCCTGTGGCAAATCGGACATGTTGATTGAACAAAATTTGGGTTGGGTTGTCTTATCTTTGGATCTGAACCTTTTTTGGCTTTTAAAAATGTTCCAGACTTGTTTTAACCTTTAGACTTGGTCTAACTTCCTTTTAATTAGGGCTGGGCTGGATTAGGTCCGAAATTAAGGGTCTAATGTTTGACCCCGCTTGAGTGATCTGGGACTGCAGCAAAAGAGAGTGAAAAAGAGCATGACTTTTGACTTGGTTTAGAACAAAAATTAATTCTGGACCTGAGGTTGGATTGAGTTTAGGAAGTAAAAATCATTTGGGATCTGGACCTGAGTTGGTTTGGGTTTTGGACCCGAGTTGAGTTTTGGACTCTAAAATGATTTGGCTTCTTGACCTGAGATGGTTTTGGTTCAAAAATGATTTGGGTCCTAGACCTGAATTAGTTTGGGTTCTAAGCCTAGGTTGAGTTATAGACTTAAAAATGGTTTTGGTTTTAGACCTGAGATGGTTTTGGATCTAGACACAAGTTAAGTTCTAGACTAAAAAATGATTTCTATTTTGACCCCTAGTTAGTTTGGATTCTGGTCTCAAGATGTTGGATTTTAGACCCAAGACATGATTTGATTTTGATACTTGGACCTAGGTTTGGATTCAACATGGGTACACCCATGAAGTACAATTAGTCCCCCACATCAAATTAGAACCGACCAAACTTTAAAAATAAACCTAAACTTTAAAAACAAACCTATTTAGGATTTAAAGCTTGAACCATCTTATTTTAGGCCTCATTAACTTATACCAATCAAAACAAAAGCTTAAAATATGTTTGTGCTTATTAAGAATGGACTAATTATGACTTAGGCCTTTCTTTAATTATCATCAGACTAGCTATGGCCAAAATCAAATGACTACAGTTTGCGCCCTTCTTAAATGATCTAGAATTTATTTAGAGAGTGAAAAGCAATATGAATTTTAGCTAATTTTAGATAAGGATTAGGTTCACAACTCGGGGATCTATTTGGGTTTTAGATTTGAGACTGGTTTGGGTTCTGGACCAAAAATTTGATTGGTTGGGTTTTAGACCTAAAATTGGATTAGTTGGGTTCTGGACAAAAAACGAGATTGGTTGGGTTTTGGACCCGAAACTGGATTGGTTTAGGTTCTGGACTCGAGATTGGTTTGGTTCTGTACACGATGTGGTTGGGTTCTAGACCCTAAACTAGATTGGCTGGGTTCTGGACCAAAGGTTGGTTGGGTTCTGGACACAAAATTTGATCGGTTGGCTTCTGGTTCCCAAAACTGGTTGGGTTCTAAACCCAAAATTATATTGGTTGGGTTTTGGACCCAAAACTAAATTGGTTGAGTTCAAGACCCAAGGTGGTTGGGTTTTGGACACAAAACTAGATTGGTTGTGTAACACCCTAATACCCTGTATACCCACACTACATACCACCATATATGTAATATACGTATACTGAATATAGGAATGCTACGGTTTACTAAACAAACCACTCATTCCTTTTAACAATAATATGGGAAAACTTGAAAACATTCAAATCATATTATAAAGTACAATAGATAAAACATTTATGCGATACGTAGCGGAAAATATAATGCTATTTACAAATACATAAACATATCAAAATCAATGTTTTACAAAACATAAAATTTATACATGTTCGGTAGTTTGTCTTTGATCTTTAAGCCCTCTATCAATGCTTCAGAATCTAAACTCAACTTGGTCTAACTGAGCTCTCTGGTTCTATCCTGTCACCTGCGCGATGAACCACAATCGCGCTAAGCCAACGACTTAGTGGTACAAACCAGATTCTGAAGCAATTCATCATTAAAGTATTCATCATGACTAATTACATTGTACATACATTTTGAATGATCATCATATATTTCACATTATGCAATTCATAGCATTAATCAAATGTATCAACAATATAATAGATTACTTAACACATTTACAACCGAATGTGTTAAGTCCCAATGTCATGTAAATGTATGCAATAATGTAGGGTTTGTACTTACCTCAAGAACAACTCAAACCAATCTATACACTTCCTCTTCCAAGAATCCTCAACACTTAGGTTAGGGCAACTCAACCTCTTCACAACCTAATGCAAAAAGGAACAATACACATGAATTCCAATACAATTATTCACCTATTAGTCTCATACTGGACCCATATATGACAAATTACAAACCAAAACCACTAACTAGGGCCTACGGTCATGGCCTCACACCCCCACGGTCGTGGCCTCACAACCCCACGGTCGTGGTCTCACAAACCTCCACGGGTGTGGGTTAGAAAACGAATCTGTCCAATTGCTTAACACCCCCACGGTCGTGGCATCCAAGGGCCACGGGCGTGGCATCCAAAATGCTTCTGTTTCGGACCAAATTCATGTATTCTATGCTTTCCACTCAATTAAACACAAACACATTGAAAATCTACCAAAAATAATTGATCAAACTCAATATTGACATCAATTACCAAGTCACAACTCTTACTCTTTCAACACCAAACCTAACTCCATCTCTTCAATTCAACCCCAAAATCACAATCAAATATACCCAACACACTCAAACACACCACAATCAAACATATTCATACTATCCACAATCAATCATCAAACTCAATAACAACTTAAAATAAAATAAGAGAATCAAGAAGAAACTTACCAAAGTTAATGAAATTTCTAAAATCTCCAACTTGATCACTGGAATTCTCCTTCAATTTTGATCTTAGGAAAACAAAACTCTCTTTCCCTCTTTAGCTTTGATGCCCGGCCAACCAAAGAAAGAAGAAGAAAATGAAAAAAAAAAGAGACAAAGTCAAATATCTAATCCCCACTTAAATCTCCACCAAGCAATAAAACATTAAAATATTCTCATATATTCTCTTCCACTCATTTATTTTCCTTTAATTAATTTCACTAATTTAAAATCAATAAATATCTTCTTATTTCATCACCTTGACTTGTATATATTGTATATATTTCTATATATACAACATATACACACTCTCTCTCTCTCTTTACTTCTTTTCTCTTCTCACTTAACATATACACTTAATCCAAATACAACAATAAATATTCCAAAACTTTTAGGGTATACTTTGGGATATTACAATTCTCCCCCTCTAAAAAGAAATTTCATCCTCGAAATTACCTGATATCAAGTCTGAAACAACTGAGGATACTGATCTCGCATCACTTGCTCACTCTCCCAAGTTGCCTCTTCCTTTGCATGATTCTTCCAAAGAACCTTCACAAGTGGCACTTTCTTATGTCTCAACTCTTTCACTTCATGTGCCAAAATAGCAACTGGTTCTTCTTCAAATGTCAGATCCGAACTGACCTCTATAGATTCAACTGGCAAGATATGAGATGGATCTGATCTGTACCTCCGCAGCATAGAAACATGGAAGACATTATGAATTCTATCCAATTCAGGCGGCAAAGCGAGTCGATAAGCAACTGGTCCAACTCTTTCTAATACTTCATAAGGTCCAATAAAACGAGGACTTAGCTTCCCTCTTCTGCCAAATCTCAAAATCTTTTTCCAATGAGACACTTTCAAAAATACTTTATCTCCAACATCAAATTCTATGTCTCTCCTCTTCAAATCTGAATAAGATTTCTGCCGATATGAAGCTGCTTTCAACCGATCCCAAATTATTTTCACTTTCTCTTCTGTTTCTTTAATCAAATCAGGACCAACCAATTTGTCTTCTCCAACTTCATTCCAACATAAAGGCGTCCGACATCTTCTACCATACAATGCCTCAAATGGTGCCATTCCAATACTGGATTGATGACTATTGTTGTAAGCAAATTCCACAAGTGGCAAAAATCTGTCCCAACTTCCAGAGAAATCAATGACACAGCTTCTCAACATATCCTCGATAATCTGTATCACTCTCTCTGACTGCCCATCTGACAGCGGATGAAAAGCAGTACTAAAGTGTAATCGAGAACCCAAAGCACCATGTAAACTCTTCCAAAACCTTGAAGTAAATCGGGGATCTCGATCAGACACTAAAGAAATCGGGACTCCATGCAACTTCACTATCTCACTGATATACAACTCAGTTAACTTCTCAAGAGAATAGTCCATCCGAACTGGAAGAAAATGAGCTGTCTTTGTCAACCGATCAACAATCACCCAAATAGCGTCATGCTTCTTCTGAGTCAATGGTAAACCAGACACAAAATCCATTGTCACATGTTCCCATTTCCATTCAGGCACTGTTAAAGGTTGAAGCAACCATTTCCATTGATGCTCAGCTTTCACCCTCTGACAAGTGAGACACTTGGATACAAACTCTGCTATGTCTCTTTTCATGCCTGTCCACCAATAATGTTGCTTCAAATCCTGATACATTTTAGTACTCCCAGGGTGCATAGCAAAAACTGACTGGTGTGCTTCTTCTAAAATAATCTTTCTCAATCTTGCATCATCAGGAACACACTATCTATCCTTAAACCAAAGACTACCATCACTTTTCACATGAAAATCTCGGCTCTCCCCATTTTGGAAATCTGACACAATCTTCTGCATTTTCTCATAAGCCAATTGAGCCTCTTTAATATGATCTAACAACACCGGTTGCAAATGCAGCTGAGCCAACAATGCACCATCATTACAAAGCTCAAAACTAGCATGCAATGCTCTTAACTCAACAAGCAACAAGAGCGAATAAGCAGTCAAACCTGCAAAAGACTTCCGACTCAAGGCATCCGCAACAACATTCACCTTACTAGGATGATAATCAATCAAACAGTCATAGTCTTTGATCAATTCCAACCATCGTCTTTGTCAAAGATTCAACTCCCTCTGAACATCCAAATATTTCAAACTTTTATGATTTGTATAAATAAAACACTTCTCTCCATACAAGTAGTGTCGCCAAATCTTCAAAGCAAACACTATAGCTGCCAATTTCAAATCATGTGTCGGATAATTAAGCTCATGCGGCTTCAACTGCCGAGAAGCATAAGCTATGACTTTACCTTCCTGCATCAAAACACAACCTAAACCATTATGTGAAGCATCACTGTAGATCACATATGGTTTATCTTCCACAGGCAAAATAAGAACAGGAGCTTGAGTCAACATCTCTTTCAACTGTTCAAAGCTAGCTTGACACTGATCTGTCCACACAAATCTAACTCCCTTTCTAAGTAATCTGGTGAGTGGAGTAGCTATCAAAGAAAAACCTTTCACAAAGCGTCGATAATAGCCTGCCAAATCCAAAAAACTTCAAACTTCAGTCACAGACTTCGGTGTACTCCAATTCAAAATGGCCTCAACTTTACTCGGATCAACTCTAATACCATCTGTTGAAACTATATGACCCAGAAAAGTCACTTGATCAAGCCAAAAATCACACTTTGATAGCTTAGCATACAATTGCTTCTCTCTCAAAGTCTGCAACACAATCCGCAGATGCTTGTCATGATCTTCTTTATTACGCGAATACACCAAAATATCATCAATGAAAACCACCACAAACTGATCTAGATAGGGCCTAAATACCCTATTCATCAAATCCATGAAAGCTGCAGGTGCATTCGTCAATCCAAAAGGCATCACTAAAAACTCATAATGCCCATACCTTGTGCAGAAAGCTATCTTAAAAACATCTTCAGCTCTAACCATCAACTGATGATACCATGATCTCAAATCAATCTTGGAGAAAACTGCTGCTCCCTTTAATTTATCAAAGAGATCATCTATCCGAGGCAACGGATACTTATTCTTAATAGTCACCTTGTTCAATTGCCTATAATCAATGCACAACCTCAAAGTACCATCCTTCTTCTTCACAAACAAAACAGGAGCTCCCCACGGAGAAACACTAGGGCGAATAAACCCTCTATCCAACAACTCCTGCAACTGCACCTTCAACTCTCTCAACACAGCAGGTGCCATTCGATAAGGAGTAATAGAGATGGGAGTAGTACTAGGCAACAAATCGATACCAAACTCAACCTCTCTCTCAGGGGGTAACCCTAGCAACTCCTTAGGAAACACATCTGAAAATTCCATAACTGTGGGTATACTATCAAGTTGAGAACCCACTACTCTGGTATCCACAACATGAGCAAGATAAGCATCACACCCTTTTCTAATCAACTTTCTAGCTGCTACAGCTGATACAAACAAGGATGCAAGTTGTCTCTGCTCACTAGACACCATCACACTTCTACCATCACCAGTTCTTAAAGTAACACACTTCTTTTGAAAATCTACCACAGCTCCATGCTTAGACAACCAATCCATGCCTAAGATCAAATCATACTCCTTAAAAGGCATTTCAATCAAATCCCCCAAAAATTCCTCACCTTGCACCACAACTGAACTATCTCGGTGCACCTTACTCACCACAACACTATATCCTAAAGGATTTGTCACCAAGACATCAAATCCTAAAGATTATGAATGCAACTCAGACACAGGCAAGATAGATGCACTTCTGTATGAATGAGTAGATCCTGGATCAATCAAAGCAAGAACTGAAATGCCAAATAAAGAAAATGTACCCGCAATAACTGCTGAAGCATCTGGCTGCCTCTGCATCACATACACTCTCTGAGAAGACCCAACCTCATCTGGCCTACTGCCTCCGGATGTAGAGCCTCCTCTCAGACTGATCCCAGGTCGACCACCTCTATTGAAACCTCTGCCCCCTCGACCACCTCTGCTTAAACTAGGTCGAGAAGCTGCAGTATCAGTCTGTCTATCCTCTTGTAGCTTAGGACAATCTCTAATAAAATGCTCAGGTGATCCACATTTGAAACACACAGCTGATCCACTAATCTTCCAACAAACACCCCCATGTACCCTACCACAATGGACACATGTAGGTGGAGTAGACCTCTGAATCAATGGAGTCGGAGCACTAGCTACAGAAACTATAGGTCTCGGTCTCAGTCTCTGATACTGAACTGACCTGCCGACTGCCTCTGGCTCCTACTGATCCTCGGAATAAAACTTCCTCTGCCTCTCTTCAATGACGAAGACCCTGCCTCCAACTGGGGTCTCCTAACTCTGGTCTCCTCTTCAGTAGCAGCTGCTGCAATACACTGTGCTCTCTCAACACTTCTAGCTGCTGCAACCAACTGAGAAAAATCCTGGTACCGAGAACCAGCCACAATGCACATAATAGAGGGCCTCAACCCCTCCTCAAACCTTCTACACCGGTCAATCTCATCAGAGATAATCCCTCCGGCATAGTGACTCAACCGGATGAACTCTACCTCATACTCTATCACAGTCTAGTTATCTTGTCTCAAATTCAGGAATTCCATCTTCTTAGCATCCTTATACTCCCTTGGGGCATATTTCTGCTCAAACTCCAGCAAAAAATCACCAGAAAGCAGAGTCGGTGGATCATCCATGGCATGAGGAACTGTCTTCCACCTATCATAAGCATCCTTCTGCAATAAGGATCTAGCATAATCAAATTTCTCTTCAGGAGTAGCTTGTAACTTGATAAATACCCTCTGTACTCTATCCAACCATTGCTCAGCTACTGCAGGATCTGTAGTGCCCAAGAAATCCTCAGTCCTAAACTTTCTCAATTTATCATAATGTCTCACTGGCACTTGAGGCTGTGGTGGCTGTACTGGAGCTTGCCTCAACAATTCTACCACATGTCTTAGCCAAACTGGCGGAACCTCATCAGCAGCTGATCTCTCTGGCATAGGAACAGGTGCCTCACTAGCTCTCTCAACCCTAGCTCCATCTCTACCCTCTTCCGGAGCTACACTCTCAGCACTACCTTCTATGGACTGACGTGAATGAGACGCCATCACTACCTATGTCTGCAAACACAGCAGAATATACCTCATTAAAGATCAAAGACTGCCAATACCAAAACATGTATCTTATTTAAAAACCAACTTTTAAAATCAAAATATTCTTTTTCTTACAATTTACCTAGGTTGAGAATGTCAAACCTAGGCTCTGATACCAAAACAATTGTAACACCCCTATACCCTATATACGCACACTACATACCACTATATATGTAATATACGTATAATGAATATAGGAATGCTACGGTTTACTACACAAACCACTCATTCCTTTTAACAATAATATGGGAAAACTTGAAAACATTCAAATCATATTATAAAGTACAATAGATAAAACATTTATGCGATACGCAGCGGAAAATATAATGGTATTTACAAATACATAAACATATCAAAATCAATGTTTTACAAAACATAAAATTTATACATGTTCGGCAGTTTGTCTTTGATCTTTAAGCCCTCTATCAACGCTTCAGAATCTAAACTCAACTTGGTCTAACTGAGCTTTCTGGTTCTATCTGTTAGTAAATCGTGAAGAATCTGCAACCCTTGCCGCAGCGGAAAACAAAAAATTCTTTCGATTTACTCACAGGATCCATGTGATCCATTCAATTCGATAAAAGAGATTCGAAACTAACCTTTTTGTGTAGCTTCAAAACGATTAACAGATGCTGCCTTCTGAAGACGAACACCCTCTAACGAAATCCACACAAACGTACGCCGGTCTGAGTGCTAGCTCACCAACGGCAGTGGCTGAACCTTTTCAAAACGAAACTAGGGTTTTTTAGGTTTTTTTTTCTCTTCTTACGTTTTCTTTTGCAAAACGAAATTATAAGATCATTAAACCTCCAGTCCTTTTTAAAACCGTTTTAAAAGACTTCTTTTTATCAAAACCCTAACTGTCCATATCCCATATGGACCCACGTTTTAATAATTATTATCTAATAATAATTATTATAACAATATTATTATTAATATCTAATAATAATAATAATACTAACAACAATAATTAAATATAATTATTATTATTTAAGTACAGCCTACGTTCTATGTGTGTGACCCGATAGGCTCATATTAATTGGTAGTGTATTTCAATCTCTATTGAAATGCACAAATCATAATTGGCCTCTAGCAAGACATTACGACTACCCAATTAATCATGAGAATCATCATAAATGAAAAACCTGAAATAGTACATGCATTAATCCCTTTGTCACACGATATCTAGTTTGAACATAAGTCATAGTAAATGTCATACTTATATTGTCCAAACTTATGATTACTCGATCTCCAAGTTAACTGATAAACAAATAAGATTGATCTTATATCAACTTATTTGAGCATGGCCATGCATTTCTCAGTTACACTTATCGAGGGGCCCAGAAGATATCTCTCTCATAGAGAGGGACAAATTCCATCGTGATTGTTCATTTTCCTCTACATAATTTATATCATGTTCAAGCATAACCTTTATAATTATCTAGTTACAGATAACGTTTGATCATGTCAAAACATAATATTCCTTATGTTGGAAACTATGACAATCTCAAGTCAAAGGATTAAATGAAAACTATTATGAGATACACTTATGAAATTAAACCATGAAGTGATATCTATGTGGGTCTATCCAATACACTGTTCTCTAACATGTATCCATAATATTGATTTGTATCTTCATACCTATAATCATCTTATGATTATCAAATTAATATTACACTAGTTATATTTATTATTATCTCCATAACAATAATAAACCAGGGATATAATCATTATTATATATAACATGCAAACATAACAATGATAATAAAAACTTCTTTATTAATAACAAAATGAATAACATTAAGGTCCAAATCAATGGCCTAGGGCATATACACTAACAGTCTCCCACTTGCACTAGGCCTAGTCTAACAAATATCTCATGCCCATAGACCTAGTGTGCTGATCATGCTTGACCCGCGAGAGAGGCTTTGTCAATGGATCTGCTATGTTGTCATTTGTGTCAACTTTGCATATCTTGATATCACCTCTATCAATGATGTCTCGAATGAGGTGAAATCGCCTGAGTATGTGCTTAGATTTTTGATGGGACCTTGGCTCTTTTGCTTGCGCTATGGCACCATTGTTGTCACAATAGATAGCCATAGGATTAGCAATGCTAGGCACCACTCCAAGCTCAGTGATGAATTTCTTCAGCCAAACTGCTTCCTTAGCAGCATCTGATGCTGCTATATACTCAGCTTCTGTTGTAGAATCTGCTACTGTGCTTTGCTTGGAACTTTTCCAAGTAATGGCTCCACCATTCAATGTGAATACAAAACCTGACTGCGATTTGTAATCATCTATATCAGTTTGGAAACTAGCATCTGTGTAACCATTTACAACTAGTTCATCTTCCAAACCTCCATAAACTAAGAAAACATTCTTAGTTCTTCTTAGATACTTAAGAATGTTCTTAACAGCTGTCCAGTGACCCTCACCAGGATCAGCTTGATATCTACTTGTTGTGCTTAAAGAATATGAGACATCAGGTCTAGTACATAGCATGGCATACATAATAGATCCAATAGCAGAAGCATAAGGGATCTTATTCATTCTATCTCGCTCCTCAGATGTCTTAGGACATTGATTCTTGCCAAGATGAATACCATGTGACATAGGCAAGAATCCTTTCTTGGAATCTTGCATACTGAACCTCTTCAACACTTTGTCAATGTATGTACTTTGACTTAAGCCAATTATCCTTCTAGATCTATCTCTATAGATCCTTATACCAAGGATATATGCAGCCTCTCCCAAGTCCTTCATTGAAAAAGAATTCCCTAACCAATCTTTAACCTTTTGTAAAGTGGGGACATCATTTCCAATGATCAATATGTCATCTACATATAGGACTAAGAACACGATAGCACTCCCACTAACCATCTTGTAAACACATGGTTCATCTTCATTTTGAATGAAACCAAAGTTCTTAACTGTTTCATCAAAACAAAGATTCCAGCTTCGAGATGCTTGCTTCAATCCATAAATGGACCTTTGAAGCTTGCAAACCTTCCCAGAATTCTCAGGATTTACAAAACCCTCAGGTTGTGTCATGTACACATCCTCGAGTAAATTTCCATTAAGGAAAGCGGTTTTGACATCCATTTGCCATATCACATAATCATAGTATGCAGCAATGGCAAGGAGAATCCTAATAGATTTAATCATAGCAACTGGAGAAAAAGTTTCATCATAGTCTATACCATGTGTTTGTTTGAAACCTTTAGCAACCAACCTTGCTTTATAGGTTTGCACATTTCCATTAATGTCAATTTTCTTCTTGAAAACCCATTTGCAACCAATAGTCTTAATACCTTCGGGAGGATCAATTAAGGCCCAAACTTGGTTGTCAAACATGGACTGCATCTCAGAGTTCATGGCTCCAAGCCATTTCTCTGAATCTGGACCTGACACAGCTTCAAGATAGGTAGTTGGCTCATCTTGATCTATGAGCAAAACTTCACGACTTTCAGTCATGAGAAATCCATATCTCTCAGGCTGATGACGTGGTCTATCAGATCTGCGCAGAACTTGTGTAACATTTTCAGTTTCCACAATGACTTGTGGTTCTGAAACTGTTTCTACAGGCGGTTCAATATCTTCTTGTGGTTCTATAAATTCATCTAATTGAACTGTGCTCCCCACTAGTTCTTTTAGAAATGAATTCCTTTTCCAAGAAGGTTCCATTTCGAGCAACAAACACTTTGTTCTCAGATGGAATATAGAAATAATATCCTTTAGTTTCCTTAGGATATCCCACAAAGATACATTTAGCAGATTTTGGAGCTAACTTATCTGAAACTGGTCTTTTCACATAAGCCTCACAACCCCAAATCTTAAGAAAAGACAAACTAGGTGTTTTGCCAGTCCATATCTCATATGGTGTCTTTTCAACCTCTTTAGATGGTACACGGTTTAAAACAAAAGCAGCTGTCTCCAAGGCATAACTCCAAAACGATAATGGAAGATCTGCTTGACTCATCATAGATCGAACCATATCTAATAAAGTTCGATTTCTTCTTTCAGAAACACTATTCCACTGTGGAGTTCCTGGAGGAGTTAATTGTGAAACAATTCCATAATTTCTTAGATGTTCGTCAAACTCTTGGCTCAAAAATTCACCACCTCGATCAGATCGAAGTGCCTTAATAGTTTTACCAAGTTGATTTTGTACTTCATTTTGAAAAGTTTTGAACATTTCAAAAGCCTCATGCTTATGTTTCATTAGGTAGACATAGCCATACCTACTGAAATCATCAGTAAAAGTAATGAAGTAATTATATCCTCCTCTGGCACTAATGCTTAACGGGCCACATACATCTGTATGTACTAGTCCTAGCAAGTCATTAGCCCTTTCACCTTGTCCGGTGAAAGGATTCTTTGTCATTTTGCCAAGTAAACAAGATTCACATTTATCAAATGATTCAAAATCAAATGAATCTAATAATCCATCTTGATGGAGTTTAGAAATGCGTCTCTCATTTATATGGCTAAGACGACAATGCCATAAAAATGTAGGGTTTAGGTCATTTGGCTTAATTCTCTTAGAGTTTATGTTATAAATATGATTCTCCCTAGAATCATCTAAGTCAAGGACATAAAGGCCATTAAAAGATCTTGCAATACCATAAAGCAAATCATCTTTATCAAAAATAGAACAGGTCTTATTTTTAATTAAAAATGAAAAACCTTCATCATCCAAAACTGAAACTGAAATAAGATTCCTACTCAGAGTAGGAACATAATAGCAATTGTTCAAATTTAACAAAAAGCCATTAGGCATATGAAGTTCATAAGATCCTACAGCTAGTGCAGCAACTCTTGCTTTATTCCCAACTCGTAGGTCAACTTCGCCCCTTTTCAGTGATCTACTCCTTTTGAGTCCCTGCACATTTGTACAAATGTGAGAACCACATGCAGTATCCAATACCCATGAAGTAGAAGCAGATAAGTTAATTTCTATAACATATATACCTGAAGACGTAGTCGCACTACCCTTCGATTTCTTCAATTCAGCCAAATAAAGTGGGCAATTTCTTTTCCAATGCCCAGGCTCCTTGCAATGGTGACAAGTTCCTTCCTTAGGAACAGGTGCCTTGCGTTCTTTTGGCTTGGGCTGTCCCTTAGGCTTTGTAGCAACTGTTGCTTTACCCTTTGCCTTGCCTTTTTTCTTCATAGGCTTACCCTTATTGACATTCAATACATGGGTAGCCTTAGTGGGCCTTTTGATATTCCCTTCAGCAGTTTTGAGCATACCATGTAGCTCAGGAATGGACTTTTCCATGTTGTTCATATTATAGTTCATAACAAAATGTGAAAAACTGCTGGGCAAAGAATGAAGGATCAAATCCGTGGAGAGTTCTAAACTCAAGGGATATCCAAGTCGGGCAAGGTGATCAATGTAGCCCTTCATTTTCAAAACATGAGCGCTAACCGATTCGCCCTCTGACATCTTGCAGTCAAATAATGCAACAGCAGTGTCGAATCTATCCTGCCTAGCTTGCTGTTGGAAAGCTTGTTTGAGATGGACACTCATCTCATAAGCCTCCAAGTGTTCCAGATCCTTCTGAAGTTCTGGACACATAGTAGCAAGCATAAGACATCCAATGTCATTGGAATCATCCATATGCTTCTTATGCTTGTTCTTATCAGCATTAGAAGCATTAGCAGGAGGTGGCTCAGGGACAGCTTCATCAAGCACATAGGACTTCTTTTCTTGTTTGAGAACAATTCTCAGGTTCCTAAACCAATCAACAAAATTAGTCCCATTCTCTTTCAGTTTTTCCTTCTCAAGGATGGATCGCAGTGATAAAGTGGAGTTATTGTTGGTAGCCATTTCAATCTACAAAATATGCAAATTTTAATTCATAAAAGGTGATAAGTAATTAAACTCCCACTAAAATATAACCCTCAATCATCACAATGACATTTTAGTGGGCTAAGATCCAATTTTACTTAATATTAAGTCAGCTTTGGCATGACACTTAAAATCAAGTTATTATGGTAGGTAACCCATTACCAATTACATCAGATGTAACTCTTAGATAATATGGGATCATGACATCATATGTCATAGCATGTTATACCCCATCTAATGCCTTAGGCCCAAAACCATTTTGATAGCCTAATTAAGTCTAACCAATTTTAAACGCATGAGCAGCACCATTACTCATCATATCTTGCTAGGATAACCTAAAGTACTTTGCTTTGGCAAAATCTACATTTAGGTGATCTTAGCCTTGATAAGTGTTTAAGACATGGATGGCATTAAAACTTAGATTAATAGTGAGGGTTCATTCCATTTAATTTTTTTTTTTTGAAAATATGTTAAAATTGGCATTTATATATCATATCCTATATGCATACATAAACTATCAAACATGGCATCTCATACATATTTGATAAAAATAAACGTGACATAGCATGGCCAAACTAGATATGATCTTCATGAGACCAAATGAAGATCATATAGGCAACCCTAGGTGAAAAGAAAACCTATCTATTACAACATTTGCAATAGTACATTTCTTCATATCTTGAAAGGCAACTTCATCTCCATGGAATTTTCATCTTCTTCTCCAAGCTTGAGTCTTCATTATTACATTAATAATAAAAACTAACTACTAAACTAGTAATTATAAAGTTACAAAAATAAACGACACGCAGGCCGTATATATATAAAAATTAAGATATAAATAAACCAATCACATAGGTCATAAGGCCATGCTATGCACCATGCCAAGACATCAAACAAACATAACATATTCATCACTAACATGTTAAATAGAAATAAATATACTGACATTCTTAATGTCGCGGTAACGAACTATAGGGCGCGAACGTACGTTTGTGATCCATTCAATTCGATAAAAGAGATTCGAAACTAACCTTTTTGTGTAGCTTCAAAACGATTAACAGATGCTGCCTTCTGAAGACGAACACCCTCTAACGAAATCCACACAAACGTACGCCGGTCTGAGTGCTAGCTCACCAACGGCAGTGGCTGAACCTTTTCAAAACGAAACTAGGGTTTTTTAGTTTTATTTTTTCTCTTCTTACGTTTTCTTTTGCAAAACGAAATTATAAGATCATTAAACCTCCAGTCCTTTTTAAAACCGTTTTAAAAGACTTCTTTTTATCAAAACCCTAACTGTCCATATCCCATATGGACCCACGTTTTAATAATTATTATGTAATAATAATTATTATAACAATATTATTATTAATATCTAATAATAATAATAATACTAACAACAATAATTAAATATAATTATTATTATTTAAGTACAGCCTACGTTCTATGTGTGTGACCCGATAGGCTCATATTAATTGGTAGTGTATTTCAATCTCTATTGAAATGCACAAATCATAATTGGCCTCTAGCAAGACATTACGACTACCTAATTAATCATGAGAATCAT
Organism: Garcia nutans; assembly: GCA_947685225.1. Taxonomy (NCBI): domain Eukaryota; kingdom Viridiplantae; phylum Streptophyta; class Magnoliopsida; order Malpighiales; family Euphorbiaceae; genus Garcia; species Garcia nutans. The sequence goes on from CANTUV010000031.1 coordinate 43,526,332, forward strand.
CATAAATGAAAAACCTGAAATAGTACATGCATTAATCCCTTTGTCACACGATATCTAGTTTGAACATAAGTCATAGTAAATGTCATACTTATATTGTCCAAACTTATGATTACTCGATCTCCAAGTTAACTGATAAACAAATAAGATTGATCTTATATCAACTTATTTGAGCATGGCCATGCATTTCTCAGTTACACTTATCGAGGGGCCCAGAAGATATCTCTCTCATAGAGAGGGACAAATTCCATCTTGATTGTTCATTTTCCTCTACATAATTTATATCATGTTCAAGCATAACCTTTATAATTATCTAGTTACAGATAACGTTTGATCATGTCAAAACATAATATTTCTTATGTTGGAAACTATGACAATCTCAAGTCAAAGGATTAAATGAAAACTATTATGAGATACACTTATGACATTAAACCATGAAGTGATATCTATGTGGGTCTATCCAATACACTGTTCTCTAACATGTATCCATAATATTGATTTGTATCTTCATACCTATAATCATCTAATGATTATCAAATTAATATTACACTAGTTATATTTATTATTATCTCCATAACAATAATAAACCAGGGATATAATCATTATTATATATAACATGCAAACATAACAATGATAATAAAAACTTCTTTATTAATAACAAAATGAATAACATTAAGGTCCAAATCAATGGCCTAGGGCATATACACTAACACTATCCTGTCACCTGCGCGATGAACCACAATCGCGCTAAGCCAACGGCTTAGTGGTACAAACCACAATAACAATATGCTATAATGCAATGTCATACTTTCAACAATAAAGACAATATTCATAAATGGTATATTAATATTTTCCATAACACCACATTCCATTATTTTATTCAATTGTTTCACCATTCATGAATCACATTGAAACAAAGACAAGCATGGGCCCAAAAGACACTAATATGTTATTCAAAGTTCAGAGTTACTGCTTTGGTCCATAATCACAATCATCAATACATTTATCCATGGATAATCAACTAGATTTGAGCTTACGACCCAGTCTTTTCACTCAATCTAGTTTTAAGAATTTGTTTTTGAGGCTTACGACCCAGTCTTTTCACCCAAAAAACATCACATTTCACATTTTTCAGCTGGACTCGGCTTACGACCCGGTCTTTTCACCTATCCAGCAATTCATAGGCATGCCGCCAAACCCAGAACTCTGAAAATTGAATAACATATTAAACACACAATTATTTCAATTATCTCTTTACCAATCTCTTTCTCAATTCATTTCTCATTTCATTTCTCATTTCATATTCCATAACCAAATAGGCAACCATGCCCCAATTATTTTATTTGCACTATCATAGCCAACAACAATGGCTTCACATTTCATCATATCTCAATTCAAATTAAAACAATTCATCATTAAAGTATTCATCATGACCAATTACATTGCACATACATTTTGAATGATCATCATATATTTCACATTATGCAATTCATAGCATTAATCAAATGTATCAACAATATAATAGATTACTTAACACATTTACAACCAAATGTGTTTAGTCCCAATGTCATGTAAATGTATGAAATAATGTAGGGTTTGTACTTACCTCAAGAACAACTCAAACCAATTTATACACTTCCTCTTCCAAGAATCCTCAACACTTAGGTTAGGGCAACTCAACCTCTTCACAACCTAATGCAAAAAGGAACAATACACTGTTGCGCTCAAATTAACTCTACCACAAAGCATCACTCGCAAGTATACGACATAGCTGTAGCAAAGGTGATCGCCCCAAGATCGTCTTACAAGGAAGCTAAAGTATCTAACTGATTATCATATTATAAATAACAAGTAATGAAGAAAATTTAAATTGTTAACTAATGAAGAAGATTAATTGAAGTTTAAAGCGATAAAAGTAAATTGAGCTAATGTTTTGATTCACTTAATAAAATGGTCTAGGGTTTGCACTTCTCTGCTACTTATAAGTATGAACGGTTATTCCTCTTAACCAATTTAATTTCAAAGATTAAATCTCAAGCAACTTAATTAATTAAATAAAGGAAATAAGCTCTCGCATTCAAACCTCTCTCAAATAATCTTGTTCCAATTGAAATAATCTTTTCCTAGGTTATATCTCTAATTCACCTAAGTCCTTAATTGAATTGTTCCCGCATTAGACTTCATCTCTCAATCCATCATCTAATACCTAAAACACATAATTGGTGGCCAATCAATTATATATTAACAATATTTCATTCAATCAAGGCTAAAGAAATTATTGAGTTAAGAGTAATAACCAATTCATACAATCATAGCAAATCCATACAAACCCTAGACTAGATCAAATTAGTTCATAATGCTATCAAACATACTCATCTCATTAATATTCTAAGAAATCAATTTAGACATGATAATATCCATAAATACAATTCCAATGAAAATAAAGAGATAAAGTTCAAGAACAAAACCAAATTACAAACTCCTTGAAGATTCTGAAGAATCTCTTATTCAAATCTTGCAAGAAGAATGTATCAATGGCTAGAACAATCTAATCTAAGCTAGTTTAATCCAAAATGTAATCAAAAATCAAAGAAAACAAGTTATCAAAACCTAAACTCTCTTTGACGGCTCAAAACAGCTCTCAAAATCGCCAACCCCCTTTAAAAAACCTAACTTTCTTTTCTTTTATACCAAACTTCCGCTTAAAAATCCGCGTTGCCTTTGGTTCATGAGAGACATGGCCAAGTTGGATGAGACTTGGCAGTGTTGGAGGTCTTTGGAGGGACACGGCCAGTGACTTGGCCGTGTCCCTTGCTTATGTTCACTACTGCTTGCTTTTGATCTTTTCTTTGGACTTGAGTGAGACACGGCCAAATTGAATCAGACACGGCCGTGTTGGATGCCTTTGGAGGGACACGGCCAGTGACTTGGCCGTGTCCCTTGCCTGTGACTTATTCTGTGTGATTTTCTTCTTTTCTTCTTTGGCATGGTTGAGTGACACGGCCGTGTTGGAATTCCCTTGGCCGTGTTGGGCAATTTTGGAGGGACACGGCCAGTGACTTGGCCGTGTCCCTTGCATGTGTCACCTACTGTCTTGTGGCTTCTCTTTAGCTTGGCATGGGACATGGCCAGTGACTTGGCCGTGTCCTTTGCCTGTCAGCTACTGTCCCTTTTTTCCTTCAATTTGCTTCCTTGGCTTTTTAACCTAAAACAAAACTTTAAACAAACTTTAAACAATAAGTAAAGAAACAATTACCAACAAAACACAAAACCATACTAAAAACTAGATCAAAAACGACATAAACACTGAAATAAACTGAAACTACTAAAATTATTGAAAACACTATATAAACCGAATAAAACTTACAAAATACCTAAATAAAACAATAATTAGCATAATAAATAAGACACAAATCTATAACAAAAACTAACAAAACAACTACCCCACACTTAAAACTTTGCTTGTCCTCAAGCAAATTCACAAGGCATAAATTTAAAACTCAAACAACCTTAACTATAATTCCAGTATATGAGATGAAATACTTTAAGGCTCAGCTATAAATATTTGCAATTTCCTTCAATCAAGATTTTCTTAACTCATTCATTAATCCAGACATACAAATCTTATCTCTCTTCTAAGTGTTTCACTCGATTTCAAAGGTTAATTCACTCAAACCACTCATGACTGCATACTACCATAAACTTGCTTAATTATCCAATCTCCCTCACTGATTTTCTCAAGAAATAATCCGAAGGACTTTTATTTGGATGTAATGGGGCTAAGGTAAAGGTGTGAGAAAAGACATTTAAGCTGGAGCATCAAGAAATGGAGTATCTAAATTAGACAATACTCTTGCTAAGAAACTTATAACTCCCTCAAATGGCATACTCACCAACCCTTGATACTTTCACATACTTGCATACTTAAAGAAAAATACATGAGTCGACATTCCTCTAATGCTAGAAAATATATGAATTTTTGTATATATATATATACTCTTTTATTTTCTCTTCTTTTTTATCATATATTTTTTTTAAAAATACATATATATACAAAATATAACATTGCATAGAACATCTATCTTAAAATGTAGAGGAAAAGAATAATCGACTATTAATCAAATACAATATGCAAAGTATGCATTCAACCGCAAAATAGCAATACTATTTTTTTTTCTACTTGCTTACCCCACACTTTGAAATAAACCACTCTATTGTCATATCATAAAACTCCATTCCTTAATGCAGGTATGATGATAATAAGAGAAAGTTGAGTTGTTAATTGTGTTGATCAAACAAGAAAAGGTCAAAGGCTCAACTTGGCTCACTAAGGAATTCAATATTAAGGGAGGTCTTTTTAAGCTAAAGGGCTAGCCTAATTTGCCTTCATCATTTTAAAACTCGAGATTAAATCATAATGTGAGTTCAATTAGTATGCAAAAGCAAACTCTAGAGATGCAAAATCATGAAGGTGCACACTTAAGAAAAGAAAATCAACTGATAATAATATTTAATCTATAAGGCTTAAAACTCACAAAGGTGGGTTCACAAAGATTTATATGTCATGAATTGCAGAATGTGAAAATTAACCCTGAATGAATTCAAAAGCTAATCTCTATGCTGATACTAAAGTCTCAACTATAATGCTAGAATCCCAGAAAAGATCAATAAGTTTCAACAATTATGCCATGCACAACACACAATAAAACACACCAAGACAAACAAAACAAAAATTAAAGAAAAGCTAAAAGATTACCCCACACTTTAGAATTTACATTGTCCTCAATGGAAAACAAGAATAATAAAGAGAAAGAGTTAAGTACAACCAGTCTTCCATCGTACCTTGGTGACGCAAAACCCTAACTTTTCATTACAAACACAAATGTTAAAAAACAAACAAAATACAATATATAAAATAAAATATCCAAACTATAAAATGTTAAAATTAAAAACAAAAACGAAAATTAACAACAATACACTAAACACAATAAAGCAAGGAACTCAAAATCTATGGTGAAGGCGGGTGTGAAGATGATGCAGCCGAGGGATGAAGACTCAAGATCTTGGCAAGGTTGCTATTAATCTGTTCCAACTGCTGCAAGACCGCAGCATGGTTACTGTCCACCTTGCCCTCCAATGCCTCAATCCTATTAAGTATTTCTTGATTACTCGAGAACGGAGCATCTTCATCTAAACCAAGAGAATCCGAGTTGGACTCCTCTTGAACCCGTGCTCTCTTCTGCCTGTCCCCCTCCTGTGCACCACCATATGCATCTTTTCTAATGTGGCCAAATCCAATGAGTCATTACCCAAAATTCTAGTCATGCGACTGGTACTCGGGTCAAAATCCTCAAGAAGGGCTACTGCTAATGTGGTAATCAACCCTCCAATATAAATTGCCCCCCTCCTTTTATTGGCCACACTATCAAAAACATCGGCTAACCAATAGCCGAAACTAACAGGCACTGCATTACAAGCACAATCAAGGATAAATAGCTCACTCAATTCAACCACACCCGGGCTCTCCTTCCTAGCAAAGAATCCGCAGAACATAAAACGATGCAAATACCTCAAAGCGGAATTTCTCAATTTAGATTATTTGGGCGATTTGGCCACATAAGTTCCCGAGCCTAATGCTCCCCAAGCAAATTGCTGTTTAAACTCTTTAGGTACCGACCTTTCCCCATGTTGATGGAAACCATATATAGCATTCAATTGTTCAATATTAATCTCATCTTTCAACTTAGCTTCTCAAGCCATATTTCTTTTCAATAGTTTACTTATGTATTGTAATCATATCATACTTCATAACATTACATATCCTTATTTTATTCAATTAATTCATTATTCACAATTCACCATTCATGAATCACATTTCCAAGAAAGACAAGCATGGGCCCAAAGACTCTAATATGCCATTCAACTTTCAGAGTTAATGTTTTGGTTTAATTATCACATTTATCATTATCATTATCCCAACTAGGCTTCAAGGATTTAGGTTCAACCAAGCTTCAAGGGGAACAAAGCATGCTAAGTATCAACCCAACTTGGCTTCAAGAACCAAACCCAACCTAGCTTCAAGGGTTGTAACATCTCAATTAGGCTTCAAGGAATAGACCCAACCAAGCTTCAAGGGGAGTTAAACATGCTAAACTTCAACCCAACTTGGCTTCAAGGATTTAGCCCAACCTAACTTCAAGAGATTGTTACTATTAGGCATGCCACCAACAACAAAACTCTGAAAATGAATAACATATTAGACACACAATTCATTCATTATTTCATTATCAATTTCATTCTCATCTTCTCATCATCATTTAGGCATCCATGCCTCAATTATCTCATTTGCATCATTATAGCCAACAACAATGGCTTCACATCTCATCAATAGAGTATACATACTCAATTGTATTGGACATCATCATTTAAACAACCATGCCTCATTCATTTCATTTGTATCATTATAGCCAACAACAATGGCATTACATCTCATTAAGCTCAAATCATATAAAAGCAATTCATCATAACCAATTGCATTGCACATACCTTTTTAATGATCATCATATCTTTTACATTTCATATTTCATCATTAACATACATATACATAACATTATTCATATACATCATCAATGTAATAGGTTACTTAACACATTTATAACCAAAGGTGTTAAGGTTCAAAGACATATAAATATATGCAATCAAATAGGGTTTGTACTTACCTGATGAGCAATCACACCACACCAAACTCACCTTGCAATAATCCTCAACACTTGGATTAGGGCAACACAATCTCTTCAAAACCTAATCCAAAGATAATTATACATATAAGAAAATAAGAATGATAACTAACTAGGGCAAATTCTACACATGACACGCTCACCAACACGGGCGTGTCCCTGATCGTGCCCTAAACCAACAATACAGAAGCTTTGACACACTTAGTAACACGGGAGTGTCAATGGATGTGTCACTCATACTGCCTCACAGAAACATTGACACGCCCAACAACACGGGCGTGTTCATGGCTGTGTCAATTACTTTTTCTCACAGTAGCTATGACACGCTCAGTAACATGGCCGTGTTAATGGTCGTGTCACAAACGTCAAACTCAGTACCGTTGATGCGCCCAACAACATGGCCGTGTCACTGGCCGTGTCAGGCAAAAATCATGCATTTCGAACTCTCATCCATGTAAACACAAACACTTCAAAACCTATACTACATCACCCATAATCAACATCTCGGTTATATTCATCAATTACCTATCAATTTAACACTTATATAACTTCAATATATCATAATAATAATGATTATATACATCACCAGGTATCAACTACTCAATTCCCCAATTCATTTATATGAAACCCTTACTAAACAGTATCAACAATCTATCATCATCCTCACAAATAACCATATTATCATCATCTAAATACCAATTCAACATATCTATATACTTCAATCTTTCATTAACAACATCTTCACACACCAACCAAATCAAATATAAACAAAATCAATAGAAATCAACTCAAAGAAATGAACACTTACTTGAATATTTTGCCAAATCTTTAATCTCCACCTTTAATTCTCTTCAAGCCCTTAAGAATTTGGTGTGAAAGTAATTTAAAATCACATCTCTCTCTCTCTCTCTCTCTCTCTCTCTCTCTCTCTCTCTCTCTCTCTCTCGTTCAAAAAGAAGAAGAAGAAGAAAGAATATCTTTTCTCTTCTTTTTCATACTTATCATATATATATATATAATAATATAATTAAATATTTCTAAAATATTCTCCACCACCACTTTCATCCTTTGACTTTCCTTTCTTCTATTTCTTTTATTATTATTATTATTATTATTATTATTATTATTATTATTATTATTATTATTATTATTATATAAACTTACTTTTTCTACACCACTTTATACATTATGTATATGTGATGTATATGTTGGTATATGTATATCTCTTATATATATATTGTATTTATATTTTCCCATATTTTCCAAATACCATATATACATTTTATCCTTCATATACATCTATCTCTTATAATATTTTCCTTACCTATTTTACCAACATATCTTCTCACTACTACTATTCCAATGTACACTAAAATCGGTTATTAAATTAATTCATTTCTCTTCTTTTTACCTTCATTAATTTAACTTGTATATATATATTTCCATAAATACAACATATACACTCTCTTCACTTCTTTTCTCTTTCCATTAAACATATACATTAAATCCAAATACCATAATAATTCCAAAACTTTTAGGGTGTACTTTGGGATATTACACAGTGACTTGGCCGTGTCCCATGGGCGTGTCTGCTACTGGAAGGAGAGGTGCAAAATAAAAAACAAAGAGCAATTTGGTGAAGCTTGGCCATGTCCCATGTGACACGGCCAAGGGACACGGCCAAGTTCCTTGGCCGTGTCACTTACTGTGCAATCTGCAAAAACAAAACAAATCAAAAATTATTTTTGGTTGAGGCTTGGCCGTGTCCCATGTGACACGGCCAAGGGACACGGCCAAGCTCCTTGGCCGTGTCTCCTTCTGCCACTTTTAACAATTATTATTATTTTTATTTTTATATCACCAAATATCAAAGAAATTGCAAACCTCTTCTCCGATCAACCCTGAAACACATTAGAAAAAATAAAAACCGATCAAAGCACCCATTCATTTATTTAAACCAAACATAAAATCAAAACTTGCTAAATTTAAAATTATAACTTTGAAAAAGAAATGCAAACTGATGGGTTGCCTCCCATTTAGCGCTTCTTTTAATGTCATAAAGCTGGACATCATGCAAGACTTAGGGATCATGGATCAAAGTGCTGTCAATGATCCTCACTTCTTGAAATCCTTCATTATATGGCTTAACTCTCTGTCCATTTACTTTAAAAGTCTCATTTGTTCGAGAGTTAAGCAATTCAATGGCACTAGAAGGATATACCTAGGTTATCTCAAAAGGACCACTCCATCGAGTCTTGAGTTTACCTGGAAACAGACGGAGTCGAGAGTTAAAAAGTAAAACTTTCATACCTGGACTCAATGTCTTTCGTACTATAATTATGTCATGAAGTGCTTTAGTGCGATCCTTGTAAATCCTCGAGCTCTCATATGCCTCATTCCTCAGCTCATCTAACTCTGAAATTTGTAGAAATCGTTCTCTCTTTGCTTTGTCCAAGTCCAAATTCAGAGTCTTGATTGCCCAATAGGCTATGTTCTCCAACTCCACTGGTAAGTGACAAGCTTTTTCAAAGACCAATTGGTACAGACTCATACCAAGAGGAGTTTTGAAAGCAGTCCGATACGCCCATAGTGCATCATGCACTCTACTTACCCAATCCTTCCTTGATAAGTTGACTGTTTTCTCCAGAATTCCTTTTATCTGCTTGTCGAATGTTTCCACTTGTCCAGAAGTCTGTGGATGGTATGGGGTTGCCACCTTGTGCTTCACACCAGATTTGTGCATTAACTTCTCAAAAAGCCTGTTGCAAAAATGGCTTCCCTCATCACTGACTATCACTCTTGGTGTGCCAAATCAGCTAAGAATGTTTTCCTTCACAAATTTAACAACTACATTAGCATCATTAGTACGGGTGGGGATTGCCTCCACCCATTTGGAAACATAATCAACAGCAACTAAAATATATTCAAAACCAAAAGACTTGGGAAAAGGTCCCATGAAGTTAATTCCCCACACATCAAACAGTTCAACAACAATATATGATTGAAGGGGCATTTCATTCCTCCTCCCAATGTTACCTACTCTTTGACAACGATCACAGTGCTTACAATAATCTTGAGCATCTTTGAATAGCGTAGGCCAGTAAAAACCAATTTGAAGCACCTTTTCTGCAGTCTTTCTTCCTCCAAAATGACCCCCACTGTGAAGGTCATGACAAAATTGCAGAACACTCAGTTGTTCTTCCTCAGATACACACCTATGAACTATCTCATCTTTGCATATCCGGAATAGATAAGGTTCATCCCAAAAATAAAACTTACTCAAGTGTAAAAACCTTTTATTTTCCTGAAATGACATGTTAGTATGCAATATACCACAAGCAAGATAGTTAGCAATATCTGCAAACCAAGGTGCATCAAATACCACAAACAGCTGTTCATTAGGAAATGCTTCTAAATTTTTATGAATGCTATCAGATGCAAAATTTTCACTAAAGAAGGGTAATCTAGATAAATGATCAGCAACAACATTGTCACTACCCTTAGTATCTTTGATCTAAATTCTTGCAATAACAGCACCCATCTAATTAAGCGGGGTTTAGCATGTTGTTTTGTTAAAAGATATTTTAGAGCTACATGATCAGAATGCACAATAATTTTTGACCCAATTAAATATGCTCTAAACTTATCTAAAGCAAAAACAACAGCTAACATTTCATTCTCAGTTGTTGTGTAATTCATTTGTGCACTATTCAGGGTCAAGCTAGCATAATATATTACTCTCAAGTATTTATCAACCCTTTGCCCAAGAACAACACCTACTGCATGATTAGAGGCATCACACATGATTTCAAAAGGTAAAGACCACACAGGAGCTACAATCACTGGTGCACTAGTCAATTTTTCCTTAAGGGAATTAAAGGCTTGCATGCATTGTGCTGTAAATTCAAATGGAACATCTTTCCCAAGCAAATGACACAATGGCTGGCTTATTTTAGAAAAATCCTTAATGAACCTCCGGTAAAAACCTGCATGTCCTAAAAAATTTCTTATTCCCTTAACAGAGGTAGGTGGGGGGTAACTTAGCAATCAATTCAACTTTAGCCTTATCCACCTCAATCCCTTTACTTGACACCACATGACCTAAGACAATGCCCTGAGTAACCATAAAATGACTCTTTTCATTTTTCACAACAGTGATTCCAGATTTTTTAGGAACTACATGTACTGGGCTCACCCACTCACTATTAGCTATTGGATAAATTACTCCTTCATCTAGCAATTTGAGCACTTCCTTCTTAACCACTTCACTCATATTTGGGTTAAGGCACCTTTGGGTCTCCCTCACAGGTTTAGCTCCCTCTTCTAAGGTGATTCTATGCATGCACATTGAAGGGCTAATACCCTTTATGTCACTCAATCCCCATCTTATTGCTCTCTTCAATCTTTTAAGCTCACTCACCAACCTCATCTCCTCCCCTTCACTAAGTTCACTAGATATTATCACAGGTAAGGTATTGTGATCTCCTAAAAACACATATTTCAGATTTTTAGGTAATTCTTTCAGCTCTAACTCAAGTAAAGGGTTCTTCTCTTCCTTTTCAATGAAGGGAAGTTCAAATACTAGGTCCTCCTCAAGTTCCTCTATTTCAGCTCCCTCTAATGTTTCAAGGCAACTAGCTATTTCTACATCAAAAATATCCACATCACTATCTAAGGTCAAAGTCAGCTCCAATTTATAAGAGGAACCTGTCTGCAAGAAAACATCTAAAACAACTGCATCAACACAATCAATGAAAGAACAATCCTCATATAAAGCAGTTGTAGGAATAGGAGAAGTGTTAAAAATAGAAAATTCAACAATTTGTCCCAAGACAGTCATTGATAATTTACCATTTTTAACATCTATCAAAGTGTTGGTAGTCGCCATAAAAGGCCTACCCAGCAGAATAGTGTGTGCAGATAGTGAAGAGTTATTTCCTTCCATGTCAAGTACTATGAAATCCACAGGCACTATTAAACCACCAACCTTAACTAACACATCTTCTATAACCCCTTTCGGGAATCTAAGAGATCTATCAGCTAATTGCAACACCATTTTTGTAGGTTTAAGTTCCCCTAGTTCTAAATCAAGGTACACAGAATAAGGCATTAAATTCACACTGGCTCCCAAGTCACACATGCCATCAGTCCTCTTTCCATTCCCCATAGTAAGTTGAATTATAAAGCTACCAGGATCCTTTAGCATGGGAGGTAGTTTATGCTGCAGAACAGCACTAGCTACCTCTGAAACTATCACCTTTTCATTCGGCTCATACCTCTTTTCCTTGGTGATCAGCTCTTTGAAGAATTTGGCATAAGCCGGCATGTTCTTTATTGCTTCCAGTAAGGGTAAGTTAATACTTACCTTAGACAGCATGTTGAAGATGTTAGAAAATTGCTTATCTGGTTTATCATCCTTCAACCCGCTAGGGAATGGTATAGGTGGCCGGTATGGATTGCTTGCCTTATGTAAATCTGTTGAAAAGGACTTCTTCATTGATCTATCTCCAGCACCTTTGTTCTCTGGTTCTCCTTCCTTCTTGTTCTCTTGCTCACCTGCATTCATAGAAGGAATGGTTGAGTGACATGGCCGTGTTGGAATTCCCTTGGCCGTGTTGGGCAATTTTCTGTGTGATTTTCTTCTTTTCTTCTTTGGCATGGTTGAGTGACACGGCCGTGTTGGAATTCCCTTGGCCGTGTTGGGAAATTTTGGAGGGACACGGCCAGTGACTTGGCCGTATCCCTTGCATGTGTCACCTACTGTCTTGTGGCTTCTTTTAAGCTTGGTATGGGACACGGCCAGTGACTTGGCCGTGTCCTCTGCCTATGTCAGCTACTGTCCCTTTTTTCCTTCAATTTGCTTCCTTGGCTTTTTTAACCTAAAACAAATTTTAAACAATAAGTAAATAAACAATAACCAACAAAACACAAAACCATACTAAAAACTAGATCAAAAACGACATAAACACTGAAATAAACTGAAACTACTAAAATTAATGAAAACACTATATAAAACGATTAAAACTAACAAAATACCTAAATAAAACAATAATTATCATAATAATTAAGACACAAATCTATAACAAAAACTAATATAACAACTACCCCACACTTAAAACTTTCCTTGTCCTCAAGCAAATTCACATGGCATAAATTTAAAACTCAAACAACCTTAACTATAATTCTAGTATATAAGATGAAATACTTTAAGACTCAGCTATAAATATTTGCAATTTCCTTCAATCAAGATTTTCTTAACTCATTCATTAATCCAGACATACAAATCTTATCTCTCTTCTAAGTGTTTCACTCGATTTCAAAGGTTAATTCACTCAAACCACTCATGACTGCATACTACCATAAACTTGCTTAATTATCCAATCTCTCTCACTGATTTTCTCAAGAAATAATCCGAAGGTCTTTTATTTGGATGTAATGGGGCTAAGGTAAAGGTGTGAGAAAAGACATTTAAGCTTGAGCATCAAGAAATGGAGTATCTAAATTAGACAATACTCTTGCCAAGAATTTCATAACTCCCTCAAATGGCATACTCACCAACCCTTGATACTTTCACATACTTGCATACTTAAAGAAAAATACATGAGTCGACATTCCTCTAATGCTAGAAAATATATGAATTTTGTATATATATATACTCTTTTATTTTCTCTTCTTTTTTTATCATATAAATTTTTTTTAAATACATATATATACAAAATATAACATTGCATAGAACATCTAGCTTAAAATGTAGAGGAAAAGAATAATCGACTCTTAATCAAATACAATATGCAAAGTATGCATTCAACCCCAAATAGCAATACTATTTTTTTTTTTTACTTGCTTACCCCACACTTTGAAATAAACCACCCTATTGTCATATCATAAAACTCCATTCCTTAATGCAGGTATGATGATAATAAGAGAAATTCGAGTTGTTAATTGTGTTGATCAAATAAGAAAAGGTCAAAGGCTCAACTTGGCTCACTAAGGAATTCAATATTAAGGGAGGTCTTTTTAAGCTAAAGGGCTAGCCTAATTTGCCTTCATCATTTTAAAACTCAAGATGAAATCATAATGTGAGTTCAATTAGTATGCAAAAGCAAACTCTAGAGATGCAAAATCATGAAGGTGCACACTTAAGAAAAGAAAATCAACTGATAATAATATTTAAACAATAAGGCTCAAAACTCACAAAGGTGGGTTCACAAAGATTTATATGTCATGAATTGCAGAATGTGAAAATTAACCCTGAATGAATTCAAAAGCTAATCTCTATGTTGATACTAAAGTCTCAACTATAATGCTAGAATCCCAGAAAAGATCAATAAGTTTTCAACAATTATACCATGCACAACACATAATAAAACACACTAAGACAAATAAAACAAAAATTAAAGAAAAGCTAAAAGATTACCCCACACTTTAGAATTTACATTGTCCTCAATGGAAAACAAGAATAATAAAGAGAAAGAGTTAAGTACAACCTGTCTTCCATCGTACCTACCCTAACTTTTCATCACAAACACAAATGTTCAAAAACAAACAAAATACAATATATAAAATAAAATATCCAAACTATAAAATGTTAAAATTTAAAACAAAAATGAAAATTAACAACAATACACTAAACACAATAAAGCAAGGAACTCAAAATCTATGGTGAAGGCGGGTGTGAAGATGATGCAGCCGAGGGATGAAGACTCAAGATCTTGGCAAGGTTGCTATTAATCTGTTCCAACTGCTGCAAGACCGGAGCATGGTTACTGTCCACCTTGCCCTCCAATGCCTCAATCCTATTAAGTATTTCTTGATTACCCGAGACCGGAGCATCTTCATCTAAACTAAGAGAATCCGAGTCAGACTCCTCTTGAACCCGTGCTCTCTTCTGCCTGTCCCCCGGTGCTTCTGGCTCAGCTGAAGCCATCATATACGCCCCTCTCCTGTGCACCACCATATGCATCTTTTCTAATGTGGACAAATCCAATGAGTCATTACCCAAAATTCTAGTCATGCGATTGGTACTCGGGTCAAAATCCTCAAGAAGGGCCATTGCTAATGTGGTAATCAACCCTCCAATACAAATTGCCCCCCTCCTTTTATTGGCCAGACTATCAAAAACATCAGCTAACCAATAGCCAGGACTAACATGCACTGCATTACAAGCACAATCAAGGAAAAATAGCTCACTCAATTCCACCACAACCGGGCTCTCCTTCCTAGCAAAGAATCCGCAGGACATAAAACGATGCAAATACCTCAAAGCGGAATTTCTCAATTTAGATGCTTTGGCCGATTTGGCCACATAAGTTTCCGAGCCTAATGCTTCCCAAGCAAATTGCTGTTTAAACTCTTTAGGTACCGACCTTTCCCCATGTTGATGGAAACCATATATAGCATTCAATTGTTCAATATTAATCACAAACGATTTCCCAAGCAATCTAAAACTTATCCTAGAGCAAATTTTTTGTTCATCTCTTTCAACCTTAAGAGATGTCAAAAATTCCAAACTCAGCTCTTGGAACTGAAAAGGTCGCAAGGAGACTAGGTTCTCCCACCCAAGATTTTTCACATAACGATAAAAATTAGTCCTAATTTGCAGAGCATCAAGGGACTCATCATTATCATACCTCGTCGGAAAGAAACCCTGAGCCAAAAGATTTGCTCTCTTCAAAGATGAAACCGATGAAGATGAAGAAGCCCCTTCAGTTGTAGGTCTCTTCTTCTTGTGGTGTGAAACTATCTTTGTTCTTGGCATCTTGCAAAATCTGAAAAATTGGAAACAAAAACGGATTAAAGTGATTTTTGTGAGAGAAGAAGAAGTTTTAATGGATTATTTTTAGTTGTGGTGAAGAAATTTGAGGTTTAATGGAGGATTTGGAGCTTGGAAGCACAATTAATGGATGTTGCGAGAGAGAGAGAGAACGAGAAAGCGAGAGAGTGAACAGAAAGAAAACTAGGGATTTAATGGGCAATCTGGGCAAAAAATCGTGTTTTTAAAGTGAAAAAGTGAGAGACACGACCAAGTTGTGGTGAACACGGCCGTGTCTTGTGTGTTTTGAGGGACACGACCAGTGTGTAACACCCCCTTACCCTATATAAATACTATACATATACCGGGTATACATTCAGTATGTATATAAAGTATAAGAATGTCACTTTTTGTTTCAATTTAAAAACCTTTAGCTGAGTTCAAACAATATAATATTAATTTAAAGAACATTTACAAAATCATTATACTTTTAATGATCTTACATATATATAATAATCTTATCTTTACCAAAACTTCATTTATACATATGAATACATACTTGTCAGAAATACAACATAATTAAATTATACATGTATGCATCACCTTCTAGTTGGTCTTGACATACTCTTACTCTTTTCGTGGCATAACGATTAACTTCAGATCTACCACCTACTCACCTGCGCGATTACACAACCGCGCTAAGCCCGAGAGCTTAGTACTACATATAAATAATATAAACATACATTACAGAAATTTAAACATATATATATTAACTTCATGTACCATTAGTTCCTTATTATATTTTTCACTTTTCAATTACACCTTTCATATACCTCTACTAATCTCATATCTTATATACATATACACATATCATTAACACAAACCACAATTCCATAACTAATACTCATAATGTCTACATCAATACACATATTACATGTCATACTATATTTTCAGAATCTCATTGTGAGCGGGTATTTTCGCCCCCACTCCCGGTGGAATGGTTCTTGCGACTTCGGCACTGTTTAGGCTCGGGGCCTTAGAGAACACGGACCTAAGTCCGGAGAAAATGGAGTCGCCACCCGGTCGGGCTGGGAAAAAAGAAAGGGGTGGATGACTCAATTCTTAAGGAATCCCCGACCCCTTAATGGGTTCGGAAAGTTGGGTACGTGTGGGGAAGGTGAGAAATGGCCCAGCACCCCACAACACCCGGTTCATTGGAACCGTCCTCCTTTACAGGTCTTAATATTATAAAATTCTTAAGTATAATAACATTATCCATACTACACACAATAAAAAGAAAGCATCATTATATTAAAATCAAAGCAATGTCCAAACAAAACAAAACAAATAAATGGACACCCATCCAAGGATGGAAACATGTCCTTACATCACATGCCTAGGTAGGACACCCACCAAAAGGTAGAAACATGCCCTTTACATAAGTTCTAAAATAGAAAAGAAAATTAAATTACATGATGTTTAACTAATGAGGTACCCACCAAGTGGAAACATACCTCTTACAACTTTTGGAAGTCTAAATTGATTGATAAAAGTAAATAATCATCCATAATATATAAATCATTCAAACATCCATCCATGATAAATTAAATAAATCAAGTATTAAAATTAAATAAATTAAAGCATAAGAAATAAATCAAAGCATAAATAAATATGGAATTGAATAAAACAAATAAAAGTTCAAGTATAGCTACTATTTCTATTTAGGATTCTTTATCTCATGTGTTAAGGCTTTGGAAATTCTAACGTTTAAGCTACTATGACTTTTTAGGTAATTAAAATAGATTAGGTTTTATATTTTTTAAAGGTTATCAAGCATCTTTGATTAGACAAATTATGATTTGAATGATGAAATAATAAAACTTGAGTTTTAGACACTTTTGAAATATTTTTAATTCATGATTTTAAAATAGTAAATTGAGCTACTGTAGCTTTTTTAAGTTTTTTAGGTTTTTATGTTTTTTATTTTTTAAAGGGTTTAAAGTTCATAAAAATTAGGGTTTAAGGTTTTAAAAGGGTTAGGGTTTATTACTTTAGGTTTAAAAGTTGATTTTTGGATTTTAGGCTTTCAATTTGGGGTTCTCGGCCAAAGTATTATTTTTAAAGTTTTAAAAAAAAAGCAATTTGATATTTTATGAAGTTTTATGAACTTAAACATATGGATTTAAGTTTTTATAAGTAGAAAAGATGTTTTTTTAAGGTTTTTTGAATGAAAAAGAACCTAATTTAAAATTTTAAATGAAACAGAATTTTATTTTGGTTTTGTAGAAATATATGTTCAAAGGGTGTTTTAAGGTTTTTTAAGAAGAAAAAATAACAATTTTAAATCTTTTTAGAAAAGAGAGTCACGATTTAATGTTCTAAACTTGGAAAAATTAAATTAAAACTCTAAGATTTTTTATTTAAAAAACTTAAATTTTATAGATTTGGCTATTGTAAAACATAAATCAAAAGAATTAAAACATACCTTCTTTTGTTGATTCTCCAAAAAATATCTCTTCTTGGATGAACTAGCTCCAAAGACAAGCTTTGATTGCCTCTTTTCTTCTCCCTTTTTCGTGCTACTGCTACTGCTGCTATAAATAGCTGCTACTGCTGCTATAAATATCAATTGAATTGAGTTTTCCCTTTCCTTCCTTGATTTGGTTTCAAAACCTAAAGCTATCATGAAAAGTTTTTCCTCTCTTGATTTGGTTTAATTGGTCCTTATTTATAGTGGTTTTTAGGTTGTTTATTCCTAATTAATTAAGGTAAGTAATAATAATAAAAAAAAGAAATTAAAACCTAATTGGATTAGAATTCTAAAAATTGCAGCTGAAAAATTTGCGCTAGCAAAAATTCAGGCGACGGGCCCGTGGGCGTGCCAGCCCGCAGGAGCCTGCGGGCGAGCCACTGTTGGCCCGACGGGCCCGCGCGACCACTTTTCGCTGCCGATTTTTTTCCCACTCCGATTTTTATTTTTATTTTTATTTTTATTTTTTATTTGTTTATTTTCATTTTTTACTACTAAAAATTAGATACTAAGGTAAAAAATTATTTAATTAAAATTATTTTGGACCAATTAAAAAACAAAAATCATTTTGGACTAAATAAAGCATGTTGGATCGGATTGGGTAAAAAATTAAGGGTCTACAGTTTGCCCCCTGCTTGAATGATCCGAAACCTTAGTGAAAGAGAGTGAAAAGCAATAAGACTTCATTTTTGAGGTTTTGGGTTCTGGACCCCAGAGATTGGTTTAACTCATCGACCTTTTATCAGTTGAGAATTCTAGCATAACTGGTTGTTCTATTTTTACGAATTGTAGGTCTTTACCCACCAAAAATAGATCTTTATCTATTAAAAACTATGTCTTTTACCTAGGAACATGGATCTTTATCCATTGGAGATTGGGTCTTTACCCGTAAAAATGGATCTTTATCCATTGGAGGTCGGGTCTTTACCCTTGAAATATGGATCTTTATCCATTTGAAATTGGGTCTTTACCCTTGAAACAAGGATCTTTATCGTTTGAACTTTGGGTCTTTACCCTTTGAAATATGGATCTTTATCCATTGAAAATCGGATCTTTATCCATTGGAAATCGGGTCTTTACCCTTGGAACATGGATCTTTATCCATTGAGATCGGGTCTTTACACTTGAAAATGGATCTTCATCCTTTGCGATCGGGTCTTTACCCTTAAAAATGGATCTTCATCCTTTGATATCAGGTCTTTACCCTTGAAAGTGGATCTTCATCCTTGAGATCGGGTCTTTACCCTTAAAAATGGATCTTCATCCTTGAGATCGGGTCTTTACCCTTGAAAGTGGATCTTCATCTTTGAGATCGGGTCTTCACCCTTAAAAATGGATCTTCATCCTTTGAGATCAGGTCTTTACCCTTAAAAATGGATCTTCATCCTTTGAGATCGGGTTTTCACCCTTGAAAATGGATCTTCATCCTTTGAGAACGGGTCTTCACCCTGTCTTCAGCTCTTTTATCTGGATTGGTCTTTTGTCTTTCGCATCTTTATTCTTTTGAGAGTTCTAATTGTTCCATTCTTTTGTTCTTTCTTTTTGCAAAGATTTAGTTATTTTTAATTGGACCTTATATCCTTTCCTTGCCCCCCCTACGTGGCAAAATATTTGTAAGTGAGTTTAAAAATATTTGGTATATAAACCCAAAAAATTGAAAAGGAGAAACTTTGCCCCCTATGTAGGCTCAAACTCATGATTTTTCCTTGCGGACTCTGATTGATGTTGTTGTTGTCTAGTTCTTCACACAAGCACGTATTTCTTCTCTTTGCAAATTACTGGAGTTTTCTCAAGCAATGGGCTTTCTATGCCCCCTGATTCGATATCTTCTTTTGATTCTTTACTTCACAAGGTGTTTGCTGTTCATTTTGCCAAAGAGTAGACAACACAAGACAAGAAAGTACGATGTGATATGCTCATGTATGCATGATATGCATGAATAATACTTATAGTGGTTCCATGACTCACAGACCGAGGCGATTAGCAGAAGTATTCTCATTGGTTCCGTTTTGACGCTTGTTCAAGTCTTGCATTGGAATGATTGAAAGCTTTGCATTTGCGGCTTTTATCTTCAAGATGTTGAAAACATGAGTGGTGGAGATCCCAAGTTGTAGAGTCAGGGATTCATCTATTTCGAGCTATATTTCAGCATGTCGGTAGTTTCTTCATAACTTTGCCAATAATCATTTCCTTTGCCCAATGTGTCCTTTGGAGGTTCAACATACTTCCCTTAACTTGAAGGCTTTGTTATGACAAAACTTTTTTTTTTTGAAATTTTTGAATTTTTCATTTTGAAATCAAATGTTGGCTTTGCCAAATCAATGTCAATATACCTTAGGACTTGATTTTCTAAACTAACATATCTATAACATGACAACCCTAGTTACCGTACTTAAACTCAGGGATTATTTCTACTTAAGCAAGAATTGTTGCACTTCAGATAGGCACATACACATTACTTGGCCAAAGGTCTCATTGAGTTTAAATATTGTCTATCTCATATGCATGCTTATCCAAACTATCTCCACTAATAGACTCTACCTACCAAGAGAGATCAACAGGTCTTTGATAGGCTTGAAATGGGGTCTATGAGGGAAACAGGCTTAAGTGAAGGCCATTTTGAGATTGGAGCTGGTGTGACACAATGGACAAACCTTCACACTATAAACTTCTTGTTTGAATTTTAGGCGGTTTGGAGGCAATCTTGCTAGACTCCAAATTCCCTCTATCTTCTTGGCATTAATCTGGATGTTGATTCGAACAATCTTTGCCCTTGCATAAAGTTTGGTACACAAATTCATTTCTTTTCTTCTTCTCCCTTTTCTTTCTTTTTATTTTTCTTACTCTTCCCTTCTCTTTCCTTACTCTTTCCTTTCTTTTATCATTTTGTCCTTCTTTCTTATGGGACCACAGAACTTTCAAGAACTGTGTGGTCTTCCTCCAATTTTAATTGAATCTTTGGTTGGGTTGGACCAACTCAAAAAAAGGTCTTTATGAACCAAATAGAAGCCTTTTGCTGCTTTAGGTAAAAGATAACTCAGTTGGCTTTATGAACCACCTTTTTAGGTTTTATCCATTTTCTTTTCTTTTTTTCTTCTTCTTCCTTTTTTTCTTTTCTATTCTTTTTTCTTTCTTTTCTTTTTCTATTCTCTCTCTTTTTTTTTTGGTTCTAGCTCAAACATAGTTGTCTTGTTTGTACCAACTTGGACTTCCAATAACGGATGAGTGGTGTAACATAAATCTTCTTTAATAGGGATAAATCATTTATTACACCAATGTTGATGTTGTCTTGGAGATATTAAGGGAACTTCAACTACCCTTAGGGTCTTGAAAATGTCCTCTATCTTTATGGTCTTGAGAACTTCAACTATCTTTATGGTCTTGAGAACTTCAACTATCTTCATGATCTTGACTAATCATTACCTTTTTTTTTTATCTTATTGCCTCTTTATCTTAGTGATCATAAGACTTGCCAAAAGTATCACAACAGCTCAAGGTAGGTTGTTGAGGTTATAGGCCAATGAAAAGAAAGCTAAAATTTTATGAAGGCTCAAAGGGACAACTAGGGATTGATATTTAATAGGGTGGATACTAGTTGTTGGCTTATCAAACAATGCCTAGATCATTTCTCCCTTAAATAAGTAGAGTTCAATTTCGCCTCGAAAGTTTTTCAAAGCATGTTCTAAGACTGACTAAGACCCAAAAAAAGGTAATTATGCAGGAGCCCTCTCTAAGTAAGCATACACAACTCAATGCTATAGAGCAATTCCCTCACCTAGTAAAGTCATTCAAGTCATGATGCCTAGATACATTAATTTATAAACATCAAGCTAAATTCCTCATTGGTTGAGCACCAAAATGAACAAAGACCAACAAATTTTTTGATAAAAGTAATTTATTCAAACAAATTTAAATTTGAAAAACATGATAGTTCCAATTAAAGAAAGTAAAATTGAAAAGCAACATTCAAGCTAAGGAAAGTTTTTTGAGTTGGAGTCAAAGATACTCCATTCTTCAAGGACAAGGATTTTTTCCATCATTAAGGATCATGGCTTCATCATCCATAGTTAATCCAAACTTGTTTAGTAGCACATCATCTTTAGCAACTTCTCTATCCATATCATGATGAGATGACAAGATAAAACTCTTCATGAGGGTTGCAAGCGGTGGCGCCCTTCCAATTTTAGGCAGAGGCTTATTCTTAATATTGGGCTTATCAGGCTCAAGCAGCTTTCCACTGTCAATCAAATCTTGGATTTTGTGCCTTAAGTAAACATATTTATCTATCTCATGCCCTTGCATTTGATGGAATTGACAGAAGACTTGACTTCAAAATTTGGTGGTAGAGGCTTATGTAGAGGCCGAGGTGCCAATGGTTGTAGCAAATCCATTTTAATTAGATTTTCTAACATCTTTGACAAAGGCTCCCTTAAATCTGAAAATTTATGCTTCTATTTGCTTGACCGGTTACATTAACATCAACTTCTTTTTGTGTGCTTTGATTGTTAGGCTGGTTGTTCCCTTTCTCATTCCTTCTTATTGAAAAGCGATTCTTTTCCCTTTCCCATTCTTCAATTTGTAGACCAGCTTGGAGAAGATCTTTGAAGTCCCTTATAAGGGTGTGAGACATCCTTTCGCAGAGATTGGGCAGGACACCTCTCACAATCATCCTTATTTGATCATATTCATCGGGCCTCTTCTTGAGCAAAGCAGCCTTGTTTCTCCATCTCTTGACATAATCTACAAAATTATCATTCTGTCTTTGCCTAATGGACTCCACTTCCATCAAGGTAACTTCCAACTCAACATTATATCCATATTGTTGGATGAAGGCTTTGTAAAGTAGATCCCAGCTCTTTTGTGTTTCATCGTCTAAGGTATTGAACCAATTTTGGACAACAGGGTCCAATGAGAGCATAAAGTACCTTAGGGTTTGAGCCTTAGTAGCTCGAGCAGATTGCATGGTAGTGATATATTGCTTCACATGGAGATGGGGATTTCCGGTGCCATTGTACTTAGCAAAGGAAGGCATCTTGAACTTATAAGGGACCTCTTCATCTTGTTTAAATAACTTGTCAGCTTCGGACATTTCTTCGGTCTTCAGCTTCTTCTCAAATTTCTTTTCTAAATCAGTAATCATCTTTTCAACATCAGATGTCTCGGTCTTTTCAATAGTTGCCTTCTCGACAGCCTTCGGTTCTTTCTTCTTTTCTTGAACCTCTTGGTAGTATTGAGCCCAATCATCATCATCATCAATGACCACCTTTTCATCATCAAAAGCCACTTCATTAACTTTAGTCTTCCCTTTGTCCATTGGTTTCTTAGTGCTAGCAGATGCTTCGGCATGATTCTCTAAGATTGCAGTCAACTGGTTCTTCATGGTCTCAGCTAGGGCCTCTTTGATTTCTTCCATCTTGGCATTGAGGGCTTCATCCACCATTCTTTGAATTTGTTTGGGCTCCATTGTCTTTGGTGAGCAAGTGATTGAGTCGTTGCTAGATACTTTGTTTCCGGCATAGGTCAGATTATCGTAAGCTTTTGAACTTTCGTAATCCAGGGCTATGAGCCAGAGAGGACCAATGATATTAGATGTAAATGTATACATGTATGTATGCACAAACCACAAACAAGGATAATTAGGATGTTCCTTCCAACCTTATATCATCCACACACGAATGGCAAGTCTCTTTTCCTAGGTATATGGTTAACAAAATACCAACATGGGGTATCTTGCTTTCGAATAATTCCCTCGGACGTTTCAACGAATAGTTATATTTTCAAAAATAGAAATCAATCCATGATAATTCCCATTAATTAGGTTTTAATCAATTCAACCAACTAAAGTAGCTTTTATGCTATGTTGGACTAAAACGAAATTAAGAGGTTTATTATAAATAGATTTCTCACTTGAAAAAGTAACTAATGATTCATGCCAAAAACAAGCCCAGGGTTAATTTGTTCTTAATGTAAACTAGGCCCACAATTGATTTTTGGTATTTCATAATTGACCTAAATATTTTTGCAAGCTCTTTGTAAGAAAAGATTGGGTGAAAATTAGTTTTGTTTCTAAGCCTATTGTAAAAGATTTTAGAAAAATGAATTTTGGGCTTAGTATTTGGGCCATGAGCCAAAGAATTTTTTATTTTTTTTTAGAAATGTCTTATGTCCAAAGATCATCTTGAAAAATTTTGAAAATAATTTTTGTCTTTTGGACTTAAAGAAAAATTTATTTTGAGCTTGCAAATGTACTTGGGTCATATTAGAAAAAGAACAAACCAAATAAGCCATGATTTAGACGAAGATAAACTTACCATAGTCAAACAACATGCATTTGGGGTAAAAACCTAAGGAAAGTAACTAGGCCAATTACATGAGCTTTAGTCTTTGGGTTAAAAGGCTTAGGTTCCCATAGCAAGTATATACCAAATGGTACGAGGCTATGAGTGGTTATGCCATGCTCGATCTCCATACCTTGAATGAAAGTATGGTATCCCTTACATAACAAAACACGGGTAACACGGGCGTCCTAACTCACACACACAATGCAATCTAAGATGATGCAATGGATAATATCATTATAAGAAAGAATAGAATAATATAAAGACCAACGGAATGAACTTCTCTTATCTAAGATTTTTGCCCCCACTCCCGGTGGAATGGTTCTTGCGACTTCGGCACTGTTTAGGCTCGGGGCATTAGAGAACACGGACCTAAGTCCGGAGAAAATGGAGTCGCCATCCGGACGGGCCGGGAAAAAAGAAAGGGGTGGATGACTCGATTCCTAAGGAATCCCCAACCCCCTAATGGGTTCGGAAAGTTGGGTACGTGTGGGGAAGGTGAGAAATGGCCCAGCGCCCCCACAACACCCGGTTCATTGGAACCGGCCTACTTTACAGGTCTTAATATTATAAAATTCTTAAGTATAATAACATTATCCATACTACACACAATAAAAAGAAAGCATCATTATATTAAAATCAAAGCAATGTCCAAACAAAACAAAACAAATAATTGGTGTAATATCCCGGAATAGACCCTAAGAGTTTTGGAGTTATTGTTGTTGTATTTGGATTTAATGTATATGTGTATATGTGAAATATAAGGATAATATATGTAAGACATATACATATACATAACATATACATGGGATATATATAATGGTGAAGGATAAGTGAGTTGTATATATATATTTGTATAACTAAATAATAATAATAATAATAAAGACAAAAAGAAAAGAGAAGAAGAAAATCAAAGAAAGAATATGTGGTGGAGATTTAAAGTATTATTATTGTTATTATTATTATTATTATTATTATATATATATATATATGGATTAGGACAAAGGAAAGAAGTAGAAACTTCTTCTTCCTTCTACTCCTTCGTCTTCTTCGTTCTTCTTGGCCGAGAGAGAGAGAGAGAGAGAGAGAGAAAGAGAGAAAGATGTGATTTTCTTACCAAATTTCTTAAGGAAATCAAGAGATTTGATGATAGAGATGAAGATTTGATAAAGGATTCAAGTAAGTATTTATTTCTTTAAATTGATTTTCATTGTTTGAGTTGGGTTTGGTATGGTTGATGTGTGATGATGATGATATTGAAAGATTTAAGTATATATATGTGTTGATTTGGTAATTGGATGATGATAATATGATTATTTGTGAAGATGATGATGAATTGTTGAATAAGGGTTAAGTTTAATGAAATTTGGGGATTTGATAAATTGGTATATGAATGATGTTTATAATGATGATTGGTGTGTGTTTTGAGTGTTGTTGATGTTTTGGTAAGTTTGTTATGGTTTTTGGGTGTGTTTGATGAAGATTGTTTGAAGTGAGTAATGATAAAAAGATGGGTATTGTTGGATGTTGTTGTGTGTTGACCGGAATCTGGGTTTTTAGCCGGACACGCCCAGAGACACGGCCAGTTTGTTAGGCGTGTCGTTGGTTCTGTTTTCTGGAGTTGGTAGCACGAGCAGTGACACGCCCATGTTATTGAGCGTGTCATAAGTTCTGTGTGACAGTAGAATTGACACGGCCAGTAACACGCCCGTGTTATTGAGCGTGTCATAGCTACTGTGAGTTTGGAGAATTGACACGGCCATGAGCACGCTCTTGTTGATTGGACGTGTTGATGTTTTTGAGATACAGAATGTATTACACGCCCAGTGACACGCCCGTGGTTATGAGCGTGTCAATGTTTCTGTGTTGTGGAGTTAGGGCACGATCAGGGACACGCCCGTGTTGATGAGCGTGTCATGTGTTGAGTTTGCCCTAATTGATTCTTATTTGTATTATCTCATGGGTATTTCTAAGTGAGTGTGTATGATTACTTTTGGATTAGATTTTAAGAGATGGAATTGCCCCTAATTCAAGTATTGAAAGATCTATGGAAGAGAAGTTATATGGGAGTGAGTTCTTTAGAGGTAAGTACAAAACCCTATTGGATTGCATATAAGTATATTGTTAAAATAAATATTAATATTGTATATGCAATGAAAAGATAAGAGATATGATAATACATTAATACATATAAGATGTGAGGATATGATTTGTATGATGTGTATTCCAATTTATATGGTAATGCAATTGATTGTGCATACTTGAGTAATGAATGATTATGTATATAAATATCAAAGATGAACTATGAAATGTGATAATGTGATATTGTGATGAACTATGAAATGTGATAATGTGATATTGTGGTGAACTATGAAATGTGATATTGTGATGGAATATGAAATGTAAATTGAGAGGTGATGATGTATAAAGCCATTGTGGTTGGCTATGATATTGAGAATGAGATAAATGAGGCATGTTTTGCCTAAATGATGCCATTGTGGTTGGCTATGATGATGTAAATGATGATGAGAATGAGAATGAAATTGATAATGAAATAATAAATGAATTGTGTGGCTAATGTGTTATTCATTTTCAGAGTTTTGTTGTTGTTGGCATGCCTAATAAGTGTAACAATCTCTTGAAGTTAGGTTGGATTGAATCCTTGAAGCCTAATTGAGATGTTACCACCCTTGAAGCTAGGTTGGGTTAGTTCTTGAAGCCAAGTTGGGTAGAAGCTTAGCATGCTTTGCTCCCCTTGAAGCTTGGTTGAACTTAATCCTTGAAGCCTAGTTGGGTATATGATATTCATAAATGTGATAACAAAACCAAAGCATTAACTCTGAACTTTGAATGACATATTAGTGTCTTTTGGGCCCGAGTCTGTCTTTGTTGTTAATGTGATGTATATACAAGTTGAAATAAATGAGTAATGGGATCTATGTTGCCTTTGTTGGAAATGTGAGTTGTGAATGATGAATTGTGGTTAGTGATATGATTATATAACATACATGAATTATTGAAAGGAGATATGGTTTGTGAAGTTATATGCAATATGCGATTATAAAGTATAAAATGATATATATGATATGTATGAGGTGAAATTGGTAAGTATCATAATATGAAGGTTCTATCAATTTATTGAATTATGTTTGATGGTTATGTTATATGTGTATATGTATATCCTCTATAAGGTTAATAGGATTATATGAAGAATGCATTGAAAAAGGGGAAAACGGAGTAAGAAAATGTTAAAACATGAGACTAAACATATGAGGTATGTTTCTTTTATATTGTATATTTTAATGGTTACTTGTACTACTAAGCTTTCGAGCTTAGCGCGGTTATCTTAATCGCGCAGGTATATAGGTGATGAAGCTGGAGATAAGCTACTATGTCACAACGAGGACAAGTATAGTTCGAGACCAACTAGATGGTGGTGCATGCATGTAATTATACGGTATTTTCATAAGAATGTATTCATTTGCATAAATGAATCTTTGGAAGAAACAATGTAACTTATATTTATGTATTATCATGATAAGAATAACCATTTTGTAAATACTTTCATATGATTTAAATGTATTATGATTTTAAAAATTAAAGTAAAGATTTATAATGGTGATGAAAAGTGACATTCTTATACTCTATATACATATTGTATGTGTACCTGATATATGTACAGTATTTATATGGGGTATCGGGGTGTTACAATTGGACACCCATCCAAGGATGGAAACATGTCCTTACATCACATGCCTAGGTAGGACACCCACCAAAAGGTAGAAACATGCCCTTTACATAAGTTCTAAAATAGAAAAGAAAATTAAATTACATGATGTTTAACTAATGAGGTACCCACCAAGTGGAAACATTCCTCTTACAACTTTTGGAAGTCTAAACTGATTGATAAAAGTAAATAATCATCCATAATATATAAATCATTCAAACAACCATCCATGATAAATTAAATAAATCAAGTATTAAAATTAAATAAATTAAAGCATAAGAAATAAATCAAAGCATAAATAAATATGGAATTGAATAAAACAAATAAAAGTTCAAGTATAGCTACTATTTCTATTTAGGATTCTTTATCTCATGTGTTAAGGCTTTGGAAATTCTAAATTTTAAGCTACTATGACTTTTTAGGTAATTAAAATAGATTAGGTTTTATGCTTTTTAAAGGTTAGCAAGCCACTTTGATTACACAAAATAAGATTTGAATGATGAAATAATAAAACTTGAGTTTTATACACTTTTGAAATATTTTTAATTCATGATTTTAAAATAGTAAATTGAACTACTGTAGTTTTTTTGAGTTTTTTAGGTTTTTATATTTTTTATGTTTTAAAGGGTTTAAAGTTCATAAAAGTTAGGGTTTATGGTTTTAAAAGGGTTAGGGTTTATTACTTTAGGTTTAAAAGTTGATTTTTGGATTTTAGGCTTTCAATTTGGGGTTCTCGGCCAAAGTATTATTTTTAGGGTTTAAAAAAAAACAATTTGATATTTTATGAAGTTTTATGAACTTAAACATATGGATTGAAGTTTTTATAAGAAGAAAAGATGTTTTTTAAGGTTTTTTGAATGAAAAAGAACCTAATTTAAAATTTTAAATGAAACAGAATTTTATTTTGGTTTTGTAGAAAAATATGTTCAATGGGTGTTTTAAGGTTTTTTAAGAAGAAAAAATAACAATTTTAAATCTTTTTAGAAAAGAGAGTCACGATTTAATGTTCTAAACTTGGAAAAATAAAGTTAAAACTCTAAGATTTTTTATTTAAAAAACTTAAATTTTATAGATTTGGCTATTGTAAAACATAAATCAAAAGAATTAAAACATACCTTCTTTTGTTGATTCCCCAAAAAATAACTCTTCTTGGATGAACTAGCTCCAAAGACAAGCTTTGATTGCCTCTTTTCTTCTCCCTTTTTCGTGCTACTGCTGCTATAAATATCAATTGAATTTAGTTTTCCCTTTCCTCTCTTGATTTGGTTTAATTGGTCCTTATTTATAGTGGCTTTTAGGCTGTTTATTCCTAATTAATTAAGATAAGTAATAATAAAAAAAAGAAATTAAACCTAATTGGATTAGAATTCTAAAAATTCCAGCTGAAACATTTGCGCTGGCGAAAATTCTGGCGACGGCCCGTGGGAGTGCCAGCCCTCTGGAGATTCCTGCGGGCGGCGTGCCAGCCAGCAGGAGCCTGCGGGCGAGCCACTGTTGGCCCGACGGGCCCGCGCGACCACTTTTCGCTGCCGATTTTTTTCCGACTCCGACTCCGATTTTTATTTTTATTTTTTATTTTTATTTTTTATTGGTTTATTTTCATTTTTTACTACTAAAAATTAGATACTAAGGTAAAAAATTATTTAATTAAAATTATTTTGGACCAATTAAACAATAAAAATTATTTTGGACTAAACAAAGCATGTTGGATCGGATTGGGTCAAAAATTAAGGGTCTACACTCATCTTTAAACTTAGCTTCTCAAGCCATATTTCTTTTCAATAGTTTACTTATGTATTGTAATCATATCATACTTCATAACATTACATATCCTTATTTTATTCAATTAATTCATTATTCACAATTCACCATTCATGAATCACATTTCCAACAAAGACAAGCATGGGCCCAAAGACTCTAATATGCCATTCAACTTTCAGAGTTAATGTTTTGGTTTAATTATCACATTTATCATTATCATTATCCCAACTGAGCTTCAAGGATTTAGGTTCAACCAATCTTCAAGGGGAACAAAGCATGCTAAGTATCAACCCAACTTGGCTTCAAGAACCAAACCCAACCGAGCTTCAAGGGTTGTAACATCTCAATTAGGCTTCAAAGAATAGACCCAACCAAGCTTCAAGGGGAGTTAAGCATGCTAAACTTCAACCTAACTTGGCTTCAAGGGTTTAGCCCAACCTAACTTCAAGAGATTGCTACTATTAGGCATGCCACCAACAACAAAACTCTGAAAATGAATAACATATTAGACACACAATTTATTCATTATTTCATTATCAATTTCATTCTCATCTTCTCATCATCATTTAGGCATCCATGCCTCAATTATCTCATTTGCATCATTATAGCCAACAACAATGGCTTCACATCTCATCAATAGAGTATACATACTCAATTGTATTGGACATCATCATTTAAACAACCATGCCTCATTCATTTCATTTGTATCATTATAGCCAACAACAATGGCATTACATCTCATTAAGCTCAAATCAAATAAAAGCAATTCATCATAACCAATTGCATTGCACATACCTTGTAACACCCCGATACCCTATATAAGTACTATGCGTATACCTAGTATACATACAGTAAATATATAAAGTATAAGGATGTCACTTTTCGTTACCTTTTAAAAACCTGTAACAGAGTTCAAACCATAATACATTAATTTAAATAACATTTACAAAATCATTATCTTTATCAAAAACTTCATTTATACATATAAATACTCTCTCGTCAGAAATGCATCATAATTAAAGTTTATACATGTATGCATTACCCTCTAGTTGGTCTCGACAAACTTTACTCTTCTTGTGGCATAACAAAAGACTTCATATCTTCCATCTATATACCTGCGCGAATAAACACCCGCGCTAAGCCCGAGAGCTTAGTAGTCCAACTATAAAATATAAACATATAGTATAGAAGTATTGACATATAATGATACATCAATTCAATATATAATTAGTTCTTATCATATCTTCTTTTCTTTTTAATTTCATCTTTAATATATCCTAGCTAATTTCAAATATGATGTACATATATACATAATATTATCACCAACCCCAATGCATCACCAATACTCAAAACCAATATATTAATACCCCTACATTATATATACCATACCAATCATTATTGCAATACACAAATTACATATCATACAAATCATAAATCACATTTACAATAAAGACAACCTTTATCATCAACCACAATTCATTTACATATTACACTTAATAACATTATATTATTCACAATTCACCAAGCATAATTCATTATTAATACTCACAATCAATATTTCAATACTTGCAATTCACATTGACAATAAAGACAGACTCGGGCCCAAAACACTAATATGTTATTCAAAGTTCAGAGTTACTGCTTTGGTTCATAGTCACAATCATCACGCCCGTAGGCAATGTATATACATGTATCTCTATCCATGGATAGTGTAACAGACCCAGTCTCTTGGACCATCAACTCAACACATATGAGGAGATCCTCAACCCGGCAAGACTGTTACAAATCATATATCTCATATTCACAATTCTCATAGTGTAACAGACCCAGTCTCTTGGACCATCAACTCAACACATATGAGGAGATCCTCAACCCGGCAAGACTGTTACCTTTCATCATTTCTTAGGCATGCCACCCAAATCCAGAACTCTGAAACTGAATAACATATTAAACAAACAATTCATTTATTATTTCATTATCAATCTCATCATCAATTAGGCCAACATGTCTTATCTCTTTCAATTGAATTATCATAGCCAATCACAATGGCTTCATATCATATCATATCTCAATCCATATGATACATATAGCATCATTGATATCACATTTCAAAGTATATTATTCATATAATACATTGCCATACACAAGATTCACAATGCATATAACATAACATTTTCTCACTTCTCAAAACACATTAACATCATTCATTACTAGAGCATTTATCATAACAAATTGCACATACCTTAAGAATGATCCTCATTTCTTCCTACCTTTCCCATTTCATATTTCATCCTTTATATATATTCTTCATTTACATTCACAATATAATAGCTTATTTAACACTTTCATCCCAATGTGTTAATGTTCAAAGACATATAAGGATATACAATCAAATAGGGTTTATGCTTACCTGGTTAATGATCTTCACATCCTTCATATCATTCAATCATCACCTTAGTCCAATTATGTTAACAATATAATAGATCACTTAACACATTTGCAAACAAATGTGTTAAGCCTCAAATTATGTAATTAAATACAATCATATGTATTGGTACTTACCTCAAGAACTAGTCCCATCAATCTATACATTTCTTTTCTTTCCAAGAATTCTCCACATTTAGGTTAATGCAACCCAATCTCTTCAAAACCTAATCCAAAGGAATATTAGCAAAATGACCATATGAATAGTACATTCTGGTTTAAGACTCCATTTTATCCTTATTTTGAAAAATTGTATAAAATAATCTACTTGACTAAAAATTCTAAAATTTTTACAGAATTTAGTTTTGTATCTTAAAATCATTCCTTTAAAATTTCAGATCAAACTGAACACAAAATCTTGGTCAAATAGTTCACCTAACCAGACTGCCCCAATTGCCCTGCATCCTGGCAGCAGTTCTGAACTTTGTGAATTCCATAAATCAAATTCAATCAACGTGGTTCCAAGTTATTTTTCTCAAATACTAGACTCACTAAGCAACAACATATCCAAAATTCAATTGGATATGATTTTTCTACATGTTATTAAAAATCCCGAAATATAGCTGTCTCAGTTAAGGTACCTGCTGGAACAGGTCTAATAAAAATAATCTTTCTAAACTCATAATCATTCCAAAATCGAATCAACATATTTTTCAGTCATTCTAGACTCATAGAGGCACAACATATCAAAAATTCACTTCAAGAATATTTTTCTATAATTAATTAAAAATCATACAAGTCACAGCCTTTACTAATTGTAAAACAGAAAAAATTCACTAAACACAACTCTTACTCTTCCATCACCAACACCAACCTAGCTTCTTATCTTTAATTCCATTTCAACACTTTTACACACACCATACACAAACACACTCCATCAACCATCCATATCAACTCACCAATCCCAAACACAATTTCAAAAGAACAAAGGAAAATCAAGAGAAAGAACTTACCTAAGTTGTTGAATTCCACAAATCTTCAATTAAATCATTTGATTCTCCCTTCAATTTGATGTTAGAATTAAACAAATCTCACTTTGCTCTCTCTTGTCTAAGGAGGAGCCAACCAACGTGGAGAAGAGAAGAAGAAGAAGAAGGAAATGAAGAAAAGACAAAATATCACCTCTTTAAATCTCCACCAAGTGATTCAACAAGAGTAATTACCTAAACACCCTTATACCATTTGTCTTGATTACCATTCATTACATGCCCTTTATAGTAACTTCACACTTAACAAAAATAAATATCTTCTTTCCTTGACTCTTCATTTTGACCAACTTATATGTTATATATATCATCATATACACAACATATACCATTCTCTCTAAACCCTAAATTCTTTCCCAAATCACATATACATAAACATTCTTTTCTCTATTTCTTTTCTCTTGTAATTTAACACATATATTCAATCCAATTATATAACAACAACAACAACATAATCACAACTTCTAGGGCATATATGAGGATATTACAATTCTCTCCTCCTTAAATAATTTCGTCCTCGAAATTATCAGTACCATAACAATTTATTCTTAACAAAATACTATCTTAACTCCCATATGAAGTTAATTATACGCTTAAGTCATTATATCATCAAATCATATAACTCCAACTCTCCTCTTTAGAATCAACCACCTTCTTTAAATTCTATAACTCATCATTCTATATGTTTATACATCTGGTTACTTT
Source organism: Garcia nutans (assembly GCA_947685225.1). Lineage (NCBI taxonomy): Eukaryota > Viridiplantae > Streptophyta > Magnoliopsida > Malpighiales > Euphorbiaceae > Garcia > Garcia nutans. The sequence goes on from CANTUV010000031.1 coordinate 43,560,349, forward strand.
CTTAATCAAACATTCAAAAGATCACATTACATTTCCTATTAATATCTTTATACCAGAATCAGATCATCATATAGCACAATAATACTTTGTCAAATCTTTATATTTAATATATTTTGTTATTTCACCTCTGTATAATTACTCTCTTAACTTTAACATTAAAAACCATTGACTTATATCTGAACATTAATTATCCCTTCATTACAATCACTGTCTAAATAGACATTTATCACTCTCAATAGATAACAAAATCCTGATTTTTCATAAATGGAGTTATTTCTTTAGCATGCTTTTCACTTAACTTACATATTAATACATTATCTTTCAACTTATTTTATAGATAACCAATCTTTTTCTCTTCTTATCATGATTAACAATTACTATACTCCACTCATTCATGTCCAATCATACTTTAAAATTTACATCATATACATTATCATGTAAATACCTATTTTCTTAATACAACTATACACATTAAATTTTATTAATGATCCATAATCTTAGCCAAATCCAGATCAATTAATCTATCTGTCACAATATACCCACGTTCCAATCTTGTTCAATTCCAACCAACGATTAAGTAATCTAACTTATCATGAAATTTCACAATTTTCATATAAGTATAAATATAACTTAATTCCATAAGAGCAAACTTATATTCAATTTCTGCTCTCTTTCAATCTATTTTCAGTCAAATCATCATGATAACAAATCACTTCTAATATCTTTTAATATACACATAGTTTATTCTTTATTATCTTAGTATAATTTCCACCAATTCTCATAAAAATGTTATATCATACTTAATATCTATAATTCATTCACTCAAACTTTGAGTTCATTCCCTTAAACCTCAAGTTACATACCATAAACATATTCAGTATAACTTTTATTCATATAATATAATTTCTCCCTTTTACTAACTCTTCACATTTCCTATCATTGGTATATTTATTTTGATTACCTTTTTGTCAAATTATCCATAACTCAACACATTTCAAAATTTTTAAAAATTTTTTTTTTCACAGTTATTACCAAATTCTTAACATAAAAAATAATAATAATAATAATAAGGTACAACTTTAACCATCATAATTTTTAACTATACTTCTCAAACAAAATTGTCAACCTCACCAAATCCGTATTACAATCATTATATCTAAGATCCAAATCCATGGATAACAAATTAACCGATCCAAAATACTGAACAAAACACATGACTTTAAGAGATTAATATTCAAACCTAGAACTTTCAATTCAATACTGTTCTTTTATAATTCTATTCTCAATCTTAACATTTTTAGTATAACAGAAGTTAACACATTCCAACTTTGTTTCAACCAATTTGTATTCGCTTATATGATCCTTATCAACTTAACTCATGCTTTAACAATATTACTATATACATATTCAATCATATACAGTTCTTATACAATTTCTATTCATCACTTCATTTCTAATCCATCTACAATCTCTTATAATATAATTACATAGATCTTTTCATATGTGAATACTTTGAAACTCTAAATATAATATAATCATCAAGTTCAATACTCATTATAACAATTTCCACTGTCCAATATTACTCAAGTTCTTTCCATTCTCACTTCCATCACATAATCCATCTAGCTTTACACAGTTCAAGACCTAATCTCTCTTAGGTCCACTAATACATATAACATTGTTTTTCCATATCACTAATTCTATAATTATACCACATATATCTTCATAAGCCATCCTCATAATGTGATTCACAAATGTGTTTATATATCATAATTTCATTCATATTGGAAAACTCAATTCACATATCATATACATGTATACACTTAATTATATGCTCTTATAGTATTTTCCTTTTTCATACATTCAATACAAATTTAGTGTTTATCATTTTCTTTTAAACACTATCCTTCTCATTCTTCCAATATGATATAAAGTATTTATTCACACTACAAACATATATATTCTGACTATAGTAACACTTCATATTCATCTCAGTCACATTCCCAATGTGACATCTCTTTCACTTTCGTCTTTAAAAATATTTAGTACACTCCCATATTCATTCTTACCCTGTTCAGTAAAATGACTTAAAATAACTCATTTCTATTTACTTATCCACTTCCTTGATTATTTCAAAACAAATTCTCATACTATCAATCACATTACTCAATTCATAATACTTCCATATGCAATACTAGTCATTTCACTTAGCTCATGCATTGCATATACAGTTAACTATCAATATCCCAATAATCTTTATCAAATTCCACTAAAACTTTAACTTCTCAATTTACTACTTCGTTTAAGCTTCAATTTTCCAAACTCATCTTTTCTATCATCACTTTAAAAACATCTTACAAATATATATCACAAAGCAATATTAAAACATATAATTTCCACAATCATAAAGCTCACTTCAAAAAATCTCAAATATCACATATTATCACCATTACCATGAGCTTTCACAATATCCAAGCATCTCACATTTCTAACATTGAATTTACTATGCTCGCATTATAGTAACAATACTAAGTTATATTCTTACTTAACCACTATCATCTCTTTTTCCTTTAAACACAACCTTAACTGTATACACATCCCAACTTTACATAATCACACTTTGTCTCTACTAAACAACTCATTCAACATTCCACCATACTCTCCTCATTTAAATAACATAACTTTCAATTTTAACAATTCGATATCATTTCCGCTGTCTAGTAAATTCAACATTAGCAAAACCAACATAAACTTTATTATAAAGAGGTTCAAAGTATAGAAGAAAAAGTACATACTCTTATCTTGATTTGATTTTCAACTCATTTTCAAATTTATTCTCCTTTTCATTTCTTTATGTTTCAATTCATATTATGTCCTACATAATATTGCTCATAAACATCAACATTACATTCCATGTTGCACACAACATGACATTTTCATATGCATCATCAATATACATATATCATATTAGATTTCACAATTAGTTTCTCATAATCAATTAGGCACTATGCCTCAATTATAATTCATTTCCAACATCATTGTCAACAATCATAATTTCTCATCACATCAAAATAGTATACACATATATCATCAACTATATTGAACATCTCATATAACACAAATATTCTATAATTCATATAATGCCACATCCGAGACCAACATAGGTGTCAATGCATATGCATGTATTACAAATTTCATTTCAAAACTTTTCCTTTTTACTTTTATTTAAACTTTTCAAAAAAAAAATTTTTTTTTCTCACTTAGGCCGAGAATCTCGAACCTAAGCTCTGATACCAAAATAATTGTAACACCCCGATACCCTATATAAGTACTATGCGTATACCTAGTATACATACAGTAAATATATAAAGTATAAGGATGTCACTTTTCGTTACCTTTTAAAAACCTGTAACAGAGTTCAAACCATAATACATTAATTTAAATAACATTTACAAAATCATTATCTTTATCAAAAACTTCATTTATACATATAAATACTCTCTCGTCAGAAATACATCATAATTAAAGTTTATACATGTATGCATTACCCTCTAGTTGGTCTCGACAAACTTTACTCTTCTTGTGGCATAACAAAAGACTTCATATCTTCCATCTATATACCTGCGCGAATAAACACCCGCGCTAAGCCCGAGAGCTTAGTAGTCCAACTATAAAATATAAACATATAGTATAGAAGTATTGACATATAATGATACATCAATTCAATATATAATTAGTTCTTATCATATCTTCTTTTCTTTTTAATTTCATCTTTAATATATCCTAGCTAATTTCAAATATGATGTACATATATACATAATATTATCACCAACCCCAATGCATCACCAATACTCAAAACCAATATATTAATACCCCTACATTATATATACCATACCAATCATTATTGCAATACACAAATTACATATCATACAAATCATAAATCACATTTACAATAAAGACAACCTTTATCATCAACCACAATTCATTTACATATTACACTTAATAACATTATATTATTCACAATTCACCAAGCATAATTCATTATTAATACTCACAATCAATATTTCAATACTTGCAATTCACATTGACAATAAAGACAGACTCGGGCCCAAAACACTAATATGTTATTCAAAGTTCAGAGTTACTGCTTTGGTTCATAGTCACAATCATCACGCCCGTAGGCAATGTATATACATGTATCTCTATCCATGGATAGTGTAACAGACCCAGTCTCTTGGACCATCAACTCAACACATATGAGGAGATCCTCAACCCGGCAAGACTGTTACAAATCATATATCTCATATTCACAATTCTCATAGTGTAACAGACCCAGTCTCTTGGACCATCAACTCAACACATATGAGGAGATCCTCAACCCGGCAAGACTGTTACCTTTCATCATTTCTTAGGCATGCCACCCAAATCCAGAACTCTGAAACTGAATAACATATTAAACAAACAATTCATTTATTATTTCATTATCAATCTCATCATCAATTAGGCCAACATGCCTTATCTCTTTCAATTGAATTATCATAGTCAATCACAATGGCTTCATATCATATCATATCTCAATCCATATGATACATATAGCATCATTGATATCACATTTCAAAGTATATTATTCATATAATACATTGCCATACACAAGATTCACAATGCATATAACATAACATTTTCTCACTTCTCAAAACACATTAACATCATTCATTACTAGAGCATTTATCATAACAAATTGCACATACCTTAAGAATGATCCTCATTTCTTCCTACCTTTCCCATTTCATATTTCATCCTTTATATATATTCTTCATTTACATTCACAATATAATAGCTTATTTAACACTTTCATCCCAATTTGTTAATGTTCAAAGACATATAAGGATATACAATCAAATAGGGTTTATGCTTACCTGGTTAATGATCTTCACATCCTTCATATCATTCAATCATCACCTTAGTCCAATTATGTTAACAATATAATAGATCACTTAACACATTTGCAAACAAATGTGTTAAGCCTCAAATTATGTAATTAAATACAATCATATGTATTGGTACTTACCTCAAGAACTAGTCCCATCAATCTATACATTTCTTTCCTTTCCAAGAATTCTCCACATTTAGGTTAATGCAACTCAATCTCTTCAAAACCTAATCCAAAGGAATATTAGCAAAATGACCATATGAATAGTACATTCTGGTTTAAGACTCCATTTTATCCTTATTTTGAAAAATTGTATAAAATAATCTACTTGACTAAAAATTCTAAAATTTTTACAGAATTTAGTTTTGTATCTTAAAATCATTCCTTTAAAATTTCAGATCAAACTGAACACAAAATCTTGGTCAAATTGTTCACCTAACCAGACTGCCCCAATTGCCCTGCATCCTGGCAGCAGTTCTGAACTTTGTGAATTCCATAAATCAAATTCAATCAACGTGGTTCCAAATTATTTTTCTCAAATACTAGACTCACTAAGAAACAACATATCCAAAATTCAATTGGATATGATTTTTCTACATTTTATTAAAAATCCCGAAATATAGCTGTCTCAGTTAAGGTACCTGCTGGAACAGGTCTAATAAAAATAATCTTTCTAAACTCATAATCATTCCAAAATCGAATCAACATATTTTTCAGTCATTCTAGACTCATAGAGGCACAACATATCAAAAATTCACTTCAAGAATATTTTTCTATAATTAATTAAAAATCATACAAGTCACAGCCTTTACTAATTGTAAAACAGAAAAAATTCACTAAACACAACTCTTACTCTTCCATCACCAACACCAACCTAGCTTCTTATCTTTAATTCCATTTCAACACTTTTACACACACCATACACAAACACACTCCATCAACCATCCATATCAACTCACCAATCCCAAACACAATTTCAAAAGAACAAAGGAAAATCAAGAGAAAGAACTTACCTAAGTTGTTGAATTCCACAAATCTTCAATTAAATCATTTGATTCTCCCTTCAATTTGATGTTAGAATTAAACAAATCTCACTTTGCTCTCTCTTGTCTAAGGAGGAGCCAACCAACGTGGAGAAGAGAAGAAGAAGAAGAAGGAAATGAAGAAAAGACAAAATATCACCTCTTTAAATCTCCACCAAGTGATTCAACAAGAGTAATTACCTAAACACCCTTATACCATTTGTCTTGATTACCATTCATTACATGCCCTTTATAGTAACTTCACACTTAACAAAAATAAATATCTTCTTTCCTTGACTCTTCATTTTGACCAACTTATATGTTATATATATCATCATATACACAACATATACCATTCTCTCTAAACCCTAAATTCTTTCCCAAATCACATATACATAAACATTCTTTTCTCTATTTCTTTTCTCTTGTAATTTAACACATATATTCAATCCAATTATATAACAACAACAACAACATAATCACAACTTCTAGGGCATATATGAGGATATTACATACCTTTTTAATGATCATCATATCTTTTACATTTCATATTTCATCATTAACATATATATACATAACATTATTCATATACATCATCAATGTAATAGGTTACTTAACACATTTATAACCAAAGGTGTTAAGGTTCAAAGACATATAAATATATGCAATCAAATATAGTTTGTACTTACCTCATGAGCAATCACACCACACCAAACTCACCTTCCAAGGTTTGACTGCTTATTCGCTCTCGTTGCTTGTTGAGTTGAGAGCGTTACATGCTAGTTTTGTATATTGTGATGATGGTGCATTGTTGACACAATTGCAATTGAAACCAGTATTGTTGGATTAGATTAAAGAGGCTCAATTGGCTGATGATAAAATTCAGAAGATTGTTTCAGATTGTCAGAATGGAAAGAGTCGGGATTTCATTGTGAGAAGTGATGGAAGTCTTTGGTTTAAGAACAGATTGTGTGTACCTGATGATACTAATTCGAGAAGGATCATTTTAGAAGAAGCACATTAGTCAGTATTTGCTATGCATCCGGGCAGTACAAAGATGTATCATGATTTGAAGCAGCTTTACTGGTGGTCTGGTTTGAAGAGAGACATTGCAAATTTTGTGTCTAAATGTCTCACATGTCAGAGGGTAAAAGCTGAGCATCAAGTTCCAACAGGGTTACTTCAACAGTTATCAGTACCTGAATGGAAATGGGATAGAGTAACCATGGATTTTGTATCTGGTTTACCATTGACACAAAGGAAGCATGATGCTATTTGGGTGATTGTTGACAGGTTGACTAAAACAGCTCATTTTCTTCCGGTTCGGATGGATTACTCTTTGGAGAGGTTAGCTGAGCTGTATATCCATGAGATTGTAAAGTTGCATGGTGTCCCAACTTCTATAGTGTCTGATCGAGATCCCCGGTTTACTTCAAGGTTTTGGAAGAGTTTACATGGTGCATTGGGTTCTCGATTGCATTTCAGCACTGCATTCCATCCACAGACAGATGGGCAGTCTGAGAGGGTGATACAGATTATCGAGGACATGTTGAGAAGCTGTGTCATTGATTTTTCTGGAAGTTGGGATGGATTCTTACCACTTGTGGAATTTGCTTACAATAATAGTCACCAATCCAGCATTGGTATGGCACCATTCGAAGCATTGTATGGTAGATGGTGCAGGACACCTCTATGTTGGAATGAACTTGGTGAAGGTAAGTTAATTGGTCCTGATTTGGTTAAAGAAACTGAAGAGAAAGTGAAAATGATTTGAGATAGGTTGAAAACAGCTTCAGACCGACAGAAGTCTTATTCAGATTTGAAGAGGAGAGACATAGAATTTAATGTTGGAGATAAGGTATTTTTGAAGGTGTCTCCTTGGAAAAAAATCTTAAGGTTTGGTCGGAAAGGGAAATTGAGTCCTCGTTTCATTGGACCGTATGAAGTTTTGGAAAGAGTTGGACCAGTTGCTTATCGGCTTGCTTTGCCACCTGAGTTGGATAAGATCCATAATGTATTTCATGTTTCTATGTTGAGGAGATACAGGTCGGATCCATCTCATGTTTTGTCTATTGAATCTATCGAAGTGAGTCCAGACTTGACTTTTGAAGAAGAACCAGTTGCTATCTTGGCATTTGATGTGAAAGAATTAAGAAATAAGAAAGTGCCTTTGGTGAAGGTTCTATGGAAGGAACATGGAAGAGAAGAGGCAACTTGGGAGAGTGAGCAATCTATGCGAGATCAATATCCTCAACTATTCCAGACTTGATATCAGGTAATTTCGAGGACGAAATTTCTTTTTAGAGGGGGAGAATTGTAATATCCCAATGTATGCCCTAGAAGTTTTAATACAATTGTTGTTTGATTTGAATTAATGTATATATGTTTTTGCAAAGGAAATGATTGTGTTAATGGAATGTATATGTTGTATATATGTTAATATATATAACATATACATTAGTCAAAAGGGATGGTCAATGGAAGAGGATATTTATGTGTGATATGTTAAATTACTTTAATGGGCATATAAGTGACAAAGGTTAAGTTATATGGATGAGGGCATTTAGGTAATTGCTTTGTTAGAATTGCTTGGTGGAGATTTAAAGAAGAAGAGAAGTTTGACTTGTGTTTATTTTCTTTTCTTCTCATTTGTGTGCCGGCTATCCAAGAAAAGAGAGAGCAAGAGAGGTGTTCTAAATGCTAGAATCAAATTGAAGGAAGAATCAAAGGATTAAGTTGGAGATTTGTGAAATTTCTTCATTTAAGGTAAGTACTTTCTTGTTTTCCTTTGTTATTGTTGAAGTTGTGTTTGAGATGAGTTGTGATTTGTTGATATTATGAATTGGTGTGTTTGAGATGTGTTTATAAGTGTTGAAATGGATTGTAAGTTAAAAAGGTTAAATTGGTGTTGGTTTTGTTTGAAGATGGTAAGTTAAGTGGATGTTGATATTGAAAGAAGAAGATTGATGTTGGTTTAGGGTTTAATGTGGTAAGTGATTGATTGTATGGTTGATATAGTGTTAATGTGAATATTGTGATGAATATGTGTTAATAACATTGATTACATCCATTTGAATGAGGTTGTATTGTGCATAATGTGTTTTTATTCAATCAAAAGAGAGTTGGCCATATTTAGGGTTTGTATACATGAGAGACACGGCCAAATCAAGGAAGAGACACGGACAAACTAAAGGATTTTTGAGAGACACAGCCAAGTCTATGGAAATTTGGCCGTGTTGGATGATTTTTGGAAAAGACATGGCCGTGTCCCTTGCCCATGTTTGCTTCTGTTGCTTTTGGTTGAGAGTGTGTTGGCCACTGTGATTTTTCCTTGCTCTTCTTACATGATTGAGATTGAACTTACATTTGATAATGCATATGATACTATATGAACAAGGTTATGTATTATGTGCATGATGAATCTTATGAATGGTAATGTGTTATGTAAATAATGTACTTTTAAATGTTATACCAATGATGCTATATGTATAATATGAATTGAGATATGAAATGATATGAAGCCATTGTGATTGGCTATGATGAATCATTTGAAAGATATAAGGCATGTTTGCCTAATTGATTATGAGAATGGAGAATGGAATTGATAATGAGATAATAAATGAATTGTGTGTCTAATATGTTATTCATTTTCAGAGTTTTGTTGTTGGTGGCATGCCTAATGGTAACAATCTCTTGAAGTTAGGTTGGATTTGATCCTTGAAGCCTAATTGAGATGTTACAACCCTTGAAGCTAGGTTGGGTTGGTTCTTGAAGCCAAGTTGGGTTGATACTTAGCATGCTTTGTTCCCCTTGAAGCTTGGTTGAACCTAATCCTTGAAGCCTAGTTGGGTATATGATAATGATAAATGTGATAACAAAACCAAAGCATTAACTCTGAAAATTGAATGGCATATTAGAGTGTTTTGGGCCTATGCTTGTCTTTGTATATAATGTGATTCTTGAATGGTAAAATCAATGGAACTATGAAGATGTAATATGAATATTGTTATGATATTTAACATAGTATGATGTGGTAATGTGATGTGCTTCTATGTGTGTGGTTTATGAAATATAAAGGTGTGATGTTAGCTTTTCACTTATGATGTTAACTTTATAATTTAGATGTGTAACATTGCATTGCCTTAAAGTATAGTGTTGGTATATTTTGTACTACTAAGCCGATGGCTTAGTGCGATAGTGTTTGATCATGTAGGTGACAGAGTTGAACCTCAGAGTTCTTCGAGACCGAGTGAGAGTAGACATTGAAGAGTTCATTTTGGGGCTTAAAGATCAGAGAAGAGCTACCAATCATGTATATATTCTATGTTTTGTAAACTTTGATTTATAACATATTTGTAATAACTTCCGCTGTGAATTGATAAACATTTTTATATATGGTGTCTTTTGGATTTCTTTAAAATGTTTGAGATTGATTTCATTTATTTACAAAGATATTTGTTGTGGCATTTACTATATTCAGTATACGTATATTACGATCGTTTAAGCATGCTTGGTACGTATACGGGATATAGGGGTGTTACAGGCGTGTTCATGGCCGTGTCAATTACTTTTTCTCACAGTAGCTATGACACGCTCAGTAACATGGCCGTGTTAATGGTCGTGTCACAAACGTCAAACTCAGTACCCTTAACGCGCCCAACAACATGGCCGTGTCACTGGCCGTGTCAGGCAAAAATCATGCATTTCGAACTCTCATCCATGTAAACACAAACACTTCAAAACCTATACTACATCACCCTTAATCAACATCTTGGTTATATTCATCAATTACCTATCAATTTAAAACTTATATAACTTCAATATATCATAATAATAATCATTATATACATCACCATGTATCAACTACTCAATTCCCCAATTCATTTATATGAAACCCTTACTAAACAATATCAACAATCTATCATCATCCTCACAAATAACCATATTATCATCATCTAAATACCAATTCAACATATCTATATACTTCAATCTTTCATTAACAACATCTTCACAGACCAACCAAATCAAATATAAACAAAATCAATAGAAATCAACTCAAAGAAATGAACACTTACTTGAATATTTTGCCAAATCTTCAATCTCCACCTTCAATTCTCTTAAAGCCCTTAAGAATTTGGTGTGAAAGTAATTTAAAATCACATCTCTCTCTCTCTCTCTCTCTCGTTCAAAAAGAAGAAGAAGAAGAAAGAAGATCTTTTCTCTTCTTTTTCATACTTATCATATATATATAATAATAATATAATTAAATATTTCTAAAATATTTTCCACCACCACTTTCATCCTTTGACTTTCCATTCTTCTTTTTCTTTTATTATTATTATTATTATTATTATTATTATTATATAAACTTACTTTTCCTACACCACTTTATACATTATGTATATGTGATGTATATGTTGGTATATGTATATCTCTTATATATATTGTATTTATATTTTCCCATATTTTCCAAATACCATATATACATTTTATCCTTCATATACATCTATCTCTTATAATATTTTCCTTACCTATTTTACCAACATATCTTCTCACTACTACTATTCCAATGTACACTAAAATCGGGTATTAAATTAATTCATTTCTCTTCTTTTTACCTTCATTAATTTAACTTGTATATATATATTTCCATAAATACAACATATACACTCTCTTCACTTCTTTTCTCTTTCCATTAAACATATACATTAAATCCAAATACCATAATAATTCCAAAATTTTTAGGGTGTAATTTGGGATATTACACAGTGACTTGGCCGTGTCCCATGGGCGTGTCTGCTACTGGAAGGAGAGGTGCAAAATAAAAAACAAAGAGCAATTTGGTGAAGCTTGGCCGTGTCCCATGTGACACGGCCAAGTTCCTTGGCCGTGTCACTTACTGTGACAATCTGCAAAAACAAAACAAAACAAAAATTATTTTTGGTTGAGGCTTGGCCGTGTCCCATGTGACACGGCCAAGGGACACGGCCAAGCTCCTTGGCCGTGTCTCCTTTTGCCACTTTTAACAATTATTATTATTATTATTATATCACCAGATATCAAAGAAATTGCAAACCTCTTCTCCGATCAACCCTGAAACACATTAGAAAAAATAAAAACCGATCAAAGCACCCATTCATTTATTTAAACCAAACATAAAATCAAAACTTGCTAAATTTAAAATTACAACTATGAAAAAGAAATGCAAACCGATGGGTTGCCTCCCATTTAGCGCTTCTTTTAATGTCATAAAGCTGGACATCATGCAAGACTTAGGTATCATGGATCAAAGTGCTGTCAATGATCCTCACTTGTTGAAATCCTTCATTATATGGCTTAACTCTCTGTCCATTTACTTTAAAAGTCTCATTTGTTCGAGAGTTACGCAATTCAATGGCACCACAAGGATATACCTTGGTTATCTCAAAAGGACCACTCCATCGAGACTTGAGTTTACCTGGAAACAGACGGAGTCGAGAGTTAAAAAGTAAAACTTTCATACCTAGACTCAATGTCTTTCACACTATAATTCTGTCATGAAGTGCTTTAGTGCGATCCTTGTAATCCTCGAGCTCTCATATGCCTCATTCCTCAGCTCATCTAACTCTGAAATTTGTAGAAATCGTTTTATCTTTGCTTTGTCCAAGTCCAAATTTAGAGTCTTGATTACCCAATAGGCTCTGTGCTCCAACTCCACTTGTAAGTGACAAGCTTTTCCAAAGACCAATCGGTACGGACTCATACCAAGAGGAGTTTTGAACGCAGTCCGATACGCCCATAGTGCATCATGCACTCTACTTGCCCAATCCTTCCTTGATAAGTTGACTGTTTTCTCCAGAATTCCTTTTATCTGCTTATTGGATGTTTCCACTTGTCCAGAAGTCTGTGGATGGTATGGGGTTGCCACCTTGTGCTTCACACCAGATTTGTGCATTAACTTCTCAAAAAGCCTGTTGCAAAAATGGCTTCCCCCATCACCGACTATCACTATTGGTGTGCCAAATCTGCTAAGAATGTTTTCCTTCACAAATTTAACAACTACATTAGCATCATTAGTACGGGTGGGGATTGCCTCCACCCATTTGGAAACATAATCAACATCAACTAAAATATATTCAAAACCAAAAGACTTGGGAAAAGGACCCATGAAGTCAATTCCCCACACATCAAACAGTTCAACAACAATATATGATTGAAGGGGCATTTCATTCCTCCTCCCAATGTTACCTACTCTTTGACAACGATCACAGTGCTTACAATACTCTTGAGCATCTTTGAATAGCGTAGGCCAGTAAAAACCACTTTGAAGCACCTTTTCTGCAGTCTTTCTTCCTCCAAAATGACCCCCACAGTGAAGGTCATGACAAAATTGCAGAACACTCAGTTTTTCTTCATCAGATACACACCTGCGAACTATCTCATCTTTGCATATCCGGAATAGATAAGGTTCATCCCAAAAATAAAACTTACTCAAGTGTAAAAACCTTTTCTTTTCCTGAAATGACATGTTAGTACGCAATATACCACAAGCAAGATAGTTAGCAATATCTGCAAACCAAGATGCATCAAATACCACAAACAGCTGTTCATCAGGAAATGCTTCTAAATTTTTATGAATGCTATCAGATGCATGATTTTCATTAAAGAAGGGTAATCTAGATAAATGATCAGCAACAACATTCTCGCTACCCTTAGTATCTTTGATCTGGAAATCAAATTCTTGCAATAACAGCACCCATCTAATTAAGCGGGGTTTAGCATGTTGTTTTGTTAAAAGATATTTTAGAGCTACATGATCAGAATGCACAATTATTTTTGACCCAATTAAATATGCTCTAAACTTATCTAAAGCAAAAACAACAGCTAACATTTCCTTCTCAGTTGTTGTGTAATTCATTTGTGCACTATTCAGGGTCAAGCTAGCATAATATATTACTCTCAAGTATTTATCAACCCTTTGCCCAAGAACAACACCTACTGCATGATTAGAGGCATCACACATGATTTCAAAAGGTAAAGACCACACTGGAGCTACAATCACTGGTGCACTAGTCAGTTTTTCCTTAAGGGAATTAAAGGCTTGCATGCATTGTGCTGTAAATTCAAATGAAACATCTTTCCAAAGCAAATGACACAATGGCTGGCTTATTTTAGAAAAATCCTTAATGAACCTCCGGTAAAAACCTACATGCCCTAAAAAACTTCTTATTCCCTTAACAGAGGTAGGTGAGGGTAACTTAGCAATCAATTCAACTTTAGCCTTATCCACCTCAATCCCTTTACTTGACACCACATGACCTAAGACAATGCCCTGAGTAACCATAAAATGACTCTTTTCCCAACTTAAAGTGAGGTTACATTCAATTCATCTCTCAAGCACACGAACAAGTTTATTGAGGCAATTATCAAAAGAACTACCAAAAACAGAAAAGTCATCCATAAATACCTCAATAAAATCATCTATCATGTCTGAGAAGACAGACATCATGCATCTCTAAAAATTTGAAGGTGCATTGCACAAGCCAAAGGGCATACGTCGAAATGCATAAGTCCCAAAAGGGCAAGTAAAGGTAGTCTTGGATTGATCCTCTGGAGATATTGGCAACTGATAGTAACCTGAAAGGCCATCCAAAAAGCAATAATGTGAGTGTCCAGAAAGTTTATCTAACATCTGATCAATAAAAGGAAGAGGGAAATGATCTTTCTTTGTAGCATTGTTCAACTTCCTATAATCAATACACATTCTCCACCCAGTAGTAGTCCTAGTAGGAACCAATTCATTATTTTCATTTTTCACAACAGTGATTCCTGATTTTTTAGGAAATACATGTACTGGGCTCACCCACTCACTATTAGCTATTAGGTAAATTACTCCTTCATCCAGCAATTTGAGCACTTCCTTCTTAACCACTTCACTCATATTTGGGTTAAGGTACCTTTGGGTCTCCCTCACAGGTTTAGCTTCCTCTTCTAAGGTGATTCTATGCATGCACATTGAAGGGCTAATACCCTTTATGTCACTCAATCCCCATCCTATTGCTCTCTTCAATCTTTTAAGCTCACTCACCAACCTCATATCCTCCCCTTCACTAAGTTCACTAGATATTATCACAGGTAAGGTATTGTGATCTCCTAAAAACACATATTTCAGATTCTTAGGTAATTCTTTCAGCTCTAACTTAAGTGAAGGGTTCTTCTCTTCCTTTTCAATGGAGGGAAGTTCAAATACTGGGTCCTCCTCAAGTTCCTCTATTTCAGCTCCCTCTAATGTTTCAAGGCAACTGGCTATTTCTACATCAAAAATATCCACATCACTATTTAAGGTCAAAGCCAGCTCCAATTTATCAGAGGAACCTGTCTGCAAGAAAACATCTGAAACAACTGCATCAACACAATCAATGAAAGAACAATCCTCATATAAAGTAGTTGTAGGAATAGGAGAAGTGTTAAAAATAGAAAATTCAACAGTTTGTCCCAATACAGTCATTGATAATTTACCATTTTTAACATCTATCAAAGTGTTGGTAGTCGCCATAAAAGGCCTACCTTGTAACACCCCGATACTCAATATAAGTACTATACATATACCTGGTATACATACAGTAAGTATATAAAGTTTAAGGATGTCACTTTTCGTTACCATTTAAAAACCTTTAACCGAGTTCAAACCACAATACATTAATTTAAAGAATATTTACCAAATCATTATACTTTTAATGATCTTGCAAATATATAATAATCTTATCTTTATCATAACTTCATTTATACATATAAATACACTCTTGTCAGATATACATCATAATTAAAAGTTATACATGTATGCATTACCCTCTAGTTGGTCTCGACAAACTTCTACTCTTCTCGTGGCATAACGAAAGACTTCATATCTTCCACCTAGTCACCTGCGCGATTACACATCCGCGCTAAGCCCGAGAGCTTAGTAGTACAAATATAACATATAAACATATATTATAAAAATACTGACATATAATGAAATATCACTACCATGTACCATTAGTTTCTTATCATGCTTTTCCTTTTGAATTGCACCTTTCATATATCTCGACTAATTTTATATATTATATACATATCATTATCACCAACCACAATCCATCATTAATACTCACAATCAATATATCAATATACACATTACACATTATATTTCATAACATTGTTTTATTCACAATTCACCAATCATAATCCATCACTAACACTCACAATCAATATATCGATACACACATTACACAACATACTTCATAACATTATTTTATTCACAAATCACCAATTATGAATCACATTTCCAACAAATTCAACCATAGATCTTATTACTCATTTATTTCAACGTTTGTACATCATATTGACAACAAAGACAGACTCGGGCCCAAAAGACACTAATATGCCATTCAATTTTCAGAGTTAATGCTTTGGTTCAATCATCACATTTATCATTATCCCAACTAGGCTTCAAGGATTAGGTTCAACCAAGCTTCAAAAGGAACAAAGCATGCTAAGTATCAACCCAACTTGGCTTCAAGAACCAATTTAACCTAGCTTCAAGGGTTGTAACATCTCAATTAGGCTTCAAGGATTAGACCCAACCAAGCTTCAAGGGGAGTAAAACATGTTAAACTTCAACCCAACTTGGCTTCAAGGATCAAGTCCAACCTAACTTCAAGAGATTGTTACTAATATTAGGCATGCCACCAACAACAAACTCTGAAAATGGAATAACACATTAGCCACACAATTCATTTATTATTTCATTAGCACTTTCATTCTCAATTCTCATCATCATCTAGGCAAACATGCCTCATTTATCTCAATTGAATCATCATAGCCAATCACAATGGCTTCACATCACATTTGAATCATCATAGCCAAACACAATGGCTTCAAATCACATTTTATCTCAATTCACATTATACACTTTATCATCCAAACATACATAATCAATTACATTGCACTTGTATCTGAAATTCATTGTCATATAAACCATATGTCCATTTATTTAATTTTGATCATTATTAGCAACCATGATAACATCACATTTCATCATTTCTCAAGACACATTTACACCATTCATTATTAAAACATTTATCATAACAAATTACATTGCACATACCTTTTTGGACAATCATTATAGCTTTCACACTATACAAATAACAACATTAGTCACATTGTATTAACAATATAATAATCTACTTAACATTGTTTTAAGTTTCAAAATCATATAATACAATGCTTCTAGGTAAATTTTTACTTACCTCAAGAACTACTCCCATCAAGCTATACATAATCAATTACCTCATCATATCCTTCACATTTTACCTATAGCATCATTGATGTAACATTACAAAGTACATTATTCATATAACACATTACCATTCACAAGATTCACAATGCATAAAACATAGCATTGTTCATATAGTATCATATGCATCATCAAATGTTAAAAATAATATATATTAAAAATAAAGATTAGATGAAGTATAAGTGTACTATAAAATGATCTGATTTTTGTATAAAGACATTTATAGGAAATGTAATGAGTTCTTTTGAATACTTGATCAAGGAAGTAATGAGATATATAAACATATAGAATGATGAGTTATGGAATTTAGAGAAGATGGTTGATTCTAGAGGGAAGAGTTGAAGTTATATGATTTGATGATATAATAACTTAAGCATATAATTAACTTCATATGGAAGTTAAGATAGTATTTTGTTAAGAATAGATTGTTACGCTACTGATAATTTCGAGGATGAAATTATTTAAGGGGGAGAGAATTGTAATATCCCAACGTATGCCCTAGAAGTTTGGATATAATTATTGTTTGTTTGAATTATGTGTATATGTTATGTTGATAAGAAAAGAAATTGAAAAGAGAATGTTTATGTATTTTTTAAAAAGGAAAGGCATGTGTAGAGAGAAAGTGTATATGTTGGGTATATGGTAATATATATAACATATACATAAGTCAAAATGGAAGGTCAATGCAAGAGGATATTTATTTGTGGCATGTGAAATTACTATTAAGGGCATATAAGAAAAAGAAGTTAAGTTAAATGGGAAGAGGGCATGTTAGTAATTGCTCATGTAGAATTACTTGGTGGAGATTAAAAGAAGAAGAGGAGTTTGACTTGATTTTATTTTTTTCTTCTCTTCTCATTTGGTGTGGCCGGCTACCATAAGGAAAGGGAGAGCAAGAGAAGTGTTTTCATTTCTAACATCAAATTGAAGGGAGAATCAAAGGATTAAGTTCGAGAGTTGTGAAATTTCTTCAATTAGGTAAGTACTCTCTTGTTTTCCTTTGTTATTTTTGAAGTTGTATTTGAAGTGAGTTTTGATTTGTTGAGATTATGATTTGGTGGGGTTGAGATGTGATTATAAGTGTTTAAATTGGTTGTAAGTTAAATTGGTGTTGGTTTTGGTTTGAAAATGGTAAGTTGAGTGGATATTGAAATTGAAAGAATAAGAATGATGTTGGTTTAGGGTTTTGAAGTGGTATGTGTTTAAATGTGTTATTAATGATTTGTTAATGAGAATATTGTGATGAATATGTAAAATAAGTGTTAATGACATTGTTTATATCCATTTGAATGAGGCTATGTTGTGCACAATGACTTTAAATGCAATTAAAAGAGTTTTGGCCACATTTAGGGTTTTGTTCATGTGAGACACGGCCAAACCAAAGAAGGAACACGGCCAAGACTGAAGATTTTTGGGAGACAGGGCCAAGTCTAAGGAAAATGTGGCCGTGTTGGATGATTTTTGGAGAGACACGGCCGTGTCCCTTGCCCATGTTTGCCACTGCCTGAATTTTGTTGAGAGACACGGCTGTGTCCCTTGCCCGTGTTTGCCTCGGCTTGAATTGGTGATGAGAGACACGGCCACAAGCTTGGCCGTGTCCCTTGAGGGTGTTAGCTACTGTGATGGTTCTTGACTTTTCTCACATTGTTTTGATTCTTCAAAGGTCTTGTTGTACCTAAACCTAAACATAAACACTCTAAACACTTTGAAAATAAAGAATGACCTAAACAAATATATGTGGAACATATATTCATATGATGTTGAGATTTATAGCATACATTTGATGATATTGATGATGCATATGAATAATGTACTTTGTAATGTTACATCAATGATGCTATAGGTAAAATGTGAAGGATATGATGAGGTAATTGATTATGTATAGCTTGATGGGAGTAGTTCTTGAGGTAAGTACAAATTTACCTAGACTCATTCTTTTATATTATTTTGAAACTTAAAACAATGTTAAGTAGATTATTATATTGTTAATACAATATGACTAATGATGTTATTTGTATAGTGTGAAAGCTATAATGATTATCCAAAAAGGTATGTGCAAATGCAATTTGTTATGATAAATGTTTTAATAATGAATGGTGTAAATGTGTCTTGAGAAATGATGAAATGTGATGTTATCATAGTTGATAATAATGATCAAAATGAAATAAATGGACATATGGTTTATATGACAATGAATTTAAGATACATGTGCAATGTAATTGATTATGTATGCTTGGATGATAAAGTGTATAATGTGAATTGAGATAAAATGTGATGTGAAGCCATTGTGTTTGGCTATGATGATTCAAATGTGATGTGAAGCCATTGTGTTTGGCTATGATGATTTAAATGTGATGTGAAGCCATTGTGTTTGGCTATGATGATTCAAATGTGATGTGAAGCCATTGTGTTTGGCTATGATGTTTCAATTGAGATAAATGAGGCATGTTTGCCTAGATGATGATGAGAATTGAGAATGAAAGTGCTAATGAAATAATGAATGAATTGTGTGGTTAATGTGTTATTCCATTTTCAGAGTTTGTTGTTGGTGGCATGCCTAATATTAGTAACAATCTCTTGAAGTTAGGTTGGACTTGATCCTTGAAGCCAAGTTGGGTTGAAGTTTAACATGTTTTACTCCCCTTGAAGCTTGGTTGGGTCTAATCCTTGAAGCATAATTGAGATGTTACAACCCTTGAAGCTAGGTTGGATTGGTTCTTGAAGCCAAGTTGGGTTGATACTTAGCATGCTTTGTTCCCCTTGAAGCTTGGTTGAACCTAATCCTTGAAGCCTAGTTGGGATAATGATAAATGTGATGATTGAACCAAAGTATTAACTCTGAAAATTGAATGGCATATTAGTGTCTTTTGGGCCCAAGTCTGTCTTTGTTGTTAATATGATATATAAATGTTGAAATAAATGAGTAATGAGATCTATGATTGACTTTGTTGGCAATGTGACTCATGATTGGTGAATTGTGATCAAAATAACGTTATGAAGTATGATGTGTAATGTGTATATTGATATATTGATTGTGAGTATTAATGATGTATTGCGGATAATGATTCAATCGAATGATATAATGATTACCTTTGTTGAAAATGTGATTCATGAATGTTGAATTGTGGATGATGATTTAATTGAATAGTGTAATGAGATGTAAAGTTATGAAGTATGGCATGATAATATTATATAAATGAGTTATTGAAAAGAGATTTGATTTTGAGAAGTTATGTTGAGATATATGATTCTGGAAGTATAATATGACATGTAAAATGTATATGAGGTAGCAATGGTAAGTATCGTTTTGTGAATGTTTTATGTAAATATATATATATAATCTAGGAGATTAGTGGGAGTATATGAAGAATGCACTAAGAAAGGAAAAACGGGATAAGAAAATAATAAAACATGATGCTAAAAATATGAGGTACGATTCTTTTGTAAAGTATATTTTAATATTTATTTGTACTACTAAGCTCTCGGGCTTAGTGCGGATGTGTAATAGCGCAGGTGTCTAGGAGGAAGATATGAAGTCTTTCGTTATGCCACGAGAAGAGTAAGAGTTTGTCGAGACCAACTAGAGGGTGATGCATACATGTATAATTTTTAATTATGATGTATTTCTGACAAAAGTGTATGTATATGTATAAATGCAGTTTTGATAAAAATAAGATTATGATACATATGTAAGATCATTAAAAATATAATGATTTGTAAATGTTCTTTAAATTAATGTATTGTGGTTTGAATTCTGTTAAAGGTTTTTAAAATGTAACGAAAAGTGACATGCTTATACTTTATATATTTACTGTATGTATACCAGGTGTATGTATAGTACTTATATGGAGTATCAGGGTGTTACAATTATTTTGGTATCAGAGCTTAGGTTCAAGATTCTCGGCCTAAGTGAAATTAAAAAGAAAAAGTTTTGCAACGCTTAAAATGAATTAAAAAGAAGAGTTTTGAAATGCAATTGGTAATACATGCATATGCATTGACACCTAGGTTGGTCTCGGATGTGGCATTATATGATTTGTAGTATATCTGTGTTATATGAGATGGATGCTGGTGTGTGAATGATGTTTTACATGAAAGTAAAACTAGAAAAAAAAATGGAAATTTATGCAAGTAAAGTGAATTGTTAAATGTGTTGAAGTATAAAGAAATGAAAAGGAGAATAAAGTTGAAAATGAGTTTAAATCAAATCAAGATAAGAGTATGTACTTTTTCTTCTACATTTTGAATCTCTTTATAATAAAGTTTATGTTGGGTTTGCTAGACAGAGGAAATAATGTTGGATTGTTAATATTGAAAGATACGTTATTAAAATGAGGAGAGTATGGTGGGATATTGAATGAGTTGATCAGTATAGACAAAGTGTTATTATTTAAAGTTTGGAGTATACATATAAAGCTAAGGTTTTGTTTAAAGGAAAAGAGATGATATTGGTTAAGTAAGAATATAAATGGGTATTGTTATTTTAATGTAAACATTATGAATTCAATGTTAGAAATGTGAGATGCTTAAATATTGTGAAAGCTCATGGTAATGGTGGTAATATGTGATATTTGAGATTTTGAAATGAGCTTGATAATTGTGAAAATTATATGTTTTGTTATTGTTTTGTGAAATATATATATAAGATGTTTTTAAAGTTGATATTAAGAAAATATGAGTTTGGCAAATTGAAGCTTAAACGAAGTAGTAAGTTGAAAAGTTAAAGTTCTAGTGGAATTGATAAAGATCATTTGAATATTGATGGTTTAATATATATTCAATACAGGAGCTAGGTGAAATGACTAATATTGCACATGAAAGTATTATGAATTGAGTAATGTGATTGATAGTATGAGAATTTGTTTTGAAGTAAAAAGGGAAGTGGATAAGCAAATGAAAAGGAGCTATTTTAAGTCATTTTACTGCAAATGGGTAAAAGTGGATATGGAAGTATATTAAATGTTTTTAAAGATGAAAGTGAAAGAGATGTCACATTGGGAATGTGACTAAGATAGATGTGAAGTGCTATTATAGTTAGAATATATATATATATTTATATATATGTGTGTTGTGTGAATAAATATTTTACATCATATTGGAAGAATGTAAATGATAGTGTTTAAAAGAAAGTGATAAACATTAAATGTGTATTGAATGTATAAAAAAAAACATATAATTAAGTGTATACATGTAAATGATATGTGAATTGAGTTTTTCAATATTAATGAAATATGTGTGAATCACATTATGAAGGTGACCTATGAGTATGTATGTGGTATAATTATTGAATTAGTGATATGGAAACGATGTTGTATGTATTAGTGGACCTAAGAGGGATTAGGTCTTGAACTGTGAAAAGCTAAATGGATTATGTGATGGAAGTGAGTATAGAATGGACTTGAGTAATATTGGACAGTGGAAATTGTTATGGTGAGCATTGAACGTGATAATCCTATGATATTTAGAGTCTCAAAGTATTCACATATGGAAAGTTCTATGTAATTATATATTATAAGAGATTGTAAATGGATTAGAAAAGAAGTGACGAATAGAAATTGTATAGGAATTGCATATGATTGAAAATATATATAATAATATTGTTGAAACATGAATTAAGTTGATAAAGATCATATAATTTAGTACAAATTGGTTTTAAATGGAGTTGGAATGTGTTAACTTTTGATATAGCAATAATGTAAAGAAGGAATATGTAATTTTTGAGATACACCTTAGCCTTGTATTTGTAAAGATTGAGAATAAAAATTATAAAAGAACAGTATTGATTTGGAAGCTTCAGGCTTGAATATTAATCTTTTAAAACCATGTGTTTTGTTCAGTATATTTGATCGATTAATTTGTTATCCATGGATCTGGGTCTTAGACAAAATGATTGTAATACATATTTGGTGAGATTGAAAATTATATTTGAGAAGTATAATTAAAAGTTATGATGGATAAAGTTGTACTTTATCATTTTATATTAAGAATTTGGTTATAATTATGAAGGTAAAGAGAGAAAAGGAAATTATGTAAATGTTTTGAGTTATGGATAATATGACAAAAAGGTAATCAAAATAAATATAACAATGATAGGAAATGTGAGAAGATATTAAAAAGGGAGAAAATATGAGAGGTGACTGAGAATTATACTGAATATGTTTATGGTATGTAATGAATAAATGAATGAACTTGAAGTTTAAGTGAATGAACTATAGAGAGTAAATATGGTATAAAATTATTATGAGAATTGGTGGGAATTATATTAAGATAATTTGAAGTGATTTGGTATCATGATAATTTGACTGAATATGGATCTGAAGAGATCAGGAATTGTATATAAGTTTGCTCTAATGGAATTAGGTTATATATATACATATGAATATTGTGAGATTTCATGATAAGTTAAATAAATTAATTGTTGGTTGGAATTGAACAAGATTGGAACGTGGGTATATTGTGACAGATAGATCAATTGATCTGGATTTGGCTAAGATTATGAGGCATTATCGAGATTTAATGTGCATAGTTGTACTAAGAGTATAATTATTTACATGATAATGTATTTGATGTAAAATTTTAAAGTGTGAATGGATATGAACGAATGGAGTTATAGTAGTTATAAATCAGGATAAAAAGGGAACAGATTGGTTATTTATTAAATAAGTTGAAAGGTAATGTATTAATATGTAAGTTAAGTAGAAAGTATGCTAAAGAAGTAACTCATTTTGTGAAAAATAAGGATCTTGTTACCCATTGAAGGTTGATAAATGTCTATTTAGACAATGATTGTAATGAAGGGATAATTAATGCTAAGATTTAAACCAATGATTTTTAAGGTTGAAGTTAAAAGAGTAATTACTAAGAGGTGAAGAAACAATATATATATTAAAAATAAAGATTAGATGAAGTATAAGTGCACTATAAAATGATCTGATTTTTGTATAAAGACATTAATAGGAAATGTAATGAGTTCTTTTGAATACTTGATCAAGGAAGTAATGAGATATATAAACATATAGAATGATGAGTTATGGAATTTAGAGAAGATGGTTGATTCTAGAGGGAAGAGTTGAAGTTATATGATTTGATGATATAATAACGTAAGCATATAATTAACTTCATATGGAAGTTAAGATAGTATTTTGTTAAGAATAGATTGTTACGGTACTGATAATTTCGAGGATGAAATTATTTAAGGGGGAGAGAATTGTAATATCCCAACGTATGCCCTAGAAGTTTGGATATAATTATTGTTTGTTTGAATTATGTGTATATGTTATGTTGATAAGAAAAGAAATTGAAAAGAGAATGTTTATGTATTGTTTAAAAAGGAAAGGCATGTGTAGAGAGAAAGTGTATATGTTGGGTATATGGTAATATATATAACATATACATAAGTCAAAATGGAAGGTCAATGCAAGAGGATATTTATTTGTGGCATGTGAAATTACTATTAAGGGCATATAAGAAAAAGAAGTTAAGTTAAATGGGAAGAGGGCATGTTAGTAATTGCTCATGTAGAATTACTTGGTGGAGATTAAAAGAAGAAGAGGAGTTTGACTTGATTTTATTTTTTTCTTCTCTTCTCATTTGGTGTGGCCGGCTACCATAAGGAAAGGGAGAGCAAGAGAAGTGTTTTCATTTCTAACATCAAATTGAAGGGAGAATCAAAGGATTAAGTTCGAGAGTTGTGAAATTTCTTCAATTAGGTAAGTACTCTCTTGTTTTCCTTTGTTATTTTTGAAGTTGTATTTGAAGTGAGTTTTGATTTGTTGAGATTATGATTTGGTGGGGTTGAGATGTGATTATAAGTGTTTAAATTGGTTGTAAGTTAAATTGGTGTTGGTTTTGGTTTGAAAATGGTAAGTTGAGTGGATATTGAAATTGAAAGAATAAGAATGATGTTGGTTTAGGGTTTTGAAGTGGTATGTGTTTAAATGTGTTGTTAATGATTTGTTAATGAGAATATTGTGATGAATATGTAAAATAAGTGTTAATGACATTGTTTATATCCATTTGAATGAGGCTATGTTGTGCACAATGAGTTTAAATGCAATTAAAAGAGTTTTGGCCACATTTAGGGTTTTGTTCATGTGAGACACGGCCAAACCAAAGAAGGAACACGGCCAAGACTTAAGATTTTTGGGAGACACGGCCAAGTCTAAGGATAATGTGGCTGTGTTGGATGATTTTTGGAGAGACACGGCCGTGTCCCTTGCCCATGTTTGCCACTGCCTGAATTTTGTTGAGAGACACGGCTGTGTCCCTTGCCCGTGTTTGCCTCGGCTTGAATTGGTGATGAGAGACACGGCCACAAGCTTGGCCGTGTCCCTTGAGGGTGTTAGCTACTGTGATGGTTCTTGACTTTTCTCATATTGTTTTGATTCTTCAAAGGTCTTGTTGTACCTAAACCTAAACATAAACACTCTAAACACTTTGAAAATAAAGAATGACCTAAACAAATATATGTGGAACATATATTCATATGATGTTGAGATTTATAGCATACATTTGATGATATTGATGATGCATATGAATAATGTACTTTGTAATGTTACATCAATGATGCTATAGGTAAAATGTGAAGGATATGATGAGGTAATTGATTATGTATAGCTTGATGGGAGTAGTTCTTGAGGTAAGTACAAATTTACCTAGACTCATTCTTTTATATTATTTTGAAACTTAAAACAATGTTGTAACACCCCAATACTCCATATAAATACTATACATATACCTAGTATACATACAGTAAGTATATAAAGTATAAGGATGCCACTTTTTTTTTTTTTTACCTTTCAATACCTGTAACAAAATTCAAACCATAATAGGTCAATTTAAAGAACACTTACAAATTATTGTCTTTATCAAAACTTCATTTATACATATAATATAACATACTTAAAGTGGATAGATGTATGCATTACCCTCTAGTTGGTCTCGACAAAATCTTACTCTTCTCGTGGCCTACCAAAAGACTTCATATCTTCCACCAAGCTACCTGCGTGATAATACATCCGCGCTAAGCTCGAAAGCTTAGTAGTACAAATATAAAATACAAACATATATCATGGAAACACTAACATATAAAGATATCTCAATTCCATATACTTTTAGTTCTTATTAAGTTTATCCCTATTCATTTGCACCTTTCATATCTTTCAACTAATCTCCTATCTTATACACATATAAACATAACATTTCTACCAAGTCCAACCCATCACTAATATTCACAATCAACATCTCAATACACACATTATACATTATACTAATCATAAGTCACATTTCCAATTAAGACAATCATTGTCATCAACCATAATTCATCAATTGAATTCACAATCAATGCTAATACACACATTATACATCATACCAATCATAACATTTCTTTATTCACAATTCAACATTAATGATTCATCACTAGTGCTCATAATCAATATTTCAACGCATATATTACATATCATCAATCACATGTCCAATGAAGTATACCAAAGATTTCATTATCCATTTCTTTCAACATTTGTATATCACATTGACAACAAAGACAGACTCGGGCCCAACACACACCACTATGTTATTCAGAGTTCAGAGTTACTGCTTTGGTCTATAATCATAATCATCAAGCCCGTAGGCATCATATATCAATATTTCTATCCATGGATAGTGTAACAGACCCAGTCTCTTGGACCATCAACTCATCATGAGGAGATCCTCAACCCGACAAGACTGTTACCAATCATATATTTCATATTCACAATTCTCATAGTGTAACAGACCCAGTCTCTTGGACCTCAATTCAACTCAATTTGAAGAGATCCTCAACCCGGCAAGACTGTTACCTTTTTCATTTTATAGGCATGCCTCCAAACCCAGAACTCTGAAGACTGAATAACACATTAAACACATATTTCACTTATTGTTTCATTATCAATTTCAATCTCAATGTTCATTATCATCTAGGCAAACATGCCTTGTTTCTTTCAATTAGATCATCATAGCCAATCACAATGGCTTCATCTCACATTTGAATCATCATGGCCAATTACAATGGCTTCACAACATATCCTATCTCAATCCATATGATACATATAACATCATTGCTATAACATTACAAAGTACCTTATTCATATAGCACAATACAATTCACAAGATTCATAATACACAAAACATAGTATTGTTCATATAGTATCATGTGCATCATCATTATAATACTCAACATCAATTACATTAACCAAATGAACATATCATTATTCAATCACATGATTCACATTATACATATAGCATCATTGCTATAACATTACAAAGTACATTAAAGTAATTCTTCATAAAAGTGTTTATCATAATAAATTTGCATAGCTCATACCTTGTTGAATGATCCTCTTCTCTTTCACACTATACAAGTCACATTAGATTAACAATGTAATAATTTACCTAACATTATTTAATTATACTCAATCAATTGTATTCTCATACATTAATATTCATCAAATCATTCACATCTTTCATTTTCCCATAACACAATTATATATATATACATATCATTAATGATATAAACACATCAAAATACATTAGTGATATGCATTAACAATGCAATCATGCAACATTGGTACTTACCTTAATAACATTTCACACCACTCTAAACTCTTCTCCACTCAATAGTTCTTCACTTCACAAATTAGGGCAATTCAACCTCTTCACAACCTAATCCAAAAGGAATATAATCAAAATGACCATATGAATAGTACATTCTGGTTTTAGACTCCATTTTATCCTTATTTTGAAAAATTGTATAAAATAATCTACTTGACTAAAAATTCTAAAATTTTTAAAGAATTTAGTTTTGTATCTTAAAATCATTCCTTTAAAATTTCAGATCAAACTGAACACAAAATCTTGGTCAAATAGTTCACCTAACCAGACTGCCCCAATTGCCCTGCATCCTGGCAGCAGTTCTGAACTTTGTGAATTCCATAAATCAAATTCAATCAACGTGGTTCCAAATTATTTTTCTCAAATACTAGACTCACTAAGCAACAACATATACAAAATTCATTTCAAGAACACTTTTCTATAATTAATTAAAAATCATACAAGTCACAGCCTTTACTAATTGTAAAACAGAAAAATATTCACTAAACACAACTCTTACTCTTCCATCACCAACACCAATTTAACTTCTTATTTTAAAATCAATTTCAACTCTAATCAACAAATCATCAACACACTTAATCATACTATCAATAACCCTAACTCAACTCACACACATCTTCAAAAATAACAAAGGCAAACAAGAGAAAACTTACTAAAATCATGAAATTCTTGAAATTCCAACTTGTATACTTGAGATCTTCCTTCACTTTTGAGCTTAAAATTCCAAAATCATCACTTGCTCTCTTGCTTTCCTTTGTCTTTGAGTGAGCCGGCCATCAACAAGAAGAAGAAGAAGAAATGATCAAGAAAACACAAAGTCAATAGGCATTAAATACCCTTCCAAAAGAAAATTACTAAACTACCCTCAACCATATAACTAAACCTTTGTCTTTTACAAGCCCATGTTGGTAATTTCACAATCACAAATAAAATATCCTCTTCCCTTGACCAAGCCCTTTGACCAACTTATATTATATATATATGACCATATACACAACATATACACTTCACTCTACACAATGCTTTTCTTCAAACAACATAATTACCACTTATCAATCACACACTCAATTCAATAATAACAACATTATCATAACTTCTAAGCACACTTAGGGATATTACAATTCTCCCCCTCTAAAAAGAAAATTTCGTCCTCGAAATTATCAATATCGTAACAATTGATTCTTAACAACATACTATCTTAACTTCCATATGAAGTTAATTATATGTTTAAGTTACTATGTCACCAAATCATATAACTTCAACTCTTTCCTATAAAATCAACAATCTTCTTTAAATTCCATAACTCATCATTCTATAGGTTTATATATCTTGTTACTTCATTGATCAAACATTCAAAAAAACTTATTACACTTCCTATTACTATCTTTATACCAGAATCAGATCATTTTATAGTACACTTATACTTCATCCAATCTTTATATTTAATATATATTGTTCCTTCATCTCTTTATGATTACTCTTTTAACTTTAACCTTAAAAATCATTGGTTATGTCTTAGCATTAATTATCCCATCATTACAATCACTGTCTAAATAGACATTTATCAATCCCTCAATGGATAACAAGATCCTTATTTTCCACAAATGGAGTTACCTCTTTAGCATGCTTTTCTCTTAACTTACATATTAATACATTACCTTTCAACTTATTTTATAAATAACCAATCTTTTCCCTTTTTATCCTGATTTATAACTACTATGACTCCATTCATTCATGTCCATTCACACTTTAATATTTTACATCATATACATTGCCATGTAAATAATTACATTCTTAATACAACTATAGATATTAAATCTCAAGAATAATTCATAATCTTAATCCAATCCAGATCAATTGATTTATCTTACACAATATATCCACTTTCCCATCTTGTTCAATTCCATCCAATGATTAATTTATTTAACTTATCATGAAATTGCACCATATTCATATATGTATATATGATCTAATTCAATTAGGGCAAACTTATATACAATTTCTTGATCTCTTCCAATCCATATTCAATCAAATTATTGTGATAACAAATCACTTCAAATCATATTAGTATAGTTCCCACCAAATCTTATAATAACTTTTTAACTATGCTTCTTAAACAAAATTTTCAATCTCACCAATTTGTACTACAGTCATATTGTCTCAGTCCCAAATTTATGGATACTAAAATTAACCGGCTACACATACTAACCAAATCATATAGCCATAGGAGATGAATGGTCACACACCTGTAACTCATAAATCAATACTGTTTCTCGATTATTCTGTATCCAAACTTTTTAATTACACTATTTAGTTGTATCACAAGAATTATATATCCATTCTCCACACTTATACTACACCAAGAGTTAACACATTTCAACTCCATCTCCATAAATTTTCTCTTGAACATACGATTATCATTAGTCTAACTCACATCAACAATATTATCTATAACATCTTTATACACAACATTTAATCATATACAAATTCCATTTATTACTCCACTTCTAATTTATCTCTTGTAACACTTTTCATACAGTATACTTTTTTTTTATTATATACTTATACATATAGAATTTCTACAAACAAAATCCTTAATCCAGGAAACATTATATGATAGTTTAACTCAGTTATTATCATAACAATTTCATCTTCTAGTGTTACTTGAGTCCTTTCTCACTCTCCATTTCATCCCATAATCCAACTCTACATAGGTTAAAACCTATTCTCTCATAGATCCACTGATACATGCCCTATTATTCTCCACACCACTAAACAAATAATTATATCACATTCACATACTTAGGTCACATTCACAATATGACTTGCTTTCCACATTTCTTACATTTTCATTTACATTCATATCGAAAAGCTCATTCCACATTTTCCATACATGTATACACATAGTCATACAATTATATATAATTCCTCTTTTACATATCTTTAACACAATTTAACATTTATTACTTTTCCTTAATCAATATCATTCTTACCCCTTTTTGACATAACTTAAATTATTTATCAACTCAACACATATATATTTCCTAACCATAATAATACTTCACAAATTCTTAGTCACCTTACTAAGGTGACATCTCTCTCACCTTTATTTTGAAATGCATTTAATATATCATCTTTATATCCGTTTGTTTACCATTCAACGTATATATATTTTTTACTCATATATTTATACATATGTACATTACACCTAATAATATACACATTGAGCCTAATAGCTCCTATACACTTAATTATATGCTCTGATTTTTATTTTCCTTTTTCATACATTCACTACAAATTTAGTGTTTATCACTTTCTTTTAAATACTATTATTCTCATTCTTCCAATATGATAAAAAGTATTTAATCACACTACAAATATATATTCTGACTATAATAACACTTCACATCCATCTTGGTCACATTCCCAATGTGACATCTCTTTTACTTTCATCTTAAAAAAAAAACATTTAATATATCTTTTTTTTTTGCAATAAAATGACTTAAAATAGCTCCTTTTCATTTGCTTATCTATTTCTCTTTTTACTTCAAAACAAATTCTCATACCATCAATCACATTACTTAATTCATAATACTTTCATGTGCAATATTAATCATTTCACCTGGCTCAGGTATTGAATATACATTAAACCATCAATATCCAATTAATCTTTATCAGTTTCTAGTAGAACTTTAACTTTTCAACTTACTACTTCGCTTAAACCTTCAATTTACCAAACTCATCTTTTCTTAAAATCAACTTTAAAAACATCTCGGATATATATATATATATCATAAAGCAATATCAACACATATTTCTTCCCCAATTATTAAGCTCATTTCGAAAAATCTCAAATATCACATATTATTACCATTACCATGAGCTTTCACAATATCCAAGCATCTCACATTTCTAACCTTGAATTCACAATGTTTACATTAAAATAACCATACCAATTTATATTCTTACATAACCAATATCATCTCTTTTTCCTTTAAACAATACCTTAACTTTATATATATACCCCAAACTTCAAATAATCATACCTTGTCTTTACTAATCAACTCATTCAATATTATTTTCCTTTTCATTTCTTTATGCTTCAACACATTTAACACTTCACTTTACTTGCATAAATTTCCATTTTTAATTATCAATTAGACTTATATAAATTCATATCATTCATTATACTCATTTAAATTTATCATTATAGCCAACAACTATGACTTTATATACGTACCCTTCCCCAACCAGGTCGGTTGCCCTTCAATCCCAAGGGTCCGCAGGAGGCCGATAGGCACGTATAACATTATCAGTAACATACCTTTTCCCATCCAGGTCGATTGTCCAAGTTCGGTTGCCCATTCCAATGGGTCCGCATGGTTCCGCAGGAGACAGATAGGTCCGTTCATTAAACTTATCAATATATATATATATTTTTAAATTCATTTCTTTTTTCACAAGCAAGTTAAGTAATCATGCCTCAACATCTCACATTACAACAAAACAATTTTCTCATAACATCATATCATTCACACATTAACATCCATCTCATATAACACAAATATACTATAAATCATATAATGCCACCTCCGAGACCAACCTAGGTGTGAATGCATATGCAT
The DNA here is from genome assembly GCA_947685225.1 of Garcia nutans. Taxonomy (NCBI): domain Eukaryota; kingdom Viridiplantae; phylum Streptophyta; class Magnoliopsida; order Malpighiales; family Euphorbiaceae; genus Garcia; species Garcia nutans. The sequence continues at coordinate 43,592,884 of CANTUV010000031.1, forward strand.
GTATTACAAATTTCATTTTCAAAACTCTTCTTTTTAATTCATTTTAAGCATTTCAAAACTTTTTCTTTTTAATTTTACTTAGGCCGAGAATCTCGAACCTAAGCTCTGATACCAAAATAATTGTAACACCCCAATACTCCATATAAATACTATACATATACCTAGTATACATACAGTAAGTATATAAAGTATAAGGATGCCACTTTTTTTTTTTTTTTACCTTTCAATACCTGTAACAAAATTCAAACCATAATAGGTCAATTTAAAGAACACTTACAAATTATTGTCTTTATCAAAACTTCATTTATACATATAATATAACATACTTAAAGTGGATAGATGTATGCATTACCCTCTAGTTGGTCTCGACAAAATCTTACTCTTCTCGTGGCCTACCAAAAGACTTCATATCTTCCACCAAGCTACCTGCGCGATAATACATCCGCGCTAAGCTCGAAAGCTTAGTAGTACAAATATAAAATACAAACATATATCATGGAAACACTAACATATAAAGATATCTCAATTCCATATACTTTTAGTTCTTATTAAGTTTATCCCTATTCATTTGCACCTTTCATATCTTTCAACTAATCTCCTATCTTATACACATATAAACATAACATTTCTACCAAGTCCAACCCATCACTAATATTCACAATCAACATCTCAATACACACATTATACATTATACTAATCATAAGTCACATTTCCAATTAAGACAATCATTGTCATCAACCACAATTCATCAATTGAATTCACAATCAATGCTAATACACACATTATACATCATACCAATCATAACATTTCTTTATTCACAATTCAACATTAATGATTCATCACTAGTGCTCATAATCAATATTTCAACGCATATATTACATATCATCAATCACATGTCCAATGAAGTATACCAAAGATTTCATTATCCATTTCTTTCAACATTTGTATATCACATTGACAACAAAGACAGACTCGGGCCCAACAGACACCACTATGTTATTCAGAGTTCAGAGTTACTGCTTTGGTCTATAATCATAATCATCAAGCCCGTAGGCATCATATATCAATATTTCTATCCATGGATAGTGTAACAGACCCAGTCTCTTGGACCATCAACTCATCATGAGGAGATCCTCAACCCGGCAAGACTGTTACCAATCATATATTTCATATTCACAATTCTCATAGTGTAACAGACCCAGTCTCTTGGACCTCAATTCAACTCAATTTGAAGAGATCCTCAACCCGGCAAGACTGTTACCTTTTTCATTTTATAGGCATGCCTCCAAACCCAGAACTCTGAAGACTGAATAACACATTAAACACATATTTCACTTATTGTTTCATTATCAATTTCAATCTCAATGTTCATTATCATTGCTATAACATTACAAAGTACCTTATTCATATAGCACAATACAATTCACAAGATTCATAATACACAAAACATAGTATTGTTCATATAGTATCATGTGCATCATCATTATAATACTCAACATCAATTACATTAACCAAATGAACATATCATTATTCAATCACATGATTCACATTATACATATAGCATCATTGCTATAACATTACAAAGTACATTAAAGTAATTCTTCATAAAAGTGTTTATCATAATAAATTTGCATAGCTCATACCTTGTTGAATGATCCTCTTCTCTTTCACACTATACAAGTCACATTAGATTAACAATGTAATAATTTACCTAACATTATTTAATTATACTCAATCAATTGTATTCTCATACATTAATATTCATCAAATCATTCACATCTTTCATTTTCCCATAACACAATTATATATATATACATATCATTAATGATATAAACACATCAAAATACATTAGTGATATGCATTAACAATGCAATCATGCAACATTGGTACTTACCTTAATAACATTTCACACCACTCTAAACTCTTCTCCACTCAATAGTTCTTCACTTCACAAATTAGGGCAATTCAACCTCTTCACAACCTAATCCAAAAGGAATATAATCAAAATGACCATATGAATAGTACATTCTGGTTTTAGACTCCATTTTATCCTTATTTTGAAAAATTGTATAAAATAATCTACTTGACTAAAAATTCTAAAATTTTTACAGAATTTAGTTTTGTATCTTAAAATCATTCCTTTAAAATTTCAGATCAAACTGAACACAAAATCTTGGTCAAATAGTTCACCTAACCAGACTGCCCCAATTGCCCTGCATCCTGGCAGCAGTTCTGAACTTTGTGAATTCCATAAATCAAATTCAATCAACGTGGTTCCAAATTATTTTTCTTAAATACTAGACTCACTAAGAAACAACATATCCAAAATTCACTTCAAGAACATTTTTCTATAATTAATTAAAAATCATACAAGTCACAGCCTTTACTAATTGTAAAACAGAAAAATATTCACTAAACACAACTCTTACTCTTCCATCACCAACACCAATTTAACTTCTTATTTTAAAATCAATTTCAACTCTAATCAACAAATCATCAACACACTTAATCATACTATCAATAACCCTAACTCAACTCACACACATCTTCAAAAATAACAAAGGCAAACAAGAGAAAACTTACTAAAATCATGAAATTCTTGAAATTCCAACTTGTATACTAGAGATCTTCCTTCACTTTTGAGCTTAAAATTCCAAAATCATCACTTGCTCTCTTGCTTTCCTTTGTCTTTGAGTGAGCCGGCCATCAACAAGAAGAAGAAGAAGAAATGATCAAGAAAACACAAAGTCAATAGGCATTAAATACCCTTCCAAAAGAAAATTACTAAACTACCCTCAACCATATAACTAAACCTTTGTCTTTTACAAGCCCATGTTGGTAATTTCACAATCACAAATAAAATATCCTCTTCCCTTGACCAAGCCCTTTGACCAACTTATATTATATATATATGACCATATACACAACATATACACTTCACTCTACACAATGCTTTTCTTCAAACAACATAATTACCACTTATCAATCACACACTCAATTCAATAATAACAACATTATCATAACTTCTAAGCACACTTAGGGATATTACAAATGTTAAGTAGATTATTATATTGTTAATACAATGTGACTAATGTTGTTATTTGTATAGTATGAAAGCTATAATGATTATCCAAAAAGGTATGTGCAAATGCAATTTGTTATGATAAATGTTTTAATAATGAATGGTGTAAATGTGTCTTGAGAAATGATGAAATGTGATGTTATCATAGTTGATAATAATGATCAAAATGAAATAAATGGACATATGGTTTATATGACAATGAATTTAAGATACATGTGCAATGTAATTGATTATGTATGCTTGGATGATAAAGTGTATAATGTGAATTGAGATAAAATGTGATGTGAAGCCATTGTGTTTGGCTATGATGATTCAAATGTGATGTGAAGCCATTGTGTTTGGCTATGATGATTTAAATGTGATGTGAAGCCATTGTGTTTGGCTATGATGATTCAAATGTGATGTGAAGCCATTGTGTTTGGCTACGATGTTTCAATTGAGATAAATGAGGCATGTTTGCCTAGATGATGATGAGAATTGAGAATGAAAGTGCTAATGAAATAATGAATGAATTGTGTGGTTAATGTGTTATTCCATTTTCAGAGTTTGTTGTTGGTGGCATGCCTAATATTAGTAACAATCTCTTGAAGTTAGGTTGGACTTGATCCTTGAAGCCAAGTTGGGTTGAAGTTTAACATGTTTTACTCCCCTTGAAGCTTGGTTGGGTCTAATCCTTGAAGCCTAATTGAGATGTTACAACCCTTGAAGCTAGGTTGGATTGGTTCTTGAAGCCAAGTTGGGTTGATACTTAGCATGCTTTGTTCCCCTTGAAGCTTGGTTGAACCTAATCCTTGAAGCCTAGTTGGGATAATGATAAATGTGATGATTGAACCAAAGTATTAACTCTGAAAATTGAATGGCATATTAGTGTCTTTTGGGCCCGAGTCTGTCTTTGTTGTTAATATGATATATAAAAGTTGAAATAAATGAGTAATGAGATCTATGATTGACTTTGTTGGCAATGTGACTCATGATTGGTGAATTGTGAACAAAATAACGTTATGAAGTATGATGTGTAATGTGTATATTGATATATTGATTGTGAGTATTAATGATGTATTGCGGATAATGATTCAATCGAATGATATAATGATTACCTTTGTTGAAAATGTGATTCATGAATGTTGAATTGTGGATAATGATTTAATTGAATAGTGTAATGAGATGTAAAGTTATGAAGTATGGCATGATAATATTATATAAATGAGTTATTGAAAAGAGATTTGATTTTGAGAAGTTATGTTGAGATATATGATTCTGGAAGTATAATATGACATGTAAAATGTATATGAGGTAGCAATGGTAAGTATCGTTTTGTGAATGTTTTATGTAAATATATATATATAATCTAGGAGATTAGTGGGAGTATATGAAGAATGCACTAAGAAAGGAAAAACGGGATAAGAAAATAATAAAACATGATGCTAAAAATATGAGGTACGATTCTTTTGTAAAGTATATTTTAATACTTATTTGTACTACTAAGCTCTCGGGCTTAGCGCGGATGTGTAATCGCGCAGGTGTCTAGGAGGAAGATATGAAGTCTTTCGTTATGCCACGAGAAGAGTAAGAGTTTGTCGAGACCAACTAGAGGGTGATGCATACATGTATAATTTTTAATTATGATGTATTTCTGACAAAAGTGTATGTATATGTATAAATGCAGTTTTGATAAAAATAAGATTATGATATATATGTAAGATCATTAAAAATATAATGATTTGTAAATGTTCTTTAAATTAATGTATTGTGGTTTGAATTCTGTTAAAGGTTTTTAAAATGTATCGAAAAGTGACATCCTTATATTTTATATATTCACTGTATGTATACCAGGTGTATGTATAGTACTTATATGGAGTACAGGGTGTTACATCTCATCTTTGATTTGGCCGTGCTCACAAGAACCAAAACCCTAAACATAGCCACATTTCTTTTGATTGAATTAAAACACTTTGTACACAACATAACCACATTCCAATGAACATAATCAAGGTCATTAACACTTATTTTACATGTTCAATCACAATATTCACATTAACAATACATCAACAACACATTTAATCACTTACTACCTCAAAACCCTAAAATCAACACCACTCTTATTCTTTCAATATCAACATCCACATAACTTACCATCTTCAAACCAAAACCAAAACCAATTTAATTTTGTAACTTACAATCAATTTCAACACTTATAAACACATATCAAACACACCAAATCATAATAACAACAAATCACAACTCACCTCAAACACAACTTCAAAAATAACAAAGGAAAACAAGAAAGTACTTACCTCAATTGAAGAAATTTCACAAATCTCCAACTTAATCCTTTGATTCTCCCTTCAATTTGATGTCTAGAACTTAGAACACCTCTCTTGCTCTCTCTTTTCTTTGGTAGCCGGCCACACCAAATGAGAAGAAAAGAAAATAAAGACAAGTCAACTTCTCTTCTTCTTTAAATCTCCACCAAGCAATTCTACATAAGCAATTACTAACATGCCCTCTTCCCATTTGTTCTACCTTTCTTCTTAATCAAGTGCCCTTAATAGTAATTTCACATACAACAATTAAAATATCTCTTCCCTTGACCACTCTCCATTTGACCAACATATATGTTATATATATTAACATATATACAACATATACATTCCATTAACACAATCATTTCCTTTGCAAAAACATATATACATTTAATTCAAATCAACCAACAATTGTATTAAACTTCTAGGGCACACTTTGGGATATTACATACCCAGCAGAATAGTGTGTGCAGATGGTGAAGAGTTATTTCCTTCCATGTCAAGTACTATGAAATCCACAGGCACTATTAAACCACCAACCTTAACTAACACATCTTCTATAACCCCTTTCGGGAATCTAAGAGATCTATCAGCTAATTGCAACACCATTTTTGTAGGTTTAAGTTCCCCTAGTTCTAAATCAAGGTACAAAGAATAAGGCATTAAATTCACACTGGCTCCCAAGTCATACATGCCATCAGTCCTCTTTCCATTCCCTATAGTAAGTTGAATTATAAAGCTACCAGGATCCTTTAGCTTGAGAGGTATTTTATGCTGCAGAACAGCACTAGCTACCTCTGAAACTATCACCTTTTCATTCGGCTCATACCTCTTTTTCTTGGTGATCAGCTCTTTGAAGAATTTGGCATAAGCCGGCGTTCTTTATTGCTTCCAGTAAGGTTAAGTTAATACTTACCTTAGATAGCATGTTTAAGATGTTAGAAAATTGCTTATCTAGTTTATCATCCTTCAACCCGCTAGGGAATGGTATAGGTGGTCGGTATGGATTGCTTGCCTTATGTAAATCTGTTGAAGAGGACTTCTTCATTGATCTATCTCCAGCACCTTTGTTCTCTGGTTCTCCTTCCTTCTTGTTCTCTTGCTCACCTGCATTCACAGAATCATTTTCAACATTATTGTTAATTTCCTTACCACTTCTAAGAACAATCACTGATTGTGCCTACTCAGGTTGACTTGGGAATTTCCCCTTTTGTTGAATCTGCATCTGTTGTGCAATTTGCCCTACTTGAGTCTCCACTTTCTTAAAAGATGCTTCTAAGGAATCCAGCCTCTTGTTGGTCATCTCTTGATTTTTAGCATTGACTTGGATAAAAGCTTGTAAACTTTCCTCCAAACTCTCTATCTTAGACTGCCCTTGATTTGAAGATTGACCCTGCTGTTGGTTTTGTCTCTGGAGCAAATGGAAAGGCTGCTGAGAATTATTTGTTGCCCAAGAAAAATTTGGGTGATTCCTCCAACCAGGTTTGTATGAATTGGAGTAAGGATCATTCTGGTCCCTTGGTTGAAATCCCCCCATAGCATTCACTTGCTCAGCTTCATTACCAAAAGACTCATATGCATAGGGGCATATATTTGCTCCATGCCCAAAAGCCCCACAGATTCCACACACTTCTTGAGTAGATGAAGAAATATTGTTCTTAATATTCAGCATCTGCACTTGCTTTGTCAACTCAGCTATCTGATTGAACATCTCACTATTGGCTTCCAGTTGATTCACCCCTTTACTTCTTCCCCTTACACTTTTCTATTGAGAATTAGCTCCCAACATCTAAAAGATCTCATAAGTTTCATCAGCTGTCTTTTCTCCCATAGCTCCCTCAACTGGATTATCAACAGTGTTCTGAAATTGCTGAGTTAGACCATCATAGAAAAACTGATTAAGAAGTTGAAGTGGGTAGTGATGATGTGGACACTGGATCAATAGCATCTTAAATCTGTCCCAAGACTCATGAAATGGCTCTCCTTCAAATTGAGAGAATGTAGCAATCTTCCCTCTCAATTCAGCTGTCTTTTGATGAGAGTAAAACTTGCCCATAAAATTTTTATAAACTTCTCCCAAGTTGTCAAAGAATTTTCGGGCAACATCATAAGCCAGCTCGTTGCCCTATCCTTCAATGTATACGGGAAACATCTCATCCTCAACTGGTCCTCTGTTAAGCCTCCCAATGGAAAAGTGTTGAGGGTAGAATAAAAATCCCGAATAAAGTTCAAAGGATCTTCATTTGGAACTCCATAGAATGATGGTAGCATGTTGTAATGAATGTTCTTCAACTCATAGTTCCTTGCTGCATCTGTCAGTCTTATGCAAGAAGTGGAAGTTCCAATGACAGGTCTAGCAAAATCTCTCATAGTCCTTTGCCTTTCTTCTCCCATGTTAACAGATTGTGCAGTATCTGACTCAAATTCAGAAGTGTCCTCCTCTGTATCAAATCCGGTGTAGAGCTCAAACTCTTCTTTGCTCCTTTTCACTCTCTGAATTTCTGGAATAAATGGATGTAGCTCTCCTTCGAGTGATCTCCTGCCTTGCATAAACAGAGTTTCTAGAAAAAGAAATTATTAAAAGCAAAAGACAAAATAAAATCAAAAGTAAACAATGCAAAATAATCTAAAATTTCTAAGACTAATAAACAATTACGCCATTTAGCTTCCCCGGCAGCGGCGCCAAAAACTTGTTGCGCTCAAATTAACTCTACCACAAAGCATCACTTGCAAGTATACGAGGTAGCTGTAGCAAAGGTGATCGCCCCAAGGTCATCTCACAAGGAAGCTAAAGTAGCTAAATGATTATCAGATTATAAATAACAAGTAATGAAGAAAATTTAAATTGTTAACTAATGAAGAAGATTGATTGAAGTTTAAAGCGATAAAAGTAAATTGAGCTAATGTTTTGATTCACTTAATAAAATGGTCTAGGGTTTGCAATTCTCTGCTACTTATAAGTACGAATGGTTATTCCTCTTAACCAATTTAATTTCAAAGATTAAATCTCAAGCAACTTAATTAATTAAATAAAGGAAATAAGCTCTCGCATTCAAATCTCTCTCAAATAATCTTGTTCCAATTGAAATAATCTTTTCCTAGGTTATATCTCTAATTCACCTAAGTCCTTAATTGAATTGTTCCAGCATTAGACTTCATCTCTCAATCCATCATCTAATACGTAAAACACATAATTGGTGGCCAATCAATTATATATTAACAATATTTCATTCAATCAAGGCTAAAGAAATTTTTGAGTTAAGAGTAATAACCAATTCATACAATCATAGCAAATCCATACAAACCCTAGACTACATCAAATTAGTTCATAATGCTATCAAACATACTCATCTCATTAATATTCAAAGAAATCAATTTAGACATGATAATATCTGTAAATACAATTCCAATGAAAATAAAGAGATAAAGTTCAAGAACAAAACCAAATTACAAACTCCTTGAAGCTTCTGAAGAATCTCTTGTTCAAATCTTGCAAGAAGAATGTATCAATGGCTAGAACAATCTAATCTAAGCTAGTTTAATCCAAAGTGTAATCAAAAATCAAAGAAAACAAGTTATCAAAACCTAAACTCTCTTTGACGGCTCAAAACAGCTCTCAAAATCGCCAACCCCCTTTAAAAAACCTAACTTTCTTTTCTTTTATACGAAACCTCCGCTTAAAAATCTGCGTTACCTTTGGTTCATGAGAGACACGGCCAAGTTGGATGAGACTTGGCCGTGTTGGAGGTCTTTGGAGGGACACGGCCAGTGACTTGGCCGTGTCCCTTGCTTTTGTTCACTACTGCTTGCTTTTGATCTTTTCTTTGGATTTGAGTAAGACATGGCCAAATTGAATGAGACACAGCCGTGTTGGATGCCTTTGGAGGGACACGGCCAGTGACTTGGCCGTGTCCCTTGCCTGTGTCTTCTTATGTGTGATTTTCTTCTTTTCTTCTTTGGCATGGTTGAGTGACACGGCCGTGTTGGAATTCCCTTGGCCGTGTTGGGCAATTTTGGAGGGACACGGCCAGTGACTTGGCCATGTCCCTTGCATGTGTCACCTACTGTCTTGTGGCTTCTCTTTTGCTTGGTATGGGACACGGCCAGTGACTTGGCCGTGTCCTCTGCCTATGTCAGCTACTGTGCCTTTTTTCCTTCAATTTGCTTCCTTGGCTTTTTTACCTAAAACAAAACTTGAAACAAACTTTAAACAAGAAGTAAATAAACAATAACCAATAAAACACAAAACCATACTAAAAACTAGATCAAAAATGACATAAACACTGAAATAAATTGAAACTACTAAAATTAATGAAAACACTATATAAACCGATTAAAACTAACAAAATACCTAAATAAAACAATAATTATCATAATGAATAAGACACAAATCTATAACAAAAACTAATAAAACATACACATGAATTCCAATACAATTATTCACCTATTAGTCTCATACTAGGCCCATAGATCACAAATTACAAACCCAAACTACTAACTAGGGCCCATAGTCGTGGCCTCACACCCCCACGGTCGTGGCCTCACAACCCCACGGTTGTGGCATCCAAGGGCCACGGGCATGGCATCCAAAATGCTTCTGTTTCGGACCGAATTCATGTAATCTATGCTTTCCACTCCATTAAACACAAACACATTGAAAATCTACCAAAAATAATTGATCAAACTCAATATTGACATCAATTACCAAGTCACAACTCTTACTCTTTCAACACCAAACCTAACTCCATCTATTCAATTCAACCCCAAAATCACAATAAAATATACCCAACACACTCAAACACAACACAATCAAACATATTCATACTATCCACAATCAATCATCAAACTCAATAACAACTTAAAATAAAACAAGAGAATCAAGAAGAAACTTACCAAAGTTAATGAAATCTCTCAAATCTCCAACTTGATCACTTGAATTCTCCTTCAATTTTGATCTTGGGAAAACAAAACTCTCTTTCCCTCTTTAGCTTTGATGCCTGGCCAACCAAAGAAAGAAGAAGAAAATGAAAAAGAAAAAGAGACAAAGTCAAATATCTAATCCCCACTTAAATCTCCACCAAGCAATAAATCATTAAAATATTCTCATATATTCTCTTCCACTCATTTATTTTCCTTTAATTAATTTCACTAATTTTAAATCAATAAATATCTTCTTTTGACTTTCATCACCTTGACTTGTATATGTTGTATATATTTCTATATATACAACATATACACACTCTCTCTCTTTACTTCTTTTCTCTTCTCACTTAACATATAAACTTAATCCAAATACAACAATAAATAATCCAAAACTTTAGGGTATACTTTGGGATATTACAGGTTGGGTTCCAGAACTGAAACTAGATTTGTTGGGTTATAGACCCGAGGATGGTTGGGTTCTAGACCCAAAATTGGATTGTTTAGGTTCTGAACCTGAAATTGAATTAGTTGGGATTTGAACCCTAGGTGGTTGGGTTTTAGACCCAAAACTGGATTGGTTAGGTTTTGGACCAGAAAATAATTTGGTTGGGTTCTGAACCCGAAGTTGCATTGGTTAGATTCTGGACCCGAGGTTGGATTGGTTGGATTCAAGAACCAAAATAGCTATAAAAAATTAATTATAGTTAGTAAAGAATTTTTCAAAAAAATCAACTATTTTTTACTATATGTGGGTACCTATAAATTCTTGCCCCCTGTGTGGAAAAAATATTTAATGAGTACAAAAAATATTTTTTAGACATGCAAAAATTATATACCATAATAAATATCTATTTACTATGTGCTCATGTGTTGTGCGTAACTAGAATGATTTATTGACAAGAGACATGAAAAATGAATACTGATTTAATGATGTAGCTTTTTCATTATGTTGTTTTATGCAATTTTAAAATCTGCATGTACCTTTTTTGACTTAGCCATGTGAATGATGAATTATTAAAACATATCCTATTATTTCATGTAAACTATTACTCGTTTATAAATATTGAACAATTTCATTATAAGATATGGATTCCAAAATGTAAGCAAACTACATACACTAAAACTTCGATCTTCAAGTAGAATTTGTAATCTTAAGATCAATCTCTTACTTATTTGAAGATTTTCAACTTGTAATATATATAAATGGTGGTAAATCAACATTCTCAACATGCATCTAGAACTAGACCTCGTATGGATCTGGAATTATGTGCTTAGCTCATAAATAGCAGGCTAGATCGAGTTCCTATTTTAGCAGGAATGGACCTCCACCGAAGTTCTCTAGAAAAAACACAGGTATTTACTATTTATATTTTTTTTCTTTCGCCATGTATATTTTGTATTGCAGAATTTTATCATATATATTTTTCTCCAGTTTTATTATCATAGTAGTAAAAATAGGTAAATTAATACAAAGAATAAATTTATGTACAAAAGGATAGCATGAAAGTAAAAATATAGAAATAAAATTTTAAAACAATATTTAGTAAAACATTTACAGAAAAATAAAGCATACAAGTGTTAAAATGGAAAAATTATTGTAGAAAAAATAAAAGGTATTATATATATATTATTTCTGACTTAGAAAAAATAAATAAAATAAAATAAAATAAAGAAAATGTATATTTGTGAAAAGTCCTATTGCATATAAATAAAAGAGATTAATGCAAAATATGTTAAAAACTAAAATTTTAAAGCATATATATAAAAAACAAAATTTAACGGTGTTAAAAATAATTATACATGACATTTTATATATTTTTTATTTTTAGTACTTTAGAATTAACAGCAGTCAAATATACTTACCTGACTTGACTTATCTTTATTGTGACAATATGATAGCTATGTGATCCAAAGTGGTGGAAAAGTCCATAAGGCATGCCAATGGTATGAGCGAGTACCACAGACAGTTTGGATAATGATCCGAGTTTGTGGCTTTGAAAAATGTATGTTGCAATTGCCGACTAAAGGATTCCAAATTGATAGAAGTGTGATTCAGGTGCTCACCGAGTGGTGGATAGACACCAACTATACCTTTCATTTGCCTATTGGAGAGATGACCATCGGTCCGATAGACTTTACTGCAATAACGAGTTTAAAATGCCATGGAATCCCCATCCCTTTTACCAATGATATATTGACTGGATGACATTCAACAATTAATCAATTTAAGGCCCAGGTATAAGGGAGCGTGCAAGATAAAATATGAATATATCCGAGAGTACTGGATGAGGCAGACTCGATCCGTGCAAGGCGCATGGGCAAAAATGTACACCATTGAATTTTTTTTTATCTGTTACCCACAATAATTTTATGCAGCATTGAGGCATCGATTCAACTGTCACTTCTGTGAGCTTTGTCTAATTTTGATCTCTTGCCATTTTATAGTTAGGGAGAGGCGGGCCTTGCCTATCCATATCATGTCTTTGATAAAATTAGCCAAAATAAAAGATCATTTATAGGCTTTATGGTCATCGACGAGGTATGAATCTTTGACTTTATTTATTTAAGTGATGCATATGACTAAACTTGATCCTTTTTTTAACATTATAGGTATGGGTGTACGAACAAAACCTGGTGAGGGTGCCTGGTATTCGTGGAAGATGGATGGGATACCCAAGATTAAGACTTTGGTTATCAAGTTGAAGAGAGGTGCCCGAGAATCATCATGTCCATTCTCAGTTTTACATGCTGAGCCGCCTGACCTAGGATCAGGTAAAATACAAAATTAGTATTATTATTGAATTTTATAAGGAAATAACTTACCTATGTCATTGTCTTTCAAGTGAACATTACTTGGTGGAGAGCTGGGGAAAGGGCAAGTCAGACTGCTGATATGAATAAGACATTACCCCTTCAGAACTCTCATCAAATTATTGTCGTGCCTGTTTCTAGTGGTTGGTCTCTTGGCGAAAGGGTACAAAACTAGAGGTGGGTAAAAGCCAATATCCCGATGTCTATACTGACTTGCATATCTTTGCTGGAGAATATTTGTACACCCTTAATTTTGGCCCTAGTTAGTTCGTTGTTAATTCCAAATATTTTATTGGATTAACATATTTTAATATGGCCAAAAATAAGTTATTTAAACTTTAAAAAATTAATTGGTTTTGATTTAAAAGGTTTGGTTGATTTTTATTTGATACAGGTACAGTAAACCCTAAATGGGTCCGATATGAAGGTTTGGTTGGTTTTTCACTTGATTTGGGTAGATTTTAAGTGGTATGGGTGTCCCATTTTGAATTAGGACACCTAATTCAACATGGGGAAGTACCCCATATCGAATTGGAGCCTTAAATTCAATTTGGAAGCTCCCCATATCGAATTGGGGCTCCTAATTTGATTTGGGGTAGCTGCATATCGAATTGAAGCTACTTCAATCTCATATGGGGATGTCCCCATATCGAATTGGTGCCCCATTTCGATATGGGGCAGCCCCATATCGAAATGGGACTCTCCTATTTTGATATAGGGCGGTTTTTTTTTAGTAGTCCATATCGAATTTGGATTGCCAATTCGATATGGACTTAGATTCTATCGGATTAAGGTCAATTGAATTCGAGATGGTCTCGGTTCACCTCGTATTAAAGTGATTTTAATTTAATATGGTCTCAGGTTGTGTCGAATAAAATCCATTAGTTTGATATGCATTAGAGGATCCATTTTTAAAATGGAAAGGTTCCACCGTTTACCATAAGACCGCTCTTATAAATACAGGTTTTAAAACCATGGTGGAGGACTTTTGGCTGGGTCTGTAACTTTTGGAATGGTAGGAACCAAGAATCAACAATGGAAAAATCCTAACAAGAAAAGAAAAAGAGAAAATGATAAACAAAGAAGCATTAAAGACACAAAAAAGAGAGTAACCTTACAAAGGTAGTAAACACACTGTCTTGGTCTTGCTCAGCCAGAGTTTTAGCGATGCAATTATGGTGGAGCCAGCAAATGATGGTACACTCTAAATTAATTCTATATTTTATGTTTTGATAATTTTAAATATTGAATAAGCTTGATCGTACCTTATTTTAATTTCATATTAATTACAGTAGGTTATATCATTTAGTTTTGGTTCATATGAATTTACGTGAAACATAAGTTCCAGCAACATAAAGTGCTAAAATTGATATTTGTCAATGCACTCAAAATTCATAAACATCATCACAATAGCTTAGCTTAATTCTTCCAACATCAACAAAACTTTAAACCTATTTTCATAAGCCCTAATTCTTCTTTAGAAAATCCTGAACCCTAATATTATTTTCATAAAAATTCCAAATCCTAATTTACTCAAACCCCATGTCCTAATTTATTTTGTTTATTTAATTTTTTAGTACCTGAAATTATATTTTTAACTTATACAGTGTCCTAATATTTTTGAAAAATATGTATAAAATGTTAGTCTTCGAAATTAAAACCCTATTTCTTAAATCTAAACCCTCTAAATCGAAATTATATTCAAAACTCTAACTGAAGTATAAAATCTACATTTATATATCTATTGCTTTATTTAAGTTTGGATGTGTGCTTATTATATGTCTTGAATCGATGATTTTATGATGAGTGCTTGAATGAATGCTTTGATTAATTTCTATTTTCAAGAAATTGTAAGAGGTATGTTTCCATGATTGGGTACCTCAATTGATTAAGTTTCATGTAACTTGGTTTATTTTAAGTTTTTGATCAATGAAAAGGATATCTTCCCACCAATTGCTGGGTATCCTATTTTATTCATTTTCTTTTGGACATTGGACAATTGTAAAGGAATGTTTCCATCCATGAATGGGTGCTGATTTATTTATTTTATTTGAACTTGTTATGATTTTTTAATAAAGTGATTATTTATTCTTAGGATTGCATGTAGTATGGATAATATCATTATATTTAAGAATTTTATAATATTAAGACCTGAAAAGGAGGCCTTTTCCAATGACCCAGGCACTGTGGGGGTGCTGTGTCATTCTCACCTTCCCTACGCATACACAACTTTCTGAACCCAATAGGGGGTTCGGGATTCCTTAGGAATTGAGTTATCCGCCCCTTTCTTTTTCCATCCCGCTCAGGCGGTGACTCCATTTTCTCCGGGTTTAGGCCCGTGTTCTCTAACTCCCTGAGCCTAACAGTGTTGAAGTTGTAAGAACCATTCCACATGGGAGTGGGGAAAAAATCCCCACTCACAATGGCGGCTCCACTGGGATAAGAGAAGTTGATTACATTGGTCTTTATATTATTTTATTCTTTCTTATTATGATATTATCCATTGTATCATTTAGATTGCATAGTGTGCATGAGTTAGGAAGCCCGTGTTACCCATGTTGTGTTATGTAAGGGATACCATACTTTCACTCAAGGCATGGAGATCGAGCATGGCATAACCACTCATAGCCTTGTACCTTTTGGTATATACTTGCTATGGGAACCTAAGCTTTTCAACCCAAAGACTAAAGCTCACGTAATTGGCCTAGTTACTTTCCTTAGGCTTTTACCTCAAATGCTTGTTGTTTGACTGTGATTAATTTATCTTAGTTTGAACCATCGCTTATTTTGTTTGTGCTTTTTCTAATATGACCTACCTTTATTGTAAGCCCAAAACAATTTTTCCTTTAAATCCAAGAGACCAAATTCCAAAATTTTAAAATCTTCAAGCTAGTCTTTTCAAGATGGGTCAAAAATCCTTTTAAACCCTATGGCCCAAACTTAAAAGGGTTTGAAACAAATTTTTTTTTCAAGCTTACAAATATTTAGGTCAATTATGGAATACAAAAAATAAATTGTGAGCCTAACTTATGCTAAGAACTGTTAATCATGGGCTTGTTTTTGGCATGAATCATTAGTTATTTTTTTGAATGAGAAATATATTTATAATAAACCTCTTAATTTATTTTTAATACAATATAGCATAAAAGATATTTTAATTTATTGGATGGATTAAAGCCTAATTAATGTAAATTATCATGAACTGACTTCTATTTTTTAAAATATAACTATTGTTTAAAATCGTCTGAGGGAATTTTTTGAAAACAAGATATCCCATGTTGGTATTTTGTTAACCATGCACCTAGGAAAAGAGACTCGCCATTCATGTGTGGAAGTTATAAGGATGGAAGGGGCATCCTAATTATCTTTGTTTGTTTCTTATTTCTGCATACATGCATACACACATTGCATAACATATCATTGATCCTTTCTGGCTCACAACTTGCAGTACAGTAGTTCAAAAGTGTATGACAACCCAACCGATGCTAGTGACGTAGAATCTAGCAGCGACTCAGTTAGCTTCTAACCAAGAGCAATGGATCCTAAATAAATTCAAAGAATGGTGGATGATACCCTTAATGCCAAAATGGAAGAACTGAAGGAGGTCCTGGCTGAGACTATGAAAAGCCAATTGGTTGAACTTTTAGGTAATGCCGCTGAGGCATCTGCCAGCACAAATAAACTGAAGGATAAGGGAAAGGCTAAGGTTGGTGAAGTAGCCTCTGATGATGACAAAGTAATGATTGATGATGATGACTAGGCTCACTACTTTCAAGATTCTCAAGACAAGAAGAAGGATCCAAAGGTTGTGGAAAGAGCAACTGTGGAAAAACTGAAACATCATATATGGAAAGATGATTGCTGATTTAGAGAAGAAATTTAAAAAGAAGCTAAACGCTTATGAGATGTCAGAAATAGACAAGCTGTTCGAACAAGATGAGGTGGTCTCTTATAAGTTCAAGATGCTTTCCTTCACTAGGTAAAATGGTACAGAAAATCCTCACCTGCATGTTAAGCAATACATCACTACTATGCAGTCTGCTCGAACTACTAAGGCTCAAACTCTATGCTTCTTCATGCTCTCATTGATCCTATTGTGCATAATTGGATCAATAACTTGGAGGAAAGTACCCAAAAAGATTGGGATACGCTGTATTAGTCCATCCAGCAGTATAGGTACAATGTCGAGCTGGAAGTTACATTAATAGAGGTGGAATCAAGAGGGAAACAGCATAATGAAAACTTTGCTGACTGCGTGAAAAGGTGTAGAAATAAAGCCGCACTTCTTAAGAAGAAGCCTGATTGGTTTGACCAGATTAGGATGATAGTTAGAGGCGTCTTACTCAATCTTCGTGAAAGGCTGTCTCACACCATTATAAGGGATTTCAAAGATCTTCTTTAGGCTGGCTTGCAAATAGAAGAGTGGGAAAGAGAGAAGAACCATTTTTCTTCAAAATGAAATGATCAGTCTAGCAATTAAAGTACACATAAGGAAGTCGATGTTAATACAACTACTCAAGGAAGTAGAGGAAAATTTTAGAGTCGGGGAAACCTCTGTCTTGGGTTTTCAAAAAATTGCAAAAGAAGGGGTTGTTAAAACCATTGGGTCCTTGACTCTTGCCAAATCCTTTATCACCAAATTTTGATACCAAGGCTTTTTGTCAATTTCATTAGACTCACAGACATGAGATAGATAGATGCACTCGATTGAAGCATGAGATCCAAGATCTGATCAACAGTGGTAAGCTGCCTGAGCCCGATAAGCCCAATACAAAGGACAATCCTCTGTCTAGGCTCAATAGAGTGCCACCACCAGCAACCTTTAGGTTGGAGGATGATTGAAGGAAGATTTTATCTTATCCTCCTTTCAAGATGGGAGTATTAAAGATGCGAAGTAAGGAGAAATTCTATTCAACAAACCTCCTTTCGCTCGAAGTGTTGCTCTTTTTATTTTGCTTTCTTTAGAACTTTTTTTGAACAATTATGTTTTTAAAATTAAGAGTATTTGAATATATTACTTTCAATAAATTTTTATATTGATCTTTGTTCATTTCGGTTCTCTACCGATGATGAATCTAGCTTAATATTTATAAATTAGTGTATGTATGCATCATGATACAAATGACTTTAATAGGTGAGGGAGTTATTCTATAGCATTGAGTTGTTTATGCTTACTTAGAGAGGGCTCCGGCATAATTACCTTTGTCTAGGTCCTAGTCAGTCTTAGAACATGCTTTGACGGACATTCGAGGCAAAATTGAACTCTGCTTATTTAAGTGAGAAATGATCTAGGCATTGTTTGGTTAGCCAACTAGTATCCACCCCAATTAAATATCAATCCCTAGTTGTCCCTTTTAGCCTTCATAAATTTTAACTTGCTATTTATTGGCTTATAAACCCTGATAACCTACCCTGAGCTATTATGACACTTAAGATAAGTCTGATGATCACTAAATTACAAAAGACAAAAGAATATTGAGGAAAAGTTTGTTGAAGTTTATCTAAATTGGACCTAAAATCTCAAAACTATAACATCAAGATAACAAAGGGTTCATCCTAATTAAAACAAACTCAGCCTACTCTATTCATCCATAGTCAGAAGCATATAATGGTGCAGACAGAACAATCCTCTTAGAGTTGGATTAAAAAAATAAAGAAAAAGCAAAAAAAAATAAGAAAAAGGAAGAAAAGAAAAAAAGGAAGAAAAAAAATGGATCCTGAGTTTATGCAAAAGCAAAAGATGAAGATCATCTTAATTAGTTATATATTTCATCCAAAGAGATAGAAGAAAATTAAAAGTCTGGCAAGATTGCTCCTAGCTTCCTATGGCTCAAATAGACGATTATAGTGCAAAGATTTGTCAGCAGTATCATATAAGCTCTAATTTAAAAATGGCCTTCATTTAACCTGTGTCCTTTATAGACCCTGTTTAATGCTCATTAAAGACATGTTGATCTACATTGCTAGGTAGAGTCTATTAGTGGAGATAGATTGAATAAGAATGCATATGAGATAGACAATATTCAAACTTAATGAGACCTTTGGCCAAATAATGTGTATGTGCCTATCTGAAGTGCAATAGTTCTTGCTTAAATGAAAATGATAACTAAGTTTAGCATGATAACTAGGGTTGTTATGTTATAGATATGTTAATTTAAAAAACCAAGTCCTGAGGTATAATGACATTGATTTGACAAAGCCATAATATGATTTTAAGATTAAAAAAAAAAGTATTTTGTCATACAAAGCCTTCAAGTTAAAGGAAGTATGTTGAACCATCGAACCTTGAAGGACACAATGGGCAAAATAAATGATTATTGCCAAGATTATGAAGAAGCTACCAATTGACGTATTGAATTATAGTTTGAAATGGATGTATTTCTGAATATGCTGATTGGGCCTCACCACTCATGTTTTCAACATCTTGAAGATAAAAGCCTTAAATGTGAAGTCTTTTGCCATTCCAATGCAAGACCTGAACGAGCATCTGGAAGGAACCAATGAGAACACTTCAGCTGATCACCTTGATTTATGAGTCAATGGAACCACTATAAGTATTATTCATGCATATCATGCATACATAAGCATATAACATTGCATTTTTGTCTTGTGTTCCTATTCTTTGTCAAAGAAAACAAAAGATACTTTATGAAGCAAAGATGAAGCGAATATGGAGTCAGGAGGCATGGAAGGCCCATTGCTTGAGAAAGCTCCAGTCATTTTGCAAGGAAAAAATGAATGCTTGTGTAAGAACTAGACATCCAAAACATCAATATGAGCCTGTATAGGAAAAATTATTGGTTTGAGCCGACACAGGGGGCAAAGTTTCTCCTTTCAATTTTTTGAGTTTATACGTGTTCAAAATATTTTCAGACTCACTTTCAATATTTTTCCACGCAGGGGGGAAGGAGAAGATATAAGGGCCAGCAAAAAAATAATTGAATTTGTTGCAGAAGGAAGAGTAAAAAGAATAGAACAAGAATAAAATTAGAACTCTAAAAAAAATAATGTTGCAAATGACAAAAGATCAGTCCAGCTTGAAAAAGCTGAAGCCAGGGTAAATACCCAATTTCCAATGGATAAAGATCCATTTTATAATGGTAAAGACCCGATTTCCAATGGATAAAGATCCACATTTTATGGGTAAAGACCCAATCTCCAATGGATAAAAATTCATGTTTTAAGGGTAAAGATCCATGTTTTAAGGGTAAAGACCCGATCGCTATTGGATAAAGATCTATGTTTTAAGGGTGAAGACCCGATCTGGAATGGAAAAAGATCCATGTTTTAAGGTTAAAGACTTGATCTCCAATGGATAAAGATCCATGTTTTAATGGTAAAGACCCGATCTTCAATTGATAAAGATCCATGTTTTAAGGCTAAAGACCCGATCTCCAAAGGATGAAGATCTAATTTTAAGGGTGAAGACCCAATTTCTAAAGAATGAAGATCCATTTTGACTGGTGAAGGCCTGATGTCCAAAGGATGAAGATACAATTTGAATGGTGAAGACCCGATTTCCAAAGGATGAAGATCCATTTCGAAGGGTTAAGACCCAATTTCCAAAGGATGACGATCCATTTTGAAGGGTGAAGACCCAAAATCAAAGGAAGAAGATCCATTTTGAAGCGTGAAGACCCAAGTCCAAAGGATGAAGATCCAATTTGAAGGTAGAAGACGTGAAGTCTAAATGATAAAGATTTGTTTTGAAGGGTGAAGACTCAATGCTAAGGATAAAGATCCATTTTGAAGGTTGCAGACCCAAAGTCCAAAGGATGAAGATCCATTTTGAATGATGAAGACCCAAAGTCCAAAGGATAAAGATCCATTTTAAAGGGTGAAGACCTAATGATATAGGATGAAGACCCATTTTGAGGGTGAAGACCCATAATCCATTGAAGAATGGAACAACCAGCTAAAAGAAAGCCAAAATTTTTAGATAACAAAAGGTTAGTTCAGTTAGAGAGCTAGAGTTGATTCATTGAAGAATGGAGTAAATGGCTAGAAGAAAGCCATGATAGAAGATAAATCTGCTAGAAAAACTAAATTTTATTGGCTAGAAGAAAGCCAGAACTCTTAAACTAATAGAAGGTTAACAAATTCAGTATCGGGTCAAGAACCCAAATCTAATCTTAGGCCGAGAACCTATTCGGGTCCATAACCCAAAGTCATTTTCCAGTCAAGAACTCATTCTGGATCCAGAACCCAAATCAAATCACATATCGGGTCCAGATCATAAACCAACTCCATCCTCAGGTTGAGAACCCATCCTCATCCAAAATCAGCTCAAAGTCATGTTGCTTTTCACTCTCTTTTACTGAAGTCTCAGATCATTTAAGCAGGGGACAAAACTGTAGACCCTTCATTTTGGCCCTAGCTAGTCCGGTGTTAATTCAATATCTTTAATTGTATTGATATATTTTAATAGCACCTAAAATAAGTTATTTAAACTTTTGTCAGATTTAAAAGTTTGGTTGGTTTTTCAATTGATTTGGGTAAATTTTAAGTGGTATGGGTGTCCTATGTCAAATTAGGACACCAAATTCGACATGGGGAAGTACCCCATATCGAACCCCATGTCAAATTAGGGCTCCCAATTTGATATGGGGTAGCCCCATATCGAATTAGGGCAACTCCAATTCAATATGGGGCTATCCCCATATCGAATTGGTGCCCCATATCAAAATGGGACTCTCATATTTCGATATGGGGATTTTTTGGCAGTCTATATCAAATTTGGATTGCCAATTCCATATGGACTTGGATTCTATCGAATTAAGGTCACTTAAATTCAGGATGGTCTCGGTTTACCTCATATTAAAGCGGTTCTAATTCGATATGGTCTCAGTTTGTGTCGAATAAAATCCATTAGTTTGATATGCATTACAAGATCCATTTTCAAAACTGAAAGCTTCTACCATTTAACCTAATACCACTCTTATAAATATTGGTTTTAAAACCATAAAGGAGGACTTTCGAGTGGGAATTTAACTTTTGGAACGGCATGAATGAAGCATCAACAATGGAAAAACCTTAGAAAATAAAGAAAAAGAGAAAATGATAAATAGAGAAGCCGTAAAGACACAAAAAAGAGAGTAACCATACAAAGGCAGTAACCACAATGTCTTGGTCTTGCTCAGCCAGAGTTTTAATGGTGCAATTGTGGTGGAGCCAACAAACGACGGTACACTCTAAATTAATTCAATATACCATGTTTTGATAAATTTAAATATTGAATAAGATTGTTCATAGCTTAGATTAATTTTAGATTAATTGCATTAGGCTATATAATTTAGTTTTGGTTCATATGAATTTACATTAAGCATAAGTTCCAAAAACTTAAACATGCTAAAATTTATATTTGTCAATGAATGTAACTGTATTTCAATATTACAACCTCATATTCTATCTTTAGCTTCGGTCTTTAACAATCAAAATCAATTGTAATTATTACGCGCATAATGACCGTGTCAAATTTGAAAAAGATAAAGAATTTATTCAATACCATTAGGCCTATACATTTGGAACAAACATCATGGTCTTAACTCAATATATTAAAGTGCTTCGAAAATTTCAAGTCAGACCAGTCCTTTTTACATGCCATGGCTTCCCTTGGGATGTAAAAACTAGGACTTTCGAGATAAATAATTTTTAAATTTGTCCAGTGATCGTAGAATTTGAAGCTATTATCAGATATCAAAGCAATTAGCCAATCGTATTGCCTATACTGACTTAGAAAACTAATCAAAAGATGCAGATGTTGTTTCAACTTTCAACACCTGAGGTTCTGCAATTGATAAGAGGTGAGAAAATTTTGCTTGGTCCCTTGATTGACTTTTGTACTTCCCATTTGGCTCTTACTAGAACTTGGGGGTGCATGTTCTATCTTTGCTTGTTTGGTCAATTCTTGCTTGTTTCTCTTGATGGTGACATCGATCCATGAATATCATGGATGAAATGGAAGGAGGATCATCACTTGCACCCGTGATGTTGGCTGAAACCCTAGCTGGATTGGATCAATTCAAGATATAATCTTCAAGTAGATTGGCCAGAAGTCCACTATTACTTCAAGTAATTACCTAAATTGCTCTTTTGAGTTTTCAATTTGGGCCTTTTGTTTTTATCACTCTAGTTTTTGCCTAGTATGCCCTTATTGGTTTTCGAAACTAGTGATCTATCCTAATTTTTGCCTAAGCCACCCTTTTAGGTTTTCAACTAAGTAGACCCTTTTTTTTTTAATTATTGGTTATGTTGATAGATCTGGCTATAGAACCCTCTCTGCTTACTCGACACTCCATCTATGGACTTTTATAGATATCTGCACTCACATCATTCTGCAAAGAAACTACTCCATCCTTCTCTTCATATGCCGAATGGATTTACTAGCTCCACTCACGAGCTGTGATCAACATCCATTGGTTGGTACCTTGGTGGAAGATCACCCATGTCACCATTCGGATGTATCTGATTTATATTCCTCTTATTGCTCTTCATCGAGGTACTTACTATAATCCTCATCGACTTGACTGCCAGTATAGAGCTGAGCCTCGAGGTTCTGAGTTCACTCCTGACTTTGACATGTCCCACCTAACTGAAGCCTTCTTTGATATACTAAAGCAAAGTTGGCGTGCACACTGCACTTATTGTCTGCCATAGATTTCACACTTGTCAATTCTTTAGAGAAAATAATTTTAAGATTAATAATAATAACAATAAAAGATGTTTTCTTTCCTTTTATATTTTTTCATTGCCTTTCGCTATTGTGTTATTTATTTTATCATAATGGCCAGATTATTTAAAAATAGTGCACATAGAACAATTTTAATATTAATTTTATTTTATTAAATTAAGGAACAACCAAACATAAAGACAGTATACAAAAGATTACGTCTGTCGTCAATGAGCCCTTTCGGGTTTTCTAATTGCTAATTTTCTCTTATTTATCCCTAATTGTTACCTAGCCAGCCCTTTCGGGTTTTCAACCTAGCGAACTCTTTTTTTTACATAAAACCTCTTCAACCAGTCAATGTTTACTAGCATACTAAACTCATTCCTATCCATGTCTGATAGCTTGACTGTACCCTTGTTCATGACTTCCTTTACAACATATTGTCCTTCCTAACTAGGTCTAAACTTTCCTCTTGGATTAAGGACATTAGGCTTACACTGCTTCAACACTAAGTTACCAACTTAAAACTTTCTGATCTTAACCCTTCTATTGTAGGCTAGAGCTGTCGTTCTTTGATACAATTGATGATGATATAGTGCTTTTGACCTTCTTTCTTCTAACAAAGTCAATTGTGTGTATCTACTCACTACCCATTCCATCTCGGGTAATTAGCTATAGGACCACACTCAGCGACTTGATTTCAATCTCAATTGGCTACAGTGCTTCCATCCCATAAACCAAAGAAAATGATGTCATTCCGGTTGGGGTTCACGCACTTATTATGTATTCCTATAAAGCAAAAGGAAACATCTCTGACCAATCCCTGTATTCTTAGTCATCATAAATAGAATTTTGCTTAATTGTATTGTTTGTTGCTTCCACTGCACCATTAGCCTTTGGTCTATAAGGGGAGGATTGGTGATAATGGATTTGGTAATTCGAGAATAAGTCCTTAATTGCTTCTTCAAACTGTATTGTCTGATATCAGACTATGTGGGACACCATACCTGCAAATGAAATTCTTTTCAATAAACCTTGCCTTTTGCCTTGCAACAAGCTTGTTGAAAGATTCAGCCTCAACCCATTTTGAAAAATAATCCACTACTACTACAATGAAATGGTTACCATTTGAAGTCGTCGGATGTACCTCTCCTATAATGACAATTGCCCAAGTTGCAAAAGGCCAAGGTAAAGACATAAAATGTAATTCTTCAGGTGGCATGTGATTAAAATTACCATACATCTGACATTGCTAGCACTTCTTCACAAACTCAATACAATCTCTCTCCTTGGTCAAACAGTAGTAACCTTGTCAAACTATCTTCTTAACCAAAGCTAACCCATTCATGTGTGGACCATAACTTTCCGCATGTATTTCTGAGATGATTTGCTAAACTTTAAACTTCCTCAAGCATCTCAAGTGCACCCCATCAGGCCATCCTCGATACAACTCTCCATGAATGGTGATGTATTGTAAGGACCATCACCTTATGGCTCTTTTCTCTTCCCTTGTTGCCCCCAATAGGTATTCCTTATTCTCTAAGAACCGTCTTATGGTGTCATACCACACATCATGGTATGTATCAGTTTCCATGATTGTTTCATATTCATAACAAGGAGCTGATGAACTGGTCAAAACCAAAGCCTTAAGAAATAAGTTGACAGGGTTTTTCCACACCGAAGCCTATGTAGCTAGGGCATCGACCATTTGGTTTTCTTCTCTTGGTAAGTGTATAAATCTATACTCCTTGAAATTCTTCTTTGTCATGGTAAAATAATTATGCTATGGTTTTAACTTCTCTTCTTTTAACTCCCACTCTTCATTCACTTAGGATACCACTAACAACGAATCACCAAAGACTTGCACCTTATCCACCTTTATAATTATTAGGATTTCCCAACCAAACGTACACCCTTCGTAATCCACCATGTTATTGGTTGTCCTGAACTTAAACTTCTTAGCTAGAGAAATGAGCTCCCTTTCATGTGATTCTAATATTACTCCCAAACCTGCTTCTTTTCTATTTACTGCTCCATCAAAGTATATCTTCCATCCTTGCACTTCTATTTCTTCTAATGTTCATCGAGAAATTGGGAACCAGTTCTTCATTATCCGACAATGGTTGTTGAGCCAAGAATTCTGCTACTACTCTACCTTTTGGTTTTCCTAGTTACATATCTCAAACTCTTCAAAAATTGTCAACCATCGGCCATATTTCCCAATCAATGAGGGTATCTCCCTTAAATACTTCGCTGGATCCAACCTGGAAATTGCTTGCACACTAAATGACTGAAAGTAATGCTGCAACTTCTTACAAGACAAAACCACATCCATACTTGTCTTTTCAATGATACTATACTTCATCTCATAAGGTAGGAGTTTTCAACTTAAATAGTAGATAGCATGCTCAACCCCTGATTCATCTACTTGGGCTAGCATAGCTCCTATTGACTCTTCCTCTACTACCAAGTATAGTAATCAAGGAATAACATGTTTAGGTGGTTTCAAAATAGTTGGATTCAGCAAATACTCTTCTATATGCTCAAAGGGCTTTTGGCACTCTTCATTCTACTTGACTGGCTAGTTCTTTTTAAGTAGTTTAAAGATATGTTCACGGATTGTGGCAAGCTTTGCTATGAACCTGCTAATGTACTGCCGATGAACATCCAAACTTCCTTCTCCTTCTTAGGGGCTGACATATCCCTTATTTCCTTATCCTTGTTATGTCAATCTCAATACCATTTTGTCTAATCACATGCCCCAACATTTTACCTAAAGTAACTCTAAACACACAATTATTTGGATTCAACCTAAGATTATAATTTACTACTCTCTCAAAGAATATTCTAGGTTATGAAAATGATGTTCTCTTGTATCTGACTTTACCATCATATCATCAACATAGACCTCAACTTCCTTATGTTTCATGTCATGAAACAAGGTGGTGGCCATCCTTTGGTAGGTTGCTCCAGCATTCTTTAATCCAAAAGGCATCACCCTATAACAAAATATACCCCATGTAGTAATAAAGGTAGTTTTAACTTTATCCTATTGGGCCATTAACACTTGATTGTATCCGAAAAATCCATCTACGAATGAGTGTAGCACACTAGAGGTTGCATTATTAATAAGGAAATCTATATGGGGTAAAGGAAATTCATCCTTAGGGGAAATTCGTGTTCAAGTCTCTATAGTCCACACAGACCCTAATTCTTCCATCATTCTTTGGCATGGGAACTACATTGGCTAGCCAATCTGGATAATCTATTACTTTAAGGAACTTTACTTGTATTTGTTTAGTAACTTATTTTTTTTATCGATTCTGCCAATTTCGGCCTTAATCATCTAAGCTTTTGTTTCACAGGTTTCATGTGAGTGTAAATGGGAATCAGGTGCTCAGTTATATCTCAATCAATTCCAGGCATATCCTCAAAAGACCAAGCAAAAACTTCTTCATATTTTTTAAATATTTTTTTCTAATCTCTCTCTCCCTCTCATTAGGAGTAAGGTCAAATGTCATGCTAATTTTTTAAGATCATTAGTTGTTCCCAAATTCAATGTTTGTATATCAACATAGTTAATATTAAAAATGCTCATGTAACCACTATTTGAATGTATGCAACCATTAGAAAAAACATCATATAAGTAAGCAAAATTAGATTTTATTGCATTCATTTTGGAAAAGAAAACATCATCATCCTCATATAGAGTAGACAAATTAAAATCAAAATCATAATTAACATCAATGTTATCATCATAATCTAAAAGATCCTCAAACTGTTATTCGACGAGGGCAACAATTTCCTCTGGAGTTTTCTGGATCTTCAAGGTAGCTTCTTTCTTATCTTCCAGGCTAGGCTCTTTGTCAATTGGCAGGTCAAGCTTTTTCTCTTCATGTTCCACAAATTCAGCAAAATTAACAAAGATCTCAAAATTAGGGATCATCATTCCCATAAACATGATTGGTTCTAGCTTTACTTGGAGTGGTCCCAATTATGGTGCTTTGACAAACATTTCTTCAAGAGGAGGAAAACTCATCATCTCATTCTTTTTTAACTGAACACCTCCATTTTATTCATTATATCCCAACCCTTTCTTTGAATTTTGAGTCTTGAAATTTGAGAGCTTAGTTACACCTGCCTTCCCCTTCCTAAGGCCAGTGCCGGGTAGATAGTTCACTTTCTTCATCATAGCCAGAATTCTAAAACCCATTATCTGTAATATCCTGATTTTTGATGTACTTTTAAATAGTAAATATGGAAGAGTAAATAGTTTTTATGGATATAGAAAATATAAGATGAATATGTATAAAAGATGTAATATATATGTATATGTTATATATACTTGATAAATATTTGAAATAAACATGACATATATAAGACATATACATATACCTTAAAATATACAACACATATGCATGAGGTATACATTGGTGGTGGGAAGGTTAGTGATAATTATAATAATAATAATAATAATAATAATAATAATAATAATAATAAAGAGAAGTAGAAGTCAAAAGAAGGAAGAAGATGATTTGTGGCTTGTTAATTAATTAATTTACATATATTATTTTATATATGTATCGATAAGGATGGAATTAAAAGGAAGAGGATATTTTATTCTTCTTTCTTCTTCTTCTTTGAATGTGAGATAGAGAGAGAGGTGAGAAGAGAATGAAGTTTTAACAAGGAATTCAAGTAAGTGTTCATTTCTAAGCTTGATTTTATGGATTTTAAATATATGCGTGATATGGGTGGTTTTATTATTGTTTTGAAATATAGATGATGAAAACATGATTAGATGTTGAGGATGATGATGGATAGTGAAATTTGGGAAAAACGGTGATAAGGAAAATAATAGGGGTTTTGTAGAGATGAGTTGGGAATTGAGTGAATAGATATATGAATGATTGTGTGAATGAATTATAATGATGATTTTGTTGATGATGTTGTGTGTTAGGCCAAGAGGGATTAAGTGGAGAAGAGTAAGCTTGGGACAGAAAAGGATTGTACAAATAATCTCTTTGGATTGTACATATAATCTCATTGGTTTGTACATATTAACCATTCTTTGTTATATGTGTGTTGTAGTGATGAAACTTTTGCAAAGTATGATTTTTGGGTTCTGTGGGCATGGCAATGGAGAGCCACGGCTATGGTTCTTAAACTGGCTTTGTTTGCTTGAGATTTTTGGGAGAAACAAAAGTATTTTATATGCCATGGGTGTGAGCCTTGAGTTCCACGGCCATGGGGTTAGATATGAAGATACTTTGGGTGAATTTTGGACAGAGGCAGTGGCAAATTACATGCCACGGGTGTGACCCTTGGATGCGATGGCTGTGGGGGTGTCCTAAGGTGTTTAACAGTCTCATTTCACATCCCACAGGCATGGCTATTGAATGCTATGGCTGTGGGATTGGTTTGTCAATGTTTAAAGTTTCATTTTATGGTATACGAGCATGGTTTGTGTCTTGCATGGCTATATCTTTTTATATAATGCTGATTCTATTAAATGGAAGTATATGTATGTGAATTGAGTCATAAGATGAGTGTGGCTCATGCATGTATGATGTAAAATAGAAATGTCAAGTGATCATGAATAGTGGTGATCACAGAAAAAGCATAGAGTAATGAGCATGTGATAATGAAATTTAAAGTGATGTTTTATGTGTGTAGCCTATACAATACCTATCCAGTTGTCTTAAGATTGATTGTATATATATGAGAAGTCCTGAGCAAAGCTAGGCCTTGAGGTGCATTTGTTGAGGAACCTGAGCAGAGCTAGGTCTTGACCTGAGCAGTGCTAGGTCATGTGATTGAGTTTTGTGATGGTTCTGAGCAGAGCTTGACCATGAGACTATATTAGCCAGACATGATAATTGTGTAGAGGTATTGGATCCAATAGTGTAATTGTGTATGAGTACAAGATATAATTCCCAACAGTATATTTGTGTATGTGTATGATATATGTGTATGAGTATGTGATATGAGATCAATGTATGTATATGTTGTTTATATGTACCACTAAGCTTTCAAGCTTAGCGCGGTTGTGTGAATCATGTAGGTGAGTAGATTGTTTATATGAGAGTTGGAGGGTTGTGCCATAAGCATACTGAGAGTGCTTCAAGACCAACTAGAAGGTATATATTGCATGTACATTTTGTTATTTTGTAGTTTGATCACATGTTTATGTAAATAAGTGGATTTTGAAATCGACAATGTATATTTGTATATATGTAATCTAATGAAAGGTATAATGGTTTTGGAAATGTTACTTTAAAAGAATGAGATTTGATATTGGGAAATGTTCTTTTATTAAATATATAATTGATGTAAAACTAAGGTAAGGGTTTAAATAATATTGTAATGTGACATCCTTATATTTTATATTTATATTGTACGCATACGGGGTATATGTATAGTATAGATATAGGGTATAGGGGTGTTATATTTATTTTTATATCAGAGCTTAGGTTTGAGATACTCAGCCTAAGTGTGTTTTTGAAAAGAAAGGAAAGTAAAGCTTTGAAATGTGAAATGAATTATAGTACATGCATATACATTGACCCCTATGTTGGTCTCTGATGTGGCACTGTTTGTTTATAATGCAGATATAGGTTGTGATGGCATCTAGAGGACGTAGACCACCTGATAGTGTGTAAAGTGTGGCTCTATGTGAGGATAGAGCTAGAGATAGAGTTGATGTTGGAGAGGCCTCTGGGGCAGTTAGGTTAGATGTACAGGATCCTCCAGTGTGGGTACAACATATGGCGAAATTATTGCATCAGTCCCCAGCACCACAGCAGGCTAGAAAATATGAGAAGCTTAGGAAGTTCGATGCCATTGATTTTATAGGTACTGTGGATCCAATTGAAGATGAACAATGGTTAGATAAGGTTGAGAGAGTACTCATTCAGTTGGAAGCTACTGCAGAAGAAAAGTTTGATTACACAATTTCTCTTATATAGGGAGATGCATATGATTTGTGAAAAAAGGTTCCATATGGATTAAATAGACCACCAGTGTTAATTTATGAGGATTTTCTTGTGGATTTTGAGAGGAAATACATGCTAAGAGATTATAGAGATAAGATGAAGAGATAATTTTTAGATTTAAAGCAAGGAAAGAAGATGGAAGATGAGTATGATAAAGAATTTCTTTGACTGAGTAGGTATGCAGGAGGAGTTTTGACTGATGAGGTGGATAGATGTAGGAGGTTGAGGAGGGATTAAAGCCATCAATTATGTTTCAGGTGGCTACAGTGGAGTATGAAGATTTTTCTAGGTTAGTGTCAGCTGCATGGAATGTGGAAAAGGCTCATAGAATTGTTGTGGCTGTAGCATTAGAAGAGAGTAAGAGTAAGAAAGTCTAGAATGAGGAAGGGTTGTCATCACACAAGAGAGTGTGAGAGGATTTTATGTGCGATGATAGTGAGGGTTAGGGCAATCTAGTATGACTATTCAGTCGGGGCAAAGGACTAAGTCATCAGATGTTTGTACCACTACTTTAAGTTCTCCGAGACCTGCTCCACCAACATGCAGTCAGTGTACTAGAATTCATAGAGGTATTTGTTAGGGAGTAAATTCTCACAAATGTTATAGATGTAGATCCTAGGAGCATTATGTGAGGTATTGTCTGGAGCCATAAATAAACAGACAGGTGGACACTATTGATTTTAGATCTAGTTTTAGAGGAGGCAGGAGTGGTAGAGGAGGCAGGGCAGATTCAAATAGAGAGAAGGGTCCATGACTACAGATAGATCAAAAAGAGTTGAGGCAGTGCAAAGGATGTATGGGATGCGGAGAAAGCATGATACTCTAGAAATAGATGAAGGTAAATTTTTAATTATTTGGTATTATTATTTGTGTAATGATTGAATGTTAAATTTCTTTAATGGTAATGTTAGAGTTGAAAATTTATTAAATTAATCTGAAACTAGCATAAATGTTTGAGGATATGAATAAGAGGGAGAGCTGAGATTGGTGAAGATATTAATGGGATTTATTCACTGAGATAGAAAATTTCGAGGATGAAATTAGCTAAGGGGGAGAGAATTGTAATATCTCGATTTTGATGGCTAGAGAAAATATAAGATGAATATGTATAATATATGTAATATATATGCATATGTTATATATACTTAATATATATTTGAAATAAACATGACATATATATGATATATACGTATACCTAAAATATACAACACATATACATGAGGTATACATTGCTGGTGGGAAAGTTTATAGTGATGATTAAAATAATAATAATAATAATAATAATAATAATAATAAAGAGAAGTAGAAGTCAAAAGAAGGAAGATGATGATTGGTGGGTTGTTAATTAATTAATTAAAAAATATTATTTTATATATATATAAGGATGGAATTAAAAGGAAGCGGATATTTTCTTCTTCTTTCTTCTTCTTCTTTAAACATGAGATAGAGAGAGAGGTGAGAAGAGAGTGAGATTTTCATATAAACACAAAATTTACAAGGGATTTCAAGAGGATTTAAGTTGATATTGATGGTTTAACAAGGAATTCAAGTAAGTGTTCATTTCTATGCTTCTTTTTATGGATTTTAAATATATGAGTGATATAGGTGGTTTTATTTTTGTGTTGAGATTTAGATGATGAAAACATGATTAGATGTTGAGGATGATGATGGATAGTGCAATTTGGGGAAAAGGGTATTAAGGAAAATAATAATGGTTTTGTAGAGATGGGTTGGGAATTGAGTGAATTGGTATATGGATGATTGTGTGAATGAATTATTATGATGATTGTTATTGAAGATGTTGTATTTAGACTAAGAGGGATCAAGTGGAGAAGAGTAAGCTTGGGATAGCCAAGGTTTGTACATATTATCTCTTTGGTTTGTACATATAATCTCTTTGGCTTGTACATATTAACTATTCTTTGTGATATGTGTGTTGTAGTGATGAAACTTGTGCAAAGTCTAATTTTTGGGTGCCATGGGCATGGCAATGGAGAGCCATGACTTTGGGTCTTAAACTGACTTTGTTTGCTTGAGATTTTTGGGAGAAACAGAAGTATTTTGTACGCCACGGGCGTGGGCCTTGAGTCCCACGGCCGTGGGGTTAGATATAAAGTTGTTTTGGGTGAATTTTGGACAAAGGCAGTGGCAAATTGCATGCCATGGGTGTGACCATTGGATACCACATCCATGGGAGCATCCTAAGGTGTTTGATAGTCTCGTTTCACATCCCATGGGCATGGCTATTGAATGGAACGGCCATAGGATTCATTTGTCAAGGTTTAGAGTTTCATTTTATGGTATACGAGCATGGTTTGTGGCTTGCATGGCTATATCTTTTTATATTATGTTGATTCTATTAAATGGAAGCATATGTATGTGAATTGAGTCATTTGATGAGTATGGCTCATGTATGTATGATGTGAAAGAGAAATGTGAAGTGATCACAGACAGTGATGATCACAAGGAAAGCATAGAGTAATGAGCATGTGATAATGAAATGTAAAGTGATGTTTTATGCATGTAGCCTATACAATTACCTGTCCAGTTGTGTTGAGATTGATTGGATATGCATGAGAAGACCTGAACAGAGCTAGGCCTTGAGGTGCATATGTTGATGAACCTGAGCAGAGCTAGGTATTAGCTTGAGCTATGATAGGCGATGTGATTGAGATTTGTGATGGTTCTGAGTAGAGCTGGACCATGAGACTATATTAATCGGACATGATAATTGTATAGAGGAATTGGATCCAATAGTATAATTGTGTATGAGTATGGGATATGATTCCCAGCAATATATTTGTGTATGTGTATGATATATGTGTATGAGTATGTGATATGAGATCAATGTATGTATATGTTCTTTATGTACCACTAAGCTTTCAAGCTTAGCACGGTTGTATGAATCGCACAGGTGAGTAGATTGTTGATCTGAGAGTTGGAGGGTTGTTCCACTAGCAGACTGAGAGTGCTTCGAGACTAACTAGAAGGTGGTGCATGCATGTACATTTTGTTATTTTGTAGTTTGACCATATGTATATGTATAGAAGTGGATTTTGAAATAGACAATGTATATTTGTATATATGTAATCTAATGAAAAGTATAATGGTTGTGGAAATGTTATTTTTAAAAGAATGAGATTTGATAATGGGAAATGTTCTTTTATTAAATATATAATTGATGTTAAACTAAGGTAAGGGTTTAAACAATACTATAACATGACATCCTTATATTTTATATTCGTATTGTATGTATACGGGGTATATGTACAGTACGTATATAGTGTATAGGGGTGTTACATTATCTCATTGTCAGAAACAACATCTACTTGAAAACAATTGAGACGCCATTCAATCATCAACGCAATTACTACTTCATTATTCTCAGCCTCAATAACCACTCTTTCATCTCCATTTAGGAACTTGATCTTTCGATGATGTGCAGAAGGAACTCCACCAAGAGGATGAAACCAGAGTTATCCCAATAGCAATGCAAAAGTGATGGGTATATCTAAAATTACAAACTCAACCATGGATTCAATTGGACCAGCCTTCACAATTGCTTTTAAATTTCCCTCGACATGCCTCATAGTATTGTCATAAGCCCTAATAGTATCCTCTGTAATGTTCAAAATTTTAAATAGGGAACTTTTTAGCTAATATTGACAATTGATAGTGTATAGTAATAAAAGTAATGTGGATAAATGCTATAAGTAGAGACTAGTGAATAATATATCTCAAAATTTACTGAAGAAATTATTTTAATGATTTTACGAGACTAAAAATTGAATTAGAATCAAAGGTGAAGAGTGAGGGTGCATCATAGATAAAATGAGATTGACTCACTTGATTAAAGTATATATATATATATTGACATGTGTGTGTGTAGAATTTTCTTCTATATTCTTCCATCTTCCATGCCTATCATCACCATCACCCCCAAAACTTCTCCTTTCTTCTTATTTAAAAAAATTTAGCAAAAATTTAAAAGGAAATCACATCTAGTTATAGGTTTTTAAAATAATAAGCTAAAAAAAGTGAGATTATCAACAAGTGATCAAAGTAAAAGAGGGAAAAGAGAGAAGAAGAGGGATTTGGAAAGATGTATGTGCTTATATATTTTAATTTGCAAATATTTGAATTTCTATGAATTTTAATATTTGAATTAGTTGATTGATTCATCAATAATGAATTGTTACTGAAAAGTATTGGTTAAATGGATTGATGAGTGAAAAATGTGTTAAACGAACTTATAAGGGATGAGTATGATTCTTAATTTAATCATTATAATAAATGAGTTGTTTTATATTTTTTTAGCCATGTGTAATGGTTAAAGATTGATTAATTGATGTTTTAGTAAAGTATTTGATATAGACTCTTTTATGTCAAAAAATGGTTAGTTATTGATTCATGTTTATCATAGATCTTGAATAAATTGTGTTTAAATGGTTAGTGTGCAAAATACAAAATTTTTGCCTGACACGGCCAGTGACATTGCTATGTCCCTAGCGTATCAACGATGCTGTTTTTCAACATTAATGACACGACCATGTCTCTGGGAGTGTCATAGCTACTGTAATGCAAGATTAATGACATGGCGAGTCATATGCCCATGTCATTGGGTATGTCAAAGCTTTTGTAATGCAGGAGTAATGACATAGGCAGTGACATGCCCATGTCGTTGAGCATGTCAAAGCTTCTCTGAGATGGGAAAATGACACAGTCATTGACATGCCCATGTCGTTGGGCATGTCACTTGAAGAATTTACCCAAATGACTATAAGGGCTGAGTCCACGTTTTATTGGACCGTATGAGATTTTAGAAAGAATTGGGCCAGTTGCTTATCGGCTTGCTTTGCCACCTGATTTGGATAGAATCCATAATGTTTTCCATGTTTCTATGTTGAGGAGATACCGATCAGATCCATCTCATGTGTTGTCAGTTGAATCTATTGAGGTGAATCCGGATCTGACATTTGAAGAGGAACCAGTTGCTATCTTGACACATGAAGTGAAAGAGTTAAGAAATAAGGAAGTGCCACTTGTGAAGGTTTTATGGAAGAATCATGCAAAAGAAGAAGCAACTTGGGAAAGTGAGCAAGCAATGCGAGATCAATATCCTCATTTGTTTCAGATTTAATATCAGGTAATTTCGAGGACGAAATTCTTTTTAGAGGGGGAGAATTGTAATATCCCAAAATATACCCTAGAAGTTTGGTATATAATTGTTGTTTTATTTGGATTAAGTGTATTTGTGTTTAATTGGAAAGAGATATGTTGTAAGAGTAGAGTGCATATGTTATTTATATTGTGAGATACACAACATATACCATTCTAAGGGTGAAGGGTATAAAGGAAATTAATTTGAAATTGAGTTAGTGGAATAAGATGAGTGGATGGAGATATTTTGAATATTATATTGTTTATTGTGTGGAGGAGATTGTTTTGAGGAAAGAGAAGTTGACTTTGCTTTTGTACTTCTTTTCCTTTTCTTCTTTCCTTCTCCTTCCTTCGTGGCTTTCATTCCATTTTCTTCTCTTTTCTTTGTCTTGGACGGCAGCAGCAAGAGAACAAGAGAGAGGGAGAGATTTGACCTTACAAGATCAAGATTAAAGAAGTTTACAAGGGATTTAGTTGGAATCTAAGAGTTCTTCATCCTTGGTAAGTTCTCTCTTGATTTCTTGTGTTGTTTTTGAAGTTATGTGGGTTTGTGAGTTGAAGTTGTGTTTGAGAATGTGTTTGGGTTGATTATGTTGTGTTTAAGAGTATTTGGTTTATGTGGTTTTGGATTTTGGGGTTGGACTGAAGAAAAGAGTAAGTTGGTTGGGATAGATTGAGTTGAGGTTGTGTTTAGAGTTTTGATGATGTTGTGATTTGTGTTTGATGTGTGTTTTAGCTTGTTTTGGTGTTGTTGTAAGTTTGAGATGGTTTTTGGGTATG
Organism: Garcia nutans; assembly: GCA_947685225.1. NCBI lineage: Eukaryota > Viridiplantae > Streptophyta > Magnoliopsida > Malpighiales > Euphorbiaceae > Garcia > Garcia nutans. The sequence continues at coordinate 43,629,607 of CANTUV010000031.1, forward strand.
TTTTGTGAAGTTTGTTTGAAGTGGATGTTGATGGATAGAAGTGTTTTGTTGGTAGTGGTGTTGTCTTGGCCGGAATCTGGGTTTTTGGCCTGACACGCCCATGAGCACGTCCAGGTCCTTAGGCGTGTCAATTGTTCTGAGTGGCAGTAGGTGTGACACGGCCATTAACACGCCCGTGTTGTTGAGCGTGTCATAGCTACTGTGAGTTTTGAGAATTTACACGGCCATGAGAACGCTCATGATGTTGGACGTGTCGTTATTTCTAAGAGACAGAATGTATTACACGCCCAGTGACATGCCCGTGGTTCTGAGGGTTTAAATGTTTCTGTGTTGTGGAGTTAGGGCACGGTCAGGGACACGCCCGTGTGTGTGAGCGTGTCAAGTCTAGAGTTTGCCCTAATTGATTCTTAACCTTATGATCTCATGAGAGTTTCCTCATTCTTTTGGAATAGGTTGTGAAGAAGGTGATTTACCCTAACTCAAGTGGTGATAGATTCTTGAAAGGTAAGTGTTTAGAGTTGTGTGGGTCATTTTGAAATAGTTCAAAATACATTATTGCATACACTCATATGATATTGAGAATTGAGACATAATTGATTATATGTGAATGTTGTGATGAGCATGTAAAATATGTGTTGATGCCATTAATTATATCCATGTGAATAATGAATTGATTAATGTGATGATGAAATATAATGTGAAAGATATGAAGCCATGATTGTTGGCTATGATAATGAAAATGAGATAATTAAGGCATGGTTGCCTAGTTGATTATGGATCATGAAATGAGAAATGAATTGAGAAAGAAATTGATAAAGAGATAAACGAAATCATTGTGTATCTAATATGTCTATTCAATTTCCAGAGTTCTGAGTTTGGCGGCATGCCTATGAATAACTGGATAGGTGAAATGACCGGGTCGTAAGCCGAATCCAGTTGATAAATGTGAAATGTGATGTTTTTGGGGTGAAATGACCGGGTCATAAACCTCAAAAACATATTATTGGAACTAGATTGAGTGAAATGACTGGGTCGTAAACTCAAATCTAGTTGATTATCCATGGATATATATATATATATTGCCTACGGGGCTAGACACAAGGTGTCAATATTGACCAAAGCAGTAACTCTGAACTTTGAATAACATATTAGTGTGTTTTGGGCCCGTGTCTGTCTTAGTTGTAATATGTGATTTATGAATGAAGAAACAATTGAATAATAAGATCTAATATATAATTATAAAATGTGATATGATTATGTATGGTTTATGAAATGTATTATGGTGACATGTGCATCGCATTAAAGCATCATGGTTGTACAATTTACACTACTGAGCTGTTAGCTCAGCGCGATTGTGGTTCATCGTGCAGGTAACAGAGTTGAACCCGAGAGTTCTTCGAGACCGAGTGAGTCTAGACATTGAAGAGTTGACTTTTGGACTTAAAGATCAGAGAAGAGCTGCCAGTCATGTATATATTTTATATTTGTATATTCTGATTTTGATGTATAAGTATTTGTAAACATTTGTTCTATTTTCCGCTGCGTTTTAAATGAACTTTCTATTTATTTGGTTTTATAAACTCTTTCAAAAGTTTTTAATTTGTTTACATTATATAAGAGTGATAACATGAGTGATTTGTAAAATGTGGCATTTCTATATTCAGTATACGTATATTACGATCGTATTAGCATGTTGTGTACGTATACGGGGTATAGGGGTGTTACAGTTATCTATATTGAAAACAATGTGGCATATGATTATTATTAAATTAACTAATTCTAAATTTAATCATGTTTAGTATTTTAAGCTTCAATGAATATAAGTCAATTATTTAAAATCGACTTACTATGTTACAATGTGAAAGTGATGGATAATGTATATAATAATATTTTATGTGAAAGTTGAAAGTTCTAATGCACGAAATAAAAATGTTATGCTCAAAATATTGAATTGATTAATAACTTTTTAAGTGTTATAATGATTGAAAGTGTATATAATGATATAAGATACAAAGTGCTCAAAAGTATAGTACTAAATCAAAGTGCCAAAATTATATATTGAATGAAATTATTTTATATGTGAAACTAAAAAGTAAGACTTACTGAAAAACAAAATAAGTGTAATATGAGCAATGTTAACAAATGAGAAAGTAAGTCTTAAATGAAATGATTCAAAAAGAGAAAAGTTGCAATACCTGTGAGCGGGGATTTTTGGCCCCACTCCCGGTGGAATGGTTCTTGCGACTTTCGGCACTGTTTAGGATCAGGACCTTAGAGAACACAGGCCCAAGCCCAGAGAAAATGGAGTCGCTACCTAGACGGGCCGGGAAAAAGAATGGGGTGGATGACTCGATTTCTAAGGAATCCCCAACCCCCTAATGGGTTCTGAAAGTTGGGTACGTGTGGGGAAGGTGAGAAACGGCCCAACACTCCCACAATGCCCGGTTCATGGGAACCGGCCTCCTTTGTAGGTCTTAATATTATAAAATTGTTAAACATAATAATATTATCCATATTACATGCAACAATTAAAATAAAGTATCATTATATTAAAATCAAAGCAATGTCCAAACAGAGCAAATAAATGGACACCCATATGAGGATGGAAAAATGTCCTTACATCGGCCATGTTTAAACTAAATAGGACACCCACTGAAAGGTGAAAAAATGTCCTTTACATTGGTCCAAAATATAAAAGCAATTTAAATTACATGAAAATTAATTAATGAGGTACCCACAAAGTGGAAACATACCTCTTACAATTTTAATATCAAAACAAACAAATAATAATCATAATAATAAAGAAAATATCCATCCATGATAAATTAAATAAATCATTCATTGAAATTAAATAATTCAACCATCAAAACATATAATAAACTATATAGTCAAATCTAAAATTAAATAAAGAAAATAAAGATACAAATTTAGGTTTATGTCTCAATTTAGGATTCTTTAATTAACATTTAGGGTTTTGGAGTTTTGGAATTATTATTATTATTATTTAGGCTACTGTGAGGATTTTTTGGAAAAATGGAATGGATTAGGGTTTTATAAATTTAAGAAAGTAGTAAGGTTTTTAGTTAATCAAATTAGGGTTTAGGGCTAACATCATGAAATTATGGTTTTGGAACCTTAAGACATTAGGGTTTATAATTTTAAAAGATTGGGTTTTAGGTTCATTGGATTATGGTTACTGAGTTAAGAATTAGGATTTAGATTTACTAGATTGGGTTTTAAGTTCACTAGATTAGGGCTTTAGGGTGTTGATTGTCATAAAGTTTTGATGTTTTAAGAATTAGGGTTTAGGAAAACTAGGGTTTACTGGATGGGGTTTTAAGGAGATTAGGGTTTAGGAAAATTTAGGAATTAAGACACTGGGGTTAAGGTTTTGACAATTAATAAGATAGTTTAGGGTTATTAGAAAGGTGTAATTAGGATTTTAGATTTGAAAAACATGTTTTAAGGGTATTAAAGTTTTTGGGTTTTACGGTTAAGATATTAGGGTTTTATAGCTTGAAATCTCAATTCTATGGATTGCGATTTTGAATTTATAATTTGATGCTTTCATGTGATCAAAGTTGAGTGTGCTTTTAATATTTACTATATCAACTACTTATGTATTTTTAGGTGAAAACAAATATAGAAAGCCAAATTTATTGTTGAAATATTAAAATAACTCACTGAATAAAATTATAATAAAATAGCTACTGTGAAATTTTAGAAACGAAATTAATTAAGTTTTAAGGTTTGAATAACTTAGGGTTTATGAAGTTAGATTTTTGTTGAATGATTATATTATTTATTTTAAATAGGATCTTAAGTATTGTATGAATTAATTCATGCTACTGCCTAAACTAAATTGAAGGAAGAATTAAAGAACGAAGGCAGTGTGATGATGGATTAAAAGATGAAGATGATTAATGATTGAATAAACTAAAATTAGAGTAATTTACCTACGTTTGAAGGCTCCACCAAATTTGAAGAGATTGAACCAAGCTGTTGCCTACCTCAAATTTGATTTTGGTTGAGCAAAGTAATCTGACGATGATTGCTTGTCTCCTTTGGTTATGGTCTCTTCAATTTCTCCTTGCTTGCTAGGGTTTTCTTTTGGCCGAAATAATTTTTGAGGTCCCAAGTTTTGTTCTATGTTTCGTCCTCCAAAATCAGAAGTCCAAAGTCCAGATCCCCTTCTGAAGTGTTTTAATGTGGTACCTAAAGGAAAAAATCTAAACCTAATTCTAATTTTCTAAGGAAATTAAAATCATTTAGGAAAAGAAATCAAAACCAAATAGAATTTGATTTCGAAAAAAACTGTGCTGAATAAATTACGCTGGCAAAAAAAAATTACCGCGGGCCAGCATGACAATTGCGAGTGAGCCAGCCAATTCGCCGCAGGAATTTCCTGCGGTGAATTGGCTTGTGCCCAATTTGCCACAGGAAATTCCTTGGGCGAATTGGCCTAAGCACATCAGTCAGTGTTTGCTATGCATCCGGGCAATACAAAGATGTATCATGATTTGAGACAGCATTACTGGTGGTTTGGTTTGAAGAGAGACATTGCTGAGTTTGTATCTAAATGTCTCACCTGTCAAAAAGTTAAAGCAGAGCATCAAGTTCCAACTGGGTTGCTTCAACCATTATCAGTGCCTGAATGGAAGTGGGAAAGAGTGACAATGGATTTTGTGTCTGGTTTGCCATTGACACAAAGGAGGTATGATGCTATATGGGTGATTGTTGATAGATTGACTAAGACAGCTCATTTTCTTCCAGTTCGGATGGATTACTCTTTGGAGAGATTAGCTGAGCTGTATATCCATGAGATTGTAAAGTTGCATGGTGTCCCAATTTCTTTAGTGTCTGATCGAGATCCCCGGTTTACTTCAAGATTTTGGAAGAGTTTGCATGGTGCTTTGGGTTCTCGATTACATTTCAGTACGGCTTTCCATCCGCAGACAGATGGGCAGTCAGAGAGGGTGATACAGATTATCGAGGACATGTTGAGAAGCTGTGTTATTGATTTCTCTGGAAGTTGGGACAGATTTCTACCACTTGTGGAGTTTGCTTACAACAACAGTCATCAATCCAGCATTGGTATGGCACCATTCGAAGCACTGTATTGTAGACGGTGTCGGACACCTCTTTGTTGGAGTGAAGTTGGAGATGGTAAGTTGATTGGGCCTGATTTGATTCAAGAAACTGAAGAGAAAGTAAAAGTCATTCAAGGCAGGTTAAAAGCAGCTTTAGACCGACAGAAGTCTTATGCAGATCTGAAAAGGAGAGACATAGAGTTTGATGTGGGAGATAAAGTATTTTTGAAAGTGTCTCCTTGGAAGAAGATCTTGAGGTTTGGTCGGAAAGGGAAATTGAGTCCTCGTTTCATTGGACCGTATGAAGTTTTGGAAAGAGTCGGGCCAGTTGCTTATCGGCTTGCTTTACCACCTGAGTTGGATCGGATCCATAATGTATTCCATGTTTCTATGTTGAGAAGGTACAGATCGGATCCATCTCATGTTTTGCCAATTGAATCAATCGAAGTGAGTCCCGATTTGACGTTTGAAGAGGAACCAGTTGCTATCTTGGCACGTGATGTGAAAAAGTTGAGAAACAAGAGTGTGCCATTGGTGAAAGTTCTATGGAAGAATCATGCAAAAGAAGAAGCAACTTGGGAAAGTGAGCATACCATGCGAGATCATTACCCTCAGTTATTTCGGACTTGATATCAGGTAATTTCGAGGACGAAATTTCTTTTTAGAGGGAGAGAATTGTAATATCCTCATATATGCCCTAGAAGTTTTTAATGTTGTTGTTGTTGTTGTTTTAAAAATTGGATTGAATGTAGGTGTCAATTTGCAAGAGAAAAGAAATTAAAGGAAAGTGTATATGTTGATTATATTGTAATATATATAACATATAAGTTGGTCAAATGAAGAGTCAAGGGGGAAGAGATATTTATCTTGTTGAGTATGAAATTACCTAAATGGGCTTATAAGTTAAAAGAGAATTAGAACAAATGGTTAAGGGCATTAAGGTAATTTTCTTTTGGAAATCTCTTGGTGGAGATTTAAAGAAGAAGAGGAAGTTGACTTTATTTATTTTCTTTTCTTCTCTTTTCCTTAGTGGTGGCCGGCTCTCCAAAACCAAAGAACAAGAGTTGATTTTTGTTGTTCCAAAATCAAGATTGAAGAGAGAATCAAGGAATCAAGTTGGAGATTTGTGGAATTCAACAACTTTGGTAAGTTCTTTTCTTTGATTTCTTTTATTCTTTTGAAGTGGTATTTGAAGTGAATTAGGGTTTGTTGATTTGATGATGAGAGGTGTTTGTGATGTGTTTTCAAGTGTTAAATTTGGTTTTAAGTTAAGAGGTTAAATAGGTGTTGTTGTTGGAAGTGGTGGATGTTTATTTTGAAAGATTATGAATGATGTTGGATTTAGGGTTTTGAAGTGGTTGTGTTTAAATGTAATGTTAATGTGTTGTTAAAGTGATTATTGTGTAAGATATGTGTTTATGTTATTGATTGTATCCATTTGAATGAGATTAATGTTGTGCAAAAAGTGTGTAAATGCAATTGAAAGAGTGTTGGCTTTGGTTAGGGTGTTGTTCATGAGTGACACGGCCAAAAGCAAGGAGAGACACGGCCAAGTCATGGAAATTTTGGACGTGTTGGGTTGATTTTTGAGAGACACGGCTGTGTCCCATGCCAGTGTCTGTCACTGCCAAAATTAAGTTGAGAGACACGCCCATAAGCTTGGCCGTGTCCCTCAAGTGTGCTGCCCGTGTCCCTCAAATGTGTTAGTTAATGTTTTTGTTCTTTGCTCTTCATGCAATGTTGTGATTTTTTTAGGGTCTCTTTGCACCTATACATGAAAATGAACATTCTAAATACCCTTAAAACAATAATGATTCAATCAAAGGCATATGGAAGATTATAAATCTATAAACAATGTTATGTTATATACATTGTGAATGGTAATGTGATTCATGAATAATGTACCTTGAAATGTAATAGCAATGATGCTATATGTATAAAATGAGTTGAGATATAATTGTGATATGAAGCCATTGTGATTGGCCATGATGATGAGAATTGAGAATGGAAATGATAACTAAATAATAAATGAATTGTGTGGCTAATGTGTTATTCCATTTTCAGAGTTTGTTGTTGGTGGCATGCCTAATAAGTGTAACAATCTCTTGAAGTTAGGTTGGATTGAATCCTTGAAGCCTAATTGAGATGTTACCACCCTTGAAGCTAGGTTGGGTTGGTTCTTGAAGCCAAGTTGGGTTGATACTTAGCATGCTTTGTTCCCCTTGAAGCTTGGTTGAACCTAATCCTTGAAGCCTAGTTGGGTATATGATATTGATAAATGTGATAACAAAAACAAAACATTAACTCTGAAAATTGAATGGCATATTAGTATGTTTTGGGCCCATGCTTGTCTTTGTTTAATGTGACTCATAAATGGTAACATAATTGATAAATGAGGTATATGATATTGAGAAATGTGATATGTTCATATATTGTGGTTTATGGAATGTAAAAGTATGTTGTTAGCTTTACATCTATGATGTTGTTCTTTTTAATAAGGTGTGTGGCATTGCATTGCACTAAAGCATAATATTAGCATGATTTGTCTTACTAAGCCGTTGGCTTAGCGCGATAGTGTCGATCGCGCAGGTGATAGAGTAGAACCCGAGAGCTCTTCGAGACCGAGTGAGAGTAGACATTGAAGAGTTGATTTTGGGACTTAAAGATCAGAGAAAGCTGCCAATCATGTATAACTCTTTTAATATTTTGTAAAGTATTGTTTATAATGTAAATATATGTATATTAGTAAATATTTTCTATATTCCGCTGCGTATTAAGTAAAGGTATATATATATCTAATTGTTTTATATTACAAGTTAATGACTTATTTTCTATAATGTATAATGAGAAAGATTATAGTATCTTTTAAAATGTTTTGAATGTTAATAAAATCCGTAGCATCCCTATGTTCAGTGCACGTATATTACATTGTGGTGTTTGTAGTGTGTGTGCATTGGATGTGGGGGTGTTACATTAAGGACTGTGTCATCTTCATCTTCCTTTGCTTCTTTTTTAGCATTCTTCCCCTGGTCAAGCTATACTTCTTTTGGTGGTGGCCTTGTATAAGGTTTACTAGAGCTTGTGTTCATTACCTCATCCTCTTCAGGCTTGGACCAGGTCCATTCCTTCTTCTTTCACTCAGAATCATCATCACTATCGGTTGAGTCCCCAAATTCGCTCACAACTCAAACAGCTACTTCCCATTTCACTTCAACTTGCTCCATTTTACTTAGCACCACTTCTTCTTTAGTTGCCTTCCCATCTACGTCTTGGAAAGAAGACATAACAAAACTTTCATGCAAACCTCCTTAAATTATGAAAGTTGCAGGCAGTGGTACTCTATTGAACATTTGCAATGGATTATCTTTTGTTCTAGGCTTATTGGGTTTGGGTAACTTCCCACTAGCAATCAAATTCTGAATTTCATGCCTCAAACTCAAAAATTTATTCATCTCATGCCCTTGCATTTGATGGAATTGGCAGAATGCCTTAGCATCAAAGTTAGGTGGAAGAGGATTTGGCAAAGGGCGAGGAGGCAAGGGTTATAACAATCCCTTCTTTTGTATTTTATTGAGAACCCAAGACAATGGCTTTCCTAACTCCAAAAATTGTCTCCTTCCTCCTTGACCAGTTGTGTTAACATTGATTTCTTTTTGTGTGCTCTGATTGTCAAACATGTAGCTCCCTTTCTCATTTCTTCTTGCAAAAAAAAATGATTCTTCTCTCTTTCTCATTCTTCTATTTGCATGCCTACTTGAAGAAGATCTTTAAGATCTCTAATAAGGGTATGGGACATACTTTCACTAAGATTAGGTAGCACCCCTCTAACAATCATCCTGATTTGATCTGATTCATCGGACCTTTTCATGAGCAATGCTGCTTTATTTCTCCACCTTTTCCTATAATCCACAAATTACTCATTTGGTCTTTACCTAATTGATTCAACTTCCATCAAAGTAGCCTCCAACTCAGCATTATACCCATACTATTGGATGAAGGCTTTGTATAGTAAATCCCAGCTCTTTTGAGTGCTATCCTTTAAGGTGTTGAGCCAATTCGAGACAACTATGTCCAACGAAAGCATGAAGTACCTTAGAATTTGAGCGTTAGTAGCTCGGGCGGACTGCATAGCAGTGATGTATTGCTTCATATGGAGATGAGTATTCCCAGTTCCATTGAACTTGGAAAAGGAAGGCACTTTGAATTTGTATGGGACTTTTTCATCTTGTTCAAACAATTTGTCCACCTCCAACATCTCTTCACTTTTCAGCTTCTTTTCAAACTTCTTTTCCAAATCTGCAATCAGCTTCTCAACATCTGAAGTTTCAGTCTTTTCCATGGCTGATCTTTCCACAACCTTCAACTCCTTCTTATCTTGAGAATCTTGGAAGTATTGAGCCCAGTCATCTTCATCAACAATAACTACCTTGTAATCATCGAAGGATACTTTGCCAACCTTAGCCTTTCCTTTGTCCCTTGGCTTTTTTATGTTGGCAGATGCCTCAGTAGTGTTTCCCAAAAGTGCAGCCAGTTGGCTCTTCATAGTCTTAGCCAGGGTCTCCTTCAATTCTTCCATTATGGCATTGAGGGTGTCGTCCACCATCCTTTGAATATATTCGGGCTCCATTGCTCTTGGTGAGAAGCTAATTGAGTTGCTAGTGGAGTCTACGTCACTAGCATAGGTTGGGTTGTCATACTATAACTCCCTTATACCCTATAAAGGTATAATAAACACAATCAGTATATGTAAAATATACGTATACAGTATAAGAATGTCATAATCTGATTTAATAAAAATTTTATTATTCCCCATTCGTCAAAACATTTATACATAAATATATATATCAAAATATATAAAACCACATCTTACTCAACTATAGAAAACATTCTTTATAATTTATAATATATATATTTATACTCCAAAAACATAATATAATATACATAATATCAAAAAGTACTATGACATAATATATATACATGCTAGCAAAATGGTTTTAATCTTGATGTAGCAGAAATGCTTCAAGCTCAATAAACAAAAGCCTAAACCCGACTTGGTCTAGTAGAACTTTTCAGCTCTACCGGATCACCCCTGTCACCTACGCAATGAGTTACAATCGCGCTAAGCCAAAAGTCAAGTGATACAAACTTTGATAATAATAATACTTTAAAAACAATGCCAATACAAAATGCTTATATGTTATATCACAATGTGGCATTCAAGTTCACTTTTAAATATATACTTTCCTCACTTAATAATTCATACAAACGCATACACAAGCATGGGCCCAACCAACTAATACATCTTTTAAATCTTAGAGTTACTATTTTGGTCCATAATGACACCATGTGTCTAGCCCCGAGGGCAAATAAAGTAATGCTCAAAAGCTAGCCTCGAAGGCAATTCATACCACATTGATGCCAAGCATCTAGCCCCGAAGGCAAATAATATCACAGTGATACAAAGCATCTAGACCCAAAGGCAAATACTGAGGATAACCTCATAGGCATAACACCAAAATCAGAACTTTGAAAATTGAATAACATATTAGGCACACAATTAATTCACATTTTTCATCATCAATTTCTTTCTCATTTTCCCGTTTATCTCATTCATATCAATGCCATTTCATTTCAACATTTCATCTCAACACAAGATATTTCATAACAGAACCACATTGCCCAAACACTTTAGGTCATTTTCACATTTTGCACATAATTCACATTTTATTCAATCAAGCCATTAATAATGGCTTTTCATAATGCATGTATAACAATTTGCATGTTGCAACACAATATTCATGTATCAAGTAGCTTAACATATTTTCCATCCAATATGTGTTAAACCCAATCTAATTCCAACATCTAAAACATGCTTCAAAACTCCCTGCAACCTTCTCTTCCAAGTTGCCCTTCAATACTAGAGTTGGGAAAACTACTTCCTCTCAATGCCTAAGCCAAATGAGATTATAAACAAAAATTTAATATCACATTCTAAGGCATTCTCAACAACAAACCATTTAAATTAGGAATTACAATTGAAAGACAAAGAAAAGAGTTATTTTGGACAATTTTCTCAATTAACACACCTAACAACATGGGCATGTTAATGACTGTGTCATTAACCCACTCTTACTGAAGCTTTGACACGTCCAATGACATGGGCATGTCATTGCTCGTGTCATTAATTCTGCCTTACAGATACTTTGACACGCCCATCAACACGGGCGTTTTACTGGCCGTGTCAATTATCTTGTCTTATAGTATCTATGACACACTCAGAGACATGGCTGTGTTACTGGTCGTGTCTTCAGCATTGAAACTCAGAACCATTGACATGTCGAACGACATGGCCGTGCTAGGCAAAATTTTTGTATTTTGCGCACTCAACCATTCAACACAACCACTTCCAAACTCAACTTAAATTCAATCACTTCTTCAATCCAACCTTAAAATCATTATTAACTACTCATAAAAACTACATACATACCCAAATAAGCTATTAAAACAAGATAATACACAATCCCAAAATTCACATATCATATTCATCCATAGAATTCCTAAGAACTTGGAAATTGATAAAGAAACTTACCAATTGATGACGAATCCTCAAAAACTCCACTTGAATCCTTGAAATTCTTTCAATCCTTGGTGTATGGAAGAAGAAGAAACTCTCCCATACTCTCTCTCTATACTCACGGCAATGGAACAAAAGAAGGAGAAGAAGAAAATATCATCTTCTCTTTTCAATCCATCCTTATCTATATATATATAATCACTATTCACTTAATTATACAATATATATGTGATGTATATATTAGGTATATGTACATGTCATGTTTATTTCAAATATATTTTAAATATACATTCTACTTTATCACTTAAAATCCTTTCATTTTCCAATTAAATTATTTATTTAATTTATCCAATTAAATTTTAATTTATTTTATTTAATTTCCAAAAAATAGGCATGTTATAATTCTTCTCCCTTAAGAAAATTTCATCTGCGAAATTACCTGCTATCAACTCTGGAAAAATTGGAGATACAGACTCTGTATCAACTGCTCACTCTCCCATGTCGCCTCCTCAGCGACATGATTCTTTCAAAGAACGTTCACAAGCAGTACTTTCTTATTTCTCAATTCTTTCATTTCTTGTGCCAAAATCATCATTGGTTCTTCTTCGTAAGTCAGATATGGGCTCACCTCAATGAACTCCACTGACAAAATATGTATCCAGTCTAATGAAGGTGACAAAGCAAACCTGTAAGCTACTAAACTAACTCTCTCCAGAATCTCATATGGTCCTATGAAACGGGGACTCAACATCCCTTTACAACCGAATCTCAAAATCTTATTCCATGGAGACACATTTAGAAATACTTTATCTCCCATACTAAACTCTATATCCTTCCTCTTCAAATTAGTATAGGATTTCTATCCATCTGAAGCTAATTTTAGATGACCCCAAATCAATTTTACTTTCTCTTCTATTTCCTTAATCAAATCTGGACCAACCAGTTTATCTTCTCCAACTTCATCCCAACACAATGGTGTCCTGCATCTTCTGCCATACAAGGCCTCATAAGGTGCCATCCCAATACTGGACTTATGACTATTGTAATATGCAAACTAAATCAGTGGCAAAAATCTTTCCTAACTCCCTGTGAAATCAATGATACAACTCCTCAACATATTCTCTAAAATCTATATCACTCTCTCTGACTGCCCATCTATTTAAGGATGGAAAGCAGTACAAATATGCAATTGAGAACCCAAAGCACCCTGAAAACTCCTCTTAAATCTTGATATAAACCATGGATCTCGATCTGACACTAAAGAAACTAGAACTCCATGCAACCTCACTATCTCACGGATATACATCTCAACTAACCTCTCAAGTGAATAATCCATCCAAACTAGAAGAAAATGAGATGTCTTTGTCACGCGATCAACTATAACCCAGATTGCATCATGCTTCTTCTGGGTCAAAGGAAGTCCAATCACAAAATCCATTGTCACTCACTCCCATTTCCACTCTGGTACTGACAATTGCTGAAGTAACCCTGAAGGAACTTGGTGTTCAACTTTCACTCTCTGGCAAGTGAGACATCTGGACACAAATTCTGCTATGTCCCTCTTCATACCTGACAATAAATAATATTATTTCAAATCTTGATACATCTTGGTACTACTGGGTGCATATCATAAATTGACTGATGAGCTTTATCTAATATGACCCTCTTCAATCTAGCATCATTAGGAATGCACAATCTATCTCTATACCATAGGCTGCCATCATCTCTTACATAAATGTCTTGACTCTTCCCATTTTGGCAATCTAACACAACCTTTTGGATCTTCTCATATGCCAACTGGGCTTCCCTAACCTAATCCAACAACATTGCCTCAATTGCAATTGAGCTTTCAATACACCATCATCACAAGACTCAAATCTAGTATGCAACACTCTCAACTCAACGAGCAATAAGAGTGAATAATCAGTCAAACCTGCTAAAGACTTCCAACTCAAGGTATCAGTAGCAACATTTGGTTCTTTCTAAACTCTAACCATCGTCTCTATTAAAGATTCTTGTACATATGGATACTTCAAACTCTTATGATCAGTACATATGAAACACTCTCCCCATACAAGTAATGTCGCCAAATCTTCAATGCAAAAACTATGGCTGTTAACTCCAAATTATGATTCGAGTAATTCAACTCATGTGGCTTTAACTGTCGAGATGCACAAGCAACAACTCTACCCTCCCGCATCAGAACACAATCTAAACCACTATGTGAGGCATCACTGTATATCACATAAGGTTTACCTTCCATGGGCATGGTAAGAATAAGAGCCTGACACTGATCTGTCTGCACAAATCTAATTCCTTTTTGAAGTAATCAGTTGAGTGGTGTAGCTATCATAGAAAAACCCTTCACAAATCGACGATAATAGCCTGCCAAACAAAGAAAACTTCTATCCTCCATCACAGTCTTCGGTGGACTCCAATTCAAGCTAGCCTAAACTTTACTCGGTTAACTCTAATACCCTCTGCTGATAGCACATGACAGAGAAAAAGTTACCTTATCGAGCCAAAGTTTACACATAGACAGTTTAACATACAACTGTTTCTCTGTCAAAGTCTGCAATACATTCCGCAAATGCCTAACATGATCCTCCTTATTACGTGAATACACCATAATATCATCAATGAAGACCACCACAAACTGATCTAAGTATGGTCTAAACACGTTGTTCATCAAATCCATAAATGCTACTTATGCATTCGTCAATCCAAAGGGCTTCGCCAAAAATGCATAATGTCCATATCTCGTGTGGAAGGCTATCTTGGCTACATCTACATATCTAACTCTCAACTGATAATATCCTGATCTCAGATCAATCTTAAATAATACTGTTGTTCCCTTTAATTGGTCAAAGAGATCATTTATCAGAGGTAATGGATACTTATTCTTGATGGTAAACTTATTCAACTGTCTGTATTCAATACATAATCTCAAAAGTGCCATCCTTCTTTTTCACAAATAAAATAGGTGCTTCACATGGAGACACAATAGGAGGAATAAATCCTTTATCAAGCAACTCCTACAACTGCACCTTTAACTCCTTTAATTCTGCAGGTTCCATTTGATAAGGGGTAATATAGATAGGAGTGGTACCAAGCATTAAATCAATACCAAACTTCACCTCTCTCTCAGGAGGCACCCCGGGCAACTCATCAGGAAAAATATCTGAAAGCTAGGCAACTATAGGTATACTATCAACCTGGGCGCCTACTACTCTGGAATCTACAACATGAGTAAGATATGCCTCACATCCCTTCTGAATCACCCTTCTAGCAAATACAGCTGAAATAAAATATGGATGAAAGATGTCTCTACTCACTAGATACCACCACATAACTACCATCACGTGTTCTCAGTTTTCTGCAGATAGTCTACCATAGCCCCATGCATGGATAACCAATCCATGCCCAGAATCATATCATACTCCCTAAAAGGCTTCTCAATTAGGTCACCGAGAAACTTCTCATCCGGAACAACAACTGGACTATCTTGGTGCACCCTGCTAACCACAACACTATGCCCTAAAGGATTTGTAACCAAAACATCATATCCTAGGGACTCAGAATACAAATCATTCACAGACAGTATGGATGCACTAATGTATGAATGAGTCGACCAAGGGCCTATCAATGCAAGAATTGAAGTACCAAATAAAGAAAAAGTATCAGCTATAACAGCTGAAGCATCCAACTATCTCTGCATCACATAAACTCGTTGTGATGGCCCTGCATCCTCTGGTCTACTTCCTACTGTAGAACCTCCTCTCTCACAAGACCTTGATCGAATACCTCTACCAAAACCTCGGACAATGGGTCTAGAAACTATTGTATCTATCTGTCTATCATTTTGTGGCTCTGGACAATCTCTAAGAAAATAGTATGGTGATCCACATTTGTAACACACTGCTAGTGCACTTGTCCTCCAGCAGACACCTCCATGTGCCCTACCACAATGAACACAGGTAGGTGGAGTAGGCCTTTGAGTCACTGGGGTCGGAGCACTAGCCACTGAGGCAGCAGGTCTCTGCCTCTACTACGGTACTGACTTGCAAAGTTGTCCTGACTCCTACTGAACCTCTGAGGATATCCCCCTTGGCCTCTCTTCGATGATGAAGACCTTGCCTCACCTTGGGGTCTTCTACCTATGCTCTCCTCTACTATGGTTGTTGCTGGAAGTTCTTGTGCCCTATCTACACTCCTGGTAGCTGAAACCAACTGAGAAAAATCTTGATATAAGGAACTTACCACTAAACACATGAAAAGGGTCTCATCCCTTCCTCAAACTTCGGCATCTATCAAACTCATATGTTATAATTCTTCTAACATACTAGCTCTACCGAATGAACTCAATCTCATACTCAGACACTGTTATGATGTCTTGCCTCAAACTCAGGAACTCCATCTTCTTAGAATCCTTATACTCCCTCGGAGTATACTTCTTCTTGAATTCCCATAGGAAATCGGCATAGGTAAAAACTAGTTGATTAGCTGTACCACGGGGAACCATCTTCCACCACTCATAGGCATCGCCCTGCAGAAGTCATCTAGCATAATCAAACTTCTCCTTTGGACTAGCCTATAGCTGAATAAATACTCTTTGCACCCTGTCCAGCCACTGCTCTGCTACAGTAGGGTCTATATTGCCAACAAAATATGTGGCTTCAAATTTCCTTAGATTGTCATACTTTAATATTGGCAACTGCTACTACGGCTGTGACTGTGGGAATGGCTGCAGCTACTGAACTGGAGCCTGCCTCAATAGCTCTACCATATGTCATACCCAGCCCGGCGAAATCTCCTCAGCTACTGGTCCAGCAAGCACAGAAGCAAACACCTCACTAGAAGACTCAACACTAGCTCCAACTCTACCCTTATCAGGAGCTATACTCTCTGCACTACCCTCTACAGACTGATGCATCCGAGATGCCATAACCACCTATTTCTGCAAATACAAAAAAAATTACCATATCAGAAATCAAAAAACACAAGTGCCAAAGCATGTATCACAATTGAAAACCATTTTTAAAATCTCCATTTCTCTCTCTAAAACCCACCTAGGTCGAGAACCTCAAAATCTAGGCTCTGATACCAAAATAAATGTAACACCCTTACACCCTATAAATGTTTAATACACACAACCAGTATATGCAAAATATGTGTATACGGATAAGAATGTCACAATCCGATTTAATAAAAATTTTCTTATTCCCCATTCATCAAAATGTTTATACATATATATATCAAAAAATATAAAACCTCATCTTACTCAACTATACAAAACATTCTTTATAATTTACAATATATATATTTATACTCAAAAAAAATAATATAATATACATAATATCAAAAAGTACTATGACATAAAATATATATAGGCTGGCAAAATGGTTCTGATTGTGATGTAGCATAAATGATTCAAGCTCAATAAACACAAGCCTAGACCCGACCTGGTCTAGTAGAACTTTCCGGCTCTACCGGATCACCACTGTCGCCTGCACGATTAGTTACAATCGTGCTAAGCCAAAAGTATAGTGGTTCAAACTTTGATAATAATAATACTTTAAAAATAATGCCAATACAAAATGCTTATATGTTATATCACAATGTGGCATTCAAGTTCACTTCTAAATATATAGTTTCATCAATTAATAATTCACACAAACACATACACAATCATGGGCCTAAACAACTAATACATCATTCAAATCCTAGAGTTACTATTTTTGTCCATAATGACACTAAGTGTCTAGCCCCAAAGGCAAATCAAGTAATGCTCAAAAGCTAGCCCCGAAGGCAATTCATATCACAGTGACACCAGGCATCTAGCCTCGAAGGCAAATCATATAAAAGTGACACCATGTCAATTCAAACAGCAAAATCGACATGGAATTTGATTTTGAAGCATTTTTAGGATTCCTAATTAAATTAGAATTCTTTTATGTCTTGGATTAGGCATATCAGGTTTAGGTTTAGCCTGATTTTGCCTATAAATAAGAAGATTGAATACTTTTATGTGGGGAAAAATTGGATTTGCCATTGTGAATTAAGAAGCGAGAAGCATCAAGCAACAAGCAATCATCCAGCAACAACCAAAGACATTGATCAAACAAACAATCCATAAAAGATGACACACACTGTCTTTGCCATTGTTCAACTAAAATCAAATTATGGTGGAATCAATAATGGAGGTTTGAGTTTTTATATTAACTTGTTCATATTTATAGTAGATTCATTATTTGATTTGATCAATTATTTAAGCACACAATAGATGAGTTTTTATTTAAACACATTGATTGATTATCTTATTTATTATTTTGATCACAAAAATTTAATTACTAAAAGCTTAGTTGCATATTTGATAAAATAAAAAGTCAATCCATTTTGTCCACCCAATAGCCATGCTAGTTCCTTTATATTGAATATTGATTAATTGACTTATCCAATATCTAGGTTTGGTGATTTTAAAATTATTCCAGTAAGTAAATCAAAATCCTAACCTTAAAGTCTGAAGCCATGAATTATTATTTTCCCAAACCTTAATATCCCAGTGACTTGTTTATTAAAATTTTAAAATCAACTTTCAACACCAAAACTTAAAAACCTAAAAAATAGTATGGGCTCGTCCAAGGGGTCAATATTTATTTGTATATTATAAGTCTTTGTGTTTAACTTCTTTTATTTAAAACCCTAAGTTAGTTATAAAAATTATCTAATTTAAGTTGTAAACCCTAAAATTTTACATTTATTGCTTTATTTTGTTTTAAATTTGATAATGCATTTTATTATTTGTTTTGATGATTGATTTATTTAATTTCTATGTTTGTTTTTTTTAATTTATCATGCATAGATGTTTTCTTTATTATTATTATTTGTTTATCTTGGTATAAATAATGTAAGAGGTATGTTTCCACTTTGTGGGTACCTCATTAGTTAAGATTCATGTAATTTAAATTATTTTCATATTTTGGGATTAATGTAAAGAACATGTTTCCACCTTTTGGTGGGTGTCCTATTTAGTTTTAGACATTGGATGATGTAAGGACATGTTTCCATCATCGGATGGGTGTCCATTTATTTGTTTTGCTTGAACATTAATTTGATTTTAATACTATGATGCTTTTGTTTGAATTATTGTATGTAGTATGGATTATATCATAATAATTAAGAATTCTATAATATTAGACTTGAAAAGTAGGCCGGTTTCAATGAACTTGGCGTTTAGGGGGTGTTGGGTCATTCTCACCTTCCCCACTCGTACCCAACTTTTTGAAACCATTAAGGGGATGGGGATTCCTTCGGAATTGAGTCATCCACCCCATTCTTTTTTTTTTGACTCATTCGGGTGGTGACTCCATTTTCTCCGAGTTTAGGCCTGTATTCTCTAAGGCTCTGAGCGTAACAGTGTCGAAGTCAGAATAATCCATTCTAACTGGAAGAAAATGAGCTGTCTTTGTCAACCGATCAACAATCACCCAGATAGCATCATGCTTCTTCTGAGTTAATGGCAATCCAGAAACAAAATCCATTGTCACTCTCTCCCATTTCCATTCTGGCACTTTTAAAGGTTGAAGCAACCCTGTTGGAACTTGATGCTCAGCTTTCACCCTCTGACAAGTGAGACACCTGGATACAAATTCCGTTATGTCTCTCTTCATATCAGACCACCAATAATGCTGTTTCAAATCATGGTACATCTTTGTACTTCCCGGATGCATAGCAAAAACTGATTGGTGTGCTTCCTCCAAAATAAACTTTCTCAAACTAGTATCATCAGGAACACACAGCCTATCTTTAAACCAAAGGTTACCATCATTTCTCACATGGAAATCTCTACTTTCTCCATGTTGGCAATCTGAAACAATCTTTTGAATTTTCTCATCAGCCAATTGAGTCTCTTTAATCTGATCCAACAACACTGGTCTCAACTGAAGCAATTGAGCCAACAGTGCACCATCATCTCATGATTCAAAACTAGCATGCAATGCTCTCAATTCAACAAGCAACGAGAGTGAATAAACTGACAAACTTGCCAAAGACTTTCGACTCAAAGCATCAGCAACAACATTCGCCTTACCCAGATGATAATCAATCAAATAGTCGTAGTCTTTAATCAACTCCAACCAATGTCTCTGCCGAAGATTAAGCTCTCTTTGAACTCCCAAATATTTCAAACTCTTATGATCCGTATAGATAAAACATTTTTCCCCATACACGTAGTGTCGCCAAATCTTCAAAGCAAACACGATAGCTGCCAACTCCAAATCATGTGTGGGATAATTAAGCTCATGTGGCTTCAACTGCCGAGAAGCATAAGCTACAACTTTACCCTCTTGCATCAAAACACATCCTAAACCATTATGTGAAGCATCACTATAAATCACATAAGGTTTATCTTCCACAGGCAAAGTAAGAACATGCGCTTTAGTCAACATCTCTTTCAACCGCTCAAAACTAGCTTGACACTGATCTGTCCACACAAATCTAACTCCTTTTCGAAGTAATCTGGTGAGTAGAGTAGCTATTAAAGAAAAATCTTTCACAAAGCGTCGATAATAGCCTGCCAAACCCAGAAAACTTCTAACTTCAGTCACTGACTTTGGTGGACTCCAATTCAAAATAGCTTCAACTTTACTTGGATCAACTCTAATACCATCTGCTGAAACTATATGACCCAGAAAAGTAACTTGATCAAGCCAAAACTCACACTTCGACAGCTTGGCATACAATTGCTTTTCTCTCACGATCTGCAATACAATCCGCAGATGCTTGTCATGTTCCTCCTCATTACGCGAATACACCAAAATATCATCAATGAAGACCACCACAAACTGATCTAGGTAGGGTCTAAACACCCTATTCATCAAATCCATGAAAGCTGCAGGTGCATTCGTCAACCCAAAAGGCATCACTAAGAACTCATAATGCCCATACCTTGTGCGAAAAGTTGTCTTAGGAACATCTTCAGCTCTAATCCTCAACTGATGGTACCCTGATCTCAAATCAATCTTGGAAAACACTGCTGCTCCCTTCAATTGATCAAAGAGATCATCAATCCTAGGTAAAGGATACTTATTCTTGATAGTCACTTTGTTCAATTGCCTATAATCGATGCACAATCTCATAGTACCATCCTTCTTCTTCACAAACAAAATAGGAGCTCCCCATGGAGAAACACTAGGGCGAATAAACCCTTTATCCAACAACTCCTACAACTGCACCTTCAACTCTCTCAACTCAGCAGGTGCCATTCGATAAGGAGTAATAGAGATGGGAGTGGTACCAGGCAACAACTCGATACTAAACTCAACCTCTCTCTCAGGGGGTAACCCTGGCAACTCCTCAGGAAACACATCTGGAAAATCTGCAATTGTGGTTATACTGTCAAGTGGAGAACCCACTACTCTAGTATCCACAACATGAGCAAGATAAGCATCATACCCTTTTCTAATCAACTTCTTAGCTGCTACAGCTGATACAATCAAGGACGCAAGTTGTCTTTGCTCACTAGGCACCATCACAATTCTACCATCACCGGTTCTCAAGGTAACACACTTCTTTTGACAATCTACCACAGCTCCATGCTTAGACAACCAATCCATGCCTAAGATTAAATCATACTCCTTGAAAGGCATTTCAATCAAATCCCCAAGAAACTCCTCACCTTGCACTACCACTGCACTATCACGATGAACCTTACTCACAACAACACTATGTCCTAAAGGATTTGTCACCAAGACATCAAATCCTAAGGACTCTAAATGCAATTCAGACACAGGCAAAATGAATGCACTTATGTATGAATGAGTAGATCCTGGATCAATCAAAGCAAGAACTGAAATGCCAAATAAAGAGAATGTACCCGCTATAGCTGCTGAAGCATCCGGCTTCCTCTGCATCACATAAACTCTCTGAGAAGATCCGGCCTCATCTGGCCTATCTCATCCGGATGTCGACCCTCCTCTCTGACTAAACCCGGGCTGACCACCTCTACTAAAACCTCTGACCCCTCGACCACCTCTGCCAACACTCAGTCGAGAAGCTGCAGACTCAGCCTGTCAATATTCCTGCATCTCAGGACAATCTTTAATGAAATGAGCTGGTGACCCACATCTATAACACCCAGCCGATCCACCAACCTTCCAACAAACACCTCCATGGTTCCTACCACAAAGCTCACATGCAGGTAGAGTAGACCTCTAAACCACTGGAGTCGGAGCACTAGCTATAGAAGCTGTAGGTCTCGGCCTCTGCCTCTGATACTGCACTGACCTACTCGGCTGTCTCTGATTCCTATTGATTCTCGGCACAAAACTTCCTCTACCTCTCTTCACAGATGAAGACCCTGCCTCAAACTGGGGTCTCCTTACCCTAGTCTCCGCCTCGGTAGCAGCTGCTGCAATGCTCTGCGCTCTCTCAACACTTCTAACTGCTGCAACTAGCTGAGAGAAATCCTGGTACCGAGAACCATGCCTCAATCCCTCCTCAAATCTTCTGCATCGATCAATCTCATCCGAGATAATCCCACCGGCATAATGACTCAACCGGATGTACTCAACCTCATATTCTGTCACAGTCCGGTTGTCTTTCCTCAAATTCAGGAATTCCATCTTCTTAATATCTTTATACCCCCTCGGAGTATATTTCTGCTCAATCTCCCTCAGCAAATCACCATAAGATAATGTAGGTGGATCATCCATGGCATGAGGAACCGTCTTCCACCAGTCATAGGCATCTTTCTACAGAAGGGATCTTGCATAATCAAACTTCTCATCCGAAGTAGCTTGCAACTGAATGAATATCCTTTGCACTTTATCCAACCACTGCTCAGCCACTGCAGGATCGGTAGTGCCCAAGAAATCTTCGGCCCCATATTTTCTCAATTTGTCATAATGCCTCACCGGCACCTAAGGCTGTGGTGGTGGTGGCGGCGGCTGCTGCACTGGAGCTCATCTCAACAAATCTACCATGTGCCTAAACCAACCCGGCGGTACCTCATCAGCATCTGATCACCCTGGCACAGGAGTAGGGGCCTCACTAACTCTATCAACTCTAGCTCCATCTCTACCCTCTTCAGGAGCTACACTCTCAGCACTACCCTCTACAGACTGTCGTGACTGAGACGCCATTACAACCTATATCTGCAAACACAGCAGAATATACCTCATTAAAGATCAAAGACTGCCAATACCATAACATGTATCTTACTTAAAAACCATATTTCAAAACTCAAAATTTCCTTTTTCTTATAGTTGACCTAGGTTGAGAATCTCAAACCTAGGCTCGGATACCAAAACAATTGTAACACCCCTATACCCCGTATACGTACACAGCATGCTATTACGATCGTAATATACATATACTAATATAGAAATGCCACGGTTAAATAACCAAATGACTCAATTCTTTAAAAGTAATATGAACCAATTTAAAACATTTAAATTGTATTATAAAACACAAAAGATAAAATATTTATTCAAAACGCAGCGAAAAATATTTCAAATATTTCCAATTACATAAACATTAAAACTCAAATTTTACAAAACAAAAAATTTATACATGTCTGGCAGTATGTCTTTGATCTTTAAGCTCCACTATCAATGCCTCAAAATCTAGACTCTACTCGGCCTAGAGGAACTCTCTGGTTCTTCTCTATCACCTGCGCGATGAACCACAATCGCGCTAAGCCAACGGCTTAGTGGTAAAAACTATAATAATATTATACTTTAATGAAATGCAAATGTCATAATCTCAAACATATAAACAATTCTCAAGAATCTCAATATTCATTTATTTCATCATTCATACATTACATTGAAAACAAAGAAAAACTTGGGCCCACAAGACACTAATATGTTATTCAAAGTTCAGAGTTACTGCTTAGGTCTATAATCACAATCATCAAGCCCGTAGGCGATACACATATATATATATCTCTATCCATGGATAGGGTAACAGACCCAGTCTCTTGGACCTCAACCCGCTAAACTCGAGGAGATCCTCAACCCGGCAAGACTGTTACCTGTAACAGACCCAGTCTTTTGGACCTCAACCCGGATAATCCAAGGAGATCCTCAACCCGGCAAGACTGTTACCTATAATTCACTTTTCACATTTATCAACTGGAATCGGCTTACGACCCGGTCTTTTCACCTATCCAGTACTTTATAGGCATGCTGCCAAACCCAGAACTCTGAAGGTTGAATAACACATTAGACACATAATCTTTTCATTTATATCTTTATACTTTTCTTTCTCAATTCATTTCTCATTTCATTCTCATCATTATAGCCAACAACCATGGCTTCATATCACATAATCAAAATAGGCAACCATGCCTCAATCATCTCTTTAGCATCATTATAGCCAACAACCATGGCTTCATATCTCATCAAGATAATATACAATATCAATTGCATTAACACCATCATCATAGCCAATCACATTGGTTTTATATCTCATTATATCTCAAATTAAATTAAATCAATTGCTTAGCATATGTATAATCAAATATGTTAAGTACCAAATCATGTGAGTGTATGCAACAATGTAGTTTGTACTTACCTTAAAAACCAACTCACACCAACCTATACACTTTCTCCTTCAAGAATCCTCAACACTTAGGTTAGGGCAATACAACTTCTTCACAACCTAAACCAAAGGTAATCATACACACTCACTTAGAGATACATATAAGATAATAAAGCTAAGAACCAACTAGGGCAAACTCTACACATGACATGCTCAACAACACGGGCGTGTCCCTGACCGTGCCCTAAACTCACAACACAGCAGCTTTGACACGCTCAGAACCACGGGCGTGTCACTGAACGTGTAATACATTCTGTCTCACATAAACATTGACATGTCCAACAACATGGGCGTGTTCATGGCCGTGTCAATTCCTCACCAACACAGTAGCTATGACACGCTCAGTGACATGGGCGTGTCACTGGACGTGTCAATACTACTACTACACAGAAGCTGTGACACGCTCAGTGACATGGACGTGTCATTGCTCGTGTCACCCATCCAAGAACACAGAACCATCGACACGCCTAAAAACCTGGTCGTTCTCATGTGAGGCCAAAAATCCAGATTCCGGCATCATCAACAACACAACCAACAAATCACTTCCTTTCACCAAAATCCACTTCAAACAAACTTAGCTCAACATAACCAAGAACCATAACAAACTTGCAAAAACACAAAAACAACTAAAAACATACATCCAACACAAATCAAAATCATCACCACAAACCCAAAACACAACCACAATACTTTCACTTCCAACAACTTACTCTTTCCTTTAATCCAACCCCAAAATCCAAAATCACTTGAACCAAACACTCTTAAATACATCTTAATCAAACATATTCACATACCATCAACAATCAACCAACAAACTCAAACACATCTAAAAAGAAAATCAAGGAATCAAGAGGAAACTTACCAAGGATGAAGAAACTCTTAAATTTCCATCTTGATCACTTGAAAACTTCCTTAAATCTTGAGTTTGGAAGATCAAATCTCTCTCTTGCTCTCTTGATCTTTGCTAGCCGGCCAAAGGAAGAGAAAAGGAAAGAAAAGAAAGAGAACCATGCAGAAAGAAAGAAAGAAAGAAGAGAAGATAGAAAGCAAAGTCAACATCTCATCCATTATCTCCTCAAAATCCTCTCCTCCAAGCATTTACTATTAAAATATTAAAATATCTCATTCCACTCACTTAATTTTCCATTTCCATTAATTAACTTAATTAATTTAAAATCATTAACTAACCATCTTTGACCTCCACTAACTTGACTTGTATATGTTGTATATATTGCTATATATACAACATATACACTCTCTCTTCACTTCCTTTTTCTTTCCAACTACACACATACATTAAATCCAATTAAAACAACAATTATATCAAAACTTCTAGGGCACACTTTGGGATATTACACTTTATATTATTCTATTCTTTCTTATAATGATATTATCCATTGCATCATATTAGATTGCATTGTGTGCGTGAGTTAGGACGCCCGTGTTACCCGTGTTGTGTTATGTAAGGGATACCATACTTTCACTCAAGGTATGGAGATCGAGCATGGCATAACCACTCATAGCCTAGTACCATTTGGTATATACTTGCTATGGGAACCTAAGCCTTTTCAACCCAATGACTAAAGCTCATGTAATTGGCTTAGTTGCTTTCCTTAGGTTTTACCCCAAATGCTTGTTGTTTGACTATGGTTAGTTGTCTTGGCTTAAATCATGGCTTATTTGGTTTGTTCTTTTTCTAATATGACATAAGCACATTGTAAGCTCAAAATAAATTTTTCTTTAAAGTTCGAAAGACCAAAACTATTTTCAAAACTTTTCAAGATGGTCTTTGGACATAAAACTTTTCTAAAAACAAATCAAATTCTTTTGCTCATGGCCCAAATACTAAGCCCAAAATCCATTTTTTCTAAAATCTTTTTACAATGGCCGTAGAAATTATTTTCATCCAACCTTTTCTTACAAAGAGCTTGTAAATTATTTAGGTCAATTACGAAATACCAAAAATCAATTGTGAGCCTAGTTTATTCTAAGAGTTATTAATCATGGGCTTGTTTTGGCATGAATCATTAGTTACTTTTTTCATGTGAGAAATCTATTTATAATAGACCTCTTAATTTAGTTTTAATCTGATATAGCGTGAAAGCTACTTAAGTTGGTTAAATGGATTAAAACCTAATTAATGGGAATTATTATAAATATATTTATATTTTTGAAAAATATAACTATTGATTGAAAAGTCATAGAGAAATATTCGAAAATAAGATACCCCATGTTGGTATTTTGTTAACCATATACCTAGGAAAAGAGACTCGCCATTCGTGCGTGGATGTTAAAAGGTTGGAAGGAACGTCCTAATTATCTTTCTTTGTTAATTATTTGTGCATACATGCATACATGCATACATTTGCATCTCATATCATTGATCCTTTCTGGCTCACAGCCCTGGATTACGACAGTTCAAAAGCTTACAATAATCCGTCCTATGATGGAGACGAAGAATCTAGCAACGACTCAATCACTTGCTCACCAAAAATAATGGATCTCGAACAAATTCAAAGAATGGTGGATGATGCACTCAATGCCAAGATGGAAGAAATAAAAGAGGCCTTAGCTGAGACCATGAAGAACCAAATGACTGCAATTTTAGAAAATCATGCCAAAGCATCTGCTAGCACTAAGAAGCCAGAGGACAAAGGGAAGACCAAATTTGGTGAAGTGGTTATTGATGATGAAAGGGTGATCATTGATGATGATGATGATTGGGCTCAATACTACCAAGATCCTCAAGACAAGAAGAAAGGACCGAAGGTTGTTGAAAGGTCAAGTATGGAGAAAACGGAAATTTCCGATGTTGAAAAGATGATTGCTGATTTAGAAAAGAAATTTGAGAAGAAGCTGAAAACTGAAGAAATGTCCGAAGTTGACAAATTATTTGAGTTAGATGAAGAAGTTCCATACAAGTTCAAGATGCCATCTTTTGCGAAGTTTAATGGAGTCGAAAATCCCCATCTCCATGTGAATTAGTATATCACTGCTATGCAGTCTGCTCGAGCTACTAAGGCTCAAACTCTAAGGTACTTTATGCTCTCATTGGACAATGTTGTCCGAAATTGGTTCAATACCTTAGATGATGGAACACAAAAGAGTTGGGATTTGCTATACAAGGCCTTCATCCAGCAATATGGATATAATGTTGAAATGGAAGTTACCTTAATGGAAGTAGAGTCCATTAGGCAAAGGTCGAATGAGAATTTTATCGATTATGTGAAGAGATGGAGAAACAAGGCTGCTTTGCTCAAGAAGAGGCCCGATGAATCCGATCAAATAAGGATGATTGTGAGAGGGATGTTGCCTAGTCTTCCTGAAGGATGTCTCATACACTCATCCGCAATTTCAAAGACCTTCTCCAAGCTGGTTTGCAAATTGAAGAATGGGAGAGAGAGAAGAACCATTTTTCAATGAGAAGGAATGAGAAAGGAAACTATCAATCTGGTAGCCAAAGCATGCAAATGGCAGTTGGTGTTAACGCTACTAACCAAGGAATAAGGAGATAGTTTTTGGAATTAGGGAAGCCGATATCTTGAGTTCTCAATAAGATTCAAAGAAAGGGATTGCTACAACCCTTAAATCCTTGTCTTTTGCCTAACCCTCTCCCGCCTAATTTCGACACTAAAGCATTTTGTCAATTTCACCAAATGCAAGGGCACGACACAGATAGATGTGTAAGGTTGAGACATGAGATCCAAAATCTAATTGATAATGGGAAGCTACCAGAGACCAATAAGCCAAACACCAAAGACAACCCATTACCAAAGTTCAATAGGGTACTGCCGCCGGCAACTTTCATGATTGGAGGAGGTTTGCATGAAGATTTTGTTATGTCTTCTTTCCAAGATGTGAGTGGAGAAGCAACCAAAGAAGAAGAGGTATTTGGTGAAATTAAATAAGCTATGGTGAGTAAAGAAGTAACAATTTGTGCTATCAATGGATTTTGGGATTCAAGTGATAGTGATGATGATATTGTATCCAAGAAGGAGGAATGGACTTGGTTCGAGCCCGAAGAAAATGAATTAATGAACACTAGATCCGGTAAGCCTTATACAAGGTCACCACCTAAGGAGGTAGAAACTAATAAGGGAAAGGAAGTTGAAGTAGGAAATAAAGAAGAGGAAGATGATGATGTGCTCAAGCAATTGAAAAGAACCCAAGCAAGTGTTAGCATTTGGGACTTATTAGCTACTTCTAAAAAGCACTGAGAAACTATGGCCAAAGCCTTATCTAGCATGCTAATTTCTACCTCCACAACACCGGAGGAGCTGATCAACTTCATAAAAATTGGAGGGGTAATGAAATGTGAAGATGTTCAAGAAAAGAGTGAAGTTAATATGGGAGCAGTTTCTTTTTCAGATGCGGACTTACCGGAGGAGGGGAGAGATCACATCCGCCCTCTCTTTATCAAAATAGAAGTCAAGGGGAAGAGGACTCCATGTGTAATGGTCGATGATGGATCAGCCATAAATGTTTGCCCACTTAAGATATTGCCAAAGCTAGCCATGTCAACAAGGGATCTAAATGCGTCCGAGGTAACAATTTGGGCTTATGACAACACTAAGAAACACGCCGAAGGAAATTTCAAAGCCGCTGTCAAGGTTGGTCCAATTGAATCTATTGTTGAATTTGTTGTTTTGGACATACCTGTTACCTTTGCATTACTCTTGGGATGACCATGGTTTCATCCTCTTGGTGGAGTTCCTTCCACCCTTCATCAAAAGATCAAGTTCCCCAACGGAGATGAGACAGTGGTCATCGAAGCTGAAGATAATAAGATTGTTAACGCTCTAATGATTGAGAGGCCTCTCAATGGTTTCCAAGTAGCTATAATTTTTTATGATGAAACAGTGGACTCCAAAGTCTTAAATATGATGAAGAATATGAACTACCTACCTGGAGCCGGTCTTGGAAAAGGTAAAGCTGGCTTGACAAAGCTGCCAGATTTTAGAACTCAAACTACCAAGAAGGGGTTGGGATATGATAAAGCAAAAGAAGATTGAGAAGATGAGCTTCCCACCACTTGAAGAGATCTTTGTCAAGGCTCCAGATATGGGATCACTCCAAGGAAAGCCCGAGCAAATCATGTTCATGGGAAAGTTGATCCCGGGTTTTGAAATTTTTGCAGATGTAGCCGAGTTATTGGACCAAGTGAAGAAAGAGCTCACCCTGTCAGCCAACAAAGAATCCAATCCAGAGGAGAAAAAAGAAGCTATCCTGAAAGCTAAGAAGACTCCGAAGGAGATTGCTGCCCTGGTTGAAGAAAAGTTTGAAGAAATCCTGCCTTTTGATTTTGAGAACAATGATCTTGATTTTGATTTTGATTTGTCTGCCTTGTACGAGGATGATGATATTTTCTTTTCCAAAATGAATGCAATAAAGTCTGATTTTGCTTACTTGTGTGATGTTTCTCCTGATGGTTGCATACATTCAAATAGCAGTTACATGAGCATCTTTAATATTAATTCTGTTAACACACAATCATTAAATTTGGGAACAACTGAAAATCCTAAAAATATTAGCATAGCATCCGACCTTACTCATGATAAGAGAGAGAGAGATTTGAATAAATATTCAAAAAATATGAAGAGGTGTTTGCTTGGTCTTATTAGGATATGCCTGGAATAAATTGAGACATAGCCGAGCATCATATTCCTACTTACACTCACATGAAACCTGTTAAACAAAATCTTAGGTAATTAAGACCTGAGTAGGCTGAATTGGTTAAAGAAGAGGTCACTAAGCAAATACAAGTGAAGTTCCTTGAAGTGATAGAATATCCAGATTAGTTAGCCAACATAGTACCCATGCCAAAGAAAGATGGAAGAATAAGGGTCTGTGTGGACTATAGAGATTTGAACAAGGCTTCCCCTAAAGATGATTTTTCCTTTACCTCATACAAATGTTCTCATTGATATTGCAGCCTCTAGCATGCTACACTCGTTTGTTGATGGATTTTTCATATACAACCAAGTGTTAATGGCCCAAGAGGATAAAGCCAAAACTGTTTTCATTACTACATGGGGTATATTTTGTTATAGGGTGATGCCATTCGGCTTAATGAATGCTGGGGAAACCTACCAAAGGATGGCCACCACACTATTTCATGACATGATGCACAAAGAAGTTGAAGTATATGTTGATGATATGATGATTAAATCGGATACAAGAGAACAACACTTCTAAAACTTGGAATTATTGTTCGATAAAGCTTTGAAATATAAGCTAAGATTAAACTCGAAGAAGTGTGTGTTCGGCGTTACCTCAAGTAAATTATTAGGACATGTGATTGGTCCGAATGGCAATAAGATTGATCCTGACAAAGCTAAGGCAATCAGAGATATGCCAGCCTCAAAAATGGAGAGAGAAGTTTGGGGATTCATTGGTAAATTACAATACATTAGAAGATTTATAGCAAAGCTCACAACAATCTGTGAGCCTATCTTCAAATTGCTTAGAAAGAATCAGTCGGTCATATGGAATGAGGAGTGTCAAAAGGCCTTTGAGTGAATAAAAGAGTATTTTCGAAATCCACCTGTTTTAAAACCACCTAAACCCAGCAAACCTCTATTATTATACTTAGCAGTAGAAGAAGAGTCAATAAGAGCCATGCTAGCCCAAGCAGATGAGTTAGGAATTGAGCATGCAATTTACTATTTGAGTAGAAAGCTCCTACATTATGAAATCAAGTATAGTATCATTGAAAAGACCTGTATAGCCATGGTTTGGTCTTCTAAGAAGTTGTGGCATTACTTTCAATCTTATAGTGTGCAAGCAATTTCCAAGTTGGATCCAATGAAATACTTAAGGGAGACACCCTCTTTGATTGAGAAGTATGGTCGATGGTTGATAATATTAGAAGAATTTGAGTTTGAATATGTAACCAGGAAAACAATCAAAGGTAGAGCGGTGGCAGAATTCCTGGCCCAACAGCCATTACTAGATAGCAAAGAGGTAATCTTGGAATTTCCAGATGAACATTTAGAAGCAATTGAAGTACAAGGATGGAAAATGTATTTTGATGGAGCAGTAAACAAGAAAGGAGCAGGTTTGGGAGTCATCCTAGAATTCCTTGAAGGGGAACTTATCCCTTTAGCCAAAGAGTTTAAATTTAGGGCAACCAATAATATGGTGGAGTATGAAGCTTGTATTTTTGGTTTGGAAACCCTAATGATTGTGAAGATGGATAAGGTGGAAGTTTTTGGTGATTCATTGCTAGTAGTATCCCAGGTAAATGGAGAGTGGGAATTGAAAGAAGAAAAATTAAAACCATACCACCATTACATGACCATGATGAAAAAGAACTTTAAGGAGTGTAGATTTATACATCTATCAAGAGAAGAAAATCAGATGGCTGATGCCCTAGCCACATTGGCTTTGGTATGGGAAAATCCTATCAATTTAATCCTTAAGCCTCTGATTTTGACCAGTTCATCAACTCCTTGCTATGAATATGAGACAATCACGGAAATTGATACAGACCATGATGCGTGGTATGATAGTATAAGGCGATTTTTGGAGGAAAGAGAATACCCGCTGGGGGCAACAAAGAAAGAAAGTAGAGCCATAAGGCAGTGGTCTTTGCAATACGTCACATTCCATGGGGAGTTATATCAAAGATGGCCTAATGGGGTGCATTTAAGATGTTTAAGGAAGCCTGAAGTGGAGCGTATAATGTCAGAAATACATGCATGAAGTTGCAGACCACATATGAGTGGTTTGGCCCTAGTTAAGAAGATTATTCAGCAATGTTACTACTGGTTGACCATGGAGAGAGATTGTATTGAGTTTGTAAAGAAGTGCCAACAATGTCAGATGTATGGTAACTTGAATCACATGCCTCCTGAAGAATTGCATTCTATGTCTTCACCCTGGCCATTTGCCACTTGGGGTATCGACATTATAGGAGAGATACATCCGACAGCCTCAAACGATCACCGTTTCATTATGGTAGCAGTAGATTATTTTTCAAAATGGGTTGAAGCTGAATCCTTTAACAAACTGGGTGCATGTCAAATGGCTAGATTTATTGAAAAGAACCTCATCTGCAGATATGAGGTCCTGTACAGTGTGATATCAGACAATGGGGTACAGTTTCAAGGAGCAGTTAAGGATTTATTCTCGAAGTACTGAATCCATCATCATAGATCCTCTCCTTATATACCAAAGGCTAATGGTGCGGTAGAAGCAACAAATAAGACAATTAAGCAAATTTTGTCCAAGATGACCAAGACTTACAGGGATTGGTCAGAGATGCTTCCCTTTGCTTTATGGGGATGTAGGACAAGTGTGCAAACACCTACTGGAATGACACCGTTCAATTTGGTTTATGGGATGGAAGCAGTGTTGCTAATTAAAATAGAGATCAAGTCATTGAGAGTAGTCTTGGAAGCCAAACTGCCTAAAACGGAATGGGTAGCAAGCAACACTGCTTCCATCCCATAAACCAAATGAAGAATGTTGACTTCAGCACGCGAGTGGATCCAGTCAATCCAGTCAACATATGAAAAAACATGATGAAGTAGTTTCCTAGCGAAATGGTGACGTGGCAGATATCTGCCAAAATCCATGGATGGAGTATCAAGCAAGAAAAGACGCTCCTGAAGCCAAATCTGTGAGGAAAGAATTAAATTAAATTAAAAAAAAGATAAAAAAAGGGTCCGCTAAGTTGAAAACCCGTAAGGGCAGCTTAGGCAAAAATTAGGACAGCTCGCTAGTTCTGAAAATGCACATGGGCAAACTAGGCAAAAATTAGAGCAATAAAAAAAAGAAAAAAGAAAACCTAAAGTGAAAACCTGAAAGGGCAATTTAGGTAATTACCTAAAGCAGCAACTGACTCCCAGTCAGTCTCTTTGACAATCCTGAATTAAGTCGGTCTAATCCAACTAAAATTTTGGCTAAGATCACAGGTACCGGTGACAAGCCTCCTTCCATTTGGTCCATGATATCCAATACCCATGGATCAATATTGCCATCAGATGAAACAAGCAAGAATTGGCCAAGCAATCAAAGATAGAGCATGTTTCCTCATGCCTTAGTAGGAACCAAATGAGAGAGACAAAAATCAATCAAGGGAGCAAGTAGAATTTTTTCACCTCTCATCCACTGAAGAACTTCGGGTTTTGGAATTTGAAATAACATCTGCATCTTCTGTTGAGTCTTGGAAATCAGTATGGGTAACACTATTTGTTGATTTGGATATCCAAGGATGACCTCAAATTCTTCAATCAAGGGACATATTTCAAAGCCATCAATTTTAAATGTCCTAGAATCCGTATTCCAAAAGGAAGACATTGCATGTAAAAAGGAGTGTTCCAATTTGACATTTTGAAAACAATGTAAAACATCAAGTTTTTACCATGAAATTTGCTTCCAGTGAATGGCATCCATTTTCTTAAATAGAATTTTTATCTTCTTCAAATGAAGATCGGTCATGGTTGATGAATGAAGAAAAATCAAAATTGTTAAAGGAGTTTTTACGTTGAAATGGAAAGTATTTTGGCTTCTGTATGAAATTAGGTGTAAAAGGTGATTTATAAAGAGAAAATAAGCCCTTCCAAAATTAATAAGGAAAAGGTGATGGGAAAGGGCGAGACCGTATGGCATAAGGAAAAGAATTAGCTATGAATTTACATTACTGTGTTACATTTGGCTTTGCGAGTGATGCTATGTAAATATTAAAATAAAAAAAAAAGAAAAAAGTATAATAATTGTGGCGCAGTAATGAAAAAAAAAGTTAGTTACAGTAAAGGCAGAAATTATGTATTATGCTTATTGTACAATGTTTATACAATTGATACAATATTAATACATCACTAAGAGGGTGGTGGTAGGTCATCAAATAAAGCCCTGAAAAAGTCGTCGCCTATTGGAGGAGGGGGCAAATCGCTCGTCCCTAGTCCGCCTGAAGCGGGAGCACAAAAATCCCTATTACCTTGGAGTTTTGATCTGTCACGGTCCTCATCAGAGGTAGACAAAAGGATCTCATGGTCATCAGTCTGGGGGCCTCTTGATGAAGAAGCACCAGGATCCCTCATCCCCAGAAATCAGAAGTCTCAAAAATGAACAATCAAGATAGAATTTGTCCCTCTCTTTGAGAGAGATATCTTTTGGGCCCCTCGATAAGTGAGACTATGAAATGCATGGCCATGCTCAAATGAATTGATAGTGTGATCCATTTCATTTGTTTTTTTTATCAGTCTACTTGGAGATCGAGTAATCATAAGTTTGGACAATATAAGTATGACGTTGACCATGACTTATGTTCAAGCTAGATATCGTGTGACAAAAGGATTAATGCATGTACTATTATTAGGCAAATTGGACATTCCTTATATTAATTGGGTAGTTGTAACGCCTTGCTAGAGGCCAAATATGACTTGTTGGTTTAATAGAGATTAAATTGACTGCCAATTAATATGGGCCTATCGGGTCACACACAAGAATGCGCTTTGGGCTGGATATAATATTAATAATATTAATATTAGATATTAATATTTATTATTATTATTATTTTAATTTTTTTTATATATATTATTAGATAATATATTCAGAATCCTTATTAGATTTGGATTCTGAATTTGACTTACCTTATCCAATTTCGAATTGGATTCTGGAGTGATTATATTCACTCCAGACGTTAAGTCTTCTCAGAGGTAACATTAGAAAATGAAAGAGAATGAAAACAAAGGAAGCCTAATACGTTTTAGAGAAAAAATTTTTCCAGCCTTCGCCGTTGCAGAGAGCTAGCACTCCAGACGGTAGCATTCGTGTGGATACGCGATAGAGGGTGTTTCGCGATCGAGGCATCTCTTCCAAACTGTGATTTCAAATCATCAACAGGTTAGTTCTTTGAACACTTTCGTCGAATTAAATGAACAGCATGGATCCTGGTTGGAAATCAGAGATCAAAAAATTTTTTCGCTGCGTGTTTTTGGTTTGCAGTGATCTCTTTGATTTCCTAGCAGTCGTATCAGAGACACTTGTTGTTTTCGTTTAAGTCGAAAATGCCGTGTTGATATGATTACATGAGATATATTGATTTTGTATGGCATGTTAACTATAAAACCCTAATTTTTTTTCATATGATGAGAAAGGATTGGTTTTTTTGGTTTCGTTTCTATAAAACCCTAATTCATTTTTCATATGATGAGAAAGGATTGGTGTTTTTAATTTCGTTTTCATGAGATGATCATGTATATATGATTGGTTGATTAAAACAATTTTCATATGATGAAAATGATTAAGTTTATATGTGATATAAACATTTGGTAATGATTCTGTAATGGGTTGTACATATTCGAAATAAAACAGTAAGAAGGTTAATGAGATTAACGATTCTGTTTTAGGGTTTTGCCAAAGAAAAATGTTTGGCTAGCGGGACCGTGGTATGTTCGCACCCTATAGTTCGTTACCGCGACATTAAGAATATGTTATGTTTGTTTGATGTCTTGGCATGGTGCATAGCATGGCCTTATGACCTATGTGATTGGTTTATTCATATCTTAAATTTGGGTAAATACGGCCTGCGTGTCGTTTATTTTGTTGTAATTTATTTTACTAGTAGTTAGATTTTCTTTTATTGTAATAAATGAAGATTCAATCTACAATGTTTGTGATGGAGATTCATACCAAGGAGAAGATGGTTCCATGGTGATGGAAGCACAAGCTCAAGTTTTGAAGATATGTAATATTACAAGTGTTGTAATAGATAGGTTTTTCACCTAGGGTTGCCTTTATGATCTTCATTTGGTCTCTTGAAGATCATATTTAATTTGGCCATGCTATGTCATGTTTACATATTTTTTCATTTGGTATATGATGCTTATGTGATAAATTATATATATGCATATAGGTTGCTAAAATATAATGATATGTAATGCAAGACATGATAATAATTTAATTGAACCCTCATTAATAATTTAAGTCTAAATGCCATCCACGTTTTGAACACCTATCAAAACTAAGATTGTATTAAAGTAGGTATTGCCAAAGCAATATGCTTTAAACATTCCTAGCTAAGTAGGATGAGTAATAGTGCTACTCATATGTTTTAAAATTGGATAGACTTAATTAGGCTATCAAAATGGTTTTGGGCTTAAGGCATTAGATGGAATTCAACATTCTATGACATATGATGTCAATATTCCATAATTGTTAAGAGTTACATGAGATGTAATTGGTAAAGATGTTACCTACCTAAATAACTTGATTTTAAGCGTCACGCCAAAGCTGAGTTTAGAATTAAGTGAAATACGGATTTTAGCCTACTAAAATATTTCTTTAGAGGGTTATATTTTTAGCACGAGTTTAAATAATTTTAACCTCATTATTAATTAAAATTTGACTTTGCATATTTATCAACAGATGGCTGCTAATAACAATTCCACCTTATCACTGCGATCTATCCTTGAGAAGGAAAAACTGAAAGAATGTGGGACTAATTTTGTTGACTGGTTTAGGAACCTGAGAATTGTTCTCAAATAAGAGAAAAAGTCCTACGTGCTTGATGAAGCTGTCCCTGACCCACCTCCTGCTGATGCTTCTAATGCTGCTAAGAGTAAGTATAAGAAGCATGTGGATGATTCCAATGACATAGGATGTCTTATGTTGGCTACTATGTGTCCAAGACTTCAGAAGGATCTGGAATACTTAGAGACTTATGAGATGAGTGTGCATCTCAAACAAGCTTTCCAACAACAGGCTAGGCAAGATAGGTTTGACACCGCTGTTGCATTATTTGACTGCAAAATGTCTGAAGGTGAATCTGTTAGTGCTCATGTTTTGAAGATGAAAGGCTATCTAGATCACCTTGCTAGACTTGGATATCCCCTGAGTTTAGAACTCTCCACGGATTTGATCCTACATTCATTGCCTAGCAGTTTCTCACAGTTTGTCATGAACTATAACATGAATGACATGGAGAAATCCATTCCTGAGCTACATGTTATGCTCAAAACTGCTGAGGGCAATATCAAAAAGCCTACCCAAATATTGAATGTCAATATTAAACAAATGAAAAAGAAAGCCAAAGATACTAAAGGCAAGGGTAAGGCAAAAGGTGCTAAAGGGTCCAAGGGACAAGCTAAACCAAAACCTGAACCTAAGGCTAAAGTTCCTATGGAAGGGACTTGTTTCCATTGCAACAAGCCTGGGCATTGGAAGAGAAATTGTCAACTCTATTTGTATGTGTTAAAGAAGTTGAAGGGTAGTGCGACTATATTTTCAGGTATTTATGTTATAGAAATTAATTTATCTATTCCTTCTTCCTGGGTATTAGATACCGGATGTGGATCTCATATTTGTACAAATATGCAGGGATTCAAAAGGAGTAGGATGCTGAAGAAGGGTGAAGTGGACCTACGTCTTGGCAATAGAGCAAGAGTTGCTGCTATAGCTGTAGGAACTTATGAACTTGTTATGCCCAATGGGTTTTTGTTAATTTTGAACAACTGCTTTTATGTTCCTACTATGAGTAGGAATCTTATTTCAGTATCTGTTTTGGATGATGAAGGTTATTCATTTTTTATTAAGAATAAGAAATGTTCTATTTTTGATAAAAAATAATTTGCTTTATGGTATTGCAAATTCTTATAATGGCCTTTATATCCTTAATCTTGATGATTCTAATGGTAATGATATCTATAACATAACTTTTAAGAGAACTAAGCCAAATGAGTTAAACCCTACTTATTTATGGCATTGTCGCCTTAGCCATATAAATGAGAAATGCATTTCTAAGCCCCATCAAGATGGATTATTAGATTCATTTGATTTTGAATCATTTGAAACATGTGAGTCTTGTTTGCTTGGTAAGATGACAAAGGATCCTTTTACTGGGCATAGTGAAAGGGCTAATGATTTATTGGGCTTGATACATACAGATGTATGTGGTCCATTTAGCATTAGTGCCAGAGGAGGATTTTGATACTTCATTACTTTTACTGATGATTTCAGTAGGTATGGCTATGTCTACCTAATAAACATAAGCATGAGTCTTTTGAATGTTTAGAACTTTTCAAAATAAAGTACAAAATCAACTTGGTAAAACAATTAAACTACTTTGATCATATCAAGGTGGTAAATATTTGAGCCAAGAGTTTGATGATCATCTAAGGGATTGTGGAATTGTTTCACAACTAAATCCTCCAGGAACTCCACAGTGGAATGGAGTTTCTAAAAGGAGAAATCGAACTCTATTAGATATGGTTCGATCAATGATGAGTCAAGTGAATATTCCTTTATCTTTTTGGGGTTATGCCTTGGAGACAGCTGCATTCATTCTGAACCGTATACCATCTAAGGCGGTTGAAAAGACACCATACGAGATATGGACAGGTAAGACACCTAGTTTGTTTCTTCTTAAGATTTGGGGTTGTGAAGCTTATGTGAAAAGACCAGTTTCAAATAAGTTAGCTCCAAAGTCTATCAAATGTAATTTTGTGGGGTATCCTAAGGAAACTGAAGGATACTATTTCTATACTCCTTCAGAGAACAAAGTGTTTGTTGCTCAAAATGGGATCTTTTTGGAAAAGGAATTTATTTCTAAGAGAACTAGTGGGAGTATAGTAGAACTTGAGGAAACTCAAGTACCACAAGAAATCATTGAGCCGTCTATAGAGCCTATTTCAGAACCACAAATAGTTGTGGAGTCTGAAGATGTAACACAAATCCCTTGCAGGTCTGATATGACACGTCGTCAGCCAGAGAGATATGGATTTCTTGTGACTGATGATAGTGAAGTAATGCTCATACATCAAGATGAGCCTACTACCTATCAAGAATCTGTGTCAGGTCCAGATTTGGACTAATGGCTTGGAGCCATGAAATCTGAGATGCAATCTATGTTTGACAACCAAGTTTGGTCTTTAATTTATCCTCCAGAGGGTATTAAGACTATTGGTTGCAAATGGGTTTTCAAGAAGAAAACTGACATGGATGGGAATGTGCAGACCTATAAAGCAAGGCTTGTTGCAAAAGGTTAAGACTTGGTTAGGAAATTCTTTCTCAATGAAAGACTTAGGTGAGGCTACCTATATCCTTGGTATAAAGATCTATAGAGATAGATTTAGAAGGATAATTGGCCTGAGTCAAAGTACATACATAGATAAAGTGTTGAAGAGGTTCAACATGCAAGATTCCAAAAAGGGATTCTTACCTATGTCTCATGGCATTCATCTCAGCAAGAGTCAATGTCCTATGACATCTGATGAGCGAGATCGAATGAATAAGATTCCTTATGCTTCTGCTATAGGATCTATTATGTATGCCATGTTATGTACTAGACCAGATGTCTCATATCCATTAAGAGCAACTAGTAGATTTCAAGTTGATCCTGGTGAAGGTCACTGGACAACTGTCAAGAATATTCTTAAGTACCTTCGAAGGACT
Organism: Garcia nutans; assembly: GCA_947685225.1. NCBI lineage: Eukaryota > Viridiplantae > Streptophyta > Magnoliopsida > Malpighiales > Euphorbiaceae > Garcia > Garcia nutans. The sequence goes on from CANTUV010000031.1 coordinate 43,669,273, forward strand.
AAAGATGTATTCTTGGTTTATGGAGGTTTGGAAGATGAGCTAGTTGTAAATGGTTACACAGATGCTAGTTTCCAAACTGACATAGATGATTTTAGATCGCAGTCAGGTTTTGTATTCACATTGAATGGTGGAGCTGTTAGTTGGAAGAGTTCAAAACAAAGCAATGTGGCTGATTCTACAATAGAGGCTGAGTATATAGCAGCATCAGATGCAGCTAAGGAAGCAGTCTGGTTGAAGAAATTCATCACTAAGCTAGGAGTGGTGCCTAGCATTGCAAATCCTGTGGACATTTATTGTGACAACAATGGTGCCATAGCATAGGCAAAAGAGCCTAGATCTCATCAAAGGTCTAAGCATATACTCAGGCGTTTTCACCTCATTCGAGACATTATCGATAGAGGAGATATCAAGATATGCAAAGTTGACACAAATGATAACATAGCAAATCCATTAACAAAGCCTCTCTCGCAGGTCAAGCATGATCAGCACACTAGATCTATGGGTCTTAGAAATTTGTAGGCCTAGTGCAAGTGGGAGATTGTTAGTGTATGTGCCCTAGGACATTTATTTGGATCTTTATGTTATACATTCATTATTAATAAATGAGGTTTTATTATCATTATTGTTTGTTTGCATGTTACACAATTTTGATATTTGTCCTTGGTTTATTATTGTTATAGAGATAAAAAAAATAATTCTTAACCAGTATGAATATTGATTTGATAATCATCAGATGGTTATGTGTATAGTGATACAAATCAATTTCATAGATACTTGTTAGAGAACAATGTATTGGATAGACTCATCATGAGATTACTACATGGGTTAGTGTCATAAGTAAATCTCATGATAGTTATGTATTAATTCTTTGACTTGAGATTGTCATAGTTTCCAATATAAGGACTATTATATTTTGACATGATCAAACATTATCTGTAACTGGATAATAATAAAGGTTATGATCATATATGATAGAAATTATGTAGAGGATAATGAACAATCAAGATAGAATTTGTCCCTCTCTTTGAGAGAGATATCTTTTAGGCCCCTCGATAAGTGAGACTGTGAAATGCATGGCCGTGCTCAAATGAATTGATAGTGTGATCAATTTCATTTGTTTTTTTTATCAGTCTACTTGGAGATCGAGTAATCATAAGTTTGGACAATATAAGTATGACGCTGACCATGACTTATGTTCAAGCTAGATATCGTGTGACAAAGGGATTAATGCATGTACTATTATTAGGCAAATTGGACATTCCTTATATTAATTGGGTAGTTGTAACGCCTTGCTACAGGCCAATTACGACTCGTTGGTTTAATAGAGATTAAATTGACTGCCAATTAATATGGGCTTATCGGGTCACACACAAGAATGCGCTTTGGGCTAGATATAATATTAATAATATTAATATTAGATATTAATATTTATTAATATTATTATTTTCATTTTTTTATATATATTATTAGATAATATATTCAGAATCCTTATTAGATTTGGATTCTGAATTTGACTTACCTTATCCAATTTCGAATTGGATTCTGGAGTGATTATATTCACTTTAGACGTTAAGTCTTCTCAGAGGTAACATTAGAAAACGAAAGAGAACGAAAACAAAGGAACCCTAATATGTTTTAGAGAAAATGTTTTTCCAGCCTTCGCCGTTGCAGAGAGCTAGCACTCCAGATGGTAGCATTCGTGTGGATACACGATAGAGGGTGTTTAGCGATCGAGGCATCTCTTCCAAACTATGATTTCGAATCATCAACAGGTTAGTTCTTTGAACACTTTCGTCAAATTAAACGAACAGCATGGATCCTGGTGGGAAATCAGAGATCAAAAAATTTTTCCGCTGCGTGTTTTTGGTTTGCAGTGATCTCCTTGATTTCCTAACAAGATACATCAAAGTTCAAGAGCCTCGTTTGAATAAAATGGCATAAAATGCACCTGGTGGATGGAGAAATTTCTCAACACCATAACCGTACCGAGCCAACCACCGTGCATCCTTTGGCATTGATATAATATTTAAAGTATATTTTGAGCAATGCATTGGAACTCTCCGCTGCTCTGGACCAAGAAACCACTTATAAACTCTTTCTCTGAGAAACCAGCCACTATACACTGGGCCAGCGATGACTCGGCGAGTATGTTGGAAAGATAGCACAGCCTTCATGAAGGGAGACCAGTTTGTCCGCTCTTCTGGTTACACCAGGCCAAATTCACCTGCAAGATGACATAAGGTAAGTAAACTTTCACATACATTTTAAAGCATACTAATGCTATTTTACCTAGTCCTAGGTTAAGCGGCTCAACACAAAGCGTTGGGTATGCACGTGGTGAGAGCCGAAAACTTCCACGCGATCTGACAACTAGAAATTTAATCTCGGATACCCAATTCTCTCTCGGGAAATACCAGGTACCCTCATGAGGTTGTGTTCGTATGCCCATACCTACAACAACAATAGAGATCAAATTCATGCAAGAAAAGAGTGGAGTTGACATTGGTGGAAGAAGAGCACCTTGACAACCGCCATCAAGCCGACAAAAGACTTCTTATTTCGGCAAATTTTATCAAGACCAGGTAAAGATAGGAGAGGGAAGCTTCACCCCAGCCATAAGATGGTACCGTTATGAAATAAGAAAGGGCCCTCAACACTGACAAATGGATGGAGGATTCAGTGCTGCCTAAGATGGTCGACCCAAACAAATATAACAAAAATCCTCGAGCCCAATAACTATGAATTAGCTCTATCTTTATCTTAAAAGGCCCTTTATACGATTGATCCACACCAGTTAATTGTTGAATTTCTTCAAATGTCAAAATATTATTGGTCAGAGAAACCGGAACACAATCATACCGAATGCCGGTTATAGCAGCAAAGTCGACCGGACCAATTGTCATCTCTCCAATGGGCAAGTGAAAAGTATGAGTTGTGTCCAACCATCGTTCTGCAAGCGCCTGGACTACACTCTGATCTATCAGATACTCCTCGGATGGCAATTGTAAGATGAAGCTTTCAAAGCCGCAATCTCGGATAATCTGCCTTACCCGAGAAGGCACTGCATCATACCATTGTCGGTGTAATATCCCAAAGTGTGCCCTAGAAGTTTTAATACAATTGTTGTTTGATTGGAATTATATGTATATATGTTTTTGTGAAGGAAATGATTGTGTTAATGAAATGTATATGTTGTATATATGTTAATATATATAACATATATGTTGTTCAAATGTAGGGTCAAGGGAAGAAGATATTTTAGTTTGGGATGTGTGAAATTACTATAAAGGGCACTTGATTAAGAAGAAAACTAGACCATATGAGAAGAGGGTATGTTAGTAATTGTGCTTATAGAATTGCTTGGTGGAGATTTAAAGAGGAAGAAAAGGGTTGACTTGTCTTCATTTTTTCTTTTCTTTGCATTTCTTGGCCGGCTACCAAAGGAAAAGAGAGAGCAAGAGAGGTCTTCTAAATTCTAAGCTCAAATTGAAGGAAGAATCAAAGGATTAAGTTAGAGATTTGTGGAATTTCTTCAAATTAGGTAAGTACTCTCTTGTTTTCTTTTGCTGTTTTTGAAGTTGTATTTGAAGTGAGTTTTGATTTGTTGAGATTATGATTTGGTGAGGTTGAGATGTGATTATAAGTGTTTAAATTGGTTGTAAGTTAAATTGGTGTTGGTTTTGGTTTGAAAATGGTAAGTTGAGTGGATATTGAAATTGAAAGAATAAGAATGATGTTGGTTTAGGCTTTTAAAGTGGTATGTGTTTAAATGTGTTATTAATGATTTGTTATTGAGAATATTGTGATGAATATGTAAAATAAGTGTTAATGACATTGTTTATATCCATTTGAATGAGGCTATGTTGTGCACAATGAGTTTAAATGCAATTAAAAGAGTTTTGGTCACATTTAGGGTTTTGTTCATGTGAGACACGGCCAAACCAAAGAAGGAACACGGCCAAGACTTAAGAGTTTTGGGAGACACAGCCAAGTTCAAGGAAATTTGGCCGTGTTGGATGAATTTTGGAGAGACACGGCCACTGGCTTGGCCGTGTCCCTTGACTGTGTTTGCCATTGCCTGATTTTTGTTGAGAGACACGGCCGTGTCCCTTGCCCGTGTCTGTCTCGGATGATTTGGTATTAAGAGACACGGCCACAAGCTTGGCCGTGTCCCTTGAGTGTGTTAGCTACTGGATTTTTGTGTTGAGAGACACGGCCACAAGCTTGGCCGTGTCCCTTGAGTGTGTTGGCTAATGTTTGCTCTTCTTGAATTGTTTTGATTCTTCAAGGGTCTTATTGCACCTAAACATGAAAATAAACATTGTAAACACACTTAAAACAATAATGATATGATTGAAGCATGCCTAGAAGATATGATTGAATAAGGATATGTGTGTTTAGTTAATGTAATTGATGTTGTATATTATGATGATGAAATGTGAAATGTGCAAGATGTGATGATGAAATGAGTTGTGAAAGATATGATGTTATGAAGAGTTGCTTTATTGTAATTTGAGAACATATGAAATGATTGAGGCATGGTTGCCTAATTTGATTATGAGAATGAAATGAATTGAGAAAGTAATGTTTAAAGATATAAATGAACAGACCTATCTGCCTCCTGCGGAACCATGCGGACCCTGAGTTTGGGCAACCGATCTTGGACTACCGACCTGGTTGGGAGAAGGTTCAGTACAGTCAGTATTACGTACCTATCTGCCTCCTGCGGAACCATGCGGACCCTGTGGGTTGGGCAACCGATCTTGGACTACCGACCTGGTTGGGAGAAGGTTCGTTACTGATAGTTTTATACGTGCTTATCTGCCTCCTGCGGACCCCTGGGATTGGCAGTGGCCTGAGGCTCAGAGGGCAACCGACCTGGTTGGGGGAAAGTTCGTATATGAAGCCATAGTTTGTTGGTTATATTGATCAACTATGAATGAGTATAATAGATGATGATATAATTATTGATATAATGAAATGTATATTAATAAGTATGATCCTTACTGATTGATTGTATGATATTGATATTAATATTGCATATTATCATTATGGTTTGTACTACTAAGCTGTGGCTCAGCGCGATAGTGTTTGATCGCGCAAGTGACAGAATTGAACCTGAGAGCTCCTCGAGACCAAGTGAGACTAGACATTGAGGATTTTCTTTTGGGACTTAAAGATCAGAGAAGAGCTGCCAATCATGTATATATTCTATGTTTTGTAAACTGTATTTTGTAACATATTTGTAATAACTTCCGCTATGAATTAATAAATGTTTTTATATATGGTGTCTTTTGGATTTCTTTTAAATGTTTGAGATTGGTTTCATTTATTTACAAAGATATTTGTTGTGTCTTTTTAAACTGTGGCATTTTCTATATTCGGTATACGTATTTTACGATCATTTAAGCATGCTTGGTACGTATACGGGATATAGGGGTGTTACAGTCGAGCTTTATAGATACACCCTCCAACCCGAACAACGCAACGATCACGCTAACACGGAGCCAGGTAAGTTAATACCAGGTAAGTACATATTATGCTATTTGCTTAAATTAATGTATCTTTCTTAAACTTTCTAAAAAATAATAATATAAAAACATAAATCAAAAATAAAAAATATAACAGAAAGATAAAAAAAGAAAGAAAAAGAAAGAAAAAATAACAAATAACAAAAAAAACAAATAACAAAAAGACGAAAAAATCAAAATGAAAAAGAAAGCAAAAAAATAATTACTGCGCTCTTTTGGTTTGAACTACGATGAAGCGGCATCCCGGCTAGTAGATCTATATTTCCATCTTCATGATGCTGAATAAACTCTAATAACTTGGCATTAGAATGAGTTCCTGACCTTGAAGCATGCATTTTTTTAAAACTATATGCTAAATTTGAAAGAATTTGGGAGAGCTATAGAAATTAAGTATTTTGCTGTGAATGAAATGAAGAAATTCGTTCGTTTATATAGAGAAACGGCAAGGAATTATATAAAATTCAAAGGAAAAAAAGTTCATGAACAGTAAACTTTACTATTGATGAATAGTAAATTTTACTATTTATAAATAGTAAATTACTATTTATAATAGTAAAATACTATTTACTACTATTTATAAATAGTAAGTTACTATTTTATGAATAGTGAATAGTGACTACACAGTAAATAAACAGTAAATTCAATTATTCAATTTAATCATTCAAATGCTTGCGTGTGTATAAATATTCTTACACGTAGGGGGCAAGAAGAAGACGTGCATAAAAATTAGTCAAACTTTTTGAAACCAAAAAATTATTTTTTGCAGATAATTAAATCTTTATTAGCTTGGGTCTAGAATCCAAATTACCCTTAGGTCCAGAACCTAGAATCTCTTCTAAGTCCAGAACTTAGCTCGGGTCTAGAACCCAAATTATCTTTAGGTCCAAAACCTAGAATCTTTTCTAAGTCCAAAACTTAGCTCGGGTCTAGAACTCAAATTTTCCTTAAGTTCAGAACCTAGAATCTCTTCTAACTCCAGAACTTAGCTCGGGTCCAGAACCCAAATTATCTTTAGGTATAGAACCTAGAATCTCTTCTAAGTTCAGAACTTAGCTTGGGTCGAGAACCCAAATTATCTTTAGGTCTAGAACCTAGAATCTCTTCTAAGTCCAGAACTTATCTCTGGTCCATAACCCAAATTATCCTTAGACTTAGGTCCAGAACCTAAAATTATTCTCCAGTCCTGAACTCGAACCAGGTCCAGAACCCAAAACCTGAACCATCTTAAAAATTAATTCTTATTACTTTTTACTCTCTTTTACTAAAGTCTCAGATCATTCAAGCAGGGGGCAAACTGTAGACCCTTAATTTTTGACCCAGTCCGGTCCAATATATTTAATTAGTCCAAAATAATTTTTGTCTTGTCCAATATATTTTAATTAGTCCAAAATAATTTTTGTGTTATCATAATCGAATAATATTTGTTTTAGTATTTAGTTTTTATAATTAATAAACAAATAAATAAAATAATAATAAACAAATAAATAAAAATAAAAATAAAAATCAGCGACGGAAAAATCGGGGATGAAAAATACGTCGCCGAAAAGGTTGGATTGGACGAAATGGCCTAGCCGCCTAGCTCGCCAGTTTTCGCCCATAGCTCCAGCAACAACTTTTTCTCCAGCAAAATTTTTCCGATGCAATTTTTTTCAAAACCAAATTCTATTTGGTTTCGGTTTCCTTTTCTTAATTAATGTTAGTTTCTATAAACAAGTTGAATTAATCGTCGAAATTTTCTATAAATAAGACCAAAAACAACACTGAAAGGGAGGACGATAGAGGAGAGAAATCGAACTTTAGACTTGAATTTTGAATTGGAACTTTACAAATCGATCGAACTTTTTAGAGAAGAACAAGCAAACAAGCAATTCAATCCATCAAAGGCAACCACCAAACAAGCAATTCAATCCATCAAAGGCAACCACCAATCAATTCATCCAAGAAACAATTTTTGGTGGAACCAACAAACGAAGGTACGAATTTCTTTATTTATTTTTCTTTACAGTAGCTTCATCACTCAAGGTTGAAAATTGTTGTTTCTGTTTCTTTAAAATCTTAAAATCCTAACCTACTTTCCAACTTTTCAAAACCTTAAATCGCTTCATTAATTTACCAAAATCCTAATCTGCTTTTCAATTTTCCAAAGCCCTAAATTAAATCCTTTTCTTTCAAAAAACCCTAAAAAATATCTTTTCTATTTCTATAAACCTTAAATCATTTTGTTTATTTCCAAAAAACACCATAAAACTCTAAAATAGTTTTCTCCTAATTCTTTTCCATAATTTCAAATGTTTTGTTAAATATGCAAACTCAAACTCACTTTACAGTTTCTAAAAAATCACATAAAGCTTTATAAAACTATAACTTATTTTTCCAAACTCTAAAATCAAATACATTCTCCGAAACATTAAAAACCCTAATTCAATTTCAAACCCTAGTTTTTTTAAACCCTAATTCCCTTAAAACCTTAAACCCTAGTTTTCCTAAACCCTAACCCTCTAATCCTTAAAACCTTAAAACCTTATAAACCTAAAACCTTCAAACCTAATATAGTAAATTCAAAATAATAATCCAGTAACCGTAAATCATAAACTTAATGTTTTAATATCCAAACCCTAATTTCATGATTTTATTCTTCAAACACTAATTTGGTTAATCAAAGAACCTTATCAATTCCTTAAATCATAAAACCTTAATCCATTTTAATTCTCTTAAAACTTATAGTAGCTTGAACCAATAAATTCCAAAACCCTAAACATTAAATAAAGAATCTTAAATAAAAACAGTAGCCCTAATTTGTATCTTTACTTGCTTTACTTTTATGACTTGAATGTGTAGTTCATTATATGCTTTGATTTATATGCTTTGATTCATTTAAGTTCAATGCTTGGTTTATTTAAATTATCATGGATGAATGTTTATATTTTGATTAATGTTTAATATCTTTGGTGAATGATTTATTTATGATGAATGGTTATTTACTTTTATCGATTTATTTTGATTTCCAAGTGTTGTAAGAGATATGTTTCCACTTTGTGGGTACCTCATTAGTTAAATATCATGCAATTTAAATTGGTTTTATATTTTAGACCAATGTAAAGGGCATGTTTCTGCCTTTTTGTGGGTTTCCTAATAGTTTACATGTGGATGATGTAAAGGACATGTTTCCATCCTCGGATGGGTGTCCATTTATTTGTTTTGTTTGGACATTGTTTTGATTTTAACATAACAATGTTTTATTTCAATTATTGTGTGTAATATGGATAATATTGTTATACTTAAGAATTTTATAATATTAAGACCTGTAAAGGAGGCCGGTTCCAATGAACCGGGATTTGTGGGGGTGCTGGGCAATTTCTCACCTTCCCCACACGTACCCAACTTTCTGAACCTATTAAGGGGTTGGGGATTCCTTAGGAATTGAGTCATCCACAACTTTCTTTTTTTCGACCTGTCCGAGTGGCGACTCCATTTTCTCCTAACTTAGGTCCGTGTTCTCTAAGGCCCCGAGCTTAAACAGTGCCGAAGTCGCAAGAACCATTCCACCGGGAGTGGGGGCAAAAATCTCCACTCACACTAGGGGACAAGTAAGGAATTAAGTGTGGGGTATTTGATGAGATCATTTTATACCTGTTTTTAGTATGATTTTAATGTGTTTTTAGTTAATGTTTCATTTGATTTTTGTTTAAAGTTTGTTTTAAGTGTTTGTTTTAGGTTAAAGTGCAAAAACTCCCTTGGATGTTCAAAATAGTGAAGAAAGAGCATGAATCAAGCAAGACATAGCCAAGCCAAATAAAGCTTGTCCGTGTCCCTCAAAGGAACTTCAAGACAGAGCATGACACGACCAAGAGACATGGCCAAGCCACTGGCCGTGTCTCACCTAAGGAGCAAAACCAAAGAAACCAAAGAAAGGAAAGAAAAGAGGGCAAAAGCTGACACAGGAATAAACAACATCAAACCACTATAAATAAGGACCAAAGGCAATTAATTTAGAGGAGACTGAAAACCAACAGTAGCTTGGAATGTTTGAAATCAAATCAAGGAAGGAAAAGAAGCAATTCAATTCAACTTTTTTCTGGAACAGCAGGGACACAATTTAAGCAATTCAAAGGCAGCAATTGTCTTTGTTCTTGTTCATCCAAGAAGAATTATTTCTGGAGAATCAACAAAAGGAGGTATGTTAAATTCTTTTTGGTTTTACTTTTTCACAGTAGCATAATCTATGAAATTTTATTTTTTAAATCAAAAACCTTAGAACTTTGATTTAGTTTTTCCAAAGTTAAAATACTAATACGTTACTTTATTTTCCAAAAATACTTAAAATTGTTATTTTTTCATCTTAAAAATTTTAAAACTCTAATTGAACATAATTTTCAACAAAACTAGAATTTAATTCTGTTTCTTTTAAAATTTTAAACTTGGTATTGTTTCTTCCAAAAAGCCTTAAAAAAACTTCTTTTCTGCTTATAAAAACTTCAATCCGTTTGTTTAAATTCATAAAACTTCATAAAATTATCAAATTGTTTTTCCAAACCCTAAAATCAACAAATCACCCGAGACCCTAATTCTAAAACACTAAAACCCTAATTCAACTTCTAAACCTAAAATATCAAACTCTAATTCCTTTAAAACTTTAAACCCTAATTTTTTAAACCCTAATCCTTTAAAACATTAAAAACCATAAAAACACAAATACTTTAAATTTACACAGTAGCTTGAAATCACCATTTGAATCCATGAATCAAAAGTATTTCAAAGTGTCTAAAACCCTAGTTTCATGATTTCACCATTCAAACCTTAATTTTTTTAATCAAAGAGTCTTACCAACTTTTTAAAACATAAAACCCTAATTTATTTTAATTCCATAAAAAGTCACAGTAGCTATAGTTGGACTTTTATTTGCTTTATTCAATTCCATATTTGATTATGTTTTGATTTATTTTATATGCTTTAATTATTTTAAATTCAATGCTTGGATTGTTTTATTTATCATGGATGGATGTATACTTTTTGTTGATATCTGGTACCTTTGATGAATGATTTATTTATTATGAATGATTATTTATTCTTATCAATTAATTTAGATTTCCAAACGTTGTAAGAGGTATGTTTCCACTTGGTGGGTACCTCATTAATTAAACATTATGTAATTTAATTTGCTTTTCTATTTTAGAACCTATGTAAAGGATATATTTCTACCTTTCGGTGGGTGTCCTATTTAGACATGTGATGTAAGGACATGTTTCCATCCTTGGATGGGTGTCCATTTAATTGCTTTGTTTGGGCATTGCTTTGATTTTAATATAATGATGCTTTCTTTTAATTATTGTGTGTAATATGGATAACATTGTTATATTTAAGAATTTTATAATATTAAGACCTGTAAAGGAGGCCGGTTCTAATGAACCGGGCGTTGTGGGGGTGCTGGGCCATGTCTCACCTCCCCCACACGTATCCAACTTTTCGAACCCATTAGGAGGTTGGGGATTCCTTAGGAATCGAGTCATCCACCCCTTTCTTTTTCTCGGCCCATCCGGGTGGCGACTCCATTTTCTCTGGACTTAGGTCCGTGTTCTCTAAGGCCCCAAACCTAAACAGTGCCGAAGTCGCAAGAACCATTCCACCGGGAGTGGGGGCAAAAATCCCCGCTCACAGTGGCGACTCCACTAGGGACAAGAGAAGTTGATTCCATTGGTCTTTATATTATTCTATTCTTTCTTATAATGATATTATCCATTGCATCATCTTAGATTGCATCGTGTGCGTGATTTAGGACGCCCGTGTTATCCGTGTTATGTTATGTAAGGGATACCATACTTTCACTCAAGGTATGGAGATCGAGCATTGCATAACCACTCATAGCCTCGTACCATTTGGTATACACTTGCTATGGGAACCTAAGCCTTTTTAACCAAAGACTAAAGCTCATGTAATTGGCCTAGTTACTTTCCTTAGGTTTTTACCCCAAATGCGTGTTATTTGACTATGGTTGTAACACCCCTATATCCCGTATACGTACCAAGCATGCTTATACGATCGTAAAATACGTATACTAAATATAGAAAATGCCACAGTTTAAAAATACACAAATCATATCTTTAAAAATAAGTGAAATAAATCTTAATATTTAAAAGAAATACAAAAGACACTATATATAAAAACGTTTAGTAATCCGCAGCGGAAGTTATTACAAACTTTTACAAGTTCAAATACATAAAAATCAAAATATACAATACATAGAATATATACATGATTGGCAGCTTGACTCTCCGATCTTTAAGCTCTAGCCCAACTCTTCAAGCATAAACTCAACTAGGTCTAGAAGAATCCTCCGTCTCAAACCTATCAACCCTATCACCTGCGCGATAAACCACAATCGCGCTGAGCCAACAACTCAGTGGTACAAACCATGATGGAATTATGCAATATATATATATATATCAATGATATGCATTCAACCAATGAAGATCATACTTATAAATGTTGCATCTCATTAATTCAATACTCATATCATTATCCATTATACTCATTCAAAATAGACACCTATGGGCACAAACTAGTATTTAATATGATATTCAAAGTTCAGAGTTGCTGCTTTGGTGCATAATCACAATAATCAAGCTCGTAGGCAATATACATATCTCTCTATCCATGGATAGGGTAACAGACCCAGTCTCTTGGACCATCAACTCAACAAGCTTGAGGAGATCCTCAACCCGGCTAGACTGTTACCTGTAACAGACCCAGTCTCTTGGACCATCAATCCAACCACTAATATGCCATTCAATTTTCAGAGTTAATGCTTTGGTTTGTTATCACATTTATCAATATCATATACCCAACTAGGCTTCAAGGATTAAGTTCAACCAAGCTTCAAGGGGAGCAAAGCATGCTAAGCTTCAACCCAACTTGGCTTCAAGAACTAACCCAACCTAGCTTCAAGGGTGGTAACATCTCAATTAGGCTTCAAGGATTCAATCCAACCTAACTTCAAGAGATTGTTACACTTATTAGGCATGCCACCAACAACAAACTCTGAAAATGGAATAACACATTAGCCACACAATTCATTTAGTTTTCATTCTCAATTCTCATTATCATTTAGGCAAACATGCCTCATTTATCACCATTGAATCACCTTAGCCAATAACAATGGCTTCCCATTTCATTTCACAATATAATACTTCATTATTCAGGTGTATGTTTATCTCATCCAAGATCACATTATATCTCACATAGCATCATTTATATATATCAACATTTCATTCCACATTACTCATGAATCACATTACCATTCACAATGCATAACATAACATTGCTCAATCTCAACAATGCAAGAATAATTTATATGATTCATAACTTTAGGATCATCCACAAGTGTTTGATTAAGTCATTACTTGGTTTAAGTATGTTTATGTTTTGGTTTAGAGACCAAACTATACAAAAAAGAACAAAGAAATCAAACAATATCCAACTCATTTGAGGGACACGCCCAACCCACATGAAGGACACGCCCAACCCACTTGAGGAACACGGCCGTGTCACTAAAAATAAAAGAGGCAGTAGCCAACTCAAATAAATGACACGCCCGTGTCTCTTCAATGATTCTGGCCGTGTCACCCATGCTCATAACCTTAACCAAATCAACACTTTCTCAATTGCACTCAAACACAATATTCATCATATAACATATTTCAAATGAACATAATCAATGTTCTAAACACATATTCACCACAAGTATTACTTCACAACACATTAATATAACAATTAAACACACATCATCTCAAAACACTAAAATCACCATCCCTCTCCACCTTTCAAAATCAACCTTTACCACTTCCAACAACTACACCTATTTAAACTATTAACTTAAAACCAATTTAACACTTGAGAACAAATCATAAACACATCTCATCATCAAATCCTCAAACCCTAATTAACTTCCCATACCACTTCAAAAGAATGAAAGAAATCAAAGGGAAGATCTTACCTTAGTTAAAAACTTCTTGAATCAACACTTGAACACTTAATCTTCCTTCAATTTTGAACTCAACTCATCAAGAACCTCTCTTCACCTCTTGCTTCCCTTTGTCTATGGAGGAGCCGGCCACTTCATGAAAGAAAGAAGAAAATGATGAAGAAACAAAGTCAAATTTTGCTTTTAATCTCCACCAAGTAATCTTATCCAAGCAATTACCAAATTGCCCTTAACCATATAACTAACCTTTTGTCTCATATAAGCCCACATATGTAATTACACACTTAACACAAAAATATCTCTCTTCCTTTGACTCTTCCTTTGACCCATTTATATGTTATATATATCATCATATACACAACATATACCATTCTCTCTAAACCCTAATTCTTTCCCAAAACACATATACACAAGCATTCTCCTCCCAAATTCTTTTCTTAACACATCATATACATTCAATCCAATTTATAACAATAACAACAACAACAATATGCAAAACTTCTAGGGCATAAATGAGGATATTACATATATTCTAATATACACAACATATACACTCTCTTTAAAAACCCTTTTCTCTTCCAAATAAACATATACATTGAATCCAATTTAAACAACAATAAAGCCAAAACATCTAGGGTATATTTTGGGATATTACAATTCTCCCCCTCTAAAAAGAAATTTCGTCCTCGAAATTACCTGATATCAAGTTCGAAACAATTGAGGATATTGATCTCGCATTGCTTGCTCACTTTCCCAAGTTGCCTCTTCTCTACCATGATTCTTCCATAGAACCTTGACCAATGGCACTCTCTTATTTCTCAACTCTTTTACTTCGTGTGCCAAAATAGCGATTGGTTCTTCTTCAAATGTCAGATCCGAACTAACTTCAATGGATTCCACTGACAAGATATGAGATGGATCCGATCTATACCTTCTTAACATAGAAACATGGAAGACATTATGGATTTTATCCAATTCAGGCAGCAAAGCAAGTCGATACGCAACTGGTCCAACCCTTTCCAATATCTCATACGGTCCAACAAAACGAGGACTCAGTTTTCCTTTACGACCAAATCTTAAAATTTTCTTCCAAGGAGACACTTTCAAAAATACTTTATCTCCCACATTATACTCAATGTCTCTCCTCTTCAAATCTGAGTAAGACTTCTGTCGGTCTAAAGCTGTTTTCAATCTATTCCGAATCATCTTCACTTTCTCTTCAGTCTCTCTAACCAAAGCAGGACCAATTAGCTTACCTTCACCAATTTCATTCCAACATAAAGGTGTTCTACAACGTCTGCCATACAATGCCTCAAATGGTGCCATTCCAATACTGGATTGATGACTGTTGTTGTAAGCAAATTCCACAAGTGGTAAAAATCTGTCCCAACTTCCAGAGAAATCAATGACACAGCTTCTCAACATATCCTCAATAATCTGTATCACTCTCTCTGACTGTCCATCTGACTGTGGATGAAATGCAGTACTAAAGTGCAATCGAGAACCCATAGCCCCATGTAAACTCTTCCAGAACTTTGAAGTGAACCGGGGATCTCGATCCGACACTAAAGAAATCGGGACTCTATGCAACTTCACAATTTCACGGATATACAGCTCAGCTAACTTATCAAGAGAATAATCCATCCGAACTGGAAGAAAATGAGTTGTCTTTGTTAACCGATCCACAATCACCCAAATAGCATCATGCTTACTCTGAGTCAATGGCAACCCTAATACAAAATCCATTGTTACCCTCTCCCATTTCCATTCAGGCACTGTTAAAGGTTGAAGCAACCCTGTTGGAACTTGATGCTCAGCTTTTACCCTTTGACAAGTGAGACATTTGGACACAAATTACGCTATGTCTCTCTTCATACCAGACCACCAATAATACTGTCTCAAATCATGGTACATCTTTGTACTCCTTGGATGTATAGCAAAAACCGATTGATGTGCTTCTTCCAAAATAATCCTTTTCAAACTATCATCATCAGAAACACACAACCTATCCTTGAACCAAAGACTACCATCACTTTCACAAGAAAATCTCGGCTCTCTCCACTTCGGCAATCTGAAACAATCTTCTGAATTTTCTTATCCGCCAATTAAGCCTCCTTTATCTGATCCAACAATACTGGTCTCAACTGCAGCTGAGCTAATAATGCACCATCATTACATACTTCAAAACTAGCATGCAACGCTCTCAACTCAACAAGCAACGAAAGCGAATAAACAGCCAACCCTGCTAAAGATTTCCGACTTAAGGCATCAGCAACAACATTTGCCTTACCTGGATTGTAATCAATCAAACAGTCGTAGTCTTTAATCAGTTCTAACCATCATCTTTGCCGAAGATTCAGCTCCTTCTGAACACCCAAATATTTCAAACTTTTGTGATCTGTATAGATAAAACATTTCTCTCCATACAAATAGTGGCGGCAAATCTTCAAAGCAAACACTATAGCCGCCAACTCCAAATCATGAGTCGGATAGTTAAGTTCATGAGGCTTCAACTGCCGAGAAGCATAAGCTATAACTTTACCCTCTTGCATCAACACACACCGTAAACCACTATGTGAAGCATCACTGAAAATCACATATGGTTTATCTTCCACGGGTAAAGTAAGAACAGGTGCTTGAGTCAACATCTCTTTCAACTGCTCAAAGCTAGATTGACACTGATCCGTCCACACAAATCTAAATCCTTTCCGGAGCAATCGGGTGAGTGGAGTGGCTATCAAAGAAAAACCTTTCACAAAGCGTCGATAATAGCCTGCCAAACCCAGAAAACTTCTAACTTCTGTCACAGACTTTGGTGGACTCCAATTCAAAATAGCTTCAATTTTACTCGGATCAACTCTAATACCATCTGCTGAAATAATATGACCAAGAAAAGTCACTTGGTTAAGCCAAAACTCACACTTTGATAATTTAGCATACAGCTGCTTCTCTCTCAATATCTGCAACACAATCCGTAAATGCTTGTCATGTTCCTCCTCATTACGTGAATACACCAAGATATCATCAATAAAAACCACCACAAATTGGTCCAGATAGGGTCTAAACACCCTATTCATCAAATCCATGAAAGTTGCAGGTGCATTCGTCAACCCAAAAGGCATTACTAAAAACTCATAATGCCCATACCTGGTGCGAAAGGCTTTCTTAGGAACATCTTCAGCTCTCACTTTCAACTGATGGTACCCTGATCTCAAATCAATCTTGGAAAACACTGATGCTCCCTTCAATTGATCAAAGAGATCAACAATCCTAGGCAAAGGATATTTATTCTTAATAGTCACTTTGTTCAATTGCCTATAATCAATACATAACCTCATGGTACCATCCTTCTTCTTCACAAACAATACAGGAGCTCCCCAAGGAGAAACACTGGGGCGAATAAATCCTTTATCCAACAACTCCTGTAACTGCACCTTCAATTGTCTCAATTCAGCAGGTGCCATGCGATAAGGAGTGATAGAGATGGGAGTGGTACCAGGCAATAAATCGATACCAAAGTCAACCTCTCTCTCAGGTGGCAACCCTGGCAATTCCTCTGGAAACACGTCTGGAAAATCTGTAACTGTGGTAATATCATTAAGTTGAGAACCCCCTACTTTAGTATCCACAACATGAGCAAGGTAAGCATCACACCCTTTTCTAATCAACCTTCTAGCTGTTACAGCTGATACAATCAAGGATGCAAGCTGTCTCTGCTCACTGGACGCCATTACACTCCTACCATCAAAAGTTCTCAAAGTGACACATTTCGTTTGACAATCTACCACAGCTCCATACCTAGACAACCAGTCCATGCCCAAAATCAAGTCATACTCTTTAAAAGGCATTTCAATCAAGTCTCCACAAAACTCCTCACCTTGCACCACAACTGCACTATCCCGGTGCACCTTGCTAACAACCACACTATGCCCTAATGGATTTGTCACCAACACATCAAATCCTAGGGACTCAGAATGCATTTCAGACACAGGAAAAATAGATGCACTAATATATGAATGAGTTGAGCCTGGATCAATTAAAGCAAGAACTGAAATGCCAAATAAAGAGAAAGTACCAGCAATGACTGCAGAAGCATCTGGTTGTCTTTGCATCACATATACTCGTTGAGAAGGCCCAGCCTCATCTGGCCTAGTATCCCGGGATGAAGATCCTCCTCTACGACTATACCCAGGTCTACCCCCTCTGGTGAAACTTCTGCCCCCTCGACCTCCTCTGACACTAGGTCGAGAAACTGCAAAATCTGCTGGCCTCTGCTCTTGTATTTATGGACACTCTCTAATAAAATGATCAGGAGAACCACATCTGAAGCAGACAGCTGGTCCACTACTCTGCCAACAAGCACCTCTATGTGACCCTCCACACTGAGCACACACAGGTAGAAGGGATCTCTGAACTACAGGAGTCGGAGCACTCGCTACTGAAACTGTATGTCTCGATCTCGGTCTCTGCAACTGAACTGACCTACCAGCCTGCCTCTGACTCCGACTGATCCTGGGAACAAAACTTCCCCTACCTCTCTTCACAGATGAAGACCCTGCCTCAAACTAGGGTCTCCTAACCCTGGTCTCCTCCTCTATAGCAGCTGCTGCAATATTTTGAGCCCTCTCCACACTCCTAGCTGCTGTAACAAGCTGGGAAAAATCATGGTATCTCGAACCGGCCACAAGACACATAATTGAGGGTCTCAACCCCTCCTCAAACCTTCTACACCGGTCGATCTCATCAGAAATAATTCCCCCAGTGTAGTGGCTCAACCGGATGAACTCTAGCTCATACTCTGTAACAGACCGGTGATCTTGCCTCAAGGTCAGAAACTCCATCTTCTTCACATCTTTATACTCCCTCGGAGTATATTTCAGCTCAAACTCTCATAGAAAATCACTGTAGGATAATGTTGGTGGATCATCCATAGCATGCGGAACTGTCTTCCACCAATCATAAGCATCCTTCTGCAACAGTGATCTGGCATAATCAAATTTTTCTGTTGGAGTGGCTTGCAACTGAATGAAAATCCTTTGAACCTTATCCAGCCATTGCTCAGCTACCGCTGGATCAATAGTACCCAGAAAATCTTCTGCTCCATACTTTCTTAATTTATCATACTGTCTCACTGGTACCATTGGCTGGGGTGGGGGTGGCGGTGGTTGCACTGGTGCCTGCCTCAATAAATCAACCATATGCCTAAGCGAAACTGGTGGAACCTCCTCACCAGCTGGTCTCCCAAAAACATAAACAGGTACCTCTCCAGTTCTATCCACTCTAGCTCCATCATCAGGAGCTACACTCTTCGCACTACCCTCAACAGATTGACGCGAATGAGGATCCATTATAACCGATATCTACAAACACAGCAAAATACACCTCATTAAAGATCAGAGACTGCCGACACCAAACATGTATTTTATTCAAAAACCCACTTTTCAAAATCAAAATATTCTTTTTCTTACACTTGACCTAGGTTGAGAATCTCAAACCTAGGCTCTGATACCAAAATAATTGTAACACCCCTATATCCCGTATACGTACCAAGCATGCTTATACGATCGTAAAATACATATACTGAATATAGAAAATGCCACAGTTTAAAAATACACAAATCATATCTTTAAAAATAAGTGAAACAAATCTTAACATTTAAAAGAAATAAAAAAGACACTATATATAAAAACGTTTAGTAATCCGCAGCGGAAGTTATTACAAACTTTTACAAGTTCAAATACATAAAAATCAAAATATACAATACATAGAATATATACATGATTGGCAGCTTGACTCTCCAATCTTTAAGCTCTAGCCCAACTCTTAAAGCATAAACTCAACTAGGTCTAGAAGAATCCTCCGTCTCAAACCTATCAACCCTATCACCTGCGCGATGAACCACAATCGCGCTGAGCCAACAACTCAGTGGTACAAACCATGATGGAATTATGCAATATATATATATATATCAATGATATGCATTCAACCAATGAAGATCATACTTATAAATGTTGCATCTCATTAATTCAATACTCATATCATTATCCATTATACTCATTCAAAACAGACACCTATGGGCCCAAACTAGTATTTAATATGATATTCAAAGTTCAGAGTTGCTGCTTTGGTCCATAATAACAATAATCAAGCCCGTAGGCAATATACATATCTCTCTATCCATGGATAGGGTAACAGACCCAGTCTCTTGGACCATCAACTCAACAAGCTTGAGGAGATCCTTAACCCGGCTAGACTGTTACTTGTAACAGACCCAGTCTCTTGGACCATCAACCCGACTAAATCGAGGAGATCCTCAACCCGGCTAGACTGTTACTATTCATATATTTCATATTCACAATTTTCATAGTGTAACAGACCCAGTCTCTTGAACCTCAATTCAACTCAAATTGAAGAGATCCTCAACCCGGCTAGACTGTTACCTGTAACAGACACAGTCTCTTGGACCATCAACCCGACTAAATCGAGGAGATCCTCAACCCGGCTAGACTGTTACTATTCATATATATTAGGCATGCCGCCAAATCCAAAACTCTGAAATTGAATCAACATATTAAACATACAATTATTTCATTTGCCTCTTTATCAATCTCTTTCTCAAATCGTATCTCATACTCAAATAGGAAATCATGCTTTATCAATTTCATTTGCATAACCATAGCCAACAACAATGGTTTTATTACATCTCCATTCACATTAAGACAATTCATCATTGTACATATAGCACATTACGTTCCACAAGATTCACAATGTAAAAAATGTTAAATTATTCATATATATATCAACAATGCCACATCAAATGGATGTATGAAACAATGCAATGTTTGTACTTACATTAAATGCAACCCTCACAATATTAAACACTTCTTCCTCCAATAATCTTTCACTTCTTGAATTAGGGTAATTCACCTTCTTCACAACCTATTCCAAAAGGAAGATGAAACCCACATAAGATCATAAGGTTAAAAACCAACTAGGGCAAACTCTAAACTTGACACGCTCAACAACACGGGAGTGTCCCTGACCGTGCCCTAACTCCACAACACAGAAGCTTTTACACGCTCAACAACACGGGCGTGTTCCTAGGCGTGTAATACATTCTGCCTCTCAACAACATTGACACGTCCAACATCATGAGCGTGCTCATGGCCGTGTCAATTCCCCAAAAACACAGTGGCTATGACACGCTCAACAACACGGGCGTGTTACTGGCCGTGCCAATCCTACTGCCACACAAACGCTATGACACGCTCAGTATCCTGGGCGTGTCACTGCTCGTGTTACTCATCCAAAATACATAACCATCGACACGCCCAAAATCCTGGACGTGCCCTTGGGCGTGTCAGGCCAAAAACCCAGATTCCGGCCAAAACAACAACACAATCAACAAAGCACTTCCTTTCACCAAAATCCACTTCAATCAAAGTCATCTCAACATACCCAAAAATCACAACAAACTTACAAATACACCAAAACAACTAAAAACATACTTGTAACACAATTCAAAATCATCACCAAAAACCTAAAACACAACCACAAAACAATCACTTCCAACAACTTACTCTTTCCTTCAATCCATCCCCAAAACAAGAAATCAGTTACCCAAACACTCTTAAACCCATCTTAAACAAACATAAACACATACCATCCACAAACTCAACTCAAAACTCAAAGAAATCAAAGAGTCAAGTGAAGAACTTACCAAGGATGAAGAAACTCTTAACTTTTCAACTTGATCTCTTGAAATCTTCCTTAGATCTTGAGTTTAGAGGTTCAAATCTCTCCCTTGTTCTCTTGTCTCTTTGTTAGCCGGCCAAAACAAAAGCAAAGGAAGGAGATGAAGATGAGCCACGGCAAGGAAGAAAGAAAGAAGAAAGAGAAACACAAAGTCAACCTCCTTTTCCTTAAAACCCTCTCTTCCAAGCAATTATAATATTAAACTAATCCCATTTAAGCTCTTCCACTCAATTAATTTCCTTATTATTTAATTATTAAATTCAAAAACACAAAAATATCTTCTTCCACTATCATCCTTTTGACTTTCCAATGACTTGTGTATATGTTGTATATATTCTAATATACACAACATATACACTCTCTTTAAAAACCCTTTTCTCTTCCAAATAAACATATACATTGAATCCAATTTAAACAACAATAAAGCCAAAACATCTAGGGTATATTTTGGGATATTACAATTCACCCCCTCTAAAAAGAAATTTCATCCTCGAAATTACCTGATATCAAGTCCGAAACAATTGAGGATATTGATCTCACATTGCTTGCTCACTTTCCCAAGTTGCCTCTTCTCTACCATGATTCTTCCATAAAACCTTCACCAATGGCACTCTCTTATTTCTCAACTCTTTTACTTCGTGTGCCAAAATAGCGATTGGTTCTTCTTCAAATGTCAGATCCGAACTAACTTCAATGGATTCCACTGACAAGATATGAGATGGATCCGATCTATACCTTCTTAACATAGAAACATGGAAGACATTTGGTTTGTTCTTTTTCTAATATGACCTAAGTATATTGTAAGCTCCAAATAAATTTTTCTTTAAAGTCTAAAAGACCAAAGCTATTTTCAAAATTTTTCAAGATGATCTTTGGACATAAGACTTTTCTAAAAATAAATAAAAATTCTTTGGCCCATGGCCCAAATACTAATCCCAAAATCCATTTTTCTATAAATCTTTTACAATGGGCTTAGAAACAAAACTATTTTCACCCAACCTTTTCTTACAAAGAGCTTACAAATTATTTGGGTCAATTAGGAAATACCAAAAATCAATTTTGGGCCTAGTTTACACTAAGAATAAATTAACCATTGGCTTGTTTTTGGCATGAACCATTAGTTACCTTTTTCAAGTGAGAAATCTATCTATAATAAACCTCTTAATTTAGTTTTAATCCAATATAGCATAAAGGCTACTTTAGTTGGTTGAATGGATTAAAACATAATTAATGGGACTTATCATGGATTGATTTCCATTTTTGAAAATATAACTATTGGTTGAAACGTCTGAGGGAATTATTTGAAAGCAAGATACCCCATGTTAGTATTTTGTTAACCATATACCTAAGAAAAAAGACTCACCATTTGTGTGTGGATGTTATAAGGTTGGAAGGAACATCCTAATTATCCTTGTTTGTTGTTTGCATACATACATACATTTGCATCTCATATCATTGATCCTTTCTGGCTCATAGACCTGAGGTATAGCAATTCAAGAGCATACATCGATATCACCTACAGCATTGATTTTTGATTTAAGTGCTTCATTGGAAGGATGGATGCAAACCAGCTAAGGGATATAATCAATGAAGTTGTCAAAGCTAGGATGGCCGAGCTACAATATCAATTGGATGAAATTATGAAGATCCAGTTGATTCAAATTCTAGAGATCATCAACAATGCTAATGAGGCATCTCCCATTGACATAAGAAAGAAGGAAAAGGCAGCATTAACAAGGAACATGTCTACTGATAGAGATCGAATGAAAAATGAGAGATCAATCCCTATTATACAAGACCAACCGAACCATGTGCTATCTAAGTGGAGCAATAAGAGCGGCTATCACCCTAGTGGGAAAAGTCAAAGAGAAAGAGGAGGTGTTGAGAAAGATTCAACAACTAAGCCAACAAACAAGCGTAAATTTTTAGATTTAAAGGAGCCTTTGTCAAAGATGGATTTGTAACACCCCTATATCCCGTATACGTACCAAGCATGCTTAAACGATCGTAATATACGTATACTGAATATAGTAAATGCCACAACAAATATCTTTGTAAAAAAATGAAATCAATCTCAAACATTTTAAAGAAATCCAAAAGACACCATTTATAAAAATGTTTATCAATTCACAGCGGAAGTTATTACAAATATGTTATAAATCAAAGTTTACAAAACATAGAATATATACATGATTGGCAGCTCTTCTCTGATCTTTAAGTCCCAAAATGAACTCTTCAATGTCTACTCTCACTCGGTCTCGAAGAACTCTCAGGTTCAACTCTGTCACCTGCGCGATCAAACACTATCGCGCTAAGCCATCGGCTTAGTAGTACAAAATATACCAACACTATACTTTGAGGCAATGCAATGTTACACATCTAAATTATAAAGTTAACATCATAAGTGAAAAACTAACATCACACCTTTATATTTCATAAACCACACACATAGAAGCACATCACATTACCACATCATACTATGTTCAATGTCATAACAATATTCATATTACATCTTCATAGCTCCATTGATTTTACCATTCAAGAATCACATTATATACAAAGACAAGCATGGGCCCAAAACACTCTAATATGCCATTCAATTTTCAGAGTTAATGCTTTGGTTTTGTTATCACATTTATCATTATCATATACCCAACTAGGCTTCAAGGATTAGGTTCAACCAAGCTTCAAGGGGAACAAAGCATGCTAAGTATCAACCCAACTTGGCTTCAAGAACCAACACAACCTAGCTTCAAGGGTTGTAACATCTCAATTAGGCTTCAAGGATCAAATCCAACCTAACTTCAAGAGATTGTTACCATTAGGCATGCCACCAACAACAAAACTCTGAAAATGAATAACATAATAGACACACAATTCATTTATTATCTCATTATCAATTCCATTCTCCATTCTCATAATCAATTAGGCAAACATGCCTTATGTCTTTCAAATGATTCATCATAGCCAATCACAATGGCTTCATATCATTTCATATCTCAATTCATATTATACTTATAGCATCATTGGTATAGCATTTCAAAGTACATTATTTACATAACACATTACCACTCACAAGATTCATCATGCACATAATACATAACCTTGTTCATATAGTATCATATGCATTATCAAATGTAAGTTCAATCTCAATCATGTAAGAAGAGCAAGGAAAAATCACAGTGGCCAACACACTCAAGGGACACGGCCAAGCTTGTGGCCGTGTCTCTCAACCAAAAGCAACAGAAGCAAACATGGGCAAGGGACACGGCCGAGTCTTTTCCAAAAATCATCCAACACGGCCAAATTTCCATAGACTTGGCCGTGTCTCTCAAAAATCCTTTAGTTTGGCCGTGTCTCTTCCTTGGTTTGGTCGTGTCTCTCATGTATACAAACCCTAAATATGGCCAACTCTCTTTTGATTGAATAAAAACACATTATGCACAATACAACCTCATTCAAATGGATGTAATCAATGTTATTAACGCATATTCATCACAATATTCACATTAACACTATATCAACCATACAATCAATCACTTACCACATCAAACCCTAAACCAACATTAATCTAACCTTTTTAACTTACAATCCATTTCAACACTTATAAACACATCTCAAACACACCAATTCATAATATCAACAAATCACAACTCATCTCAAACACAACTTCAACAATAACAAAGGAAAACAAGAAAGTACTTACTTTAAATGAAGAAATTTCACAAATCTCCAACTTAATCCTTTGATTCTTCCTTCAATTTGATTCTAGCATTTAGAACACCTCTCTTGCTCTCTCTTTTCTTGGATAGCCGGCACACAAATGAGAAGAAAAGAAAATAAACACAAGTCAAACTTCTCTTCTTCTTTAAATCTCCACCAAGCAATTCTAACAAAGCAATTACCTAAATGCCCTCATCCATTTAACTTAACCTTTGTCACTTATATGCCCATTAAAGTAATTTCACATATCACACATAAATATCCTCTTCCATTGACCATCCCTTTTGACTAATGTATATGTTATATATATTAACATATATACAACATATACATTCCATTAACACAATCATTTCCTTTGCAAAAACATATATACATTATTTCAAATCAAACAACAATTGTATTAAAACTTCTAGGGCATACATTGGGATATTACAATTCTCCCCCTCTAAAAAGAAATTTCATCCTCGAAATTACCTGATATCAAGTCTGGAATAGTTGAGGATATTGATCTCGCATAGATTGCTCACTCTCCCAAGTTGCCTCTTCTCTTCCATGTTCCTTCCATAGAACCTTCACCAAAGGCACTTTCTTATTTCTTAATTCTTTCACATCAAATGCCAAGATACCAACTGGTTCTTCTTCAAATGTCAAGTCTGGACTCACTTCGATAGATTCAATAGACAAAACATGAGATGGATCCGACCTGTATCTCCTCAACATAGAAACATGAAATACATTATGGATCTTATCCAACTCAGGTGGCAAAGCAAGCCGATAAGCAACTGGTCCAACTCTTTCCAAAACTTCATACGGTCCAATGAAACGAGGACCCAATTTCCCTTTCCGACCAAACCTTAAGATCTTTTTCCAAGGAGACACCTTCAAAAATACCTTATCTCCAACATTAAATTCTATGTCTCTCCTCTTCAAATCTGAATAAGACTTCTGTCGGTCTGAAGCTATTTTCAACCTATCTTGAATCATTTTCACTTTCTCTTCAGTTTCTTTAACCAAATCAGGACCAATTAACTTACCTTCACCAAGTTCATTCCAACATAGAGGTGTCCTGCACCGTCTACCATACAATGCTTCGAATGGTGCCATACCAATGCTGGATTGGTGACTGTTATTGTAAGCAAATTCCACAAGTGGTAAGAATCCATCCCAACTTTCAGAAAAATCAATGACACAGCTTCTCAACATGTCCTCGATAATCTGTATCACCCTCTCGGACTGCCCATCTGTCTGCGGATGGAAAGCAGTGCTGAAATGCATTCGAGAACCCAATGCACCATGTAAACTCTTCCAAAACCTTGAAGTAAACCGGGGATCTCGATCAGACACTATAGAAATTGGGACACCATGCAACTTTACAATCTCATGGATATACAGCTCAGCTAACCTCTCCAAAGAGTAATCCATCCGAACCGGAAGAAAATGAGCTGCTTTAGTCAACTTGACAACAATCACCCAAATAGCATCATGCTTCCTTTTTGTCAATGGTAAACAAGATACAAAATCCATGGCTACTCTATCCCATTTCCATTCAGGTACTAATAACGGTTGAAGTAACCCTGTTGGAACTTGATGCTCAGCTTTTACCCTCTGACATGTGAGACATTTAGACACAAAATTTGCAATGTCTCTCGTCAAACCAGACCACCAGTAAAGCTGCTTCAAATCATGATACATCTTTGTACTGCCCGGATGCATAGCAAATACTGACTGATGTGCTTCTTCTAAAATGATCCTTCTCAAATTAGTATCATCAAGTACACACAATCTGTTCTTAAACCAAAGACTTCCATCACTTCTCACAATGAAATCCCGACTCTTTCCATTCTGACAATCTGAAACAATCTTCTGAATTTTATCATCAGCCAATTGAGCCTCTTTAATCTGATCCAACAATACTGGTTTCAATTGCAATTGTTCCAACAATGCACCATCATCACAAGATACAAAACTAGCATGTAACGCTCTCAACTCAACAAGCAACGAGAGCGAATAAGTAGTCAAACATGCTAAAGACTTCTGACTCAAGGCATCAACAACAACATTTGCCTTACTAGGATGATAATCAATCAAACAGTCGTAGTCTTTAATCAACTCCAACCATCTCCTCTGTCAAAGATTGAGCTCTCTTTGGACACCCAAATATTTCAAACTCTTATGATCAGTATAAATAAAACACAATGGCTGCTAACTCTAAATCATGGGTCGGATAATTGAGTTCATGCGGTTTCAACTGTCGAGGAGCATAAGCTATAACTTTACCGTCTTGCATCAGAACACAACCCAAACCATTATGTGAAGCATCACTGTAAATCACATATGGTTTATCTTCCACAGGTAAAGTAAGAACAGGCGCTTGAGTCAACATTTCTCTTAACTGATCGAAGCTAGCCTGACACTAATCTGTCCACACAAATCTAACTCCCTTTCGAAGCAATCTGGTAAGTGGAGTAGCTATCAAAGAAAATCCTTTCACAAACCGTCGGTAATAGCCTGCCAAACCCAGAAAACTTCTAACTTCAGTCACAAACTTTGGTGGACTCCAATTTAAATTAGCTTCAACTTTACTCGGATCAACTCTAATACCCTCTGCTAAAACTATATGACCAAGAAAAGTAACTTGGTCAAGCCAAAACTCACACTTCGACAGTTTAGCAAACAATTGCTTCTCTCTCAAAATCTGCAGCACAATCCGTAGATGCTTATCATGCTTCTCCTCATTACGCGAATACACCAGAATATCATCAATAAAGACCACTACAAACTGATCCAGATAGGGCCTAAACACCCTATTCATCAAATCCATAAAACTTGTAGGTGCATTCGTCAAACCAAAAGGCATAACTAGAAACTCATAATGCCCATACCTGGTCCAAAAGGCAGTCTTAGGAACATCTTCAACTCTGACCCTCAATTGATGGTACCCTGATCTCAAATCAATTTTGGAAAACACTGTTGCACCCTTCAATTGATCAAAGAGATCATCAATTCTAGGCAAAGGATATTTATTTTTAATAGTCACCTTGTTCAGTTGCCTATAATCGATACACAATCTCATAGTACCATCCTTCTTCTTCACAAATAAGACAGGAGCTCCCCACGGTGAAACACTAGGGCGAACAAACCCTTTATCCAACAACTCCTGCAACTGCACCTTCAGTTCTCTCAGTTCAGCAGGTGCCATTCTATAAGGAGTAATAGAGATAGGAGTGGTACCATGCAATAATTCAATACCAAACTCCACCTCTCTTTCAGGAGGTAACCCTGGCAACTCCTCTGGAAACACATCTGGAAACTCTGCAACGGTGGGTATACTATCAAGTTGAAAACCCTTTACTCTTGTATCTACAACATAAGCAAGGTAAGCATCACACCCTTTTCTAATCAATCTTCTAGCTGCAACAGCTGAAACAAACAAGGATGCTAGCTGTCCCTGCTCACTAGATACTAACACCTCTCTACCATCACTGGTTCTCAAGGTAACAACTTTCTTTTGGCAGTCAACCACAGCTCCATGTCTAGATAACCAGTCCATGCATAGGATCACATCATATTCCTTAAAAGGCATCTCAATCATATCTCCAAGAAACTCCTCACCTTGAACCACTACTGCACTATCTCGGTGCACTTTACTAACAATCACACTATGCCCTAAGGGATTTGTCACCAATACATCAAATCCTAGGGATTTAGCATGCACATTATACACAGGCAAAACAGATGCACTAATATATGAATGTGTGGAACCCGGATCAATCAAAGCAAGTACTGAAATACCAAATAAAGAAAAAGTACCAGCTATGACTGCCGAAGCATCTGGTTGCCTCTGGATCACATAAATCCTCTGAGAAGATCCAGCCTCCTCTGGTCTACTCTGCCTGGATGTAGAACCTTCTCTAGAACTGAACCCAGATTTGCCTCCTCTGCCGAAACCTCTGCCTCCTCGACCTCCCCTCACACTAGGTCGAGAAGCTGCAGTATCCACTGACATCTGATCCTGTCTCTCAGGACAATCTCTAACAAAATGATCGGGAGATCCACATCTGAAACATATCCCTGCTACACCAGTCTTCCAACAAGTACCACCATGCGGTCTACCACAATGAATGCATACGGGTAGAGTGGATCTCTGAGTCACTGGGGTCGGAGCACTCGCCACTGAAACTATAGGTCTAGATCTCTGCCTCTGAAACTGTACTGACCTACCAGCTGGCCTCTGACTCCTACTACCCCGAGGAACAAAACTTCCTTTACCTCTTTTCATAGATGAATACCCTGCCTCAAACTGGGGCCTTCTAACCCTGATTTCTTCCTCTGAAGCAGCTGCAATATTCTGGGCTCTCTCCACACTCCTAGTTGCTGCCACAAGCTGGGAAAAATCATGATATCTAGATCCAGCCACAAGACACATAATAGAGGGCCTCAATCCCTCCTCAAATCTCCTGCATCTATCAAT
The DNA here is from genome assembly GCA_947685225.1 of Garcia nutans. Classification (NCBI taxonomy): domain Eukaryota; kingdom Viridiplantae; phylum Streptophyta; class Magnoliopsida; order Malpighiales; family Euphorbiaceae; genus Garcia; species Garcia nutans. Next base: position 43,698,731 of record CANTUV010000031.1, read on the forward strand.
CTCATCGGATATAATACCCCCAGCATAATGGCTCAACCGGATAAACTCAACCTCATATTCTGTTACTGACCGGTTGTCTTGTTTCAAGCTTAGAAACTCCATTTTCTTCACATCTTTGTACTCCCTAGGAGTATACTTCAATTCAAACTCTCTTAGAAAATCAGCATAGGACAATGTTGGTGGATCATCCATAGCATGAGGCACTGTCTTCCACCAGTCATATGCGTCCTTTTGCAACAATGATCTTGCATAATCAAACTTTTCTTCTGAAGTGGCTTGCAACTGAACAAATATTCTCTGTACTTTGTCTAGCCACTATTCTGCTACAGCTGGATCAATGGTACCTAGAAAATCTTCTGCTCCATACTTCCTTAGCTTATCATACTGTCTCACTGATACCAAAGGCTGTGGGGGTGGTGGCGGTGGTTGCACTGGTGCTTGCCTCAACAAATCAATCACATGCCTAAACCAACCTGGCGGAACCTCCTCACCATCTGGTCTCCCCGACACAGAAGCAGGTACCTCTCCAGCACTATCCACTCTAGCTCCCTCTCTAATCTCATCAGGAGCTATACTCTCAGCACTACCCTCGACTGACTGACGTGAGTGAGAATCCATCACAACCTATATCTGCAAACACAGCAGAATACCTCTCATTAAAGATCAGAGACTGCCAATGCCAAACATGTATGTTATTCAAAAATCCACTTTTTAAAATCAAAACACTCTTTTTCTTACACTTGACCTAGGTTGAGAATCTCAAACCTAGGCTCTGATACCAAAACAATTGTAACACCCCTATATCCCGTATACGTACCAAGCATGCTTAAACGATCGTAATATACGTATACTGAATATAGTAAATGCCGCAACAAATATCTTTGTAAATAAATGAAATCAATCTCAAACATTTTAAAGAAATCCAAAAGACACCATATATAAAAATGTTTATCAATTCACAACGAAAGTTATTACAAATATGTTATAAATCAAAGTTTACAAAACATAGAATATATACATGATTTGCAGCTCTTCTCTGATCTTTAAGTCCCAAAATGAACTCTTCAATGTCTACTCTCACTCGGTCTCGAAGAACTCTCAGGTTCAACTCTGTCACCTGCGCGATCAAACACTATCGTGCTAAGCCATCGGCTTAGTAGTACAAAATATACCAACACTATTCTTTAAGGCAATGCAATGTTACACATCTAAATTATAAAGTTAACATCGTAAGTGAAAAACTAACATCACACCTTTATATTTCATAAACCACACACATAGAAGCACATCATATTACCACATCATACTATGTTCAATGTCATAACAATATTCATATTACATCTTCATAGTTCCATTGATTTTACCATTCAAGAATCACATTATATACAAAGACAAGCATGGGCCCAAAACACTCTAATATGCCATTCAATTTTCAGAGTTAATGCTTTGGTTTTGTTATCACATTTATCATTATCATATACCCAACTAGGCTTCAAGGATTAGGTTCAACCAAGCTTCAAGGGGAACAAAGCATGCTAAGTATCAACCCAACTTGGCTTCAAGAACCAACCCAACCTAGCTTCAAGGGTTGTAACATCTCAATTAGGCTTCAAGGATCAAATCCAACTTAACTTCAAGAGATTGTTACCATTAGGCATGCCACCAACAACAAAACTCTGAAAATGAATAACATATTAGACACACAATTCATTTATTATCTCATTATCAATTCCATTCTCCATTCTCATAATCAATTAGGCAAACATGCCTTATGTCTTTCAAATGATTCATCATAGCCAATCACAATGGCTTCATATCATTTCATATCTCAATTCATATTATACTTATAGCATCATTGGTATAACATTTCAAAGTACATTATTTACATAACACATTACCACTCACAAGATTCATCATGCACATAATACATAACCTTGTTCATATAGTATCATATGCATTATCAAATGTAAGTTCAATCTCAATCATGTGAGAAGAGCAAGGAAAAATCACAGTGGCCAACACACTCAAGGGACACGGCCAAGCTTGTGGCCGTGTCTCTCAACCAAAAGCAACAGAAGCAAACATGGGCAAGGGACACGACCGTGTCTTTTCCAAAAATCATCCAACACGGCCAAATTTCCATAGACTTGGCCGTGTCTCTCAAAAATCCTTTAGTTTGGCCGTGTCTCTTCCTTGGTTTGGCCGTGTCTCTCATGTATACAAACCCTAAATATGGCCAACTCTTTTGATTGAATAAAAACACATTATGCACAATACAACCTCATTCAAATGGATGTAATCAATGTTATTAACACATATTCATCACAATATTCACATTAACACTATATCAACCATACAATCAATCACTTACCACATCAAACCCTAAACCAACATCAATCTAACCTTTTTAACTTACAATCCATTTCAACACTTATAAACACATCTCAAACACACCAATTCATAATATCAACAAATCACAACTCATCTCAAACACAACTTCAACAATAACAAAGGAAAACAAGAAAGTACTTACTTTAAATGAAGAAATTTCACAAATCTCCAACTTAATCCTTTGATTCTTCCTTCAATTTGATTCTAGCATTTAGAACACCTCTCTTGCTCTCTCTTTTCTTGGATAGCCGGCACACAAATGAGAAGAAAAGAAAAGAAACACAAGTCAAACTTCTCTTCTTCTTTAAATCTCCACCAAGCAATTCTAACAAAGCAATTACCTAAATGCCCTCATCCATTTAACTTAACCTTTGTCACTTATATGCCCGTTAAAGTAATTTCACATATCACACATAAATATCCTCTTCCATTGACCATCCATTTTGACTAATGTATATGTTATATATATTAACATATATACAACATATACATTCCATTAACACAATCATTTCCTTTGCAAAAACATATATACATTAATTCAAATCAAACAACAATTGTATTAAAACTTCTAGGGCATACATTGGGATATTACAGGATTTGCTACAACCATTGGCAGCTCGGCCTCTACATAAGCCTCTACCACCAAATTTTGAAGTCAAGGTCTTTTGTCAATTCCATCAAATGCAAGGGCATGAGACAGATAAATGTGTTCACTTAAGGAACAAAATCTATGATTTGATTGACAGTAGAAAGCTGCCTAAGCCTGATAAGCCCAATACTAAGAATAAGCCTCTGCCTAAAATTGGAAGGGCGCCACCACTTGCAACCCTCATGAAGTGTTTTATATTGTCATCTCATCATGATATGGATAGAGAAGTTGCTAAAGATGATGTACTGCTAAACAAGTTTAGATTAACTATGGATGATGAAGCCATGATCCTTAATGATGGAAAAAATCCTTGCCCTTGATATGTCTAAATGAATGGAGTATCTTTGACTCCAACTCAATAAACTTTCCTTAGCTTGAATGTTGCTTTTCAATTTTACTTTATTTAATTGGAACTATTATGTTTTTCAAATTTAAAGTTGGTTGAATAAATTACTTTCATCAAAATTTTTGTTTTGGTGCTCAACCAATGAGGAATTTAGCTTGATAATTCATGAATTAATATATTTATGCATCATGACTCAAATGACTTTACTAGGTGAGGGAATTGCTCTATAGCATTGAGTTGTGATGCTTTCTCTCCCGAAGTGACAGGAAGATCATCTTCTTTTTCTTTCTCTTGTACTTCAGCCCCTTTCTCTGCCACTTCATCTCCTTTCTCTTCCACATTACCCTTGATCTCTTTTCCACTCATTAGTGTAATTACCTTAAGCTGCTCTTTAGGATTTGCCTCAGTGTTGCTAGGCAAACTTCCTTATGGTCTCTCACTGAGCAACTTGGTAATTTACCCCACCTGATTCTCCAAATTATGAATAGAGGCTTGCTGATTTCTTAGGGTGGTTTCAGTTGATTAGAACCTGGTTTCAAAACATGCTATAAATTTCTCCATCATGTCCTCCAAATTACTCTTTCTTGGAGGGGCAACTTGTTGATGTTGGGGTTGCTAGAATCCAGGGGGAGGTCATGGGTTATTCTAATTATTCAATGAGAAATTAGGATGATTTCTCCACCCCCGGATTGTACGTGTTGCTGTAGGGGTTATTCTGCTGTTGCCTTGGCATGTTTCTAACATAATCTACTTGTTCTTACCTAGCAAACATGTTGCCACTTTGGAAATCTTGACTTTGATGTCCACCCCCACACCATTCACAGAACAACACCTGCATCACTTTCCCTGAAGAAGATGCCAAAGAATCAAATTTTTTATTCAATGCTTCCATTTGGGCTGTCAAAGCCACCACAACATCTAATTGGTGTGAACCTATGACTTTCAGCTTTCCTTGCTCCCTTGGGGCTTGCCACTGATAATTGGTGATAGCCATGTCGTCAATCAAATTCCTGGCCTGTTCAGGTGTCTTGTTGTTTATGGTACCCCTAGCTGCTACATTAATGGATTGCTTACTTCCATAATTCAATCCATTGTAAAATGTTTGGATCTGAAGCCATAGTGGAAGTCCATGATGAGGAAACCTTCTCAATAAATCTTTAAATCTTTCCCAGGCATCATAAAGGGTCTCACCATCCTGCTATAGAAAGGATGAGATATCATTCCTCAACTTAGCAGTTTTGGACGGCGAAAAGTATTTTTCTAGGAATTTTTCTGCCAACTGACCCCATGTGGTAAAAGTTCCTGGAGGAAAAGATTTCAGCCACTTCTTTGGTCTATCTCTAAGGGAGAATGGGAACAACCTCAGCCTAATTGCATCATCTGAGACATTGTTTATCTTGAATGTGTTACATATCTCCAGAAAATTCTCAATATGTGCATTAGGATCTTCATTAGGAAACACATCAAACTGACAAGTCTGCTGCACCATCTCAATTACATTTGCCTTTATTTCAAAGTTGTTCACAGCAACTGTCGGCCTCTGGATACTAGAATCAGCTCCATTAAGAGTAGGCCTAGCAAACTCTTGCATTGTCCTTGGTTCATTTTCTGCCATTTCTTCCTGTAAGATGAGATCTTCAAAGTTCGGTTCCGTTTCTTCCAAAACTATTTCCTCTTCTTCCTTTCACCTTCTCCTCAATGTTCTCTCTAACTCTTGATCTAATTAAAAAAGTTGGGAAGAGCTAGCTCGGGTCATAAAGAGGAAGAAGTACCTAGAATGACAGTCGAAGTGCAAGAACTTATGTTAAAACAAAATAAAATAAAAAACTAAATCAACAGTCTTAATTATATTACTAATATTGAAAACAATTGTCCCCGGCAGCGGCGCCAAAAACTTGATGGCAAGAACCTATGTTATTGCAATACCACAAGTGCACGAGTCGCTCAAGTCATAAAGTAGTGAATGAGTTATCGTTCCACTGGGAACAAGACCAAGTACTAGTGCAAATTTTAACTGTTGTTTAGCAAATCAATAGTTTTTGTGAAGTTTTGTAATTAAAGATAATTAACTTAATAATTGAAAATAGAGAGAGATTGAGTGTTGAATGAATTGATTGATGATAAGAATACTATCCATATATTGAATCCCCCTAGCCACAATTATATTTATGAAAAATCAATTCAATTAAACCAAATAATCGAGTTGAATTGGTATTCCTCTAAATTAGACTAAAACCTTTCTCAAGTGAATTAATACATAATCCCTAAGTAGAATGCTAGAATCTCTTCTCAAACATAATTAAGTAGATCTTGCATTAAGAATAAGGAATTATAAACCAAAGGATCTTGTAAGTCTATCTCTAGTACTCCAATCAATCCTCAACCCTTATGAGTATTCAATTCATATCAAGCTTTCTCAAGTCAATAATATGAAAATTGCAACCAATCAATAAGTGTAACACCCCCACATTCAGTACACACACACTACAACACCACAATGTAGCATATGTGCACCGAACATAGGAGTGCTACGGCTTTTCATCAACATTCAAAATATTTTTATATAATACCATCATCTTTCTCAATATACATTATAGATATATAAATACATTTAAGTAGTACACAGCGGAAGATATAAAAAATATTTACACATATGAAAACATTTGAGTACATATTTATCATTACATATATATTTACAATATAAACAAAATCTTTACAAAATATAAAAGAGTTATACATGATTGGCAAATCTCCTCTGATCTTTAAGTTCCCAAAATCAACTCTTCAATGTCTACTCTCACTCGGTCTAGAAGAGCTCTCGGGTTCAACTCTATTACCTGCGCGATTAAACACTATCGCGCTAAGCCAAGGGCTTAGTAAGACAATTCATGCTAATGTTATGCTTTAGTGCAATGCAATGTTTCATATATGTATTAACAAATCAACATCAATGATACACACTCAATCAATAAAGATCATAATCAACAAACAATATTCCGTGAATAGTCCGTTTTATCATTTAAGTAATATTAACATTTCATTACATTAGAACATCATTTATGATATACATAAAACCTAGACACCTATGGGCCCATCAAGTACTTAATACGATATTCAGAATTCAGAGTTACTGCTTTGGTTCATAAACACCATTATCAAGCCCGTAGGCAACATATACATATATATTTATCTCTATCCATGGATAGCGTAACAGACCCGGTCTCTTGGATCATCAACTCATCTAACTCGAGGATATCCTCAACCCGGCAAGACTGTTACAAATCAAATATCTCATAATATCAATTATCATAGTGTAACAGACCCAGTCTCTTGGACCTCAATTCAACTCAATTTGAAGAGATCCTCAACCCGGCAAGACTGTTACCTTTCATTAAATAGGCATGCCTCCAAAAACCAGAACTCTGAAATTGAATATCATATTAAGCATACAATTATTTCATTATTCTCTTTATCAAATTCTTTCTCAATCTTTCTCATCAATTAGGCAAACATGCCATACATCATTCAATTATATCATCATAGCCAATCACAATGGCTTTACATCACATTTCATATTTTGCATATAGCATCTCAACATACATTATCCATTACACACATTATCATTTACAAGATTCACATTACATATAACATACCATTGTTCAATCTCAACAATGCAATTAGGGCAAAGAACAATCTACATCATTCATATTTTTAAGATCTTCCACATCCATTTGATTAGGGCATTCTTTGTTTGAAGTATGTTTAAAGTGTTTATGTTTAGGTTTAGGGACTAACCCACCTTTGAAGAACCAAAACAATACAATTAGAACAAAGAAATAAAACCCTAACCAACACATTTGAGGGACACGGGCAGCACCCTTGAGGGACACGGCCAAGCTTGTGGCCGTGTCACTCAAACCAATTGGACAGTAAGCAACACGGGCAAGGGACACGGCCAAGCTTGTGACCGTGTCTCCCAAAACCAAAATCCAATAGTGAACACGGCTAAGGGACACGGCCGTGTCTCTCAAAAACTCAACCAACACGCCCAAATTTCCTTGGCTTGGCCGTGTCTCTCCTTTCCTTTGGCCGTGTCACTCATCACCAAAACCCTAAATGTAACCAACCCTCTTCCAAATGCATTTTAACATATAATTCCCAACACAAACTCACTCAAATGGATATAACTCATGTCATAACACATATTCATCACAATAACCACTTAAACAACACATTTGAACACAAACCATCTCAAAACCCTAACTCAAACTTTACTCTTGATTTTCCACTATCAATCTTCACTTATTTTTCCATAATCACAACCAAACCAACACCAATTCCAATTTTTAACTTTAAATCAATTCTAACACTTGCAAACACATATCAAATATACCAAATCATTACATCAACAAATCACACTTCACTTTAAACATAACTTCAAAATTAACAAAGGAAAACAAGAGATTTCTTACCTTAGATGAAGAAATTTCACAAATCTCTAACCAAACTCTTTGATTGCCTCTTCAATTGAACTCTAGCATCAAGAACACTTCTCTTCCTCTTTCTCTCCTTCAATCACCGGCACCCAAAATGAAAAGAAAACAAAATAGTCACAAGTCAAACACTTTTCCATCTTTTAATCTCCACCAAGAGATTTCTAAAGGTAAATTACCTCAATGCCCTTAACCATTTGTTCTAACTCTCTTTTAACTTATAAGCCCATTTAAGTAATTACACACTCAACACAAAAATATCTCTTTTCCTTTGACTCTTCCTTTGACCCATTTATATGTTATATATATCATCATATACACAACATATACCATTTTCTCTAAACCCTATTTCCTTTCCCAAAACACATATACACAAGCATTCTCTTCTCAATTTCTTTTCTTATCACATAATATACATTCAATCCAATATATAACAACAACAACAACAACAACAACAACACTATCACCAAGACTTCTAGGGCATACATGAGGATATTACAATAAGCATGCTATTATCAATTGGAAATAAATTATTAAGCATCATAAGAATAAAACAACTCAATCAAATGATTTAATTAAATAAAATTATTCAATCCATACAATAATGCTAGGGTTCATCAATATCTAGATAGAGAATGAGTTAGTTCATGATCAAAACCATAAAAGCAGAAAAAGAGAAATATGAAAAAGAATCCAAACAATCCATTACGATTAATTCGTATTTCTTCACTTGAATCCTTGAAACTTGGTTTAGATCTTGTTTAGAATATGTCTTCACCTTCAATCTCAGCTCTAGAGCTCTCCTTGGTGCTTTAGAAGTCGGCTCTAGGTTTTAAAATATGAAATTTGGCTCCCTAATTCGTGCTTCAACTTAGCTTTTATAGTGCAGATATTTTCGCCTGACAAGCCCATTGACACGCCCATGTCATTGGGCGTGTCATTGCCACTGGGATTTTGAATATAAGGCACATCCAGTGACACACCCATGTCACTGGGCATGTCACAGTTATTGTGAATCATTGCAATAGGCATGCTCGGTGACACGTCCATGTCACTGGGCATGTCAATGCTTCTATATGCAGTATCAAGGGCACATCCATTGACACGCCTATCTCCATGGGGGTGTCACTTGAAGAGTTTTGCTCTTTTCTTCTACTTTCATCCGTAATTCCTCCGAAATGACCATAAGCCTCAAAATACAGAGAATTCTTGAAATTAACCCTAAAAAGCACTTGAACAAACAAATTAAACTCAATTGGATGATAATCATATTAAGAAATAGTGGCAAAATATCATCAATTTTGCACTTATCACATATAAGTGTAAGTAGGAATGAGATGTTCAGCTATGTCTCAATCTATTCCAGGCATATCCTCAAAAGACCAAGCAAATACTTCTTCATATTTTTTAAATATTTTTCAAATCTCTCTCTCTCATTAAGAGTAAGGTTGGATGCTATGCTAATGTTTTTAGGATTTTTGGTTGTTCCCCAATTTAATAATTGTGTATCAACAGAGTGAATATTAAAGATGCTCATGTAACCACTATTTGAATGTATGCAACTATCTGGAGAAACATCACACAAGTAAGCAAAATCAGACTTTATTGCATTCATTTTGGAAAATAAAACATCATCATCCTCATACAAAGCATAAAAATTAAAATTAAAATCAAAATCGTTGTTCTCAAAATCATAAAGCAAAAAATCTACAAAGTTCTCTTCAACCAGGGCAGTAATCTCCTATGGAGTTATCTTGGCTTTCGAAACAACTTCCTTCTTCCTTTCTGGATTAGGCTCCTTGTCGGCTGGCAGGGTGAGCTCTTTCTTCACTTGTTCCACTAACTCGACAACATCAGCAAAAATTTCAAAACTCAAGATCAACTTTCCCATGAGCATGATTAGCTCGGGCTTTTATTGGAGTGGTCCTATGTATGGAGCTTTGATAAAGATCTTTTCGAGTGGTGGGAAGCTCATCTTCTCATTCTTCTTTAGCTGGACATCTTTGTTGTCCTTTCCATACCCAACCCTTTCTCAAAAGTTTGAGTCTTAAAATCTGGAAGCTTTATCACACCGACCTTGCCCTTTCCAAGACCAACACTAGGAAGGTAGCTCATGTTCTTCATCATGTTCAAGACCTTAGAGTCCACTACTTCATTATTAGAAATTATAGCTACTTGGAAACCTTTGAGTGGCCTCTCAATCATTAGAGCATTAACAACCTCATTATCTTTAGCCTCGATGGCCACTGTCTCATCTCTGTTAGGGAACTTGATCTTTTGATGAAGGGTGGAAGGAACTCTACCGAGAGGATGGAACCATGGTCATCCCAAAAGTTGAGCAAAGGTAACAGGTAGATCCAAAACAACAAATTCAACAATAGATTCAATTGGACCAACCTTCACAACAAATTTGAAAGTTCCTTCAGCATGCCTCATAGTGTTGTCATAAGCCCGAATGGTTACCTCAGTTGGGCTTAGATCCCTCGTTGACATAGCTAGCTTTGGCAATATTTTTAGTGGACAAACATTTATGGCAGGCCCATCATCAACTATTACACATGGAGTCCTTCTTCCTTTGATTTCCACTTTGATAAAGAGAGGGCAGATGTGATCTCTTACCTCTTCCGGTAAATCCACATCTGAGAAAGATACCATTCCCATATTAACTTCGCTCTTCTTTTCAACTTCTTCACACTTCATTACTCCTTCAACTTATATGAAGTTAATCAGGTCCTCCGCTGTTGTGGAGGTGGAAATTGGCATGCTAGCCAAGGCCTTGGCCATAGTTTCTCGGTGCTTTTTAGAAGTAGCCAATAAGTCCTAAATGCTAACACTTGCTTGGGTTCTCTTCAATTGCTTAAGCACAATATCATCTTCCTCTTCTTTGTTCCCTACTTCGTCTTCCTTTCCTTTATTAACTTCTACCTCCTTAGGTGGTGGCCTTGCATAAGGCTTACCAGATCTTGTGTTCATTACTTCATCTTCTTCAGGTTGGGACAAGGTCCATTCCTCCTTCTTGGGTACAAGATCATCATCACTATCGCTTGAATCCCAAAACTCATTCACAACACAAATTGCTACTTCTTTACCCACCATAGTTTGTTCAACTTTGCTAAATACCACTTCGTTTTTTATTGCTTCTTTATCCACATCTTGGAAAGTTTCATGGAAACCTCCTCTAATCATGAAGGTCATCGGTGGTGGTACTCTATTAAACATTGGCAATGGATTGTCTTTGGTGTTTGGCTTGTTGGGCTTGGGCAACTTCCCACTATCAATTAGATTTTGGATCTCATGCCTCAACCTCACACATCTATCCATGTCGTGCCCTTGCATTTGATGAAATTGACAAAATGTCTTAGTGTCAAAATTAGGTGGGAGAGGGTTAGGCAAAGGACGAGGATTTAAGGGTTGTAACAATCCCTTCTTTTGTAGCTTATTGAGGACCCAAGACAGTGGCTTTCCTAATTTTGAAAACTACCTTCTTCCTCCTTGGCCAGTAGCATTAACACTAACTGCCTTTTGCATGCTTTGGTTATCAGACTGGTAGTTTCCTTTCTCGTTCCTTCTTGTTGAAAAGCGATTCTTCTCTCTTTCACACTCTTCAATTTGTAGACCAGCTTGTAAAAGGTCTTTAAAATCCCAAATGAGTGTATGAGACATCCTTTCATGAAGGCTAGGTAACACTCCTCTCACAATCATTCTAATTTGATCGGATTCATCAGGCCTTCTCTTGAGAAAAGCAGCCTTATTCCTCCATCTTTTCACAAAGTCCACAAAATTATTGTTTGGCCTTTGTCTAATGGACTAAACTTCCATTAAGGTAACTTCCATCTTGACATTGTATTCATATTGTTGGATGAAGGCCTTGTATAGCAGATCCCAACTCTTTTGTGTGCCATCATCTAAGGTATTGAACCAATTTTGGATAACAGGGTCCAATGAGAGCATGAAGTACCTTAGAGTTTGAGCCTTAGTAGCTCGGGCAGACTGCATAGTAGTGATATACTGCTTCACATGGAGGTGAGGATTTCGGTTCCTTCAAACTTTAGTGATATATTGCTTAACATGGAGGTGAGGATTTTCGGTTCCATCAAACTTTGTAAAGGATGGCATCTTGAACTTGTATGGAACTTCATCGTCTACCTCAAATAATTTGCCAACTTCGGACATTTCTTCAATTTTCAGCTTCTTCTCCAATTTCTTTTCCAAATCCTTAATCATCTTTTCAACATCAAAATTTTTAGTTTCCTCCATAATTGGTCTTTCAACAATCTTTGGTTCTTTCTTCTTGTCTTGAGGATCTTGGAAGTATTGAGTCCAATCATCATCATCATCAATGATCACCTTATCATCATCAAAAACCACTTCACCAACTTGAGCCTTCCCCTTGTCCTTTGGCTTCTTGGTACTAGCAGATGCTTTGGCATTATTTCCTAAAATTGCAGCCAATTGGTTCTTCATGGCCTCATCCAGGGCCTCTTTTATTTCTTCCATCTTGGCATTGAGGGCGTCATTCACCATTCTTTGAATTTGCTCGGGCTCCATTGCTTTTGGTGAAAAAAAGATTGAGTCGTTGCTAGATTCTTCATCTCTGGCACAGGTCGGATTGTCGTAAGCTTTTAAACTATTGTAATCCAGGGCTGTGAGCCAGAAAGGATTAATGATATGAGATGCAAATGTATGTATGTATGCACAAACAATAAACAAACAAGGATAAACAGGACATTCCTTCCAACCTTATAACATCCATACACGAATGGTGAGTCTCTTTTCCTAGGTATATAGTTAACAAAATGCCAACATGGGGTATCTTATTTTTGAATAGTTCCCTCAAACGTTTCAACCAATAGTTATATTTTCAAAAATGGAAATCAGTTCATGATAATTCCCATTAATTAGGCTTTAATCCATCTAATCAACTAAAGCAGCTTTTATGCTATATTGGATTAAAACTAAATTAAGAGGTTTATTATAAATAGATTTCTCACTTGAAAAAGTAACTAATGATTCATCCCAAACACAAGCCCATGATTAATTATTCTTAGTATAAACTAGGCTCACAATTGATTTTTTGTATTCCATAATTGACCTAAATATTCATAAACTCTTTCAAAAGGTTATGAAAATAGTTTTGTTTCGAAGCCCATTGTAAAATGATTTTAGAAAAAATAGATTTTGGGCTTTGTGTTGGAGCCTTGAAAAAAGATTTTTTTATTTTTTTTTAGAAAAGTTTTATATCCAAAGACCACCTTGAACATTTTTGAAAATAGCTTTGGTCTTTTGGATTTAGATAAAAATTTATTTTGAGATTACAAATGTACTTTGGTCATATTAGAAAAAGAACAAACCAAATAAGCCATGATTTAAGCTAAGATAAATTAACCATAGTCAAACAATAAGCAGTTGGGGTAAAAACCTAAAGAAAGTAACTAGACCAATTACATGAGCTTTAGTCTTTAGGTTAAAAGGCTTAGGTTCCCATAGCAAGTATATACCAAAAGGTACCAGACTATGAGTGGTTATGCCATGCTCGATCTCCATAGCTTGAGTGAAAGTATGGTATCCCTTACATAATACAACATGGGTAACACGGGCTTCCTAACTCACGCACACGATGCAATCTAACATGATGCAATGGATAATATCATGATAAGAAAGAATAGAAAAATAAAAAGACCAACGGAATCAACTTCTCTTATCCCCAGTGGAGTCGCCACTGTGAGCAGGGATTTTCGCCCCTACTCCCGGTGGAATGGTTCTTGTGACTTCGACACTGTTTAGGCTCAGGGCCTTAGAGAACACGGGCCTAAGGTCGGAGAAAATGGAGTCGCCACCCGGATAGGCCGGGAAAAAGAAAGGGGTGGATGACTCAATTCCTAAGGAATCCCTAACCCTCTAATAGGTTTGAAAAGTTTGTTAAGTGTAGGGAAAGTGAGAAATGGCCCAGCATCCCCACAACGCCCGGTTCATTGGAACCGGCCTCCTTTGCAGCTCTTAATATTATAAAATTCTTAAGTATAATAATATTATCCATATTACATCTGGGTGAAGAGAAGTTTGAAGATATTCTGCTTTATGATTTTGAGAAGAACGATTTTGATTTTGATTTTAATTTGTCTGCTTTGTATGAGGATGATGATGTTTTCTTTTCCAAAATGAATGCAATAAAGTCTGATTTTGCTTACAAAATGAATAAATATTCGATATAAATCAATGTGAGCACGGATTTTTGCCCTCACTCTCGGTGGAATGGTTTTTGCGACTTCGGCACTGTTTAGGCTCGGGGCCTTAGAGAACACGGGCCTCAGCCTGGAGAAAATAGAGTCGCCACCCGGATAGGCCAGGAAAAAGAAAGGGGTGGATGACTCAATTCCTAAGTAATCCCCAACCACATAATGGGTTCAAAAAGTGGGGTACGTGTGGGGAAGGTGAGAAATGGCCTAGCACACCCATAACGCCCGGTTTATTAGAACCAGCCTCCTTTGAAGTTCTTAATATTTTAAAATTCTTAAGTATAACAATATTATCCATATTACATGCAACAATTAAAATAAAGCATCATTATATTAAAATTAAAGCAATGTGCAAACAAAACAAATAAATGGATATCCATCCAAGGATGGAAACATGTCCTTACATCGCCCATGTCTAAAACTAAATGGGACACCCACCAAAAGGTGGAAACGTGTCCTTTACATTGGTCCAAAAACTTTAAAATAATTTAAATTACATAATATTTAACTAACGAGATACCCACAAAGTGGAAACATACCTCTTACAATTTTAGAACTAAGGTAAATAAAAGAATATTCGATTATCTAATTATAAATAAAAACAAACCATTCATAAAATAAAATAAACCAATCATCATTATTCAAAGATCTTTGTAAGTAAAATCAGACTTTATTGCATTCATTTTGTAAAAGAAAACATCATCATCCTCAAACAAAGCAGACAAATTAAAATCAAAATAAAAATCTTGTTCTCAAAATCATAAAGCAGAATATCTTCAAACTTCTCTTCAACCAGGGCAGCAATCTCCTCTGGAGTTTTCTTGGCCCACTCCCGGTAGAATGGTTCTTGTGACTTTGGCACTATTTAGGCTCAAGCCCTGAGAGATCACGGGTCTAAATCTGGAGAGAATGGAGTCGTCACCCAACAGGCCGGGAAAAAGAAAGGGGTAGATGACTCGATTCCTAAGGAATCCCTAGCCCCCTAATGGGTTCAAAAAGTTGGGTACATGTGGGGAAGGTGAGAAATGGCCCAACACCCACACAACACCCAGTTCATCGGAACCAGCCTCCTTTGCAGGTCTTAATATTATAAAATTCTTAAGTATAACAATATTATCCATATTAATTGCAACAATTAAAATAAAGCATCATTATATTAAAATCAAAGTAATATCCAAACAAAACAAATAAATGGACACCCATCCGAGGATGGAAACATGTCCTTACATCTCCCATGTCTAAAACTAAATGGGACACCCACCGAAAGGTGGAAACATGTCCTTTACATTGATCCAAAAACTTTAAAATAATTTAAATTACATAATATTTAACTAACGAGGTATCCACAAAGTGAAAACATACCTCTTACAATTTTAGAACTAAGGCAAATAAAATAATATTCGATTATCTAATTATAAATAAAAGCAAACCATTAATAAAATAAAATAAACCATTCATCATTAACATATAACAAATCACATAATCAAATAAAAAAAATTAGAATTCAATCCATTAAATAAACAAAGTTAAGGTTTAAGATTTAGGATTTAAGAAATTAGGGTTCTGGGATTTAAAGTTTTAGAGTTTTTGGTTTTATTTATGGCATTAGGCTACTGGGGGTACTAGATGTTATTTTTATAATTTCTAAATTTTAGTTTTGAAGAATTAAGGTTTTGGCATTTAGAATTAGTGTTTTAATGAATTAGAGTTCGGGAAAAGGATTTAGGGTTTTTGTCAAAACATGATAATTATAAAACTCTAAGACTATTTTAACATGGATTTTTGGTAAATACTTACATGTAATATAACTATTGGATGTTTAAAACATTATTTTAATAATCTAATACTATAGTGATTTAATGGAATGGGCTACTGTGATGATAATAAATAATAATTGATTAAGGTTTTAACTAAATAAGTTAGGGTTTAATTTAAATTAGAATTAGGGTTTCTAAGAAAACTATCACTATCATATTCAATTTTGAAAGAGGAGGCTACTGTGAAGATTTTGGAAAATTGATTTGATTAGGGTTTTTAAGAAAACAGATTATTATAGCTTTTAGAAAAGTGTAATTAGGGTTTGTGATTTCAAAAATATGTGTTATGGGCATTAAGGCATTAGGGTTTTGGAAAAACTCTTTCTAGGGGTTTTAAATAAAGTTTGGATAATAAGCATAACCATTGATCAAGTAACAAAAATATGCATGTTGGAACAATTTATCAAAATGTATAATGAAGTTACTGTGAATATAAGCAACGAAATAAAGATTCAAACCTCCGTTTTGGTTCCACCACAATATTTGAATTCTGGTTGAATAATAATAAAGACAGTGTAGGCTGCCTTTGATGGATTGGTGTTGCTTCCTCACTACCTCTTGCTTCTTCAAGGTTTTCTTTTGGCCGAAAGAATTCAAGAGTCCCAAGTCTGGTTAAAAATTTCAGCTCAAGAATTTCCTCTATTTTTTAAAAGATTAAAAAGTCCCTTTCTATGTGTTTTAATGTGGTATTTATAGAAAAAAAAATCAAAACCTAATTCTATTTTTCTAAGGAAATAAAAATCATTTAGGAAAAGAAATAAAAACTAAATAGAATTGGGTTTCGAAAAAACTGCGCTCGAAAAAATCGCGCTGGCAAAAATTGCACTGGCAATAATTTTTGAGGTCTACGGGCGAGCCAGCTATGCGAATCTGCAAGAATTGCGTGCGAGCTGAGAACAGGCCAGCCAATTCCTGCGGTGAACCTGCGGTGAATTGGCCCATGCCAATTCATCTTCTGCGACGAAATTTTTTCGTCTCCGATTTTTATTTATTTATTTTTATCTTTTTTTTACTATTACCCTTTTTATTTTTACTAAAAATAAATATTATAAGTAATGAATATTAAAATAAATATTATTTAATTAAAATATCACAAAAATTATTTTGGACTATTTTGAAAAATATTGGACTGGACTGGGTCAAAAATTAAGGGTCTACACTTAGCCTTTCCTTTGTCCTTTGGCTTTATGGTACTATTTATAAGATGCTTTAGCAATATTATCTTCCAATAGTACATTTAGCTAACTTGTTATGGCCTTAGCCATATGTCCCCTTCAATTCTTCCATCTTTGAGGCTAGAGCCTCATTCATCAGGTTCTGAATATGCTAATGATCCATTGCTTTTGGTGCAAAGTTAACTGAACCTTCATTGAATTCTAAGTCACTATAGTAGGTTGGGTTGTCATAAGCCCTTGAACTATTAAACTCTAGGTCTATAAACAAGAAAGAATCAATGCAATGTAATGTAATGTATGTATGCATGCGTAGCAAACAAACAAACAAAGGCTTTGAATTGCATAAGTGTTAATTTGGTTTGATTTAATATTGATTGTAGATATTTAAATTTGCTTGGGTACATGCAAAGTATTAAGTGTGGGGTAGTTGTTATGATCAATTATGTGTGTTTAAGGGTAATTTTATTAGGTTTCTAGTGAATTTTCCCTAAAATGTGTGTTTAAGTTTGCTTGGCATTTTATGATGTTGGTTGAAGCATGAACATGTGCAAATGGAGCTTTAATTCTCTTGTTGAAGCCAATTTGGAGGAAACGGCATTGAACATGGCGAAGTTGTGGCCACTAACCTGGTCGTGTCCCTCGTGAGAAAAGAAGGAAAATTTGGTGGACTATGACACACCCACATATCTTGGCTGTGTCACATGACATGGCCAAGACAAATGGGAAGTTGGATGTGTCTTTCACAAGATAAGAAGTGAATGAAAGGCAGAACTGAACATGAGGAACCATCTTGGCCATGTCACTAGCCATGTCACATGACATGGCAAGTAATAAACATGAGCTTGGTCGTGTCTTTTGATAAGGAAAAAAATGTGATCAAATAGGCAGAAGCAAACACATGAAGAAGACACAGTCGTGTCATAGGCCGTGACACACCACACACCCATTGACTTGGCCATGTTCCACCTCAAGAGAAAGAGAACTAAGAACATGCAGAAGAAGACACAGCCATAAGATATAGCCATGTCGTTGGCCGTATCACTACATATAACAAGTATGTTTGATAAGCAGTGTTGGACACAAGCACGTGACTTGGCCGTGTCCAAGGAAAAATTGAGAAATGTGGCTAAGACCAAACTTACTTGGTCGCGTCTGAAATAGATTCCTTGTTTGTTTTTATATGATTTGAGGGAGAAGATAGGAGACAACAAGGGATGTTTCTTTAAAAAAAATAAAAGAAGTGATAAGGTGAGCTATTTTTGGATGGAAAGAGAAGTTTAAGAATGAAATAGAGGGAATAAATGGAAGTGGGAGTGTGGAAGTAAGATGGAAAAGAAAATTTTCTTTTTCTTAAAAACTTAAAAATAA
The DNA here is from genome assembly GCA_947685225.1 of Garcia nutans. Lineage (NCBI taxonomy): Eukaryota > Viridiplantae > Streptophyta > Magnoliopsida > Malpighiales > Euphorbiaceae > Garcia > Garcia nutans. The sequence goes on from CANTUV010000031.1 coordinate 43,717,206, forward strand.
TTGGAATGGGGATATGGCTGCACATGTGAAGGAACCGATTTCTTTTTCTAAATCCCTTCTTCTTCTTGTTGACAAGGAGACAATCTCTTCATCACCATCTCTAAATTCTTTCATCTTCTTTTTCTTACATACATAAATTTTTTTAATATTTTTGGATTGTGCTTGGGTAGTTCCTAAACAAGCTCTTACGAGGACTTTGGAGTTCTTCATGGCATTCAAGTTGAGGTAGGAAGGCGAACAAGAAGTTTTAACTCTTGGCATCTTTAAGGGGTTTTGCTATTCTCTTAATTAATTTAATTTTCAGATTTTGTTATTGTATACATTAATACTTCAATGAATATTTATGGGTTTAATTTTATTGAGATGAATGTGTACTTTGAATTGATGATGAGCTAAATTACTCATTCCTAGAGTTTGTAGCAGATTTAATTAAATGACTTAATTCAACATCTCCATTAATATAACTTGTTATTTGTTTTTTACATTGGATTATATGTTACATTGATAGCGTGGCCACATATTGATCTCTTAATATTGAATGAAGGACCGAGAATGAATTAGAAATAAAAGTTCTAGGGTGTACTTAATTTGCTAGTTAAGGTAATTGGTTTTTGTTAATTCATAAAAGTGAGAAATAATGAATTGATAACTGCTAATTAATATTTAGGAGGAAATTAAGCTATAAGGTTATGTTAATGGATAATTGAGAATTAAGCTTTAATTAAATTGACCTACAAATCCTACGTACCATTACAAGATTTTAAATTAATCTTGAACAACCATTACTCGTTTCACTTATAAGTTTTAATTACTTTTCACCATTTGAGCACAACACCCTCAATCTTTAAATTATTTATTTTAATCAAACTATTATCAACAAACACCTTCCTTGTGAGACGACCTTGGGACGTTTAACCATTTACTATAACTACCTTGTATACTTGCTAGTGTCACTTGTAGTAGTATTAAGTAGAGGGCAACCTTTTTGGCTCCGTTGCCAGAGAATGCTATTTTAGTAGTAGTTTGATACTTTTATTTTAATTGTTTAAATGTTTCTTTTTGAATTTCTCAGGTGATTTATGCAAGGATAAAGGTTGCAAGGCAACCAAAATTTTCCATTTATAGATAACATTCATAGACTTCCTAGAACTGAACAAGTGGATCCTTTGGGATGAGAAGGGGAAGGCATTGAAGAACAATTTGAAGAGGACACAAAAGTAGAAATGGGTGAAGTGGAAAAACCACCAATGAAGGAGTTTTCCCCACTAGTTATTGGGCTAACTACATCATGTATACGGTTGAGCAATGCAGCAAGAAACTATGACCTAAAAAATACTCATTATAGAATAATGCCTTCTTTTAATGGAATGCCGAATGAAGATCTTCTCAACTTCATTCGTGATTTTTATACAACCTTGTATACATTCCCTTTGCAAGCACTGTCGGAAGATGAGCTTAAAATGAGGTGTTTTGTATAAAGTTTAAAGGATAGGGGAAAGGTGTGGTTGATGACTTTACTAGAAAACTCATTAACCACATGGACCAAAGTTTATAATAAATTTATTGGAAAGTTCTATTCACATCAGAAAACAAATGAGCTTATGGAGAGTATTGCAACATTCACCTGATTGGATGGAGAACCATTTCATAAGGTGTGGGATCACTTCAAATCTTTGTTGTTCCAATGCCCTCATCATTATTATCCATAACAATTGTTCAATTAATTCTTTTATGATGGGCTCACTATGCAAAGCCAAAATGCAGTGGATAATGCAGCAGAGGGGGGCAATGGGTGAAAAGACAACTACTGAAATGTTGAGATTGTTTAAAATGTTGGGAGAAAATTTGCAGCATAAGAGTATTGGAGAAAGGCATAGATAAGTCTTTGAGTTGAATGCAAATTCAAAAATGGAAAGACAAATATCAGAGTTGACAAGGCAAGTAAAATTGAATGCCAGAGGAAACTTCCCTATGTCAAGCAAAGAAACATGTGCATCATGTGGTGTTGTAGGCCATAATGCAAATATGTTCCCTTCAAGCTTTGATCAATATCAAGAAGGGCAAGAGCAAGTATGCACCTTTGAAGGTTTCCCAAAAAGGGGTAGGATTGACCCATATTCAAACTCTTATAACCCTGGTTAGAGAAACAATCAAATTTTTCATGGAAGAATCAATAATAAGTTCAACCTCAACAATCCTTCCAACCTTATCAAAGAGGACCTTGACAGCCAATTCTCCCAATCCTTATAGACAACCAATTCATTTCCCAAGTAGGTTAAAAATGAGAAATAAGATAAATAATTTTCTAAAATTTCTGACATGCTCTCAATGGTAAGTATAAATCTCTCCTTACTTGAGGTGATTAAAAATATGTTGGCTTATGCCAAATTCTTCAAGGAGGTAAACTCTAAAAAGAAAAGCAATGAACTGAATGAAAAGGTGATAGTTTCGAATGTAACAAGTGTCATTGTACAACACAAGTTACCTCTTTATGAATGAGGATTTTTGCCCCCACACCCAGTGGAATGGTTATTGAGACTCGATACTGTTAAGCTTAGGACCTTAGAGAACACGAGCCTAAACCCAAAGAAAATGGAGCTACCACCCGGACGGGCCGAGAAGATAGAAAGAGGTGGATGACTCGATTCCTAAGAATTTTTTAGCCCTCTATTGAGTTCAGAATGTTGGGTACACATGGGGAATGTAAGAATGACTAGCACCCCATACTGCCCGGTTCATTAGAATCGGCCTCCTTTTTAGGCCTATATTATTAAATTCTTTACTTATCATAATATAATCCATACTGTCACGACCCAATTTGTACATATGTACAGTACGTCCATGTACAGTAAGAGGAACCCCCCCGAGAAGCTACTCAAAAGCGCGAAGTGAAGGGAAGTTCTGTAAAATTGAAAGGACCTATTTGAAAAGATTGTAAAGTTTTGGGGAGGTGACCATAATTACCAAAAGTTGTTCCGGAGGTCCTTAATAGTGCACATAACAGACTCCATAAATGGAAAGTAGAGAAAAATCGGACAGTAACTGTGCGACACGATTTTTCCCGAAAAAGCACGGTTTGGAAGATATAGGGGATTTTGACAAGGGGCATCATGGTCATTTTTAAAAGTGTCTCGAAAGTAATAAAGGATCTCAAAAATGAAAAGTAGAGGAAAAACTGAGTCAAAAAGTGTACCACAGCATTCGGCGAAAGTGCGCGGTTTAAAAGTTACGAATGAGTAACCGCCGGAGGGTATTTTGGTCTTTTCACACCTTAGAGCATAAAATTACAGCACAATGAGGTTGAGGGGCCAAAATATAATTAAGATGAAGTCCAAGGGCTTGGGTTGTAAATAAATTAAAGAAGGAGACATTTGGACCAATGAGAATTGGCCATTTTCTCACATATGTGTACCAATGGGAAATCAACATCTACACCATGACCTATCAACCTCTCTTGCCTGCCATTTGGAGGAGAGAACACCACAAAAATAAAGCCAAGAACTCTCTTTGTTCTTGCTTGGCCGAAAATAGGAGGAAGGAAAAAGAGAGAGAGATTGTTTTTCTTTTCACGTAGCCAAATTTGGAGAATTGGGAGAGATTGCAAACTTTGGTGGAGAATAAGATTTTGAGGTAAGGAAATTCATCTATGGTTCTATTTCTTTCATTGGTTATAGTATTTTTAAGATAAAAATGAAAGAATAAATATGATGATTATAGAAAATTTAAGAAGTTGAGGAAAAGCGAAAGAGGTGATTTGCACATATAAGATTAAGGATAAAAAGGATGACTAGTAGTTTAGTTAGAAAAAGAAGGCATGAAGCACTTAAATTTTATTATGTTCTTGACATGGATTTTATGAAAATTATAGGAAATCAAGAAGTGAGAGAGAAGGAAGCAAAGAAGACATAAAAGAACTAGAAACAAGTGAAAAGAATTAAGGTTTGGTACTTAAATCATTGCCTTTTCAATTAATTCACATATTTTGCATTATGGGATTTTTGAAATGGTTTTGAAATGATGTTATTATGTGTGGTAAATCTGTGGGAAAGTGCTCTTGAACCATTTGTAATCAATTGATTATGAAAAGAATGAAAACAAAACAAACTAGCTAAATTTATGCAATTATTCATAAACTTTGATGAGTTTTTAATCACTCCTTTGGTTTGATTTTTGGAAGAGGGACCCTTAGTCCTTCAATGGTATCACAAAAGGATTCTAAAAATCAATTTTGCAAGAAAAAAATGAATTTCCCTCAAGTTTGGAAAATTGGGCCGAATGGTCCCTTTTGGGCACCATTCTGCAGCTTTCATTTTGGGCAGTCCGTTGAAGGGGCAAACGAAAGAATTTTTCGACAAAATTTTACATGCATTTAGTTAACTTATGAAAGTGTTTTCCTGCAAAAATTCAGCCAAAAATAAGTTTGTTTACTTGGTCAAAACCGTTGCCAAAGTTGACTGATTTTCAGCAGTAAAAACAGATTTTACCATTTAGTGGTCGCGTGCCATTGCGTTGCCGATTTTACGCGCCGCGCTACTATTCCTTTGGTCATTTTTCTAAGTATATTAACTAATGTATGTTGTATGAATTAGTGTGTATGGATGTGTGTATAGAAGTGTGAAACTTTAATGCAGGTTGTAGTGGAGGGTATAAGGAGTTCGACTATGGAAGTGTTTGAGATTGATTGAGATTGTTGGATTGAGAACAAAATTGTTTTTAAAAAAAAATCAGTTTTGGCGACACTTGGGACCCCTAAATATAGGGGAAACTCTGGCAAAATTTTTTAAAAATCTACACTTAAAATTGGCTAAGTAAAATATTAAGACACAATCATTATGAGATAACAGTCCATCTTGGTCTATAAACGTAGGCTGAGATGGGGTGTTACACATACTACATTAAATTAAACTAAATAAATATTTGTTGTATTAAAATCAAAACAAGTTCAAACAAAACAAAAAAATGGGTAGCCATACAAGATGGAAACATGCCCTTATAATAATATCCAATGTCCAAAACATAATTAAATAAAATGGAACACCCACATTTGGTGGAAACATGTCCCTTACATTGATCCCCAAAACTGAAATAAGATAATAAATCAAATAAAACATTGAGCTTAACAATCAAAGTACCCACAATGTGGAAACTTACCCTTTACTTCCTTGAACTTTAAATAATTAACTAAGCACAATTAGACCTTTAAAAATCCATAGACAGTGATTAATTTAAATATAAATGAGTGATTAATTTAAATATATAATCAACCATCAAACAATAAGATTCAAACTTTAATCAAATTAAGATTTTAGGATGTAAAATTAGGATTTTAGATAATAAACTAAAACTAAAACATGTAATCTAGGGGTTTTTAGTATAAATCAAAAATATGATTTGCAAACTAGGGTTAAACCTAATGGACTAGGGTTTTAGGTCAAAAATAATTTGGATTAAATCATGTTAAGTTTTTATACTAAATTAAAATTTGTATTGTTCTTCTCTGGATGAATTTTTTAATCAATTAAAATAATAACTTTGAACAATCATTGCTTAATGTTAAAGAATTGAAGCAATATTGTAAGTCTAAGTAAATTAAATTATCAAACCTGCGCCATTGAAGTGGCCGAATTATGTCTAGTGAGCAAAGCTTATCATTCGATTGATAAGTTTGGATCCTAGTAATTCTAGGTCTCTCGATGACCAAAAGATCAAGCTACTGCCTCTTTGTTTTTGCTTCTGTATCAATTGTCTCTATTGTTGTTTCTATTTAATTGTTTCTTTCATTCTTTTCATTGTCACTGTCATCCCCTCTCTGTTTCTTTTTACTTATAGGCAATAGGAGGGCTTAATGATGTTCACCCTTCATAAACATACTAGGAGACTGCCTCTGCCTTTGTTTTAAACCCAACATGGAGATAGAAGGGTCTTACTCCTTTCCCCAATAGAGGCCGTAAGAAAACAACCTAATAGCCATGTCAAATTAGAGGTACCAATTTGATAAGACCAAGCCTCACACCAAATTTATTCATGTTAAATTTGATATCAGGTGGCACATATCAAATTTATTCAAATCCAATTCATTATGAGCCATGCTCTTAATGAATTGGCCTTTAATAAAGGGGCTAATCATCTTTCATTTTAGGTAAAATTAGCTTTTGAATCAAACCAGAATTGGTGTTTTCTTTTTCATTTGTTACAGACTTGACTTGAGCTTTTAAAAATTGAATTAGATTTAACTTGTGCCTTTAAGATTGAATCCAAACTTGATTCAACTTATTAATTAAAACAAAGTTCATATCGGGCCAAAATTTAGGGCCTGAAATTTTTCCCCTTCTTTAATGATCTGAGACTTTAGTAGAAGAGAGTGAAAAGCAATGATATAGCTTCTAAATTTTACATCAAGCACCTGCAAAACAAAACAATGATACAAACTAACAGAAATCCAAAGGATGGATATCCTATAGTTAGGAATCATTGAGTATGGACATCCGATCATTGAATGATTCTGATATCTCAACGGTCTATTAGGTAACTCTAATATCTCAATTAAAACCAGCAAGTAACTCTAATATCTTGGTTTTATTGAACTTGAACTGGTTTGGGTTTTTGACTTGATGACTGGATTTGGGTTCTTGGCCCGAGACTGGTTTTCTGTTTTTGATCTAAGATTGAATTTGAGTTCTCGACCCTAGACTAGATTTGAGTTCTCAACTCTTGGATGGATATTGGGTTCTTGACCCAAGACTAAATTTGGGTTCTCGACCTTATACTTGAATTGGATTCTTGATCTTAGGATGGATTTGGGTTCTCAACCCTATATTGGATTTTGATTCTTGACCTGAGACTAGATTTGGGTTCTCAGCCTGAGGCTAGATTTAGGTTCTCGAACCAAGACTAAATTTGGATTCTCAACCCAATGGTGGATTTGGGCCCTCGACCCGATGCTGAATTTATGTTATCAACTCAAGAACGGATTTGATTTAGTTACTCAACCGGAGAGGAGGCTGGATTTGAGCTCTTCTAGCTTGATTTTCCCTTTATCGTTTGAGAATTATGGCTTTCTTCTAGCCAATTAGTTCCATTCTTCAAAGGATTCTATTGACCTTCTATCATCTAAGAGTTTTTTTTTTTGCCTATTTTTCAATTCTTCATTGGATTATGCTGACCTTTTGTCATCTGGAATTTTAGCTTTCATCTAGTCATCAACTTCACGTCTTCTTCTTTTACAATGAATCTTCAAATATCGGGTGTAGAACCTTAATTTTAGCCATAAATGAGTTTGATCACATTTAACAAAGGCTAAGCTAAATTTGATCCAATTTCAAAAGGCTTAAACTTAGTTTATAGCTTTTAGATGGGTCAGTTTAATTTTCCAAGGCCTAAATTAAGTTGGTTTAATTTTTAAAGCCATAAACCTAGTCTAATTTATTATTCAAAGATTAAAATGGGTTTGATCCAATTTTAAAATACAAAATTGAGCTTGATCGGACTGTAAAGGTAAAACCATGACGAATTAGGCTCCAAATTCACCGTGAATTATAGCTCATGGCGAATTGGGGAGTCCCAATTCACCCACAATTCTCCATGGCCATTGGTTCATGGCGAATTGGCTCCCCAATTTGCCATGAACCATGGCTCATGGTGAACTGGGGAGTCTCAATTCACCATGAGTCAAAGGCCATAGCGAATTAGGAATTCCTGATTCATCATGGTCTTTAAAATTTTGTTTTTAATTGTTATTACCTCGCCTTAACTTGATTTATTAAATTTCCTAATTAAGATTAGACTTGGTTTGACCGTCGAATTAGTGTATTAGGGTTTTATTTTAAAACCTTCTTTTCCTATATATAACAAGGATTAATACTAAAACAGGGATCGACAATTAACATAGAACAATAAGATTTAAAAAGAGAGGCAGCAACCAGTCCCCAACCAAAAACTAAATTGGTGGAACCTTCAATGCAGGTTTGGTCTTTTAAATCTAATTTATATTAAAATATGAGTAGCCATGAATGAATCCAGTAAGTGAAACTATTTTAATTCAATAGTTAATTTAATTCCCCATGGCAATTTTTATTCTTTAATTTATATTATCATACATTATGTTTAAATCCATCCAGTAGCAATCTATATATTTAGAACATATACTTGTCTAAATTAACATGCAGTGGTTGTGGTTCATGTAATCATAGTAAGAATCAAACCCTATTCCTAAATCTGTAAATTTAGTAAAAACCAAAAGCCCTAATCCACTTAAACCTAACCCTAAATGTCCAACCGTATTCCTAAAACCCCAAAACCCTAATTTCCCACCTAAAACCATACTTTCTGAGTCAAAACCCTAATGTTATCATAAAACACTAAATGGATAATTAAACCCTAGTTTTAGGTTAAAAGACTTAATTTTGCATGTTTAAAGCCTAACTTAAGATTAAACTCTAGATTTGATTATTTGATTTATTTATTACATGCTTTTATGACTAATGATGAATTTTGGTTGTTTTATTGCTCATTTTATTTAATTGAACTATATTTGTTTATTTGGGTGCTAAAGTTGTAAAAGGCATATTTCCACATTGTGGGTGCCTTATTTATTTAATTTGTTCCTTTTAATTTTGTTTGTATTTGGAGATCAATGTAGGGGACATATTTCCACCTATGGTGAGTGTCCCATCTTATTTATTTTGTTTTTGTTTTTGGACATTGGACATTGTAAAGGCATGTTTCCATCCATGGATGGACACCTGTTTTTTTGTTTTATTTTAATAAAATGATGGATGTTTATTTCTTTAAAATTATGTGTAATATGGATGATGTCATAATTTTTAAAAATTTAATAATATTTAGACTTGAAAAGGATGTCGATTCTAATGAACCGGGCGTTATGGGGGTGCTGGGTCATTCTCACCTTCACAATACATACCCAACTTTTTGAACCCATTAGGGGCTTGGGGATTTCGTAGGAATTGAGTCATCCATCCCTTACTTTTTCTAGGCCTATCCGGGTGGCGACTCCATTTTCTCCGAGTTTAGGCCAGTGTTCTCTAAGGCCCGAGCCTAATAGTACCGAAGTCGCAAGAACCATTCCACTTAGGAGTGGGGGTGAAAATCCCTACTCATAGTAGCGACTCCACTAGGGATGAGAGAAGTTAATTTTGTTGGTCTTTATACTATTTTATTCTTTCTCTTTATGATAATGTCCATTGCATCCTTTAGATTGCATTGTGTGTGTGAGTTAGGATGCCCGTGTAACCCACGTTGTGTTATGTAAGGGATACCATACTTTTACTCAAGGTATGGAGCTCGAGCATGGCATAACCACTCATAGCCTTGTACTTTTTGGTATATACTTGCTCTAGGAGTCTAAACTTTTCAACCAAAGACTAAAGCTTATGTAATTGGTCTAGTAACTTTCCTTAGGTTTTTACCATAACTGCTTGTTATTTGACTATGATCAATATATCCTGGTATAAACCATGACTTATTTGGTTTGTTCTTTTTCTAATATAACCTAATTACATTGTAAGCTCAAAATTGTTTTATTTCTTTAAAGCCAAAAGACCAAAAATATTTTTAAACTCTTTTTCAAGATGGTCTTTGGACATGAAAACCTTCTAAAATTGGTCAAAGATTATTTTCTACCTCATGGCCCAAATACAAAGCACAAAATTCATTTTTAAACAAACCTTTTTACATTGGGCTTTGAAATGAAATTATTTTTCACTTTATTCAAATTACAACTTTTCTTAACCTTCTTCTTAAATGAGCTTTTAACTAGTTAGGTTAGTTATGGAATACTAAAAATTAATTGTGGGCCTAACTTATGCCAAGAATTATTAAACATGGGACTATTTATGGCATGAATCATTAGTTGCTTTTCCAAATGGAAAATCTAATTATGATAAACCTTTTAATTTAGTTTTAATCCAATATAGCATAACAACTATCTTTTTGTTAGACCAATGGATTAAGACTTAATTAAGGGGAATTATCATAGATTTACTTCTAAGTTTGAAAATAAAATTATTGATTAAATCGTCCGAGTGAATTTTTAGAAAGTAAGATATCCTATGTTTGTATTTTGTTGACCATATACCTAGGAAAAGAGACTCGCCATTCGTGTGTGGGTGATATAAGGTTGGAAGGAATGTCCTAATTATCTTTGTTTATTTATTATTTATGCATACATGCATACATACATACATACATGCATTGCATTACATGTCATTGATCCTTTCTAGCTCACTGACCGGGAGTACAGCAGTTCAAGAGCATACGACAATCCAACCTATGCTAATGACATAGAATCTAGTAATGAATCAGTCAGCTTCTCACCAAAAGCAATGAAACCTAAATAGATTCAGAAGATGGTGGATGATGCAATTAGCACCAAGAAAAGTCGGTTGGTTGCACTATTAGGAAACACTGTTGAAGCATCTGCTAGTACTAAGAAGTAGAAAGACAAAGGAAAGGACAAGGTTGGTGAAGTGGCTATGGATGATGACAAAGTGATGATGGACGATGTTCAGTATTTCCAAGATCCTAAAGATAAGAAGAAAGAAGCAAAGACTATAGAGAAGGTAACCATGGAAAAGACTAAAACTTCAAATGTGGAAAAGATGATTGTTGATTTAGAAAAGATGTATGAAACGAAGCTAAAGGTTAATGAGAAGTCAGAGGTGGACAAGCCATTTGAATAAGATGAGGAAGTCCCTTATAAGTTCAAGATGCCTTCTTTTGCCAAATTCAATGTAACTGGCAATCCTCATCTACATGTCAAGCAATACATCTTTCATGCAGTCTGCTCAAGCTACTAAGGCTCAAACTCTAAACTGGCTCAACAACTTAGAGGAAAGTACCCACAAAGATTGGGATATGTTATACAAAGCCTTCATTCAACAATATGGGTACAATGTCAAATTGGAAGTGACCCTAATGGAGGTAGAAACTATTAGAAAAAAGCATAATGAGAATGTTGTTGATGATATGAAGTGGTGAAGAAACAAAGCTGCACTGCTTAAGAAAAGACCGGATGAGTCCATCCAGATTAAAAGATAGTAAGGGGTTTCTAACCCAGTTTGCATGAACGGATGTCTCACACTCTCATAAGGGATTTCAAAGATCTTCTCCAAGCTGGCTTACAAATAGAAGAATGGGAATGGGAGAAGAGCCATTTTTTGGAAGAAATAATGAGTGGGAAATTTATCAGTCTGGCAGCCATGGTACATAGAATGCAGTGGATCTCAATATAATAATTGGCTCCTTGACCGCTACACAATCCTCAGCTATCAAACATCAATGCCAAGGCCTTCTGTCAATTCCATCAAAAGCAAGGTTATGGGAAAAGATAAATGTGCTCGTTTAAGGCATGAGATCCAAGATTTGATTGACAATGGAAAGTTGCTTGAGCTTGATAAGCCCAATGCCAAGAGTAATCCTTTCACTAAATTTGGAAGAGTGCCACCCCCCAGCAACCTTCGTGATTGGGGGAGGATTGAAGGAAGAGTTTATTTTATCCTCATTTCAAGATGAGAATGAAGGATATATAAAGTGAGGAGAAACTCCATTCAGCAAACTTCCCTTGACTTGTTTATTTTTTTATTTCTTTCTTTGATGTTTTCTTAAACAATTATGTTTAAATAAATTACTTTCATTAAATTTTTAGTTATGCTGGTCTTTATTCTTTTTGGTTCTCAACCAATAATGAGTCTAGCTTGATGTTCATAAATTTGTGTATCTATGCATCATGATCCGAATGACTTCACTAGGTGAGGGAGTTATTCTATAGCACTGAGTTGTGTATGCTTACTTAGAGAGGGCCCCTATATAATGATCTTTGTCTAGGTCCTAGTCCATCTTATAACATGCTTTGACAAGCTTTTGAGGTGAAATTGAACTCTACTAATTTAAGAGAGAGATGATCTAGGCATTGTTTAGTAAGCCAACAACTAGAATTCAACCAATTAAATATCAATTCCTAGTTGTCCCTTTGAACCTTCTTGAGATTTTAACTTTATTTTCATTAGCTTATAAACCCACAGCAACCTACCTTGAGCTATTGTGATACTTATGACAAATTCGATGATCACTAAGGTGAAGAGGCAAGATGATCAAGGAAAATGATGCTTAGTAAAGACTATAAGGATAGTTAAAGTTTTATATGAACTAGACCTAATTTCTTAGATCCATTTCATCTTCAAGGTGGCATTAGGGAAACAAAAGAATCCACCCTCATTAAAGCATACTCATGCTACCTCATAGTTAGATGCATAGGATAGCACAAACAAGATAACTTTTTTTGAGCTATGACCCAATAAATTAAAAGAAGGAAGAAGATAAAAAGAGAAAATAAAAGCTCGCTAGGTTGAAAAAATAAAAGGGTGGCCTAGGTAAAAATTAGAACATCTTGCTAGTTTTGAAAACCCAAAAGAGTAGGCTAAAAAAAATGGGTCTTGAGTTTGCAATAAAGCAAGAGGAAAAGACAAAGATCATCCTAATCAGATCAAGATTTCTCTTAATGAGATGTAAGGAAATTGATGTCAATCTTTTCATGAAGAAAGATAACAATAATCACATAGTTTAAAATGTCCAAAGTTTAAGATTGCTCCTAGCTGCCTGTGGCTCCAATAGAAAGTTTGTAGTGTGAAGATTGGTTAGCAGTGTCACATCAACTCCAATTTGCAAATGGCCATCATCTAACCTATGCCCCTTGTAGACTCCATTTCAAGCGTATTAAAGACCTATTGATCTCTTTTTGGTAGGTAGAGTCTATTAGTGTAGATTGTTTACATAAGCATGCATATGAGATGGACATTTTATAAACTCAATGATAACTTTTTGATCTAGTAATGTCTGTGTGCCTATCTGACGTGTAATAGTTCATGTTCAAGCATAATTAATTCTTGAGTTTAGTACGGTAATTAGGGTTATGATGCTGTCGATATGTTATTTTCAAAGACCAAGCCCTAAGGTATATTGATGAAGCCAACATTTCATTTTCAAATTAAATTTTTAAAAAAAGTAGGAAAAGTCCAAGTTACAAAAGTAAATACTTTTTTTTTGCATGACCGGTTGATACATTTTATTCATATCAAAGGGGAAGGTGGTCTATGGTCAAATAAAGCTCTAAGGAAATCATTGCTTGATGGAGGAGGAGGTACATCATTCGCCTATAATCCATTCAAAGAAGGAGTACATGGATCCCTATTATTTTAAAAGTCTATTCTGTAATAGTCGTCTCCTAAGAAAGGAGTAGGCACATCATTGTCATCCGCCCGGGGCCCCCTTAAACAAGGAGCATCAAGATCCCTGTAGCCCTAAAACTGGAACTCTCAAAAGTTCTATTATGACCTATAGTATGTATTAAAATGAATAGTATCTTATTAGCTGACATCCAACTCCTGACGACTGGCAGATAACTCCTCTTGCAGCTTTTTGTTTTGTTCCTTAAGCATTCACTGCGAGCCAAAAAAGGAAGAAAGTAAAAATGTACATAATCATGCATACATATAGCATAAATTAATATTGAAAGAGGGCCACAAAACAAGTAATTCAAATCAAAGCCTTGAGGATAAGGCGGCATATCAAGATGAGGAGGTAGAACAAAAGAAGGAGTAAATAGAGAAAATTGTCGTTGAGTGGGAGCAACGGAGGAAGGTCCACCCTTATGATCAAATGAACCAATAAACTACAATGATCATAGAAAAGAAAGTTAGAAGAAATTAAAATGGTTATGATGGACAACTTGTTGAGCATTCACCTGAGAGGTGCCAACCCTGGAGTCACCATGAGAATGGGAAGAAGACCCTCTTTCCTCATCCTCATCTTCACCCTCCTCTTGTCCTCATCCTCACCCTTCTCATCGTTTTCATCATCACCTTCACCTTCTTCTTCTCCCTCCTTTACTTCTTCTTCCTTATTATATTCTCGCTCATCCTATTTTTCAATACCTTCAACAATAATAGAAAAAACTTGAAAACTTAGAAGTTGATCCTGAATAAACTTGATATATGATACATCTGGCAGAAACAAGAGGGAGTCGATCTGTTATCCATTTCTTGTATGCCTCCAAGAATTATCCGGCATGGCAGTGATGTCTATAGTGTATCTTAGGATATTCACAGCCCTCTGCTGATCTGGACCATGGAACCAATTGTACACTAGTTCACTGAGGAACCAGCTACTAGAAATTGGCCCCGCAATGATTATTAAGAATTTTGAAAGGGGAGTGCATCATTCATGAGAGAAATCCATTCAGCTCTCTCATCATCCCTCCACAAAGTGATGTCCACCTACATAATCATAAAAGATGTAAGTTATCCTTTTCATAAATTTTAAATACTAATTTCATCTTTTACCTTGTCCCACGTTAGGCGACTCAGGTGATACCGGTGGGTGTGCACATGGTGGCTGGTCGGCACCTCCCTGTGACCTAATAGCCAAAATTTAGACTCGGATATCCAACTCGCAGTCCATCAAGTATAGGTACCCTCACAAGGTTATGTTCATACACCCAAACCAATAGAAGCAATGAAAATTCAAGGTCATATACACACATTATTTCAGTCATCAGTTGTGGAAATTTATACCTCAACAATGACCATGAAACCAAAAAAGGATATCTTTATTCTATAAAGTTTGTCGAGACCGTGATAAAAGTATGCAAGACCAGCTTCTCCTTAATTATAAAATGGCACGAGATCTAGGTTGGCATGGGCTTATAACACCAACAGATGGATGTCAATCTCGGTATTGCATAGGACAGTTGACACTAATAGGTACAGCATGGGTATATTGCTCGGCCCGTCCCTTTATACTTGTCTAGTGCAGTTCATCCAGTACTCTCAAATTGGCACATAATTTATCTTATGAGGTCCTTTGAACTTGGGCCTCACGCCAATCAATTGTCAAATTTTAGCCGGTGTTAAAATGCTATCAGTCAAAAGGACTAGAATCCCATGGCACCTAAGGTCTCTTACAGCAGTGAAGTCAAATGGTCCAATAGTCATTTCTCCGATAGGCAGATGAAAAGTATGATTGGTGTCCATCCATGTCTTTGCAAGTGCTTGGACTACATTCCTATCAATTTAGAAACTTCTCATCTGTAATTACAAGACAAAATCCTCAAAGCCACATTCCCTATTCCTTCCTTTCACGGGAGGTGGCGGCCGTTTGTACCACTAGCGAGTTTTGTAAACACACCCTCCACCATAAACAACACAGCCATCAAACAGGTAAGTTAGACAAGGTATGTAAAATCTATTAATTTTTCATGCCTACTGTCTTATTTAAATTTATGCATAAATATTAGTTTTATTTATCCTTTTTTCTATGCATTTTAGCTAAATACCTCCCGTAAATTTATTTTCATGCAAATATTTGCTACATAAATTTTGTAGATTTTTCATATATTGGCCAACCAAAATTAAAATAATAATAATAAAACATCAAAATATTCAAAAAAATCCTCTTGTAAATTTCAATTTTTTGCTAAATAAACTCTATATTATTATGTGTCTTTGCATAAAAATTCTGTATATTTATATGCTGTAAATTAATGCATATTTGCCCATTTTTCTTGTCAATATTTAGATTTATTTTCATGCATATTTCCTTATTATAAATACTCAATAAAACATTTTTATCAAATATGTGCAAATAAGTATTTAGATTACATCAACAAGCACCTACCTTAGATCTTTCAAATATGTTGCGATGGAGATCCATCCTAGCTAAGAGGGTAACTATCCTATTTTCCTACGTTCGGATATGGTCCACCAGTTTCGTATCAAACCAAGGCCCTGTCCTTAAAGAATGTTGTAGATCATGTAACCTAAAATTGATTAATGAATGCTGGAAGTTTGAGATGAAGAAGAAAGGAGTTTAGGGAATACTAAAAGTTTAAAATGAAATGGATGAAGCTCGAATGAATGAATTGTAAATAAAATAGGTTTGAACATTTAAATAGCAAAATGATGCACATAAAAGAATGAAAATTAAAGTAAAAGAAAAGCAAAGAATATTGCATATACTTTGGACTTTAATTGACAAATGGGGACAAGAAGCATAGTGTTGATACTTTGCATAATAATAAAAAAGGTAAGATGCATATGTACAGTAATTGATGGTTACATCTCTATTGCTTTGCATTAAAGACAAGTCTTCTATATGTGAAAGGGCAGTTATATAATTTACTCAATAATTGAACAAGTAAGTTGAATGCTTTTACAATGTTGGAATTTTTGTAGCTGTTTTTTGATGCAGGCCAAATTTTAAATAGTAAAAGATATCTATGCACATCTAAAAATATATTTTTAGCAATAAAATATATTTTTTCATACAGGGAGAAGGGTATATAAGGAATATTTATTATAAATGAGAGTTAAAAATTAGCTAATTTTTTTGCTGATTGTTGAAGTTATTTTCTTATAGATAATCTGGGTCCAGAACCCAAACCAACTCAGGTCTAGAACCCAAATCATTTTTTAGTCCAAAACTCAATCTGGGTCCAGAACCTAAACCAACTTGTGTCTAAAACCCAAATCATTATCAAGTCCAGTTCTTAATTTGGGTCCAGAACCCAAACCAACTCGAGTTCAAAACCTAAATCATTTTTGAGTTTAAAACTTAATTCGGGTCCAAAACCCAAACCAACTCAGTTCCATAACCCAAATCATTTTTTAGTCCAAAACTTAATCCAGGTCTAGAAACCAAATCTTTTTCGAGTCTAAATTCAATCTATGTCCAGAACCCAAACTAGCCTTAGGTCTAGAACTCAATCTAGTCTCGAGTCCAGAACTGAAAATTTAATTCTCTGGTTCAGAATCCATTCATGCCCAAAATCAGTCCAAAATTCATGTTGGTTTTCACTCTTAATAAATGCAAGATAGTTCAAGCGGAGGGCAAACTATAGACTCTTAATTTCTGCCCTAAACAAGTCTGATCACAATTAACAAAGGCCAAGCTAAATTTGATCCGATTTTAAAAGGATTGAACCTAGTTTATAGCTTTTAGATGGGCTGGTCAAGCTTTTCCAAGGCCTAAATCAAGGTGGTTTAATTTTAGAAGCCATAGACCTAGTCTGATTTATTATTTAAGGATTAAAATGGGTTTGATCAAATTTTAAAATACAAAATTAAGCCGAACCAGACTATAAAGGTAAACCATTATGAATTAGGCTCCTAATTTTCCATGAATTATAGCTCATGGTGAATTGGGGTGTCCCACCATGGCCATTGGTTCATGGCGAATTGGGGTGCCAATTCGCCATGAACCATGGCTCATGGTGAACTGGTACCCCAATTTGCCATGAACCATGGCTCATGGTGAATTGGGGAGTCCCAATTTGCCACGAGTCAATGGCCATGGTGAATTGGGAATTCATGATTTTCCATGGTCTTTAAAATTTTGTGTTTAATTGTTATTACCTGGCGTTAACTTGGTTTATTAAATTTTCTAATTAAGATTGGACTTGGTTTGACCATTGAATTAGTGTGTTAGGGTTTTGTTTTAAAACCTTCTTTGCCTATAAATAACAAGGATGAATGCTGAAACATTGATTGGCAATTATCACAAAGCAACAAGAATTAAAATGAGAGGCAGCAACAATTAACATAGAAGCAATAACAAGGCAGTCTCTGGCCAAAAACTAAAATTGGTGTAGACGGTAGCATAAGAAAGTTTGTTTCAATTAATTAATTTTGGTGGAGCCTATGATGCAGGTTCGATTTTCTAAATCTAATTTGTATTAAAGCATGCAATAACCATGAATGAATCTAGTAAGTGAAACTTTTTTAATTCAATAGTTAATTTAATTCCCCATGGCAGTTTTTATTCTTTAATTTCTATTATCATACATTATGTTTAAATCCATCCAATAGTAAACTATATATTTTTATTACATATACTTGTCTAAATTAACATGTAATGGCCGTGGTTCATGTAATCACATTAAGCATCAAACCGTAATCCTAAATTTGTAAATTCAGTAAAAACCAGAAACCCTAATCTACTTAAACCTAAACCTAAATGCCTAACCATAATCATTAAATATCAAAACCCTAGTTTCCAACCTAAAACCATACATTCCAAATCAAAACCCTAATGGTATCATAAAACCCTAATTAGATAATTAAAACCCTAGTTTTAGGTTATAAGCCCTAATTTTGTATGTTTCAAGCCTAACTTAAGATTAAACTCTAGATTCAATTATTTCATTTATTTATTACATATTTTTATGACGAAAGATGACTTTTTGTTGTTTTATTGCTCATTTTGTTTAATTGAACTATATTTGTTTATTTAGGCATTAAAGTTGCAAAATTCATGTTTCCACATTGTGGGTGCCTTATTTATTTAATTTGTTCCTTTTAATTTTATTTGTATTTGGAGATCAATGTAAGTGTAAACCCTTAATTTTTCACCAAGTCTAGTCCAATATTTTAAAATAAGTCTGAAATAATTTGTGGCATTTATTATTTATTTTACTATTTACTATTTATTTTAATACTTATTTTAATACTTATTTTATTATTTATTATTTATTGTATTTATTTCTTTTAAAAAACATACAAAATAAAAAATAAAAATCAGACAAACTAATAGGCGAGCTACACGCGGAAAGGTAGTTCACTACAGGTGTAACATGCAGCGAATTAGGCAGCATCTTTTAGGTGTAACCTGCGGTGAATTGGGCAGCATCTCGCAGGCACTCGACTGATTGTTTGCATCCCAGCCTCGTTGCTCGCCCGTTGGTCGCTTCTCAGCAGCCCATGCCAACGCGTTTGCTAATTTTTGCCAAAATTCTATTTTACTTGAAAATATCAATTAATTTCCAAAATAGTTTTAACTTCCTTAACATATTAGGTTTTATTTTAAATTTTTGTAAATAGTAGTCTAAACCACATAAATAAGGATGGCCAAAATTACTAAAGAATTATTATCGGACTCTTGATCTTTGAAGCAACCAAACACAAAAGAACACTCCAATTCACAAGGCAACAAGGTTGTGTTTTCTTTAATCAAGCTTCCCCAAAATTCCAACGGTGCAATTGTGGTGGAGCCAACAAACGACAATATTTCCTTAATCAATTCATTATCACATGCTTTTGATAATTTTAATGTGGAACATGCATGATCTTTATTTAAAATTGAATCCAGTAGCCTATTAACATAACTTCTTCCAAATTGAATCAAATAGTCAGCATGCTAATTTCCTTGTTTAAAGTTTTCGTGATGTCACTTAATTTTTCTCAAATATTTTCAGCAGTAGTTTGTTTATTCCAACTTCAAAGCTTTGATCATTATTTTTTCCAAAACCCTAATTTATAAATTTCAAAACCCTAATTAATTCTATTTTCCAAAATCTTTACAATAGCCAAATACTTCAAAAATAATTATAATAATGTTAGTTTTTCCAAACCCTAAAACACTAGTTTTTGAATATAAACTCTAAAATGTTAATACCCTAATCCTATTTTTAAAAAGAAGAAACCTTAAACCCTAATTGCATTTTCCTAAACCATAATTCATAAAACAATAACTTGTATATTTAGTCTTTAATTGCTATTAAAATCGTGCTTTACATATTGTATTCTTATTTTATTTCTTCATATCTTGATCTTTATTTGACATATAATAAATAGTTTAATTTCGTGATGAATGATTGAATGTCTTTTATTGGTTTACTTTTTTTTTTTCATTATATAAGAGGTATATTTCCACCTTGTTGATGCCTCATTAATTAAGTTTTATCTACTTTAAATTATTTTCATATTTTGGGACTAATGTAAATGATACGTTTCCACCTTTTCGGTGGGTGTCCTATTTAGTTTTAGACATTGGGCAATGTAAGGAAATGTTTCCATCCTCGAATGGGTGTCCATTTATTTGTTTTGATTGGACAATGCTATAATTTTTAATAAAGTATTTATTTATTCGTATGATCACATATAATATGGATAATGTCATTATATTTAAGAATTTTATAATATTAAGACCTAAAAAGGATGTCGGTTCCAATGAACCGGGCGTTGTGGGGTTACTGGGCCATTTCTCACCTTCTCCACACGTACCCAACTTTTTGAACCCATTAGGGGGTTGGGGAATCCTTAGGAATTGAGTCATCCACCCCTTTCTTTTTCCCAGCCCATCCAAGTGGTGACTCCATTTTCTCCGGGCTTAGGCCCGTGTTCTCTAAGGTCCCAAACCTAAATATTGTCAAAGTTGCAAGAACCATTCTACCGGGAGTGAGGGCAAAAATCCCCACTCACAGTGGCAACTCTACTTGGGATAAGGGAAGTTGATTCTGTTGGTCTTTATATTATTCTATTCTTTCTTATCATGATATTATCCATTGCATCATATTAGATTGAATCGTGTGCGTGAGTTAGGATGCCCGTATAACCCGTGTTGTGTTATGTAAGGGATACCATACTTTCACTCAAGGTATGGAGATCGAGCATGGTATAACCACTCATAGCATTGTACCTTTTGGTATTATGAGCGGGGACTTTTGGTATGTCAGTTCATTGGAACCGGCCTCCTTTTCACGTCTTAATATTATAAAATTCTTAAATATAATGATATTATCCATACTACATGCAATAATTAAAATAAAGCATCATTATATTAAAATCAAAATAATGTTCAAACAAAATAAATAAATGGACACCCATTCGAGGATGGAAACGTGTTCTTACATCGTTCAATATCTAAAACAAAATAGGGCACCCATCTAAAGGTGGAAACGTGTCCTTTACATTAATCCCAAAATATGAAAACAATTTAAATTACATGAAAATTAATTAATGAGGTACCCAATCATGGAAACATACCTCTTACAATTTTAATAAATAAATAATAATTGAAAAAATATTCATTCATGATAAATTAAATAAACAAAACATCATAATTAAATAAATCAATCATCAAGATATATAATAAACTACACAATCAAATCTAAAATTAGATAAAGTAATAAATATATAAATTTACATTTACATCTTATATTAGGGATTCTAGGGTTTTTTAGGGTTTTAGATGAGAAATTAGGGTTTTAAACATGAAATATGGTTTTTGATGGGAAACATAAAATATGGTTTTAGATGGGAAACTGTGAGCAGGGATTTTTGCCCCCATTCCCGGTGGAATGGTTCTTGCGACTTCAGGACTGTTTAGGCTCGGGACCTTAGAGAACACGGGCCTAAGCCCGGAGTAAATGGAGTCACCACCCGGACGGGCTAGGAAAAAGAAAGGGGTGGATGACTCGATTCCTAAGGAATCCCCAATCCCCTAATGGGTTCAGAAAGTTGGGTACGTGTGGGGAAGGTGAGAAATGGCCCAGCACCCCCCACAATGCCCAGTTCATTAGAACCGGCCTCCTTTGCAGAAATATAATAATAATATCCTTATTACATGCAATAATTAAAACAAAGCATCATTATATTAAAATCAAAGCAAGGTCCCAACAAAGCAAATAAATGGACACCCATCCGAGGATGGAAACATGTCCTTACATCGTCCATGTCTAAACAAGATAGGACACCCACCGAAAGATGGAAACATGTCCTTTACATTGATCCAAAATATAAAAGCAATTTAAATTACATAAAATTTAACTAATGAGGTACCCAATAATGGAAACATACCTCTTACAATTTGAATACTAAAACAAACAAATAATAATCGCAATAATAAAGAAAATATCCATCCATGATAAAATAAATCATGCATTGAAATTAAATAAATCAACCATCAAAGCACATAAAAACTACATAATCAAATCTAAAATTAAATGAAGCAAGTAAAGACATAAATTTAGGTTTATGTCTCAATTTAGGGTTCTTTAATTAACATTTAGGGTTTTGGGGATTTTGGAATTATTATTATTATTATTTAGGCTACTGTGAAGATTTTGGAAAAATGAAATGGATTAGGGTTTTATAAATTTAAGAAAGTAGTAAGGGCTTTGGTTAATCAAATTAGAGTTTATGGTTAACATCATGAAATTAGGGTTTTGGAATCTTAAGACATTAGGTTTATAATTCATGTTTACTGGATTGTGATTTAAGGTTTATTGGATTATGGCTTTAAGGTTTAGATTCACTAGTTTGGATTTTAAGTTCACTGAATTAGGGTTTATGAAAATTAGGGTTTACTATTTTGTTTTTTCGAGAAAGTTAGGGTTTTTGGTATTTTAGAAAACATATTTGGTTTTAGGATTTAAGAAAATAGTTTAGAGTTTTATAAAAATAATTATGATTTTTAGAAAACATAAAGAAGACTAGGGTTTGGAGATTTAAGAAAACATTTGGAAATTTTGGACAAAAAGTTAAGGTTTAGATGAAAATAGTTCGGAGAAAAAAAATTTAGGGTTTTAAAGCTTTTGGAAACAGAAGAATCACTTTAGAGTTTTTAAGGTTTTTAGAAGCAGAAGAAATAATTTAGGGTGTTTAAGGTTTTTGGAAGCAGAAGAGTAATTTAGGGTTTTTTTTGAAGTTTTGGAAATGGGAGAGAAATATTTTAGGGTTTTAAGGTTTTTAAAAAGAGAAGAACAGTTTTAGGGTTTTGAAGTTTTGATCACTGACTAAGACTACGGGATGAACAATTTTAGGGTTTTGAAGTTTTAATCACTGAATTAAAGTATGGCAATAACATTGTAAATAGAAAGATTTATAATCAAACCTCCGTTTGTTGGTTTCACCAAAACTGATTTCTGGATGTACAATGACAAAGGCAGTGTTGTTGCCTTTGATAGATTGTTGATTGCTTCTTGTTGCTAATGTCTCTTGCTTGCTAGGGTTTTCTGTCTCTTTTTTCCTCAGTCAAGAGTCCAAAGTTTTCCTCCAGTATAAACCAATTTTCCATCCCCTAATTCTGAGTTTTATTGTGTTATTTATAGGAAAAATGATAAACCTACTTCTAATTGCTTCAGGAAATTAAAACTAATTAGGAAAAGAAACCAAAACCAAATAGATTTTGGTTTCGGAAAAACTGCATTGGAAAATTACGCTGGCTAAAGTCTTGCTAGCAAAAACTGCGAGGATTGCAAGCTGCGAGGGCCAGCGCTGAGCGGCCAGCCAATTTGTCACAGGAAATTCCTACGGGCGAATTGGCCTGGCCGATTCACTTTCGGCGATGAAATTTTTTCGTCACCGATTTTTATTTTTTATTTTTTATTTTTATTTATTTAACTTTACCATTTTTATTTTATTAAAAATTAAAAATAATAAATATTAAAATAAATATTATTAATTAAAATACCATAAAAATTATTTTGGACTATATAAAAAATATCAGACCAGACTGAGTCAGAAATTAAGGGTCTATAGTTTGCCCCCTTCTTGAACGATTTGAGGCTACAGTAAAAGAGAGTGAAAAATAATAAGACTTAATTTTTCTGAGATGGTTGAGGTTTTGAGTTCTGGACCTGGTTCAAGTTCTGGAATCAAGGGTAAATTTTAGGTTCTGGGCCTAAGGGTAATTTGAGTTCTGGACCCGAGCTAAGTTCTGGGCTTAAAAAAGATTTTAGGTTATGAACCTAAGGATAATTTAGGTTCTGGACCCGAGCTAAGTTCTAGACTTAAGAATAATTAGGGTTCTGGACTCGAGCTAAGTTCTAGATTTAAGAGAAATTTTGGGTTCTGGACCTAAGGGTAATTTGGGTTCTGGACCCGTGCTAAGTTTTGGACTTAAGAGAGATTTTAGGTTCTGAACCTAAAGGGAATTTCGATTCTAGACCCGAGCTAAGTTTTGGACTTAAGAGAGATTTTAGGTTCTAGACCTAAGGATAATTTGGATTCTGGACCCCAGCTAAGTTCTGGACTTAAGAGAGATTTTAGGTTATGGAAGTAAGGATAATTATAGTCAGTTGTATACTAAAGGAATTTGCAAAAAATTAAGCTAGTTTTTACCATGCACACACACATATCTTCTCCTTGTCCCCTGCGTGTAAAAATATTTTAAAAGCATAAAAATATTTATATACGCGTAAGTAGTTGAATGATTAAATTGAATAATTGAGTTTTCTATTTATTTACTATGTAGTCACTATTCATGCATTATTCACTACTATACATTTACTATTTGTAAATAGTAACCTACTATTTATAAATAGTAACTTACTATTCATTAATAGTAAATAGTAACTTACTATTCATTAATAGTGAAATTTACTTTTTGAATTTTGTTTTTTTCTTTGCCATTCCTCTATATAAACACAGCACTCAGCTCTTCATTTCATTTGCAACAAACTTCATTATTTCATAACTATAAATCTTTCAATAGAGAGTGTAGCATAGAGTTTTGGAGAAAATGCATGCTTCAAGATCAGGAATTCGATCTAATACTGAGTTATTAGAGTTTATTCGGCAGCATGAAGATGAAAATATAAGTCTACTAGCTGGGATTTCGCTTCATCATAGTTGAAATCAAAAGAGCATGGTAATTATTTAATTATTTATTTTAACAGCAAATTATTTTTTGTTGTTTGTGTTTTTGTTATATTCATTTTTTTTGTTATTATTTTTTTTGTTTTTGTTTTATATATTCGTTTTCCTTTTTTGTTTTTTTTCTTTATTTTTTATTTTTATATATTTTCTGTTTTCTTTTTTTATATATTTCATTTTCTTTTTATTTTTATTTTTTAGGAAAAATAAATTAATTAGATGCATATATTTAAGAATTTAAATAAATAGAATATAAATTAATTTAGCCTAAAAAATCGATGGTAATGATATAATGATATACTTACCTCGTGTTAACTTACCTGGCTCCGTGTTAGCATGGCCGTTGCGTTATTCGGGGCGGAAGGTGTATCTATAAAGCCCAACAATGTTATGATGTAGCGCCTTCTCAGGTAAGGCAGATTATCCGAGATTGCGATTTTGAAAGCTTCATCTTGCAATTACCATCCGAGGAGTATTCAATAGACCGAAGCGTGATCCATGCACTTACAAAATGATGGTTGGACACAACTCATACTTTTCACTTGCCCATTAGAGAGATGACAATTGGTCCAGTCGATTATACAGCTATAACTAGTATCCAGCATGATGGCCTTCCTGTTCCTCTTACCAATGATATTCTGATATTTGAAGAAATCCAACAATTAATTGGTATGAAACCATCATTTAAAGGGCCTTTCAAGATAAAAAATTTAGCCAATTCATAGTTATTGGATGAACTATGAAAGAACGGGTTCATAGAGACACAGCCAAACAGTATGCTCGAGGATTTTTTTTTATATTTGCTCGGGTTGACCATTTTAGGCAGCACTAAATCCGCCATCCATTTATCGGTGTTGAGAGCCCTTACTTATATGAGGATGGTACCACTTCACAGTTGGGGTGAAGCTGGTCTTGCCTGTCTTTACCATGGTCTTGACAAAATTTGCAGAAATAAGAAGTCCTTTGTTGGCTTTATGGTGATTGTCGAGGTACTCTTCTTCCACCAATGTAAATTCCATCCTTTTTTTTCATGAATTTGATTTTTATTAATGTTGTAGGCATGGGCATATGAGCAGAATCTTGTGAAGGTGCCTGGCATTTCTTGTAACACCCCTATATCCTGTACCCGCAGACTACAAAACACCACGCTGTAATATACGAACACTGAATATAGGGATGCTACGGTTTTCGTTAACATTTAAATCATTGTAAATGATAAGATATTCCTTCTCATTATACATTGTAGAAAATAAAGTAATTTACTTGTAATATAAACAAAATAGATATATAAGTTTACTTAATACGCAGCGGAATTTATAAAATATTTACATATATGCATACATTCAAATCCATATTTACAATTATACATATGTTTACATTAGAATTAATACTTTTCAAAATATAAAGAAGTTATACATGATTGGTAGCCCTTCTCTGATCATTAAGTCCCAAATATAAAATCTTCAATGCCTAGTCTCACTCGGTCTCGAGGAACTCTCGGGTTCAACCCTGTCACCTGCGCGATCAACCACTATCGCGCTAAGCCAACGGCTTAGTAGTACATAGTATACTAACAATATGCTTTAATGCAATGCAATGTCACACATTTTCATAATAAAGACAACATCATAGGTGGAAAGCTAATATCACACCTTTATATTTCATAAACCATACACATATAAACATATCACATTTCAAAGTCCTTCCATAGATCTCATGATTCAATTATTTTACCATTAATAAATCACATTTAAATAAAGACAAGCATGGCCCCAAAAGACACTAATATGCCATTCAATTTTCAGAGTTAATGTTTTGGTTCAATTATCACATTCATCATTATCATAATCCCAACTAGGCTTCAAGGATTAGGTTCAACCAGGCTTCAAGGGAAACAAAGCATGTTAAGTATCAACCCAACTTGGCTTCAAGAACCAACCCAACCTAGCTTCAAGGGTTGTAACATCTCAATTAGGCTTCAAGGACTAGACCCAACCAAGCTTCAAGGGGAGTAAAACATGTTAAACTTCAACCTAACTTGGCTTCAAGGATCAATTCCAACCTAACTTCAAGAGATTGTTACTAATAGGCATGCCACCAATCAACAAAACTCTGAAAATGGAATAACACATTAGACACACAATTCATTCATTATTTCATTATCAATTCCATTCTCAATCTTCATTATCAATTAGGCAAACATGCCTCATTAAAGTCATAATAGTCAATCACAATGGCTTTATATTCCATCACATCTCAATCCACATTATAGCAATTCATCTTTCAAATACACAATCAATTACATCATCATATCCTTCACATTATACATAAAGAATCATTGATATAAACATAACAAAGTACATTATTCATATAATTCAACAATGTAATAATGCAATATTTGTACTTACCTCAATAACAATTCAAACAACTCTAAACACTTCCTTTTCCAAGATTCTTTTACTTCTTAGATCAATGACAAATCACTTTCTTCAAGACCTAATACAAAAATAATAACATACACTTGCTTAGGGATACACATGAGATAATCAAGTTAAGAGTTAACTAGGGCAAACTCTAAACATGACACGCTCAACCACACGGGCGTGTCCCTGACCGTGCCCTAACTCCACAACACAGAAGCTTTTACATGCTCGGAACCACGGGCATGTCACTGGGCGTGTAATACATTCTGCCTCTCAGAAACATCAACACGTCCAACAACGTGAGCGTGCTCATGGCCGTGTCAATTCTCCAATCTCACAATAGCTATAACACACTCAATAACACGGTCGTGTTACGGGTCGTGTCAATCCTACTGCCACCAACACCATTGACACACCTAAGAATCTGAACGTGCTCATGGGCGTGTCAGGCCAAAAACCCAGATTCCGGCCAAAACAACAAAACACTTCTTTTCACCAACATCCACCTCAAAAAAACTTAACAAAACATACGCAAAAACCATCTTAAACTTACAAAAACACCAAAACAACTCCACACCTACATCAAACACAAATCACAAATATCATCACAAACCCTAAACACAAATACAACACCATCTCTTCCAACCAACTTACTCTTTTCTTCAATCCATCCTTAAAATCCATAATCAATTTAATCAAACACTCTTAAACATATCACAATCAAACAACACACCCTTAAATAATCTATCAAACTCAAATACAACTTCAAATAAGCAAAGAAATCAAAAGAGGACTTACCAAAGTAATGAAACTTCTTGAATCACCAACTTGATCACTTAGATCTTCCTTCAATTTGAGCTTAGAACATTCAAATCCTCTTTTGCTCTCTTGCTTTCTCTTGTCTTTGGATGAGCCGGCCACACCATGGAAAAGAAGAAGAAAACATAAAGAAACAAAGTCAAACTTCTCTTTAAATCTCCACCAAGTATTCCAAAACAAGGAATTACCTAAACGCCCTCTTTTAATTTGTTTTAACATCCTTCTTAATCACTTCCCCTCTTTAGTAAATTCACAATCAACAAATAAAATATCTTCTTCCCTTGACCACCCATTTGACTTGCATATATGTTTTATATATTACCATATATACAACATATACATTCCCTCTAAACAATCTTTTCCTTTCCAAAACACATATACATTTGATTCAAATCAAACAACAATTATATCAAAACTTCTAGGGTACACTTTAGGATATTACATTTCTCGAGAGAGAGTCGGGTATCTGAGATTAAAATTTTCATAGCCAACGCTATTTCTTGAGTTGCCTAACCTGGGACCAGGTAAAATATCATTGGCATACTTTAAAATTTATATAAAAGATCACTTACCTTATATCTTTTTGTAGTTCAATCTAGCCTGGTGGAACACAAAAGAGCGGACGAACTGGACTTCCTCCATGAATGCCGCACTGCCTTTTCAACATACTCCTTGAGTCATTGCCGGCCCCATGTCTAGTGGCTAATTTCTCGGAGAGAGAGTTTATGAGTGGTTTCTTGTTCCCGAGTAATGGAGGATTCTGATGCATTACCTAAAATATACTTTAAATATCACATCAATGCCGGAGAATACATGGTGGTTGGCCCAGCATGGTTATGATGTTGAAACATTTCTCTATCCACTCGGTGCATCTTATACTCAGTTTATTCAAATAGGGCTTTTGAACTTTGATGTATCTCCCGTTGGTGTACGATAGATTTTCGAGGAAAATGAGGATAGAGATGAAGAGGAATATCATGGAGAGGGAGGAGAGTTTGTTCCTCATCTTGGGGCTAGCACTTCTCATGTAAGCTTTTACCATTTTTCCCATTGCAATTGCTTCTTTTTAACTTGTTTTAACTTTTTTAATGATTGTTGCAGGCTACTGGCTCATTTGATCATGAGGCTGGACCTTCATTTACTGCTCCTTCATTTGATCATTCTAGTCCACCGGATATGCCATTCATCCACTGGGCGTTGACATGAATTACCTAGTAGATTTTCTTATTCCATGATAATTTATGCTATATGTATGCATGATTTATGTATGCTCTTATTCTTTTCTTTTCTGGCTCACAGCGGATGCTTGAAGAACAAAACAAGAAACTTGAAGAAGAGTTGGCCGCTAGTCATCAACAGGTTTCACATTTTAAAAATTTATACCATCAGTCAGAGCAAAATTTTTGAAACTTTCGGTTTTAGGGGATGAGAGATCCTAGTGCTTCTTCATCTAGAGGCCCCCAAACTGATGACTATGAAATCCTTTCATCTACTTCTGATGAGGACAGTTATAGATCAGAATTCCAAGGTAATAGAGATTATGGTGCTCCTACTTCAGGAAGATTTGGGACGGGTGATATGCCTCCTACTCCAACAGGCGATGACTTTTTCAGAGCTTTATTTGATGATCTACCACCTCCTTCTTAGTGATGTATGAATATTGTGTCAATTGAGAAAAAATTGTAGAATAAGTATAAAAATAATAATGATAATATATAATGTTTATTTTTTTGCAACCCTCTTCTTTCTTCTTATTTTTTTTTCTAGCCTTCTTATCTTCTCCTTGCCTCGTGTAGGCTCAAACCCATGATTTTTCTCATGCAGGCTCTGATTGATGTTTGTATTTTTTTTCTTATTCTCTGCATAAGCATGCATTTCTTCCTTTCTTTTGCAAAATGACTGGAGTTTCCTCAAGCAGTGGGTCTTCTATACCCCCTAATTCTATACCCACTTTATCTTTGCTTCATAGAGTGCAGTGATTCCACTGACTCACAAACCAAGGTGATCAGCTGAAGTATTTTCATTGACTCCTTCCAGATGTTTGTTCAGTTCATGCTTTGGAATGACAAGATGCTTCAGATTTATGGCTTTTATCTTCAAGATGTTGAAAACATGAATAATGGAGGCCCCAAGCAGTAGAGATGCATCCATTTCAAATTATGTTTTGGCAAGTCATTTGGTAGCTTCTTCATGACCTTGCCAATCATAATTTACTTTGCCCAATGTGTCCTTCAAGGTTTGACTATTCAATAAACTTCTCTTAACTTGAAGTTTTTGTATGACAAAAACATTTTTTGAATTTTTATTTTGAAATCAAATGTTGGCTTTTCCAAATCAATGTCAATATACCTCAGGACTTGATTTTCCAAATTAACATATCTATAACATGACAACCCTATTTACCATAGTAAACTCGGGAATCATTTCTATTTAAGCAAGAATTGTTGAACTTCAGATAGGCACATGCACATTACTTGGTCAAAGATCTCATTTGAGTTTGAATATGGTCTATCTCATATGCATGCTTATTTAAACTATCTCCACTAATAGACTCTACCTACCAAGAGAGATCAACGGGTCTTTAATAGGCTTGGAATGAGGTCTTTAAGGGACAAGGGTTTAAATGAAGGCCATTTGTAAGTGGGAGTCGATGTGACACAGTGGACAAACCTTCACACTATAAATTTCTTGTTTGAACTTTAGGCAGTTGGGAGCAATCTTGCTAGACTCCAAATTCCTTCTATCTTCTTAGCATTAATCTAGATCTTGATTAGGATAGTCTTTGCCCTTGCAAAAAGTTTGATACCCAAACTTGTTTCTTTTCTTCTTCTCCCTTTTCTTTCTTTTTATTTTTCTTTTCCTTTCTTTGAGCATTTTATTATTTTGTCCTTCTTCCTCGTAGGACTGTCAAGTATAGAACTTTAAAGAACTGGATGGTCTTTCTCCTTTTTCTCTGATTTTAATCAAATCTTTGGTTGGGTTGGACCAATTCAAGGCAAAGTGTCCTTACAAACAAAATGGAAGCCTTTTGCTGCTTTAGGTAAAAGAGAACTCAGTTGGCTTTCTGAACCGCCTTTTTAGGTTTTATCTTTTTTTCTTCTTTTTTTCCTTTTTTCTTTTTTTTTTGTCCTTTTCTTTTCTTTTTTTTTCTCTTTTTTTTCTCTCTTTTTCTTTCTTTTTTGGTTCTAGCTCTAAAGGAGTTGTCTTGTTTGTACCCACTTGGGTTTCTAATAATGGATAAGTGGAGTGACATAAATTTTCTTTAACAGAGATAAATCATTTGTTACTCTGATGTTATCTTGATAGATTGGAGATATTAGGTGAACTTTAACTACCCTTATGGTCTTGAGAATTTCAACTCCCCTTAGTGTCTTGAGAACTTCAACTATCTTCATGGTCTTGACTATTTATTTCTTTCTTTGACCTTCTTGCCTCTTCATCTTAGTGATCATAAGACTTGTCAAAAGTATCATAACAGCTCAGGGTAGGTTGTTGGAGTTTGTAAGCCAATGAAAAGAAAGCTAAAATTTCATGAAGGCTCAAAAGGACAACTAGGGATTGATATTTAATAGGGTGGATACTAGTTGTTGGCTAACCAAACAATGCCTAGATCATTTCTCTCTTAAATAAGTAGAGTTTAATTTCGTCTCGAAAAATTGTCAAAGCATGTTCTAAGATTGACTAGGACCTAGACAAAGATAATTATACAGGAGCCCTCTCTAAGTAAGCATACACAACTCAATGTTATAGAGTAATTCCCTCACCTAGTCAAGTCATTCATGTCATGATGCATAAATATATTAATTCATGAATTATCAAGCTAGATTCCTCATTGGTTGAGCACCAAAATGAACAAAGACCAACAAAAAATTTTATGAAAGTAATTTATTCAAACAACTTTAGATTTAAAAAACACAATTGTTCCAACTAAATATTAAAGAAAGCAAAATAAATAGAGCAATATTCAAGCTAAGGAGAGTTTGTTGAGTTGGAGGCAAGGATTTTTTCCATCATCAAGGATCATTGCTTCATCATCCACAGTTAGTCTAAGCTTGCTTAGTGGCACATCATCTTTAGCAGCTTCACTATCTATATCATCACAGGATGACAAGATAAAACTCTTCATGAAGGTTGTAAATGGCGGCGCCCTTCCAAATTTAGGTAGAGAATTATTCTTAGTGTTGTGCTTATTAGGCTCAGGCAGTTTACCATTGTCGATTAGATCTTGGATCTCATGCCTCAATCGAGTACATCTATCGGTCTCATGTCTTTGAGTATGATGAAATTGACAAAAAGCCTTAGCATTGAAGTTTGGTAGCAGGGGATTATGTAGCGGTCGAGGAGCCAACGGTTGTAATAATCCCTTCTTTTGTAGCTTATTGAGAACCCAAGACAACGGCTTCCCTAATTCTGAAAATAGCCTCATTCCTCCTTGACTAACGGTATTAACAATAGCTTCCTTTTGTGTACTTTGACTGTTAGGCTGATAATTTTCTCTCTCTTTCCTTCTTGCCGAAAAGCAGCTCTTCTCCCTTTCCCACTCTTTGATTTGCAAGCCAACTTGCAAAAGATCTTTGAAATCATGAATGAGTGTATGAGACATCCTTTCACGGAGACTAGGCAACACCCCTCACACAATCATCCTTATTTAATTAGATTCATCGGGCCTCTTCTTGAGCAAAGCAGCCTTATTTCTCCATCTTTTCACATAGTCCACAAAATTCTCATTTGGCCTTTGTCTAATGGACTCAACTTCCATTTAGGTAACTTCCAGCTCGATATTGTACCCATATTGCTGAATGAAAGCCTTGTACAACATGTTCCAATCTTTTTGAGTACTTTCCTCTAAGGAGTTTAACCAATTTTGGACTACAGGGTCCAATGAGAGCATGAAATATCTTAGAGTTTGAGCTTTAGCAACTCGAGCAGACTGCATAGCAGTGATGTACTGCTTCACATGGAGATGAGGGTTTCCAGTTGATGGCAAGAACCTATGCTATTGCAATACCGCAAGTGCATGGGTCGCTCAAGTAATAAAAATCTTATTCCGATTCAGCTCAATATTACCTATCTTCCCTTCGATCCTACAAATCTGACGCTCTAAATCTGTGGGCTTCCTGTCATCATCCTACTCAACATTAACAGACTAGCATCAATCTCGGAATGTAGGGGTCTGGACAAAAGATGGTCTAGCAGAAGAGGAAGGTACAACAGTGGAGGAAGGCCCAGCGGCAGTGGTTGAAGGCCCAGCGATAGTGGACGAGCCCAAAAAATCTGTCGGTGGAGGTGGTGACATATCCGAAGGAGGAGCAGAAGGGGCTGCCTCTGGTATATCCAAATCCATAGGAGGTGCCTATAGCCCAGCTACATTCTCCCGGTTCAGTCTCTTCAATGTGTCCATACCCAACAGTTTGGGCAAACCATCCACCATCATAGGTAGGCAGCCATCTAACACACCCAAGCGACGAGCAAGTCGTGTGACATACATGCCACCATGCAAAGTACCTGATGCTCCTTTTTTAGACTTCTTGTAAAAACAATGTGTGATGGCATGTGCGACATTGCACCGGGTCTTCTATACCATGCAGTGCAGGAAAAGCAGATCTCGCAGGCTTACCACCCTGTGCTGCTCAGCCGAGCTATAAGAGTGTGAACTAACAGGTTGTGCACCACTCAGTAGGGAAAGGACTCAAAGTTGGATGCCTTAGAAACCTTGGGTTGATATTTATCAGCAAAAGGTGCAAAGGTCCTCCAAACCCGAGGAGGAGCAACCTCATACTCGACAAAATTCACCTCAAAATTCAGATAATCGAAAGTCTATACCTCCTCTGTAGTATATAACTCAAGATGCACCCCAAGGTCATTAATGCTCATGTGGAATCTCTGCCTTCCCAGTCTAAATTTAATTATTGGCTCAGTAATTGAAGCCTTGGTCTTCTAGAACTGAAAGGTGCAGTAAAATTTCAATGTCAGCTCTCTGTAGGAAGGCTCATTGATGGAGAACAGTTGGTCCCATCCTGGTTGGTTGATCAGTTCCCGAATATCTGCTGCAATATTGGCGAGTTCCATAGCGTCCCAATAAAAAACATGAAGTGGGGACCATTCTTTATTGTCGAAAAGTTTGAATCGCCTTCTTTCCTCGGCATTCAAAAATCTATGGCATTTGTGGGTTGCCATGAACTTAGAAGTTGGACATGTAGGGGGTTTGTTAGAACTGCCTTCCCCTCATGCACGTTTGGTGGGTAGATAGGAAGATGATTGTTTGTGAGGGCCCATTGTCTGCAAAACAAACAAAAATTCCCTAATAACAACAAAAATATAACATGATACAAAACACCCACAAAAGACCGGCACAAAGTTACCGAAATATCGGTATTATAAAGATGAAGCATAATGTATATCCCAACAAAATTAATGCTAACAGCCAAAGTAAACCAATTTTAATCAACAAATACCAACACACACATTTAACCAACAAAAGAGATGAACCAATTCGAACGATGGCAATTCCGACAATAACGATTCCGTTTTCCAAAAATAACGATTAACTATAACCCAACAAGCAAATCAATCAATTTATAATTCAAACACAAACTAATTCAAAAATAAATCAAATGCTGAATCAAAACAGAATTAAAAGTCTTGGAATTGTCATTGGAATGCTCCGGCGGTTACCTACGGGTATAGGCCGTAGAGCGGAATTGGTTACAACCAGGATGGTGAGGGCCATTCCTGTGATCTGATATCAGTGGTGAGGGCCACCTATGTTACAGTAGTGAGGGCCACTGTCTTATCGCTATGGTTCCCTATATGCCAGTAGAGCCTGATCCAAAGTCTTGTTTCTTTTAAACCACGTAATGCAAAATGAGTTTGAATTATGGTTTTTACATTTGTTGGAAGCATATTTACACTGAATGTATAGAAACTTCCATTGGTTTAAGGTTGGTTGATTTATGATTTAATTATTTCATTTTGTTTCAAAGGCTTTCATGTTTTACTTATATTTTCATCGGTAAAGTACCCACTGAGCGACAACGCTCAGCGAGTTAAGTTTTCCTTGACTCGTAGGTTCGGAGCAGTAGATAAATCTTGGGGAAGCAACGACCAGACCACATCAAATCTCAGGGGTAGATCTTTTAGTTCCATTATGAGTTAGTTAGGTGTGGCATGTATATGAATAAATATAAAAGATAATTTCTATGTTATAATTGTATGTTAATAGTGTGTAATAATCATAAACCTTTACTTTATGTTGTATTAGAAGTGTGAACTCTTCTTGCAGATTTGTAGTTGAGGGTATAAGGTGAATTCATTGGGAGTGTATTAAATTTGATAGTATTCACATTGGTCTATGTAAAGTGTTTTCAAAAATCAGAAAAACAAGTTTTGTCGACACTTGGGATCCAAATTTCTAGGCGAAACTATGGCAAAATTTCTGTAAAAATCAGAACTAAAATTTGACTAAGTAAATTGGTGGCAACAATTAGGATAGTGTGGCGCCTCTATTCAGCTTACACATGTAGGTTGGGAAGGGGTGTTACAATTAGAAAACCCAAAATGGTTGATTGGCGACAGGAGTGATCTTATGCATGCTGGCTTTATGTTTGGTTGTTCCCCAATTTCATAAAATAGGGTTAATATTAAAATTGTTCTATGTGCACTATTTCAAGTATTTAACCAAATATGGCAAAATAAATAACACAATAGCAAAAGGTGATGACAAATTATAAAAGGAAAAGAAACATCTTTGATTATGTTCATTATTTTTCATCCTAACATTGTTCTTTCTAAAGAATTAACAAAATGTAAAATCTATGGCCGACTATAAGCATGACGTGTAGGCCAGCTTTGCTTTAACTGATACAAGAAGGCTTAAGTCAGACGAGGCATGTCCAAGTCAAGAGTAAACTCAGAACCTCAAGGTTCGGCTCCATACTGATGTTCAAGCCGATGAGGATCATAACAAGTACCTCGATGAAGTGAAGCAAGAGGAGCATACATCAAATATGTCCAAATGGTGATACGAGAAATCTTCTACCAAGGTACTAACCAATGGATGTCGACTGCAGTGCTTGTGTGGATCCAATCAATCCAGTCGACATATGAAGAAGTAGGATGGGATAGTTTCCTAACAAAGTGATGTCACTATAGATATTTGGTGAAATCCATGGATGGAATGTCAAGCTAGCAGAGGCGCTCTTGAAGCCAAATCTCTAAGCCCAATAAAAAAAATTTTAAAAAAAAGAGAAAAATGATGATGCCGGTTAGGTTGAAAACCCACAAGGGCGGCCTAAGCAAAGTTAGGGTGGTTCGCTAGTTCTGAAAACCCGCAAGGGCGGTCTAGGTAAAAATTAGAACCAATAATAAAATAATAAGAAAAAGGGTGCACTAAGTTGAAAACTCGTAAGTGTGAGTTAGGCAAAAGTTAGGACAGCTCGCTAGTTCCGAAAACTCGCAAGGGCGAACTAGGCAAAAATTAGAGCAATAAAAAAAAGAGAAAAAAAAGGCCTAAATCAAAAACTCGAAAGAGCAATTTAGGTAAATACCTGTAGCAGCAAGAGACTTTCTGTAACACCCCGATACCCTATATAAGTACTATGCGTATACCTAGTATACATACAGTAAATATATAAAGTATAAGGATGTCACTTTTTGTTACCTTTTAAAAACCTGTAACAGAGTTCAAACCATAATACATTAATTTAAATAACATTTACAAAATCATTATCTTTATCAAAAACTTCATTTATACATATAAATACTCTCTCGTCAGAAATACATCATAATTAAAGTTTATACATGTATGCATTACCCTCTAGTTGGTCTCGACAAACTTTACTCTTCTTGTGGCATAACAAAAGACTTCATATCTTCCATCTATATACCTGCGCGAATAAACACCCGCGCTAAGCCCGAGAGCTTAGTAGTCCAACTATAAAATATAAACATATAGTATAGAAGTATTGACATATAATGATACATCAATTCAATATATAATTAGTTCTTATCATATCTTCTTTTCTTTTTAATTTCATCTTTAATATATCCTAGCTAATTTCAAATATGATGTACATATATACATAATATTATCACCAACCCCAATGCATCACCAATACTCAAAACCAATATATTAATACCCCTACATTATATATACCATACCAATCATTATTGCAATACACAAATTACATATCATACAAATCATAAATCACATTTACAATAAAGACAACCTTTATCATCAACCACAATTCATTTACATATTACACTTAATAACATTATATTATTCACAATTCACCAAGCATAATTCATTATTAATACTCACAATCAATATTTCAATACTTGCAATTCACATTGACAATAAGGACAGACTCGGGCCCAAAACACTAATATGTTATTCAAAGTTCAGAGTTACTGCTTTGGTTCATAGTCACAATCATCACGCCCGTAGGCAATGTATATACATGTATCTCTATCCATGGATAGTGTAACAGACCCAGTCTCTTGGACCATCAACTCAACACATATGAGGAGATCCTCAACCCGGCAAGACTGTTACAAATCATATATCTCATATTCACAATTCTCATAGTGTAACAGACCCAGTCTCTTGGACCATCAACTCAACACATATGAGGAGATCCTCAACCCGGCAAGACTGTTACCTTTCATCATTTCTTAGGCATGCCACCCAAATCCAGAACTCTGAAACTGAATAACATATTAAACAAACAATTCATTTATTATTTCATTATCAATCTCATCATCAATTAGGCCAACATGCCTTATCTCTTTCAATTGAATTATCATAGCCAATCATAATGGCTTCATATCATATCATATCTCAATCCATATGATACATATAGCATCATTGATATCACATTTCAAAGTATATTATTCATATAATACATTGCCATACACAAGATTCACAATGCATATAACACAACATTTTCTCACTTCTCAAAACACATTAACATCATTCATTACTAGAGCATTTATCATAACAAATTGCACATACCTTAAGAATGATCCTCATTTCTTCCTACCTTTCCCATTTCATATTTCATCCTTTATATATATTCTTCATTTACATTGACAATATAATAGCTTATTTAACACTTTCATCCCAATGTGTTAATGTTCAAAGACATATAAGGATATACAATCAAATAGGGTTTATGCTTACCTGGTTAATGATCTTCACATCCTTCACATCATTCAATCATCACCTTAGTCCAATTATGTTAACAATATAATAGATCACTTAACACATTTGCAAACAAATGTGTTAAGCCTCAAATTATGTAATTAAATACAATCATATGTATTGGTACTTACCTCAAGAACTAGTCCCATCAATCTATACATTTCTTTTCTTTCCAAGAATTCTCCACATTTAGGTTAATGCAACCCAATCTCTTCAAAACCTAATCCAAAGGAATATTAGCAAAATGACCATATGAATAGTACATTCTGGTTTAAGACTCCATTTTATCCTTATTTTGAAAAATTGTATAAAATAATCTACTTGACTAAAAATTCTAAAATTTTTACAGAATTTAGTTTTGTATCTTAAAATCATTCCTTTAAAATTTTAGATCAAACTGAACACAAAATCTTGGTCAAATAGTTCACCTAACCAGACTGCCCCAATTGCCCTGCATCCTGGCAGCAGTTCTGAACTTTGTGAATTCCATAAATCAAATTCAATCAACGTGGTTCCAAATTATTTTTCTCAAATACTAGACTCACTAAGCAACAACATATCCAAAATTCAATTGGATATGATTTTTCTACATTTTATTAAAAATCCCGAAATATAGCTGTCTCAGTTAAGGTACCTGCTGGAACAGGTCTAATAAAAATAATCTTTCTAAACTCATAACCATTCCAAAATCGAATCAACATATTTTTCAGTCATTCTAGACTCATAGAGGCACAACATATCAAAAATTTACTTCAAGAACATTTTTCTATAATTAATTAAAAATCATACAAGTCACAGCCTTTACTAATTGTAAAACAGAAAAAAATTCACTAAACACAACTCTTACTCTTCCATCACCAACACCAACCTAGCTTCTTATCTTTAATTCCATTTCAACACTTTTACACACACCATACACAAACACACTCCATCAACCATCCATATCAACTCACCAATCCCAAACACAATTTCAAAAGAACAAAGGAAAATCAAGAGAAAGAACTTACCTAAGTTGTTGAATTCCACAAATCTTCAATTAAATCCTTTGATTCTCCCTTCAATTTGATGTTAGAATTAAAAAAATCTCACTTTGCTCTCTCTTGTCTAAGGAGGAGCCAACCAACGTGGAGAAGAGAAGAAGAAGAAGAAGGAAATGAAGAAAAGACAAAATATCACCTCTTTAAATCTCCACCAAGTGATTCAACAAGAGTAATTACCTAAACACCCTTATACCATTTGTCTTGATTACCATTCATTACATGCCCTTTATAGTAACTTCACACTTAACAAAAATAAATATCTTCTTTCCTTGACTCTTCATTTTGACCAACTTATATGTTATATATATCATCATATACACAACATATACCATTCTCTCTAAACCCTAAATTCTTTCCCAAATCACATATACATAAACATTCTTTTCTCTATTTCTTTTCTCTTGTAATTTAACACATATATTCAATCCAATTATATAACAACAACAACAACATAATCACAACTTCTAGGGCATATATGAGGATATTACAATTCTCTCCCCCTTAAATAATTTCGTCCTCGAAATTATCAGTACCATAACAATTTATTCTTAACAAAATACTATCTTAACTCCCATATGAAGTTAATTATACGCTTAAGTCATTATATCATCAAATCATATAACTCCAACTCTCCTCTTTAGAATCAACCACCTTCTTTAAATTCTATAACTCATCATTCTATATGTTTATACATCTGGTTACTTTCTTAATCAAACATTCAAAAGATCACATTACATTTCCTATTAATATCTTTATACCAGAATCAGATCATCATATAGCACAATAATACTTTGTCAAATCTTTATATTTAATATATTTTGTTATTTCACCTCTGTATAATTACTCTCTTAACTTTAACATTAAAAACTATTGACTTATATCTGAACATTAATTATCCCTTCATCACAATCACTGTCTAAATAGACATTTATCACTCTCAATAGATAACAAAATCCTGATTTTTCATAAATGGAGTTATTTCTTTAGCATGCTTTTCACTTAACTTACATATTAATACATTATCTTTCAACTTATTTTATAGATAACCAATCTTTTTCTCTTCTTATCATGATTAACAATTACTATACTCCACTCATTCATGTCCAATCATACTTTAAAATTTACATCATATACATTATCATGTAAATACCTATTTTCTTAATACAACTATACACATTAAATTTTATTAATGATCCATAATCTTAGCCAAATCCAGATCAATTAATCTATCTGTCATAATATACCCACGTTCCAATCTTGTTCAATTCCAACCAACGATTAAGTAATCGAACTTATCATGAAATTTCACAATTTTCATATAAGTATAAATATAACTTAATTCCATAAGAGCAAACTTATATTCAATTTCTGCTCTCTTTCAATCTATTTTCAGTCAAATCATCATGATAACAAATCACTTCTAATATCTTTTAATATACACATAGTTTATTCTTTATTATCTTAGTATAATTTCCACCAATTCTCATAAAAATGTTATATCATACTTAATATCTATAATTCATTCACTCAAACTTTGAGTTCATTCCCTTAAACCTCAAGTTACATACCATAAACATATTCAGTATAACTTTCATTCATATAATATAATTTCTCCCTTTTACTAACTCTTCACGTTTCCTATCATTGGTATATTTATTTTGATTACCTTTTTGTCATATTATCCATAACTCAACACATTTCAAAATTTTTTTAAATTTTTTAAAATTTTTTTTTTCACAGTTATAACCAAATTCTTAACATAAAATAATAATAATAATAATAATAATAATAAGGTACAACTTTAACCATCATAATTTTTAACTATACTTCTCAAACAAAATTGTCAACCTCACCAAATCCGTATTACAATCATTATATCTAAGATCCAAATCCATGGATAACAAATTAACCGATCCAAAATACTGAACAAAACACATGACTTTAAGAGATTAATATTCAAACCTAGAACTTTCAATTCAATACTGTTCTTTTATAATTCTATTCTCAATCTTAACATTTTTAGTATAACAGAAGTTAACACATTCCAACTTCGTTTCAACCAATTTGTATTCGCTTATATGATCCTTATCAACTTAACTCATGCTTTAACAATATTACTATATACATATTCAATCATATACAGTTCTTATACAATTTCTATTCATCACTTCATTTCTAATCCATCTACAATCTCTTATAATATAATTATATAGAACTTTTCATATGTGAATACTTTGAAACTCTAAATATAATATAATCATCAAGTTCAATACACATTATAACAATTTCCACTGTCCAATATTACTCAAGTTCTTTCCATTCTCACTTCCATCACATAATCCATCTAGCTTTACACAGTTCAAGACCTAATCTCTCTTAGGTCCACTAATACATATAACATTGTTTTTCCATATCACTAATTCTATAATTATACCACATATATCTTCATAAGCCATCCTCATAATGTGATTCACAAATGTGTTTATATATCATAATTTCATTCATATTGGAAAACTCAATTCACATATCATATACATGTATACACTTAATTATATGCTCTTATGGTATTTTCCTTTTTCATACATTCAATACAAATTTAGTGTTTATCATTTTCTTTTAAACACTATCCTTCTCATTCTTCCAATATGATATAAAGTATTTATTCACACTACAAACACATATATTCCGACTATAGTAACACTTCATATTCATCTCAGTCACATTCCCAATGTGACATCTCTTTCACTTTCGTCTTTAAAAATATTTAGTACACTCCCATATTCATTCTTACCCTGTTCAGTAAAATGACTTAAAATAACTCATTTCTATTTACTTATCCACTTCCTTGATTATTTCAAAACAAATTCTCATACTATCAATCACATTACTCAATTCATAATACTTCCATATGCAATACTAGTCATTTCACTTAGCTCATGCATTGCATATACAGTTAACTATCAATATCCCAATAATCTTTATCAAATTCCACTAAAACTTTAACTTCTCAATTTACTACTTCGTTTAAGCTTCAATTTGCCAAACTCATCTTTTCTATCATCACTTTAAAAACATCTTACAAATATATATCACAAAGCAATATTAAAACATATAATTTCCACAATCATAAAGCTCACTTCAAAAATCTCAAATATCACATATTATCACCATTACCATGAGCTTTCACAATATCCAAGCATCTCACATTTCTAACATTGAATTTACTATGCTCGCATTATAGTAACAATACTAAGTTATATTCTTACTTAACCACTATCATCTCTTTTTCCTTTAAACACAACCTTAACTGTATACACATCCCAACTTTACATAATCACACTTTGTCTCTACTAAACAACTCATTTTCAAATTTATTCTCCTTTTCATTTCTTTATGTTTCAATTCATATTATGTCCTACATAATATTGCTCATAAACATCAACATTACATTCCATGTTGCACACAACATGACATTTTCATATGCATCATCAATATACATATATCATATTACATTTCACAATTAGTTTCTCATAATCAATTAGGCACTATGCCTCAATTATAATTCATTTCCAACATCATTGTCAACAATCATAATTTCTCATCACATCAAAATAGTATACACATATATCATCAACTATATTGAACATCTCATATAACACAAATATTCTATAATTCATATAATGCCACATCCGAGACCAACCTAGGTGTCAATGCATATGCATGTATTACAAATTTCATTTCAAAACTTTTCCTTTTTACTTTTATTTAAACTTTTCAAAAAAAAATTTTTTTTCTCACTTAGGCCGAGAATCTCGAACCTAAGCTCTGATACCAAAATAATTGTAACACCCCGATACCCTATATAAGTACTATGCGTATACCTAGTATACATACAGTAAATATATAAAGTATAAGGATGTCACTTTTTGTTACCTTTTAAAAACCTGTAACAGAGTTCAAACCATAATACATTAATTTAAATAACATTTACAAAATCATTATCTTTATCAAAAACTTCATTTATACATATAAATACTCTCTCGTCAGAAATACATCATAATTAAAGTTTATACATGTATGCATTACCCTCTAGTTGGTCTCGACAAACTTTACTCTTCTTGTGGCATAACAAAAGACTTCATATCTTCCATCTATATACCTGCGCGAATAAACACCCGCGCTAAGCCCGAGAGCTTAGTAGTCCAACTATAAAATATAAACATATAGTATAGAAGTATTGACATATAATGATACATCAATTCAATATATAATTAGTTCTTATCATATCTTCTTTTCTTTTTAATTTCATCTTTAATATATCCTAGCTAATTTCAAATATGATGTACATATATACATAATATTATCACCAACCCCAATGCATCACCAATACTCAAAACCAATATATTAATACCCCTACATTATATATACCATACCAATCATTATTGCAATACACAAATTACATATCATACAAATCATAAATCACATTTACAATAAAGACAACCTTTATCATCAACCACAATTCATTTACATATTACACTTAATAACATTATATTATTCACAATTCACCAAGCATAATTCATTATTAATACTCACAATCAATATTTCAATACTTGCAATTCACATTGACAATAAGGACAGACTCGGGCCCAAAACACTAATATGTTATTCAAAGTTCAGAGTTACTGCTTTGGTTCATAGTCACAATCATCACGCCCGTAGGCAATGTATATACATGTATCTCTATCCATGGATAGTGTAACAGACCCAGTCTCTTGGACCATCAACTCAACACATATGAGGAGATCCTCAACCCGGCAAGACTGTTACAAATCATATATCTCATATTCACAATTCTCATAGTGTAACAGACCCAGTCTCTTGGACCATCAACTCAACACATATGAGGAGATCCTCAACCCGGCAAGACTGTTACCTTTCATCATTTCTTAGGCATGCCACCCAAATCCAGAACTCTGAAACTGAATAACATATTAAACAAACAATTCATTTATTATTTCATTATCAATCTCATCATCAATTAGGCCAACATGCCTTATCT
The DNA here is from genome assembly GCA_947685225.1 of Garcia nutans. Lineage (NCBI taxonomy): Eukaryota > Viridiplantae > Streptophyta > Magnoliopsida > Malpighiales > Euphorbiaceae > Garcia > Garcia nutans. The sequence continues at coordinate 43,761,191 of CANTUV010000031.1, forward strand.
CTTTCAATTGAATTATCATAGCCAATCATAATGGCTTCATATCATATCATATCTCAATCCATATGATACATATAGCATCATTGATATCACATTTCAAAGTATATTATTCATATAATACATTGCCATACACAAGATTCACAATGCATATAACATAACATTTTCTCACTTCTCAAAACACATTAACATCATTCATTACTAGAGCATTTATCATAACAAATTGCACATACCTTAAGAATGATCCTCATTTCTTCCTACCTTTCCCATTTCATATTTCATCCTTTATATATATTCTTCATTTACATTCACAATATAATAGCTTATTTAACACTTTCATCCCAATGTGTTAATGTTCAAAGACATATAAGGATATACAATCAAATAGGGTTTATGCTTACCTGGTTAATGATCTTCACATCCTTCACATCATTCAATCATCACCTTAGTCCAATTATGTTAACAATATAATAGATCACTTAACACATTTGCAAACAAATGTGTTAAGCCTCAAATTATGTAATTAAATACAATCATATGTATTGGTACTTACCTCAAGAACTAGTCCCATCAATCTATACATTTCTTTTCTTTCCAAGAATTCTCCACATTTAGGTTAATGCAACCCAATCTCTTCAAAACCTAATCCAAAGGAATATTAGCAAAATGACCATATGAATAGTACATTCTGGTTTAAGACTCCATTTTATCCTTATTTTGAAAAATTGTATAAAATAATCTACTTGACTAAAAATTCTAAAATTTTTACAGAATTTAGTTTTGTATCTTAAAATCATTCCTTTAAAATTTTAGATCAAACTGAACACAAAATCTTGGTCAAATAGTTCACCTAACCAGACTGCCCCAATTGCCCTGCATCCTGGCAGCAGTTCTGAACTTTGTGAATTCCATAAATCAAATTCAATCAACGTGGTTCCAAATTATTTTTCTCAAATACTAGACTCACTAAGCAACAACATATCCAAAATTCAATTGGATATGATTTTTCTACATTTTATTAAAAATCCCGAAATATAGCTGTCTCAGTTAAGGTACCTGCTGGAACAGGTCTAATAAAAATAATCTTTCTAAACTCATAACCATTCCAAAATCGAATCAACATATTTTTCAGTCATTCTAGACTCATAGAGGCACAACATATCAAAAATTTACTTCAAGAACATTTTTCTATAATTAATTAAAAATCATACAAGTCACAGCCTTTACTAATTGTAAAACAGAAAAAAATTCACTAAACACAACTCTTACTCTTCCATCACCAACACCAACCTAGCTTCTTATCTTTAATTCCATTTCAACACTTTTACACACACCATACACAAACACACTCCATCAACCATCCATATCAACTCACCAATCCCAAACACAATTTCAAAAGAACAAAGGAAAATCAAGAGAAAGAACTTACCTAAGTTGTTGAATTCCACAAATCTTCAATTAAATCCTTTGATTCTCCCTTCAATTTGATGTTAGAATTAAAAAAATCTCACTTTGCTCTCTCTTGTCTAAGGAGGAGCCAACCAACGTGGAGAAGAGAAGAAGAAGAAGAAGGAAATGAAGAAAAGACAAAATATCACCTCTTTAAATCTCCACCAAGTGATTCAACAAGAGTAATTACCTAAACACCCTTATACCATTTGTCTTGATTACCATTCATTACATGCCCTTTATAGTAACTTCACACTTAACAAAAATAAATATCTTCTTTCCTTGACTCTTCATTTTGACCAACTTATATGTTATATATATCATCATATACACAACATATACCATTCTCTCTAAACCCTAAATTCTTTCCCAAATCACATATACATAAACATTCTTTTCTCTATTTCTTTTCTCTTGTAATTTAACACATATATTCAATCCAATTATATAACAACAACAACAACATAATCACAACTTCTAGGGCATATATGAGGATATTACAATTCTCTCCCCCTTAAATAATTTCGTCCTCGAAATTATCAGTACCATAACAATTTATTCTTAACAAAATACTATCTTAACTCCCATATGAAGTTAATTATACGCTTAAGTCATTATATCATCAAATCATATAACTCCAACTCTCCTCTTTAGAATCAACCACCTTCTTTAAATTCTATAACTCATCATTCTATATGTTTATACATCTGGTTACTTTCTTAATCAAACATTCAAAAGATCACATTACATTTCCTATTAATATCTTTATACCAGAATCAGATCATCATATAGCACAATAATACTTTGTCAAATCTTTATATTTAATATATTTTGTTATTTCACCTCTGTATAATTACTCTCTTAACTTTAACATTAAAAACTATTGACTTATATCTGAACATTAATTATCCCTTCATCACAATCACTGTCTAAATAGACATTTATCACTCTCAATAGATAACAAAATCCTGATTTTTCATAAATGGAGTTATTTCTTTAGCATGCTTTTCACTTAACTTACATATTAATACATTATCTTTCAACTTATTTTATAGATAACCAATCTTTTTCTCTTCTTATCATGATTAACAATTACTATACTCCACTCATTCATGTCCAATCATACTTTAAAATTTACATCATATACATTATCATGTAAATACCTATTTTCTTAATACAACTATACACATTAAATTTTATTAATGATCCATAATCTTAGCCAAATCCAGATCAATTAATCTATCTGTCATAATATACCCACGTTCCAATCTTGTTCAATTCCAACCAACGATTAAGTAATCGAACTTATCATGAAATTTCACAATTTTCATATAAGTATAAATATAACTTAATTCCATAAGAGCAAACTTATATTCAATTTCTGCTCTCTTTCAATCTATTTTCAGTCAAATCATCATGATAACAAATCACTTCTAATATCTTTTAATATACACATAGTTTATTCTTTATTATCTTAGTATAATTTCCACCAATTCTCATAAAAATGTTATATCATACTTAATATCTATAATTCATTCACTCAAACTTTGAGTTCATTCCCTTAAACCTCAAGTTACATACCATAAACATATTCAGTATAACTTTCATTCATATAATATAATTTCTCCCTTTTACTAACTCTTCACGTTTCCTATCATTGGTATATTTATTTTGATTACCTTTTTGTCATATTATCCATAACTCAACACATTTCAAAATTTTTTTAAATTTTTTAAAATTTTTTTTTTCACAGTTATAACCAAATTCTTAACATAAAATAATAATAATAATAATAATAATAATAAGGTACAACTTTAACCATCATAATTTTTAACTATACTTCTCAAACAAAATTGTCAACCTCACCAAATCCGTATTACAATCATTATATCTAAGATCCAAATCCATGGATAACAAATTAACCGATCCAAAATACTGAACAAAACACATGACTTTAAGAGATTAATATTCAAACCTAGAACTTTCAATTCAATACTGTTCTTTTATAATTCTATTCTCAATCTTAACATTTTTAGTATAACAGAAGTTAACACATTCCAACTTCGTTTCAACCAATTTGTATTCGCTTATATGATCCTTATCAACTTAACTCATGCTTTAACAATATTACTATATACATATTCAATCATATACAGTTCTTATACAATTTCTATTCATCACTTCATTTCTAATCCATCTACAATCTCTTATAATATAATTATATAGAACTTTTCATATGTGAATACTTTGAAACTCTAAATATAATATAATCATCAAGTTCAATACACATTATAACAATTTCCACTGTCCAATATTACTCAAGTTCTTTCCATTCTCACTTCCATCACATAATCCATCTAGCTTTACACAGTTCAAGACCTAATCTCTCTTAGGTCCACTAATACATATAACATTGTTTTTCCATATCACTAATTCTATAATTATACCACATATATCTTCATAAGCCATCCTCATAATGTGATTCACAAATGTGTTTATATATCATAATTTCATTCATATTGGAAAACTCAATTCACATATCATATACATGTATACACTTAATTATATGCTCTTATGGTATTTTCCTTTTTCATACATTCAATACAAATTTAGTGTTTATCATTTTCTTTTAAACACTATCCTTCTCATTCTTCCAATATGATATAAAGTATTTATTCACACTACAAACACATATATTCCGACTATAGTAACACTTCATATTCATCTCAGTCACATTCCCAATGTGACATCTCTTTCACTTTCGTCTTTAAAAATATTTAGTACACTCCCATATTCATTCTTACCCTGTTCAGTAAAATGACTTAAAATAACTCATTTCTATTTACTTATCCACTTCCTTGATTATTTCAAAACAAATTCTCATACTATCAATCACATTACTCAATTCATAATACTTCCATATGCAATACTAGTCATTTCACTTAGCTCATGCATTGCATATACAGTTAACTATCAATATCCCAATAATCTTTATCAAATTCCACTAAAACTTTAACTTCTCAATTTACTACTTCGTTTAAGCTTCAATTTGCCAAACTCATCTTTTCTATCATCACTTTAAAAACATCTTACAAATATATATCACAAAGCAATATTAAAACATATAATTTCCACAATCATAAAGCTCACTTCAAAAATCTCAAATATCACATATTATCACCATTACCATGAGCTTTCACAATATCCAAGCATCTCACATTTCTAACATTGAATTTACTATGCTCGCATTATAGTAACAATACTAAGTTATATTCTTACTTAACCACTATCATCTCTTTTTCCTTTAAACACAACCTTAACTGTATACACATCCCAACTTTACATAATCACACTTTGTCTCTACTAAACAACTCATTTTCAAATTTATTCTCCTTTTCATTTCTTTATGTTTCAATTCATATTATGTCCTACATAATATTGCTCATAAACATCAACATTACATTCCATGTTGCACACAACATGACATTTTCATATGCATCATCAATATACATATATCATATTACATTTCACAATTAGTTTCTCATAATCAATTAGGCACTATGCCTCAATTATAATTCATTTCCAACATCATTGTCAACAATCATAATTTCTCATCACATCAAAATAGTATACACATATATCATCAACTATATTGAACATCTCATATAACACAAATATTCTATAATTCATATAATGCCACATCCGAGACCAACCTAGGTGTCAATGCATATGCATGTATTACAAATTTCATTTCAAAACTTTTCCTTTTTACTTTTATTTAAACTTTTCAAAAAAAATTTTTTTTTCTCACTTAGGCCGAGAATCTCGAACCTAAGCTCTGATACCAAAATAATTGTAACACCCCGATACCCTATATAAGTACTATGCGTATACCTAGTATACATACAGTAAATATATAAAGTATAAGGATGTCACTTTTTGTTACCTTTTAAAAACCTGTAACAGAGTTCAAACCATAATATATTAATTTAAATAACATTTACAAAATCATTATCTTTATCAAAAACTTCATTTATACATATAAATACTCTCTCGTCAGAAATACATCATAATTAAAGTTTATACATGTATGCATTACCCTCTAGTTGGTCTCGACAAACTTTACTCTTCTTGTGGCATAACAAAAGACTTCATATCTTCCATCTATATACCTGCGCGAATAAACACCCGCGCTAAGCCCGAGAGCTTAGTAGTCCAACTATAAAATATAAACATATAGTATAGAAGTATTGACATATAATGATACATCAATTCAATATATAATTAGTTCTTATCATATCTTCTTTTCTTTTTAATTTCATCTTTAATATATCCTAGCTAATTTCAAATATGATGTACATATATACATAATATTATCACCAACCCCAATGCATCACCAATACTCAAAACCAATATATTAATACCCCTACATTATATATACCATACCAATCATTATTGCAATACACAAATTACATATCATACAAATCATAAATCACATTTACAATAAAGACAACCTTTATCATCAACCACAATTCATTTACATATTACACTTAATAACATTATATTATTCACAATTCACCAAGCATAATTCATTATTAATACTCACAATCAATATTTCAATACTTGCAATTCACATTGACAATAAGGACAGACTCGGGCCCAAAACACTAATATGTTATTCAAAGTTCAGAGTTACTGCTTTGGTTCATAGTCACAATCATCACGCCCGTAGGCAATGTATATACATGTATCTCTATCCATGGATAGTGTAACAGACCCAGTCTCTTGGACCATCAACTCAACACATATGAGGAGATCCTCAACCCGGCAAGACTGTTACAAATCATATATCTCATATTCACAATTCTCATAGTGTAACAGACCCAGTCTCTTGGACCATCAACTCAACACATATGAGGAGATCCTCAACCCGGCAAGACTGTTACCTTTCATCATTTCTTAGGCATGCCACCCAAATCCAGAACTCTGAAACTGAATAACATATTAAACAAACAATTCATTTATTATTTCATTATCAATCTCATCATCAATTAGGCCAACATGCCTTATCTCTTTCAATTGAATTATCATAGCCAATCATAATGGCTTCATATCATATCATATCTCAATCCATATGATACATATAGCATCATTGATATCACATTTCAAAGTATATTATTCATATAATACATTGCCATACACAAGATTCACAATGCATATAACATAACATTTTCTCACTTCTCAAAACACATTAACATCATTCATTACTAGAGCATTTATCATAACAAATTGCACATACCTTAAGAATGATCCTCATTTCTTCCTACCTTTCCCATTTCATATTTCATCCTTTATATATATTCTTCATTTACATTCACAATATAATAGCTTATTTAACACTTTCATCCCAATGTGTTAATGTTCAAAGACATATAAGGATATACAATCAAATAGGGTTTATGCTTACCTGGTTAATGATCTTCACATCCTTCACATCATTCAATCATCACCTTAGTCCAATTATGTTAACAATATAATAGATCACTTAACACATTTGCAAACAAATGTGTTAAGCCTCAAATTATGTAATTAAATACAATCATATGTATTGGTACTTACCTCAAGAACTAGTCCCATCAATCTATACATTTCTTTTCTTTCCAAGAATTCTCCACATTTAGGTTAATGCAACCCAATCTCTTCAAAACCTAATCCAAAGGAATATTAGCAAAATGACCATATGAATAGTACATTCTGGTTTAAGACTCCATTTTATCCTTATTTTGAAAAATTGTATAAAATAATCTACTTGACTAAAAATTCTAAAATTTTTACAGAATTTAGTTTTGTATCTTAAAATCATTCCTTTAAAATTTTAGATCAAACTGAACACAAAATCTTGGTCAAATAGTTCACCTAACCAGACTGCCCCAATTGCCCTGCATCCTGGCAGCAGTTCTGAACTTTGTGAATTCCATAAATCAAATTCAATCAACGTGGTTCCAAATTATTTTTCTCAAATACTAGACTCACTAAGCAACAACATATCCAAAATTCAATTGGATATGATTTTTCTACATTTTATTAAAAATCCCGAAATATAGCTGTCTCAGTTAAGGTACCTGCTGGAACAGGTCTAATAAAAATAATCTTTCTAAACTCATAACCATTCCAAAATCGAATCAACATATTTTTCAGTCATTCTAGACTCATAGAGGCACAACATATCAAAAATTTACTTCAAGAACATTTTTCTATAATTAATTAAAAATCATACAAGTCACAGCCTTTACTAATTGTAAAACAGAAAAAAATTCACTAAACACAACTCTTACTCTTCCATCACCAACACCAACCTAGCTTCTTATCTTTAATTCCATTTCAACACTTTTACACACACCATACACAAACACACTCCATCAACCATCCATATCAACTCACCAATCCCAAACACAATTTCAAAAGAACAAAGGAAAATCAAGAGAAAGAACTTACCTAAGTTGTTGAATTCCACAAATCTTCAATTAAATCCTTTGATTCTCCCTTCAATTTGATGTTAGAATTAAAAAAATCTCACTTTGCTCTCTCTTGTCTAAGGAGGAGCCAACCAACGTGGAGAAGAGAAGAAGAAGAAGAAGGAAATGAAGAAAAGACAAAATATCACCTCTTTAAATCTCCACCAAGTGATTCAACAAGAGTAATTACCTAAACACCCTTATACCATTTGTCTTGATTACCATTCATTACATGCCCTTTATAGTAACTTCACACTTAACAAAAATAAATATCTTCTTTCCTTGACTCTTCATTTTGACCAACTTATATGTTATATATATCATCATATACACAACATATACCATTCTCTCTAAACCCTAAATTCTTTCCCAAATCACATATACATAAACATTCTTTTCTCTATTTCTTTTCTCTTGTAATTTAACACATATATTCAATCCAATTATATAACAACAACAACAACATAATCACAACTTCTAGGGCATATATGAGGATATTACACTTTCGGCCAATCTCCTTGAAAATTCTAATTTGAATTGATCCAATCTAACTAGGGTCTCGGCCAAGATCACAAGTATCGGAGACAAGCCTCCTTCCATTTGGTCCATGATATCCAATATTCATGGATCAATATCCCCATTAGGAGAAAGAAGCAAAAATAGTCCAAGCAAGCATTGACAAAGCATGCGTCCCATGCCTTGGTGGGAGCCAAATGAGAAAAACAAAAGTCAATCAAGGGACCAAGCATAATTTTCTCACCTCCAGTCAATTGCAAGACTTCAGGCTTTGAAATTTGAAACAACATTTGCATCTTTTGTTAAGTTTTGAAAATTAATATGGGCAATGCCATTGGTTGATTGCTTGTATATCCAAGGATGACATCAAATTCTTCAATCATGGGACATATCTTAAAGTTATTTACCTTGAATGCCTTAGAATTCACATCCCAAAAGGAAACCATGGCATGAAGAAAAGAATAGTCTAATTTAACATTTTGAAAGCACTTCAAAGTATTAATTTGAGACCAAGATATTTGCTCTCAATAAATAGCTTTCATATTTTTAAATAAATCTTTAATTTTCTTTAAATTGAGTTCTGTCATTGTTGAATTTAAAGAAAAAAAATTAAAATTGTTGAAAGGGATTTTTGATACTGAAACAAAATTTCATGGAAACTTTCTTAGTTTTCATTGGGAATTATAGCATTGGAAGCTACTTTATATAAGGGATTACTTTGCCCACCGAGGTTGACAAGGAAAGAGCAATAATTTAGGCTGAGATGTATAAGGAAAGAAAATTTAAAAGATTTTGAGTTGCCGCATTATGTTTGGATTTGCAAATCAGGGGTGCTTTATGGTTTTGAATTGTGAGAGGGATTTCTGTGTATACTGTAATAATGAAAAAAAAAAAGAGAAAAGTCAAAAGTTGCAGTAAAAGTAAAAATTATTGTTATTAATATTATAATCATTGTTGTTATTATTATTGTTATTATTAATACAATGATCACTGAGAAGGAGGAGGTAGTCCATAATTAAACGAACCTCTTAGAAAGTCGTCGCCTGTTAGAGGAGGAGGCATATCATCTATCCCAAGTCCACCTAAAGAAGGAGCACCTGAACCTTTTGTAGACCCTTAAATTTGGATCAGTTTAAATTTAAAAGGTTTATGTTGGTCCATTATGAATTTAGATTTCTTAAACCAAATTTTAGAATTAAATTGGATGTTATATCAAAATTGCAAAAATATTGGCTGAAAATTTAATTATTTTGGATTGGTTTGAGTTGAAATTAATGCTTTTGGTCGAGTTGGTTTTCCCAAATAGATATGGGTACTACCCATTGTAACACCCCGATACCCTATATAAGTCCTGTACATATACCTTGTATACATACAGTAAGTATATAAAGTATAAGGATGTCACTTTTTGTTACCTTTTAAAAACCTGTAACAAAGTTCAAACCATAATACATTAATTTACATAATATCTACAAAATCATTGTCTTTATCAAAACTTCATTTATACATATACATATCCTCTGGTCAAAAATACATCAAAATTAAAAGTTATACATGTATGCATTACCCTCTAGTTGGTCTCGACAAAGCTTTACTCTTCTCGTGGCATAACGAAACACTTGTATCTTCCACCAAGCTACCTGCGCGATTATACATCCGCGCTAAGCCCGAAAGCTTAGTAGTACAAATATAAAATATAAACATACATTATAGATATGCTAATAGATAATAATATATCAATTCAATGTACAATTAGTTCTTATCATGTTTTTCCTTCTTGATTGCACCTTTCATACATATTGACAAATTTCATATATTATATACATTTAAACAAAACATTACCACCAACCACAATCCATTACTAATACTCATATTCAATATATCAATATACATACATTATATATCATACCAATCAAGAGTCACATTTCCAAAGAAGACAATTCTTATCACCAAACACAATTCATCATTACCACTCACAATCAATACACACACCACATATCATACTTCAAAACATTAGTTTGTTCACAATTCACTAATCATAAATCATATTTCCCACAAAGGCAATTATTGCCATCAACCATCATCCATCATCCATCACTAATATCCACAATTCATATATCTCATTTACAACAAATGACAGACTCGGGCCCAAAAGACACTAATATGCTATTCGACTTTCAGAGTTAATGCTTTGGTTTAATTATCACATTCATCAATATCCCAACTAGGCTTCAAGGATTAAGTTCAACCAAGCTTCAAGGGGAACAAAGCATGCTAAGTATCAACCCAACTTGGCTTCAAGAACTAATCCAACCTAGCTTCAAGGGTTGTAACATCTCAATTAGGCTTCAAGGACTAGACCCAACCAAGCTTCAAGGGGAGTAAAACATGTTAAACTTCAACCCAACTTGGCTTCAAGGATCAAGCCCAACCTAACTTCAAGAGATTGTTACTATTAGGCATGCCACCAACAACAAAACTCTGAAAATGAATAACACATTAGATACACAATTCATTGATTATTTCATCATCAATATCATTTTCAATTATCATCATTATTTAGGCAAACATGCCTCATTTATCACAATTGATTCATCCTCTAGGCAAACATGCCTCATTTATCACAATTGTATCATCATAGCCAATCACAATGGCTTTATATTCCATTTAAGTTATCATTGCCAATAACAATGGCTTCATCATTGATATATGCAACATTAATTACATTGCTAAACAAACATGTCATTAATCAATCATACCATATAGGCATACTTCAATCATGTCACTCAATCATACATAATCCATTTCATTACACATGTATCTTAAATTCATTGTCATATAATCCATGTGTCTATTTATTTCATTTTGACCATCATTATCAATCATGATAACATCACATTTCATCATTTCTCAAACACATTAACACCATTCATTATTCAAACATTTATCATAACAAATTGCATTGCACGTACCTTTCTTTTTGGATGATCATTATAGCTTTCACACTATACCAATGACAACATTAGTAACTTTGAATTAATCAATATAATAATCTACTTAACACATTTATACTAAGGGTGTTAAGTCTCAAAATCATATAAAAGATTACATCTATGTAAGTTTGTACTTACCTCAAGAACTACTCCCATCACCTATATCTTTCCTTTTCCAAGAATTCTTCACATTAGGTTAATGTAACACAATTTCTTCAAAACCTAATCCAAAGATAGTTATTTCCATAAGAACATAAGAATGATAATCAATTAGAGCAACCTCAACACAAGACACGCCCACCAACACGGGCACCAACACGGCCGTGTCCATCAATTACCTTTCACACAGTAGCTAACACACTCAAGGGACACGGCCAAGCTTATGGCCGTGTCACCCAACACATGCTCCAACACGGCCAAGACTCCCTTAGCTTGGCCGTGTCTCTCAACCAAAAGAGGCAGTGACAGACACAGTCAAGGGACATGGCCAAGCCAGTGGCCGTGTCTCTCAACACCAAAATTCCAGTAGCAGACACGGGCAAGTGACACGGCCGAGACAGTGGCCGTGTCTCTCCAAATCGATCCAACACGGCCGTGTCTACCCTAATCCTGGCCGTGTCTCACAAAGAATGAAGATTTCCAACGAGGCCAAAATCATATATTCAATGTATTTCAACTTCAATAAACATAAACATACATCATTCAATCAACTCTCCATCTCATATATATTAAACCTTACTAACCAATTTCAATAATCCATCATCAACCTCACAATTAACCTTATTAATATCATCTAACTATCAATTCAACATATCAATACTCTTAATCTTCCATTAACATCACCATCACACCAACCATATCAAATCCAACTCAAACAATAGAAATCAAGACAAAGAATTGAATACTTACTTGAATATCTTGTCAGTTCTTCAATCTCTACCTTCAATTCTCTTAAAACCCCAAGATTTTGATGAAGATCATCACCTCTCTTTAACTCTCTCTCTCTCTCTCGTGCAAGAACCAAAAGGAGAAGAAGAAGAAGAAAGACAAATCTCTTTTCTCTTCTCACGATAGCCACACAAATATAATAATAATAATAATAATAATAATAATAATAATAATAATAATAATAATAATTTCCAAAAGAAAATTACCTCAATGCCCTATAACCATTTATTCTAACTCTCTTATTACTCAAATGCCCATTTAAGTACTTTCACACTCAATAAGATAAATATCTTTTCCCCTTGACTCTCCATTTGACCAACTTATATGTTTTATATACTAACATATATACAATATATACATTCCAATTACACAATCATTTTCTTTGCACAACATATATATACCTTTAATTCAAATCACACAACAATTGTATTAAAACTCCTAGGCATATATTGGGATATTACAATTCTCTCCCCCTTAAATAATTTCGTCCTCGAAATTATTAATACCATAAAAATCCGCTTTTAAGAAATTACTATCTTAACTTCCATATGAAGTTAATTATATGCTTAAGTTATTATTTCATCAAATCATATAACTTCAACTCTCCCTTTTTGAATCAACCGTCTTCTCTAAATTCCATAGTTCATCATTCTATATGTCTGTACATCTTATTACTTTCTTGATCAAACATTCAAAAGATCTCATTACATTTCCTATTAATATCTTTATACAAGAATCAGATAATCATATAGCACAATAATACTTTATCAAATCTTTATATTTAATAAATATATTGTTTCTTCGTCTCTTTAATATTACTTTTATAGCTTTAACCTTAGAACCCATTGGTTTATATCTGAGCATTAACTATCTTGTCATTACTATCACTGTCTAAATAGACATTTATCACACCCCAATGGATAACAAATTCCTTATTTTTCACAAATGGGATTACTTCTTTAGCATGCTTTTCACTTAACTTACATAATAATACATTATCTTTCAATTTATTTCATACATACTTAACATTTTCCCTTTTTATCATGATTAATAACCACTATACTCTATTCATTCATGTCCAAACACACTTTAAAATTTTACCTCATATACATTATCATGTAAATACTTATTTTCTTAATACAACTATACACATTAAAGTTCAATAATGATTCATAATCCTAGCCAAATCCAGATCAATTGATTTATCTGTCACAATATACCCACATTCCAATTTTGTTCAATTCCAACCAACGATTAAGTAATCTAACTTATCATGAAATTTCACAATTTTCATATAAGTATAAAAATAACTTAAGTCCATAGGAGCAAACTTATATTCAATTTCTAATCTCTTTCAATCCATTTTCAGTCAAATCATCATGATAACAAATCACTTCCCATTATCTTTAAATATACACATAGTTTACTTTCTATTATCTTAGTAATAATTTCCACCAATTCTCATAAAAATGTTATATCATGCTTAATATCCATAATTCATTCACTCAAACCTTGAGTTCATTCCCTTAAACCTCAAGTTACATATCATAAGCATATTCGGTATAACTTCCATTCATATCTTAGAATTTCTCCCCTTTTTAATATCTCTTCATGTTTCAAATCATTGTTATACTTATTTCAATTACCTTTTTATCATATTATTCATATCTCACCACATTTCCATAATTTCCCTTTTTCTTTCTTTATCTTCACCATTATAACCAAATTCTTAACATAAAAATAATAATAAGGTACAACCTTATCCATCATAGCTTTTAACTATACTTTTCAAACAAAATTGTCAACCTCACCAAATCCGTATTACAATCATTATATCTAAGATTCAAATCCATAGATAACAAATTAACCGATCCAATATACTGAACAAAACACATGGCTTTAAGAGATTAATATTCAAGCCTGGGACATCCAAATCAATACTGTTCTTTTATAATTCTATTCTCAATCTTTACAAATACAAGGCTAAGGTATATTTTAAGAATTATATAGTCCTTCTTTACATTTCTACTATATCAGAAATTAACACATTCCAATTTCATTTCAAACCAATTTGCACTCGAGTAAAAGATCTTTATCAACTTAATTCATGCTTCAACAATATTACTATACACATATTCAATCATATGCAGTTCTTATAAAATTTCTATTCGTCGCTTCATTTCTAATCCATTTACAATCTCTTATGATATATAATTACATAGAACTTTTTATATGTGAATACTTTGAAACTCTAAATATCATATGATCATCAAGTTCAATGCTCACCATAACAATTTCCACTGTTCACTATTATTTAAGTCTATGCCATTCTCACTTCCATCACATAATTCATTTAGCTTTACACAATTCAAGACCTAATCTCTCTTAGGTCTAATACTACATACAATATTGTTTCTATAACATTAATTTTATATTTATACCACATACATATTCATAAGTCACCTTTATAATGCGATTCACACATTTGTTGATATATATAATTTCATTCACAGTGAAAACTCAAGTCACATATCACATACATATGTACACTTAATTAAATACTCTTATTTATAATACATTCAATACAAATTTTCCTTTATAACTGTAACAACCGTCCCAGTCCACCTGCTAAACCATTCCTATCCGGAGAAACCATCAGGGCCTCTGAGCTGGGCTGCTACAGTACCAAACTGCCCTCACGGCCTTCCAACAGGATTCACTTATTCGAATTACACCCAAGACACATGAGTGCAAGTCGCCACTCTGGATCGAATACCTAACCTCCCCCTTAAGAGAGTCAGCGAGAATCATCCAGTACCATCTCTTCCAATATGATGCAAAGTATTTATTCATACAACACACATATATATATATACTAACTATAATAGCACTTTACATCCATCTTAACCACATTCCCAATGTAACATTTCTTTCACTTTCATCTTTAAAAGCATTTAATATATTTCCATATCCATTTTTACCCTTTTCAATATAATGCCTTAAAATAGCTCATCCTCATTTGCTTATCCACTTCTCTTTTATACTTCAAGATAAATTCTTATACTATCAATCACTCTACTCAATTCATAATCCTTTCATATGCCACATTAGTCATTTCATTTAGCTTCTCAACTTTAATAATCCTTTCATGTATTGCATACACATTAAACCATCAATATCCAAATAATCTTTATCAAATGCCACTAAAACTTTAACTTCTCAACTTACTACCTCACTTAAACTTCAATTTGCCAAACTCATCTTATATATATTTATATATCACAAAGCAATATTAAAACATATACTTTTCACAATTATCAAGCTCACTTCAACAATTCAAATATCACCTATTACCACCATTACATTGAGCTTTCACAATATCCAAGCATCTCACATTTCTAACATTGAATTCACAATGTCCGTATTAAGGTAACAATACCAATGTATATTTTTACTTAACCCATATCATCTCTTTTTCCTTTAAACAAAATCTTAACTTTACATATCCATTTGTTTACCATTCAACATATATATATATCACTCACATATATATACATATGTACATTACATCCAATCATATACACATTGAGCCCAATAACCTTTATACGCTTTTCAAGTCTAGTTATCACAAATCTCAGTTTCTTAAACTAACGTTGCTAAATCCAATTCTCACTATCAATCTTATCACGTGACCTAGCTTTGCACAAGATTATCAATGCAAGCGTAATCATTCTCAACATTAATAGACAAGTAATTATATAGGTTACAAACATGCAATACTGTACGTACCTTACATTTTCAAGTGATCAACTCAATCTTTGATCACTAACATATTACATTACATTATCACATTAAATTTACAATATTTGCATTAAAACAACAATGCAAACAACACCATTATATTTCCTTACATTAACCAATATTTTTATTTTATTTTAGTTTTCATATCATTTCTTTCTCTAGTTTTTACTTTCAAGTAAAAACCTCATTCAGACATTATCATCCCTCTCATAATTCAAATTTATCCCACATCACATAATGCCACATCTGAGACCAACCTAGGTGTCAATGCATATACATGTATTACAAATTACATTTCAAAACTCTTCTTTGTAATTCATTTTAAACGTTTCAAAACTTTTTCTTTTTAATTTCACTTAGGCCGAGAATCTCGAACCTAAGCTCTGATACCAAAATAATTGTAACACCCCGATACCCTATATAAGTCCTGTACATATACCTTGTATACATACAGTAAGTATATAAAGTATAAGGATGTCACTTTTTGTTACCTTTTAAAAACCTGTAACAAAGTTCAAACCATAATACATTAATTTACATAATATCTACAAAATCATTGTCTTTATCAAAACTTCATTTATACATATACATATCCTCTGGTCAAAAATACATCAAAATTAAAAGTTATACATGTATGCATTACCCTCTAGTTGGTCTCGACAAAGCTTTACTCTTATCGTGGCATAACGAAACACTTGTATCTTCCACCAAGCTACCTGCGCGATTATACATCCGCGCTAAGCCCGAAAGCTTAGTAGTACAAATATAAAATATAAACATACATTATAGATATGCTAATAGATAATAATATATCAATTCAATGTACAATTAGTTCTTATCATGTTTTTCCTTCTTGATTGCACCTTTCATACATATTGACAAATTTCATATATTATATACATTTAAACAAAACATTACCACCAACCACAATCCATTACTAATACTCATATTCAATATATCAATATACATACATTATATATCATACCAATCAAGAGTCACATTTCCAAAGAAGACAATTCTTATCACCAAACACAATTCATCATTACCACTCACAATCAATACACACACCACATATCATACTTCAAAACATTAGTTTGTTCACAATTCACTAATCATAAATCATATTTCCCACAAAGGCAATTATTGCCATCAACCATCATCCATCATCCATCACTAATATCCACAATTCATATATCTCATTTACAACAAATGACAGACTCGGGCCCAAAAGACACTAATATTCTATTCGACTTTCAGAGTTAATGCTTTGGTTTAATTATCACATTCATCAATATCCCAACTAGGCTTCAAGGATTAAGTTCAACCAAGCTTCAAGGGGAACAAAGCATGCTAAGTATCAACCCAACTTGGCTTCAAGAACTAATCCAACCTAGCTTCAAGGGTTGTAACATCTCAATTAGGCTTCAAGGACTAGACCCAACCAAGCTTCAAGGGGAGTAAAACATGTTAAACTTTAACCCAACTTGGCTTCAAGGATCAAGCCCAACCTAACTTCAAGAGATTGTTACTATTAGGCATGCCACCAACAACAAAACTCTGAAAATGAATAACACATTAGATACACAATTCATTGATTATTTCATCATCAATATCATTTTCAATTCTCATCATTATTTAGGCAAACATGCCTCATTTATCACAATTGATTCATCCTCTAGGCAAACATGCCTCATTTATCACAATTGTATCATCATAGCCAATCACAATGGCTTTATATTCCATTTAAGTTATCATTGCCAATAACAATGGCTTCATCATTGATATATGCAACATTAATTACATTGCTAAACAAACATGTCATTAATCAATCATACCATATAGGCATACTTCAATCATGTCACTCAATCATACATAATCCATTTCATTACACATGTATCTTAAATTCATTGTCATATAATCCATGTGTCTATTTATTTCATTTTGACCATCATTATCAATCATGATAACATCACATTTCATCATTTCTCAAACACATTAACACCATTCATTATTCAAACATTTATCATAACAAATTGCATTGCACGTACCTTTCTTTTTGGATGATCATTATAGCTTTCCACTATACCAATGACAACATTAGTAACATTGAATTAATCAATATAATAATCTACTTAACACATTTATTCTAAGGGTGTTAAGTCTCAAAATCATATAAAAGATTACATCTATGTAAGTTTGTACTTACCTCAAGAACTACTCCCATCACCTATATCTTTCCTTTTCCAAGAATTCTTCACATTAGGTTAATGTAACACAATTTCTTCAAAACCTAATCCAAAGATAGTTATTTCCATAAGAACATAAGAATGATAATCAATTAGAGCAACCTCAACACAAGACACGCCCACCAACACGGGCACCAACACGGCCGTGTCCATCAATTACCTTTCACACAGTAGCTAACACACTCAAGGGACACGGCCAAGCTTATGGCCGTGTCACCCAACACATGCTCCAACACGGCCAAGACTCCCTTAGCTTGGCCGTGTCTCTCAACCAAAAGAGGCAGTGACAGACACGGTCAAGGGACACGGCCAAGCCAGTGGCCGTGTCTCTCAACACCAAAATTCCAGTAGCAGACACGGGCAAGTGACACGGCCGAGACAGTGGCCGTGTCTCTCCAAATCGATCCAACACGGCCGTGTCTACCCTAATCCTCGCCGTGTCTCACAAAGAATGAAGATTTCCAATGAGGCCAAAATCATATATTCAATGTATTTCAACTTCAATAAACATAAACATACATCATTCAATCAACTCTCCATCTCATATATATTAAACCTTACTAACCAATTTCAATAATCCATCATCAACCTCACAATTAACCTTATTAATATCATCTAACTATCAATTCAACATATCAATACTCTTAATCTTCCATTAACATCACCATCACACCAACCATATCAAATCCAACTCAAACAATAGAAATCAAGACAAAGAATTGAATACTTACTTGAATATCTTGTCAATTCTTCAATCTCTACCTTCAATTCTCTTAAAACCCCAAGATTTTGATGAAGATCATCACCTCTCTTTAACTCTCTCTCTCTCTCTCTCGTGCAAGAACCAAAAGGAGAAGAAGAAGAAGAAAGACAAATCTCTTTTCTCTTCTCACGATAGCCACACAAATATAATAATAATAATAATAATAATAATAATAATAATAATAATAATAATAATTTCCAAAAGAAAATTACCTCAATGCCCTATAACCATTTATTCTAACTCTCTTATTACTCAAATGCCCATTTAAGTACTTTCACACTCAATAAGATAAATATCTTTTCCCCTTGACTCTCCATTTGACCAACTTATATGTTTTATATACTAACATATATACAATATATACATTCCAATTACACAATCATTTTCTTTGCACAACATATATATACCTTTAATTCAAATCACACAACAACTGTATTAAAACTCCTAGGCATATATTGGGATATTACACCCATATTGATTTGAGCTTGCCAAATCGATATGAGCAAGTGCTTCATATTGATTTTGGCAAGCCAAATCGATATGAGGCAATTTCATAGAAATTTGGCTAGCCCAAATCAATATGGAATCTGCCTCATATAGATTTGGCTAGCCCAAATTGATATGAGGTGCACTCCATGTCGATTTCGGCCTTTAATACGAGTCCTAAACACAATTGCACCGGTGATTTAACTTCCTAATTAACTTATGAGAGTTGGATTAGGTTAAGGTTAAAGTGTTGGTTTCCCTATAAATACGTGATTAACACAAATAGGAAAGGGGGAATGAATAGATCAGTAGGAATTTGGATTAACAATTTGGAAGTGAAGAAAAAGAGATGGTAGTAGTTTTACAAAACCCTAATTATCAAAAAAAAGAGAGCAACATATACAGAGAGTAAGAAAGGAGCAACAGAGATGAGAACTGATAATTAAAACAAAAAAAGTCAGTAATCATGATCAAGGCATTGTCAAGGCAATTCCAAATAACCTAACTTCAACCGAAGAAATAAATTGATTCAGGCAGTAGCAAAGATAAAAAAAGCTTGATTCAAACTCTCTAAATTCGGTGGAGCCAACAAATGAAGGTGTGCTATTCTTTGTTTACTTCATTTAAGTTTATAATATTTTACAATTGCTTGAAACCGGTAGCATGATGATTGTTGATTTAATTCCAATAATACTATATTATAGTTATTTAGTCCAATAGCAAATAAAGTTTGGTTGTGAGTTATTATAAAATTTAAACAACTTGATTTAATTCAACCTCTTTGAATCCAACCTAAAATACAAGTTAGTTAAACCCTAATTCCATTTATTCCTATTTTAATAAACCCTAATCCTTTTTCATAGGAATTCAAAACCCTAATTTTGATTAAAAAAACCCTAATTCTAGTTGTAAACCTAAATTTATATATTTATTGCTTTATTTAATTTTAGATTTCATTATGTAGTTAATTATATGTCTTGATGATTAATTTATTTAATTTTGATATTTGGTTTATTTAATTTATCATGGATGATTATTTTCTTGATTATTATTTATTTACTTAAAATTGTAAGAGCTATGTTTCCATGATTGGGTACCTCATTAATTAATTTTCATGTAATTTAAATTATTTTTATATTTTGGGATTAATATAAAGGACATGTTTCCACTTTTTGGTAGGTTTCCTATTTAGTTTTAGACATTGGACGATGTAAGGACACATTTCATCCTCGGATTGGTGTCCATTTATTTATTTTGTTTGAACATTTCTTTGATTTTAATATAATGATGCTTTATTTTAATTATTGCATGTAGTATGGATAATATCATTAGGTTTAAGAATTTTATAATATTAAGACCTAAAAAGGGGGTGCTGGGTAATTTCTCACCTTCCCTACACGTACCTAACTTTTTGAAGCCATTAGGGGGTTGGGGATTCCTTAAGAATCGAGTCATCCACCCCTTTCTTTTTCCTTGCCCTTTTGGGTGGTGACTCCATTTTCTTCGGGCTTAGGCTCGTGTTCTCTAAGCCCCGAGTCTAACAGTGCCGAAGTCGCAAGAACCATTCCACTGGGAGTGGAGCCAAAAATCCCCGCTCATAATTGCGACTCCACTGAGGATAAGAGAAGTTGATTCCATTGGACTTTATATTATTCTATTCTTTTTTATTATGATATTGTCTATTGCATCATTTAGATTGCATTGTGTGCGTGAGTTAGGATGCCCATGTAACCCGTGTTGTGTTATGTGAGGGATACCATACTTTCACTAAGTGTATGGAGATCGAGCATGGCATAATAACTCATAGCCTTATACCTTTTGGTATATACTTGCTATGGGAACCTAAGCCTTTTAACCCAAAGACTAAAGCTCATGTAATTGGCCTAGTTACTTTCCTTAGGTTTTTACCCCAAATGCTTGTTGTTTGACTATGGTTAATTTATCTTGGTCAAATCATGGCTTATTTGGTTTGTTCTTTTTATAATATGACCTAAGTACTATGTAAACTCAAAATAAATTTTTCTTTAAAGTCCAAAAGACTAAAGCTATTTTCAAAACTTTTCAAGATGGACTTTGGACATAAAACTTCTCTAAAGAACAAATCAAAAATTCTTTTCTCCTGACCCAAATACAAATCCCAAAATCCATTTTTTTCTAAAATCTTTTTACAATGGGCTTAGAAATAGAACTATTTTCATAACCTTTTGAAAGAGCTTATGAATATTTAGGTCAATTATGAAAATAGTAAAAATCAATTGTGAGCCTAGTTTATACTAAGAATTATTATTCATGGGCTTATATTTGGCATGAATCAGTAGTTACTTTTTTTTTAAGTGAGAAATCTATTTATAATAAACCTCTTAATTTAGTTTTAATCCAATATAGCATAAAAGCTACTTTAGTTGATTGGATGGATTAAAATATAATTAACGAGAATTATTATGAACTGATTTTCATGTTTGAAAATATAACTATTAGTTGAAACGTCTGAGGGAATTATTCAAAAACAAGATACCCCATGTTGGAATTTTGTTAACCATATACCTGGAAAAAGAGACTCGCCATCTGTGTGTGGAATTATAAGGTTAGAAGGGAAGTTCTACCTATCTTCGTTTGTTGTTGTGCATACACTTATATTTGGATACATACATTTGCATCTCATATCACTGATCCTTTCTGGCTCACAGACCTAGAGTATGACAATTTAAGAGCATACAATGATACCACCTACATTATTGATTTTGATTCAAGTGCTTCATTAGAAGGATGGATGCAAATCAACTAAGGGCATAGTTGATAAAGTTGTCAAAGCTAGGATGGCCAAGCTACGAGATCAATTAGTTGAAATTATGAACCCAGTTGATTGAAATTCTGGAGATCATCAACAATGCTAATGAGGCATCTTCCATTGACATAAGAAAGAAGGGAAAGGCAGCATCAACGGAGAACATGTTCACTAATAGAGATCAAATGAAAAATGAGGAATCAATCCCTATTTTATAGGACCAGCCTAACCATGTGCTATCTAAGTGGAGCAATAAGTGCAACTACCACCCTAGAGGGAAAAGTGTAGACCCTCAATTTTTGACCCAATCCGGTCCAATATGTTTTATTTAGTCTAAAATGATTTTTATTGTCTAATTTGTCCAAAATAATTTTTATTAAATAATTTTTACTTTAGTATCTAATTTTTATTAATAAAAATAGAAATAAACAAATAAAAGTCAAAAAAAAATAAAAATAAAAATCGGCGACGAAAAAATTATCGCGCGGGCCCGTGGGCATTTCACCCGCAGGATTTTCCTGCGGGCAAAATCACTGTGCTATTTCGTACGCAGAAATTTTCTGCCTGCGAAATAGCTTACGGGACGCTCCGCGCGCACTACCGCAGCCAGCTACAGCAGATTTTTTCACCAATGCTGTTTTTCCGCAGAAGTTCTTTTTCGGCAGCGTAAATTTTTCGACGCAAATTTTTCAAAACCTAATCCAATTATGTTTTGGTTTCTTTTTTTTTATTAATATTACTTACCTTAACTAATTAGGAATAAACCACATCAAACCACTATAAATAAGGACCAAAGACAATTAAAAAAGGGGAGGGCGAAAATCCAAGAGTAGTTTGGAAAATTTGAAACCAAATCAAGGAAGGAAAAGAAGAAATTCAATTCAACTCTTTTCTGGAATAGCAGCAGCACGATTTAGATGATTCAAAGGCAAAAAAGGCTTGTCTTTGGAGCTAGTTCATCCAAGAAGAATTATTTTTGGAGAAATCATCAAAAGAAGGTATGTGTTAATTAATTTTCTTTAATTATTTTTTTTACATAGTAGCAAATTTATGAAATCAAAATTAAAAACCTTTGAACTTTAATTTAGTTTTTCTAAAGCAAAAAAAAAAACCTTATTTCGTTGGTTTATCATCCAAAAGGCTTAAAATTGTTATTTTTTCTTCTTAAAAACATAAAACTCTAATTGAACATATTCTTCAATAAAACCAAAATCAAATTCTGTTTCTTTCAAAACTTTAAACTTGGTACTTTTTCCTTCAAAAAGTCATCTAAAACATCTTTTCTAGTTATAAAAACTTTAATTCACTTGTTTAAATTCATAAAATTCCATAAAATATCAAATTGATTTCCAAATTCCTAAAAATTATTCACCACCCGTGACCCTACTTCCAAAATATCAAATCCAAATTCAACTTCCAAAATTCAAAATAATGAACACTAACACTTTTAAAACCTTAAACCCTAATTTTTATGAACCCTAATCCTTTTAAAGCATTAAAAACTTAATAACATAAAAACCTAAATTTTACACAGTAGCTTAGGAACCCAATAACCAAAAATCACAAATTAAAGTATTTTAAAGTGTCTAAAACCCTAGTTTCATGATTTCATCATTCAAATATTAATTTAGTTAATCAAAGAGTCTTACCAACCTTTTAAAACTTAAAACCCTAATTTATTTTAATTCCACAAAAAGTCACAGTAGCTATAATTGAACTTTTATTTGCTTTATTCAATTCTATACTTGATTATACTTTGATTTATCTCTTATGCTTTAATTTAATTTCAATACTTGATTTATTTAATTTATCATGGATGGATGTTTATTTTATATTTTGATTAATAGCTTTTATGAATGATTTATTTATGATGAATGATTATTTACTTTTATCAATTAATTTAGATTTCCAAAAGTTGTAAGAGGTATGTTTCCACTTGGTGGGTACCTCATTAGTCAAACATCATGTAATTTAATTTGCTTTTCTATTTTAGAACCTATGTAAAGGGCATGTTTCTACCTTTTGGTGGGTGTCCTATTTAGGCATGTGATGTAAGGACATGTTTCCATCCTTGGATGGGTGTCCATTTATTTGCTTTGATTGGACATTGTTTTGATTTTAATATATTGATGCTTTCTTTTAATTATTGTGTATAATATGGATAATGTTATTATATTAAATATTTTTATAATATTAAGACCTGTAAAGGAGGCCAGTTCCAATGAAACGGGCGCTGTGGGGGTGATGGGCCATTTCTCACCTTCCCCACACGTACCCAACTTTCCGAACCCATTAAGGGGTTGGGAATTCCTTAGGAATCGATTCATCCACCCCTTTTTTTTTTCCGGCCTGTCCTGGTGGCGACTCCATTTTCTCCGGACTTAGGTCTGTGTTCTCTAAGGCCCCGATCCTAAATAGTGCCGAAGTCGCAAGAACCATTCCACCGGGAGTGGGGGCAAAAATCCCCGCACACAGTGGCGACTCCACTTGGGATAAGAGAAGTTGATTTTGTTGGTCTTTATATTATTCATTTCTTTCTTATAATGATATTATCCATTGTATCATATTAGATTGCATTGTGTGCGTGAGTTAGGGCGCCCTTGTTACCCGTGTTATGTTATGTAAGGGATACCATACTTTCACTCAAGGAATGGAGATCGAGCATGGCATAACCACTCATAGCCTCGTACTGTTTGGTATATACTTGCTATGGGAACCTAATCCTTTTTAACCCAAAGACTAAAGCTCATGTAATTGGCCTAGTTACTTTCCTTAGGTTTAACCCGAAATGCATGTTGTTTGACTATGGTTGATTTATCTTAGCTTAAATCATGGCTTATTTGGTTTGTTCTTTTTCTAATATGACCTAAGTATATTGTAAGCTCAAAATAATTTTTTCTTTAAAATCCAGAAGGCCAAAACTATTTTCAAAATTTTTCAAGATGGTCTTTGGACATAAGATTTCTTCTAAAAACAAGTCAAAAATTTTTTTTGGCCCATGGCCCAAATACTAAGCCCAAAATCCATTTTTTTAAAATCTTTTACAATAGGCTTAGAAACAAAACTATTTTCACTCAACCATTTTTTACAAAGAGCTTGCAAAAATATTTAGGTCAATTATGAAATACCAAAAATCAATTGTGGGTCTAGTTTACACTAAGAACAAATTAACCGTGGGCTTGTTTTTGGAATGAATCATTAGTTACTCTTTTCAAGTGAGAAATCTATTTATAATAAATCTCTTAATTTCATTTTAATCCAAAAAGCTACTTTAGTTGGTTGAATGGATTAAAACCTAATTAATGGGAATTATCATGGATTGATTTCCATTTTTGAAAATATAACTATTGGTTGAAACGTCCGAGGGAATTATGCCCCATGTTGGTATTTTGTTAACCATATACCTAGGAAAAGAGACTCGTCATTCGTGTGTGGATGTAATAAGGTTGGAAGGAATGTCCTATTTATCCTTATTTATTGATTTGTTTGGGCTTACATGCATACATGCATACATTTGCATCTCATATCATTGATCCTCTCTGGCTCACAGCCCTGGATTATGAAAGTTTAAAAGCTCACGACAATCCGACCTACGCCGGAGATGAATTATCTAGCAATGACTCAATCACTTGCTCAACTAAAATAATGGAGCCCGAACAAATTCAAAGGATGGTGGATGAAGCCCTTAATGCCAAAATGGAAGAAATCAAAGAGGCCCTAGCTGAGACCATGAAGAACCAATTGACTGCAATCTTAGAGAATCATACCGAGGCATCTACTAGCACTAAAAAACCAAAGGACAAAGGGAAGACTAAAGTTAGTGTAGTGGTTTTTGATGATGAAAAGGTGGTCATTGATGATGATGATGATTGGGCTCAATACTACCAAGAGGTTCAAGAAAAGAAGAAAGAACCGAAGGCTGTTGAGAAGGCAACTATTGAAAAGACCGAGACATTCGATGTTGAAAAGATGATTGCCGATTTAGAAATGAAATTTGAGAAGAAGTTGAAAACTGAAGCGATGTCTGAGATCGACAAACTATTTGAACAAGTTGAAGAGGTCCCTTATAAATTCAAGATGCCTTCCTTTGCTAAGTACAATGGCACTGGAAATCCCCATCTTCATGTGAAGCAGTATATCACTGCCATGCAATCTTCTCGAGCTACTAAGGTTCAAACCCTAAGGTACTTTATGTTCTCATTGGACCCTGTTGTCCAAAATTGGTTCAATACCTTAGATGATGGAACACAAAAGAGTTGGGATCTACTTTACAAAGCCTTCATCCAACAATATGGATATAATGTTGAGTTAGAAGTTACTTTAATGGAAGTGGAGTCCATAAGGCAAAGGCCAAATGAGAATTTTGTGGACTATGTGAAGCGATGGAGAAACAAGGCCACTTTACTCAAGAAGAGGCCCGATGAATCCGATCAAATAAGGATGATTGTGAGAGGGGTATTGCCTAGTCTTCGTGAGAGGATGTCTCATACACTCATCTGTGATTTCAAAGACCTTCTCCAAGCTGGTTTGCAAATTGAAGAATGGGAAAGGGAGAAGAGCCACTTTGCAATAAAAAGGAACGAGAAAGGGAGCTATCAACCTGGTAGCCAAAGCATGCAAAAGGCCGTCGGTGTTAATGCTACTAACCAAGGAACAAGGAGACAATTTTCAGAATTGGGAAAACCGATGTCTTGGGTTCTCAACAAGCTTCAAAGAAAAGGATTGTTACAGCCCTTAAATCCTCATCCTTTGCCTAACCCTCTCCCACCTAACTTTGACCCCAAAGCATTTTGTCAATTTCACCAAATGCAAGGGCATGACACGGATAGATGTGTGAGGTTAAGACATGAGATCCAAAACCTAATTGATAATGGGAAACTACTCGAGCCTAATAAGCTAAACACCAAAGACAACCCTTTACCAAAATTCAATAGGATACCACCACCGGCGACCTTCATGATTGGAAGAGGTTTACATGAGGACTTTGTCATGTCTTCTTTTCAAGATGTGGATGAGAAAGCAACCAAAGAAGAAGAGGCATTTTTCAAAATTGAACAAGCTATGATGGGTGGAGAAGTAGCAATTTGTGTTGTCAATGGGTTTTGGGATTCAAGTCATGGTGATGATGATATTATACCCAAGAAGGAGGAGTGGACTTGGTCTGAGCTCGAAGAAGATGAGGTGATGAATACTAGATCCAGTAAGCCTTATGCAAGGCCACCACCAAAGGAGATAGAAACGAATAAAGGGAAGGAAGTTGAAGTGGAAGAAGATGATGTTGTGCTCAAGCAATTGAAAAGAACCCAAGCAAGTGTTAGCATTTGGGACTTATTAGCTACTTCTAAAAAGCGCCGAGAAACTATGGCCAAAGCCTTGGCTAGCATGCCCATTTCTACCTCCACAACACCGGAGGAGTTGATCAACTTCATAAAAATTGGGGAAGTAATGAAATGTGAAGAGGTCCAAGAAAAGAGTGAAGTTAATATGGGAGAAGTTTCTTTTTTTGATGCAGACTTACCGAAGGAGGGAAGAGACCACATCCTCCCTCTCTTTATCAAAATAGAAGTCAAGGGGAAGAGGACTCCATGTGTAATGGTCGATGATGGGTCCACCATAAATGTTTGTCAACTTAAGATATTGCCAAAGCTAGCCATTTCAACAAGAGATCTAAACCCAACTGAGGTGACAATTCGTGCTTATGACAACACTAAGAGGCATGCCGAAGGGACTTTCAAAGCCGCCGTCAAGGTTGGTCCAATTGAATCTATTGTTGAGTTTCTTGTTTTAGATATACCAGTTACCTTCGCCTTGCTCTTGGGGTGACCATGGTTTCACCCTCTTGGTGGAGTTCCTTCCACCCTTCATCAAAAGATCAAATTCCCCCAATGGAAATGAAATAGTGGTCATTGAAGCTGAAGATAATGAGATTGTTAACGCTATAATGGTTGAGAGGCCTCTAAATGGTTTTCAAGTAGCTGTAATTTCTGATGATGAAGCAGTGGACTCCAAAGTCTTGAATATGATGAAGAACATGAACTACCTTCCCGGAGCTAGTCTTGGAAAGGGTAAGACCAGTTTAACAAAATTGCCAGATTTTAGAACTCAAACTTCCAAGAAGGGGTTGGGATATGACGAAGCCAATGATGTTCAACCAAAGAAGAATGAGAAGATGAGCTTCCCACCGCTCGAAGAGATTTTTGTCAAAGCCCCAGATATGGGACCACTCCAAGGAAAGCCCGAGCCAATCATGTTCATGGGTAAGTTAATTCCAGGTTTTGAAATTTTTGCAGATGTTGATGAGCTAGTGGAGCAAGTGAAGAAAGAGCTCACCTTATCAACCAACAAAGAATCCAATCCAAAAAAGAAGAATAAAGCTGCCCTGAAAGCCGAGAAGACTCCAGAAGAGATTGCTGGCCTGGTTGAAGAAAAGTTTGAAGACATCCTGCTTTATGATTCTGAGAATAATGATTTTGATTTTAATTTGTCTGCTTTATATGAGGATGATGATGCTTTTTTTTCCAAAATGAATGCAATAAAGTCTGATTTTGCTTACTTGTGTGATGTTTCTCCTGATGGTTGCATACATTCAATTAGCAGTTACATGAGCATCTTTAATATTAATTCTGTCAACACGTAATCATTAAATTTGGGAACAACTGAAAATCCTAAAAACATTAGCATAGCATCCGACCTTACTCCTGATAAGAGAGAGAGATTTGAAAAAATATTCAAAAAATATGAAGAAGTGTTTGCTTGGTCTTATGAGGATATGCCTGGGATAGATCGAGACATAGCTGAGCATCATATTCCTACTTACACTCACATTAAGCCTGTCAAACAAAAGCTTAGGCGACTAAGACCTGAGTGGGCTGAATTGGTTAAAGAAGAGGTCACTAAGCAAATACAAGTGAAGTTCCTTGAAGTGATAGAATATCCAGATTGGTTAGCCAACATAGTACCCGTGCCAAAGAAAGATGGAAGGATAAGGGTCTGCGTGGACTATAGAGATTTAAACAAAGCTTCCCCTAAGGATGATTTTCCTTTACCTCATATAGATGTTCTCATTGATAGTGTAGCCTCTAGTGTGCTACACTCATTTGTAGATGGATTTTTCGGATACAATCAAGTGTTAATGGCCCAAGAGGATAAAGCCAAAACTGCCTTCACTACTACATGGGGTATATTTTGTTATAGGGTGATGCCTTTCGACTTAAAGAATGCTGGAGCAACCTACCAAAGGATGGCCACCACACTATTTCATGACATGATGCACAAAGAAGTTGAAGTATATGTTGATGATATGATGGTGAAGTCAATTACAAGGGAGCAACACTTCCAAAACTTAGAATTATTCTTCGATAGAGCTTTGAAGTATAAGCTAAGATTAAACCCAAAGAAGTGTGTATTCGGTGTTACTTCAGGCAAATTTTTGGGACATGTAATTGGTCCGAATGGTATTGAGATTGATCCTGACAAAGTCAAAACAATCAGGGATATGCCAGCCCCAAAGATGGAGAGAGAAGTTCAGGGATTCATTGGTAAACTGCAGTACATTAGCAGATTTATAGCAAAGCTCACAACAATCTGTGACCCTATCTTCAAATTGCTTAGAAAGAATCAGCCGATCGTATGGAATGAAGAATGTCAAAAGGCCTTTGACCGAATAAAAGAGTATTTGTTGAATCCACCTGTTTTGAAACCACCTAAACCCAAAAAACCTCTATTACTATACTTAACAGTAGAAGAAGAGTCGATAGGAGCCATGCTACCCCAAGCAGATGAGTTGGGGATTGAGCTTGTCGTTTACTATTTGAGTAGAAAGCTCCTACCTTATGAAATTAAGTATAGTATCATTGAAAAGACATGTATAGCCGTGGTTTGGTCTTCTAAGAAGTTGCGGCATTACTTTCAATCGTATAGTGTGCAAGAAATTTCAAGGTTGGATCCAATGAAGTACTTAAGGGAGACACCCTCTTTAATTGGGAAATATAGTTGATGGTTGATAATATTGGAAGAATTTGAGATTGAATATGTAACTAGGAAAACAATCAAGGGTAGAATGGTGGTAGAATTCCTGGCTCAACAACCATTATCAGAAAGTGAAGAGGTAATCTTGGAATTTCCAGATGAACATTTAGAAGTAATTGAAGTACAAGGGTGGAAAATGTATTTTGATGGAGCGGTAAATAGGAAAGGAGCAGGTTTGGGAGTTATACTAGAATCGCCCGAATGGGAACTTATCCCTTTATCCAAGAAGTTGAAATTTAGGGCAACCGATAACATGGTGAAGTATGAAGCGTGTATTTTCGGCCTAATGATTATGAAGGTGGATAAGGTGGAAGTTTATGGCGATTCATTGCTAGTAGTATCCCAAGTAAATGGAGAGTGGGAGTTGAAAGAGGAAAAATTAAAACCATACCACCGTTACCTGACCATGATGAAGAAGAATTTTAAGGAGTGTAGGTTTATACATCTGTCAAGAGAAGAAAATCAGATAGCTGATGCCCTAGCCACAATGGCTTCAATATGGGAAAATCCTGCCAGCCTATTCCTTAAGCCTCTGATCTTGACCAGTTCATCAACTCCTTGCTATGAATTTGAGACAATCATGGAAGTTGATACAGACCATGATGCATGGTATGATACTATAAGGTAATTTTTGAAGGAAAGAGAATACCTGCCGGGGGCAACAAAGAAAGAGAGAAGAGCCATAAGGAGGTGGTCATTGCAATACATCACCTTCCATGGAGAGTTATACTGAAGATGGCCTGATGGAGTGCATTTGAGATTTTTAAGAAAGACTGAAGTGGAGCGCATCATGTCTGAAATACATGTTGGAAATTACAGTCCGCACATGAGTGATTTGGCCCTAGTTAAGAAGATTATCCGATAAGGTTACTATTGGTTGACCATGGAGAAAGATTGTATTGAATTTATAAAGAATTGCCTGCAATGTCATATGTATGGTAACTTGAATCATATGCCTCATGAAGAACTGCATTCAATGTCTTCACCCTGGCTATTTGCCACCTGGGGTATCGACATTATAGGAGAAATACATCTGACAGCTTCAAACGGTCACCATTTCATTGTAGTAGCAGTTGATTATTTTTCAAAATGTGTCGAAGCCAAACCCTTCAACAAGCTGGGTGCAAGTCAAATGGCTAGGTTTATCGAAAAGAATCTCATCTGCAGATATGGGGTCCCGCACAGTGTGATATCAGACAATGGAGTACAGTTTCAAGGAGCAGTTAAGGATTTATTCTCCAAGTACCAAATCCATCATCATCGATCCTCTCCTTATAGACCAAAGGCTAATGGTGCCGTGGAAGCAACAAACAAGACAATTAAGCAAATTATGTCCAAGATGACCAAGACTTACAGGGATTGGTCGGAAATGCTTCCCTTTGTTTTATGGGGATATAGGACGAGTGTGCGAACACCTACTAGGATGACACCGTTCTCTTTGGTTTATGGGATGGAAGCGGTATTGCCAATTGAAATTGAGATTAAGTCATTGAGAGTAGTCTTGGAAGCAGAGCTACCTAAAACAGAATGGGTAACAAGCAGATACACACAATTAGCTCTACTGGAAGAGAGAAGGTTAAAAGCACTGTATCATCACCAACTGTATCAAAAGAAGATAGCTCGGGCCTACAATAGAAGGGTTAAAATCAGAAAATTCAGAGTTGGGGATTTGGTATTGAAGCAATGTAAGCCTAATGTATCTGATCCAAGAGGGAAGTTCAGACCTAGCTGGGAAGGGCCATATGTCGTGAAACAAGTCATAAGCAAAGGTGCAGTGAAATTGTCAGACATGGATGGGAACGAATTTAGTGAGCCAGTAAACATTGACAGGTTGAAGAGGTTTTATGTATGATAGGAAGAAAAAGAAGAAAAAAGAGCTCGCTAGGTTGAAAACCCAAAAAGGGCAGCCTAGGCTAAAGTTAGAGCAATCTGCTAGTTCCAAAAACCCGAAAGGGCGGGCTAGGCAACAATTAGGGCTAATGAGAGAAAATCGTCAATTAGAAAACCCGAAAGGGCTAATTGGCAACAAGAGTGATCTTGTGTATGCTGGCTTTATGTTTGGTTGTTACCCAATTTATTAAAACATAATTAATAATTAAATTTGTTCTATGTGCACTGTTATAAGTATTTGATCAGATACGGATAAAATAAATAATCATAATTGCAAAAGGTGATGACAAATTATAAATGGAAAAGAAACATCTTTTATTACTTTAGTTATTTTCATCCTAACAAAACACTTTCCGAATTGACAAATGTAAAATCTATGGTAGTCGATAAGTGTAATGTGCAGGCCAGCTTTGCCTCAGCAGATCCAAGTAGGCTTCAGTCAAGCAAGGCATGTCTAGGTCAGGAGCAAAGTCAAAATCATGAGGCTCAGCTCTATATTGACGCCCAAGTCGGCGAGCATCATAGCATGTACCTTGACGAAGAGCAGCAAGGGGAACATACATCAAGTATGTCCGCATGGTGATACAAGAAATCTTCCACCAAGGTACCAACCAACGGATATTGACTTTAGAGCGTGAGTGGATCCAGTCAACCCAGTAAGCATATGAAGAAGCAAGATGGAGTAGCTTCCTAGTAGAATGATGACGTGGCAGGTATTTGGCAAAATCCATGGAGAGAGTATCAAGCAAACAGAGATGCTCCTGAAGCCAAATCTATGAAGAAAGAATTAAAAAAAAAAAAGAGGAGGTCCGCTAAGTTGAAAACCCGCAAGGGCAGCTTAGGCAAAAATTAGGACAGCTCGCTAGTTCCGAAAGCCCGCATGGGCGGACTAGGCAAAAGTTAGAGCGATAAAAAAAAGAAGAAGAAGAAGGATTACAGTAAAGAGGAAAATTGTATGTTTTTCATTATTGTACAATGTTTTACAATTGCTAAAATATTTACATATCACTAAGAGGGTAGTGGTAGGTCACCAAATAAAGACTTGAAAAAGTCGTCGCCTGTTGGAGGAGGGGGCAAATTACTCGTCCCGGAATCATCTGAAGCAGAAGCACTAAATTTCCTATTGCCTTGGAGTTTTGATTTGTCATGGTCCTCATCAGAAGCAGATGAAAGGATCTCATAGTCATCAGTTTGGGGGCCTCTCGATGAAGAAGCACCGGGATCCCTCATTCCTTGAAATCGGAAGTCACGGTAATTTTGTTTGGATTGATGATATAAACTTTCAAAATGAGAAGCTTGCTGACGACTTGTAGCCAACTCTTCTTGAAGTTTCTTATTTTGTTCTTCGAGCATCCACTGTGAGCCAAGAAGAGAAAAGGTAAGAGCTTACATAATCATGCATACATATAGCATAAACTATTATGAAATGAGGAACGTACCAGGTAGTTCATATTAATACCCTGCGGATGAGATGGTGTATCCGGAGGGCTAGAATGAGAAAATGAAGGGGCAGTGAAAGAAGGTCCAGCTTCATGATCAAACAAGCCAACAGCCTGCAACAATCATTAAAGAATTAAAGGTAGGAAAAGCAGTTGCAAGGGAAAAGTGGTTAAAGTGCAAAAAACTCCCTTGGAAGATCAAAACAAGGAAAGAAGAGCATGAATCAAGCAAGACATGGCCAAGCCAAATCGAGCTTAGCCGTGTCGCCTCAAAAGAAATTTTGGCAGAACATGACACTGGCAGGCAACACGGCCAAGCCACTGGTTGTGTCTCACCTAAAGGACAAAGTCAAGAAGGACCAAGCAAAGAAAGAAAAGAAACAGTAGGTGACACTGGCAAGTAGCACAGCCAAGCCACTAGTCGTGTCCCATCCTAAGCCTAGAACAAAGAAAAACCAAAGAAAAGACAAAGAAGCTGACACACCCAGGAGACACGGCCAAGCCACTGGCCGTGTCAATCCCATCTTCAAAGAACAAAGAAGACCCCGATCTCCAAGGATGAAGATCCATTTTCAAGGGTGAAGACCCGATCTCCGAGGGTGAAGATCCATTCTGAGGGTGAAGAATCACAATGCATAGAACATCCAGAGCAGTCAGACTTCTCAATAGATAAAAGGTTAGTCAAATTCATTCTCGGGTCCAAGTACCCAAATCAAATTCAACCCGAACCGGGTCTAGAACCTAAATTTTCTTTAGGTCAAGAACCTAGAATTATCCTTGAGTCCAGAACTCGAAGTGGGTCCAGAACCCAAATTTTCTTTAGGTCCAGAACCTAGAATTATCCTTGAGTCAAGAACTCGAACCGGGTCCAAAACCCAATTTTCCTTAGGTCCAGAACCTAGAATTATCCTTGAGCTTAGAACTAGAACCAGGTCCAGAACCCAAATTTTCCTTAGGTCCATAACCTAGAATTATCCTTGAGTCCAGAACTCGAACCGGGCCCAGAACCCAAATTTTCCTTAGGTCGAGAACCTAGAATTATCCTTGAGTCCAGAACTCGAACCGTGTCCAGAACCCAAATTTTTCTTAAGTCCAGAACCTAGAATTATCCTTGAGTCCAGAACTCAAATCGGGTTCAGAACCCAAATCCACAGCCATCTTAAAAATTAAGTCTTATTGTTTTTCACTCTCTTTCGCTAAGGTTTCAGATCATTCAAGCAGGGTGCAAACTGTAGACCCTCAATTTTTGACCCAATCCGGTCCAATATGTTTTATTTAGTCTAAAATGATTTTTATTGTCTAATTGGTCCAAAATAATTTTTATTAAATAATTTTTGCTTTAGTATCTAATTTTTATTAATAAAAAAATAGAAATAAACAAATAAAAGTCAAAAAATAAAAATAAAAATAAAAATCGGAGTCGGAGTCGGAGTCGGAGTCGGAAAAATCGGCAACGAAACAATTATCGCGCGGGCCCATGGACATTTTGCCTGCAGGAAATTCCTGCAGGCGAAATCACTAAGCTATTTAGCTTATGGGCCCGCTCCGCGTGCGCTGCCGCAGCCAGCTGCAGAAATTATTTTCGCCAGCACAGTTTTTCCGCAGCGCAAATTTTCAGACGCAAATTATTCGAAACCTAATCCAATTAGGTTTTGGTTTCTTTTTTTTTTATTAATATTACTTACCTTAACTAATTAGGAATAAACCACATCAAACCACTATAAATAAGGACCAAAGACAATTAAAAAAGGGGAGGGCAAAAATCCAAGAGTAGTTTGGAAAATTTGAAACCAAATCAAGGAAGGAAAAGAAGAAATTCAATTCAACTCTTTTCTGGAACAGCAGCAGCATGATTTAGAGGATTCAAAGGCAAAAAAGGCTTGTCTTTAGAGCTAGTTCATCCAAGAAGAATTGTTTTTGGAGAAATCATCAAAAGAAGGTATGTGTTAATTAATTTTCTTTAATTGTTCTTTTTACATAGTAGCAAATTTATGAAATCAAAATTAAAAACCTTTGAACTTTAATTTAGTTTTTCTAAAGAAAAAAAAAACCTTTTTTCGTTGGTTTTTCATCCAAAAGGCTTAAAATGTTTATTTTTTCTTCTTAAAAACCTTAAAACTTTAATTGAACATATTCTTCAAAAACCAAAATCAAATTTTGTTTCTTTCAAAACTTTAAACTTGGTACTTTTTCCTTCAAAAAGTCTTCTAAAACATCTTTTCTAGTTATAAAAACTTTAATTCACTTGTTTAAATTCATAAAATTCCATAAATTATCAAATTGATTTTTAAATTCCTAAAAATTATTCACCACCCGTAACCCTACTTCCAAAATATCAAATCCAAATTCAACTTCCAAGATTCAAAATAATGAACACTAACACTTTTAAAACCTTAAACCCTAATTTTTATGAACCCTAATCCTTTTAAAACATTAAAAAACATAAAAACATAAAAACCTAAATTTTACACAGTAGCTTAGGAACCCAATAACCAAAAATCACAAATTAAAGTATTTTAAAGTGTCTAAAACCCTAGTTTCATGATTTCACCATTCAAATATTAATTTAGTTAATCAAAGAGTCTTACCAACCTTTTGAAACTTAAAACCCTAATTTATTTTAATTCCACAAAAAGTCACAGTAGCGATAATTGGACTTTTATTTGCTTTATTCAATTCTATACTTGACTATACTTTGATTTATCTCTTATTCTTTAATTTAATTTCAATACTTGATTTATTTAATTTATCATGGATGGATGTTTATTTTATATTTTAATTTATTAGCTTTGATGAATGATTTATTTATGTTGAATGATTATTTACTTTTATCAATTAATTTAGATTTCCAAAAGTTGTAAGAGGTATGTTTCCACTTGGTGGGTACCTCATTAGTCAAACGTCATGTAATTTAATTTGCTTTTCTATTTTAGAACCTATGTAAAGGGCATGTTTCTACCTTTTGGTGGGTGTCCTATTTAGGCATGTGATGTAAGGACATGTTTCCATCCTTGGATGGGTGTCCATTTATTTGCTTTGTTTAGACATTGCTTTGATTTTAATATATTGATGCTTTCTTTTAATTATTGTGTGTAATATGGATAATGTTATTATATTTAAGAATTTTATAATATTAAGACCTATAAAGGAGTCCGGTTCCAATGAAACGGGCGCTGTGGGGGTGTTGGGCCATTTCTCACCTTCCCCACACGTACCCAACTTTCCGAACCCATTAAGGGGTTGAGGATTCCTTAGGAATCGAGTCATCCACCCCTTTCTTTTTCCCAGCCCGTCCGAGTGGTGACTCCATTTTCTCCAGACTTAGGTCCATGTTCTCTAAGGCCCCGAGCCTAAACAGTGTGGAAGTCACAAGAACCATTCCACCAGGAGTGGGGGCGAAAATCCCCGCTCACAAAAAG
This sequence comes from Garcia nutans, assembly GCA_947685225.1. Taxonomy (NCBI): domain Eukaryota; kingdom Viridiplantae; phylum Streptophyta; class Magnoliopsida; order Malpighiales; family Euphorbiaceae; genus Garcia; species Garcia nutans. The sequence goes on from CANTUV010000031.1 coordinate 43,798,463, forward strand.
TGAAAGGGAAAGAGAAGGTGTTGAGAAAATTTCAACAACTGAACAAACAAAGAAGCATAAATTTTTAGACTTAAGGGAGCCTTTGTCAAAAATGTTAGAAAATCTAATGAAGATGGATTTGCTGCAACCATTGACACCTCAGACTCTACAAAAGCCTCTACCACCAAATTTTGATGCCAATGTCTTCTGTCAATTCCATCAAATGTAAGGGCATGAGATAGATAAATGTGTTTGATTATGGCACTAAATCTAAGATTTCATTGACAGTGGAAAGTTACCTTAGCCTGATAAGCCCAATACTAAGAATAATCCTCCGCCTAAATTTGAAAGGGCACGATCGCTTACAACCTTCATGAAGTGTTTTATCTTGCCATCTTGTGATGATATGGATAGAGAAGCTGCTAAAGATGATGTGCTATTAAGCAAGCTTGGACTAACTGTGGATGATGAAGCAATGATCCTTGATGATAAAAAACATCCTTGCCCTTGATATGTCTAAATAAATGAAGTATCTTCGACTCTAACTCAATGAACCTCCCTTAGCTTAAAGTGTTACTCTTTTTATTTTATTTTGCTTTCTTTAGTACTTATTTGGAACAATTATTGTGAATCCAAATTCCTACTGATATGTTCATTCCCCCTTGTCTATCTGTGTTAATCACAAATTTATAGGGAAACCAACACTTTAACCTAAATCTAATCCAACTCTCATAAGTTAATTAGGAAGTTAAATGGCCGGTGCAATTGTGTTTAGGACTCGGATTAAAGGCCAAAATTGACATGGAGTGTACCTCATATCGATTTGGGCTAGCCAAATCAATATGAGATAGATTCCATATCGATTTAGGCTAGCCAAATCGATATGAAATTGCCTCATATCGATTTGGCTTGCCAAAATTTATATGAGGCACTTGCCCATATCGATTTGGCAAGCTCAAATCAATATGGGCAGTGCCCATATCCATTTGGGAAAACCAACTCTACCAAAACCATTAACTTTAACTCAAACCGGTTCAAAATAATTAAATTTTCAGCAAATATTTTTACATTTTTGATATAACTTCCAATTTAATTCTAAAATTAGGATTAAGAAATATAAATTCATAATGGACCAACATAAACCTTTTAAATTTAAATCGGCCCAAATTTAAGGGTCTACAGTTTGCCCCCTACTCGAATGATCTAAGACTTGGTTGAAGAGAGTTAAAAGCAACAGGACTTTGAGCAGATTTTGGATAAGGATGGGTTCTTGACCTGAGGTTGAAAATGATTTGGGTTATTGATCTAAAAAGATTTGGGTATTTGGACTTGGGATTGGGTACTTGGAAATGAGACTGAATCTGATTTTGGTACTTAGACTAAAGACTGGATTGGGTACTTGGACCCGTGATTGGGTACTTGGACTCGAGACTTAATTGGGTACTTAGACCCATGACTGAATTGGGTACTTTGACTCGACACTGGGTACTTGGACCCATGAGTGGGTGCTTGGACTCAAGATTGGGTACTCTGACTCGAGGTTGGGTACTTGGACCTGTGATTTGGTGCTTGGACCCGAGACTTAATTGGGTACTTGGACCCATGACTGAATTGGGTACTTGGACCCATGATTGGGCAGTTGGACCCGAAATTGAATTGAATTTAGGTGCTTGGACTCGAGACTGAATTAGATTTTAGATACTTAGACCCAAGACAGGGTACTTGGAACCAAGACTAAATTGGATTTGGATACTTGGACCCGAGATTGAAATTGATTTGGACCTGTGATTGGGTACATGGACCCAAGATTTGGTACTTGGACCCGAGACTAAAATTTATTTGGGTACTTGGACCCGAGAATGGGTACTGGGATCCAAGACTGAATTGAATTTGGGTTCTTGGACTCTAGACTAAATTAGATTTGGGTACTTGGACTTGAGACTAAAATTGATTTGGATACTTGGACCCAAGACTGAATTGAATTTGGGTGCTTAGACTTGAGACTGTGTACTTGGACTCGAGACTGTGTACTTGGACCCGAGACTGGGTACTTAGACCCATAATTGAATTTGACTGAGCTTTTATCAGTTGAGAATTCTGGCTTAACTGGTTGTTCCATTCTTTAATGGATTGTGGGTCTTTGTCCACAAAAAATGGATCTTTATCCATTGGAGATCGGGTCTTTACCCTTAAAACATGGATCTTTATCCATTGGAGTTTAGGTCATTACCCTTGAAATATGGATCTTTATCCATTGGAGATCGGGTCTTTACCCTTGAAACATGGATCTTTATCCATTGGAGGTGGGGTCTTTACCCTTGAAACATGGATCTTTATCCATTGGACTTCGTCTTATATTGGCTTCAGCTCTTCTAGTTGGACTGATCTTTTGCCTTTTGCATCTTCATTGTTTTAATATGTTCCATTCTTTTGTTCTTCCTTTTGCAAAAAATTCTATTTTTTAGCTCGCCCTTATATCTTCTTCTTACCCCCTGCATGGCAAAATATTGAAGGTGAGTCTGAAAATATTTTGTACTTGCACAAACTCAATAATTGAAAAGGAGAGACTTTTCCCCCTGTGTAGGCTCAAACCAATGATTTTGTTACCATGCACGCTCTACTTGATGTTTTTGTTATTTAGCTCCTCGCACAAGCATGCATTTCTTCTTTATAAAGTGACTAGAGCTTCCTTAAGCAATAGTCCTTCCATGCTCGCTGATTCCATATCTTCTTCATGTTTGCTTCATAGAGTATTGTTATTTACTTTTGACAAAGAAAAATGCAGTGTGATATGCTCATGTATGCATGATATGCATGAGTAATGCTTCCAGTGGTTCCATCGACTCACGGACCAAGGTGATTAGCTGAAGTATTCTCATTGACTCTTTCTAGATGCTTGTTCAGATCTTGCATTGGAATGATAGAAGGCTTTGCATTTATAGCTTTTAATCTCAAGAGGTCGAGGACATGACTGGTGGAGGCCCAAGCATCAGAGATACATCCATTTCATACTAGGATTCAACATGCTAGTTGGTAACTTCTTCATAACCTTGTAAATAATCATTTACTTTGTCCATTATGTCTTTCTAGATTCGACGGTTGAACATACTTCTCTTAGCTTTAAGGCTTTGTATGAAAAAAAAACACAATTTTTTTTGAATTTTTTTGAATTTGAAATCAAATGTTGGCTTTGCCAAATCAATGTCAATTTACCTCAGGACTTGATTTTCAAAATTAACATATCTATAACATGACAACCCTAGTTACCATACTAAACTCAGGAATCAATTCTATTTAAGCAAGAATTATTGCACTTTAGATAGGCACATACACATCCCTTGGCCAAAGGTCTCATTGAGTTTGAATATTGTCTATCTCATATGCATGCTTATTTAAACTATCTCCACTAATAGGCTCTACCTACCAAGAGAGATCAACAAGTCTTTGATAGTCTTGAAATGGGGTCTATAAGGGACATGGGTTAAATGAAAGCCATTTTGAGATCGGAGCTCATGTGACACTATTGATAAACCTTCACACTATGATTTTTTGTTGGAGCCATAGGTAGTTGGAAACATGAAAAGACAGAGCTTTGAAAATTCTTCTTTCTTTTCAACGTTAATCTGGATCTTGTTTAGGACAGTCTTTACCTATGCCAAAAGTTTGGTACCCACATTTCATCATTTCGTCTTTTCCTCTGTAGGATTGTCAAGTATAGGACTTTCAAAAACTAGATGGTCTTTCTCCTTTTTCTTTGATTTTGATTAAATCTTTGGTTGGGTTGGACCAATTCAAGTCAATCTGTCCTTATAAACAAAATGGAAGCCTTTTTGCTCATTTAGGTAAAAGAGAACTCGGTTGGCTTTCTGAACCATTTTGGGTTTTATTTTCTTTTTATTTATTTTCTTTTTCTTTTTCTTTCTTTTTTTTTCTTTTTTCTTTTCTCTTTTTTTTTCTTTTCTCTTTTTTTTTGGTCCTAACTCCAAAAGCATTTTCTTGTTTCTACCAACTTGTATTTCTGGTAATGGATGAGTGGAGTGGTATTAATCTGCTTCAGTCCTGACTTTATCTATGATATTTGGTCTAATTAAGGTGAACTCAACTACCCTTGTGGTCTTGAGAACTTCAACTATACTTATGGTCTTGAGAACTTCAACTATCCTCATGGTCTTAACTATTCATTCCTTTCTTTTTTATCTTATTGTCTTTTCACCTTAGTGATCATAAGACTTCTCAAAAGTGTAACAACAGCTCAAGGTGGGTCATCAGGCTTATAAGTCAATAAAGAGAAAGTTGAAATCTTATGAAGGCTCAAAGGAGACAGCTAGGGATTGATATTTAATTGGGTATATACTAGTTGTTGGTTCATCAAACAATGCCTAGATCATCTCTCCCTTAAATAAGCAGAGTTCAATTTTGCCTCAAAAGTTGGTCAAAGCATGTTCTAAGACTGAGTAGGACCTAGACAAAGGTAATTATGTAGGAGCCCTCTCTAAGTAAGCATACACAAGTCAATGCTTAGAAAATTTCCCTCACCTAGTAAAGTCATTCAAATCATGATGCATAGATATATTAATTTATGATCATAAAGCTAGATTCGTCATCGGTTGAGCACCAAAATGAACAAAGACCATGAAAAATTTAAAATAATTTATTCAAACAAACATAATTTGAAAAACATAAATGTTCCAAAAAGTATTAAAGAAAGTGAAATAAAATAAAAAGAGAAACACTTCAAGCTAAGGGAGGTTCATTAAGTTGGAGTCGAAGAAACTTCATTTATTTAGACATATCAAGGGCAAGGATTTTTTTAATCATCAAGGATCATTGCTTCATCATTCACAGTTAGTCCAAACTTGCTTAATAGAACAACATCTTTAGCAGCTTCTCTATCCATATCATCAGAAGATGTCAAGATAAGACTCTTTATGAAGGTTATAAGCGATGGCGCCCTTCCAAATTTAGGCAGAGGATTATTCTTAGTGTTGGGCTTATCAGGCTCAAGCAGCTTTCCACTGTCAAACAAATCTTGGATTTCGTGCCTTAATCGAACACATTTATCGCCTCATGCCCTTGCACTTGATGGAATTGATAGAAGACATTGGAATCAAAATTTGGTGGTAGAGGCTTATGTAGAGTTTGAGGTGCCAATGGTTGTAGCAAATCCATTTTCATTAGATTTTCTAACATCTTTGATAAAGGCTCCCTTAAGTCTAAAAATTTACGCTTCTTTGTTGGTTCAGTTGTTGCATTTTTCTCAACACCTTCTCTTTCCCTTTGACTTTACCCACTAGGGTGGTAGCCGCAATAATTGCTCAACTTAGATAGCACATGGTTAGGCTGGTCTTGTATAATAGGGATGATCCCTCTTTTTTCATTTGATCTATATTAGTGAACATCTTCCCCATTGATGCTGCCTTTCCCTTCTTTCTTATGTCAATGGAAGATGCCTCATTAGCATTGCTGATGATCTCCAGAATTTCAATCAATTGGGACTTCATAATTTCAACCAATTGATCTTGTAGCTCGGCCATCATAGCTTTGACAACTTTATCGACTATGCCCCTTAGTTGATTTGCATCCATCCTTCTAATGAAGCACTTGAATCAAAATCAATATTGTAGGTGGTATTGTTGTATGCTCTTAAATTTCTGAACTCTAGGTCTGTAAGCCAGAAAGGATCAATGATATGAGATGATAATGTATGCACAAATAACAAAGAAAGATAGGTAGAATATCCCTTCCAACCTTATAACTTCCACACATGGATGGTGAGTCTCTTTTTCTAGGTATATGGTTAATAAAATACCAACATGGGGTATCTTATTTTTGAATAATTTCCTCAGACATTTCAACCAATAATTATATTTTCAAACATGGAAATCAGTTCATGATAATTCTCATTAATTAGGCTTTAATCCATCCAATCAACTAAAGCAGCTTTTATGCTATATTGGATTAAAACTAAATTAAGAGGTTTATTAAAAATGAATTTCTCAATTAAAAAAGTAACTACTGATTCATGCCAAAAAAAGCCCATGAATAATAATTCTTAGTATAAACTAGGCTCACAATTGATTTTTAGTATTCCATAATTGACCTAAACTAGGCTCACAATTGATTTTTAGTATTCCATAATTGACCTAAATAACTCTTTCAAAAGGTTATGAAAATAGTTTTGTTTCTAAGCCCATTGTAAAAAGATTTTAGAAAAATGGATTTTGGGCTTTGTATTTAGGTCATGAGAAAAGAATTTTTGATTTGTTTTTTGGAAAATTTTTATATCCAAAGACCATCTTGAAAAGTTTTGAAAATAGCTTTGGACTTTTAGGCTTAAAAGAAAATTTTATTTTGAGCTTACAATGTACTTAGGTCATATTAGAAAAAGAACAAACCAAATAAGCCATGATTTAAACCAAGATAAATTAACCATAGTCAAACAACAAGCATTTGGGGTAAAAACCTAAGGAAAGTAACTAGGCCAATTACATGAGCTTTAGGTTTTGAGTTAAAAGGCTTAGGTTCCTATAGCAAGTATATACTGGAAGGTTCAAGGCTATGAGCAATTATGCCATGCTTGATCTCCATACCTTGAGTGAAAGTATGATATCCCTCACATAAAACAACACGTGTTATACGGGCATCCTAACTCAGGCACACAATGCAATCTAAATGATGCAATGGACAATATCATAATATGAAAGAATAGAATAATATAAAGACCAACAAAATCAACTTCTCTTATCCCTAGTGGAGTCGCCACTGTGAGCAGGGATTTTCGCCCCCACTCCCGGTGGAATGGTTTTTGCGACTTTGATACTGTTAGGCTTGGGGCCTTAGAGAACACGGGCTAAGCTCAGAGAAAATGGAGTTGCCACCTGGATAGGCCGAGAAAAAGAAATGGGTGGATGACTCGATTCCTAAGGAATTCGCAACCCCATATCGGGTTCGGAAAGTTGGGTACGTGTGGGGAAGGTGAGAAATGACCCAGCACCCCCACAATGCCTAGTTCAATGGAATCGACATCCTTTTCAGGTCTTAATATTATAAAAGTGAGCATACTGTGAGAAGGAATTTGGGTACTATGAGCAGGGATTTTTGCTCCCACTCCCAGTGGAATGGTTCTTGCGACTTCGACACTGTTAGGCTCGAGGCCTTAGAGAAAACGAGCCTAAGCCCAGAAAAAAATGGAGTCGCCACCCGGATGGGCCGGGAAAAAAAAGGGGTGGATGACTCAATTACTAAGGAATCCCTAACCCCCTAATGGGTTCTAAAAGTTGGGTACGTGTGGGAAAAATGAGAAACGGCCTAGCACCCCCCACAACGCTCGGTTCATTGGAACCGGCCTTCTTTTCAAGTCTTAATATTATAAAATTCTTAAATATAATGATATTATCCATACTACATGCAATAATTAAAATAAAGCATCATTATATTAAATTTAAAGCAATGTTCAATCAAAATAAATAAATGGATACCCATACGAGGATGGAAATGTGTCCTTACATCGTCCAATGTCTAAAACTAAATAGGACACCCACCAAAAGGTGGAAACATGTCCTTTACACTAATCCCAAAATATGAAAATAATTTAAATTATATGAAAATTAATTACTGAGGTACTCAGTCATGGAAACATACCTCTTACAATTTTAATAAACAAATAATTAAAAAAATATTCATCCATGATAAATTAAACAAACCAAACGTCAAAATTAAATAAATCAATTATCAAGAAATATAATAAACTACATAATCAAATTTAAAATTAGATGAAGTAATAAATATATAAATTTAGGTTTACATCTTAAATTAGGGATTCTAGGGTTTTTTAGGATTTTATATGGGAAATTAGGGTTTCAAACATGAAATATGGTTTTTGTAATATCCCAAATTTTTTTAAAAATTTTTAATTTTTAAAAATTTGATAAAATATATTATAATTAAATTGGATAAATTAAATTAATGGTTTTAAATGAAAAATGAAGAGATTTTAAATGAAAAAATGAAATATAAATGTGATATATATGTAAAATATACATAACATATAAAAAGTCAACTTTTTAAAAGAAAAGTCAAAAGTCAAAGTAAAAAGGGTATTTTGCTAATTAAATCTTAAAATTTAAAAATTATTAAATTAATTCAAAAATAAATAATTTTTAAATGGAAGAAGGATTTTTAAACTTTTAATTTATTAAATAAATAATTAAGTAATTAATTATTAAAATATTAAATAATATATTCGTATGGTTATAAATAAAAGATGAAAGGAAAGAGAAAATAAAAGTTTTTTTTTCATCTTCTTCTTCTCCATCAAGGGCCGAAATCTCCATGGATGCCAAGAGAGGATTTTGATCTTCCAAGCTTCCAAATTTCAAGGATTCCAAAGGTTCAAAAAGGATTTTTAGTGATTTCCACTTGAAAAAGTAAGTTTTTTAGCTTTTTCTTTGGATTTCCATGAAAATTTTGAATATGTGAGTTTTGGATTTTTGAAGTAGTATGTGATGATTGTTGGAATTGGTGTGTATAAAGTTATTTTGGGTAGTTATTAATGATTTTAATGTTGGATTGAAGAAATGCTTGAATTTGGATAAAGAATGATGAGGAGAGAGAATTTAGGGTTATGCACTTTTAGGGTTTGAGAAATAATGGTTTTTAATTGTGCAAATTGGTTCTAAATGAGTTTTTTTGGTGCTTAAAAAAGTATTTTAAAGTAAAATATTAGATTTGGTTGTGTTTGTTTGGAGTTTGAGAATGGAAGTGTGATTTAGGGTTTTGGAAAATGATTTTTCCAAAGTTGTTGAATTGTATAATTTTATTGGTTTAATCTTGTTGTTTGCTCATATAAGTGATGAATATGAGTTTAAAATGATAAATGGATTGTATTGGAATGGAAAACGTTCAATGGGGGAAGGTTATGCCATTTTAGGGTTTTGTGTGTAAGAGTGTGTTTTTGTAATGTAAATGGTTTAAATGTATTAAAATATGTTTCTAATAATATACATAAACATAATATATTAAAATGAACGGCCAAGTATGAGAATCCAAAGTTAAAGTGAGGTTAGCCTTAAATTTTGGATTTTTGCTTGGATGGGGTTTAATATTGGAAATGCCATTAAATGTGACACTAAATGATTATTTGCTATCACATTTGGTTTAGGCATTGAGGGAGGTTCATTTGCTTCATCCAAGTGGTGAAGGGCAAGTTGGAAGGATCAGATTGGAGGTTGTTTTAAGCTTGTTTTTGTTGCTATTTGAGGTAAGTATAAACTTTGAATACATTGGTTATGTTTGCATGACATTTGGGCTTAACACATTTTGGTTGGAAAATGTGTTAAGATACTTGATACATTGGTTATGTATGAATAATGTGATATGACATTTGTAATGTCATATATGTGTTAAATGCATTGTGAAAAGCCATTGATAATGGCTAAATTTTGTAAAATGTGAAATATGTGCATTATGTGAAAATGACCCAAAGTGTTTGGGTAATGCCATTTGTTGTGTATGCAATAAGTGCATTGTTAAAAAGCCATTGGTATTGGCTATATTACATTAAATGTGATTAATTTGTCAATTATGCTGAAATACCCAAAGTAATTGGGTAAGGTGTTGTAAATGCAAAAATGTGGTATAATGTAATGAGATATGTGGAAACAATTGTGTGTCTAGTGTGTTATTCAATTTTTAAAGTTTTGTGTTTCGCGACATTCCTATAATTTGCCTACAGGCTAGATGTTGGGCGTCACTGTGAAAATATTTTTGAGGTGAAATGACTGGGTCGTAAGCCTCAAAAATAAGTTCTTGAAGCTGGGTTGGGTGAAATGACCGGGTTGTATCCTCAGACCTAGTTGGACTATTACATTGATATTTTACCTATGGGGCTAGACACATGGTGTTATTATAGACCAAAATAGTAACTCTGGAATTTGAATAGCATATTAGTTATCTTTAGGCCCATGTTTGCGTTTGTTTTTATATGACTTGTGGATTGTGAAATATTTGAAAAGTATGAGAAAATGGAATGATGTGATATCCATATGCATTGTGCATTGGCATTACATTTGAGTTTTATTGTTATCAAGTTTGTATTACTAGGCTTTTGGCTTAGCGCGATTGTTTACATTGCGCAGGTGAAAGGGTAGATTTGGCTGAGCTGGAGAGTTCTTCTAGAATAGGCCGGGTCTAGACTTACTGTTGTGCTTGTAGAGTTGATATCAAGATCAGAAACACTATCAGCAGCATGTATATATTTTATGTTATTGTATATTTTGGGTATTATGCATATTATATCATGTTTTTGGATTTTATGTATTGTAAACTATAAAGAATATTTAGGTTAAGTTATTTGAAATGGGGGTTTAAATGTGTTCTAAATTATATATATAAAAATGTTGGAGAAACTTGGTGAAATTGAGGAGTATGGGTGAAATGGTGATTTGAAATTATTTGGGAGTGTTTTCCGCTGCAGGTTGTCTTTTGCTGAATTTTGGGAACGTCCAAATTACAGACAAAACTCTGGCAAATTTTTTCCAGAGATTTTTATATAAAATATTTATTTTGGGTTCCTATAATGAGTAAAGAATATTTATGTACTATTTAATTTTATATATTTAGTATTTAAAATTTTAAATAAGAAATGTGAAAATTTTTATTAAACCGGTCTGTGACATTTTTATGTCGTAAATGTATATTTTACATATGCTGAAAATATGTATTGTATATATATAGGGTACAAAGGTGTTACATTTATTTTGGTATCAGAGCTAAGTTTTGAGGTTCTCGACCTAGGTGGGTTGATAGAGAGAGAAAATGGGGGATTTAAAAATAGTTTTAAATTATAATACATGCATTGACACTGGCAATTTATGATCTCTGATATAGTAATTTCTGTTGCGTTTGCAGATATAGGTAGTTATGGCATCTCAGACGCATCAGTCTGCAAAGAGTAGTACAAAGAGTGTGGCTCCTGATGAGGGTAGAAATGGAGCTAGAGTTGTGTTTGCTGGTGATCCATCTGTTACTGTGCCTTTGAGACCAGCAGCTAATGAGATTACACCTAGCTAGGTACGGCATATGGTAGATGTAACACCCTTGTACCCAATACATGTACACTACATACTTCCAACATATGTAATATATGTATATAGAATACAAGAATGTCACAACCCATTTTAAAAAAACAAATCTTCAATTATAAAATCTGTATAATCTTAAAACATTCAATTGATATCATATAAATAGTAATTGAAACAATACTTGTTAAAACACATATATATACTTCATTACCAAAGGTTTATCTAAAATATTTTTGATAGATTGCGGAATATACATAAATACATGAAATCAATATGTACAAAAATATGAAATACATACATGCTGGCATTTTGTCTCTGATCTTGATGTCCATAATGAACAGTGCACTCACAATCTTAAGCCTAGACTCGACTCGGTCTAGCTGAACTTTTTGGCTTAACCGGATCTACCCTATCAACTGCGCGATGAATTACAATTTCACTAAGCCAAAAGCTTAGTGGTACAAACTTTAAAATCAATATAGTTCAAATACAATGCAAATGCACAACACATAAGAATATTTTATCTCATAACATTATATCATTATTTCTTGATAAATTGCTCAATCGTTCCTAAATTCATAATTCACATTAAAGTAAAGACAAGAATGGGCCCAAAAGGATCTAATATGCTATTCAAATTCTAGATGCAACTGAAAACCCATCTGTAAACTCTTCCAAAATGCAATCGAAAACCCAAAGCATCCTGTAAACTCTTCCAAAACCTCGAAGTAAGTCGGGGATCTTGATTAGATACCAAAGAAATTGAAACCCCATGCAACCTCACTCTCTCACTGATATACAGTTCAGCCAAACTATCAAGAGAATAATCCATTTGAACTAGAAGAAAATGAGCTATCTTCATCATTCGATCAACAATCACCCAAATTGCATCATGCTTCTTCTGAGTCAAAGGCAAACCAGTCACAAAATCCATTGTCACTCACTTCCATTTCCATATTGGCACTAATAATAGCTGAAGTAATCCAGAAGGAACTTGGTGTTTAGCCTTCACTTTCTGACAAGTGAAACATCTGGATACAAACTCTGCTATGTCCCTCTTCATACCTGACCACCAATAATATTGCTTCAAATCTTGATACATCTTGGTACTCCCAGGGTGCATAGCATAAGCTGACTGATGTGCTTCCTCCAAAATTATCTTTTTTAGACTTGCATCATCAGGAACACACAACCTATTTCTGTACCACAAACTGCCATCACAAATCATATGAAAGTTTTGACTCTCTCCCTTTTGGCAATCCAATATAGCTTTCTGGATTTTCTCATCTACCAACTAGATCTTCCTAATCTGATCCAATAACACCGACCTCAACTGTAATTGAGCCATCAATGCACCATCATCACAAGACTCGAATCTAGCATGGAATGCTCTCAACTCAACAAGCAACAAGAGCGAATAAGCAGTCAAACCTGCCAAAGACTTCCGACTCAAGGCATCAGCAACAACATTTGCCTTACCAGGATGATAGTCAATTAAACAATCATAATCTTTAATCAACTCTAACCATCGACTCTACCGAAGATTCAACTCTCTTTGAACACCCAGGTATTTCAAACTCTTTTGATCTGTATAGATGAAACACTTCTCCCCATATAAGTATTTTTGCCAAATCTTCAAAGGAAAAACTATAGCTGCCAACTCCAAATCATACATCGGATAATTTAGCTCATGCTGCTTCAACTGTCGAGAGGCATAAGCAATGACTCTACCCTCTTGCATCATAAAACAACCTAAACCATTATGTGAAGCATCACTATATATCACATATGGTTTACCTTCCATAGGCAAAGTAAGAAAAGGAGCCTGAGTCAACATCTCCTTCAGCTGTTCAAAGCTCACCTGACACCGATCTGTCTGCACTAATCTAACTCCCTTCCGAATTATTCTGGTGAGTGGAATAGCTATCATAGAAAAACCTTTCACAAACCATCGATAATAGCCTACCAAACCCAAAAAACTTCTAACATTTGTCACAGTCTTCGGTGGACTCCAATTAAAAATAGCTTCAACTTTACTCGGATCAACTCTAATACCTTGTGTTGAAACCACATGACCGAGAAAAGTCAATAGATCAAGCCAAAACTCACATTTAGATAGCTTAGCATACAACTGCTTCTCTCTCAAAGTCTGTAATACAATCCACAAATGCTTGTCATGATCCTCCCTATTACGTGAATACACCAAAATATCATCAATAATGACAACCACAAATTGATCTAGATAGGGTCTGAACACCCTGTTCATCAAATTCATAAAAGCTATTGGTGCATTCGTCAACCCAAAAGGCATCACCAAGAACTCATAATGCCCATAACTCATACGGAAAGCTGTCTTAGGTACATCTTCATCTCTGACTCTCAACTGATGGTACCCTAATCTCAAATCAATCATAGAGAAAACTGCTGCTCCCTTCAACTAATCAAAGAGATCATCTATCCTAAGTAAAGGATACTTGTTCTTGATGGTCACTTTATTCAACTGCTGGTAATCAATGCACAATCTTAAGGTGTCATCCTTCTTCTTCGCAAATAAAATGGGCACTCCCTACGGGGACACACTAGGGTGAACAAACCCGTTATCCAATAATTCCTACTACTCTAGTATCTACAACATGAGTAAGATAAGCATCACATCCTTTCCAAATCATCCTCCTAGCTGAAATAGCTAAAACAAACATGGATGAAAGCTGTCTCTGCTCACTAGATACCATCACACTTCTACCATCACAAGTTCTCAGGGTAACACACTTCTTCTGATAGTCTACCATAGCCCCATGCTTAGATAACCAATCCATGCCTAAAATTAAATCATACTCCTTGAAAGGCATCTCAATCAAGTCACCAGAGAACTTCTCATCCTAAACCACAACTGGACTACTTTGGTGGACCTTGCTAAATTGTACACTATGCCCTAAAGGATTTGTCACCAAAACATCAAATCCTAAGGACTCTGAATGTAATGCAGTCACAGGCAAGATGGATGCATTAATGTATGAATGAGTCGATCCAGGGTTTATCAAAGCAAGAACTGAAGTACCAAATAAAGAAAATGTACCAGCAATAACAGCTTAAGCATCTGGCCACCTTTGCATCACATAAACCTGTTATGATGCTCTTGCCTCATCTGGTCTACTACCTGCGGCTGAAGAACCTCCTCTCTGACTAGACCATGTCCAACCTCCTCTACTAGAACCTCTGCCACCACGACCCCCTCTAACACTGGGTTGAGAAGCTGCAATGTTAGTTTGTCTATCCTCTGGTGGCTCAGGGCAATCTTTGATGAAATACTCTGGTGACCCACATCTATAACACACTGCTAGTCCACCAGTCTTCCAGCATGCACCCCCATGTGCCATACCACAATGGACACAAGTATATGAAACTGGCCTCTAAACTATTGGAGTCGAAGCACTAGCCACAGAAACTGTAGGTCTCGATCTCTGCCTCAGCTGCTGAACTGACCTACCGACTGCCTCTGGCTCCTACTGAACCTCAAAAAAATATCCTCCTCAGCCTCTCTTCACAAATGGAGGCCCTGCCTCACTCTGAGGCCTCCTAGCTCTGGTCTCCTCATCTCTAGCAGCTGTTGCAAGACCCTGTGCTCTCTCAACACTCCTGGCAGCTGCAACAAATTGAGAAAAATCCTGATATCGGGATCCTGCGATAATGCACATGATAGAGGGTCTCAACCCCTACTCAAATCTCCAACATCTTTGAAATAATTCCGCCAGCATAATGACTCAACCAGGTAAACTTGATCTCATATTCCGATACAGTCCTAGTATCCTGCTTCAAATTCAAGAAATCTATCTTCTTCGCATCTTTATACTATCATATTTCTGCTCAAATTCTCGCAGAAAATCATCTTAGGTCAATTGGTGGATCATCCAGGGAATGTGGAACCGTCTTCCACCAATCATGCATCCCTCTGCAAAAGAGACCTAGCATAATCAAACTTTTCTTCTGAAGTAGCTTGTAACTAGACGAACACTCTCTGGACTCTATCCAGCCACTGCTCAGCTACAGCAGGGTCTATAGTACCAATTAAATCCTCAGCTCCAAACTTCCTCAACTTATCATATTGCCTCATCGGTACTTGCGGCTGCAGTGGCGGCTGCTAAACTAGAGCCTGCCTCAATAATTCCACCATATGTCGTACCCAAACTGGTGGAATCTCATTAACTCCTGGTCTCTCTGGCACAAGAGCAGGTGCCCCTCCAGCTATCTCAACTCTAGCTCCATCTCTACCCTCAATAGGAGCCACACTTTCAGCACTACCCTCAACAGACTGATGTGTTTGAGATGCCATAACTACCTATATTTGCAAACACAATATATTTTGCTACATCAAAGATCAGAAACTGCCAATGCCAATGCATGTATCTTATTTAAAAATCATATTTTAAAATCTGAATTTTCTTTTTCTTACAACCCACCTAGGTTGAGAACCTCAAGCCTAGGCTCTGATACCAAAATAAATGTAACACCCTTGTACCCAATATACATACACTACAAACTTCAAACATATGTAATATATGAATATAGAATACAAGAATGTCACAACCCATTTTAACAAAAAAAAATCTTCAGTTATAAAACCTGTATAATCTTAAAACATTCAATTGATAACATATAAAACACATATATATGCTTCATTACCAAAGGTTTATCCAAAACATTTATGATAGATTACGAAATATACATAAATAAATGAAATCAATATGTACAAAAATATGAAATATTTACATGCTGCAGTTTGTCTCTGATCTTGATGTCTACAATAAACACTGCACTCACAATCTCAAGCCTAGACTCAACTCGATCTAGCTGAACTTTCCAGCTCAACTGGATCTACCCTGTCACCTGTGCGATGAATCACAATCACGCTATGCCAAAAGCTTAGTGGTTGAAACTTTAAAAACAATATAGTTCAAATGCAATGCAAATGCGCAACACATAAGAATATTTTATCTCATAACATTATATCATTATTTCTTGATAAAGTGCTTAATCGTTCCAAAATTCATAATTCACATTAAAGAAAAGACAAGCATGGGTTCAAAAAGATCTAATATGCTATTCAAATTCCAGAGTTACTGCTTTGGTCCAATATAACAACATTTGTCAAGCCCGAAGGTGAATCATAATCACAGAGAGGATTACCTCATATGTAACATCCCAACAAGGCTTCAAGGACTAGGCCCAACCCAGCTTCAAGGGTCTGCTACATCATGTCAAGCCAAACTAAGCTTCAAGGACCAAGCCCAACCCAGCTTCAAGGGACTGTTACTTCATAGGCATGCCGCTAAACACATAATTTTAAAAATTGAATAGCATACTAGGCATACAATTCTTTCATAATTTCATTATCAAATCCTTTCTCATTTTCTCATGATCAATCTAGGCATAATGCCTCAAATATCTCATTTATATCAGTTTAGCCATCACCAGTGGCTTTACATGCTATCATTAGTGTATACATAACAAATTGCATTATCCATACATTTAGAATCATCATCATATATTTCACATAGTTCACATTATGTAAATCATAGCATATTACTCATGCATCAACAATGTAGTAAGTAACTTAACACATTTTCCCAACCAAATGTGTTAAGTACCAATGCTATGTAAATATAAATAATTATTCAAAGTTTGTACTTACCTCTAAGAGCAACAAACACCACTTCCAACCTCCTCTTCCAAGATATCCCTCAACACTTGGATTGGGGTAGCTCAATTCTCTTCAAAGCCTATACCAAATGTGATTATACACAATCACTAAGTGATCCATAACCAACTATCATCTTTCATTAACCTTTCCAACTCCATGCAAACTCAACAAATCCACCATAATACCACATGATACTTATGTAAACATCAAAATAACTCAAATACAATCAACAATACACAATCATAACCATATTTCACAACTCAAAACTTACACAATCCACAACTCTTATTCTCTTCACCAAACCTAACCTTTTTCTTTAATCCAACCCCAAATTCATAGTAAACTAGACAAAAGAACTTCAAACATACCTAAATCAACAATAGAACCATACCGCACCAAACATCCAATTCACACATGCAAACATCCAAAGGAAATCAAAGAAACAAGTTGGAAACTTACCAAATATGGAGAAAATCCTTAAAACTCCAATTTGAACACTTGAAATCCTTCAATTTCTTAAGTTAGCAAGAAAAAAAAATCTCTTTCCCTTTGATGGAGATGATGGTCAGCTAAATGGAGGAAGAAGAAGATGAAGAAAATAGTCAACTCCTCTTTTTACCAACTAAACCCCTATAACCACACAATTCCCTTTTTTAATCTCTACCAAGCAATATATTATTATAATAATTGATCTCAAATATGTCACCTTTCACTATCATTTATATTAATATCTTATTAAATAATTAAATATCATTTGACCACATTTAAATGTTGACTTGTATATATTGTATATATCTACATATATACATCATATACAAATCTTCTTTCTCCTTTTTCACATAATCCAATATACACTTTTAAATCCTTTATTTACTTTTCAACAATTAATATTTATTTGAAAATTTTAGGATATTATTTGGGATATTACAGTAGAGCTGTTGAGGCAGGTTCCAGTTCAGCAGCAGCCGCCGCCACAGTTATAGCCATAGTTGCCGGTGAGGAAGTATGATAAGCTGAGAAAGTTTAGAGCTGAGTACTTTGTTGGTACTATAGACCCTGCTATAGTAGAGCAGTGGCTATACAGGATTTAGAAAGTGTTTATTCAGATGCATGCAAGTCTAGAAGAGAAGTTTGATTACACCAGATCTCTTCTGTAGAGGGATGCATAAGATTGATGGACGATAATTCCACATGCTCTGGATGATCCACCACTCCTAACTTATGATGATTTTCTGTGGGAATTTGAGTAGAAGTATACTTCGAGGGAGTATAAGGATGCAAAAAAGATGGAGTTCCTGAGTCTGAGATAGGATACCGGGACAGTGATAGAGTATGAGATCGAGTTTATCCAGTTGAGTCATTATGTTGTTGGGATCATTTCTGACGAGATTGACAGGTGCAGGAGATTTGAGGAGGGACTGAGACCCTCTATCATGTGTATCATAGTAGGCTCTCGGTATCAAGATTTTTCTCAATTGGTTGCAGCTGCTAGGAGTGTAGAGAGAGTACAGAGTCTTGCAGCAGCTGCCAGGGTTGAGGAGACTAGAGCTAGGAGACCGCAGAGTGAGGAAGGGTCTTCATCAGTGAAGAGAGATCAAGGGGGGATATTTTAGAGGTTCAGTAGGAGCCAAGGGTAGTTTGGCAAGTCAGTACAGCAGCAAAGACAGAGATAGAGACCTGCAGTTTCAATGGCTAGTGCTTTGGCCCCAATGGCTTAGAGGCCTGCTCCACCTACTTGTGTTCATTGTGGTAAATCACACAGAGGTGTTTGTTGGTGGAGAGGTGCTTCAGGAGTGTGTTTTAGATGTGGGTCATCATACCATTTTATCAGAGATTGTCCAGAGCCACCAAAGGATAGATAGGCAGGTACTGCAGCTTCTCGACCCAGTGTCAGAGGGGGTCATGGTGGCAGAGGTTTTGGTAGAGGTAGTCGATCTGGGACTAGTCAGAGAGGAGGTTCTATAGTCGGAGGTAGTAGACTAGATGAGGCAGGGCCATCACAGTGGCTTTATGTGATGCAGAGGCAGCCGGATGCTTCAGCTGTTATTGTTGGTACTTTTACTTTATTTGGCACTTCAGTCCTTGCATTATTAGACCCTGGGTCGACTCATTCTTACATCAGTGCATCCATCTTGCCTGTGAGTGATTTGTATTATGAGTCCTCAGGACTTGATGCTTGGGTCACAAATCCTTTAGGGCATAGTGTAATGGTGAGCAGGGTGCACCGAGATAGCCTAGCTATTTTTCAGAATTAGAAATTTCTCGGTGACTTGATTGAGATGCCTTTTAGGGAGCATGATATGATTTTAGGCATAGATTGGTTATCCAGGCATGGGGCTATGATAGATTGTCAGAAGAAATGTGTTACTTTGAGCACACGTGATGGTGGGGATGTGATGGTATATAGTGAGGAGAGGTATCTTTCATCCAAGTATGTTTCAACTGTTTCAACTAGGAGGATGATTCAGAAGGGATGTAAGGCTTATCTTGCTCATGTTGTAGATACCAGAGTAGTGGAGTCCCAGCTTGACATTATACCCTTAGTTGCTGAGTTTCTAGATGTTTTCCCTGATGAGTTTGCCAAGGGTATCTCCTGAGAAAGAAGTGGAGTTTGGTATCAATTTGTTTCCTGGTACCACTCCCATCTCTATTACCCCTTATCAGATGGCACCTGTTGAGCTGAAAGAGTTAAAGGTAAAGTTGCAGGAGTTATTGAAAAAAGGGTTTGTCCATCCTAGTGTGTCCCCGTGGGGAAATCCTGTGTTGTTTATGAAGAAGAAGGATGGCACCTTGAGATTATGTATTGATTATAGGCAGTTGAATAAGATGACCATCAAGAGCAAGTATCCTTTTCCTCGGATAGATGATCTCTTTGATCAGTTGAAGGGAGTAGCAGTATTCTCTAAGATTGATATGAGATCAGGGTACCATCAGTTGAGATTCAAAGATGTGGATGTACCCAAGATAGCTTTTTACATGATGGATGGGCATTATGAGTTTGTAGTGATGCCCTTTGGATTAACGAATGCACCAGCAACTTTTATGGATTTGATGAAGAGGGTGTTCAGACCATATTTAGATCAGTTTTTGATGGTCTTCATTGATGACATTTTGGTGTATTTGCGTAATGAGGAGGATCAGATAGGCATTTGTGGATTGTATTGCAGACTCTGAGAGAGAATTTGTTATATGCTAAGCTATCTAAGTGTGAGTTATGGCTCGATCAGGTAGCTTTTCTTGGTCATGTGGTTTCAGTAGAGGGTATTAGAGTTTATCCAAGTAAGGAGGCTATCTTGAATTGGAGTCCACCAAAGACTGTGACAGACGTCAAAAGTTTTATGGGATTGGAAAGCTATTATCATCGGTTTGTTTTCCTATGATAGCTACACCACTCGCTAGATTGCTTCGAAAAGAAGTTAGATTTGTGTGGAGAAATAGGTGTTAGGAAAGTTTTGAGCAGCTGAGGGAGATGCTGCCTCAGGCTCTTGTCCTTACCCTGCTTGTGGAAGGTAAACCATACGTGATATACAGTGATGCTTCACATAGTGATTTAGGTATTATTTTGATGCAGGAGGGTAGAGTCATTGCTTAATCCCCTCGATAGTAGAAGCCACATGAGCTGAATTACCCGACTCATGATTTAGAGCTTGCAGCTATAGTTTTTGCCTTGAAGATTTGGCAGCATTACTTGTATAGGAAAAAGTATTTCATTTATACAGATCACAAGAATTTGAAATACCTAGGCGTTCAGAGAGAGCTGAATCTTCAGAAGAGATGATGGTTAGAGTTGATTAAAGACTACGATTGTTTGATTAATTATCATCTTGGTAAGGCATGTCACATCCGTGATTTTGGAGAAATTAAATAAGAAATTGGAGATATAAAAGTTGTATATACTCAATATATATATCTAGAGTATATATAACATATACATATGGTATATTAATTATATATGTTGGATTAATACATTACATGCTAAATATATTTAATATACATATAAGGTACATTTGATGTGTATATAAGATACACATTACTTGTGCATATGTGTAATATCCCAAATTTTTGAAAATTTCTAATTTTTGAAAATTTGATAAAATAAATTATAATTTAAATGGATAAATTAAAATAATAATTTTAAATGAAAAATGAAGGGATTTTAAATGAAAAAGTGGAATATATATGTGATATATATGTAAAATATATACAACATATAAAAGTCAACACTTTTTAAAAGAAAAGTCAAAGTAAAAGGGTATTTTGATAATTAAATCTTAGAAATTCAAAATTTATAAAATAATTAAAAAATAAATTAATTTTTAATGGTAGAGGGATTTTGGACTTTTAATTTATTAAATAAATAAATAATTAATTAATTATTAAATTATTTTAATATAAATATATATATATGGCTATAAATAAAGATGAAAGAAAAGAAAAAAATAAAAAGACATTTTCATCTTCTTCTTCCTCCTTGGCCGAACCTCCATTGTTGTGGAGCCAAGGATTTTGCTTCTTCCATACTCCACAAATTTAAGGATTTCAAGTATTCAAAGTGGATTTTTGGTGATTTCCACCAAAATTAGTAAGTTCTCAACTTCTTTATTTGGATTTTATGAAAGTTTGAATATGTGTGTTTTGGGTTTTTGAAGTTCTAAGATTTAATTGTCTATTTGGGTATGGATGAAGTTATTTTAAGTGATTAACAATGATTTTAAGGTTGGATTAAAGAAATGGTTAAGTTTGAGTTAAGTTGGTTGAAGAGAGAGAATTTAGGGTTATGGAACATTTGGATTTTTGAAATCATGAGTTTTAATTGTGAAAATTTATTACAAATGTGTTGTTTTGATGCATAAACAAGGATTTTAAAATCAAATGATGAATTTAGTTAAGTTTAGATAGAGTTTGAAGATGGTAGTATTGATTTAGGGTTTTGGAAAAGTGAATTTTCAAATTACACTACAAAAATACACGCTATCTGCAACGGACAGAATCCGTCGCAGATCTGTCGCAAATCAAGTCTTGCGACGGATCTGCGACGGATACAATCCGTTAATAAAAAAGGCGTCGCAATTTTCAATTTTGCGACAAGCCATCGCAGATTGCGACGGATTTGCAACCACTCGGCGGTTGCAAATCTCGCGCTTAAATTTTCGCGGGTAAAGGGCAGCAGTCACAGATTCCGTCGCAGATTTCGTCGCAAATTCCGTTACAGATTTCCGTCGCAAATTCGTTGCAGATTCCATCGCAGATTACCGTCGCAGATTGTCGTCGCAGTATCTATCGCAGATTCCGTCATAGATTTCAAATATCCGTCGCAGATTCGTAGCAAATCCGTTGTAATTTAATATTGATTTTTATTGAAATTATTTGTATTATCAATTAATTTTATGAGAACTTTATAAATACATTTGGAACATTTAAACACAATCTAAAAAAAATACTAATTACATTGATAAAAATAATTCTTTTATTAATCTTCAATAGAATAAAATATTTTACAATTTAACTATACAAGTGTTAAGAACACTACTATAAATAATCTATCTTGAAAATAAAAATACAGATCTTCAATTATCAT
Source organism: Garcia nutans (assembly GCA_947685225.1). Lineage (NCBI taxonomy): Eukaryota > Viridiplantae > Streptophyta > Magnoliopsida > Malpighiales > Euphorbiaceae > Garcia > Garcia nutans. The sequence goes on from CANTUV010000031.1 coordinate 43,820,799, forward strand.
TTTCCATTGAATCATGACTTGCATCATCATTATTAACCTGCAAAAAATATTAAAAAGAGTAAATGAAAAGAATAATATGATACACGTTAACAAAGTAATTAAACATACTAGATAAGTTTTCGGGATTCTTGACATAAGTGTTCTAACCTGATTGTAAATAAACATACTAGATAAGAGAACAGCCAAAGAGAATATTTTAGTGCTATATGTCCCCTGCCAAGAGAAAAGATATGTCAACCAAGATTGCTAGCTGCAAAAAGTAACAGCTAATCACACATTATTCAAAAGATAAAAAAGAAAAAGTGCACAGTAATGATTGTAATTAAGCCACAAATGTTACAAAAAAAGAAATTTAGAACAAGTCAGCCAAGAGCTAATCAAATAACCAAGAAGATGATTACCAGTTAATTCTCATAAAAGGAAATGAAACTTACAGTTTGATCGTAAGCATCTATTCCTTCACTATCTAATAATAATATATTGTACTCAGTTCCATCAAGAGCTGTTCTCTTTAAGGGTACACTCCACAACCAAAGCCCTTTTGTACATGGCTTATAAGATGAATCCACTTGAAAACCACTGCTCCTGCCAAGAAGCTACAACACATAACCCAAATACAGGTCCTAGTTAAAAGAATTTAGAAATAACAAACTCAAAAGTCAAGTAATACATGTGAACATACAAATGTTAAACACAATCATCATAATTCTAAGCAACAAATAATAAAGGCTGGCGAAAAAAGCCTCTGTTGAACAGTCTGAACTAAAGTAACAAGAAGAAGAAAAAATTTAATGTTTGAGTACCAAATTTAGCATGAAGCAGAACTAATGGAGAGAAAGAAATGACAGGAAAAGGTAACAGGATTTTATCCATCATCTGTACTTCTCTAGATAAACTGCCCAAAAGCAAAGGCCAGCTAATCTTGAATATTTAGAAGAAATTCTTTGTTAAGTTGATTTCAAGAATATTTAGCTAATAGATTGGTTCTTTTTTCTTTTCTTTCTCAGATGGCATCAAAACATTCTCTGGCTTGCGTTTAGCTTGACTAAAACCCTTCAGCTGCTCTAGTGGCATTCTAGACCTCTGGTGAGAAAATGCACGAGAGAACTGTTCTTGTAATCCAACTGCACCTTTCTTAGCACCATCTTTTGCAGCTTTCCACCTCTCACGTGCTTGTGCAGTTTCTTTTGCTTGCTTTAATGCAGATTCTCTGTGTTTGGCTGCTTTTCTTTCTCGTGTAGAGAGAACTTGGTCAGACCAGTTAACAATAATGAGAAGTATAGTAGTCAGTGAAATCTACACAAGCAAATGAAGAGTGTTAAATACCATAGAATCTAACTAACGAGGGGAATAGTCCATGATATTCCATTCCAGTAATGTGATTGTATATATGGGGCTTGGCCTAAGTTGTCTGACATGGCCATTTTGAATGTGCCCTATTCCTAGATCAAACTAAGCTACCTAAGCAATTGTGTTGAACCTCAAATACAACTTTGACTAGTTCATTTGGGGGTTAAGTGCATATACATGTGTTCATTCTGAGACCACCAAATTTCTCCTGCCCAGCCGTATCCCAGCAATAGAATCAAATTTGTCCACAGTTTGTAAAGAAATCCAACGGATGAACTTCCACACCAATTGTTGCTACATAATGCAAAAGAAAAAAAAAGGAAAAATCAAGCACCAATGTTAAAAAAAATTATTAACTTTTGTTTTGATTTTCTTAAATACTTACGTTCATATTTCTTCTCAAACTCTCCGGTTAAGTGCCTCTTTACAAATGTTGTCTTTCCTGCAACAATCTCAAACATTGAGCTTATCCCAAATAATTGGCACACAACCGCATGAAAAATATCAATAAACCTAGCAATATCCCTCTGGACCCTCTCCTAATTCAAACTAAGAAATACATATATGATCAAAAATTCAAAATAAAACCTAGCATTTGCACAAGATAAATATCCCGCTAAATGTCATTCTCAATCAACGCATATATCACTCACAATTACAAGAAAATGAAAAAAATACCAGCCATTTTACAAATGAACAACCTGAGACAGAGACAGATCCATGGTCGTGTGGGACAGAGCCGGTGGTCAGAGCACCCTCGTCGGCTTGTTCTCATCGCCCGTCTCTGGTCAGCTCTTTCTTTCTCTGATTCTTCCCCTCTCTGGTTCTTTCTTTCTCTGGTTCTGGTCGGCTTGTTCTCTGGTTCTTTCTTTCACTGGTGGTTGGAGCTCCCTCATCGGCCTGCCATGATTTTCAACCTGAGACAGAGAGCGAGACAGAGACAGAGAGTGAAACAGAGGGAGACAGATACAGAGAGAGATAGATACAGAGAGCGAGACAGAGCCGGTGGTCGGAGCTCCCTCGTCGGCTCGTTCTTGTCGCTTGTCTCTGGTTCTTTCTTTCCCTTGTTCTGGTCGAACTCGAGAGGTTCTCTGGTTCTGATGGAGATTGTAAGATGTCTAGACTTCAGAGTTTGAGAGCAAGTTTGAGAGTAGAGGTCAGAGGTGGCTGCGATGGAAATGTTGTGAGTTTAGGGTTTCTTATTTTTGGTTCAGTAAAAAAATTAATACAGTAATTTTTAATATTTTTTTAAAATATTAAAAAAATTTAATTTAGATTAATTAGTTAAATTATATTTAATATTAAATTATATTTTATTTATATTGATATTAATATATTAATTAAAAAAAATAAATAAATATATTAATATTTAATTATATAATTAATATAATAATTTTTAACATTATATTCTATTGATAGATAAATAATTAATGATGATAGAATATATATAATATTAAGAAATATATTTTAAGATATTAAGAACAAAAATTCATCGCAGATTTATTACGGATTTGCAAAATTCCTTTCAACTTGTTATTCTGTCGCAAATGCGTTGCAGATCCGTCGCAAATTTGCGACGAAAATTTTCCGTTGCAGATTTTCGTCGCAAATGCAGAATATTTTTGTAGTGAAATTTGCGATAGCAATAGACGGTAGCAGATCTCCGTTGCAAATTGCTTTTTTTAGTGTTTTCTACAACCAATCTGCGACGAAAAAAATTTTTGCAAAAAAATATACGCGGGTCTCTCTCCCGCCAAGTATCCGCGCAACTTTTGCGACGATTATTTGCAACGGAATGATTTTCATCGCAGATTTACTACGGATTTGCAACCGATTTGCGACCAATTTCTCAAAATTCCTCAAACTTATCCTTCCGTCACAGATCCGTAGCAAATTTGTGATGGAAACAAGTCCGTCGCAGATATCCGTCACAAATGCCGAATATTTTTGTAGTGAAAAAATGATTAATTGTTTGATTTTAATGCTTAAATCATGTTATTTATTGATATAAGTGGTGGAAATAAGATAGAAATGATAATTGGATTGAGTTGGAATGGAGATCCTTCAACGGTGAAGGTTATGCCATTTTAGGGTTTTGAACATAAGCATGTGGTTAATTAATATAATTGGTTTAAACATGTTAAAATATGTTTGTAATGATATAAATAAACTCAAAATAATGATTTAATGGGTTAATATGGATTTGCTAAGTTAATGTAAGGAAAGACTTAATTTTTGAAATTTTGTAGGAGTGTTGTTAAATTAAGGTTTGATGTTGAGAATGCCTTAGAATGTGATATTAAATGATTATTTATGATCACATTTGGTATAGGCATTGAGAGGAAGTAGTTTGGCCAATCCAAGTGTTGAAGGGCAATTTGGAAGAGAAGGTTGGTGAGAGTTTTAAGCTTGTTTTGGTTGCTATTTGAGGTATGTACAAACTTTGAATACATTGGTTATGTTTGCATGACATTTGGGCATAACTCATTTTGGTTGAAAAATGTGTTAAGCTACTTGGTACATTGGTTGTGCATGAATAATGTGCTATGACATTTGTAATGTCATATATGTGTTAAATGCATTGTGAAAGACATTGATAATGGCTAAATTATGTAAATGTGATTAAAATGTGTATTATGTGGAAATACCTAAAGTGATTGGGTAATGTGTTGTGAATGAAAAAAAAATGTGATATAATGTAATGAGATATGTGGAAATATAATCAAATGAATAGATATTGAGATAAATGAGAAAAGTCAGAAAAGTGAGAAAAAAATTAAGAAAATAAGGCAATGTGCCTATATTGAATATGTGACAATGAGAAAGAGATTAATAATGAGAAATATGAATAAATTGTGTGTCTAGTATATTATTCAATTTTCATAGTTCTGTGTTTGGCGGCATGCCTATGATTGCCTACGGCCTAGATGCTGGACGTCATTGTGAAATTTTTTTTGAGGTGAAATGGTCGGGTTGTAAGCCTCAAAAATAAATATTTAACGCTAGGCTATGTGAAATGACCGGGTCATAAGCTCAGACCTAGTTGGATTATTACATTGATATATTGCTTACGGGGCTAGACACATGGTGTCATTATAGACCAAAACAGTAACTTTAGAATTTGAATAGCATATTAGTTATCTTTGGGCCCATATTTGTGTTTGTTTTATATGAATGGTGGATTGTGAAATATTTGAAAGGTATGAGAAAATAGAATGATGTGATGTTCATGAGCATTGTGCATTGGCATTTCATTTGAGTTTTATTGTTATTACCAAAGTTTGTATCACTAGGCTTCGACTTAGCGTGATTGTAATTCGTCGCGCAGGTGACATGGACATTTTAGTAGAGTGGGAGAGCTCTACTAGACCTGGTAGGGTCTAGGTTTGTATTTATTTAGCTTGAAGATTTGTTTTTAGGTACATCAAGATCAGAGCCAGTTGCCAGCATGTACATATTTGATATTATAGTATATTTTGATATTACGTATGTTATGATATGTTTTTGAAGTATATATTGTAAATTGTAAAGAATGTTTTGAATAAATTGTTTAAGATGGGATCTTATATTTGTTGTTGATACATATACCTATATATAAGTATTTTGAGACAATATGGAAAAATTGAGAAGTATTGGTGAAATAGTGAATTGATTTTATTGGAAGTGTTTGTTTTATGCAGGTTGTGTTTTGCTAAATTTTGGAAACGTTCAAATTACAGACAAAACTATAGCAAATTTTTCCTAGAGATTTTCATATAAAATGTTATTTTGGCTTACTATAGCAAGTAAAGAATATTTATATACAATTTAATTTTATATATTTAGTATTTGAAATTTTAAAATAGAAATGTGAAAATTTTTATTAAATCGGTCTGTGACATTTTTATACCGTACATGCATATTTTAAATATACTGAAAATATGTATTGTATCTATATAGGGTATAAGAGTACTACATTTATTTTGGTATCAGAGCCTAGGTTTAAGATTCTTGGCCTGGGTGTAAACCCTTAATTTTTTACCCAATCCGGTCCAATATGTTTTATTTAGTCGAAAATGATTTTTATTGTCTAATTGGTCTAAAATAATTTTTATTAAATAATTTTTGCTTTAGTATCTAATTTTTATTAATAAAAAAAATAGAAATAAAAAATAAAAGTCAAAAAATAAAAATAAAAATAAAAATCGGAGTCGGAGTCGGAAAGATAGGCGACGAAAAAATTATCGCGCGGGCCCGTGGGCATTTCGCCCGCAGGAAATTCCTGCGGGTGAAATCATTGTGCTATTTCGCACGCAGAAATTTTCTGACTGCTAAATAGCTTACGGGCCCACTCTGCGCGCGCTGTTGCAGCCAGCTGCAGCAGATTTTTTTGCCAGCGCAGTTTTTTTTCGGCAGCTTAAATTTTTCGACGCAAATTTTTCAAAACCTAATCCAATTAGGTTTTGGTTGTTTTTTTATTAATATTACTTACCTTAACTGATTAGGAATAAACAACCTCAAACCACTATAAATAAGGACCAAAGGCAATTAGAAAAGGGAGAGGCAAAAATCCAAGAGGAGAGTTTGGAAAATTTGAAACCAAATCAAGGAAGGAAAAGAAGAAATTCAATTCAACTTTTTTCTGGAACAGCAATAGCACGATTTAGAGGATTCAAAGGCAAAAAAAAGCTTGTCTTTGGAGCTAGTTCATCCAAGAAGAATTGTTTTTGGAGAAATCATCAAAAGAAGGTTTGTGTTAATTAATTTTCTTTAATTATTTTTTTTACACAGTAGCAAATCTATGAAATCAAAATTAAAAACCTTTGAACTTTAATTTAGTTTTTCTAAAGCAAAAAAAAAAAAACCTTATTTCGTTGGTTTATCTTCCAAAAGGCTTAAAAATTGTTATTTTTTCTTTTTAAGAACCTTAAAACTCTAATTGAACATATTTTTCAACAAAACAAAGATGTAAATTCTGCTTCTTTTAAAATCTTAAAGTAGGTTATATTTCATTCAAAAAGTCTTCTAAAACATCTTTTCTACTTATAAAAACTTTAATTTATTTGTTTAAATTCATAAAACTTCATGAAATTATCAAATTGATTTCTAAAACCCTAAAAATTATTCACCACCCGTGACCCTACTTCTAAATCCTAAAATCCAAAATTCAACTTTTAAACCCAAAATAATGAACACTAACCCTTTTAAAACCTTAAACCCTAATTTTTATGAACTCTAATCCTTTTAAAACATTAAAGAACATAAAAACCTAAAAACCTAAATTTTACACAGTAGCTTAGGAACCCAATATCCAAAAATCACAAATTAAAGTATTTTAAAGTGTTTAAAACCCTAGTTTCATGATTTCATCATTCAAACCTTAATTTGGTTAATCAAACTGTCTTACCAACCTTTTAAAACATAAAATCCTAATTTATTTTAATTCCATAAAAAGTCACAGTAGCCATAATTGGACTTTTATTTGCTTTATTCAATTCCATACTTGATTATGCTTTGATTTATTTCTTATGCTTTAATTTATTTAATTTCAATACTTGATTTATTTAATTTATCATGGATGGATGTTTATTTTATATTTTGATTAATAGCTTTGATGAATGATTTATTTATGATGAATGATTATTTACTTTTATCAATTAATTTAGATTTCCAAAAGTTGTAAGAGGTATGTTTCCACTTGGTGGGTACCTCATTAGTTAAACATCATGTAATTTAATTTGCTTTTCTATTTTAGAACCTATGTAAAGGGCATGTTTCTACCTTTTTAGTGGGTGTCCTATTTAGGCATGTGATGTAAGGACATGTTTCCATCCCTAGATGGGTGTCCATTTATTTGCTTTATTTAGACATTGCTTTAATTTTAATATATTGATGCTTTCTTTTAACTATTGTGCATAATATGGATAATATTATTATATTTAAGAATTTTATAATATTAAGACCTGTAAAGGAGGCCGGTTCCAATGAACCGGGCGTTGTGGGGGTACTGGGCCATTTCTCACCTTCCCCACACGTACCCAACTTTCCGAACCCATTAGGGGGTTGGGGATTCCTTAGGAATCGAGTCATCCACCCCTTTCTTTTTTCCCGTCCCTTCCCGGTGGCGACTCCATTTTCTCCGGACTTAGGTCTTTGTTCTCTAAGGCCCTGAGCCTAAACAGTGCCGAAGTCGCAAGAACCATTCCACCGGGAGTGGAGGCGAAAATCCCCGCTCACAGTGGCGACTCCACTGGGGATTCCGTTGGTCTTTATATTATTCTATTCTTTCGTATAATGATATTATCCATTGCATAATCTTAGATTGCATCGTGTGCATGAGTTAGGACGCCCGTGTTGCCCGTGTTATGTTATGTAAGGGATACCATACTTTCACTCAAGGTATGGAGATCGAGAATGGCATAACCACTCATAGCCTTGTACCATTTGGTATGTACTTGCTATGGGAACCTAAGCCTTTTAACCCAAAGACTAAAGCTCATGTAATTGGCCTAGTTACTTTCCTTAGGTTTTACCCCATATGCATGTTGTTTGACTATGGTTGATTTATCTTGGCTTAAATCATGGCTTATTTGGTTTGTTCTTTTTCTAATATGACCTAAGTATATTGTAAGCTCAAAATAAATTTTCTTTAAAATCCAAAAGACCAAAACTATTTTTAAAATTTTTTAAGATGGTCTTTGGACATAATACTTTTCTAAAAACAAATCAAAACTTCTTTGGCCCATGGCCCAAATACTAAGCCCAAAATCAATTTTTCTAAAATCTTTTACAATGGGCTTAGAAACAAAACTATTTTCACCCAACATTTTCTTACAAAGAGCTTGCAAAAATATTTAGGTCAATTATGAAATGCCAAAAATCAATTGTGGGCCTAGTTTACACTAAGAATAAATTAACCATGGGCTTGTTTTTGGCATGAACCATTAGTTACTCTTTTCAAGTGAGAAATCTATTTATAATAAACCTCTTAATTTCGTTTTAATCCAATATAACATAAAAGCTACTATAGTTGGTTGAATGGATTAAAACCTAATTAATAGGAGTTATCATGGATTGATTTCCATTTTTGAAAATATAACTATTGGTTGAAACATCCGAGGGAATTATTCGAAAGCAAGGTACCCCATGTTGGTAATTTGTTAACCATATACCTAGGAAAAAGAGACTTGCCATTCATGTGTGGATGTTATAAGGTTGGAAGGATCGTCCTAATTACACTTGTTTATTGGTTGATTGTGCATACATGCATACATGCATACATTTGCATCTCATATCATTGATCCTCTCTGGCTCACAGCCCTGGATTACGATAGTTCAAAAGTCTACAACAATCCGACCTACGCCGGAGATGAAGTATCTAGCAACGACTCAATCACTTGCTCACCAAAAATAATGGAGCCCGAACAAATTCAAAGAATGGTGGATGAAGCCCTTAATATAAAGATGGAAGAAATAAAAGAGGCCATGGCTGATACCATAAAGAATCAACTAGCTGCAATTTTAGGAAATAATGCCAAAGCATCTGCTAGCACCACGAAAGTCAAAGGGAAGGCTAAAGTTGATGAATTAGCTTTTGATGATGAAAAGGTGTTCATTGATGATGATGATGATTGGGCTCAATACTACCAAGAGGTTCAAGAAAAGAAGAAAGAACCGAAGGCTGTTGAGAAGGCAACTATTGAAAAGACCGAGACATCCGATGTTGAAAAGATGATTGCTGATTTAGAAAAGAAATTTAAGAAGAAGCTGAAAACCGAAGAGAAGTCTGAGATCAACAAACTATTTGAACAAGATGAAGAGGTCCCTTATAAATTCAAGATGCCTTCCTTTGCTAAGTACAATGGCACCGGAAATCCTCATCTCCATGTGAGGCAGTATATCACTGCCATGCAGTCTGCTCGAGCTACTAAGGCTCAAACCCTAAGGTACTTCATGCTCTCATTGGACCCTGTTGTCAAAAATTGTTTCAATACCTTAGATGATGGAACGCAAAAGTGTTGGGATCTACTTTACAAAGCCTTCATCCAACAATACAGATATAATGTTGAGTTAGAAGTTACTTTAATTGAAGTGGAGTCCATTAGACAAAGGCCAAATAAGAATTTTGTGGACTATGTGAAGAAATGGAGAAACAAGGCCGCTTTACTCAAGAAGAGGCCCAATGAATCCGATCAAATAAGGACGATTGTGAGAGGGGTGTTACCTAATCTTTGTGAGAGGATGTCTCATACACTCATCCGTGATTTCAAAGATCTTCTCCAAGCTGGTCTACAAATTAAAGAGTGGGAAAGGGAGAAGAATCGCTTTTCAATAAGAAGGAATGAGAAAGGGAACAACCACCCTAACAATCACAACACACAAAAAGAAGTTGATGTTAATGTAACTGGTCAAGAAAATAGAAGGCAGTTTTCAGATCTGGGGAAGCCTTTGTCTTGGGTCTTCGATAAGCTACAAAAGAAAGGGTTGTTACAACCATTGGCTCCTCGACCTTTACCTAGTCAATTACCCCCAAAATTTGATACTAAGGCTTTTTGTCAATTTCATCAGACTCAAGGACATGAGACTGATAGGTGTACCCGATTAAGGCATGAGATCCAAGATTTGATTGATAGTGGCAAGCTACCCGAGCCAGATAAGCCCAATACAAAGGACAACCCTTTGCCTAAATTTGGAAGAGTGCCACCACCAGCAACCTTTATGGTGGGAAAAGGATTGGAAGAAGATTTTGTTTTATCCTCTTTTCAAGATGAGAATGTTGAAGATGTGAAAGGAAAAGAAACCTAACTCAATGAACTTTCCTTAGCTTGAATGTTGCTTTTCAATCTTACTTTATTTAATATTTTGGAACTATTGTGTTTTTCAAATTTAAAGTTGTTTGAATAAATTACTTTCATCAAAATTTTTGTTGGTCTTTGTTCATTTTGGTGCTCGACCAATGAGGAATCTAGCTTGATAATTCATGAATTAATATATTTATGCATCATGACTTGAATGACTTTACTAGGTGAGGGAATGGCTTTATAGCATTGAGTTGTGTATGTTTACTTAGAGAGGGCTCCTACATAATTACCTTTGTCTAGGTCCTAGTCAGTCTTAGAACATGCTTTGACAAACTTTTGAGGCGAAATTGAACTCTGCTTATTTAAGAGAGAAATGATCTAGGCATTGTTTGGTTAGCCAACAACTAGTGTCCACCCAATTAAATATCAATCCCTAGTTGTCCCTTTGAGCCTTCATAAAATTTTAGCTTTCTTTTTATTGGCTTACAAACCCCAATAACCTACCCTGAGTTGTTGTGATACTTTTGACAAGTCTTATAATTACTAAGATGAATAGGCAAGAAGATCAAAGAAAGCAATGATTAGTCAAGATCATGAGGATAGTTGAAGTTTCAAGACCATGAAGATAGTTGAAGTTCTCAAGATCATAAGGATAGTTGATGTTCTCAAAACCATAAGGGTAGTTGAAGTTTTCCTAATATCTCTAATATATCAACATCAACATCAGAGTAACAAATGATTTATCCCTATTAAAGAAGATTTATGTTACTCCAATTATCCATTATTGGAAGCCCAAGTTAGTACAAAAAAAGACAACTCTTTTTAGAGCTAAAAAAAGCAAAAAAAGAGAAAAAAAGAAGAAAACAAAAGAAAAAGAAAAAAAAGAAAAGGAAGAAAGATAAAATCTAAAAAGGTGGTTCAAAAAGCCAACTGAGTTCTCTTTTACCTAAGACAACAAAAGGCTTCCATTTTATCGATTGACTTGAATTGGTCCCAACACAACCAAAGATTCAATCAAAATCAAAGAAAAAGGAGGAAGACCATCCAGTTTTTGAAAGTTTTGTACTTGATAGTCCTACAAGAAAGAAGGACAAAATGATAAAAGAAAGGGAAGAGTAAGAAAAATAAAGAGGAAAAAAGGGAAAAGAAGCAAAGAAACAGATTTGGGTCTTAAAGTTTTTGCAAGGGTAAAAACTATCCTAATCAAGATCCAGATTAATGCCAAGAAGATAGAAGGAATTTGGAGTCTAGAAAGATTGCTCCCAACTGTCTAAAGTTCCAACAAGAAATTTATAGTGTGAGGGTTTGTCCATTGTGTCACACCAGCTCCAATCTCAAAATGGCCTCCACTTTAACCCATGTCCCTTATAGACCCCTTTTCAAGCCTATCAAAGACCTGTTGATATCTCTTGGTAGGTAGAGTCTATTAGTGGAGATAGTTTGGATAAGCATGCATATGAGATAGACAATATTCAAACTCAAATGAGACCTTTGGCCAAGCAATGTGTATGTGCCTATCTGAAGTGCAACAGTTCTTGCTTAAATAGAAATGATTCCCGAGTTTAGTACGGTAACTAGGGTTGTCATGTTATAGATATATTAATTTGGAAAAATCAAGTCCTGAGGTACATTGACATTGATTTGGCAAAGCCAACATTTGATTTCAAAATCAAAAAAAAAAAAGAGAGAGTGTTTTGTCATACAAAGCCTTCAAGTTAAGGGAAGTATGTTGAATTGATTATTGGCAAGGTCATGAAGAAACTACCAATTGACAAGCTGAAACATAGTTTGAAATGGATACATCCCTGACTCTGCTACTTAGGGTCTCCACCACTCATGTTTTCAACATCTTGAAGATAAAAGCCAAATGCAAAGCTTTTGATCATTTCAATGCGAGACTTGAACGAGCGTTAAAAAGGAACCAATGAGAACACTTCTGCTAATCACCTTGGTTTGTGAGTCGATGGAACGACTGTAAGTATTATTCATGCATATCATGCATACATGAGCATATTACATCGCACTTTCTTATCTTAATGAATAGCAAACACCCTGCGAATTAAAGAATCAAAAGAAGATATTGAATCAAGGAAGCATGGAAAGCCTATTCGTTTGTGAAACCCCCAGTCACTTTGCAAAGAAAAGAAATGCGTGCTTATGCAAATAACTAGACAAGAAAAACATCAATCAAAGCTTGCATGGAAGAAAAAAAATCCTTAGGGGGCAAGGAGAGGATATAAGATCCAATCAAAATTGGAGAAAAAAGGAAAAGCAGTTGCAAGGGAAAAGTGGTTAAAGTGCAAAAACTCCCTTGGAAGATCAAAACAAGGAAAACATGGATCAAGCAAGACATGGCCAAGCCAAATCAAGCTTGGTTGTGTCACCTTAAAGGAAATCTTGGCAGAACATGACACGGACAGGAGACACGGCCAAGTCACTGGCCGTGACTTACCTAAAGGGCAAAGCCAAGAAAGACCAAGCAAAGAGAGAAGGGAAGCAGTAGGTGACATTGGCAGGTGACATGGCCAAGCCACTGGCCATGTCACCGTGTCCCATCCTAAGCCAAGAATAAAGAAGAACCAAAGAAAAAACACAGAAGCTGACACACCCAGGGGACACGGCCAAGCCACTGGCCGTGTCACTCCCATCTTCAAAGAACAAGGAAGACCCGATCTCAAAGGATGAAGATCCATTTTCAAGGATGAAGACCCGGTCTCAAAGGATGAAGATCCATTTTCAAGGGTGAAAACCCTGTCTCAAAGGATGAAGATCCATTTTTAAGGGTGAAGACCCGATCTCAAAGGATGAAGATCCATTTTGATGGTGAAGAATCACAATGCATAAAACAGCCAGAGCAGTCAGACTTCTAAAATGATAAAAGGTGAGTCAAACTCAATCTCGGGTAAAAGCACCCATTCTTGGGTCCAAGTACCCAAGCTCGGGTCCATGTACCCATTCTCGGGTCCAAGTACCCAAATCAAATCAATCTCGGGTCCAAGTACCCAATCTTGGGTCCAAGTACCCAAATTAAATCAATCTCAGGTCTAAGTACCCAAATCAAATCAATCTCGGGTCCAAGTACCCAAATCAATTCAATCTTGGGTCCAAGTACCCAATCCCGGGTCCAAGTACCCAAATTAAATCAATCACGGGTCCAAGTACCCAAATCAAATCAATCTCGAGTCTAAGTACCCAAATCAATTCAATCTCGGGTCCAAGTACCCAATACCGGGTCCAAAATATAAATTTTCCTTAGGTTCAGAACCTAGAATTATCCTTGAGTCCAGAACTTGAAAAAGGGTACAAAACCCAAATTTTCCTTAGGTCTAGAACCTAGAATTATCCTTGAGTCCAGACCTCGAGCCGGGTCCAAAACCCAAAATTTTCTTAGGTCCAGAACCTAGAATTATCAGTCCAGAACTCGAACCAGGTCCAGAACCCAAATTTTCTTTAGGTCGAGAACCTAGAATTATCCTTGAGTCCAGACCTCGAGCTGGGTCCAAAACCCAAATTTTCCTTAGGTCCAGAACCTAGAATTATCCTTGAGTACAGAACTCGAACCGGGTCCATAACCCAAATTTTCTTTAGGTCGAGAACCTAGAATTATCCTTGAGTCCAGAACTCAAACCAGGTCAAAAACCCAAATTTTCCTTAGGTCAAGAACCTAGAATTATCCTTGAGTCCAGAACTCGAACCGGGTCCAAAACCCAAATTTTTCTTAGGTCGAGAACCTAGAATTATCCTTGAGTCCAGAACTCGAACCGGGTCCAGAACCCAAATTTTCCTTAGGTCGAGAACCTAGAATTATCCTTGAGTCCAAAACTCGAACCGGGTTCAGAACCCAAATTTTCCTTAGGTCCAGAACCTAGAATCTCCCTTGAGTCTAGAACTCGAGCTGGGTCCAGAACCCAAAATTTTCTTAGGTTTAGAACCTAAAATTATCCTTGAGTCCAGAACTCGAACCGGGTCCAGAACCCAAATTTTCTTTAGGACGAGAACCTAGAATTATCCTTGAGTCTAGAACTCGAACCGGGTCTAGAACCCAAATTTTCCTTAAGTCCAGAACCTAGAATTATCCTTGAGTCTAGAACTCGAACCGGGTCCAGAACCCAAATTTTCCTTAGGTCGAGAACCTAGAATTATCCTTGAGTCCAGAACTCGAACCGAGTCTAGAACCCAAATTTTTCTGAGGTCGAGAACCTAGAATTATCCTTGAGTCCAGAACTCAAACCGGGTCCAGAACCCAAAACCTCAACCATCACAAAAATTAAGTCTTATTGCTTTTCACTCTCTTTCACTAAGGTTTCAGATCATTCAAGCAGGGGGCAAACTGTAGACCCTTAATTTTTGACCCAATCTGGTCCAATATGTTTTATTTAGTCTAAAATGATTTTTATTGTCTAATTGGTCCAAAATAATTTTTATTAAATAATTTTTGCTTTAGTATATAATTTTTATTAATACAAAATAGAAATAAACAAATAAAAGACAAAAAATAAAAATAAAAATCGGAATCGGAAAAATCGGCGACGAAAAAATTGTCGCGCGGGCCCGTGGGCATTTCGCCCGCAAGAATTTCCTGCGGGCGAAATCACTGTGCTATTTCGTAGTTTTTCCGCAGCAGTTTTTTTTTTACAGCGCAAATTTTCCGATGCAAATTTTTTGAAACCTAATCCAATTAGGTTTTGGTTTGTTTTTTTTATTAATATTACTTACCTTAACTAATTAGGAATTAACAACCTCAAACCACTATAAATAAGGACCAAAGGCAATTAAAAAAGGGAGAGGCAAAAATCCAAGAGGAGTTTGGAAAATTTGAAACCAAATCAAGGAAGGAAAAGAAGAAATTCAATTCAACTTTTTTTCTGGAACAGCAGTAGCACGATTTAGAGGATTCAAAGGCAAAAAAAAAAGCTTGTCTTTGGAGCTAGTTCATCCAAGAAGAATTGTTTTTGGATAAATCATCAAAAGAAGGTATATGTTAATTAATTTTCTTTAATTATTTTTTTTACACAGTAGCAAATCTATGAAATCAAAATTAAAAACTTTGAACTTTAATTTATTTTTTCTAAAGCAAAAAAAAAAAAAAAAAACCTTATTTCATTGGTTTATCTTCCAAAAAGCTTAAAATTGTTAGTTTTTCTTCTTAAAAACCTTAAAACTCTAATTGAACATATTTTTCAACAAAACTAAGATGTAAATTCTGCTTCTTTTAAAATCTTAAAGTAGGTTCTATTTCATTCAAAAAGTCTTCTAAAACATCTTTTCTACTTATAAAAACTTTAATTTATTTGTTTAAATTCATAAAACTTCATGAAATTATCAAATTGATTTCTAAAACCCTAAAAATTATTCACCACCCGTGACCCTACTTCTAAATCCTAAAATCCAAAATTCAACTTTTAAACCCAAAATAATGAACACTAACCAAAACCGTAAACCCTAATTTTTATGCACCCTAATCCTTTTAAAACATTAAAGAACATAAAAACATAAAAACCTAAATTTTACATAGTAGCTTAGGAACCCAATATCCAAAAATCACAAATTAAAGTATTTTAAAGTGTTTAAAACCCTAGTTTCATGATTTCATCATTCAAACCTTAATTTGGTTAGTCAAAGTGTCTTACCAACCTTTTAAAACATAAAATCCTAATTTATTTTAATTCCATAAAAAGTCACAGTAGCCATACTTGGACTTTTATTTGCTTTATTTAATTCCATACTTGATTATGCTTTGATTTATTTCTTATGCTTTAATTTATTTAATTTCAATACTTGATTTATTTAATTTATCATGGATGGATGTTTATTTTATATTTTGATTAATAGCTTTGATGAATGATTTATTTATGATGAATGATTATTTACTTTTATCAATTAATTTAGATTTCCAAAAGTTGTAAGAGGTATGTTTCCACTTGGTGGGTACCTCATTAGTTAAGCATCATGTAATTTAATTTCCTTTTCTATTTTAGAACCTATGTAAAGGGCATGTTTCTACCTTTTTGGTGGGTGTCCTATTTAGGCATGTGATGTAAGGACATGTTTCCATCCTTGGATGGGTCTCCATTTATTTGCTTTGTTTGGACATTGCTTTGATTTTAATATATTGATGCTTTCTTTTAATTATTGTGCGTAATATGGATAATGTTATTATATTTAAGAATTTTATAATATTAAGACCTGTAAAGGAGGCTGGTTCCAATGAACCGGGCGTTGTGGGGGTACTGGGCCATTTCTCACCTTCCCCACACGTACCCAACTTTCCGAACCCATTAGGGGGTTGGTGATTCCTTAGAAATCGAGTCATCCACCCCTTTCTTTTTTCCCGGCCCGTCCGGGTGGCGACTCTATTTTCTTCGAACTTAGGTCCGTGTTCTCTAAGGCCCTGAGCCTAAACAGTGCTGAAGTCGCAAGAACCGTTCTACCGGGAGTGGGGGAAAAAATCCCCGCTCACACTAGGTTGGTTGTTAGAGAGAGAAAATTGAAATTTTAAAATAATGATTTTCAATTGTGATGCATGCATTGGCACTGGCAATTTATCTAATTCCTAATGTGGCAATGTTCATTTGACATAATAGATATGAGTTGAGATGACATCTAGGTTATATAGATCAGAGTGGCACAATAGAAGCATCATTCTAAAGCTTATCGATTAAGAATTTTTGGAACTTTTACTCGAAATTAAGTTTCATAGTTGATTGAATAGATAAATAAGTGGAATTTAGAAAAATAATCTAGGAAATGATTTAAGATATGAAATAAAAAGTTTGAGAAACGGGCATGATAGTTACAGAAAAGTCTATATGTGTACTGCAACGTGATATTATTTGAATTTTTGCATAAATCTAGGAATTTTGGATAAGTTTGAAAATTTAATGGAAAGTTATTTTATATGTTAGAATCCAATGAATAAAAATTCATAATTTTTAAAGATGGATTCCTAATTAAGAAAAATAGAAGAACACGGATTGTTGGAATAGTTTCAGCAACTCAGAATATGTAAAAATTGAGAAAAATATTTAAAAGCTATGGCAAACCAAACCAGAAAAATCTGAAAATTTATATAAAATATTATATGTATTCCTAGAACATATGGTTAAAAGTTTATGAATTTTTATTAAGGTCTAATACTAAAAAAATGGATAAATGGGTGCTCCTAGAGGAATTATTAAAGAGACAAATTCTGTAGGTTTGGAAGATTTAATTTTTTAAATATAGTAAATCTGCTTGGAAAAAAATCTAAAATTTTAAGTATAAGTCCATATATGTGTCAAGTGCACATGGCTCAAATTTTATAACCTTTTATAAAGAATTGGTAAGGAATATAAAAATTGAAATTGAGATTGACATGAAACTAAGGAAGTCATACAACTTTGTGTACATGAGGAATAAATAAATTTCATGAGACAAATGAATAAGAAAAATTATGAAAATTTATATACAGACAGGTAGAAGTATGAAGAAGGAATATGGGGTTTTTAATAATTTAGAACAAAGAGCTCATAATTAAAAAAATTAAAGACGAAAATGATAAGTGATAGTGAATTGTTTATTATGAAAAAAATGATGCATGATTTAGGGATTGAGTATGTAAAATTAGGATATCTAAATGGATGAGATTTCACGAGGTTCATGTTGTTTGTTGCATTATATGGAATTTGAATTTTTTGAAATGGGTTTCCATAATTGTGAAAGTGATATGTTTTGATGTTATATTAATATAAAAATAATGTTTATAAAGTTAGCTCTTGAAAATGAGATTAATAGAATGAAGTTTAAGTAAAGTAGTAAGTTGGAAATTTAGAGTTGTAAGGGAATTTCGATGAAGATTATTTAGATATTGATAATTTAATATTTAATAAGCATGGGAGTAATTTTGAATGAGTAATATTATTTATGAAAGTACTAACTAAGGTGTAATGTGGTTAATAATATAGAAATTTGTTATGAATAAAGGGAAATGACTAAGCAAGTAAAAATGAGTTACTTTAGATAATTGAATTGGAAATGATGAAAATGGTTATGAAGGGTATAACAATTGCAAAAAAAAATGTGAGAGAGATGTCACATTGGAAATGTGACTCAGATTTATGTCAAGTGTTAAAAATATGTATATATATAATAAGAAACTTATTTAAGAAATGGGCAATTAAATAAGGAAGATGTTAATTATGTTGTGGTCAGATTGTATATATATGTTGAATTGATGAATAATTTAAGTAATGTCAAAAGAATGAGAAATGATAATGTTCTCTGAAAGGTGATAAATGTTAACTTTGTATAGGTTGTATGTAAAAGAGGAATTGAGTATAATTGTATGATATGTGTGATGAGATTTTTCAATATGAACGTAATTGTGATATGTGAGAAAATGTGGAAAATAAGTCACATTGTGAATATGACTTACGAAGGTGTATGTGGATGATTAAAAAAAATGTTATCGAGTATTTGTTACCTTATACAATTACATGTCTAGTGATATTGAGAATCATATTGCACGTATTAATAGACCTAAGAAAGATTAGGTCTTGACCTACGTAGAGATAGGTCATGTGATGAAATTAGGATTCAGAATGGACCCGAGCAGCGTTGGATGGTAAAATTGTTATTGTAACAACTAAACTTGATGATTGTGTAGTGTTTTAGGCCCAAAGTATATGCGTGTAAGTAAGAGATTGTAAGGAAAAGGAAAGTATAATGAAGAAAGTATGAAAGTGAAAAAAAAATGAATGAAAATTTTTATAGGAGATAGATTAGAAATGGAGTAATAAATGGAAATTGTGTAAAATTAGCATATGAACTAATGTCTATATGTAAGAGATGTTAATGATAATATTGTTGAAACATGAGTTAGGCTAATGATGATCAAGTGATCAAAAGTAAATTGCTTTGAAACAGAGCTGAAATGTGTTAACTCTTCATGTTGTAAGAATTTAAAGAAATAATATGTGATTTTAAAATGCCACGAGTGTGTGACCATTAAGACATGGCTGCAGTTTCGAGATAAGAGCTGTTTAAGAAAGAATTATATTGAAGGTGGTGTTTATATGTAACCCACAGACATGGGCTTAAGATGCTACAATTGTGAAATATATTGAGTGAAATTGATAGTTTTTATTTCATGAGATACAAGCAAGATTTATGGCTAGTATAGTTGGACTCATAACCTTGTGTAGAAATTTATCTATGACCATGGATAGTGTGGAAACAGAAGAGAATTGTGAAAATATGATAAGCTATAAATGATGTGTAAGCAAAGTGATTTTTGTAAATATGGTAACTATAAGAAATGTGAGAAAAGGATAAATGAAAGGAATTATGAAATGTGAGTAAGAGTTGTATTGAATGTGTTTGAAAGTGGCATAAAATGAATAAGTTGATGAAAATGACATTTAAAGTGAATGAGATTAGGGAAAATGAATATTATCTGTAATGATGAATTCGAAAAGAATTAAGATTTGAGAATAAATTTGACCTAATAGAATTAGGTCATGAATTGAAAATAGATTGATGAATTTAAAATAGATTAAAAGTTGGTCAGAATATAATAAGGCTGTGATGGTTATATTGTGATAGTTAGATCAATTGATCTGAAATGTAATAAGTTTACAAGTATTTATTAAAATTCAATGTGTGTAGTTGTATTAAAAATATGCAAGCTGTATGATAATGTGCATAATACATCATTATGATACGTATATGCACATGAAAGGAGCTAAGTTATGTTAGTTTTAAATAATTATATGAGAAAAATGTTAGTTATAGTATAATTGAAATGAATCTTACTAAGGAAATAAGATTTTATTGTTGTGTAATGGTGATATTAAATTAATATGTGGTAATTGTATAAAGAGTAAGATTAAAGTGAAGGTGTATAAAATTATGGTGTTAAGATATAAGTTATTAACATTTGAATTTAATGTTATGAGAGTATATTTTTAAGATAATGAAGTGATCAAATATCTTGAGTGCAATAGGTGTGTGGTGTATATATATTAAAGAGATGAACTAATTTTTTTTAATGAAAATTTGATTAATATGATAATCTATTGTGATTGTTTGAGTAAACAGATAGTATAATGATGAGTTACGGAATGGTAAAAAGGTATTTAAGAATGAACCTAAGGGGGAGAATAGAAATTATGTAATTTGATGAAATAATAATTTGATGAGATGATTAATATAATATGAGATTTTAAGATTTTATTTTATTTGGATGATTTATTAACATACTGGATAATTTCGAGGACGAAATTATTTAAGGGAGAGAAAATTATCACATCTGTGATTTTTGAGAAATTAAATAAGTAATTGGAAATATAAAAGTTGTATATACTCAATATATATATCTAGAGTATATATAACATATACATATGGTATATTTATTGTATATATTGGATTAATACATTACATACTTAATATATTTAATAAGCATATAAGGTACATTTGATATGTATATAAGATACACATTACTTTGTGCATATGTGTAATATCCCAAATTTTTGTAAATTTAAAATTTTTGGAAATATGATAAAATAAATTATAATTTAAATGGATAAATTAAAATAATGATTTTAAATGAAAAATGAAGGTATTTTAAATTAAAAAGTGGAATATATATGTGATATATATGTAAAATATATACAACATACTTTTAATTTATTAAATAAATAATTATTAAATTATTTTAATATATATATATATATATATGGCTGCGAATAAAGATGAAAGAAAAGAAAAAAAATAAAAAGCCATTTTCATCATCTTCTTCTTCCTCCTTGGCCGAACCTCCATTGTTGTGGAGCCAAGGATTTTGCTTCTTCCATACTCCAGAAATTGAAGGATTTCAAGTATTCAATATGGATTTTTGGTGATTTTCTACCAAAATTAGTAAGTTTTCAACTTCTTTATTTGGATTTCATGAAAGTTTGAATATGTGTGTTTTGGGTTTTTGAAGTTCTAAGATTTAATTGTCTATTTGGGTGTGGATGAAGTTATTTTAAGTGATTAACAATGATTTTATGGTTGGATTAAAGAAATGGTTAAGTTTGAGTTAAGTTGGTTGAAGAGAGAGAGTTTAGGGTTATGGAACATTTGGATTTTTGAAATCATTAGTTTTAATTGTGCAATTTGGTTCCAAATGTGTTGTTTTGATGCATAAACAAGGATTTTAAAATCAAATGATGGATTTAGTTAAGTTTGGATAGAGTTTGAAGATGGTAGTATTGATTTAGCGTTTTGGAAAAGTGAATTTTCAAAAAATGATTAATTGTTTGATTTTAATGCTTAAATCATGTTATTTATTGATATAAGTGATGGAAATAAGATTGAAATGATAATTGGATTGAGTTGGTATAGAGATCCTTCAATGGTGAAGGTTATGCCATTTTAGGGTTTTGAACATAAGCACGTGGTTAATTAATATAATTGGTTTAAACATGTTAAAATATATTTGTAATGATATAAATAAACTCAAAACAATAATTTAATGGGTTAATATGGATTTGCTAAGTTAAAGTAAGGAAAGACTTAATTTTTGAAATTTTGTAGGAGTGTTGTTAAATTAAGTTTTGATGTTGAGAATGCCTTAGAATGTGATATTAATTAATTATTTATGATCACATTTGGTATAGGCATTGAGAGGAAGTAGTTTGGCCAATCCAAGTGCTGAAGGGTAACTTGGAAGTGAAGGTTGGTGAGAGTTTTAAGCTTGTTTTGGTTGCTATTTGAGGTATGTACAAACTTTGAATACATTGGTTATGTTTGCATGGCATTTGGGCTTAACTCATTTTGGTTAAAAAATGTGTTAAGCTACTTGGTACATTATTGTGCATGAATAATGTGCTATGACATTTGTAATGTCATATATGTGTTAAATGCATTATGAAAAGCCATTGATAATGGCTAAATTATGTAAATGTGATTAAAATTTGTATTATGTGAAAATACCTAAAGTGATTGGGTAATGTGTTGTGAATGAAAAAAAAAGTGATATAATGTAATGAGATGTGTGGAAATATAATGAAATGAATTGATATTGAGATAAATGAGAAAAGTGAGAAAAGTTAGAAAAGTGAGAAAAGTGAGAAAAAAATAATAAAATAAGGCAATGTGCCTATATTGAATATGTGACAATGAGAAAGAGATTAACAATGAGAAATATGAATAAATTGTCAGTCTAGTATGTTATTCAATTTCCAGAGTTCTGTGTTTAGCGACATGCCTATGATTACCTATGGGCTAAACACTGGGTGTCATTGTGAAAATATTTTTGAGGTGAAATGATCGGGTCGTAAGCCTCAAAAATAAATATTTAAAGCTAGGCTGAGTGAAATGACCGGGTCGTAAGCTCAGACCTAGTTGGATTATTACATTGATATATTACCTACGGGGCTAGACACATGGTGTTATTATAGACTAAAACAGTAACTCTGGAATTTGAATAGCATATTAGTTATCTTTTGGCCCATATTTGTATTTGTTTTTATATGAATGGTGGATTGTGAAGTATTTGAAAGGTATGAGAAAATGGAATGATGTGATGTTCATGAGCATTGTGCATTGGCATTTCATTTGAGTTTTATTGTTATTACCAAAGTTTGTACCACTAGGCTTCGGCTTAGCTCGATTGTAATTCGTCGCGCAGGTGACATGGACATTTTTGTAGAGCCGGAGAGTTCTATTAGACTTGGTTGGGTCTAGGTTTGTATTTATTCAGCTTGAAGAGTTGTCTTTTGGATACATCCAGATCAGAGCCAGTTTCCAGCATGTAAATATTTGATATTATAGTATATTTTGATATTATGTATGTTATGATATGTTTTTGAAGTATATATTGTAAATTGTAAAGATTGTTTTGAATAATTTATTTAAGATGAGATCTTATATGTGTTTATATATATACCTATATATAAGTATTTTGAGAAAATATGGAGAAATTAAGAAGTATTGGTGAAATGGTGAATTGATTTTATTGGGAGTGTTTGTTTTACACAAGTAGTGTTTTGCTGAATTTTGGAAGCGTTCAAAACAGACAAAACTCTGGCGAATTTTTTCCAGAGATTTTCATATAAAATGTTATTTTGGGTTACTATAGCAAGTAAAGAATATTTATATACTATTTAATTTTATATATTTAGTATTTGAAATTTTAAAACAGAAATGTGAAAATTTTTATTAAACCGCTTTGTGACATTTTTGTACTGTATATGCATATTTTACATATGCTAAAAATATATATTGTATGTATATAGGGTATAAGGGTGTTACAAGGCAAATGTTGTTGCTGATGCCTCGAGTTGGAAGTCTTTGGCAGGTTTGACTACTTATTCGCTCTCATTGCTTGTTGAGTTGAGAGCATTGCATGCTAGATTTGAGTCTTGTGATGATGGTGCTTTCATGGCTCAGTTACAGTTGAGGCCAATCTTGTTGGATCATATTAGGGAAGCTCAGTTTGCAAAAGAGAGAATTCAAAAAATTATGTTGGTTTGTCAGAAGGGGGAGAGTCGAGACGTTTTTGTGAGGAATGATGGAAGTCTATGATACAGAGATAAGTTGTGTATTCCTGATGATGCAGAATTGGAAAGGATGATATTAGAGGAAGCACATCAGTCACTTTTTGCTATGCACCCTAGGAGTACCAAGATGTATCAGGACTTGAAGCGACATTATTGGTGGTCAAGTATGAAGAGGGACATAGTAGAGTTTGTATCTAGATGTCTCACTTGCCAGAGAGTGAAGGCTGAGCACCAGGTTCCTTCAGGGTTGCTCTAACCTTTATCAGTGCCCGAGTGGAAATGAGAGCGAGTGATAATGGATTTTGTAACAAGACTGCCTTTGACTTAGAAGATGCATGATGCAATTTGGGTGTTAGTTGATCGGATGATGAAGATAACTCATTTTCTTCTAGTTAGGATGGATTATTCTCTTGAAAGGTTGGCTGAGTTGTATATCAGTGAGATAGTGAAGTTGCATGAAGTCCTAGTTTCTTTAGTGTCGGATCGAGATCCTCAGTTTACTTTGAGGTTTTGGATTAGTTTACATGATTCTTTGGGTTCTTGATTGTATTTTAGTATTACTTTCCATCCTCAAGCAGATGGGTAGTCAGAGAGAGTGATACAGATTCTAAAGGATATGTTGAGGAGTTGTATCATTTAGTGTACCGGGAATTGGGATAGATTTTTACCACTAATTGAGTTTGCTTATAACAACAGTTATCAGTCCAGTATTGGGATGGCTCATTTGAGGCCTTGTATGGTAGGAGATGCAGGATACCTTTATGCTGGGATGAGGTTGGAGAAGGTAAACTGGTCGGTCCTGATTTGATTAAGGAAATAGAAGAGAAAGTGAAGGTGATTCGGGGTCATTTAAAAGCAGCTTCAGACAGACAAAAATCCTATTTAGATTTGAAGAGACATAGAGTTCAGTGTGGGAGATAAAGTGTTTCTGAAGGTTTCTACATGGAAGAAGATTCTGAGGTTCGGTCGAAAAGGGAAGTTGAGTCCTCGTTTCATAGGACCATATGAGGTGTTGGAGAGAGTTGGTCCAGTGGCTTATAGACTAGCTTTGCTGCCTGGGTTGGATCAAATTCATAATGTCTTCCATGTCTCGATGCTTTGGAGATACAAGTCTGACCCATCTCATATCCTATCAGTGGAGTCTATTGAGGTGAGTCCAGATCTGACTTACGAGGAAGAACCAGTGGCGATTTTGGCATGAGAGGTTAAAGAATTGAGGAATAAGAGGAAGCCACTTGTGAAAGTCCTTTGGAGCAATCATGCCACTGAGAAGGTGACATGGGAGAGTGAGGAGACGATGCAGAGTCAGTTTTTCCAATTGTTCCAGACTTGAGAGCAGGTAATTTCGAGGACGAAATTTGTTTTAGGGGGAGAGAATTGTAATATCCCAAATTTTTTTGAAAAATTCTAATTTTTGGAAATTTGATAAAATATATTATAATTAAATTAGATAAATTAAATTAATGGTTTTAAATGAAAAATAAAGAGATTTTAAATAAAAAAAGTAGAATATAAATGTGATATATAAGTAAAATATACATAACATATAAAAGTCAACACATTTTAAAAGAAAAGTCAAAAGTCAAAGTAAAAAGGGTACTTTCGTAATTAAATCTTAAAAATTCAAAATTATTAAATTAATTCAAAAATAAATAATTTTTGAATGGAAGGAGAATTTTTGGACTTTTAATTTATTAAAAAATAATTAAATAATTAATTATTAAAATATTAAATAATATATTCATATGGTTATAAATAAAAGATGAAAGGAAAGAGAAAATAATTTTTTTTTTCATTTTCTTCTTCTCCATCAAGGGCTGAAATGTCCATGGATGCCAAGAGAGGATTTTGATCTTCCAAGCTTCCAAATTTCAAGGATTACAAATGTTCAAAAAAGGATTTTAAGTGATTTCCACTTGAAAAAGTAAGTTCTTTAGCTTTTTCTTTGGATTTCCATGAAAATTTTGAATATGTGAGTTTTGGATTTTTGAAGTAGTATGTTATAATTGTTGGAATTGGTGTGTATGAAGTTATTTTGGGTAATTATTAATGATTTTAAGGTTGCATTGAAGAAATGGTTGAATTTGGATAAAGAATGGTGAGGAGAGAGAATTTAGGGTTATGGACTTTTAGGGTTTGAGAAATCATGATTATTAATTGTGCAAAATTGGTTCTAAATGAGTTGTTTTGGTGCTTAAACAAGTATTTTAAAGTCAAATATTGGATTTGGTTGTGTTTGGTTGGAGTTTGAGAATGGAAGTGTGATTTAGGGTTTTGGAAAATGATTTTTCCAAAGTTGTTGAATTGTATAATTTTATTGGTTTAATCTTGTTGTTTGGTGATATAAGTGATGAATATAAGCTTAAAATGATTAATGGATTGTGCTGGAATGGAAAAACTTCAATGGGGGAAGCTTATGCCATTTAGGGTTTTGTGTATAAGAGTGTGTTTTTGTAATGTAAATGGTTTAAATGTATTAGAATATGTTTCTAATAATATAAATAAACTTAATATATTAAAATGAATGGCCTAGTATGAGAATCCAAAGTTAAAGTGAGGTTAGCCTTAAATTTTGTATTTTTGCTTAGATGGGGTTTAATTATGGTTTAATATTAAAAATGCCATTAAATGTGATACTAAATGATTATTTGTTATCACATTTGGTTTAGGCATTGATGCAGGTTGATTTGCTTCATCCAAGTGGTGAAGGGCTAGTTGGAAGGATAGGATTGGAGGTTGTTTTAAGCTTGTTTTGGTTGCTATTTGAGGTAAGTACAAACTTTGAATAAATTGGTTATGTTTGCATGACATTTGGGCTTAACACGTTTTGGTTGAAAAATGTGTTAAGCTACTTGATACATTGGTTATGTATGAATAATGTGCTATGACATTTGTAGTTTCATATATGTGTTAAATGCATTGTGAAAAGCCATTGGTAATGGCTAAATTGTGTAAAATGTGAAATATGTATATCATGTGAAAATGACCCAAAGTGTTTGGGTAATGCCATTTGTTGTTTATGCATTAAGTGCATTGTTAAAAAGCTATTGGTATTGGCTAGATTACATTAAATGTGATTAATATGTGAATTATGTTGAAATACCCAAAGTAATGGGGTAATATGTTGTAAATGCAGAATGTGGTATAATGTAATGAGATATGTGGAAACATAGTGAAATTAATTGATATCGATATAAATGAGAAATATGAATAAATTGTGTGCCTAGTATGTTATTCAATTTTCAGAGTTATGTGTTTGGCGGCATGCCTATGATTTCCATACGGGCTAGATGCTGGGCGTCACTGTGAAAATATTTTTGAGGTGAAATGACCAGGTT
This sequence comes from Garcia nutans, assembly GCA_947685225.1. NCBI lineage: Eukaryota > Viridiplantae > Streptophyta > Magnoliopsida > Malpighiales > Euphorbiaceae > Garcia > Garcia nutans. The sequence goes on from CANTUV010000031.1 coordinate 43,847,790, forward strand.
GTAAGCCTTCAAAATAAGTCTTTGAAGCTGGGCTGGGTGAAATGACCGGGTCATAAGCTCAGACCTAGTTGGACTATTACATTGATATTTTACCTACGGGGCTAGACACATGGTGTCATTATAGACCAAAATAATAACTCTGGAATTTGGATAGTATATTAGTTATCTTTGGGTCCGTGCTTGTGTTTGTTTTTATGCGAATTGTGGATTGTGAAATATTTGAAAAGTATGAGAAAATGGAATGATGTGATATCCAAATGCATTGTACATTCGCATTGCATTTGAGTTTTATTGTTATCATGTTTGTAATGCTAGGCTTTTGGCTTAGCGCAATTGTTTAAATTGAACAGGTGACATGTTAGATTCAGCTGAGCCGAAGAGTTCTTCTATACCAGGTCAGGTCTAGACTTGTGGTTGTGCTTGTAGAGTTGATATCAAGATCAGAAACACTATCAGCAGCATGTATATATTTTATGTTATTGTATATTTTGGATATTATAGATTTTATGTATTGTAAACTATAAAGAATGTTTGGGTTAAGTTATTTGAAATGGGGGTTTAAATGTGTTCTAAATTATATATATATATAAAAATGTTGGAGAACTTGGTGAAATTGAGGAGTATGGGTGAAATGGTGATTTGAAATTATTTGGGAGTGTTTTCTAATGCAGGTTGTGTTTTGCTGAATTTTGGGAACGTCCAAATTATAGACAAAACCCTGGCGATTTTTTCCCAGAGATTTTCATATAAAATGTTTATTTTGGATTCCTATAACAAGTAAAGAATATATATATACTATTTAATTTTATATATTTAGTATTTGATATTTTAAATCAGAAATGTGAAAATTTTTATTAAACCGGTCTGTGACATTTTTGTACCCTATATGCATATTTTACATATGCTGGAAATATGTATTGTACGTATATAGGGTATAAGGGTGTTACATTTATTTATTACCCTTTTAACTGTAACATCCCAACGGTCCTGGGCTTACGACCCAGCCATTTCACCCAGCCAGCTTCAAGGGACAGCTACAGTACTGCTGCATGAGGGATTTTTGCCCCCACTCCCAGTGAAATGGTTCTTGCGACTTCGGTACTGTTTAGGCTCAGGGCCATAGAGAACACGGGCCTAAACCAGGAGAAAATGGAGTCTCCACCCAGATGGACAGGGAAGAAGAAAGGGGTGGATGACTCAATTTCTAAGGAATCCCCAACGCCCTATTGTTTTTAGAAAGTTGGGTACGTGTGGGGAAGGTGAGAAATGGCCCAACACCCCCCACAATGCCCAGTTCATTTGAACCGGCCTCCTTTGTAGCTCTTAATAATTTAAAATTCTTAAATATAACAATATTATCCATACTACATGCGATCATAAGAATAAATAAATACTTTATTAAAATCACAACAATGTCCAAACAAAACAAATAAATGGACACCCATTCGAGGATGAAAACATGTCCTTACATCATCCATATCTAAAACTAAATATGACACCCACCGAAAGGTGGAAACGTGTTCATTACATTGGTCCAAAAAATTTTAAAATAAAATAAATTACATGATGCTCACAATATGAGTTACCCAAAACATGGAAACATACCTCTTACAATGTTTTAAAATTAAAACAAATCAATAAAAATAGCCAACCATTCATTATAAATAAACCATTCATCAAAGACATCAAACATCAATCAAAATATATAATAAACATTCATCTAATTTAAATAAAATAGTAAGTATATAAATTTAGGATTCATGCATCAATTTAGGTTTCTTTGGTTTCATGTTTAACAATTAGAGTCTTGTAATTTAGTTTACTGGATTAATCAATTTGAGAAATATTTAATATAAAAGAAGTAATATAGCTACTGGATGTTTTAAAGATTTAGGGTTTCAAAAGTTTTATGAAAATAATATTAAAGTTTAGAGTTTAAATAAATAAGATTGAAGATCATGAAAATTAGATTTTAAGTTAGGTATTTGGAAAGAATATGCTACTGTGAATCTTTCAAAAAAATATATTTGGTTAGGGTTTTAAGAAAACAGTCTATTGCTTTGTGGTTTTAGATTAGTGTAATTAGGGTTTTAAAATTCAAAAATATGTTTTACAAGTATTAAGGCATTAGGGTTTTGAAAAATAATTTTCAGGGTTTTAAATAGGGTTTGGATGGTAAGTAGAACAATTGATCAATGTGCCTAACAAAACATCATCTATTGTAAATTTAAATAATTGATCTAATTGAGTGATGAAGCTACTGTAAACATAAACAAGTAGAAATTCAAACCTTCGTTGTTGGTTCCACTATAATTTTGAATTCTAGTTCAACAATAACAAAGACAATGTGGGCTGCCTTTGATGAATTGTTTATTTCTTAATGACTGCCTCTTCCTCCTTCAAGTCCAAGGTTCTAAATCTATTCTCAAAAAGTCCAGCACCTTTCAAAAGTCAGATCTCATTTTAAAAGATCAAAAGTCCGATCCTCTTTCTGGCCAAAAAATCCCAATCCCCTTTCCTGTGTCTTTAATGTGGTATTTATAAGATAAAATAAAAACATTATACTAATTGGTTAAGGAAATAAATACCATTTAGGAAATAAAATTAAAAATCAAGTAGAATAGGGTTTTGGAAAATTTGCACTGGCAAAAATTGCTGCGGGGAACTATTTATATATTTTTTATCTTTTTTTTTATTTTTTATTTCATAAAAATAAATAGTATTATTTAATTAAAATACCACAAAAATTATTATGACTTATTTTAAAAAATTAGAATGGACTAGGGTCTATAGTTTGTCCCCTGCTTGGGCGATCTGAGACTACAGCAAAAGAGAGCGAAAAGCAATGTGAATTTTGTTTGGGTTTAGAGCAATACTGGACTCTATTACCAAGGTTGGTTTGAGTTCTAGACTCAAAAATAATTTGGGTTATGGACCCGAGGTGATTTTTGGATTTGGGTTCTAGACTTAAAGATAATTTGGGTTATGGACCCGGGATAAATTTTTGGGTTTTGGACCCGAGATAAATTTTGGACTTAAAAATAACTTGGGTTCTGGACCCAAAGTAATTTTTGGACATAAAAGTAATTTGGATTCTAGACCCGAGGTAAGTTCTGGACTTAAAAATAATTTGGGTTCAAGACCGGGATAAGTTTTGGACTTAAAAATAATTTGGGTTACGAACCCGAGATAAGTTCTGGACTTAAAAATAATTTGGGTTCTAGACACAAAACAAGTTCTGGACTTTAAAAATAATTTAAGTTCTAGACCTGGGATAAGTTCTGGACTTAAAAATAATTTGGGTTCTAGACCCGAGTGAGTTTTGAACTCAAAAATGATTTAGGTTCTAGACCTGAGCAAGTTTTGGACTCAAGAAATAATTTGGGTTCTGGACCCAACGTAAGTTCTGGACTATAAAAATAATTTGGGTTCTGGACCAGGGATGAGTTCTGGACTCAAAAAAATGATTTGGATTCTGGACCCGAGCGAGTTCTGGACTAAAAAATAATTTAAATTCTGGACCCGAGGTGAGTTATGGACTCAAAAAATAATTTGGGTTCTGGACCCGAGGTGAGTTTTTGACTAAAAAATAATTTGGGTTCTGGACCCGAAATGAGTTCTAGACTTAAAAATAATTTTGGTTCTAGACCCGAGGTGAGTTTTGGACTAAAAAATAATTTGGGTTTTGGACCCTGTGGCTGCAAAAGATAATTGCAGATTGTAGGATATCAATAAAAAATCTGCAAAAAATTTAGCTATTTTTTAGTTGGCCTTCATATCTTCTCCTTGCTCCCTACGTGTTAAAATATTTTAAAGCGAGTTTGAAATTATTTTGTATATGCATAAAATCGAAAATTAAAATGGAGAAACTTTGCCCCTTGTGTAGGCTCAAACCAATGATTTTTCTCATGCAGCTTTTGATTGATGTTTGTATTTTGTCTGGTTCTTTGCTTAAGCATCCATCTCTTCTTTCTTTTGTGAAATGACTAGAGCTTCCTCAAGCAATAGACCCTCCATGCTTCCTGATTTCATATCTTCTTCATGTTTGCTTCATAAAGTATTGTTGTTTACTTTTGACAAAGAAAAATGCAGTGTGATATGATCATGTATGCATGATATGCATAAGTAATACTTACAGTGGTTCCATTTACTCACAAACTGAGGTGCTCAGCTGATGCGTTCTCATTGACTCCTTCTAGAAGCTCGTTCAGGTCACACATAAGGCTTTGCTTTTATGGATTTATTTTAAAGATATTGAAAACATGAGTGGTGAGGCCCAAGTAGCATAGTCGGGGATTCATCCATTTCAAACTATGATTCAGCATATCAGTTGGTAGCTTCTTCATAACCTTGCAAATAATTCTTTACTTTGCCCAATGTGTCCTTCAAGGTTTGACTGTTCAACATATTTTCCTAAACTTAAAGGTTTTAATAACAAGAAAATAGTTTTTTTTTAAATCAAATGTCGACTTTGTCAAATCAATGTCATTGTACCTCAGGACTCAATTTTTAGAATTAACATATCTATAACATGACAACCCTAGTTACGGTACTAAACTCGGGAATCATTTCTATTTAAGAAAGAATTGTTGCACTTCAGATAGGCACACACACATTACTTGGTCAAATGTCTCATTTGAGTTTGAATATTGTCTATCTCATATGCATGCTTATTCTAACTATCTCCACTAATAGACTCTACCTACCAAGAGAGATCAATAGGTCTTTGATAGGCTTGAAATGGGGCCTATATGGGATATGGGTTAACTGAAGGCCTTTTGTAAGTTGGAGCCGTTATGACACTATGGCCAAACCCTCACACTATGATTTTCTATTGGAGCCATAGGCAGTTGGAAACATGAAAAGATAGAGCTTTGAACATTCTTCTTTCTTTTTGACGTTAATCTGGATCTTGATTGGGGCAGTCTTTGCCTTCACAAAAAGTTTGGTACCCATATTCATCATTATTTTTTTCTTTTCCCTTTTCTTTCTCTTTCTTTTCCTTACTTTTCCCTTTCTTTGAGCATTTTATCATTTTGTCCTTCTTCCCTGTAGGACTGTCAAGAATTGGATGACCTTTCTTCTATCTCTCTAATTTTGATTGAATCTTTGGTTCAGTTAGACCAATTCAAGTTAAACTGTTCTTATGGAACTCTTTTGCTGCTTTAGGTAAATAGAACTTGGTTGGCTTTTTGAACCATTTTGGGTTTTTTTTTTTTTTTTTTCTTCTTTTTTTTCTTTTTTTTTCTTCTTTTTTTTTGGTTCTAGCTCCAAAAGAGTTATCTTGTTTGTACCAACTTGTATTTCTAGTAGTGGATGAGTGGAGTGGTATTAATCTACTTCAATCCTGACTTTATTTGTGATATTTGGTCTAATTCAAGTGAATTTCAACTACCCTTATGGTTTTAAGAACTTCAATGATCGTCATGGTCTTGACTATTCATTCCTTTCTTTGATCTTCTTGCTTCTTCACCTTAGTAATCATAAGACTTGTCAAAAGTATCACAACAGCTCAGGGTAGGTTGTTGGGGGTTTTTAAGCCAATGAAAAGAAAGCTAAAATTTTATTAAGGCTCAAAGGGGCAATTAGGGATTGATATTTAATAGGGTGGATACTAGTTGTTGGCTCATCAAACAATGCCTAGATCATTTCTCTCTTAAATAAGCAGAGTTAAATTTTGCCTCAAAAATTTGCCAAAGCATATTCTAAGACTGACTAGGAGCTAGACAAAGGTAACGATGCAGGAGCCCTCTCTAAGCAAGCATACACAACTCAATGCTATAGAATAATTTCCTCACCTAGTAAAGTCATTCAAATTATAATGCATAGATATATTAATTTATAAATATCAAGCTAGATTCATCATTGGTTGAGCACCAAAATGAACAAAGATCATGAAAATTTTGATGAAAATAATTTATTCAAACAAACATAATTTAGAAAACATAATTGTTCTAAATAAGTACTAAAGAAAGAGAAATAAAATAAAAAAAGAGCAACACTTCAAGCTAAGGGAGGTTTGTTGAGTTGGAATTGAAAATATTCCATTTATTTAGACATATTAAGGGCAAGAATTTTTTTCATCATCAAGGATCATTGCTTCACAATCCACAGTTAGTCCAAGCACATAATCTTTAGCAGCTTCTCTATCCATATCATCACAAGATGACATAAAACTCTTCATGAAGGTTGTAAGCGGTGGCATCCTTCCAAATTTGGGCAGAGGATTATTCTTAGTGTTGGGCTTATTAGGCTCAGGCATCTTTCCACTATCAAATAAGTTCTGGATCTCCTATTTTAGTCTCAAGCATTTGTCTGTCTCATGTCCTTGAGTTTGATGAAATTGACAAAAAGTCTTAGTATTAAATTTTGGGAAAAGGATTTGGCAAAGGTTGAGGAGTCAAGGGTTGTAATAATCCCTTCTTTTATAGCTTATTGAGAACCCAAGATAGAGGCTTCCCCAATTCCAAAAACTGCCTCATTCCTCCTTGACCAGTGGCATTAACATCTGCTTCCTTTTGTGTATTTTGATTGCTAGGCTGATAATTCCATTTTATAGAAAAATGGTTCTTCTCTCTTTCCCTTTGACTTTGCCCACTAGGGTGGTAGCCACCCTTATTGCTCCACTTAGACAGCACATGATTTGGCTGGTCTCGTAGAATAGGGATTGATCCCTCATTTTCATTTGATCTCTATCAGTGAACATGTTCCCCGTTGATGCTGCCTTTCCCTTCTTTCTTATGTCAATGTGAGATGCTTCATTAGCATTGTTGATGAGCTCCAAAATTTCAATCAATTGGGTCTTCATAATTTCAACCAATTGATCTCGTAGCACAGCCATCCTAGCTTTGACAACTTCATCGACTATGTCCCTTAACTGGTTTGCATCCATCCTTCCAATAAAGCACTTGAATAAAAAATCAATGTTGTAGGTGGTGTCGTTGTATGCTCTTGAATTGTCGTACTCTAGGTCTATAACTAACAAATAAAGATAATGATATGTGATGTGATACATGTATGCATGTATGCATGAATAACTAACAAATAAAGATAATTAGGACGTTCCTTCCAACCTTATAACTCCCAAACACGGATGGCGAGTCTCGTTTCCTAGGTATATGGTTAACAAAATACCAACATGGGGTATCTTGTTTAAAAATAATTACCTCGGACGATTTTAACCAATAGTTATATTTTCAAACATGGAAATCAGTTCATGATAATTCCCATTAATTAGGTTTTAATTAATTGAATCTTAACTAAAATAGCTTTTATGCTATATTGGATTAAAATTAAATTAAGAGGTTTATTACAAATAGATTTCTCACTTGAAAAAGTAACTAATGATTCATGCCAAAAACAAGGCCAAAATTAATAATTCTTAGTATAAACTAGGCTCACAATTGATTTTTGGTATTTCCATAATTGACCTAAATATTCGTAAGCTCTTTCAAAAGGTTATAAAAATAATTTTGTTTCTAAGCCCATTGTAAAAAGATTTTAGAAAAAATGGATTTTGGGTTTTGAATTTGGGTCATGAGAAAAGAATTTTTGATTTAATTTTTTTAGAAAAGTTTTATGTCCAAAGACCATCTTGAAAAGTTTAGAAAATAGCTTTGGTCTTTTTGACTTTAAAAAAAAAATTATTTTGTGCTTATAGTGTACTTAGGTCATATTAGAAAAATAACAAACCAAATAAGCCATGATTTAAGCCAAGATAAATCATCTATAGTCAAACAAGCATTTGGGGTAAAAACCTAAGGAAAATAACTAGGCCAATTACATGAGTTTTAGTTTTTGGGTTAAAAGGCTTAGGTTCCCATAGCAAGTATATACCAAAAGGTACAAGGCTATGAGTGGTTATACCATGCTTGATCTCCATACCTTGAGTGAAAGTATGGTATCCCTTACATAACACAACATGAGTAACATGGGTGTCCTTACTCATGCACACGATGCAATCTAATATGATGCAATGGATAATATCATGATAAGAAAGAATAAAATAATATAAAGACCAATGGAATCAACTTCTCATATCCCCAGTAGAGTCACCACTGTGAGCGGGGATTTTCACCCCTACTTCCGGTGGAATGGTTCTTGCGACTTTGGCATTGTTTAGGCTTAATGCCTTAGAGAACACGGGTCTAAACATGGAAAAATGGAGTCGTCGCCCAGACGGGCTGGGAAAAAGAAAGGGGTGGATGACTCGATTCCTAAGGAATCCACAACCCCCTATTGGGTTTGAAAAGTTAGGCACGTGTGGGGAAGGTGAGGCCCAGCACTCCCACAACTCTCGGTTCATTGGAACCGGTCTCCTTTGCTGGTTTTAATATTATAAAATTCTTAAATATAACAATATTATCCATACTAGATGCGATCATAAGAATAAATAAATACTTTATTAAAATCACAACAATGTCCAAACAAAACAAATAAATGGACACCTATCCAAGGATGGAAACATGTCCTTACATCATCCATATCTAATACTAAATAGGACACCCACCGAAAAGTGGAAACGTATCCTTTACGTTGGTCCAAAAAACATTAAAATAAAATAAATTACATGATGCTCATGACATGAGGTACCCAAAACATGGAAACATACATCTTACAATGTTTTGAAATCAAAACAAATCAATAAAAATAGCCAACCATTCATTATAAATAAATCATTCATAAAAGACATCAAACATCAATCAAAATATATAATAAACATTCATCTAATTTAAATAAAATAGTAAGTATATAAATTTAGGGTTCATGCATCAATTTATGTTTCTTTGGTTTCATGTTTAACAATTAGGGTCTTGTAATTTAGTTTACTGGACTAATCAATTTGAGAAATATTTAATATAAAAGAAGTAATATAGCTACTGGATGTTTTAAAGATTTAGGATTTCGAAAGTTTTATGAAAATAATATTAAAGTTTAGGGTTTAAATAAATAAGATTGAAGATCATGAAAATTGGATTTTAAGCTAGGTATTTGGAAAGAATAGGCTACTGTGAATCTTTCAGAAAAATAGATTTGGCTAGGGTTTTAAGCAAACAGTCTATTGTTTTGTGGTTTTAAAAAAGTTTAATTAGGGTTTTAGATTTCAAACATATGTTTTACGGGTATTAAGGCATTAGGGTTTTGAAAAATAATTTTTAGGGTTTTAAATAGAGTTTGGATGGTAAGTAGAACAATTGATCAATTGCCTAACAAAACATCATCTATTGTATGTTTAAATAATGGATCTAATTGAGTGATGAAGCTACTGTAAACATAAACAAGTAAGTAGAAATTCAAACCTCCGTTGTTGGTTCCACCACAATTTTGAATTCTGGTTGAATAATGTAATATCCCAAAATGTACCCTAGAAGTTTTGGTATATTTGTTATAATTGGATTTTATGTATATGTTTCTTTGGTAAGAGAAAAGAATTATATAGAGAATGTATATGTTGTGTATATGAAAATATATACAACATATACACAAGTCAAAGTCAAAGAAGGTTAGTGGAAGAAGATATTTAGTTATTTTAAATTAATTAAGTTATTAGTGGAAATGGGAAATTAAATGAATGGAAGAGGTTAATTTGGATTATTTTAATATATTTGCTTGGATGAGAGGGTTTTAAGGAAAAGTTTGACTTTGATTTCTTTGGTTTCTTTCTTTCTCTCTTTCTTCATCGTGGTTCTCTTTCCTTTTCTTTCTTTTTTCCTTTTGTTGTCTGACCATCAAAGAAGCAAGAGAGCAAGAAGAGTTTTGATCTTCCAAGTTTAAGATTGAAGGAAGTTTTCAAGAGATCAAATTAAAGATTTAAGAGTTTCCTCATTCTTGGTAAGTCTTTCCACTTGATTCTTTGATTTGTTTGGGTTTGTGAGTTGAAGTTGTGTTTGAGAATGTGTTTGTTTGATTTTGGGTGTGTTTAAGAGTGTTTGGTTCTATTGATTTTTGGATTTTGGGGTTGGATGGAAGGAAAGAGTAAGTTTGTTGGTCTAGAAGTGTTGTGGTTGTGTTTAGGGTGGTGATGATATTTTGGATTGTGTTTGATGTATATTTTGGGTTATTTTGTTATTTTTGCTAGGTTGGTTTGAAGTGGATGATGGTGGTAAGAAGAAAAATGTTGGTTGTGAGGTTGTTGTGGCCGAAATCTGGGTTTTTGGTCTGACACGCCCACGAGCACGTCCAGGTCTTTAGGCGTGTCAATTGTTCTGTGTGGCAGTAGGTTTGACACGGCCAGTAACATGCCCGTGTTATTGAACGTGTCATAGCCACTGTGTTATTGGGGAATTGACACGGCCATGAGCACGCTCATGTTGTTGGACGTGTCAATATTTCTGAGAGACAAAATGTATTACACGCCCAGTGACACGCCCGTGGTTCTGAGCATGTCAATGCTTCTGTGTTGTAGAGTTAGGGCACGGTCAGGGACACGCCCGTGTGGTTGAGCGTGTCATGTTTAAAGTTTGCCCTAGTTGGTTCTTAGCCTTATGATCTCATGTGGGTTTCATCATTCTTTTGGAATAGGTTGTGAAGAAGGTGATTTGCCATAATTTAAAGAAGTGAAGGATTTTTGGAAGAGGAAGTCAATAGAGTTGTGTGAGTTGTTTTGAGGTAAGTACAAACCTTGCATTATTGCATACATTCATGTGATTTTGGAACTTATACATTTGAGTATGAATGTACTAAGGAATCTTATTGCATTGTTGATATATATAAATAATGTTATGTTTTATACAATGTGAACTTTGTGAAATGCAATATGATGTATGTATATTGATTATGAGTATTTGAATATGAATTGAAATAGAATGAAATGTGAAGCCATTGTGGTTGGCTATGATATTGTAAATGATGTTGAAGACATGAATTGAGAAAGAGAATGGTAAAGAGGTAAATGAATTGATTGTATGCCTAATATGTTATTCAATTTTCAGAGTGCTGGGTTTGGTGGCATGCCTATGAAAGGTAACAGTCTTGCCGGGTTGAGGATCTCTTCAAATTGAGTTGAATTGAGGTCCAAGAGACTGAGTCTGTTACACTATATGAATTATTAATATGAAATATATGAACAGTAACAGTCTTGCCGGGTTGAGGATCTCCTCGATTTCAATCGGGTTGATGGTCCAAGAGACTGGGTCTGTTACTAGTAACAGTCTTGCCGGGTTGAGGATCTCCTCAAGCTTGTTGAGTTGATGGTCCAAGAGACTGGGTCTGTTACACTATCCATGGATAGAGATATGAGATATATTGCCTACGAGCTTGATCATTGTGATTATAGACCAAAGCAGTAACTCTGAACTTTGAATATCATATTAAATACTTATTGGGCCCATGTGTGTCTATGTTATCATTATTGAATGTATGACATTGATATTGACATTGCATAATATCATTATGGTTTGTACCACTAAGCCGTTGGCTTAGCGTGATTGTGATTTATCGCGCAGGTGATAGGGTTGAGACGGAAGATTCCTCTAGACCTAGTTGAGTTTATGCTTGAAGAGTTGGCCTAGAGCTTAAAGATCAGAGAGTCAAGCTATCAATCATGTATATATTTCATGTTTTGTAAATTTTGATTTTTAATGTATTTGTACTTATTTGTTATAATTTCCGCTGCGTATTAATAAACGTTTTTATCTATTATGTTTTATGAATTTCTTCTAAACCTTTGATATTTGTTTTATTTATTTTTGAGTTATGACTTGTGTATTTTATAAACTGTGGCATTTTCTATATTCAGTATACGTATATTACGATCGTATAAGCATGGTGTGCACGTATACGGGGTATAGGGGTGTTACAAATAATAACAAGACAATTTGGGCTACCTTTGATGAATTGTTTGTTGCTTGTTGACAACCTCTTCCTCCTTTAAGTCCAAGGTTCTAAATCTATTCTTAAAAAGTCTAGCTCCTTCCAAAAGTTCGATCTCCTTTTAAAAGATCAAAAGTTCGATCCTCTCTCTGGCTGAAAAATCCCAATCCTCTTTTCTGTGTCTTTAATGTGGCATTTATAAGAAAAAATAAAAACCTAATTCTAATTGGTTAAGGAAATAAAAACCATTTAGGAAATAAAATAAAAAACCATGTAGAATAGGGTTTCAAAAAAATTACGCTGGAAAAAATTACGCTGGCAAAAATTACTGCGGGGCACTGCTGGCTGGGCGTGCGGTCCACAGGCCAATTTGTCTCATTGTTTTCCTACGGCAAATTATCCCAAGCCAATTCATCTCCAGTAATTCATCGCCGATTCTTCCATCGTTAATTTTTATTCATTTATATATTTTTATCTTTTTTTTATTTTTTATTTTAATTAAAAATAAATATTATAAGTAATGAATATTATTATTTAATTAAAATATCACAAAAATTATTATAAACTGTTTAAAAAAATTGGACTGGACTGGGTCAAAAATTAAGGGTCTACTAGAAGAAATGGTACTCGTTAAGTGAAAAAGACTCTCTAAAAGGAGGTCTTAGGATCGAAATGAGGGAGGCGACCCTTAATTGGGCCAAATATCTGGGGTGAAATGACAGGGTCGTAATCCTCAGAAACAAATCCTGCTGTGGAACCGTGAAGGGAAGCAGTACTGTAGCTGTCCCAATAACATTACTGTAGCAGTACTGTAGCAGTACTGGGTGAAATGGCCGGGCCGCAAGCCTAGGGCAATTGGGATGTTACAGTTTTAGATGGGAAACTAGGGTTTCAAACATGAAATATGTTTTTTAAGGTTTTAGATGGGAGATTGTGATTTTATGGGTATTTTGAATCAAACTAGGGTTTTACGACTTTAGAAAATAACATTAGAGATATAGGATTTTTGGATTGGGAATTAGGGTTAGTGTTTTAGGATCCAGGTTTTATGGTTTTAGACCTTGGTTTTGTAGATTATGATTTTGAAATTAGGGTTTAGGGCTTATCATGATCAAAGTTCAAGTGTGGTTTTAATATTGACTATAATAACTACTTAAGTATTTTTAGGTGAAACAAATATAGAAAGACAAATTAATTATTGAAAGATTAAAATAACTCACTGGATCAAACTATGAATTGGTTGGTTCCTCCAAATTAGAATGATGAATCCAATCATTGCTATAGCTTGGATCGATCTTCTCTTTGGTGGGAATGAGGCAAACTGAAGACTATCGTTACTGTCTCTTTTGTTGTTATTGGTTTAAATTTTGTGTGTTTATTGATTACTTCGGTTACTGCACTCTCGCCAATTATCAGTTGCTCTCACTTATTAAGATATTGCTCTTTCTTTTACTGCCAATTTCTTAATCAAAATTCCTCGTCGATATCATTTCCCAGTTTTTCTTTGCCTATTTGTGTTAATCACGTATTTATAGGGAAACCAACACTTTTACCTAAACTTAATCCAACTCTCATAAGTTAATTAGGAAATTAAACGGTCGGTGCAATTGTGTTTAGGACTCGGATTAAAGGCCAAAATCGACATGGAGTGCACCTCATATCGATTTGGGCTAGCCAAATCGATATGAAATTGTCTCATATTGAAATGGACTAGCCAAATCGATATTAAATGGCCTCATATCGATTTGGAAAGCTCAAATCGATATGAGCTGTACCCATATTGATTTGGCCCTCCAAAATTGATATGGGCAGTACCCATATCAATTTGGGAAAACCAATGTTTAGATCATTTTTGTACTTGTTTTTAGTGTGATTTTATGTGTTTTTAGTTAATGTTTTGATTGATTCCAGTTTAAAGTCTGTTTGAAGTGTTTGTTTTAGGTCTAAGTGAAAAAACTCCCTTGGAAGATCAAAATAATGAAGAAAGAGCATGTATCAAGCAAGACATGGCTAAGCCAAATCAAGCTTAGGGATGTCACCTCAAAGAAAATGAAGGCAGAGCTTGACACGGCCAAGAGACACGGCTAAGCCACCGGCCTTGCCTCATCCAAGGAGAAAAACAAAGAAAGCAAAGCAAAGAAAGAGCAAAAATGAAGAAGCAAAACTTGACACACTCAAGTGACACGGCCAAGCCACTGGCCGTGTCACATGACACGGCCAAGAGCTTGGCCATGTCCCATCCCAAGCTCAAAGCAAGCAAGGACCAATGAAAAGAAACAGAAGAGGACACACCCACATGACACGGCCAAGCCACTGGCCGTGTCACCCCTTGAGACCAAAGTAAAGAAAGAAAGAAGCAGTGATGGACACGGCCAGCAAGCTTGGCCATGTCCCAAAGAAAAATGAGAGACACAGCCAAGCCAAATCCAGCTTGGCCGTGTCACCCTTAATATATTTGCATTCTTTTGCATGAAATAAAAGGGAAAAAAAGAGGAGAAGAGGGGAGAAGATGCCTAGGGTTTGCGAGAAAAAAAAAGAATAAACAAAGAAAGAGGGGGGATACACGATTTGGGAGAGGAGAGAGTGACACTCTCCTTGTCCCTTCATCTTCATCCTCCATTTTTATCCTCTCCATCTTCTCCATCTTCCATTGATAAGATCTTTTAGATTCTTTGGGATAAAGTGGGTTAACAAGCTCTTAAAGGTTGAAGAAACTTTATTGAAGGATTGGTGACTTGAGAAAGCTCCATTCCATCTCTCAAAGGCATAATCAATTGAAGGATTGGTGACTTGAGAATGCTCCATTCCACATTGCAAAGGAGAATCATCCATTGAAGAGGGCTTGAGTTCTTCATCATACATCAAAGTGGATCTAGAAGGAAGACTAGTAATCCTACTCTTGGAATCTACAAGGGGTTTTTCTATTCTCTCTTTTAATTCATTTCAATATTGTTTTTGTTGTATTAAGGGAATTGATATTGCAATGAACAATTGTATTTGATTTATATTGAGTTGAATGAATGTTTTAAATTGATGATGTTGAGCTGAATACCCATGCCTAGGGTTTGTAGTATATTTGATTGAATACTTTGATTTGATATTTCCATTGATGTACCTTGTGTTGGTTGATTGCATTGGATTGTATGCTAGGTTGATAGATTAGCTACCTATTGATCTCTAAATATTAAATGAAGGATCGAGAGGTGAAATTTGATATCGAAATTATGCAATCGACCACCCTATGAATTAATTAGAAATATAAGTTCTAAGGTTTATTAATTTTCAAATGTAAAACAATTGGTTGTTGTTGATTCATGAATGTGAAAACTAATGAATTGGTAATTGACTAATTAAACTTTAGGAACAAATTAATTACAAGGTTAAGTTAATGGATAAGTTTAGAATTGAGCTTTGATTGAATGGACCTATAACCCTAGGCACCTTCCCAAGAATCGATTTGATCTTGTACAACCATCACACACATTAACCCTTACACTCATTACCCTTAGGTTTAAATTACTCCTGCACCATTCCAAACAACAAACTCTCATTTTTAAATTAGTTGTCAATCAAGCTATTATGAACTACACCTTCCTTATGAGACGACTTTGGGGCGATCACTTTTGCTACAACTACCTCGTATACTTGCAAGTGACGCTTGTAGTAGTACTTAACTCCAGCGCAACAAGTTTTTGGTGTCGCTGCCGGGGAAGGCTATTTAAGTAGTGATAGTTTGATTTTTTTATTTAATTGTTTCTTTGTTTTCTTTGAATTGTTTGTTTGTTTTGTTTGATTTTCTTTCAATTTAATTATTTGTTTGTTTCCTTTAAGTTGCTAAGTGCCTTTTGTAAAAATGCTGTTTTCAAGGTGTGGGGGAGTTTATGATAGGAACGATGAGTCTGAAATGGCATGGCAATTAGCAGAATTGATGAATCAACTTAAGGTGCTAAATACATGAGGAAGAGCACCTATGCCACGTCAAGAGATATGTGCAGCATGTGGCAATGTAGGACATAGTGAAAATACATGCTCATTCAGTTTCACATGATACCAAGAATGGCAAGAGGAAGAAGATGACTTTCACAGTTTCCAGCAAATGGGTAGAGATGACCAATATTCCAATCCTTACAACCTAAGCTGGGGAAGCCAACCAAATTTTTCATGGGAAAATCAGCAACACATTCCACTGTAGAATTTCTTTCAACCTAACCAAGGAGGTCCTTACTTTCAAGGATAATTTTCAAACCAAGATTTCCTTAAGACACCCACATTGGAGGATAGTTTGAATGCCTTCATTCAAACTAGCGCACAAAATCAAGATAAACTTAAGGAACCCACTTTGGAAGATAGTTTGAATGCCTTCATTCAAATTAGCACCCAGAACCATGATCAATTTGTGAAATCCACAGTGGAAGATGATTTGAATGCTTACCTTCAAATTAGCACACAAAATCAGGAAGGGAGCAATAAGAGGTTTGATTCTTTGGAGGAATCATTGAAGAAGGTGGAAACTCAAGTTGATCAACTGGAACATCAACTCCAAGCACACCAAGAAGAGGAATTTCCTAGCCAATTAGAGCAAACTGAGGTAATTACAAATTTAAGGAGTCAACAGGTGATATTTAACAAATTTTGTGATTCTTTGGATGCAGGCACTAATCAAGAAGATAATGGCGAGGAGATATAACCCAACATAGAGGAGCCAACCCAATCAGCAGAGGAGGAGAATTTGGAGGCATCAACCTCACCAAAGTTGCATGAATCTTCAAATCCTGATAGGCCACCAAATCCATTTCCATGTAGCTTGAAGGATGAGGAGCAAGGTAAGCAACTTTCTGACATCTATAATATGCACTCCCAAGGAGATAGTGAGAATAAGATTGGATGACTATGACCTTAGAAGAAGAGCATGAAATGCCCAATTTAGAAATTGAGGAGTCTAAGCTAATTTTAGATGTTGAGATTGTTGAGATGGGATTTGACATTGTTAGAGTGGATGAAGAAGTGATTCGAACAAACTTGGTTGAACATAAAGAGTCCCCAAAAATAATCTCTTCTACTCTTGGTGGTGAAGAAGAGCATACAACAGATAGAACCATGTTGCACAATGAAAAAGGGTTTTACAAAGTTCCTATTGCACTGAAGGATTACCCTAAGATGACCTGCACATGTTTTCAAATAACGCTACTTAGATGTAGCAATACATCGGGTATCCTTCAGAGTTGTATGCTATCCATCCCTGCAGACATGAGCGACAATTGCATTATGGGTGGAAGGAGCATTGTACATCGCATATGGGAACGATGAAAATCAGGTTTCATTTAAACCCTCTCTTTTAGTTGATGCATGCTCATATTGAGGACAATGTGAATCTTTAAGTGTGGGGTGCACTATGTGTTTTTGTGTTTTTACTGTTAACTTGTTTTTGTTTAAGTTTTAGTTAATGTTTTTCTTGTTCTTCTTTGAATAAATGAATTTTGGAAAGTTCAATTGTTATAAAATTGTTGATAGATGACCTTTGAATTTTTGAAGGATTAATTTTAGAATTGAGTAGAATTGGTGCTTATTGTCAAATTTGTTGGTTTTTCCTTGCATTGCCTTTAACCTAGTGAGGAATTGAGCCATCAACTTATTATTCTTTTTGTGTGTGAACATCTTTGATTGATGAATTGCTAGAACTTGCTTGGACATGCTTTTTAAGACTACATAATAATTTCAATTATGCATCAAGATGATTAAGGCAATTAGGTGAACCTAATTTGGCTTAAAAAGACCAACCCTATTTTTAACCTTAGTTAGCCAATTTTGAGCCTATTTCATTTTCCCTCTTCTTTCTTTTTTGCAACACTACTAACTTTGAATCATGCTATTTTGTCTCTTACCCTTTCATTAGGTCAAGAGCATTTTAAGAGTGTTTATGGCCGGGTGTTGTGTTGAATTAAGTGTGGGGTTAAATTTAGTAGGTTTAAGATTGCAAACTATTATGTTATTTAGTTGCAAACCCTAAACAAAATAGAAAATTAAAACAAATAAAAAAATTAAAAAAAGAAGAAAAAGAGAAAAATAAAAAATATATATATATAATAATAATAAGAATAATTATTGTTCTTGTTGGAAGGGTTGGAATAAGTTGGGAATAATCTTTGCAAGATGTAATAAGTGAGTTCCCTTAAAAATCTCTTTAATGTCAAGGGGTAGGTGAGAGGAAGGTGTTTTGGGATCGTTGGGTTATACATATGATCAGTTGCTTCATTCTTGAAGTGCTCTTGAGCTTAATGATTATGCTCACAATTCCTAAATGTCATGCCTTTACCTTAGCCCCATTACAACCCAAGAAAAGACCTTTTGATTGATGCTTGATTGTAATTTTGTGGTGGAGATTTAATTGATAAGCAAGCCTATGGTAATATTCTTTCATTGATTGTTATGAGTGTAAACACCACCATGATCAAACACTTGCAAGAGTTGGTGAGGGAGCAACAACATAAGTTATGCATGGAAAACCACTTAATTGCATGGGTATCGATTTTGTTCGATTCGATATTGATTGCGGACTTAGGGATAGGGAAGTCTTGATGCATCTTTATAACTCTTAAACTTAACAAAATTTATCTTGTTTAATGTTTTGATTTTAACCTTGCTTGGGGACAAGCAAGGAATTAAGTGTGGGGTAGTTGTTTAGATCATTTTTGTACTTGTTTTTAGTGTGATTTTATGTGTTTTTAGTTAATGTTTTGATTGATTCCTGTTTAAAGTCTATTTGAAGTATTTGTTTTAGGTTTAAGTGCAAAAACTCCCTTGGAAGATAAAAATAATGAAGAAAGAGCATGAATCAAGCAAGACATGATCAAGCCAAATCAAGCTTGGGCATGTCACCTCAAAGAAAATAAAGGCAGAGCTTGACACGGCCAGGAGACAGCCAAGCCACTAGTTGTGTCTCATCCAAGGAGCAAAACAAAGAAACCAAAGCAAAGAAAGAGCAAAAATGAAGAAGCAGAACTTGACACACTCAAGTGACAAGGCCAAGCCATGGCCGTGTCACATGACATGTAACACCCCTTCCCGACCTACATGTGTAAGCTGAGTAGAGACGCCACACTAACCTAATGTTGCTACCAATTTTACTTAGTCAAATTTTAGTTTCGATTTTTTTTACAAAAATTTTGCCATAGTTTGGCCTAAAAATTGAGTCCCAAGTGTCGACAAAACCGGTTTTTTTCTTATTTTTAAAAACATTTTACACAAACCAATGCAAACAAAATCATTCTCAGTACACTCCCAATAAATCCCCCTTGTAACCTCAACTACAACCTGCAAAAAGAATTTACACTTCTAGTGCAACATAAAATAAAGGTTTTGTGACAACCCCTATATTTAAATATTAGACAGCGGAAGTTATAAAATATTTACATATTTACATACTAAACATTTCTTTACAAAATATAAAGAAATATACATGATTGGCAAGTCTGCTCTGATCTTTAAGCTCCAAAAATGGATTCAACAAGGTCTACTCTCACTTGGTCTTGATGAACTCTCGGGTTCAACTCTATCCACTCTATTACCTGCGCGATTAAACACTATCGCGCTAAGCCAACGACTTAGTAAGATAAAACATGTTAATGGTATGCTTAAATGTAATGCAATGCCACATATGTTATTGATAAGATCAACATCATAAATATAAAGTTAACACATAATTATGCATTTCACAAATCATAGTCATATGAGTATACCACATTTCAACATCTTTCCACATTCAACATTACTCAATCATACTCAATAACCAACATCCCATTTCATTAACTCATAACATTATTTAGGACATTCATATAACCTTGACACCTATGGGCCCAACAAGTATTTAATATGATATTCAGAGTTCAGAGTTACTGATTTGGTTCATAGTCACAATAATCACGCCCGTAGGCAATGTATATACATGTATCTCTATCCATGGATAGTGTAACAGACCCAGTCTCTTGGACCATCACTCAACACATATGAGGAGATCCTCAACCCGGCAAGACTGTTACAAATCATATATCTTATATTCACAATTCTCATAGTGTAACAGACCCAGTCTCTTGGACCATCAACTCAACACATATGAGGAGATCCTCAACCCGGCAAGACTGTTACATTTCATCATTTCTTAGGCATGCCACCCAAATCCAGAACTCTGAAACTGAATAACATATTAAACAAACAATTCATTTATTATATAGTTACCATTTCCATTCTCAAATTCTCATCACATTTAGGCAAACATGCCTTCTTTCTTTCAATATCATCATCATAGCCAATCACAATGGCATTGTCTCATATCATGTCTTATTTGAATTATCATTTCAATTTCAATGTATATTATTCATGAAACACATAACCATTCACAATGCATAACATAACATTGTTCAATCTCAACAATGCAATTAGGGCAAAGAACAATTGATATGATTCATATGAATAATACATTCTGGTTTTAGACTCCATTTTATCCTTATTTTGAAAAATTGTATAAAATAATCTACTTGATTAAAAATTCTAAAATTTTTACAGAATTTAGTTTTGTATCTTAAAATAATTCCTTTAAAATTTCAGATCAAACTGAACACAAAATCTTGGTCAAATAGTTCACCTAACCAGACTGCCCCAATTGCCCTGCATCCTGGCAGCAGTTCTGAACTTTGTGAATTCCATAAATCAAATTCAATCAACGTGGTTCCAAATTATTTTTCTCAAATACTAGACTCACTAAGAAACAACATATCCAAAATTCAACTGGATATGATTTTTCTACATTTTATTAAAAATCCCGAAATATAGCTGTCTCAGTTAAGGTACCTGCTGGAACAGTTCTACTAAAAATAATCTTTCTAAACTCATAACCATTCCAAAATCGAATCAACATATTTTTCAGTCATTCTAGACTCATAGAGGCACAACATATCAAAAATTCACTTCAAGAACATTTTTCTATAATTAATTAAAAATCATACAAGTCACAGCCTTTACTAATTGTAAAACAGAAAAAGAATTTCACTAAACACAACTCATCTCATCATCAAACCAACAAACCCTAATTCCTTTCTCACACCACTTCAAAAGAATTGAAGAATTTAAAGAAAAGATCTTACCTTAGATGAAGAAATCCACAAATCTTTAACCAAAACCCTTGCTTCCTTCTTCAAATTGCTTCAAACCTCAAGATCACCTCTCTTTCTCTCTTGGTTTTTGGAGAGCCGGCACCTCTTGAAAGAAAGAAGGAAATGATGAAGACACAAAGTCAAATTTGCTTTTAATCTCCACCAAGTGATCTTATCCAAGCAATTACCAAAATGCCCTCAATCATATAACTAACTTTTTGTCTCATATAAGCCCTTATATGTAATTGCACATTCCACAAAAATATCTTCTTGCATTGACTCTTCCTTTCACCCATTTATATGTTATATATATCATCATATACACAACATATACATTTGTCTCTAAACCCTAAATTTCTTCTCCAAAACACATACAAAAACATTCTCTTCCAATTTCTTATCAACTTATCATATATACATAATTCAAGTGCAACAACACTAACACCAAGACTACTAGGGCATAATTAGGGATATTACAATTCTCCCCCTCTAGAAAGAAATTTCGTCCTCGAAATTACCTGAAATTAACTCTGAAATAACTGAGGATACTGGTCTCGCATGGTATGCTCACTTTCCCAAGTTGCTTCCTCTCTTGCATGATTCTTCCACAGAACTTTTACCAAAGGCACATTCTTATTTCTTAACTCTTTTACATCACGTGCCAAGATAGCTACTGGTTCCTCTTCAAATGTCAAGTCTGGGCTCACTTCAATAGATTCAAATGGCAACACATGAGATGGATCCGACCTATATCTCCTCAACATAGACACATGGAATACATTATGAATACGATCCAACTCAGGTGGCAAAGCAAGTCGATACGCCACTGGCCCAACTCTTTCTAACACTTCATACGGCCCAATGAAACGAGGACTCAATTTTCCTTTCCGACCGAACCTCAAAATCTTCTTCCAAGGAGACACTTTCAGAAATACCTTATCTCCAACATCAAACTCTATATCTCTCCTTTTCAGATCTGCATAAGACTTCTGTCGGTCTGAAGCTGCTTTTAACCTGCCTCGAATCAACTTTACTTTTTCTTTAGTTTCTTGAATCAAATCAGGACCAACCAACTTATTATCTCCAAGCTCATTCCAACAAAGAGGTGTCCTACACCGTCTGCCATACAATGCTTCAAACGGTGCCATACCAATGCTGGATTGGTGACTGTTGTTGTAAGCAAACTCCACAAGAGGTAAAAACCTATCCCAACTTCCAGAGAAATCGATGACACAGCTTCTCAACATGTCCTCAATAATCTGTATCACCCTCACTGACTGTCCATCCGTCTGTGGATGAAAAGCAGTGCTGAAGTGCAGTCGAGAACCTAAAGCACTATGCAAACTCTTCCAAAATCTGGAAGTAAACCTGGGATCTCGATCAGACACTAAAGAAGTTGGAACACCATGCAGTTTCACAATATCATGGATATACAGCTCAGCCAATCTCTCCAAAGAGTAATCCATTCGAACCGGAAGAAAATGAGCTGTCTTAGTCAATCTATCCACAATCACCCATATGGCATCATGCTTCTTTTGTGTCAATGGCAAACCAGACACAAAATCCATTGTTACTCTTTCCCACTTCCATTCTGGCACTGACAATGGTTGAAGCAACCCGGTTGGAACTTGATGCTCTGCTTTAACCTTCTGACAGGTGAGACATTTCGATACAAACTCAGCAATGTCTCTCTTCAACCCCATCCACCAATAATGCTGTCTCAAATCATGATACATCTTCGTATTACCCGGATGCATAGCAAACATTAACTGATGAGCTTCTTCCAAAATGACCCTTTTCAAATCAGCATCATCGGGTACACACAATCGGTTTTTAAACCATAGGCTCCCATCACTTTTCACAACAAAATCTCTAGTCTTCCCATTCTTGCAATCTGAAATAATCTTCTGAATCTTCATATCAATCAACTGAGCCTCTTTGATCTGATCTAACAAAACTGGTTTCAAAAGCAACTGTGCCAACAATGCACCATCATCACAAGGTACAAAACTGGCATGCAATGCTCTCAACTCAACAAGCAACGAGAGCGAGTAAACTGTTAAACCAGCTAAAGACTTCCGACTCAAAGCATCAGCAACAACATTTGCTTTACCTGGATGATAGTCAATCAAGCAGTCGTAGTCTTTAATCAATTCTAACCATCTCCTCTGACGAAGATTGAGTTCTTTCTGGACACCCAAATACTTCAAACTCTTGTGATCAGTGTAGATGAAACATTTCTCCCCAAACAGATAGTGGCGCCAAATTTTCAATGCAAACACAATGGCAGCCAATTCCAAATCATGGGTCGGATAGTTAAGCTCATGCGGTTTCAACTGTCGAGATGCATAAGCTATAACTTTACCTTCCTGCATCAACACACATCCCAAACCACTATGTGAAGCATCACTGTAAATCACATATGGTTTGCCTTCTACAGGTAAAGTAAGAACAGGCGCTTGAGTCAACATATCTCTCAACTGCTCAAAGCTCGCCTGACACTGATCTGTCCACAAAAACCTCACTCCCTTACGAAGCAATCTGGTGAGTGGAGTAGCTATCAAAGAAAATCCTTTCACAAACCGCCGGTAATAGCCTGCCAAACCTAGAAAACTTCTAATCTCTGTCACAGACTTAGGTGGACTCCAATTCAGAATAGCTTCAACTTTACTTGGATCAACTCTAATGCCTTCTGCTGAAACAATATGTCCGAGAAAAGCTACTTGATCCAACCAGAACTCACACTTCGACAATTTAGCAAACAACTGCTTCTCTCTCAAAATCTGCAACACAATCCGCAGATGCATATCATGTTCCTCCTCATTCCGCGAATACACCAGAATGTCATCGATGAAGACCACTACAAACTGATCCAGATAGGGCCTAAATACCCTATTCATCAAATCCATAAAAGCTGCAGGTGCATTCGTCAGACCAAAAGGCATAACTAAAAATTCATAATGCCCATATCTGGTCCGGAAAGCTGTCTTCGGAACATCTTCAGCTCTGACTCTCAGCTGATGGTACCCTGATCTCAGATCAATTTTGGAAAACACAGCTGCACCCTTCAACTAATCAAATAGATCATCGATTCTAGGCAAAGGATATTTATTCTTAATGGTCACTTTGTTCAATTGCCTATAATCGATACATAATCTCATAGTACCATCTTTCTTCTTCACAAATAGCACAGGAGCTCCCCAAGGAGAAACACTGGGGCGAATGAATCCTTTGTCCAACAACTCCTGTAATTGCACTTTTAACTCCCTCAATTCTGCTGGTGCCATTCTGTAAGGAGTAATCGAAATAGGAGTGGTACCGGGCAACAATTCGATACCAAACTCCACTTCTCTCTCAGGAGGCAATCCTGGCAACTCCTCGGGAAAAACATCTGGGAACTCAGCAACTGTGGCAATGCTATCAATGGGAGAACCCTTTACTCTAGTATCTACCACATGAGCAAGATAGGCTTCACATCCCTTTCTAATCAACCTCCTAGCTGCAACAGCTGAAACAAATAAGGAGGCTAGCTGTTCCTGCTCATTAGATACTATCACCTCTCTACCATCACCAGTTCTCAAAGAAACAATCTTCTTCTTACAATCTACCACAGCTCCATGTCGAGATAGCCAGTCCATGCCTAGAATCACATCATATTCCTTAAATGGCATCTCAATCAAATCTCCAAGGAACTCCTCACCTTGCACCCTCACTGCACTATCTTTATGCACTTTACTAACTATCACACTATGCCCTAGAGGATTTGTCACCAAAACATCAAATCCTAGGGACTCAGCATGCATATCAAACACAGGCAAAATAGATGCACTAATATAAGAATGGGTGGATCCGGGATCAATCAAAGCAAGTACTGCAGTATCAAATAAAGAAAAAGTACCAGCTATAACTGCCGATGCATCCGGCTGCCTTTGCATAACATACATCCTCTGGGAAGATCCAACCTCCTCTGGTCTACTCTCCCTGGATGTAGCACCTCCTCTAAAACTGAACCCTGGTCTACCTCCTCGGCTGGCACCTCTGCCTCCTCTGCCTCCCCTCACACTAGCTCGAGAAGCAGCAGAATCAACTGGCATCTGCTCCTGCCTCTCAGGACAGTCTCTCACAAAGTGGTCAGGTGATCCACACCTGAAGCATACCCCTGATCTACTATGCCTCCAACAAACGCCCCCATGTCTTCCACCACACTGGTTACACACAGGTAAGGTGGATCTCTGAACTCCAGGAGTAGGAGCACTCGCTACTGAAGCTGCAGGTCTAAATCTCTGCCTCTGGAACTGCACTGACCTACCAGCTGATCTTTGACTTCTACTGACCCGAGGAGCAAAGCTTCCCTTACCTCTTTTAGCAGAAGAAGACTCTGCCTCAAATTGGTGCCTTCTAATCCTAACCTCTTCCTCAGAAGCAGCTGCAATATTCTGAGCTTTCTCCACACTCTGAGCTGCTGCCACAAGCTGAGAAAAATCTTGATACCGAGAACCAGCCACATGGCACATAAGAGAGGGCCTCAACCCCTCCTCAAATCTCTGGCATCGATCTATCTCATCCGATATAATGCCCCCGGCATACTCACTCAACCGGATAAATTCAACCTCATACTCCGTCACAGTCCGGTTGTTTTGCTTCAAATCTAAAAACTCTCTCTTCTTCCCATCTTTATACTCCCTCGGAGTATACTTCAATTCGAACTCCCTCAGAAAATCTGCATAGGACAATGTTGGGGGATCTTCCATAGAATGGGGCACTGTCTTCCACCAACTATAAGCATCCTTCTGCAACAATGATCTTGCATAATCAAACTTTTCCTCTGGAGTGGCTTGCAACTGCACAAATATTCTCTGAACTTTGTCTAACCATTGCTCAGCCACAACTGGATCAGTAGTACCTATAAAATCCTCTGCTCCAAACTTCCTTAGTTTATCATATTGCCTCACTGCTACCAAAGGCTGTGGGGGTGGTGGTGGTGGCTGTGGTTGCACTGGTGCTGGCCTCAAAGCCTCTATCACATGCCTAACCCAAGCTGGCGGAACCTCCTCCCCAGCTGATCTCCCTGACACCGAAGCAGGTGCCTCCTCAACACTAACAACCCTAGCTCCATCATCAGGGGCAATACTCTCGGCACTACCCTCAACCGACTGTCGTGAGTGAGAATCCATCACAACCTAACACTGCAAACACAGCAGATTATATCTTATTAAAGATCAGAGACTGCCAATCTCAAACGTATATGTTATTCAAAACCACTTTTTAAGTAAAAATAGTCTTTTTATTACATTTTACCTAGGTTGAGAATCTCAAACCTAGGCTCTGATACCAAAACAATTGTAACACCCCTTCCCGACCTACATGTGTAAGCTGAGTAGAGGCGCCACACTAACCTAATGTTGCTACCAATTTTACTTAGTCAAATTTTAGTTCCGATTTTTTTTACAAAAATTTTGCCATAGTTTGGCCTAAAAATTGAGTCCCAAGTGTCGACAAAACCGGTTTTTTTCTTATTTTTAAAAACATTTTACACAAACCAATGCAAACAAAATCATTCTCAGTACACTCCCAATAAATCCCCCTTGTAACCTCAACTACAACCTGCAAAAAGAATTTACACTTCTAGTGCAACATAAAATAAAGGTTTTGTGACAACCCCTATATTTAAATATTACGCAGCGGAAGTTATAAAATATTTACATATTTACATACTAAACATTTCTTTACAAAATATAAAGAAATATACATGATTGGCAAGTCTGCTCTGATCTTTAAGCTCCAAAAATGGATTCAACAAGGTCTACTCTCACTTGGTCTTGATGAACTCTCGGGTTCAACTCTATCCACTCTATTACCTGCGCGATTAAACACTATCGCGCTAAGCCAACGACTTAGTAAGATAAAACATGTTAATGGTATGCTTAAATGTAATGCAATGCCACATATGTTATTGATAAGATCAACATCATAAATATAAAGTTAACACATAATTATGCATTTCACAAATCATAGTCATATGAGTATACCACATTTCAACATCTTTCCACATTCAACATTACTCAATCATACTCAATAACCAACATCCCATTTCATTAACTCATAACATTATTTAGGACATTCATATAACCTTGACACCTATGGGCCCAACAAGTATTTAATATGATATTCAGAGTTCAGAGTTACTGATTTGGTTCATAGTCACAATAATCACGCCCGTAGGCAATGTATATACATGTATCTCTATCCATGGATAGTGTAACAGACCCAGTCTCTTGGACCATCACTCAACACATATGAGGAGATCCTCAACCCGGCAAGACTGTTACAAATCATATATCTTATATTCACAATTCTCATAGTGTAACAGACCCAGTCTCTTGGACCATCAACTCAACACATATGAGGAGATCCTCAACCCGGCAAGACTGTTACATTTCATCATTTCTTAGGCATGCCACCCAAATCCAGAACTCTGAAACTGAATAACATATTAAACAAACAATTCATTTATTATATAGTTACCATTTCCATTCTCAAATTCTCATCACATTTAGGCAAACATGCCTTCTTTCTTTCAATATCATCATCATAGCCAATCACAATGGCATTGTCTCATATCATGTCTTATTTGAATTATCATTTCAATTTCAATGTATATTATTCATGAAACACATAACCATTCACAATGCATAACATAACATTGTTCAATCTCAACAATGCAATTAGGGCAAAGAACAATTGATATGATTCATATGAATAATACATTCTGGTTTTAGACTCCATTTTATCCTTATTTTGAAAAATTGTATAAAATAATCTACTTGATTAAAAATTCTAAAATTTTTACAGAATTTAGTTTTGTATCTTAAAATAATTCCTTTAAAATTTCAGATCAAACTGAACACAAAATCTTGGTCAAATAGTTCACCTAACCAGACTGCCCCAATTGCCCTGCATCCTGGCAGCAGTTCTGAACTTTGTGAATTCCATAAATCAAATTCAATCAACGTGGTTCCAAATTATTTTTCTCAAATACTAGACTCAATAAGAAACAACATATCCAAAATTCAACTGGATATGATTTTTCTACATTTTATTAAAAATCCCGAAATATAGCTGTCTCAGTTAAGGTACCTGCTGGAACAGTTCTACTAAAAATAATCTTTCTAAACTCATAACCATTCCAAAATCGAATAAACATATTTTTCAGTCATTCTAGACTCATAGAGGCACAACATATCAAAAATTCACTTCAAGAACATTTTTCTATAATTAATTAAAAATCATACAAGTCACAGCCTTTACTAATTGTAAAACAGAAAAAGAATTTCACTAAACACAACTCATCTCATCATCAAACCAACAAACCCTAATTCCTTTCTCACACCACTTCAAAAGAATTGAAGAATTTAAAGAAAAGATCTTACCTTAGATGAAGAAATCCACAAATCTTTAACCAAAACCCTTGCTTCCTTCTTCAAATTGCTTCAAACCTCAAGATCACCTCTCTTTCTCTCTTGGTTTTTGGAGAGCCGGCACCTCTTGAAAGAAAGAAGGAAATGATGAAGACACAAAGTCAAATTTGCTTTTAATCTCCACCAAGTGATCTTATCCAAGCAATTACCAAAATGCCCTCAATCATATAACTAACTTTTTGTCTCATATAAGCCCTTATATGTAATTGCACATTCCACAAAAATATCTTCTTGCATTGACTCTTCCTTTGACCCATTTATATGTTATATATATCATCATATACACAACATATACATTTGTCTCTAAACCCTAAATTTCTTCTCCAAAACACATACAAAAACATTCTCTTCCAATTTCTTATCAACTTATCATATATACATAATTCAAGTGCAACAACACTAACACCAAGACTACTAGGGCATAATTAGGGATATTACATGACAAGCCCAGGAGCTTAGCCGTGTCCCATCCCAAGCTCAAAGCAAGTAAGGACCAAAGAAAAGAAACAAAAGAGGACATACCCACATATAACAGCCAAGCCATTGGCCGTGTCACATGACACGGCTATGAGCTTGGCCGTGTCACCCTTTGAGACCAAAGAAAAGAAAGAAAAGAAAGAAAGAAAGAAGCAGTGATGGACATGGCCAGCAAGCTTCGCCGCATCCCAAAGAAAAATGAGAGACACGGCCAAGCCAAATCCAGCTTGGCCGTGTCACCCTTAATATATTTGAATTCTTTTGCGCGAAATAAAAGGAAAAAAAAAGAGGAGAAGAGAGGAGAAGAGGCCTAGGGTTGGCGGAAAAAAAAGAATAAACAAAGAAAGAGGGGGGATACATGATTTGGGAGAGGAGAGAGTGACACTCTCCTTATCCCTTCATCTTCATCCTCCATTTCTATCCTCTCCATCTTCTCCATCTTATATTGATAAAATCTTTGAGATTCTTTAGGATAAAGTGGGTTAACAAGCTCTTAAAGGTTGAAGAAGCTTCATTGAAGGATTGGTGACCTGAGAAAGCTCCATTCCCTCTCTCAAATGCATAATCAATTGAAGGATTGGTGAATTGAGAAAGCTCCATTCCACGTTGCAAAGGAGAACCATCCATTGAAGAGGGCTTGAGTTCTTCGTCATACATCAAAGTGGATCTAGGAGGAAGACTAGTAATCCTACTCTTGGCATCTACAAGGGGTTTTTCTATTCTCTCTTTTAATTCATTTCAATATTGTTTCTGTTGTATTAAGAGAATTGATATTGCAATGAACAATTTGTATTTGATTTATATTGAGTTGAATGAATGTTTTAAATTGATGATGTTGAGCTGAATACCTATGCCTAGGGTTTGTAGTATATTTGATTGAATGCTTTGATTTGATATTTCCATTGATGTACCTTGTGTTGGTTGATTGCATTGTATTATAAGCTAGGTCAATAGATTAGCTAACTACTTATCTCTAGATATTGAATGAAGGACCGAGAGGTGACATTTGATATCGGAATTATGCAATCGACCACCCTATGAATGAATTAGAAATATAAGTTCTAGGGTTTATTAATTTGCAAATGTAAAACAATTGGTTGTTGTTGATTCATGAATGTGAAAACTAATGAATTGGTAATTGACTAATTAAACTTTAGGAACAAATTAATTTCAAGGTTAAGTTAATGGATAAGTTTAGAATTGAGCTTTGATTGAATGGACCTATAACCCTAGGCACCTTCCCAAAAATCGATTTGATCTTGTACAACCATCACACATATTAACCCTTACACTCATTACCCTTAGTTTTAAATTACTCCTGCACCATTCCAAACAATAAACTCTCATTTTTAAATTAGTTGTCAATCAAGCTATTACAATCTACACCTTCCATGTGAGACAACCTTGGGGCAATCACTTTTGCTACAACTACCTCATATACTTGTGAGTGACGCTTGTAGTAGTACTTAACTCTTGTGCAACAACCAACTCGACCAAAACCATTAATTTCGACTCAAACCGGTCCAAAATAATTAAATTTTTAGGCAATATTTTTGCAATTTGGATATAACTTCTGTAACACCCCCACATCCAATGCACACACACTACCACCACAATAATGTAGCATAAGTGCACCAAACATAGGGATGTTACGGTTTTCTTCAACATTCAAAACATTTGAATAGTTACCATTCTATTATCATCATATAATATAGAAAAGTAGATCATTTACTCTTAAATTAAAACACCTTAGATATATATATATATATATACCTACTTATAGTTATTACACAGCGGAAGTCATAAAATATTTACATATTTAAAAACACTTAGTTCCATATTTACAAATATACATATATGTACATTTAATCAATACTTTACAAAATATAAAAGAGTTATACATGATTGGCAAGTTTTCTTTGATCTTTAAGACTCCAAAATCAACTCTTCACTGTCTACTCTCAGTCGGTCTCGAAGAGCTCTCGGGATCAACTCTAGCAGTTCTATCACCTGCGCGATTAAACACTATCGCGCTAAGCCAACGGCTTAGTAAGATAAATCATGCTATGACTTAGTGCAATGCAATGTACTTCCTTAATCCAATATATATATATAACATCATATATGCAAAACTAACAATATACTTCCACATTACATATCACATCTCAATATCTTATCATATACCTCATGAATATTCATTTAATCATCAACACAAAGCAAATACAATCATCATTCATGACTCACATTTACCATAGACAAGCATGGGCCCAAGACACACTAATATGCCATTCAATTTTCAGAGTTAATGTTTTGGTTCTATCATCACATTTATCAATATCATATACCCAACTAGGCTTCAAAGATTAAGTTCAACCAAGCTTCAAGGGGAGCAAAGCATGCTAAGCTTCTACCCAACTTGGCTTCAAGAACTAACCCAACCTAGCTTCAAGGGTTGTAACATCTCAATTAGGCTTCAAGGATTCAATCCAACCTAACTTCAAGAGATTGTTACTATCATTAGGCATGCCACCAATAACATACTCTGAAAATGGAATAACACATTAGCCACACAATTCATTTACATATCAATTATCATTTCCATTCTCAATTCTCATCAACAATTAAGCAAACATGCCTTATTTCTTTCAATTGCATCATCATAGCCAATCACAATGGCTTTGCATCACATTTCTCATCTTAATTCATCTTATGCATATAGCATCATTGATATAGTATTTCAAAGTACATTATCCATGTAACACATTATCATTCACAATGCATAACATAATATTGTTTAATCTCAACCATGATGTTAGACAAATAATCTATTTAACATGTATTTGAAAATCTTATTGCAGGATTAGATTGCTTCCAATAAGATGAACAGAACATTTCTAACGGTCGCACCAAGCCATGTCGCGACCGCCCTACACAATCAAAATATAACACTTTATCACAGTAGGTTTCGCGGCCAGAAGCCCGACCTAAGCCGCGACCGCACATCACAATAATCACGACCGCTCCTGAACAATAGCGACCGTCCCACACAACGTCTCTCTCATACAGAAACCCTAAATGTAGCCAATTTCTTTTGGTTAACTTAAAACACAATACACACAACATAACCTCATTCAAATGGACCTAATCAACATCATTTACACTTATTTTGCACATTTAACACAATATTCACATTAACCAAACATTAAATCATTCACCAATTCCATCTTTTAAAAGTTAAATCAAATCTAACACTTGCAAACACATATCAACACACCAAATCATCAACTTAACAATTCACAAATCATCTTAATCATAAATTCAGAATTTACCAAGGAAATCAAGAAATTTCTTACCTTATATGAAGAAATTCCACAACTCTTTCCCCAAGTCTCTCAATTCCTTCTTCAATTTGCTTCTAGCATCAAGAACACCTCTCTTTCCCTTTTGTTAATGGAGAGCCGGCCACCTCTTGAAGGAGAAGAGAAGATTATGATGAAATCACAAAGTCAACACTCATTAAATACTCATCCAAAAGAAAATTACCAAAAGACCCTCAAACACATCTTAATTCTCTTTGTTATCTCTTGCCCATTTTGGTAATTTCACATGCCCTAAAAATATCTCCTCTTGCCTTGACCAACTCTTTTGACCAATGTATATGTTATATATATCACCATATACACAACATATAAACTTGTCTCTAAACCCTAAATTCTTTCCCAAAACACTTATATTTTTCTTTTCTCATTTCTTTTTCTTATCACAACACACACATTCAATCCAATTATAATGACAACAACAACAACCACAATATAACCAAGACTTTTAGGGCATATATGAGGATATTACAATTCTCCCCCTCTAAAAAGAAATTTCGTCCTCGAAATTACCTGATATTAACTCTGAAACAACTGAGGATATTGCTCACGCATAGTCTGCTCACTTTCCCAAGTTGCTTCTTCCTTTGCATGATTCTTCCAAAGAATCTTCACCAATGGTACTCTCTTATTCCTCAATTCTTTCACTTCCCGTGCCAAGATAGCAACTGGTTCCTCTTCAAATGTCAAGTCTGGGCTCACTTCAATAGATTCCAATGGCAACACATGAGATGGATCCGACCTGTACCTCCTCAACATAGATACATGGAACACATTATGAATACGATCCAACTCAGGCGGTAAAGCAAGTCTATACGCCACTGGCCCAACTCTTTCCAAAACTTCATACGGTCCGATGAAACGAGGACTCAATTTCCCTTTCCGACCGAACCTCAAAATCTTCTTCCAAGGAGATACCTTCAAAAATACCTTATCCCCAATATCAAACTGAATATCTCTCCTCTTCAGATCTGCATAAGACTTCTGTCGGTCTGAAGCTGCTTTCAATCTGCCTCGAATCAACTTTACTTTCTCTTCAGTTTCTTGAATCAAATCAGGCCCAATCAATTTACCATCACCAAGCTCACTCCAACACAGAGGTGTCCTACACCGTCTGCCATACAATGCCTCGAATGGGGCCATTCTGATGCTGGACTGATGACTGTTATTATAAGCAAACTCCACAAGAGGTAAGAATCTATCCCAACTTCCAGTGAAATCGATGACACAGCTTCTCAACATATCCTCAATGATCTGTATCACTCTCTCAGACTGTCCATCCGTCTGTGGATGAAAAGCAGTACTGAAATGCAGTCGAGAACCCAAAGCACCATGCAAACTCTTCCAAAATCTTGAAGTAAACCTAGGATCCCGATCAGACACTAAAGAAGTTGGAACACCATGCAATCTCACAATTTCATGGATGTACAGCTCAGCTAACCTCTCCAACGAGTAATCCATCCGAACCGGAAGGAAATGAGCTGTCTTAGTCAATCTATCCACAATCACCCATATGGCATCATGTCTCCTTTGTGTCAAAGGCAACCCAGACACAAAGTCCATTGTCACTCTTTCCCACTTCCATTCAGGCACTGACAACGGTTGAAGCAACCCAGTTGGAACTTGATGCTCTGCTTTAACCTTCTGACAAGTGAGACATTTAGATACAAAATCAGCAATGTCTCTCTTCAACCCAATCCACCAATAATGCTGTCTTAAATCATGATACATCTTGGTATTACCCGGATGCATAGCAAATATAGACTGATGAGCTTCTTCCAAAATGATCCTTTTCAAATCAGCATCATCGGGTACACACAACCTGTTCTTAAACCATAGGCTCCCATCATTCCTCACAACAAAATCTCTACCCTTTCCACTCTGACAATCTGAAACAATCTTCTGAATCTTCCCATCATTCACCTGAGCCTCTCTGATCTGATCCAACAAAACCGGCTTCAATTGCAACTGTGCCAATAACGCACCATTATCACAAGGTACAAAACTGGCACACAATGCTCTCAACTCAACAAGCAACGAGAGCGAATAAACTGTTAAACCAGCTAAAGACTTCCGACTCAAGGCATCAGCAACCACATTTGCTTTACCTGGATGATAATCTATCAAGCAGTCGTAGTCTTTAATCAATTCTAACCATCTCCTCTGCCGAAGGTTAAGCTCTTTCTGGACACCCAAATACTTCAAACTCTTGTGATCAGTGTAGATGAAACATTTCTCCCCAAACAGATAATGGCGCCAAATCTTCAGTGCAAACACAATGGCTGCCAATTCCAAATCATGGGTGGGGTAATTAAGCTCATGCGGTTTCAACTGACGAGATGCATAAGCTATAACTTTACCTTCCTGCATCAACACACATCCCAAACCTCTATGTGAAGCATCACTGTAGATCACATAGGGTTGGCCTTCTATAGGTAAAGTGAGAACAGGCGCTTGAGTCAACATATCTCTCAATTGTTCAAAGCTCGCCTGACACTGATCCGTCCACACAAATCTCACTCCCTTACGAAGCAATCTGGTGAGTGGAGTAGCTATCACAGAAAATCCTTTCACAAACCGCCGGTAATATCCTGCCAAACCCAGAAAACTTCTAACCTCTGTCACAGACTTGGGTGGACTCCAATTCAAAATGGCTTCAACTTTACTCGGATCCACTCTGATGCCTTCTGCTGAAACAATATGTCCGAGAAAAGCTACCTGATCCAACCAGAACTCACACTTCGACAATTTGGCAAACAGTTGCTTCTCTCTCAAAATCTGCAACACAATCCGCAGATGCATATCATGTTCCTCTTCATTCCTTGAATACACCAGAATATCATCAATGAAGACCACTACAAACTGATCCAAATAGGGCCTAAACACCCTATTCATCAAATCCATGAAAGCTGCAGGTGCATTCGTAAGACCAAAAGGCATAACTAAAAATTCATAATGTCCATACCTGGTCCGAAATGCAGTCTTTGGAACATCTTCCGCTCTGACTCTCAACTGATGGTACCCCGATCTCAGATCAATCTTAGAGAATACTGACGCTCCCTTCAACTGATCAAAGAGATCATCGATTCTAGGCAAAGGATACTTATTCTTAATGGTCACCTTGTTCAATTGCCTATAGTCGATACATAACCTCATCGTACCATCTTTCTTCTTCACAAATAGCACAGGAGCTCCCCATGGAGAAACACTGGGGCGAATGAATCCTTTATCCAACAGTTCTTGTAATTGCACTTTCAACTCCCTCAATTCTGCTGGTGCCATCCTGTAAGGAGTAATGGAGATAGGAGTGGTACCAGGCAACAACTCGATACCGAACTCCACCTCTCTCTCGGGAGGCAATCCTGGCAACTCCTCAGGAAAAACATCAGGGAACTCTGCAACTGTGGCAATGCTTTCAATAGGAGAACCCTTCACTCTAGTATCTACCACATGAGCAAGATAGGCTTCACACCCCTTCCTGATCAACCTCCGAGCTGCAACAGCTGAAACAAATAAGGAGGCTAATTGTTCCTGCTCATTAGATACAATCACCTCTCTACCATCACCGGTTCTCAAAGAAACAATTTTCTTTTTACAATCCACCACAGCTCCATGTCGAGATAGCCAATCCATGCCTAGGATCACATCATATTCCTTAAATGGCATCTCAATCAAATCCCCAAGGAACTCCTCACCCTGAACTCTCACTGCACTATCTCTATGCACTTTACTCACAATCACACTATGCCCTAACGGATTTGTCACCAAAACATCAAATCCTAGGGACTCAGCATGCATATCAGAAACAGGTAACACAGATGCACTAATGTAAGAGTGTGTGGATCCAGGGTCAATCAATGCAAGTACTGCAGTATTAAATAAAGAAAAAGTACCAGCTATGACCGCCGATGCATCCGGCTGCCTCTGCATAACATACATCCTCTGGGAAGAACCAACCTCCTCCGGTCTAGTCTCCCTGGATGTAGCACCACCTCTAGAACTGAACCCTGCTCTACCACCTCGGCTGGCACCTCTGCCTCCTCTACCTCCCCTCACACTGGCTCGAGAAGCGGCAGAATCAACTGGCATAAACTCCTGCCTCTCCGGACAGTCTCTCACAAAGTGATCTGGCGACCCACACCTAAAACATACCCCTGCAACACCAGCTTTCCAACATGGACCACCATGTGGCCTCCCACAATGGATGCAGATGAGTAAGGTGGATCTCTGAACCATAGGGGTCGGAGCACTTGCCACTGAAGCTGCAGGTCTGAATCTTTGTCTCTGGAATTGCCCTGATCTTCCTGCTGGTCTCTGGCTTCTAATACTCCGAGGAACAAAGCTTCCTCTACCCCTCTTTACTGAAGAAGACCCTGCCTCAAACTGAGGCCTTCTCACCCTAACCTCATCCTCTGAAGCAGCTGCAATCACTTGAGCCCTTTCAACATCTCGAGCTGCTGCCACTAGCTGGGAGAAATCGTGATATCGAGATCCAGCCACTAAGCACATGATCGAGGGCCTCAATCCCTCCTGAAATCGCCGGCATCTATCAATCTCATCAGCAATGATACCCCCAGCATACTGACTCAGTCTAATAAACTCAACTTCATATTCAGTAACAGTCTTGTTATCTTGCTTCAGGCTTAAGAATTCCATCTTCTTCATATCCTTATACTCCCTAGGAGTATATTTCAACTCAAATTCCCTCAAGAAATCTGCATATGACAAAGTTGGTGGATCTTCCATGGAATGTGGCACAGTCTTCCACCAATCGTAGGCATCCTTCTGTAGCAAAGATCTGGCATAGTCAAACTTTTCCTCAGGGGTAGCTTGCAACTGAATAAAGATCCTCTGAACTTTGTCAAGCCACTGTTCTGCCACAGCTGGATCAGTGGTACCAATAAAATCCTCAGCTCCATACTTCCTTAGCTTGTCATAGTGCCTCACTGGTACTGAAGGCTGAGGGGGTGGTGGCACTGGTTGTACTGGAGCTTGCCTGAAAGTCTCCATCATATGCACAAACCAAGCTGGTGGAATCTCATCACCTACTGGTCTACCCGACACCGAAGCAGGTGCCTCCTCAACACTATCAACCCTAACTCCCTCATCAGGAGCAACACTCTCCTCACTGCCCTCAACTGACTGTCTCAAATGAGGATCCATCAACACCTAACACTGCAAACACAACAGGACACACCTTATTAAAGATCAAAGATTGCCAATCCCAAACATGTATTTTATTTCAAAAACTCACTTTTTAATTCAAAATAGTCTTTTTATAACATATTACCTAGGTTGAGAATCTCAAACCTAGGCTCTGATACCAAAACAATTGTAACACCCCCACATCCAATGCACACACACTACCACCACAATAATGTAGCATAAGTGCACCAAACATAGGGATGTTACGGTTTTCTTCAACATTCAAAACATTTGAATAGTTACCATTCTATTATCATCATATAATATAGAAAAGTAGATCATTTACTCTTAAATTAAAACACCTTAGATATATATATATATATATACCTACTTATAGTTATTACACAGCGGAAGTCATAAAATATTTACATATTTAAAAACACTTAGTTCCATATTTACAAATATACATATATGTACATTTAATCAATACTTTACAAAATATAAAAGAGTTATACATGATTGGCAAGTTTTCTTTGATCTTTAAGACTCCAAAATCAACTCTTCACTGTCTACTCTCAGTCGGTCTCGAAGAGCTCTCGGGATCAACTCTAGCAGTTCTATCACCTGCGCGATTAAACACTATCGCGCTAAGCCAACGGCTTAGTAAGATAAATCATGCTATGACTTAGTGCAATGCAATGTACTTCCTTAATCCAATATATATATATAACATCATATATGCAAAACTAACAATATACTTCCACATTACATATCACATCTCAATATCTTATCATATACCTCATGAATATTCATTTAATCATCAACACAAAGCAAATACAATCATCATTCATGACTCACATTTACCATAGACAAGCATGGGCCCAAGACACACTAATATGCCATTCAATTTTCAGAGTTAATGTTTTGGTTCTATCATCACATTTATCAATATCATATACCCAACTAGGCTTCAAAGATTAAGTTCAACCAAGCTTCAAGGGGAGCAAAGCATGCTAAGCTTCTACCCAACTTGGCTTCAAGAACTAACCCAACCTAGCTTCAAGGGTTGTAACATCTCAATTAGGCTTCAAGGATTCAATCCAACCTAACTTCAAGAGATTGTTACTATCATTAGGCATGCCACCAATAACATACTCTGAAAATGGAATAACACATTAGCCACACAATTCATTTACATATCAATTATCATTTCCATTCTCAATTCTCATCAACAATTAAGCAAACATGCCTTATTTCTTTCAATTGCATCATCATAGCCAATCACAATGGCTTTGCATCACATTTCTCATCTTAATTCATCTTATGCATATAGCATCATTGATATAGTATTTCAAAGTACATTATCCATGTAACACATTATCATTCACAATGCATAACATAATATTGTTTAATCTCAACCATGATGTTAGACAAATAATCTATTTAACATGTATTTGAAAATCTTATTGCAGGATTAGATTGCTTCCAATAAGATGAACAGAACATTTCTAACGGTCGCACCAAGCCATGTCGCGACCGCCCTACACAATCAAAATATAACACTTTATCACAGTAGGTTTCGCGGCCAGAAGCCCGACCTAAGCCGCGACCGCACATCACAATAATCACGACCGCTCCTGAACAATAGCGACCGTCCCACACAACGTCTCTCTCATACAGAAACCCTAAATGTAGCCAATTTCTTTTGGTTAACTTAAAACACAATACACACAACATAACCTCATTCAAATGGACCTAATCAACATCATTTACACTTATTTTGCACATTTAACACAATATTCACATTAACCAAACATTAAATCATTCACCAATTCCATCTTTTAAAAGTTAAATCAAATCTAACACTTGCAAACACATATCAACACACCAAATCATCAACTTAACAATTCACAAATCATCTTAATCATAAATTCAGAATTTACCAAGGAAATCAAGAAATTTCTTACCTTATATGAAGAAATTCCACAACTCTTTCCCCAAGTCTCTCAATTCCTTCTTCAATTTGCTTCTAGCATCAAGAACACCTCTCTTTCCCTTTTGTTAATGGAGAGCCGGCCACCTCTTGAAGGAGAAGAGAAGATTATGATGAAATCACAAAGTCAACACTCATTAAATACTCATCCAAAAGAAAATTACCAAAAGACCCTCAAACACATCTTAATTCTCTTTGTTATCTCTTGCCCATTTTGGTAATTTCACATGCCCTAAAAATATCTCCTCTTGCCTTGACCAACTCTTTTGACCAATGTATATGTTATATATATCACCATATACACAACATATAAACTTGTCTCTAAACCCTAAATTCTTTCCCAAAACACTTATATTTTTCTTTTCTCATTTCTTTTTCTTATCACAACACACACATTCAATCCAATTATAATGACAACAACAACAACCACAATATAACCAAGACTTTTAGGGCATATATGAGGATATTACAACTTCCAATTTAATTCTAAAATTAGGTTTAAGAAATCTAAATTCATAAGAGACAAACATAAACCTTTTAAATTTAAACCAGTCCAAATTTAATGGTCTACAGTTTTCCTCCTGCTTGAACGACCTGAGACTTGGTTGAAGAGAGTGAAAAGCAACATGACTTAGAGCAGATTTTGGATGAGGATGGGTTCTCGACCCGAGGTTGGAGTTGGTTTGGGTTTGAACCCAAAAATGATTTAGGTACTTAGATCTGAGACTGGGCACTTGGACCTGAGACTGGATTGGATTTGGGCACTTAGACCCGAGACTGGATTGGATACTTGGACGTATGATTGGATACTTGGACCCGAGACTGGGTACTTGGACCCGAGATTGAATTTGGATTAACAATTTGGCAGTGAAGAAAAAGAGATGGTAGCAGTTTTATAAAACCTCAATTATCAAAAAAAGAGAGCAACATAGATAGAGAGTAAGAAAGGGGCAACAGAGACGAGAATTGATAATTAAAACAAAAAAAGTTAGTAATTGTTACCAAGGCATTGTCAAGGCAATTGCAAATTTCCAAACTTCAACCGAAGAAATAAATTGATTCAAGCAGTAGCAAAGATCAATCAAAAGTTTGATTCAAACTCTTTAAATTTGGTGGAGCCAACAAACGAAGGTGTGCTATTCTTTGTTTGCTTCATTTAAGTTGATAATATTTTAGAATTGCTTGAATCCAGTAGTATGACGATTGTTGATTTAATTCCAATAATACTATATTATAGTTATTTAGTCCAGCAGCAAATAAAGTTTGGTCGTGAGTTATTATAAAATTTAAACAACTTGATTTAATTCAACCGCTTTGAATCCAACCTAAAATACAATTTAGTTAAACCCTAATTCCATTTAATCATATTTTCATAAACCCCAATCCTTTTTCATAAGAATTCCAAACCCTAATTTTGATTAAAAACCCTAATTCAAGATGTAAACCTAAATTTATATATTTATTGCTTTATTTAATTTTAGATTTGATTATGTAGTTTATTATATGTATTGATGATTGATTTATTTAATTTTTATGTTTGGTTTATTTAAATTATCATGGATGATTATTTTCTTGATTATTATTTGTTTACTTAAAATTGTAAGAGATATGTTTCCATGTTTGGGTACCTTATTAGTTAATTTTCATGTAATTTAAATTGTTTTTATATTTTGGAATTAATGTAAAGAATATGTTTCCACCTTTCGGTGGGTGTCCTATTTAGTTTTAGACATTGGACGATGTAAGGACGCATTTCCATCCTTGGATGGGTGTCCATTTATTTATTTTGTTTGAATATTGCTTTGATTTTAATACAATGATGCTTTATTTTAATTATTACATGCAGTATGGATAATATCATTATATTTAAGAATTTTATAATATTAAGACCTAAAAAGGAGGCTGGTTCTAATGAACCGGGTATTGTGGGGGTGCTGGGTCATTTCTCACCTTCCCCACACGTACCCAACTTTTCAAACCCAATAGGGGGATAGGAATTTCTTAGGAATCGAGTCATCTTCCCCTTTCTTTTTCTTGGCCCGTCCGGGTGGCGACTCCATTTTCTCTGGGCTTAGGTCTGTGTTCTCTAAAGTCCTGAGCCTAACAGTGCCGAAGTTGCAAGAACCATTCCACCGGGATTGGGGACAAAAATCCCCGCTCACACCTTTACCCTGGAATTCAGGCCTATAGCAATAATCATCTGAAGTAGATGAAGGAATCTCATGGTCTACAGATTGGGGCCCCCCTAGAAGATGAAGCACTAGGATCCCTCATTCCTTGGAATCGAAAGTCTCAAAAGTTTTGCCCCGACTGATTATACAATCTTTCGAGATGGGCGATCTGTTGGTGGCTAGCGGCTAACTCTTCTTGCAGTTTCTTGTTTTGCTCTTTAAGCATTCACAGTGACTCAGAAAATGAAAGGGTAAGAACATACATAATCATGCATACATATAGCATAAATCATCATGAAATATGATGACCCACCAGGTAACTCGTATTAGAGCCTTATGGATGAGATGGCACTTCCGGTTAGGGAGAAGGAGTAAATGGAGGAATAATAGAGGAATATCTAGCCTCGTGATCAAATGAGCTGGCAGCCTACAATAATCATGAGAACAGTCGAAATAAGTTTAAAAAGAAGCAATTATAATGATAGAATGATGCATATTTACTTGAGAGGTTCCAGCCTTGGAATAAGAGATAAATTCTCTTTCCTCCTCTTCATCACTGGTTTCTTCATCATTTCCTTCTTCCTCATTGGGAAATCCCCAAACACTAATAGGCGACACATAAAAGTTCAAGAGCTGTGTTTGAATGAATTATGTGTATGACGTGTCAGGTACACAAAGATAATCTTCAACATTATAGCCATTTCGAGCTAACTACCACAAATTTTTCGGCATTGATGTAATATTCAAAGTATACATTGGGCAGTTCATCGGGACCCTCCACTGCTCAGGACCAAGGAACCAATCATACACCCTTTTCCCAAGAAACCAGCCACTAGACACAGGACCAACAATGATTCGACGAGAGTGCTGGTAAGGCAA
The DNA here is from genome assembly GCA_947685225.1 of Garcia nutans. Taxonomy (NCBI): domain Eukaryota; kingdom Viridiplantae; phylum Streptophyta; class Magnoliopsida; order Malpighiales; family Euphorbiaceae; genus Garcia; species Garcia nutans. The sequence goes on from CANTUV010000031.1 coordinate 43,890,267, forward strand.
TGCAACATTCATAAAAGGAGACAAATTTGCATGCTCTTCAACTTTCCAACAAGCCAAGTCGACCTGCAGGATGACAAAAGGTAAGAAAAATTTTTAGATAGACTATAAATCACACTAATACTATTTTACCTAGTCCCAGGTTAGGCAACTCAAGTGATAACACTGGGTGTGCACATGATGAGAGCCGAGAATTGTTGTGCAATTGGACAACAAAAAACCTAACCTTGGATATCCGACTATCTCTCAAGAAATATCAGGCACCCTCATGAGATTAAGCTCATAAGCCCACACCTGTAATAATAATGAAAATCAAATTCATGCAAATATATGAGTTAAATTAGCAATGGCAGGAGATAGTGCCTCGACAATCACCATGAACCCAATGAAAGACTTCTTATTCCTACAAATCTTGTCTAGGCCATGATAGAGACAAGCAAGGCCAGCTTCACACCAGTCGTAAAGTGGTACCATATCCATTTCAATAAGGGCCCTCAACACCAACAAATGGATGGCAAATTCAGTGATACATAAAATGGTCGAAGCAAATACAGCAAAAATCCCTGAGCATATTGTTTGGTTGTTTCTCTATGAACCTGTCCATCATAGCTCATCCAATAACTCTGAATTTGCTCAATTTTTATCTTGAAGGGCTCTTTGAGTGATGGTTCCATATAGATTAACTGTTGAATTTCTTCATGTGTTAGGATATCATTAGTAAGAGGAACCGGAAGGCCATTGTACCTGATACAAGTTATGGCTGAAAAATCAACAGGGCCAATAGTCATTTCTCCCACAGGTAGGTGGAAAGTATCGTTTGTGTCCATTCACTGCTCCAATAACGCTTGAACTATACTACAATCTATTGGACATTTCTGTAGACCCTTAATTTTTAACCTAATCCGGTCCAATATGTTTTATTTAGTATAAAATGATTTTTGTTGTCTAATTGGTCCAAAATAATTTTCATTAAATAATTTTTACTTTAGTATCTAATTTTTTTTAATAAAAAATAGAAATAAACAAATAAAAATCAAAAAATAAAAATAAAAATAAAAATCGGAGACGGAAAAATCGGCGACGAAAAAATCATCGCGTGGGCCTGTGGGCACGGGCCCGTGGGCATTTCGCCCCCAGGAATTTCCTGCGGGCGAAATCACTGTGCTATTTCGCACACTGAAATTTTTTGCCTGCAAAATAGCCCAGCTATTTTGCAGGCAGAAATTTTCTGCCTAAGAAATAGCTTACGGGCCCGCTCCGCGCGCACTGCCGCAGATTTCTACGGCAGAATTTTTTTCGGCAGCGTAAATTTTTCGACGCAAATTTTTTGAAACCTAATCCAATTAGTTTTTGGTTTCTTTTTTTTTATTAATATTACTTACCTTAACTAATTAGGAATAAACAACCTGAAACCACTATAAATAAGGACCAAATACAATTAAAAAAGGGAGAGGCAAAAAATCCAAGAGGAGTATGGAAAATTTGAAACCAAATCAAGGAAGGAAAAGAAGAAATTCAATTCAACTTTTTTCTGGAACAGAAGTAGAACAATTTAGAGGATTCAAAGGAAAAAAAGCTTGTCTTTGGAGCTAGTTCATCGAAGAAGAATTGTTTTTGGAGAAATCATTAAAAGAAGGTATGTGTTAATTAAATTTCTTTAATTGTTTTTTTTACACAGTAGCAAATCTATGAAATCAAAATTAAAAACCTTTGAACTTTAATTTAGTTTTTCTAAAGCAAAAAAAAAAACCTTATTTCGTTGGTTTATCTTCCAAAAGGCTTAAAATTGTTATTTTTTCTTCTTAAAAATCTTAAAACTCTAATTGAACATATTTTTCAACAAAACTAAGATGTAAATTCTGCTTCTTTTAAAATCTAAAAGTAGGCTCTATTTCATTCAAAAAGTCTTCTAAAACATCTTTTCTACTTATAAAAACTTTAATTTATTTGTTTAAATTCATAAAACTTCATGAAATTATCAAATTGATTTCTAAAACCCTAAAAGTTATTCACCACCCGTGACCCTACTTCTAAATCCTAAAATCCAAAATTCAACTTTTAAACCCAAAATAATGAACACAAACCCTTTTAAAACCTTAAACCCTAATTTTTATGAACCCTAATCCCTTTAAAACATTAAAAAATATAAAAGCATAAAAACCTAAATTTTACACAATAGCTTAGGAACCCAATAACCAAAAATCACAAATTAAAGTATTTTAAAGTGTTTAAAACCCTAGTTTTATGATATCATCTTTCAAACCTTAATTTTGTTAATCAAAGAGTCTTACCAACCCTTTAAAACATAAAACCCTAATTTATTTTAATTCCATAAAAATTCACAGTAGCCATAATTGGACTTTTATTTGCTTTATTCAATTCCATACTTGATTATGCTTTGATTCATTTCTTATGCTTTAATTTATTTAATTTCAATACTTGATTTATTTAATTTATCATGGATGGATGTTTATTTTCTATTTTGATTAATAGCTTTGATGAATGATTTATTTATGATGAATGATTATTTACTTTTATCAATTAATTTAGATTTCCAAAAGTTGTAAGAGGTATGTTTCCACTTGGTGGGTACCTCATTAGTTAAACATCATGTAATTTAATTTTCTTTTCTATTTTAGAACCTATGTAAAGGGCATGTTTCTACCTTTTGGTGGGTGTCCTATTTAGGCATGTGATGTAAGGACATGTTTCCATCCTTGGATGGGTGTCCATTTATTTGCTTTGTTTGGACATTGCTTTGATTTTAATATATTGATGCTTTCTTTTAATTATTATGTGTAATATGGATAATATTGTTATATTTAAGAATTTTATAATATTAAGACCTGTAAAGGAGGCCGGTTCCAATGAACCGGGCATTGTGGGGGTGCTGGGCCATTTCTCACCTTCTCCACACGTACCCAACTTTTCGAACCCATTAGGGGTTGGGGATTCCTTGGGAATCGATTCATCCACCCTTTTCTTTTTCCCGGTCCGTCCGGGTGGCGACTCCATTTTTCCCCGGACTTCGGTCCGTGTTCTCTATGGCCCCGAGCCTAAATAGTACAGAAGTCTCAAGAACCATTCCACCGGGAGTGGGGGCAAAAATCACCGCTCATAGTGGTGACTCCAGTGGGGATAAGAGAAGTTGATTCCGTTGGTCTTTATATTATTCTATTCTTTCTTATAATGATATTATCCATTGCATCATCTTAGATTGCATCGTGTACGTGAGTTAGGACGCCCGTGTTACCTGTGTTATGTTATGTAAGGGATACCATACTTTCACTCAAGGTATGGAGATCGAGCATGGCATAACCACTCATAGCCTCGTAACGTTGGGTATATACTTGCTATGGGAGCCTAAGCCTTTTAACCCAAAGACTAAAGCTCATGTAATTGGCCTAGTTACTTTCCTTAGGTTTTACCGCAAATGCATGTTGTTTGACTATGATTAGTTTATCTTAGTCTAAATCATGGCTTATTTGGTTTGTTCTTTTTTCTAATATGACCTAAGTATATTGTAAGCTCAAAATAGATTTTTCTTTAAAATCCAAAAGACCAAAACTATTTTTAAAATTTTTTAAGATGGTCTTTGGACATAATACTTTTCTAAAAAATAAATAAATTCTTTGGCCCATGGCCCAAATACTAAGCCCAAAATCCATTTTTTCTAAAATCTTTTACAATGGGCTTAGAAACAAAACTATTTTCACCCAACCATTTTTTACAAAGAGCTTGCAAAAATTTTTAGGTCAATTATGAAATACCAAAAATCAATTGTGGGCCTTGTTTACACTAAGAATAAATTAATCATGGGCTTGTTTTTGGCATGAACCATTAGTTACCTTTTTCAAGTGAGAAATCTATCTATAATAAACCTCTTAATTTTGTTTTAATCTAACATAGCATAAAAGCTACTTTAGTTGGTTGAATGGATTAAAACCTAATTAATATTATCATGATTGATATCCATTTTCGAAAATATAACTATTGGTTGAAACGTCCGAGGAATTATTCGAAAGCAAGATACCCCATGTCGGTATTTTGTCAACCATATACCTAGGAAAAGAGACTCGCCATTCGTGTATGGATGTTATAAGGTTGGAAGGAACGTCCTAATTAGCCTTGTTTGTTGATTGTTTGTGCATACAGGCATACATACATACATTTGCATCTCATATCATTGATCCTCTCTGGCTCACAGCCCTGGATTACGACAATTCAAAAGCTTACGACAATCCGACCTACGCCAGAGACGAAGTATCTAGCAACGACTCAATCACTTGCTCACCTAAAACAATGGAGCCCGAACAAATTCAAAGGATGGTGAATGAAGCCCTTAATGCTAAAATGGAAGAAATGAAAGAGGCCCTAGCTGAGACCATGAAGAACCAATTGACTGCAATCTTAGAGAATCATGCCGAGGCATCTGCTAGCACTAAAAAACCAAAGGGCAAAGGGAAGACTAAAGTTACTGAAGTGGTTTTTGATGATAAAAAGGTGATCATTGATGATGATGACGATTGGGCTCAATACTACCAAGAGGTTCAAGAAAAGAAGAAAGAACCAAAGGTTGTTGAGAAGGCAACTATTGAAAAGACCGAGACATCCTATGTTGAAAAGATGATTGCTGATTTAGAAAATAAATTTGAGAAGAAGCTGAAAACCGAAGAGAAGTCTGAGATCGACAAACTATTTGAACAAGATGAAGAGGTCCCTTATAAATTCAAGATGCCTTCCTTTGCTAAGTACAATGGCACCGAAAATCCTCATCTCCATGTGAAGCAGTATATCACTGCCATGCAGTCTGCTCGAGCTACTAAGGCTCAAACCCTAAGGTACTTCATGCTCTCATTGGACCCTGTTGTCCAAAATTGGTTCAATACCATAGATGATGGAACATAAAAGAGTTGGGATCTACTTTACAAAGCCTTCATCCAACAATACGAATATAATGTTGAGTTAGAAGTTACTTTAATGGAAGTGGAGTTCATTAGACAAAGGCCAAATGAGAATTTTGTGGACTATGTGAAGCGATGGAGAAACAAGGCCGCTTTACTCAAGAAGAGGCCCGATGAATCGGATCAAATAAGGATGATTGTGAGAGGGGTGTTACCTAATCTTCGTGAAAGGATGTCTCATACACTCATCCGTGATTTCAAAGATCTTCTCCAAGCTGGTCTACAAATTGAAGAGTGGGAAAGAGAGAAGAATCATTTTTCAATAAGAAGGAATGAGAAAGGGAACAACCAACCTAACAATCAAAGCACATAAAAAGAAGTTGATGTTAATGTAACCGGTTAAGCAAATAGAAGACAGTTTTTAGATCTGGGGAAGCCTTTGTCTTGGGTCTTCGATAAGCTATAAAAGAAAGGGTTGTTACAACCATTGGCTCCTCGACCTTTACCTAGTCCATTACCCGCAAAATTTTATATTAAGGCTTTTTGTCAATTTCATCAGACTCAAGGACATGAGATGATAAGTGTACCCAATTAAGGCATGAGATCCAAGATTTGATTGATAGTGGCAAGCTACCCAAGCCGGATAAGCCCAATACCAAAGACAACCCTTTGCCTAAATTTGGAAGAGTACCTCCACCGACAACCTTCATGGTGGGAAAAGGATTGGAAGAAGATTTTGTTTTATCATCCTTTCAAGATGGAAATATTTAAGATGTGAAGGGAAAAGAAGCTTAAACTCAATGAACTTCCCTTAGCTTGAATATTGCTTCTTAATTTTACTTTCTTTAATATTAAATTGGAACAATCTTGTTTTTCAAATTTAAATTTGTTTGAATAAATTACTTTCATCAAAATTTTGTTGGTCTTTATTCATTTTGGTGATCAACTGATGAGGAATCTAGCTTGATAATTCATGAATTAATATATTTGTGCATCATGACTCGAATGACCTTACTAGGTGAGGGAATTGCTCTATAGCATTGAGTTGTGTATGCTTACTTAGAGAGGGCTCCTGCATAATTACCTTTGTCTAGGTCCTAGTCAGTCTTAAACATTCTTTGGCAAGCTTTCGAGGCAAAATTGAACTATGCTTATTTAAGAGAGAAATGATCTAGGCATTGTTTGGTTACAACTAGTATCCACCCAATTAAATATCAATCCCTAGTTATCCCTTTGAGCCTTCATAAAATTTTAGCTTTCTTTTCATTGGCTTACAAACCCCAATAACCTACTTGAGCTATTGTGATACTTTTGACAAGTCTTATGATCACTAAGATGAATAGGCAAGAAGATCAAAGAAAGCAATGATTAGTCAAGATCATGATGATAGTTGAAGTTTCAAGACCATGAAGATAGTTGAAGTTCTCAAGACCATAAAGATAGTTGAAGTTCTCAAGATCATAAGGGTAGTTGAATTTTTCAAAGACCATAAGGGTAGTTGAAGTTCACTTAATATCTCTAATATATCAAGACAACATTAGAGTAACAATTGGTTTATCCTTGTTAATGAAGATTTATGTTACTCCCCTCATCCATTATTGGAAGCCCAAGTTGGTACAAACAAGACAACTCAGTTTGAGCTAAAAAAATGAATCAAACAAAAAAAAAGAGAAGAAAAGAAAACAAAAAAGACAAAAGAAAAGAAAAAGAAAAGGAAAAGGAAAAAAGAGAAAAAGAAAAGAAAAGAAAAGAAAAGAAAAAATACAAATGTGGTTCAGAAAGCAAACTGAGTTATCTTTTACCTAAGCAGCAAAAGGCTTCCATTTGGACAGTTTGACTTAAATTGGTCCAACCCAACCAAAGATTCAATCAAAATCAAAGGAAAAGGAGAAAGACCATCCAATTCTTGAAAGTTCTGTACTTGATAGTCCTACAAGGAAGAAGGACAAAATGATAAAATGCTCAAAGAAAGGGAAGAGTAAGGAAAATAAAGAGAAAGAAAAGGGAAGAGTAAGAAAAATAAAAAAAAAGAAAAAGGGAGAAGAAGAAAGGAAATGAATTTGAGTACCAAACTTTTTGCTAGGGCAAAGACTGTCCTAATCAAGATCCAAATTAATGCCGAGAAGATAGAAGGAATTTGGAGTCTAGAAAGATTGTTCTCAACTGTCTAAAGTTTCAACAAGAAATTTGTAGTGTGAGAGTTTATCCATTGTGTCACACCAGCTCCAATCTCAAAATGGCCTTCACTTAAACCTGTGTCCCTTATAGACCCCATTTCAAGCCTATCAAAGACCTGTTGATCTCTCTTGGTAGGTAGAGTCTATTAATGGAGATAGTTTGGATAAGCATGCATATGAGATAGACAATATTTAAACTCAAATGAGACCTTTGGCCAACTAATGTGTATGTGCCTATATGAAGTGCAACAATTCTTGCTTAAATAAAATTGATTCCCAAATTTAGTACGGTAACGAGGGTTGACATGTTATAGATATGTTAATTTGGAAAAATCAAGTCCTGAGGTACATTGACATTAATTTGGCAAAGCCAACATTTGTTTTCAAAATCAAAATTAAAAAAAAAAGTGTTTTGTCATACAAAGCCTTCAAGTTAAGGGAAGTATGTTGAATTGATTATTGGCAAGGTCATGAAGAAACTACCAACTGACAAGCTGAAACATAGTTTGAAATGGATACATCCCTGACTCTGCTGCTTAGGGTCTCCATCACTCATGTTTTCAACATCTTGAAGATAAAAGCCAATTGCAAAGCTTTTGATCATTTCAATGCGAGACTTGAATGAGCATCAAAAAGGAACCAATGAGAACACTTCTGCTAATCACCTTGGTCTGTGAGTCGATGGAATGACTGTAAGTATTATTCATGCATATCATGCATACATGAGCATATTACATCGCACTTTCTTGTCTTAATGAGCAACAAACACCCTGCGAATTAAAGAATCAAAAGAAGATATTGAATCAAGGGGGGCATGGAAAGCCTATTCGCTTGTGGAAGCCCCAGTCACTTTGAAAAGAGAAGAAATGCGTGCTTATGCAAAGAACTAGACAAGAAAAACATCAATCAAAGCTTGCATGAAAGAAAAAAAAATCCTTGGGGGGGCAAGGAGAGCATATAAGATCCAATCAAAATTGGAGGAAAAAGGAAAAGCAGTTGCAAGGGAAAAGTGGTTAAAGTGCAAAAACTCCCTTGAAAGATCAAAACAAGGAAAGAAGAACATGGATCAAGCAAGACATGGCCAATCCAAATCAATCTTGGCCGTTTCACCTCAAAGGAAATCTTAGCAGAACATGACACGGGCAGGAGACAAGGCCAAGCCACTGTTCGTGTCTCACCTAAAGGGCAAAGCCAAGAAAGACCAAACAAAGAGAGAAGGGAAGCAGTAGGTGACACTGGCAGGCAACACAGCCAAGCCATGTGACACGGCCACAAGCTTGGCCGTGTCTCATCCTAAGCCAAGAATAAAGAAGAACCAAAGAAAAAACACAGAAGCTGACACACCCAGGGGACACGGCCAAGCCACTGGCCGTGTCACTCCCATCTTCAAAGAACAAAGAAGACCCGATCTCAAAGGATGAAGATCCATTTTCAAGGGTGAAGACCCGATCTCAAAGGATGAAGATCCATTTTCAAGGTTGAAGACCCGATCTCAAAGGATGAAGATCCATTTTCAAGGGTGAAGTCCCGATCTCAAAGGATGAAGATCCATTTTTAAGGGTGAAGACCCAATCTCAAAGGATGAAGATCCATTTTTAAGGGTGAAGACCCGATCTCAAAGGATGAAGATCCATTTTGATGGTGAAGAATCACAATGCATAAAACAGCCGGAGCAATCAGACTTCTCAAATGATAAAAGGCCAGTCAAACTCAATCTCGGGTCCAAGCATCCATTCTCGGGTCCAAGTATCCAAATCAAATCAATCTCGGGTCAAGTACCCAATCCCATGTCCAGAACCCAAATTTTTCTTAGATCCAGAACCTAGAATCTCCCTTGAGTCCAGAACTCGAACCGGGTCTAGAACCCAAATTTTCTTTAGGTCCAGAACCTAGAATCTCCCTTGAGTCCATAACTCGAACCAGGTCCAGAACCCAAATTTTCTTTAGGTCGAGAACCTAGAATTATCCTTGAGTCCAGAACTCGAACCGAGTCCAGAACCCAAATTTTCCTTAGGTCCAAAACCTAGAATTATCCTTGAGTCTAGAACTCGAACCGGGTCCAGAACCCAAATTTTTCTTAGGTCCAGAATGTAAAATTATCCGGTTATGTAACCGGTTATGTAATTACTGATTGAATAAACTGAGATAGAAGAACATGCATACATTTAAGCCTCCACCAAATTGAGAGATTTGATCCAAGCTGCTTCCAGCACCAAAGTTTATTTCTGGCTGAGCTACCACCAAGACAATAGCCACTGCCTTGTTGCCTTGCTTTTGTAAATTGGATAGTATATTTTCATGTTTTCTAATTTTCCTGCTAGGGTTTTTTGATCCTTTTTCTTTTATTTTTTTCCTTATGATTATTTTGGCCATGTATTTATAGAGCACAATCCCTTAAAAACCCTAATCCAAGTCCTCAAAGATATCCTTAATCTGAGTCTTCAATAAATTAGTGCATGATTAGGAAATAAGATTGGCCAATCAAAGTATGTTTAGGACTCAGATTAGCCAAATTAGAGGCTAAAAATTGACATGAGACCTTCATCATATCGATTCGGGCTGACCAAATCGATATGAGGCAAAAGCTCAAATCGATATGGGCAATGCCCATATTGTAATATCCCAAAATTTGAAATAAATATTAATTTTGAAAATTTATTTAAAGGATTTAAAAAGTATATATATTTGATTAAGTGAAAAGAAAGGAAAAGGGGAAGTGTGTAAATGTTGTATATATGAAGATATACATGTTATATACAAGTCGACATTTCAACTTGGTCAAATGATATTTAATTATTTAATAAGATAATAATGGATAGTGGAAGAGGATTTTTGAGATTAATTATTTTTATAATAATATATTGCTTGGTGGAGATTAAAAGAGGGGATTGTGTGGTTTTAAAGAGAATTTTGAGATTAGTGCAGTTGTTGACCATTACTATTCTCATCTTCTTCTTCCTCCATTGAGCCGGCCATCATCTTCATTAAAGGGAAAGAGATTTTACTTCTTGCTAACTCAAGAAATTGAAGGATTTCAAGTGTTCAAGTTGGAATTTTAAGGATTTTCTCCATATTTGGTAAGTTTCCAACTTGTTTCTTTGATTTCTTTTGGAAGTTTGTGTATGTGTAAATTGGATATTTTGTGTTGTATGTGTATAAGGTTGATTTTGGTAGGTTTGAAGTTCTTTGTTTAGTTAACTATGAATTTGGGGTTAGATTTAAGAAAAGGTTAAGTTTGGTGAAGAGAATAAGAGTTTTGAAATTGTGTAACTTTTGGATTGAGGAGTACTGGTTGTGATTGTGTATTTTTGCTTGTAATTGAGTTGTGTTGATTTTGATACAAGGATTATGTGGTTTAGTGGTGGTATTTGTTGAGTTTGTATGGAGCTGATAAGGTTAATGAAAGATGATAGTTGGTTGTGGCATTTTTGTGTCGATTTTAGGTTTTTGACTTGACACGCCCAGTGGCACGGCCATTTCCTTGGGCTTGTCGATGGTTCTATTTTTAGTGTTGGTGACATGATCGATGACACGCCCATGTCACTAAGCGTGTTATAACTACTATGATTTTGTAAAATTGACACGTGCAGTGACACGCCCATATCACTGAACATATCATAGCTACTATGTTGGAGGAGAATTGACATGTGCAGTGACACGCCCATGTTATTGAGCGTGTCAAAGCTTCTGTGTTGTGAGTTTAGGGTACGGTTATGGATATGCCCGTGTTGTTGAGCGTTTCATGTGTAGAGTTTACCTTAGATGGGTCTTTTCCTTATTTTTCTTTGCATATCACTTAGCGATTATTTATAATCACATTTTGTTTAGGTTTGGAAGAGACTTGAGTTACCCTAATCCAAGTGTTGAAGCATATCTTAGAAGATGAGGTTGAAGTGGTGTTTGTTGCTCTTAGAGGTAAGTACAAACTTTGAATAATTATTTATATTAACATGACATTGGGACTTAACACATTTGGTTGATAAATGTGTTAAGTTACTACATGATTGATACATGGATATTATGCTATGAATTGTATATTGTAAATTATGTTGAACTACCCAAGGTAGTTGAGTAATGTGTTGTAAATGAAAAGAAATGTGGTATAATGTGGTGCGATATGTGGAAACATGATGTAATGAAATGATATTTATATAATGAGACAAGTGAGAAAATGATGAGAAAATAAGGTAATGTGCCTAGCTTGATTATGTGACAATGAGAAAGAAATTGATAATGAGAAATAAGAATATATTGTATGCCTAGTATGTTATTCAATTTTTAGAGTTTTAGGTTTGGCGGCATGCCTATGAATTGCCTATGGGCTAGACGCTGGGCGTCAATGTGAAAATTTTTTTGAGGTGAAATTGTAACATCCCTATACCCTATATACGCACACTACACACTACTACATCTGTAATATACGTATACCGGATACAAGAGTGTCACGGTTTATATTAAACAACCCAATTTTTTTAAAAAATTTAAAATTAACCATATTATGAGAAAACTTGAAAACATTCAAATTATATTATAAAGTACAATAGATAAAACGTTCATTTGATACGCAGCGGAAAATGTAGGGGTATTTACAAATACATATACATGAAAAATCAAAATTTACAAAACATAACATTTATACACGTTTGGCAGTTCGTCTCTGATCTTTAAGCCCACTATCAACACTTCGGAGTCTAGACTCAACTTGGTCTTGCTGAACTCTCTGGTTCTACCCTGTCACCTGCGCGATGAACCACAATCGCGATAAGCCAACGGCTTAGTGGTACAAACTACAATAACAATATGTTTCAATGCAATTCCAATGTCACACATTCAAATATTATAAACAATACATAAGAATATCATATTTCAAAACCTTACATTAAATTTTATTATTCATTTGTTTCACCATTTATAATTCACATTTAAACAAAGACAAGCATGGGCCCAAAAGACACTAATATGCCATTCAACTTTCAGAGTTAATGTTTTGGTTCAATTATCACATTTATCCTTATCCCAACTAGGCTTCAAGGATTAGGCTCAACCAGGCTTCAAGGGGAACAAAGCATACTAAGTATCAACCCAACTTGGCTTCAAGAACCAAACCCAACCTAGCTTCAAGGGTTGTAACATCTCAACTAGGCTTCAAGGACTAGACCCAACCAAGCTTCAAGGGGAGTTAAGCATGCTAAACTTCAAACCAACTTGGCTTCAAGGATCAAGCCCAACCTAGCTTCAAGAGATTGTTACTATTAGGCATGCCACCAACAACAAAACTCTGAAAATTGACTAACATATTAGACACACAATTCTTTCATTATTTCATTATCAATTCCATTCTCATTTCTTCGTAATCAACCAGGCAACCATGCCTCAATTATTTAATTTGCAATATTATAGCCAACAACAATAGCTTCACATTTCTTCATGACCATCTAGGCAACCATGCCTCAATTATTTCATTTGAATCATCATAACCAACCACAGTGGCTTCACATCTCATCATATCTCAATTCACCTTAAAGCAATTCATCATTACAGTATACATAACCAATTGCATTGAACATACATTTTGAATGATCATCATATCTTTCACATTATGCAATATAATTGATTACTTAACACATTTACAACCAAATGTATTAAGTCCCAATGTCATGTAAATGTATGCAATAATGTAGGGTTTGTACTTACCTCAAGAACAACTCACACCAATCTAAAAACTTCCTCTTCTAAGAATTCTTCACTACTTGGATTAGGGCAACTCAACCTCTTCACAACCTAATTCAAAAGGAATAATACACACTTATTTAAAAATACACATGAATTCCAATACACTTATTCACCTATTAGTCTCATACTAGACCCATAGATCACAAATTATAAGCCAACACAACTATCTAGGTCCCCACGGTCGTGGCATAGCAAACGAGTCTGCCCATTCTATTCTTAAACCCCCACGGTCATGGACTCACAACCCCACGATTGTGGCATCCATTTTGCCACTGTTTCCAATCAAACTCATGTATTCTATGCTTTCAACTTCATTAAACACAAACACATTGAAAATCTAAGATAATAATTGCTCAAACTCATAACATACATCAATTACCAATTCACAACCATAACATAAACATAACCCTTACTCTTCCAACACCAAACCTAACTCCATCTCTTCAATTCAACCCCCAAATCACAATCAATTAAACCCAACACTCTCAAACACACCACAATCAAACATACTCAAATACAACTTAAAAGAAAACAAGGAAATCAAGTGGAAAACTTACAAAAGTTGATGAAACTTCTTAGATTTCCAACTTGATCACTTGAAACATCCTTTAATTTTGATCTTGGAAAACAAAAACTCTCTTTCTCTCTTGCTTCTTTGATGGCCGGCCAACCCAAAGAGAAAAGAAAACAAAGAACAAAATGAATGGCAAAGAACCAAGTCAACTCTTTCTCTTTAAACCTCCACCAAGCAATTTTAAATTAAAATAATATTTTAAAATTTTCTCTTCCACTAACTTAATTTCCATTTTCCACTAATTAATTAATTCAATAATCTTCTTTTGACTTTCAGTACTTTGACTTGTATATGTTATATATATCACTATATATATAACATATACATTCTCCCCTTACCTGCTTTCTCTATTCTCCCCTTACCTCCTTTCTCTTTCCAATTAAACATATACATTTAATCCAAATACAACAATAAATATTCCAAAACTTTTAGGGTATACTTTGGGATATTACAATTCTCCCCCTCTAAAAAGAAATTTCGTCCTTGAAATTACCTGATATCAAGTCTGAAACAGTTGAGGATACTGATCTCGTATCGCTTGCTCACTCTCCCAAGTTGTCTTTTCTTTTGCATGATTCTTCCAAAGAACTTTCACATGTGGCACTTTCTTATTTCTCAATTCTTTCACTTCATGTGCCAAAATAGCAACTGGTTCTTCTTCAAATGTCAGATCTGGACTCACCACAATAGATTCAATTGGCAAGATATGAGATGGGTCTGACCTGTACCTCCGCAACATAGAAACGTTGTAACACCCCCACATCCAATGCACACACACTACCACCACAATAATGTAGCATAAGTGCACCAAACATAGGGATGTTACGGTTTTCTTCAACATTCAAAACATTTGAATAGTTACCATTCTATTATCATCATATAATATAGAAAAGTAGATCATTTACTCTTAAATTAAAACACCTTAGATATATATATATATATACCTACTTATAGTTATTACACAGCGGAAGTCATAAAATATTTACATATTTAAAAACACTTAGTTCCATATTTACAAATATACATATATGTACATTTAATCAATACTTTACAAAATATAAAAGAGTTATACATGATTGGCAAGTTTTCTTTGATCTTTAAGACTCCAAAATCAACTCTTCACTGTCTACTCTCAGTCGGTCTCGAAGAGCTCTCGGGATCAACTCTAGCAGTTCTATCACCTGCGCGATTAAACACTATCGCGCTAAGCCAACGGCTTAGTAAGATAAATCATGCTATGACTTAGTGCAATGCAATGTACTTCCTTAATCCAATATATATATGTAACATCATATATGCAAAACTAACAATATACTTCCACATTACATATCACATCTCAATATCTTATCATATACCTCATGAATATTCATTTAATCATCAACACAAAGCAAATACAATCATCATTCATGACTCACATTTACCATAGACAAGCATGGGCCCAAGACACACTAATATGCCATTCAATTTTCAGAGTTAATGTTTTGGTTCTATCATCACATTTATCAATATCATATACCCAACTAGGCTTCAAAGATTAAGTTCAACCAAGCTTCAAGGGGAGCAAAGCATGCTAAGCTTCTACCCAACTTGGCTTCAAGAACTAACCCAACCTAGCTTCAAGGGTTGTAACATCTCAATTAGGCTTCAAGGATTCAATCCAACCTAACTTCAAGAGATTGTTACTATCATTAGGCATGCCACCAATAACATACTCTGAAAATGGAATAACACATTAGCCACACAATTCATTTACATATCAATTATCATTTCCATTCTCAATTCTCATCAACAATTAAGCAAACATGCCTTATTTCTTTCAATTGCATCATCATAGCCAATCACAATGGCTTTGCATCACATTTCTCATCTTAATTCATCTTATGCATATAGCATCATTGATATAGTATTTCAAAGTACATTATCCATGTAACACATTATCATTCACAATGCATAACATAATATTGTTTAATCTCAACCATGATGTTAGACAAATAATCTATTTAACATGTATTTGAAAATCTTATTGCAGGATTAGATTGCTTCCAATAAGATGAACAGAACATTTCTAACGGTCGCACCAAGCCATGTCGCGACCGCCCTACACAATCAAAATATAACACTTTATCACAGTAGGTTTCGCGGCCAGAAGCCCGACCTAAGCCGCGACCGCACATCACAATAATCACGACCGCTCCTGAACAATAGCGACCGTCCCACACAACGTCTCTCTCATACAGAAACCCTAAATGTAGCCAATTTCTTTTGGTTAACTTAAAACACAATACACACAACATAACCTCATTCAAATGGACCTAATCAACATCATTTACACTTATTTTGCACATTTAACACAATATTCACATTAACCAAACATTAAATCATTCACCAATTCCAAATCTTAAAACCAACTTTACTCTTAAACTTTCACTATCAAAATCCACCTATCTTACCATATTCACAACCAAACCAACATCAATTCCATCTTTTAAAAGTTAAATCAAATCTAACACTTGCAAACACATATCAACACACCAAATCATCAACTTAACAATTCACAAATCATCTTAATCATAAATTCAGAATTTACCAAGGAAATCAAGAAATTTCTTACCTTATATGAAGAAATTCCACAACTCTTTCCCCAAGTCTCTCAATTCCTTCTTCAATTTGCTTCTAGCATCAAGAACACCTCTCTTTCCCTTTTGTTAATGGAGAGCCGGCCACCTCTTGAAGGAGAAGAGAAGATTATGATGAAATCACAAAGTCAACACTCATTAAATACTCATCCAAAAGAAAATTACCAAAAGACCCTCAAACACATCTTAATTCTCTTTGTTATCTCTTGCCCATTTTGGTAATTTCACATGCCCTAAAAATATCTCCTCTTGCCTTGACCAACTCTTTTGACCAATGTATATGTTATATATATCACCATATACACAACATATAAACTTGTCTCTAAACCCTAAATTCTTTCCCAAAACACTTATATTTTTCTTTTCTCATTTCTTTTTCTTATCACAACACACACATTCAATCCAATTATAATGACAACAACAACAACCACAATATAACCAAGACTTTTAGGGCATATATGAGGATATTACAATTCTCCCCCTCTAAAAAGAAATTTCGTCCTCGAAATTACCTGATATTAACTCTGAAACAACTGAGGATATTGCTCACGCATAGTCTGCTCACTTTCCCAAGTTGCTTCTTCCTTTGCATGATTCTTCCAAAGAATCTTCACCAATGGTACTCTCTTATTCCTCAATTCTTTCACTTCCCGTGCCAAGATAGCAACTGGTTCCTCTTCAAATGTCAAGTCTGGGCTCACTTCAATAGATTCCAATGGCAACACATGAGATGGATCCGACCTGTACCTCCTCAACATAGATACATGGAACACATTATGAATACGATCCAACTCAGGCGGTAAAGCAAGTCTATACGCCACTGGCCCAACTCTTTCCAAAACTTCATACGGTCCGATGAAACGAGGACTCAATTTCCCTTTCCGACCGAACCTCAAAATCTTCTTCCAAGGAGATACCTTCAAAAATACCTTATCCCCAATATCAAACTGAATATCTCTCCTCTTCAGATCTGCATAAGACTTCTGTCGGTCTGAAGCTGCTTTCAATCTGCCTCGAATCAACTTTACTTTCTCTTCAGTTTCTTGAATCAAATCAGGCCCAATCAATTTACCATCACCAAGCTCACTCCAACACAGAGGTGTCCTACACCGTCTGCCATACAATGCCTCGAATGGGGCCATTCTGATGCTGGACTGATGACTGTTATTATAAGCAAACTCCACAAGAGGTAAGAATCTATCCCAACTTCCAGTGAAATCGATGACACAGCTTCTCAACATATCCTCAATGATCTGTATCACTCTCTCAGACTGTCCATCCGTCTGTGGATGAAAAGCAGTACTGAAATGCAGTCGAGAACCCAAAGCACCATGCAAACTCTTCCAAAATCTTGAAGTAAACCTAGGATCCCGATCAGACACTAAAGAAGTTGGAACACCATGCAATCTCACAATTTCATGGATGTACAGCTCAGCTAACCTCTCCAACGAGTAATCCATCCGAACCGGAAGGAAATGAGCTGTCTTAGTCAATCTATCCACAATCACCCATATGGCATCATGTCTCCTTTGTGTCAAAGGCAACCCAGACACAAAGTCCATTGTCACTCTTTCCCACTTCCATTCAGGCACTGACAACGGTTGAAGCAACCCAGTTGGAACTTGATGCTCTGCTTTAACCTTCTGACAAGTGAGACATTTAGATACAAAATCAGCAATGTCTCTCTTCAACCCAATCCACCAATAATGCTGTCTTAAATCATGATACATCTTGGTATTACCCGGATGCATAGCAAATATAGACTGATGAGCTTCTTCCAAAATGATCCTTTTCAAATCAGCATCATCGGGTACACACAACCTGTTCTTAAACCATAGGCTCCCATCATTCCTCACAACAAAATCTCTACCCTTTCCACTCTGACAATCTGAAACAATCTTCTGAATCTTCCCATCATTCACCTGAGCCTCTCTGATCTGATCCAACAAAACCGGCTTCAATTGCAACTGTGCCAATAACGCACCATTATCACAAGGTACAAAACTGGCACACAATGCTCTCAACTCAACAAGCAACGAGAGCGAATAAACTGTTAAACCAGCTAAAGACTTCCGACTCAAGGCATCAGCAACCACATTTGCTTTACCTGGATGATAATCTATCAAGCAGTCGTAGTCTTTAATCAATTCTAACCATCTCCTCTGCCGAAGGTTAAGCTCTTTCTGGACACCCAAATATTTCAAACTCTTGTGATCAGTGTAGATGAAACATTTCTCCCCAAACAGATAATGGCGCCAAATCTTCAGTGCAAACACAATGGCTGCCAATTCCAAATCATGGGTGGGGTAATTAAGCTCATGCGGTTTCAACTGACGAGATGCATAAGCTATAACTTTACCTTCCTGCATCAACAAACATCCCAAACCTCTATGTGAAGCATCACTGTAGATCACATAGGGTTGGCCTTCTATAGGTAAAGTGAGAACAGGCGCTTGAGTCAACATATCTCTCAATTGTTCAAAGCTCGCCTGACACTGATCCGTCCACACAAATCTCACTCCCTTACGAAGCAATCTGGTGAGTGGAGTAGCTATCACAGAAAATCCTTTCACAAACCGCCGGTAATATCCTGCCAAACCCAGAAAACTTCTAACCTCTGTCACAGACTTGGGTGGACTCCAATTCAAAATGGCTTCAACTTTACTCGGATCCACTCTGATGCCTTCTGCTGAAACAATATGTCCGAGAAAAGCTACCTGATCCAACCAGAACTCACACTTCGACAATTTGGCAAACAGTTGCTTCTCTCTCAAAATCTGCAACACAATCCGCAGATGCATATCATGTTCCTCTTCATTCCTTGAATACACCAGAATATCATCAATGAAGACCACTACAAACTGATCCAAATAGGGCCTAAACACCCTATTCATCAAGTCCATGAAAGCTGCAGGTGCATTCGTAAGACCAAAAGGCATAACTAAAAATTCATAATGTCCATACCTGGTCCGAAATGCAGTCTTTGGAACATCTTCCGCTCTGACTCTCAACTGATGGTACCCCGATCTCAGATCAATCTTAGAGAATACTGACGCTCCCTTCAACTGATCAAAGAGATCATCGATTCTAGGCAAAGGATACTTATTCTTAATGGTCACCTTGTTCAATTGCCTATAGTCGATACATAACCTCATCGTACCATCTTTCTTCTTCACAAATAGCACAGGAGCTCCCCATGGAGAAACACTGGGGCGAATGAATCCTTTATCCAACAGTTCTTGTAATTGCACTTTCAACTCCCTCAATTCTGCTGGTGCCATCCTGTAAGGAGTAATGGAGATAGGAGTGGTACCAGGCAACAACTCGATACCGAACTCCACCTCTCTCTCGGGAGGCAATCCTGGCAACTCCTCAGGAAAAACATCAGGGAACTCTGCAACTGTGGCAATGCTTTCAATAGGAGAACCCTTCACTCTAGTATCTACCACATGAGCAAGATAGGCTTCACACCCCTTCCTGATCAACCTCCGAGCTGCAACAGCTGAAACAAATAAGGAGGCTAATTGTTCCTGCTCATTAGATACAATCACCTCTTTACCATCACCGGTTCTCAAAGAAACAATTTTCTTTTTACAATCCACCACAGCTCCATGTCGAGATAGCCAATCCATGCCTAGGATCACATCATATTCCTTAAATGGCATCTCAATCAAATCCCCAAGGAACTCCTCACCCTGAACTCTCACTGCACTATCTCTATGCACTTTACTCACAATCACACTATGCCCTAACGGATTTGTCACCAAAACATCAAATCCTAGGGACTCAGCATGCATATCAGAAACAGGTAACACAGATGCACTAATGTAAGAGTGTGTGGATCCAGGGTCAATCAATGCAAGTACTGCAGTATTAAATAAAGAAAAAGTACCAGCTATGACCGCCGATGCATCCGGCTGCCTCTGCATAACATACATCCTCTGGGAAGAACCAACCTCCTCCGGTCTAGTCTCCCTGGATGTAGCACCACCTCTAGAACTGAACCCTGCTCTACCACCTCGGCTGGCACCTCTGCCTCCTCTACCTCCCCTCACACTGGCTCGAGAAGCGGCAGAATCAACTGGCATAAACTCCTGCCTCTCCGGACAGTCTCTCACAAAGTGATCTGGCGACCCACACCTAAAACATACCCCTGCAACACCAGCTTTCCAACATGGACCACCATGTGGCCTCCCACAATGGATGCAGATGGGTAAGGTGGATCTCTGAACCATAGGGGTCGGAGCACTTGCCACTGAAGCTGCAGGTCTGAATCTTTGTCTCTGGAATTGCCCTGATCTTCCTGCTGGTCTCTGGCTTCTAATACTCCGAGGAACAAAGCTTCCTCTACCCCTCTTTACTGAAGAAGACCCTGCCTCAAACTGAGGCCTTCTCACCCTAACCTCATCCTCTGAAGCAGCTGCAATCACTTGAGCCCTTTCAACATCTCGAGCTGCTGCCACTAGCTGGGAGAAATCGTGATATCGAGATCCAGCCACTAAGCACATGATCGAGGGCCTCAATCCCTCCTGAAATCGCCGGCATCTATCAATCTCATCAGCAATGATACCCCCAGCATACTGACTCAGTCTAATAAACTCAACTTCATATTCAGTAACAGTCTTGTTATCTTGCTTCAGGCTTAAGAATTCCATCTTCTTCATATCCTTATACTCCCTAGGAGTATATTTCAACTCAAATTCCCTCAAGAAATCTGCATATGACAAAGTTGGTGGATCTTCCATGGAATGTGGCACAGTCTTCCACCAATCGTAGGCATCCTTCTGTAGCAAAGATCTGGCATAGTCAAACTTTTCCTCAGGGGTAGCTTGCAACTGAATAAAGATCCTCTGAACTTTGTCAAGCCACTGTTCTGCCACAGCTGGATCAGTGGTACCAATAAAATCCTCAGCTCCATACTTCCTTAGCTTGTCATAGTGCCTCACTGGTACTGAAGGCTGAGGGGGTGGTGGCACTGGTTGTACTGGAGCTTGCCTGAAAGTCTCCATCATATGCACAAACCAAGCTGGTGGAATCTCATCACCTACTGGTCTACCCGACACCGAAGCAGGTGCCTCCTCAACACTATCAACCCTAACTCCCTCATCAGGAGCAACACTCTCCTCACTGCCCTCAACTGACTGTCTCAAATGAGGATCCATCAACACCTAACACTGCAAACACAACAGGACACACCTTATTAAAGATCAAAGATTGCCAATCCCAAACATGTATTTTATTTCAAAAACTCACTTTTTAATTCAAAATAGTCTTTTTATAACATATTACCTAGGTTGAGAATCTCAAACCTAGGCTCTGATACCAAAACAATTGTAACACCCCCACATCCAATGCACACACACTACCACCACAATAATGTAGCATAAGTGCACCAAACATAGGGATGTTACGGTTTTCTTCAACATTCAAAACATTTGAATAGTTACCATTCTATTATCATCATATAATATAGAAAAGTAGATCATTTACTCTTAAATTAAAACACCTTAGATATATATATATATATATACCTACTTATAGTTATTACACAGCGGAAGTCATAAAATATTTACATATTTAAAAACACTTAGTTCCATATTTACAAATATACATATATGTACATTTAATCAATACTTTACAAAATATAAAAGAGTTATACATGATTGGCAAGTTTTCTTTGATCTTTAAGACTCCAAAATCAACTCTTCACTGTCTACTCTCAGTCGGTCTCGAAGAGCTCTCGGGATCAACTCTAGCAGTTCTATCACCTGCGCGATTAAACACTATCGCGCTAAGCCAACGGCTTAGTAAGATAAATCATGCTATGACTTAGTGCAATGCAATGTACTTCCTTAATCCAATATATATATGTAACATCATATATGCAAAACTAACAATATACTTCCACATTACATATCACATCTCAATATCTTATCATATACCTCATGAATATTCATTTAATCATCAACACAAAGCAAATACAATCATCATTCATGACTCACATTTACCATAGACAAGCATGGGCCCAAGACACACTAATATGCCATTCAATTTTCAGAGTTAATGTTTTGGTTCTATCATCACATTTATCAATATCATATACCCAACTAGGCTTCAAAGATTAAGTTCAACCAAGCTTCAAGGGGAGCAAAGCATGCTAAGCTTCTACCCAACTTGGCTTCAAGAACTAACCCAACCTAGCTTCAAGGGTTGTAACATCTCAATTAGGCTTCAAGGATTCAATCCAACCTAACTTCAAGAGATTGTTACTATCATTAGGCATGCCACCAATAACATACTCTGAAAATGGAATAACACATTAGCCACACAATTCATTTACATATCAATTATCATTTCCATTCTCAATTCTCATCAACAATTAAGCAAACATGCCTTATTTCTTTCAATTGCATCATCATAGCCAATCACAATGGCTTTGCATCACATTTCTCATCTTAATTCATCTTATGCATATAGCATCATTGATATAGTATTTCAAAGTACATTATCCATGTAACACATTATCATTCACAATGCATAACATAATATTGTTTAATCTCAACCATGATGTTAGACAAATAATCTATTTAACATGTATTTGAAAATCTTATTGCAGGATTAGATTGCTTCCAATAAGATGAACAGAACATTTCTAACGGTCGCACCAAGCCATGTCGCGACCGCTCTACACAATCAAAATATAACACTTTATCACAGTAGGTTTCGCGGCCAGAAGCCCGACCTAAGCCGCGACCGCACATCACAATAATCACGACCGCTCCTGAACAATAGCGACCGTCCCACACAACGTCTCTCTCATACAGAAACCCTAAATGTAGCCAATTTCTTTTGGTTAACTTAAAACACAATACACACAACATAACCTCATTCAAATGGACCTAATCAACATCATTTACACTTATTTTGCACATTTAACACAATATTCACATTAACCAAACATTAAATCATTCACCAATTCCAAATCTTAAAACCAACTTTACTCTTAAACTTTCACTATCAAAATCCACCTATCTTACCATATTCACAACCAAACCAACATCAATTCCATCTTTTAAAAGTTAAATCAAATCTAACACTTGCAAACACATATCAACACACCAAATCATCAACTTAACAATTCACAAATCATCTTAATCATAAATTCAGAATTTACCAAGGAAATCAAGAAATTTCTTACCTTATATGAAGAAATTCCACAACTCTTTCCCCAAGTCTCTCAATTCCTTCTTCAATTTGCTTCTAGCATCAAGAACACCTCTCTTTCCCTTTTGTTAATGGAGAGCCGGCCACCTCTTGAAGGAGAAGAGAAGATTATGATGAAATCACAAAGTCAACACTCATTAAATACTCATCCAAAAGAAAATTACCAAAAGACCCTCAAACACATCTTAATTCTCTTTGTTATCTCTTGCCCATTTTGGTAATTTCACATGCCCTAAAAATATCTCCTCTTGCCTTGACCAACTCTTTTGACCAATGTATATGTTATATATATCACCATATACACAACATATAAACTTGTCTCTAAACCCTAAATTCTTTCCCAAAACACTTATATTTTTCTTTTCTCATTTCTTTTTCTTATCACAACACACACATTCAATCCAATTATAATGACAACAACAACAACCACAATATAACCAAGACTTTTAGGGCATATATGAGGATATTACAAACGTGGAAGACATTATGGATTCTATCCAACTCAAGCGGCAAAGCAAGTCGATAAGCAACTGGTCCAACTCTCTCCAATACCGCATAAGGTCCAATAAAACGAGGACTTAGCTTCCCTTTTCTACCAAATCTCAAAGACTTTTTCCAAGGAGACACTTTCAAAAATACTTTATCTCCAACATCAAACTCTATATCTCTTCTCTTCAAATCTGAATAAGATTTCTATCGATCTGAAGCTGCTTTCAACCAATCCCGAATTATTTTTACTTTCTCTTTCGTTTCTTTAATCAAATCAGGACCAACCAATTTGCCTTCTCCAACTTCATTCCAACATAGAGGCGTCCTACATCTTCTACCATACAATGCCTCAAATGGTGCCATTCCAATAATGGATTGATGACTGTTGTTGTAAGCAAATTCCACAAGTGGCAAAAATCTGTCCCAACTTCCAGAAAAATCAATGACACAGCTTCTCAACATATCCTCTATAATCTGTATCACTCTCTCTGACTGCCCATCTGTCTGCGGATGAAAATCAGTGCTAAAATGCAATCGAGAACCCAAAGCACCATATAATCTCTTCCAAAACCTCGAAGTAAACCAGGGATCTCGATCAGACACTAAAGAAATTGGAACTCCATGCAACTTCACTATCTCACTGATATACAGCTCAGCTAACTTCTCAAGAGAATAGTCCATCCGAACTGGAAGAAAATGAGCTGTCTTTGTCAATCGATCAACAATCACCCAAATAGCATCATGCTTCTTCTGAGTCAATGGCAAGCCAGACACAAAATCCATTGTCACTCTCTCCTATTTCCATTCAGGCACTAATAAAGGTTAAAGCAACCCAGTTGGAACTTGATGCCCAGCTTTTACTCTCTGACAAGTGAGACACTTGGATACAAACTCCGCTATATCTCTCTTCATACCTGACCACCAATAATGTTGCTTCAAATCCTGATACATCTTTGTACTCCCAGGGTGCATAGCAAAAACCTATTGATGTGCTTCTTCTAAAATAATCTTTCTCAATCGAGTATCGTCAGAAACACACAATCTATCTTTGAACCAAAGGCTACCATCGCTTCTCACATGGAAATCTTGGCTCTCCCAATTTTGGCAATCTGACACAATCTTCTGAATTTTCTCATCAGCCAATTGAGCCTCTTTAATCTGATCCAACAACACCGGTCTCAACTGCAATTGAGCCAACAACGCACCATCATCACATGATTCAAAACTAGAATGCAACGCTCTCAACTCAACAAGCAACGAGAGCGAATAAGCAGCCAAACCTGCCAAAGACTTCCGACTCAAGGCATCAGCAATAACATTCGCCTTACTAGGATAATAATCAATCAAACAGTCATAGTCTTTAATCAATTCCAACCACCGTCTTTGCCAAAGATTAAGCTCTCTTTGAACCCCTAAATATTTCAAACTCTTATGATCTGTGTAGATAAAACACTTCTCTCCATACAAGTAGTGTCGCCAAATTTTCAATGCAAACACTATAGCTGCTAACTCTCAATCATGTTTTGGATAATTAAGCTCATACGACTTCAACTACCTAGAAGCATAAGCTATGACTTTACCCTCTTGCATCAAAACACAACCTAAACCATTATGTGAAGCATCACTATAAATCACATATGGTTTATCTTCCACAGGTAAAGCAAGAACAGGCGCTTGAGTCAATATTTCCATCAATTGCTCAAAACTAGCTTGACACTGATGTGTCCACACAAATCTAACTCCCTTTCAAAGTAATCTAGTAAGTGGAGTAGCTATCAAAGAAAAACCTTTCACAAATCATCGATAATAGCCTGCCAAACCCAAAAAACTTCTAACTTCAGTTACAGACTTCGGTGGATTCCAATTCAAAATAGCCTCAACTTTACTCGGATCAACTCTTATACCATCTGCTGAAACTATATGACCCAGAAAAGTCACTTGATCAAGCCAAAACTCACACTTCGACAGCTTAGCATACAACTGCTTCTCTCACAGAGTCTGCAACACAATCCGCAAATGCTTGTCATGATCCTCTTCATTACGCGAATACACCAAAATATCATCAATAAAGTCTACCACAAACTGATCCAGATAGGGCCTAAACGCCCTATTCATCAAATCCATGAAAGCTGCAGGTGCATTCGTCAACCCAAAAGGCATCACCAAGAACTCATAATGCCCATACCTTGTGCGAAAAGCTGTCTTAGGAACATCTTCCTCTCTGACCCTCAACTGATGGTACCCTAATCTCAAATCAATCTTAGAAAACACTACTGCTCCCTTCAACTAATCGAAGAGATCATCTATCTTAGAAAACAAGGATGCAAGTTGTCTCTGCTCACCAGATACCATCACACTTCTACCATCACCAGTTCTCAAAGTAACACACTTCTTTTGACAGTCTACCACAGCTCCATCCTTAGACAACCAAACCATACCTAAAATCAAATAATACTCCTTAAAAGGCATTTCAATCAAATCACCCAAAAACTCCTCTCCTTGCACTACAACTAAACTATCACGATGCACCTTACTCACCACAACACTATGCCCTAAAGGACTTGTCACCAACACATCAAATCCTAAGGACTCTAAATGCAATTCAGACACAGGCAAGATAGATGCACTTATGTATGAATGAGTAGATCCTGGGTCAATCAAAGCAAGAACTAAAATGCCAAATAAAGAAAATGTACCCGCAATTACTGCTGAAGCATCCGGTTGCCTCTGCATCACATACACTCTTTGAGATGACCTAGCCTCATCTAGTCTACTACCTCCAGATGTAGATCCTCCTCTATGACTGATTCCAGGTCGACCACCTCTACTGAAACCTCTGCCCCCTCGACCACCTCTTCTAACACTGGGTCGAGAAGCTGCAGTATCAGTCGGTCTATCCTCCTGTAGCTCAGGGAAATCTTTGATAAAATGAGCTGGTAACCCACATCTAAAACATACTCTTGATCCACCCGTCTTCCAACAAGCACCCCCATGTGTCCTACCACAATGAACATATACAGATGGAATGGATCTCTGAACCATTGGAGTCGGAGCAATCGCTACAGAAACTGTAGGTCTCGATCTCTGCCTCTGATACTGAACTGACCTACCCGACTTCCTCAGGCTCCTACTGACTCTCGGAATAAAACTTCCTCGGCCTCTCTTCATAGATGAAGACCCTGCCTCAAACTGGGATCTCCTAACTCTAGTCTCCTCCTTGGTAGCAGTTGCTGCAATACCCTACGCTCTCTCAACACTTCTACTTGTGGCAACTAACTGAGAAAAGTCTTGATACCGAGAACCAGCAACAATACGCATAATAGAGGGCCTCAACCGTTCCTCAAATCTCCTACACCGGTCAATCTCATCTGAAATAATCCCACCGGCATAGTGACTCAACCGGATATACTCAATCTCATACTCTGTCATAGTTCGGTTATCTTGTCTCAAATTCAGAAATTCCATCTTCTTGTCATCCTTATACTCCCTCGGAGAATATTTCTGCTCAAACTCCCTCAGAAAATCACCATAAGACAAAGTCGGTGGATCATCCATAGCATGTGAAACTGTCTTCCACCAATCATAAGCATCTTTCTGCAATAAGGATCTAGCATAATCAAATTTCTCTTCAAGAGTAGCTTGCAACTGAATAAATACTCTCTGAACTCTATCCAAGCACTGCTCAGCTACTGCAGGATTTGTAGTGCCAAAGAAATCCTCAGCCCTATACTTCCTCAATTTATCATAATGTCTCACCGGCACTGTGGTGGCGGTGGTGGCTGCTGCACTGGAGCTTGCCTCAACAATTCTACCACATGCCGTAACCAAACCGGCGGAACCTCATCAGCAGCTGATCTCTCTGGCGCAGGAACAGGTGCCTCTCCAGCTCTCTCAACCCTAACTCCATCTCTACCCTCTTCAGGAGCTACACTCTCAGCACTACCTTCTACGGACTGACGTGACTGAGACGCCATCACTACCTATGTCTACAAACACAGCAGAATATACCTCATTAAAGATCAGAGACTGCCAATACCAAAACATGTATTTTATTCAAAACCCAACTTTTAAAATCAAAATGTTTTTTTTCTTACAATTTACCTAGGTTGAGAATTTCAAACCTAGGCTCTGATACCAAAACAATTGTAACACCCCTATACCCTATATACGCACACTACACACTACTAAATCTATAATATACATATACCGGATATCACGATTTATATTAAACAACCCAATTTTTTTTAAATTTAAAATTAACCATATTATGAGAAAACTTGAAAACATTCAAGTTATATTATAAAGTATAATAGATAAAACGTTCATTTGATACGCAGCGGAAAATGTAGCAGTATTTACAAATTAATATACATCAAAAATCAAATTTTACAAAACATAACATTTATACATGTTTGGCAGTTCGTCTCTGATCTTTAAGCCCACTATCAACACTTCAGAGTCTAGACTCAACTCGATCTAGCTGAACTCTCTGGTTCTATCCTGTCACCTGTGCGATGAACCACAATCGCGCTAAGCCAACGGCTTAATGGTACAAACTACAATAACAATATGTTTCAATGCAATGCCAATGTCACATATTCAAATATTATAAACAATACATAAGAATATCATATTTCAACACCTTACATTAAATTTTATTATTCATTTGTTTCACCATTTATAATTCACATTTAAACAAAGACAAGCATGGGCCCAAAAGACACTAATATGCCATTCAACTTTCAGAGTTAATGTTTTGGTTCAATTATCACATTTATCATTATCCCAACTAGGCTTCAAAGATTTGGCTCAACCAAGCTTCAAAGGGAACAAAGCATGCTAAACTTCAACCCAACTTGGCTTCAAGGATCAAGCCCAACCTAGCTTCAAGAGATTATTACTATTGGGCATGCCACCAACAACAAAACTCTGAAAATTGACTAACATATTAGACACACAATTCTTTCATTATTTCATTATCAATTCCATTCTTATTTCTTCGTAATCATCTAGGCAACCATGCCTCAATTATTTCATTTGCAATATTATAGCCAACAACAATACCTTCACATTTGTTCATGATCATATAGGCAACCCATCCTCAATTATTTCATTTGAATCATCATAACCAACCACAATTGCTTCACATCTCATCATATCTCAATTCACCTTAAAGCAATTCATCATTAAAGTATACATAACCAATTGCATTGAACATACATTTTGAATGATCATCATATCTTTCACATTATGCAAATCATAACATTAATCAAATGTATCAACAATGTAATAGATTACTTAACACATTTACAACCAAATGTATTAAGTCCCAATGTCATGTAAATGTATGCAATAATGTAGGGTTTGTACTTACCTCAAGAACAACTCACACCAATCTATACACTTCCTCTTTCAAGAATTCTTCACTACTTGGATTAGGGAAACTCAACCTCTTCACAACCTAATTCAAAAGGAATAATACACACTTATTTAAAAATACACATGAATTCCAATACACTTATTCACCTATTAGTCTCATACTAGACCCATAGATCACAAATTATAACCCAACACAACTATCTAGGACTCCACGGTCATAGCCTCACAACCCCACGGTCGTGGCATAGCAAACGCGTTTGCCCATTCTGTTCTAAAACCCCCCCACGGTCGTGGACTCACAACTCCACGGTCGTGGCATCCATTTTGCCACTGTTTCCAATCAATCTCATGTGTTCTATGCTTTCAACTTCATTAAACACAAACACATTGAAAATCTAAGATAATAATTGCTCAAACTCACAACATACATCAATTACCAATTCACAACCATAACATAAACACAACCTTTACTCTTCCAACACCAAACCTAACTCCATCTCTTCAATTCAACCCCAAAATCACAATCAATTAAACCCAACACTCTCAAACACACCACAATCAAACATACTCAAATACAACTTAAAAGAAAACAAAAAAATCAAGTGGAAAACTTATCGAAGTTGATGAAACTTCTTAGATTTCCAACTTGATCACTTGAAACATCCTTTAATTTTGATCTTGGAAAACAAAAACTCTCTTTCTCTCTTGCTTCTTTGATGGCCGGCCAACCCAAAGAGAAAAGAAAACAAAGAAGAAAATGAATGGCAAAGAACCAAGTCAACTCTTTCTCTTTAAACCTCCACCAAGCAATTTTAAATTAAATAATATTTTAAAATTTTCTCTTCCACTAACTTAATTTCCATTTCCCACTATTTAATTAATTCATTAATCTTCTTTTGACTTTCATTACTTTTGACTTGTATATGTTATATATATCACTATATATGTAACATTTATGTTCTCCCCTTACCTCCTTTCTCTTTCCAATTAAATATATACATTTAATCCAAATACAACAATAAATATTCCAAAACTTTTAGGGTATACTTTGGGATATTACAATTCTCCCCCTCTAAAAAAAATTTCATCCTCGAAATTACCTGATATCAAGTCTGTAACAGTTGAGGATACTGATCTCGTATCACTTGCTCACTCTCCCAAGTTGCCTCTTCTTTTGCATGATTCTTCCAAAGAACTTTCACAAGTGGCACTTGCTTATTTCTCAATTCTTTCACTTCATGTGCCAAAATAGCAACCGGTTCTTCTTCAAATGTTAGATCCGGACTCACCTCAATAGATTCAATTGGCAAGATATGAGATGGGTCTGACCTGTATCTCCACAGCATAGAAACGTGGAAGACATTATGGATTCTATCCAACTCAGGCGGCAAAGCAAGTCGATAAGCAACTGGTCCAACTCTCTCCAACACCTCATAAGGACCAATAAAACGAGGACTTAGCTTCCCTTTTCTACCAAATCTCAAAATCTTTTTCCAAGGAGACACTTTCAAAAATACTTTATCTGCAACATCAAACTCTTTGTCTCTCCTCTTCAAATCTGAATAAGATTTTTGTCGATCTGAAGCTGCTTTCAACAGATCCCAAATTATTTTTACTTTCTCTTCCATTTCTTTAATCGAATCAGGACCAACCAATTTGCCTTCTCCAACTTCATTCCAACATAGAGGCGTCCTACATCTTCTACCATACAATGCCTCAAATGGTGCCATTCCAATACTGGATTGATGACTGTTGTTGTAAGCAAATTCCACAAGTGGCAAAAATCTGTCCCAACTTCCAGAAAAATTAATGACACAGCTTTTCAACTTATCCTCTATAATCTGTATCACTCTCTCTGACTGCCCATCTGTCTGCGGATGAAAAGCAGTGCTAAAATGCAATCGAGAACCCAAAGCACCATGTAATCTCTTCCAAAACCTCGAAGTAAACCGGGGATCTCGATCAGACACTAAAAAATTGGAACTCCATGCATCTTCACTATCTCACTAATATACAGCTCAGCTAACTTCTTAAGAGAATAGTCTATCCGAACTGGAAGAAAATGAGCTATCTTTGTTAACCGATCAACAATCACCCAAATAGCATAATGCTTCTTCTGAGTCAATGGCAAACCAGACACAAAATCCATTGTCACTCTCTCCCATTTTCATTCAGGCACTAACAAAGGTTGAAGCAACCCAGTTGGAACTTGATGCTCAGCTTTTACTCTCTGACAAGTGAGACACTTAGATACAAACTCCGCTATATCTCTCTTCATACCTGACCACTAATAATGTTGCTTCAAATTATGATACATCTTTGAACTCCCAGGGTGCATAGCAAAAACTGATTGATGTGCTTCTTCTAAAATAATCTTTCTCAATCTAGTATCGTCAGAAACACACAATCTATCTTTGAACCAAAAGCTACCATCGCTTCTCACATGGAAATCTCGGCTCTCCCCATTTTGGCAATCTGACACAATCTTCTGAATTTTCTCATCAGCCATTTGAGCCTCTTTAATCTGATCCAACAACACCGGTCTCAACTGCAATTGAGCCAACAATGCACCATCATCACATGATTCAAAACTAGCATGCAACGCTCTCAACTCAACAAGCAACGAGAGTGAATAAGCAGTCAAACCTGCCAAAGACTTCCGACTCAAGGCATCAGCAACAACATTCACCTTACCAGGATCATAATCAATCAAACAGTCATAGTCTTTAATCAATTCCAATCACCGTCTTTGCTGAAGATTAAGCTCTCTTTGAACCCCCAAATATTTCAAACTCTTATGATTTTTGTAGATAAAACACTTCTCTCCATACAAGTAGTGTCGCCAAATCTTCAATGCAAACACTATAGCTGCTAACTCCAAATCATGTGTCGGATAATTAAGCTCATGCGGCTTCAATTGCCTAGAAGCATAAGCTATGATTTTACCCTTTTGCATCAAAACACAACCTAAACCATTATGTGAAGCATCAATGTAAATCACATATGGTTTATCTTCCACAGGTAAAGCAAGAACAGGCGCTTGAGTCAATATTTCCTTCAACTGCTCAAAACTAGCTTGACACTGATCTGTCCACACAAATCTAACTCCCTTTCGAAGTAATCTAGTGAGTGGAGTAGCTATTAAAGTAAAACCTTTTAGAAAACGTCGATAATAGCCTGCCAAACCCAAAAAACTTCTAACTTCAGTTACAGACTTCGGTGGATTCCAATTCAAAATAGCCTCAACTTTTCTCGGATCAACTCTTATACCATCTGCTGAAACTATATGACCCAGAAAAGTCACTTGATCAAGCCAAAACTCAGACTTCGACAGCTTAGCATACAACTGCTTCTCTCACAGAGTCTGCAACACAATCCGCAAATGCTTGTCATGATCCTCTTCATTACGCGAATACACCAAAATATCGTCAATAAAGACAGCCACAAACTGATCCAGATAGGGTCTAAACACCCTATTCATCAAATCCATGAAAGTTGCAGGTGCATTCGTCAACCCAAAAGGCATCACCAAGAACTCATAATGCCCATACCTTGTGCGAAAAGCTGTCTTAGGAACATCTTCCTCTCTGACCCTCAACTGATGGTACCCTGATCTCAAATCAATCTTAGGAAACACTACTGCTCCCTTCAACTGATCGAAGAGATCATCTATCCTAGGCAAAGGATACTTATTCTTAATAGTCACCTTGTTCAATTGCCTATAATCGATGCACAACCTTAAAGTACCATCCTTCTTCTTCACAAACAAAACAGGAGCTCCCCACGGAGAAACACTAGGGCGAACAAACCCTTTATCCAACAACTCCTGCAAGTGCACCTTCAACTCTCTCAACTCAGCAAGTGCCATTCGATAGGGAGTAATAGAGATGGGAGTTTTACCAGGCAGCAAATCGATACCAAACTCAACATCTCTCTCAGGGGGTAACCCTGGCAACTCCTTAGGAAACACATCTGGAAATTCAGCAACTGTGGGTATACTATAAAGCTGAGAACCCACTATTCTGCTATCCACAACATGAGCAATATAAGCGTCACATCCTTTTTTAATCAACTTCCTAGCTGCAAAAGCTGACACAAACAAGGATGCAAGTTGTCTCTGCTCACCATATACCATCACACTTCTACCATCACCAGTTCTCAAAGTAACACACTTCTTTTGATAGTCTACCACAGCTCCATGCTTAGACAACCAATCCATACCTAAAATCAAATCATACTCCTTAAAAGGCATTTCAATCAAATCACCCAAAAACTCCTCTCCTTGCACCACAACTGAACTATCAC
Source organism: Garcia nutans (assembly GCA_947685225.1). NCBI lineage: Eukaryota > Viridiplantae > Streptophyta > Magnoliopsida > Malpighiales > Euphorbiaceae > Garcia > Garcia nutans. The sequence continues at coordinate 43,923,685 of CANTUV010000031.1, forward strand.
GATGCACCTTACTCACCACAACACTATGCCCTAAAGGATTTGTCACCAACAAATCAAATCCTAAGGACTCTGAATGCAATTCAAACACAAGCAAGATAGATGCACTTATGTATGAATGAGTAGATCCTGGATCAATCAAAGTAAGAACTGAAATGCCAAATAAAGAAAATGTACCCGCAATGACTGCTGAAGCATCCGGTTGCCTCTACATCACATACACTCTCTGAGAAGACCCAGCCTCATATGGTCTACTGCCTCCGGATATAGATCCTCCTCTTTGACTAATTCCAGGTCGACCACCTCTACTGAAACCTCTGCCCCCTCGACCACCTCTACTAACACTGGGTCGAGAAGCTGCAGTATCAGTCGGTCTATCCTCCTGAAGCTCAGGGAAATCTTTGATAAAATGAGCTTGTGACCCACATCTAAAACATACTCCTGATCCACCCATCTTCCAACAAGCACCCCCATGTGTCCTACCATAATGAACACATACAAATGGAATGGATCTCTGAACCACTGGAGTCGGAGCACTCGCTACAGAAACTGTAGGTCTCGATCTCTGCCTCTGATACTGAACTGACCTACTCGACTGCCTCAGGCTCCTACTGACTCTCGGAAAAAAACTTCCTCGGCCTCTCTTCATAGATGAAGACCCTACCTCAAACTGGGATCTCCTAACTCTGGTCTCCTCCTCGGTAGCAGTTGCTGCAATACCCTGCGCTGTCTCAACACTTCTAGCTGCGGCAACTAACTGAGAAAAGTCTTGATACCGAGAACCAGCAACAATACGCATAATAGAGGGCCTCAACCCTTCCTCAAATCTCCTACACTGGTCAATCTCATCTGAAACAATCCCACTGGCATAGTGACTCAACCGGATATACTCAATCTCATACTCTGTCACAGTTCGGTTATCTTGTCTCAAATTCAGAAATTCCATCTTCTTGACATCCTTATACTCCCTCGGAGTATATTTCTACTCAAACTCCCTCAGAAAATCACCATAAGACAAAGTCGGTGGATCATCCATAGCATGTTGAACTGTCTTCCACCAATCATAAGCATCTTTCTGGAATAAGGATCTAGCATAATCAAATTTCTCTTCAGGAGTAGCTTGCAACTAAATAAATACTCTCTGAACTCTATCCAACCACTGCTCAGCTACTGCAGGATCTGTACTGCCAAAGAAATCCTCAGCCCCATACTTCCTCAATTTATCATAATGTCTCACCGGCACTTGAGGCTGTGGTGGCGGTGGTGGCTGCTGCACTGGAGCTTGTCTCAACAATTCTACCACATGCCGTAACCAAACCAGCGGAACCTCATCAGCAGCTAATCTCTCTGGCACAGGAACAGGTGCCTCCCCAGCTCTCTCAACCCTAACTCCATCTCTACCCTCTTCAGGAGCTACACTCTTGGCACTACCTTCTACGGACTGACGTGACTGAGACGCCATCACTACCTATGTCTGCAAACACAGCAGAATATACCTCATTAAAGATCAGAGACGGCCAATACCAAAACATGTATTTTATTCAAAACCCAACTTTTAAAATCAAAATATTTTTTTCTTACAATTTACCTAGGTTGAGAATCTCAAACCTAGGCTCTGATACCAAAATAATTGTAACACCCCTCTACCCTATATACGCACACTACACACTACTACATCTGTAATATACGTATACCGGATACAAGAGTGTCACGGTTTACATTAAACAACCCAATTTTTTTTTTAAAATTTTAAATTAACCATATTATGAGAAAACTTGAAAACATTCAAATTATATTATAAAGTACAATAGATAAAATGTTCATTTGATACGTAGCGGAAAATGTAGCGGTATTTACAAATACATATACATCAAAAATAAAATTTTACAAAACATAACGTTTATACATGTTTGGCAGTTCGTCTCTGATCTTTAAGCCCACTATCAACACTTCAGAGTCTAGACACAACTCGGTCTAGCTGAACTCTCTGGTTCTACCCTGTCACCTGCTCGATGAACCATAATCACGCTAAGCCAACGGCTTAGTGGTACAAACTACAATAACAATATGTTTCAATGCAATGCCAATGTCACACATTCAAATATTATATACAATACATAAGAATATCATATTTCAAAACCTTACATTAAATTTTATTATTCATTTGTTTCACCATTTATAATTCACATTTAAACAAAGATAAGCATGGGCCCAAAAGACAATAATATGCCATTCAACTTTCAGAGTTAATGTTTTGGTTTAATTATCACATTTATCATTATCCCAACTAGGCTTCAAGGATTAGGCTCAACCAAGCTTCAAGGGGAACAAAGCATGCTAAGTATCAACCCAACTTGACTTCAAGAACCAAACCCAACCTAGCTTCAAGGGTTGTAACATCTCAACTAGGCTTCAAGGACTAGACCCAACCAAGCTTCAAGGGGAGTTAAGCATGCTAAACTTCAACCCAACTTGGCTTCAAGGATCAAGCCCAACCTAGCTTCATGAGATTATTACTATTGGGCATGCCACCAACAACAAAACTCTGAAAATTGACTAACATATTAGACACACAATTCTTTCATTATTTCATTATCAATTCCATTCTTATTTCTTCATAATCATCTAGCCAACCATGCCTCAATTATTTCATTTGCAATAATATAGCCAACAACAATAGGTTCACATTTCTTCATGATCATCTAGGCAACCATGATGGCTTAACATCTCATCATATCTCAATTCACCTTAAAGCAATTCATCATTAAAGTATACATAACCAATTGCATTGAACATACATTTTGAATGATCATCATATCTTTCACATTATGCAAATCATAACATTAATCAAATGTATCAACAATGTAATAGATTACTTAACACATTTACAACCAAATGTATTAAGTCCCAATGTCATGTAAATGTATGCAATAATGTAGGGTTTGTACTTACCTCAAGAACAACTCACACCAATCTATACACTTCCTCTTCTAAGAATTCTTCACTACTTGGATTAGGGCAACTCAACCTCTTCACAACCTAATTCAAAAGGAATAATACACACTTATTTAAAAATACACATGAATTCCAATACACTTATTCAGCTATTAGTATCATACTAGACCCATAGATCACAAATTATAAGCCAACACAACTATTTAGTACCCCACGGTCGTGGCCTCACAAACCCACGGTCGTGGCATAGCAAACGAGTCTGCCCATTCTGTTCTAAAAACCCCACGGTCGTGGCCTCACAACCCCACGGTCGTGGCATTCATTTTGCCACTATTTCCAATCAAACTCATGTATTCTATGCTTTCAACTTCATTAAACACAAACTCATTGAAAATCTAAGATAATATTTGCTCAAACTCACAACATACATCAATTACCAATTCACAACCATAACATAAACACAACCCTTACTCTTCCAACACCAAACCTAACTCCATCTCTTCAATTCAACCCCAAAATCACAATCAATTAAACCCAACACTCTCAAACACACCACAATCAAACATACTCAAATACAACTTAAAAGAAAACAAGGAAATCAAGTGGAAAACTTACCAAAGTTGATGAAACTTCTTAGATTTCCAACTTGATCACTTGAAACATCCTTTAATTTTTATCTTGGAAAACAAAAACTCTCTTTCTCTCTTGCTTCTTTGATGGCCGGCCAACCCAAAGAGAAAAGAAAACAAAGAACAAAATGAATGGCAAAGAACCAAGTCAACTATTTCTCTTTAAACCTCCACCAAGCAATTTTAATTTAAAATAATATTTTAAAATTTTCTTTCCACTAATTAATTAATTCATTAATCTTCTTTTGACTTTCATTACTTTGATTTGTATATGTTATATATATCACTATATATATATAACATATACATTATCCCCTTACCTCCTTTCTCTTTCCAATTAAACATATACATTTAATCCAAATACAACAATAAATATTCCAAAACTTTTAGGGTATACTTTGGGATATTACAGAAATGATCAGGTCATAAGCCTTAAAAACAAATCCTTAGGCTAGGTGAAATGATTGGGTCGTAAATTCAGTCCTAGTTGGATTAATCCATGGATATATTGCCTATAGATCAAAGCAGTAACTCTAGAATTTGAATAGCATATTAGATTATTTTTGGGCCCATTCTTGTCTTTGCTTGAATGTGAATTATGAAATGTGGAATAATTGAACAATTTATTAAGATAAAATGATATAATGCTATGAGATATAATATCCTTATGAATTGTGGAACAGTTGAGTAATGTAATGAGATATCATGTTATGAGATATGATATCCTTTGTATTGTGCATTGGCATTGCATTTGAACTATATTGTTCTCGAATTTTGTACCACTAAACTTCTAGCATAGCGCGATTATGGTTCATCATGCAGGTGACAGGGTAGATCCGATTGAGCTGGAGAGTTTAGCTAGACCGAGTCGAGTCTAGGCTTGAGATTGTTAAAGAAGTGTTGATTTGGACATCAAGATTAGAGACAAACTGCCAACATGTATATATTTTTATATTTTTGTACATATTGATTTTGATGTATTTAACTATGCATATTCTGCAAACTATCAAAAAAATATTTTGAATAAACCATTGGTAATGAAGTTATATATGTTTTAAGAAGTAATATATCATCTATTATTTTTATGATATCAATTGAATGTTTTAAGATTATACAGATTTTATAAATGATGATTTGATTGTTTAAAAAGGCTGTGAAATTCTTGTATCCTCTATATGTATATTACATATAGCGGGTATATGTAGTGTACGTATATTGGGTATAAGAGTGTTACAATTTATTTTGGTATCAGAGCCTAGGTTTGAGGTTCTCAACTGAGGTGGGTTGTAAGAAAAAGAAAATTTAGATTTTAAATTACAGTTTTTAAATAATATAAATGCATTGGCACTGGCAGTTTCTGATCTTTGATGTAGCAAATTATGTTGTGTTTGCAGATATAGGTAATTATGGCATCTCAGACACGTCAGTCTGTTGAGGGTAGTGCTAAGAGTGTGGCTCCTATTGAGGGTAGAGATGGAGCTAGAGTTGAGATGGCTGAAGGGGCACCTTGTGAGCGGGGATTTTCGCCCCCACTCCTGATGGAATGGTTCTTGCGACTTCATTACTATTTAGGTTCGGGGCCTTAGAGAACACGGACCTAAGTCCAAAGAAAATGGAGTCACCACCCGGACGGGCCAAGAAAAAAGAAAGGGGTGGATGACTCGATTCCTAAGGAATCCCCAACCCCCTAATGGGTTCAGAAAGTTGGGTTCGTGTGGGGAAGGTGAGAAATGGCCCAGCACCCCCACAACGCCCGGTTCATTGGAACCGGCCTCCTTTACAGGTCTTAATATTATAAAATTCTTAAGTATAATAACATTATCCATACTACACACAATAATTAAAAGAAAGCATCAATATATTAAAATCAAAGCAATGTCCAAACAAAGCAAATAAATGGACACCCATCCAAGGATGGAAACATGTCCTTACATCACATGCCTAAATAGGACACCCACCAAAAGGTAGAAACATGCCCTTTACATAGGTTCTAAAATAGAAAAGCAAATTGAATTACATGATGTTTAACCAATGAGGTACCCACCAAGTGGAAACATACCTCTTACAACTTTTGGAAATCTAAATTAATTGATAAAAGTAAATAATCATTCGTCATAAATAAATCATTCATCAAAGCTATTAATCAAAATAGAAAATAAACATCCATCCATGATAAATTAAATAAATCAAGTATTGAAATTAAATAAATTAAAGAATAAGAAATAAATCAAAGCATAATCAAGTATGGAATTGAATAAAGCAAATAAAAGTCCAATTATGGCTACTGTAACTTTTTATGGAATTAAAATAAATTATATGTTTTAAAGGGTTGGTAAGACTCTTTGATTAACAAAATTAAGGCTTGAATGATGATATCATGAAACTAGGGTTTTAAACACTTTAAAATACTTTAATTTGTGATTTTTAGTTATTGGGTTCCTAAGCTACTGTGTAACATTTAGGTTTTTATGTTTTTATGTTTTTTAATGTTTTAAAAGGATTAGGGTTCATAAAAATTAGGGTTTAAGGTTTTAAAAGTTTTAGTGTTCATTATTTTGAATTTTGGAAGTTGAATTTGGATTTGATATTTTGGAAGTAGGTTCAAGGGTGGTGAATAATTTTTAGGAATTCGGAAATCAATTTGATATTTTATGGAATTTTATGAATTTAAACAAATAAATTAAAGTTTTTATAAGTAGAAAAGATGTTTTTTAAGGCTTTTTGAATGAAAAAGTGCCAAGTTTAAAGTTTTGAAAGAAACAGAATTTGATTTTGGTTTTGTTGAAGAATATCTTCAATTAGAGTTTTAAGGTTTTTAAGAAGAAAATATAACAATTTTAAGTCTTTTTGGAAAATAAAGTAAGAAAATAAGTTTTTTTGGCTTTAGAAAAACTAAATTAAAGTTCAAAGGTTTTTAATTTTGATTTCATAAATTTGCTACTGTGTAAAGAAAACAATTAAAAAAAATTAATTAACACATACCTTCTTTTGATGATTTCTCCAAAAACAATTCTTCTTGGATGAACTAGCTCCAAAGACAAGCCTTTTTTGCCTTTGAATACTCTAAATCGTGTTGCTCCTGTTCCAGAAAAGAGTTGAATTGAATTTCTTCTTTTCCTTCCTTGATTTGGTTTCAAATTTTCCAAACTACTCTTGGATTTTTTGCCTCCTCTAAATTAATTGCCTTTGGTCCTTATTTATAGTAGTTTGAGGTTGTTTATTCCTAATTAGTTAAGGTAAGTAATATTAATAAAAAAAGAAACCAAAACCTAATTGGATTAGGTTTCGAAAAATTTGCGTCAGAAAATTTGCGCTGCCGAAAAAAATCTGTTGCGGAAAAACTGCGCTGGCAAAAAAATCTGCCGCAGCTGGCCTGGCCAGCGCGCGCGGAGCGGGCCCGTAAGCTATTTCATAGGCAGAAAATTTCTGCCTGCGAAATAGCACAGTGATTTTGGCCGCAGGACCATTGGCCCGCGCGATGATTTTTTCGTCGCCAATTTTTCTGACTCCAATTTTTATTTTTATTTTTATTTTTTTGACTTTTATTTGTTTATTTCTATTTTTTATTAATAAAAATTAGATACTAAAGCAAAAATTATTTAACAAAATTATTTTGGACCAATTAGACAACAAAAATCATTTTGGACTAAATAAAACATATAGGACCGGATTGGGTCAAAAATTAAGGGTCTATAGCTTGTCCCCTGCTTGAAAAATCTGAAACTTTAGTGAAAGAGAGTGAAAAGCAATAAGACTTAATTTTTGATGAAACGGTTGAGGTTTTGGGTTCTGGACCTAGTTTGAGTTTTGGACTCAAGGGTGATTTTAGGTTCTGGACCTAAGGAAAATTTGGATTCTGGACCCAGTTCAAGTTCTGGACTCAAGAGTAATTCTAGGTTCTCGACCTAAGGAAAATTTGGGTTCTAGACCCGGTTCGAGTTCTGGACTCAAGGATGATTCTAGGTTCTGGACCTAAGAAAAATTTGGGTTCTGGACCCGGTTCGAGTTCTGGACTCAAGAGTAATTCTAGGTTCTCGACCTAAGAAAAATTTGGGTTCTGGACCCGGTTTGAGTTCTTGACTCAAGGATGATTCTATGTTCTGCACCCGAGCTAAGTTCTGGACTTAGAAATAATTCTAGGTTCTGGACCTAATGGTAAAATTTGGGTTCTGGACCCGAGCTAAGTTCTTGGACTTAGAAATAAATTATAGGTTCTGGACCTAAGGGTAATTTGGGTTCTGGACCCGAGGATAATTCTACGCTCTGGACCTAAAAAAAAATTCAGGTTCTAGACCCAAGAGATTTGGATACTCGATCCTAAACTAGACTCGGATACTCGATCCTATCTGGATTCGAATACTCGATCCTAAACTTGATTTGGATACTCAATCCTAACTGTATTGGGATACTCGGCCCTAAATTGATTTGATTTGGGTACTTGGACCCAAAATTGGGCACTTGGATCCGAGATTGGGCACTTAGACCCAAGATTGGGTACTTGGACCCGAGCTTGAACTGATTTGGGTACTTGGACCCAGGATTGATTTGATTTGGGTATTTGGACTCGAGATTGGGTACTCGGACCCGAGAATGAATTTGACTATCCTTTTATTAGTTGAGAAGTCTGACTGCTCCGGATGTTCTATGCATTGTGATTCTTCACACTTAGAATGGATCTTCACCCTTGGAGATTGGGTCTTCACCCTTGAAAATGGATCTTCATCCTTGGAGATCGGGGCCTTCTTTGTTCTTTGAAGATGGGAGTGACACAGCCAGTGGCTTGGCCGTGTCTCCTGGGTGTGTCATCTTCTGTGTCTTTTCTTTGGTTTTACTTTGTTCTTGGCTTAGGATGGGACACGGCCAGTGGCTTGGCCGTGTTACTTGCCAGTGTCACCTACTGTTTCTTTTCTTTCTTTGCTTGGTCCTTCTTGACTTTGTCCTTTAGGTGAGACATGGCTAGTGGCTTGGCCGTGTCGCCTGCCCGTGTTATATTCTGCTAAAATTTCTTTTGAGGTGACACGGCTAAGCTCGATTTGGCTTGGCCATGTCTTGCTTGATTCATGCTCTTCTTTCCTTGTTTTGATCTTCCAAGGGAGTTTTTTAGCACTTTAACCACTTTTCCCTTGCAACTGCTTTTCCTTCCTTTGATTCTTTAATGATTGTTGCAGGCTGTTGGCTTATTTGATAATGAGGCTGGACCTTTTTTCACTGCCCCTTTGTTTGCTCATTCTAGCCTGCCAAATATGCCATCTCATCTGCAGGGTATTGATATGACCTACCTGGTACGTTCCTCATTTCATAAAAGTTTATGCTATATGCATGCATGATTATGTATGCTCTTACCTTTTTCTCTCTTGGCTCACAGCAAATGCTTGAAGAACAAAATAAGAAACTTCAAGAAGAGATGGCTGCAAGTCGTCAGCAAGCTTCTCATTTTGAAAGTTTATATCACCAATCTGAACAAAATTTCCGTGACTTCCGATTTCAAGGAATGAGGGATCCCGGTGCTTCTTCATCGAGAGGCCCCCAGACTAATGACCATGAGATCCTTTCGTGTAATGTTTAAAATGTTAGATACTAAACTTTTAAATGAATAGTGATAATTAATAGGGAATTGTGATATAAATGATATGGATAAGTAATGTCAATAGGGAATTTAAAAAGAAATTTACTGAAGCAATTAATTATTTTTACGGTCTTATGAGAGTTAAAATCGAATTAGAATCAACGGTTAAGAAAGAGGCTGCACCATAACTAAGATGAGATTGGCCACACTAGATTGAGCTGAATATATATGTGTGTGTGTGTGTGTGGACAGGTGTAAGAGTGTAGAAACTTCATTTCTTTCTTCATCATTCACGTTCAACACCACCTTCCTCAGCAAAACTCCTTCTTGCTTCCTAACTTCCAAGATTTTGATCAAAAACAAAGAGCAAACAATGTTTAGTTATAAGTTTTGAGAAGATTAAGATAGAAAATTGAGATTATTAATAAGTAAGTAGAGAAAAGAAGAGTTAAAGAGGTATGTGTTTATGTATTTTAATTTACAAATATTTATGTTTCTTTGAGTTTCATGTTTAAATTAGTTTATTGGGTCATTTAGAGGAGATATGTGCTAACTATTGGATAAATGAATTATTATGTGATATAAGTAGAAGTTGAAGTTGTTGATGTTGTTTTTCTTAATTTTGAATGATGATTGAGAAAGTTGATGAGTAGATCATTTGTTAAATACTTGATTAATTAAAGTTTTAGTAAGATATTAGATATAAATTCTTTTCATGTCAAAACATTGATGTTGATTCATTTTTATCTTTGATCTTCATTATATTTTTGTTTTATGAAATTACAAGTGTAAAAGACATGATTTTAAGATGCCAAGGGAGTGGTTTTAAGTTTCCATGAGTGTGGGATCAAAGTTTGGAGTGTTGGATGAAGAATTACTCCGAAAACAGTCCCAAAATCAATGCCACGGCCGTGGCCCTGAGATGCCACGACCGTGGGCTTGAAAATGATGATGTTTCTTCAAAAAATTCGATAAAACAGAGGGGTTTCATATGCCACGACCGTGGCCTTGAAAGGCCACGACCGTGGGCCTCTTCAACATCATTTTACAGCTTCCTTTGGTATCCCACGGGCGTGTTGCCACGGCCGTGGGGGTACCTAAATGATGTTTTTGATTTGTATTTTTGATATACGGGCCTAGTATGAGGCTATTATGTTTATATTTATTACTTTTGTGTTGTGTAAGTGTTCAAAGTATGAAAAAGAGTGATAAACCTTGAATTTGTGATAAATGTATAGAATACCAAATGTTAATGAAAGTATTGTTTCATAGAAATGATATATATATAATTTAGTATCAACACAACTTAATGAATTGCCCTAATCATACTGATTTTAGATTTAGCTTGGGATTGAATGGCTAGCCAAAAGGGAGGATATCCAAAGTGTTAGTGGGCACTCCGTGCCATCAATAGACACTCAGTGTCATCATATTCAGTGGGCATTCTTGCCATAGTGGGCCATTGGCCAAAATTCTATACAGCGGCATTCAATTGCCATCAGTGACCCGTTATCCAAATCTAGAATCTGAGTTCAGTGTGTTTGGGCATAATTAAAATTAGTTATCTAGAATGAAAATAATGTTTTCTTCAATGTCGATAAATTAGACAATTCTAAACCTAATTGTATTTAGAATTTCAATTTATAATGAATTGAGTTTGCAAGTCGATGTTTCTAAATTATTTACTTGCTATATCTCTTTTCTTTAAGTTTTCTTGTATATTATAAATACATAAACACCACTAAGCTTTGTTTAGCGTGTTGGAATTGTTTTCTGATGCGCAGATCAAACAAGGAGAGTTGAAACCGCAGAGTAAGAGACTTACATTCTTGGACAACTGCATCATCAAGGTTCAATGAACAATATTGTAAATATTGTACTTGTTATGGTTCACATAGCAAATCTTTATAAGTTTGTATGACAGTTGTATTAGTTTTGAGTGTAGTTTGAGAATACTTATAATAATGTAAGTTTTTATTAAGAGATCTTATAAATTTATGAAAATATGTGTGTAACATAGAGAACTTAACAGTGGCATTATTGCTTAAAGATATTATGACTTTATTTCTTTAGTACATACATAGATATATATATAGAACATTTGTGATTGTTAGGTGACATCTCCTATGTAGGTAAGTGTATGGACTATATAGGGGGTGTTACATTTCGTCTGCTTCTGATGATGACCATGATAAATTGGAACTCCAAGGCAATAGGGGTTTCAGTGCTTCTACTTCGGATGATCCCGGGATAAGTAATTTGCCCCCTCCTCCAACAGGCAATGACTTTTTCAAGTCTTTATTTGGTGACCTTCCACCACCCTCTTAGTGATATGCAAATATTGCAGCAATTGTAAAACATTGTACAATAATGAAAAACATACAATTTTCCTCTTTACTGTAATCCTTCTTCTTCCTCTTCTTCTTCTTCTTCTTTTTTATCGCTCTAACTTTTGCCTAGTCCACCCATGCGGGTTTTCGGAACTAGCGAGCCGTCCTAATTTTTGCTTAAGCTACCCTTGCAGGTTTTCATCTTAGTGGACTCTCTTTTTTTTTTTAAATTTAATTCTTTCTTCACAGATTTGGCTTTAGGAGCGTCTTTGTTTACTTGATACTCCCTCCATGGATTTTGCCAGATACCTGCCACGTGATCATTCTGCTAGGAAGCTACTCCATCCTGCTTCTTCATATGCTGACTGGGTTGACTGGATTCACTCACGCTCTAAAATCAATATCCATTGGATGGTACCTTGGTGGAAGATTTCTCGCATCACCATGCAGACATACTTGATGTACGTTCCCCTTGCTACACTTCGTCAAGGTACATGCTATGATCCTCACTGACTTAGGTGTCAGTATGGAGCTGAGCCTCATGATTCTGACTTTGCACCTGACCTAGACATGCCTTGCTTGACTGAAGCCTACTTGGATCAGTTAAGGCAAAGCCGGCCTGCACGTTACACTTATCGACTGCCATAGCTTTTACATTTTTCAATTTAGAAAGTGTTTTGTTAGGATGAAAAATAACTAAAGTAATAAAAGATGCTTCTTTTCCATTTATAATTTGTCATCACCTTTTGCAATTATGATTATTTATTTCATCCGTATCTAGTCAAATACTTATAACAGTGCACATTGAACAAATTTAATCATTAATTATGTTTTATTAAATTGGGGTACAACCAAACATAAAGCCAGCATACACAAGATCACTACTATTGCCAATTAGCCCTTTCGGGTTTTCTAATTAACGATTTTCTCTCATTAGCCCTAATTGTTGCCTAGCCCGCCCTTTCAGGTTTTCGGAACTAGTGGACTGCTCTAACTTTTGCCTAGGCCGCCCTTTTTGGGTTTTCAACCTAGCGAGCTCTCTCTTTTTTATTTTTCATACATAAAACTTCTTCAACCTGTCAATATTTACTGGCTCACTAAATTCATTCCCATCCATGTCTGATAACTTCACCCCACCTTTGCTCATGACTTGTTTCACGACATATGGCCCTTCCCAGCTAGGTCTAAACTTCCCTCTTGGATCAGATACATTAGGCTTACATTACTTCAATACAAAATCCCCAACTCTGAATTTTCTGATTTTAACCCTTCTATTGTAGGCCCGAGCTATCTTCTTTTGATACCATTGGTGATGATACAGTGCTTTTAACCTTCTCTCTTCTAATAGAGCTAATTGTGTGTATCTGCTTGTTACCCATTCTATTTCAGGCAGTTTAGCTTCCAAGACTACTCTTAACTACTTGATCTTAATCTCAATTGGCAATACTACTTCCATCCCATAAACCAAAGAGAACAATGTCATCCCAGTAGGTGTTCGTACACTCGTCCTATATCCCCATAAAGCAAAGGGAAGCATTTCTAACCAGTCCTTGTAAGTCTTGGTCATCTTAGATAGAATTTGCTTAATTGTCTTGTTCGTTGCTTCTACTGCACCATTAGCTTTTGGTCTATAAGGAGAGGATCGATGGTGATGGATTTGGTACTTGGAGAATAATTCCTTAACTGGTCCTTGAAACTGTACTCCGTTGTCTGATATCACACTGTGTGGGACCCCATATCTGCAAATGAGATTGTTTTCAATAAACCTAGCCATTTGACTTGTACCCAGCTTGTTGAAGGATTCGGCTTCGACCCATTTTGAAAAATAATATACTGCTACCATAATAAAACAGTGCCCGTTTGAAGCTATCGGATGTATTTCTCCTATAATGTCAATACCCTAGGAGGCAAATGGCCAAGGTGAAGACATTGAATGCAGTTCTTCAGGAGGCATGTGATTCAAGTTACCATACATCTGACATTGCTGGCACTTCTTTACAAATTCAATACAGTCTTTCTCCATGGTCAACCAATAGTAACCTTGTCGGATAATCTTCTTAACTAGGGCCAAACCACTCATGTGTGGACCGCAACTTCCCGCATGTATTTCAGACATTATGCGCTCTACTTTAGGCTTTCTTAAACATCTCAAATGCACTTCATCAGGCCTTCTTCGGTATAACTCTCCATGGAAGGTGATGTATTGCAATGACCACCTCCTTATGGCTCTTCTCTCTTTCTTTGTTGCCCCCGGCGGGTATTCTCTTTCCTCTAAAAATCTCCTTATAGTATCATACCATGCATCATGGTCCGTATCAACTTCCATGATTGTCTCATATTCATAGCAAGGAGTTGATGAACTGGTCAAGATCAGAGGCTTAAGGAATAGGCTGGCAAGATTTTCCCATACCGAAGCCAATGTGGCAAGGGCATCAGCCATCTGATTTTCTTCTCTTGACAGGTGTGTAAACCTACACTCCTTAAAATTCCTCTTCATCATGGTCAAATAACGGTGGTATGGTTATAAATTTTCCTCTTTTAACTCCCACTCTCCATTTACTTGCGATACTACTAGCAATGAATCGCCATGAACTTCCACCTTATCCACCTTCATAATCATTAGGGCTTCCAAACTGAAAATACACGCTTCATACTCCCCCATGTTATTGGTTGCCCTAAAATTCAACTTCTTGGCTAAAGGGATAAGTTCCCCTTCGGGCAATTCTAGTATAACTCCCAAACCTGATCCTTTCCTGTTTGCTGCTCCATCAAAATACATTTTCCACCCTTGTACTTCAATTGCTTCTAAATGTTCATCTGGAAATTCCAAGATTACCTCTTCACTTTCTGGTAATGGTTGTTGAGCCAGGAATTATGCCACCGCTCTACCCTTGATTGTTTTCCTGGTTACATATTCAATCTCAAATTCTTCTAATATTATCAACCATCGACCATATTTCCCAATCAAAGAGAGTGTCTCCCTTAAGTATTTCATTGGATCCAACCTGGAAATTGCTTGCACACTATATGATTGAAAGTAATGCCTCAACTTCTTAGAAGACCAAACCATGGCTATACATGTCTTTTCAATGATACTATACTTAATTTCATAAGGTAGGAGCTTTCTACTCAAATAGTAAATGGCATGCTCAATCCCCGACTCATATGCTTGGGCTAGCATGGCTCCTATCGACTCTTCTTCTACTGCTAAGTATAGTAATAGAGGTTTTTCGGGTTTAGGTGGTTTCAAAATAGGTGGATTCAACAAAAACTCTTTTATTCGGTCAAAGGCCTTTTGACATTCTTCGTTCCATACGACCGGCTGATTCTTTCTAAACAATTTGAAGATAGGCTCGCAGATTGTTGTGAGCTTTACTATAAATCTGCTAATGTACTGCAGTTTACCAATGAATCCCCAAACTTCTCTCTCCATCTTTGGGGCTGGCATATCCCTGATTGCTTTGACTTTGTCAGGATCAATCTCAATACCATTCGGACCAATTACATGTCCCAATAATTTGCCTAAAGTAACACCTAATACACACTTCTTCGGGTTTAATCCCAGCTTATACTTCAAAGCTCTATCGAAGAATAATTCTAAATTCTGAAAGTACTGCTCCCTTGTATCTGACTTCACCATCATATCATCAACATATACTTCAACTTCTCTGTGCATCAGGTCATGAAATAGTGTTGTGGCCATCCTTTGGTAGGTTGCTCCAGCATTCTTTAAGCCGAAAGGCATCACTCTATAACAAAATATACCCCATGTAGTAGTGAAGGCAGTTTTTGCTTTATCCTCTTGGGCCATTAAGACTTGATTGTATCCGAAAAATCCATCTACAAACGAGTGTAGCACGCTAGAGGCCGCACTATCAATGAGAACATCTATATGAGGCAAAGGAAAATCATCCTTAGGGTAAGCTTTGTTTAAATCTCTATAGTCCACGCAGACCCTTATCCTTCCATCTTTCTTTGGCACGGGTACTATATTGGCTAACCAATCTGGATATTCTATCACTTCAAGGAACTTCACTTTGTGAATACTCGAATTTTGAGGCTCGGAAAGCCAAATTTTTTCAGACTGCAAATGACCGGGCCGGACCGGGGGTCCACGGTAAAAGTTCACCGAAAGTATATCTTCATGGTACTTGAAATGTCCGGAGCAACTCAAGGATCACGGATATGGGCTCGGAATAATTTTTGGAAGTCCGCAGCTCCTAGAAAATCAGTTTGAATGAAAAAGTGCGTATTTTTGTGCCGTTTTGGCGTTGAACCTCCTGGACCGGCGGTCCGACCGCTGGACCGGCGGTCCGATCGCCGCCCGTTTTCTTTCTCATTTTTTCGGCGAGCCACCCGTTTCGACCGTTTACCACGGCGGTCCGACCGCCGGACAGTCAGATTTTTTGCCTATAAAAGGCTACCAAATTTTCATAAAAAGGGGTTGGACTTTTCCGGGTGGGCCTCATGCTGACGAAATCTCTACTCACACACTTAAGAACTCATATTGGATTTTTCTTTGCATAAATCTAATATTGTGCTGCAGGAATTAACCGGTAATCAAGAATTATAATCCAGGGTCCGAGAAAACAAGATCTGGAACTACGAAGTGGGAGAATCCTAAACAAGGTAGTATCCTAATTCATCATTTGTTAATCCTAGCATGTCCTAAATATTGCACCTTCTTCTCAATTTCTTTTCGGTCAAAGACCTAATCCTTTTAGGTCTAAGGCCTAATTTAACTAATCAATCAACATTTCGGCATGAAGCCACGAATCAATTAATCTTTTTGGCACGGAGCCTAAATTGTATTCTTTGGTACCAAGTACCCAAATTTCATCAAAATTAGCACCAAGTGCTCAAAATCTCAAAATTTTGGCGAAAAGCCCGACAATGCACGAAGCATACACACACACATGCATAATGCATAATTTCCTTTAAATAGGCTTTTCCGAACTACATGGGCTTTGATCTCTCATAAAAACGAGAGTATGTTGGCATATTTGGGATTCACCCCAAATAACAAGCCCGCAATTTACTAACAATCTGCTTGTTTTCTTTTCTTCATCCCTTTTGGGTTTATTTCTTTTGGCAAGTTAATCGAATACATGACATAGTCCCTGAATCCTCCTTGGGTTCGTAGATTAGAAACCTTTACATTGGATGCATTAATTGGAGTCAAACAAGGGTTTTCTTAGTTTTTCCCTTTGAACAAAAAAAACTGAGTGGCGACTCCTAACAAGTGAACGTTCATCCGAATCTTTTTCGGGTGGAAACCGAGGTTCACAAATTGGCGACTCCACTGGGGACCATAAAAAATGATTTATGGGATTCTAGTGGACTACTATTGCTTATTTGATTAATTTGGCACTAGGGACCATGAAAATGATTTATGGGATCCTAGTAGACTACTATTGTTTATTTGATTAACTTGCCCTTCTTTAGGGTATTTTTATATATTTTGCAAGGTACCTTAGTAATGGTTGTCCTTTCTTTAAGGACATTAGAATTGAAAATTGACTAAAAGAATCTTTCTAGGGACCATAAAAAAATAATAATATAAATAATTTGTGTTCCTAGTAGACTATTATTATTCATTTAACTGATTTGCCCTTCTTTAGGGTACTTTTATTCATTTTGCAGGGTACCTTAGCAATATATATCCCCTCCTTGGGGATATTGGATTGAAAATTGACAAAAGGAATCTTTTTCCTTTAATGGACTCCTTGTTTGATTAATTGTGCATTTATTTTGTCATTCAGAGAATCTTTTTCTCTTGCATTATATGGGGGAATCCTTTTCCTCCATTGCATAAAAAAAAATTTTGTTTTCAAATGAATTTCTTCTCTTTCTGTTCAAAATTCTGAGTCTGGATAGCAAGTAGCGCTGACCGGCAGGTCTCCTTGATTATGCCGGTGGACAGCCAAAGCGTCCTCCCTGTTGTCGCAAACCATTCCAATCCTTTTGGAGTGGCCCATGAGTAATCGTACTATTGGACCCACGCGAAACTCCTTGTTTCACATGTGGTTAGGTATATCTTGCTCAAGACTCAAGGGTCCCTATTATGAGCCAATTCTCTATTTTTCATGAACAATAGAATCTTCCGTTAGGTTGTATGTACCCAATGATAGTGCCACATTCCATTAAAATGAATTATGATGTGATGAGGTGCATTCATGCAACATGACAACATTATTTTGGGGGAAAATCTTTTGAGGAAAACTTTTGATGTATATAAGTGGACCAAGAGTTTTCCTATCCTACACACTACCCTGATCTCTTGCCCTTAGCCTTTTCAGGTATCCACTATCTGTGTGCCTTCACCCACACAAGCTACACCAACTCCAACTGTGCAATCACCCACAAGTCCTGCTACCCCAATTTCACCAACTGCTCCAATTACTGAAATGGCTACTATTAAACAGATTAAGGCCTTGCTAGATGGACAGGTTAAGGAAATTGAAGCTAGGATGCAAGAGAGAATTGATGAAGCTTTGGTTCCCCAAAGGGTAGCCATCCTGGCTAAATTGGGAGGGGCACCAAAGACGGCCTCTACTCCTGGAAATTTAGGAAAGGAACCCATTGTGGGGCAAACTAGTACCCCCATGACTGCTCAGAACAATACCCCTGTCATTAATTTGGAGGATCCACCCTCTAAGAATGAAACTGATGAATTGAAAAAGAAACTTGAATTGCTTGAAAGGTCAATCACTGCCATGAAAACTCATAAAGAGGTGGTAGACATGGATTCCTTATCCTTGTTTCCCCAAGCTAGATTGCCTCCAAAATTCAAGATGCCTGGGATGGACAGATTTGATGGGACCACTTGCCCTAAAACCCATTTGAAGATGTATGTGGGGGCCTTGAGCCCTTGGGGTTTAAATGATGAGCTCTTTGCTCAACTCTTTCAACAATCTTTGACTGGGGCTGCCCTAAAATGGTTTGTAAGCCTGGACCGTGCTAAGATTAAGACCTGGGAAGACATCTGCAATGCATTTAACACTCAATACCACTACAATATTGAGGTAGATGTCACTAGAAGGGAGCTTGAGACCACTAAACAAAATAACAATGAACCCTTCTCCTCGTTCCTTACGAGGTGGAGGGTGAAGGCTGCCCAAATGATCAATCACCCTTCAGAACAGGAGCAGATTGATATTATAATCAGGAATTTAAGGCCTACATATCAAGCTCAACTGCAAACCCAATACCTACCTACTTTCAAATCGCTCATTGCGACTGCAACTAAGGTAGAAGACTTGATACAATTGGGTAAGATAGTAGATGAGGGAGCTGCTTCAAAGTATAAGAAACAGGGCCAAGCTGCTTCCTCAAGCAAGGTCAATGAAGTGGCCAATATTGCCCCTGCGAATCCTTTACGTGTGGGCAATCTTGGGCAGAGAAATCAGCCAAGAAGGCAATATACCGACCTTGGGGTGCCCCTTCATCTAGTGTTTAAAAAGGCCGTGGAAGGGAAGTATTTGAAGCCTTTGGACCCAAGGCCACCTCCAAATCCATTACCCTCCAGTTATAAGGCCAACGAGTATTGTGAATACCACCAAGGAAAAGGGCATAGAACAGATGCTTGCTGGACTCTGAAAAACTGCATCTAGGATTTGGTGAATAGGGGTGACATCATTCCTCTCAGGAGTCAACCGAACATTAATACTAACCCTTTGCCTAATCATTCCATCCACGCCATCACTGTGGAAGAAGAGTTGTTTTATCCTTTCAAACTTCTCTTGGAAATGAATGAAGTGTGTGTGTTGGATTTGAATGACCTTGCTGAAGAGGTCGACGCTTTGACAAGAAGCGGAAGGCAATATCAGCCACTCGACTTGGGAAAAGACCCTTCAACCTCAAATCACCCCCATAAGAAGACACCAGAGCCAAAAGAAGACCCTGTCCTCTCTCAGCTTAAGCAAACTCAAGCTAGGGTATCAATTTGGGAGCTCCTTGCTTCCTCATTCCCACACCGTCAGGCTCTCAGCGAAGCTTTAAGTCAACTTGATACATCAGTGGACACAAGCCCAGAAGCTTTGTTGGCCACTTTGACTCAATCAACCAAGGCATTGAGTATCCGATTTTCTGATACAGACCTACCAGAAGATGGCAGTAAACACAATGATGCTCTATACATCACCATACAAACTGGGGGAAAGACTGTTCCCATGGTTCTCATTGATAATGGGTCAGCCTTAAATGTATGTCCCTTGAAGGTAGCAAGCTGTTTGGGGTTGGAGGGTACAGATCTTACACCTTCTTATCAGATTGTTAGAGCATATGATAACACTTGAAGAGAAATTTTGGGTGTTGCCACTCTGGAAATTGCTATTGGGCCGGTGAAAATGAGAGTGCCCTTCCAAGTCATTGATGTACCCGCGAGCTTTAATCTCCTCCTTGGAAGGCCGTGGATTCATCAGAATAATGCTGTCCCTTCTTCATTACATCAAAAACTTAAGTTCCCTTTTGAAGGAAAAATTATCACTATCAAAGGTGACACCTGTGAAATCAACAAGAGAACCATGGATCAGTCTCTCTTTGAGGTTGTTCCTGGCGAAACCGCCATGACCTTGACTGGTTTCCATTATGATACAGTCCAATGCATTGAAGGAGAAAAACCCAAAGGGCCATTTATCTTATATCATTTTGGAGAGGTCCAAATCAATTGCCTGGTGGGAATGATACTAAGGGTAGGTCTGCTGCCCGGAATGGAAATGATAAAGTCTGGGAGAAAAATACCCGTAGTGCGGCCATGGGAAGAACCTGAGAATAAGGGAACTTTTGGCCTGGGGTACAAACCCACAGATGAGGAGATAGAAGACTTTGAGCATGGAAGGAAGAAAAGGAAGAATTGGGGGGCAAGAAGCCTCAAAATGCGCCCTTATTTTAGAACTCTGAATGGTCACTTCTGCAAACCTGGAGAAGCAGTTCCTTACTGTGGTTTTTAGGAACCATTCCATTCTCCCATGACTGGAAAGAAGCTACCGGGTTTTGAGATGTTCGATGATGTGTTAGCCATAAAAGAAGAAGAGCCAGAACCTATAGCTGACCCACAAATGGAAGATTTTATGCGGCCTAGTCTCTTTGATGAGGTTGCTATGATAACCAATTTTGAAGACAAAAGGGACTTCATAAAGCTGATCAAGACCACAGATGGACCACTGATGAACTGGTATGCCGAGGAGGGACAAGCTGCTGTAGTCAAATCTAGTCCTGTGTCACACCCTAAACCTGAGTCTAGTACTGAGTCAAATTCTGAGTCAAACACTGAGTCAGAGTCTAGTTCTGAGTCTTTCTTAGCTTCAGGAATAGAAAACCCTAATGTCAAATGTAATGTAACTTTGGAGGATGACTCCGACATTATTAATGAAACTGTTCAAGTTCTTGGTTACCCTGTGTCTTTTGCTTTCCAAGTATTATCTAGCAAAAATGAAATAGATGAAATAAAAGAAATAAATGAAAAAATAATGATTGGCAAAGAAAATGAACGTACATACATTGCATATGATTGTGTGAATAAGGAACAGGTTGTTGAGTGCATCAGGAGATATGTCGACTGTTTCATGTGGAAGACAAGTGATGTCACGGGAATAGACCCAGCCATAGCAGTTCATAAGATTCCACTATACCCAGACGCGAAGCCGGTTAAGCAGAAATTGAGAAGAATGAAGCCTGAATGGTCTTTGAAAATTAAAGAGGAGGTTGTCAAGCAACTGGACAATAAGTTCATAGAACCAATTGCCTACCCTTCCTGGTTAGCAAACATCGTGCCAGTCCCGAAGAAAGATGGAAAGGTCAGGATGTGTGTTGACTATAGAGATTTGAATAAGGCCTATCCCAAGGATGATTTTCCACTGCCACACATCGATTTGCTGATAGGCAGGATGGCTGGACATATGATGGTTTCCATGACTGACCTCGCGGTTGGGTACAATCAGATCCTAGTGCACCCACCGGACAAAGAGAAGACAGCTTTCATTACAGAATGGGGCACTTTCTGCTACAGGGTTATGCCTTTTGGGTTGATAAATGCAGGGGCTACCTACCAAAGTATGGCGACAACAGTCTTTCATGACATGATTCACAAAGAAGTAGAAGTGTATGTTGATGATATGATTGTTAAGTCAAAATCTCCAGAAGAACATGTTGAAGCACTTGAGAAGTTCTTCCTTAGACTTTGCAAGTACAATTTGAAGCTTAATCCTGCAAAGTGCCTATTTGGAGCAACATCAGGCTTATTTTTAGGGTATTTGGTCAGCAAGAGAGGAATAGAAGTTGATCCAGCAAAGTCAAAGGCTATTCTGAAAATGCCTTCGCCAAGAACAGAAAAAGAGATTCGAGGCTTGCTAGGTAGGTTACAGTATATCAGTCGATTCATATTGCAATTGGCAGAGACTTGTGGTCCAACCTTTAAGCTACTAAGGAAAGGTGCTTCACAAGAATGGAATGAAGACTGCCAAAAGGCCTTCGACAAGATCAAAGAATACTTGTTAAGTCCGCCAATTCTATAACCTCCTAGAATGGGAAAGCCTCTGCTCTTGTATTTGTCTGTAATAGATGAAGCCATGGGTGCAATGCTAGCTCAAGAAGCCGAAAGTACAAAGGTGGAAAATGCAATTTACTACCTCAGCAAAAGGATGCTGGACTATGAGTTAAAGTATAACAAGATTGAGAAGTTGTGTTTAGCATTGTATTGGGCTTGCACAAAGTTACAACACTACTTATCTTCTTACACTACTTGTGTCATCGCAGAATAGAGTCCCTTGAAATTCCTTATGGAGAGGCCTGTTTTGGACAGCAAAATGGCTAAGTGGGTGTCAACATTGGCAGCCTTTGACTTAAAATTCATTCAGAGGAAAGCTGTGAAAGGTGGCGCAATAGCTGACCAATTAGCAGAATTACCCGTAAAAGACGAGATGCGAGAAATGGGTTTCCCTGACGAAGACCTCTTGAATGTGGAAAGGAGTATTTGGGAGATGTATTTTGATGGGGCATCCAATTATCATGGAAATGGAATTGGGATTGTGTTCAAAACTCCTTGTGGAGAATACATTCCATTTGCTGTTAAACTTGACTTTAGCTGCACAAACAATGAAGCAGAATATGAAGCTTGCATCAATAGGCTTGAAGCCGCCCTGGAATTACGGATTAAGAACCTAAAGGTCTACGGTGATTCTATTTTAATAGTATCACAAGCTTTAAGGAAATGGAAGATAAGAGAAGAGCGTTTGGTTCCTTACCTACAATGCCTTGATCATTTGGCACAACAATTCGATGATCTGTCCTTCAAATATCTCCCAAGAGCAAAGAATCAGTTTGCTGATGCCCTGGCTACTTTAGCTTCCATGATCGATATCAAGGAGGGGAAAGCCATTCGTCCATTGAAAGTTCAGCTTCAGAAACGACCCACCCATGTAATGCACCGATGGTAAACCATGGTTTTGGGATATCAAAAGTTATCTCAAGGATGGAAGTTATCTGGAGGGATCATCAAAGGCTAATCAGAGGGCCATAAGGCAGCTGGCCACAGGTTACATTCTTAATGGGGATATCCTTTACAAGAGGAGTTGGAATGGAATGCACCTAAGGTGTGTGAATGAAGCAGAGGCTAAGCAGATAATGGGAATGGTACATGGTGGCGAATCAGGGCCACATATGTATGGGATCACCTTGGCTCAAAAAATTGCCAATCTAGGATATTATTGGTCCACCATGAATACAGACTGTGTGGCATTTGTACAAGAATGCCATCAGTGCCAGATATTTGCTAAGTTGCAGAAGCAACCTCCCGTCGCTCTGAATCCAATCACCTCTCCATGGCCCTTCACTACTTGGGGAATAGATATAATTGGCAAAATACATCCAAAAGCCTCGAATGGACATCAGTTTATCTTGGTAGCAGTGGATTACTTCACAAAGTGGGTTGAAGCAGCTTCCTATGCAGAATTAAACGCCAAAAAGGCAACACAGTTTGTCCGAACCAACATCCTTTGTCGGTACGAAACGCCATTTGAGATTATCACTGATAATGGAACTCATTTCCAAGCAGAATTTGCTAAGCTCTTGAAGGATAAGAATGTCCAGCACCATAAGTCCTCTCCTTATAGACCTCAAACAAATGGAGCTGTAGAAGCAGCGAACAAGTCTATAAAGGTGATCATACAAAAAATGATCAAGGAACATAGGCGTTGGCATGAGAAGTTACTGCTGGCTTTGTGGGGATATAGAACATCAATTAGAACTCCTACTGGGGCAACCCCGTATTCCCTGGTGTGCGGAATGGAAGCAGTACTCCCCATTGAATTGGAAGTTCAATCGGCGAGGATAATTCAAGAAAGTCAGATAAATGAAGCTGAATGGATTAGCAATTATCATCATCAATTGTTGGGTTTGGATGAAAAAAGACTTCAAGCTCTACATCGGATTCAAGGGTATCAGAGGCGAATGGCCAGACATTTCAACAAAAAGGTCAAAGATCAAAAGTTGGAAGAAGGTTGTTTGGTTCTGAAAGAGATCAGAACACCTGTTACAGATCCTCATGGGAAGTTTCGTCCTCTTTGGGCTGGACCCTACATTGTAAAGAAAATACTTTCCGGCGTAGCCGTCATATTGTCTGATTTGGATGGTCTGGAGTTCACAAACCCATGCAATCTGGATCAATTAAAGAAATATTATATATAATCATGCATTGTAAAGAACTACAGTAGACCTGATTCTCGCAAACTAATTCGAGATTTGTAGGCACTCTCCTTGAGCACGGTCTAAATATTAATAAAAATCATTCATTCATTTTTCTTTCGCTAATATTATAAAAAAAATAAATAAATGATAATAAATAAAAAATCCCGCTAAGTTGAAAACCCGCAAAGGGCGGCTTAGGCAAGAATGGGTAAGAGCTCGCTAAGTTGAAAATCCGAAAGGACGGCTTAGGCAAAAATTAGAGCAAATAAATAAAGTAGATAATGCTTGGAAAGCAAACAAAAAAGCCATTCATTAAGAATCATTCATTACAAAAAAGAATCATTTGTTACAAAAAGAGTCATTCAGTAAGAGTCATTCATCCCATGAAATATCCAACCAATCAAAAAGTCAAGTCATAACCCCAAAATGTCAAAAGAACCCAAAAGGTAAAAAGACAACCCAAAAAAGCAGACAATGGAGTCACCCTGGGATCTAAATCCTACGCCTCCTACGTGGGGCAGAGTCTTCGGTATCTTCCTTAGTTCCGAAACTCTCTGCGACATCTATCTTCTCCTCGCTAAGAGGAAGCACCTCCTCTCCCTCCAGCTCCTGCAGCAAGGCATACCTCTTGGGTTTTTCAACGGGCCAAACTTCAGCTATAAACCAGGTTCTATACTCTGGAGTAGGCTGAATAAGGGAAGGCTCAGCAAAAGGCCTGATCATCTGATGGTCTCTGACCCAAGTCTGTAGAACAACTTGAGTAACTCCGGGGGTAATAGGGGAAGCAATGGTAAGCCCAACAGGAAGGGGAACCCTCTGATCAATCTCCATCTGTCTGAGTACCCGAGAAGCACTATACCATGTATTATGGGTGAAACCATGAAGGTAGACATGGTTATGCATTGCATTTACCTCCATGAAGTGGGGAATTCTATACCAAGGGATGAACCACAGCAATTCTTCTGGTCCAAGCTCAAACAACCAGATAGCCCACTTAGCCATGGAGGGAAAAGAAATATGGATTCTCCTGGTGTGGTACTGAGAAGGGTTATAAGTCAAGGCATTGGGAGCGGCAACCACTCGGAGATGGTCTCTCAGCCAAACCTGAAAAAATAGATCCTTTCTATTTACAAGGAAAAAGAGAGAAATGATGAAATAAGAAGAAACAACAGGTATAATAAGATTACCTGAAGAATGATCGGGGTAACAGTCCAATTTTCAAACCCGAGTGCAGTTCTGTCCAGGCTCTGAATGGTCTCAGCCAGAATCATACCGCCAATGCAATTAAGCTCTTCCATCTGCCTAACCATGGGGCAAAGCCTCAAATCTCGAAAGCCAAGATCACGGTTGAAAAGAAACCCGGCTAACAGGCAGAAAACAAAAGCTCGCATTCTGTGTTTCAGTTGAACCTCATCTTCAAAGTTGGCGGTCAGGAATTCATCAATCAAAGGAAGTAGCATCGCCTTACTCCCCTCCATGATCATAGCTTGAGTTTGAGGCCTAGTAAAGTTGAAAAGCCTCTGAAAGGACCCCACATAGCCGATTTGAACCTCATGCCTTAAAAGGGGGGCATTTGGATCACAACCAATAATTGAGAAGAATTCCTCAAAGAGAGGACACATTTCCTCCATCCGGGCACCGAATCTGAAAACGTGGGCTTGAGGATCCCAAAATTTAATGCAAGCATACAAAAAATCCCAATCCACAGCCACACCTTTAAGGGTAGCAACAGCCTTCAGCCCGTACCTTCCCATGTTGATCCTATCAACGTTATGGAGGCTTTTGGTCCAGTTATGCATTACGTGGTTAAAAAGAGGGTTCATTGTTGAGAGAAATAAAAATCCTGCAGTAAAAAACCTGTTTTTTGGCCCGAAAATGAACTTTAAATTATGTTTTTTTTCCATATACATATACTGCCCTGGGCCTCCCCGACTGTCCGACTGCCGGTCGGGCGGTTCGACCGCCAGAACCGGCGTTTGACCCGCCGGATCGGCGGCCCGGCCAGTTTCGATTCTCGTTCTTCATTTTATTTTATTTTTATTCTTATATTTATTTTATTTTATTTTATGAAATTCTTGTGTGTTGGCCCTGTTTAGGCCCTGTTATGTACTATTTTTGGGGTTTGTTTCAGAGATTTGTTTTGAAAACATATTTCTAAAAAACAAGCATCATGCATACATATTTGCTGTTAATGCTAATAAATAAGTGCAAGTTTACAGATAAATTAAAAAAAACAGCTGAAAAACATGGAAAGTACAAAGTACAGAAGGAGAATAATTCAAATACATCGAACGTAGTTCAAGACAAGTATGAAAAATCAGTGCCGGGCTCTCCGTCTTTGCGGCCTGTTCTGCCTCTCATAAGCGGCATCAGTCCAAGCACCTGTCAGCTCATCCGAGAAAGCAGTGATCAGTGCCACCACTTCAGCAACTAGGCCCTCAGGTACCTGTAAAAAAGACAATCAAAATCAATTTCAAGAGAATTTTATGAATCCTTTTCATGAAAAGTTCTAAAATAATATACCTGAGTGATGTGAATAAGGCTTTGATGGGGTGCACTCTCCGCACTAATTGGTCGGGTCACCCAACCATCAGGCGCATGATAACGGACAGCATAAGGCAGCCTCAAGTCGGCTAAGGCAGGGTCCAATTGACTGGTAGCCGCAAGGACTGATGAGGGAGGTCTCAAATGTGATGAATTGCTGCTTGCTCCAGTACGTGATGGTCCAGCCCTGAAAGTGGAAGCCCTAGCCCTAGAGGAAGAAGATCTGTCAGCTCGCCAGCTGGAAGAAGGATGGTCTCCAGGGGTGCTGGAAGTGGGGGCCGAAGAGTGGGAGGACCGATAAGGTGGTGCAGAATCGAACCGTGCCCCAATGTGTGGCATCAGCCGCTCAAGACAGTAGATGTCATAATCTTCTTCATCCAGGGTAAAGGCCGATTCGAAGGGATCACCCTCATACTGGGACGCTATAACAGGCAGAAGCGTCAGAGATAGCATGTCATCAGGGGGGGTCCAAGGGAACTGTACGGAAGCCGGCAATCTGGAAAGTCACTCTCTCAGCGAGATAATACCGTCGATACTCTGGATGGGGAAGTATGAATCGACGGTCAGTCAGGAACTGTGATCGCTGAAAGCTGTGATCTTGAGCAATCCACTCTGCCAACCGGCTAGACATCGCTGTAAATGCAACCTGTAAAAATTTATTATGTTAGTGAATCATTTTCTCTAATACAATAAATAATGATAAAGATAAAGTATTTACCGAGTTCATAGAGCAACTGTCGAAAAATGATCTTAGCTCTCTGATAGGAAGCTTCCTGTAACACCCCGATACCCTATATAAGTACTATACGTATACCTAGTATACATACAGTAAATATATAAAGTATAAGGATGTCACTTTTCTTTACCTTTTAAAAACCTGTAACAGAGTTCAAACCATAATACATTAATTTAAATAACATTTACAAAATCATTATCTTTATCAAAACTTCATTTATACATATAAATACTCTCTCGTCAGAAATACATGATAATTAAAAATTTATACATGTATGCATTACCCTCTAGTTGGTCTCGACAAACTTTACTCTTCTTGTGGCATAATAAAAGACTTCATATCTTCCATCTATATACCTGCGCGAATAAACACCCGCGCTAAGCCCGAGAGCTTAGTAGTCCAACTATAAAGATATAAACATATAGTATAGAAGTATTGACATATAATGATACATCAATTCAATATATAATTAGTTCTTATCATATCTTCTTTTCTTTTTAATTTCATCTTTAATATATCATAGCTAATTTCATATATGATGTACATATATACATAATATTATCACCAACCCCAATGCATCACCAATACTCAAAACCAATATATTAATACCCCTACATTATATATACCATACCAATCATTATTGCAATACACACTTTATCTATCATACCAATTATTATTGCGATACACACATTACATATCATACACTCATTATTGCAAAACACACATTACACATCATATCACTCATTATTGCAATACACAAATTACATATCATACAAATCATAAATCACATTTCCAATAAAGACAACCTTTATCATCAACCACAATTCATTTACATATTACACTTAGTAACATTATATTATTCACAATTCACCAAGCATAATTCAGTATTAATACTCACAATCAATATTTCAATACTTGCATTTCACATTGACAATAAAGACAGACTCGGGCCCAAAACACTAATATGTTATTCAAAGTTCAGAGTTACTGCTTTGGTCTATAATCATAATTATCAAGCCCGTAGGCATCATATATCAATATCTCTATCCATGGATAGCGTAACAGACCCAGTCTCTTGGATCATCAACTCGGCTAAACTCGAGGTGATCCTCAACCCGGCAAGACTGTTACCAATCATATATCTCATAATTACAATTTCTCATAGTGTAACAGACCCAGTCTCTTAGATCTCAATTCAACTCAAAATGAAGAGATCCTCAACCCGGCAAGACTGTTACCTTTTTCATTTTATAGGCATGCCTCCAAACCCAGAACTCTGAAATCGAATAACACATTAGTTACACAATTCATTTATTATTTCATTATCAATCTCATCATCAATTAGGCAAACATGCCTTATCTCTTTCAATTGAATCATCATAGCCAATCACAATGGCTTCACATCTCATTTGAATCATCATTGCCAATCACAATGGCTTTATATCACATTTAAATCATCATTGCACATTTGAATCATCATATCACATTTCATTCATTATATCACATTTGAATCATCATAGCCAATCACAATGGCTTCACATCATACACATCGTTATTGATATATATATATACAACACCAATTACATTAACTACACGAACATGTCATTATTCGAACATACATCATTAATTTCATTGCATATGTATCTTAAATTCATCGTCATATAAACAATATGTCTATTTATTTCATTTCAATCATTTCTCAAGACACATTAACATCATTCATTATTAAAACGTTTATCATAACAAATTACATTGTACGTACCTTTTTGAATGATCATCGCCTCTTTCGCGCTATTTAAGTCATAACACTAGTCACGTTATGCAAACAATATAATACATTACCATTCACAATACATAATATAACATTGTTCAATCTCAACAATGATGTTAGACAAATGATCTCTATTTTGATCCTTGACAACTCATATGGATGATCTATTTAACATGTATTTGAGAATCTTGTTACAAAATTAAATTGCTTCAAATAAAGCAGAACAGAACACTTCTAGTGGTCGCGCCTCACCTGAATACGACCGCGCCATACAGTTACACGATGAAACCTTATCACAGTAGATTTCGCGGTCAGAAGCCTGACCTAAGTCGCGACCGCACTTCACAATCAAAAGATGAAACCCTATCACAGTAGGTTTCGCGGTCATAAGTCCGACCTAAGTCGCGAACGCACATGACTAAATAGCGACCGCCCATGACTAATAGCGACCGTCCCAAATTACGTCTCTCATACATAAACCCTAAATGTAGCCAAACTTCTTTTGGTTAACTTAAAACACATTGTACACAACATAACCTCATTCAAATGGACATAATCAACATCATTAGCAATTATTTTACATACTCATCACAACATTTTCATCACCAACATATAACAATCAAACTTTCAAACAACTTCAATTAGCAAGAGAAACAAGTGTGTACTTACCTTAAGCACCACTTCTAAACACTTCCTTTTCCAAGACTTCTTCACTTCCCAAATCAATGACAATTCATTTCCTTCAAAACTTAATACTTAAAAACACATCACAAACACACTTAATCAACCATCCATATCAACTCACCAATCCCAAACACAATTTCAAAAGAACAAAGGAAAATCAAGAGAAGGAACTTACCTAAGTTGTTGAATTCCACAAATCTTCAATTAAATCCTTTGATTCTCCCTTCAATTTGATGTTAGAATTAAACAAATCTCACTTTGCTCTCTCTTGTCTAAGGAGGAGCCAACCAACGTGGAGAAGAGAAGAAGAAGAAGAAGGAAATGAAGAAAAGACAAAATATCACCTCTTTAAATCTCCACCAAGTGATTCAACAAGAGTAATTACCTAAACACCCTTATACCATTTGTCTTGATTACCATTCATTACATGCCCTTTATAGTAACTTCACACTTAACAAAAATAAATATCTTCTTTCCTTGACTCTTCATTTTGACCAACTTATATGTTATATATATCATCATATACACAACATATACCATTCTCTCTAAACCCTAAATTCTTTCCCAAATCACATATACATAAACATTCTTTTCTCTATTTCTTTTCTCTTGTAATTTAACACATATATTCAATCCAATTATATAACAACAACAACAACATAATCACAACTTCTAGGGCATATATGAGGATATTACAATTCTCTCCCCCTTAAATAATTTCGTCCTCGAAATTATCAGTACCATAACAATTTATTCTTAACAAAATACTATCTTAACTCCCATATGGAGTTAATTATATGCTTAAGTTATTATATTATCAAATCACATAACTTCAACTCTTCCCTTTAGAATCAACCATCTTCTCTCAATTTCCATAATTCATCATTCTATATGTTTATACAATTGATTACTTCCTTGATCAAACATTCAAAAGATCTCATTACATTTCCTATTAATGACTTTATACAAGAATCAGCTCATTTATATAGTTCATCCAATCTTTATATTTAATATATATTGTTCCTTCATCTCTTTGTAATTACTCTCTTAACTTTAACCTTAAAAACCATTGGTTATATTTGTGCATTAATTATCCCATCATTACAATCACTGTCTAAATAGACATTTATCACTCTCAATAGATAACAAAATCCTGATTTTTCCATAAATGGAGTTATTTTTTTAGCACGCTTTTCACTTAACTTACATATTAATACATTATCTTTCAACTTATTTTATAGATAACCAATCTTTTTCTCTTCTTATCATGATTAACAATTACTATATTCCACTCATTCATGTCCAATCATACTTTAAAATTTACATCATATACATTATCATGTAAATACCTATTTTCTTAATACAACTATACACAATAAATTTCAATAATGATTCATAATCTTAGCCAATTCTAGATCCATTAATCTATCTGTCACAATATATCCATATTCAAATCTTATTCAACTCCAACCAACAATTAATGTATTTGACTCATCATAAAATTTCACCATATTCATATATGTATATATATAACTTAATTCCATTAGGGCAACTTATATACAATTCCTGATCATTTCCGATCCATATTCAATCAAATTATCATGATAACAAATTATTTCAAATTATCTTAATATAATTTCCACCAATTCTCATAAAAATTTTATATCATATTTACTACTAATAGTTCTTTCACTTAAACCTCAAGTTCATTCATTCATTCATTACATACCATAAACATATTCAGTATAACTTTCAATCATATTTATTTTGATTACCTTATTGTCATATCATCCCTAACTCAAAACATTTTCATAATTTCCTTTTTCTCTCTTAATCTTCACAGTTATAACCAAATTTTTAACAAAAAATGATAAAGTACAACTTTATCCATCATAACTTTCAACTATACTTTTCAAACAAAATTCAATCCCACCAGATCTGTATTACAATCATTATATCTAAGATCCAAATCCAGGGATAAAAAAATTAACCGATCAAATATACTAAACAAAACACATGGCTTTAAAAGATTAATATTCAAGCCTAGGACTTTCAGATCAATACTGTTTTTCTCATAATTTTATCCTCAATCTATACAAATACAAGGTTAAGATGTATTTCAAGAATTACACATTCCTTCTTTACATTTTTGCTATATCAAAAGTTAATACATTCCAACTCCGTTTCAAACCAATTTGCACTCGATTATATGATCTTTATCCACTTAATTCATGTTTCAACAATATTACTTTATACATATTCAATCATATGCAGCTGCTATACAATTTTATTCGTCACTTCATTTCTAATCCATTTACAATTTCTTATAATGTATAATTGCATAAAACTTTCCATATATGAATACTTTGGAACTCTAAATATCATATGATAATTAAGTTCAATGCTCACTATCACAAACTCCACTGTTCCATAATACTCAAGTCCATTCTATTTTCACTTCCATCACATCACTCATCTAGCTGTACCCAGTTCAAGTCCTAGTCTCTCTTAGGTCCACTAATACATACTACATCATTTCC
This sequence comes from Garcia nutans, assembly GCA_947685225.1. Lineage (NCBI taxonomy): Eukaryota > Viridiplantae > Streptophyta > Magnoliopsida > Malpighiales > Euphorbiaceae > Garcia > Garcia nutans. Next base: position 43,956,121 of record CANTUV010000031.1, read on the forward strand.
ATAACACTAATTCTATAATTATACCACATACAAATTCATAGGTCACATTCATGTCATAATTTCATTCACATTGAGAAACTCAGTTTACATATCATATGAATGTATATACTTAATTATATACTCTTGTTTTATTTTCCTTTTTCATACATTCACTAAAAATGTTCCTTTATAACTGTAACAACCGTCCTAGTCCACCTGCTAAACCATTCCTATCCGGAGAAACCATCAGGGCCTCTGAGCTGGGCTGCTATAGTACCAAACTGCCCTCACGGCCTTCCAACAGGATTCACTTATTCGAATTACACCCAAGACACATGAGTGCAAGTCGCCACTCTGGATCGAATACCTAACCTCCCCCTCAAGAGAGTCAGCGAGAATCATCCAGTACCATCTCTTCCAATATGATGCAAAGTATTTATTCATACAACACACATACATATATACTGACTATAATAGCACTTTATATCCATCTTAACCACATTCCCAATATAACATTTCTTTCACTTTCATCTTTAAAAGCATTTAATATATTTCCATATCCATTTTTACCCTTTTCAATATAATGCCTTAAAATAGCTCATCCTCATTTGCTTATCCACTTTTCTTTTATACTTCAAGATAAATTCTTATACTATCAATCACTTTACTCAATTCATAATACTTTCATATGCCATATTAGTCATTTCATTTAGCTCATGTATTGCATACACATTAAACCATCAATATCCAAATAATCTTTATCAAATGCCACTAAAACTTTAACTTCTCAACTTACTACCTCACTTAAACTTCAATTTGCCAAACTCATCTTATATATTTATATATCACAAAGCAGTATTAAAACATATACTTTTCACAATTATCAAGCTCACTTCAACAATTCAAATATCACCTATTACCACCATTACATTGAGCTTTCACAATATCCAAGCATCTCACATTTCTAACATTGAATTCACAATGTCCGTATTAAGATAACAATACCAATGTATATTTTTACTTAACCCATATCATCTCTTTTTCCTTTAAACAAAATCTTAACTTTACATATCCATTAGTTTACCATTCAACATATATATATATCACTCACATATATATACATATGTACATTACATCCAATCATATACACATTGAGCCCAATAACCTTTATACGCTTTTCAAGTCTAGTTATTACAAATTTCAGTTTTCTTAAACTAACGTTGCTCAATCCAATTCTCACTATCAATCTTATCACGTGACCTAGCTTTGCACAAGTTCATCAATACAAGCGTAATCATTCTCAACATTAATAGACAAATAATTATATAGGTTACAAACATGCAATACTGTACGTACCTTACATTTTCAAGTGATCAACTCAATCTTTGATCACTAAAATAATACATTACATTATCACATTAAATTTACAATATTTGCATTAAAACAACAATGCAAACAACACCATTATATTTCCTTACATTAACCAATATTTTTATTTTATTTTAGTTTTCATATCATTTCTTTCTCTAGTTTTTACTTTCAAGTAAAAACCTCATTCAGACATTATCATCCCTCTCATAATTCAAATTTATCCCACATCACATAATGCCACATCTGAGACCAACCTAGGTGTCAATGCATATACATGTATTACAAATTGCATTTCAAAACTCTTCTTTGTAATTCATTTTAAACATTTCAAAACTTTTTCTTTTTAATTTCACTTAGGCCGAGAATCTCGAACCTAAGCTCTGATACCAAAATAATTGTAACACCCCGATACCCTATATAAGTACTATACGTATACCTAGTATACATACAGTAAATATATAAAGTATAAGGATGTCACTTTTCGTTACCTTTTAAAACCTGTAACAGAGTTCAAACCATAATACATTAATTTAAATAACATTTACAAAATCATTATCTTTATCAAAACTTCATTTATACATATAAATACTCTCTCGTCAGAAATACATGATAATTAAAAATTTATACATGTATGCATTACCCTCTAGTTGGTCTCGACAAACTTTACTCTTCTTGTGGCATAATAAAAGACTTCATATCTTCCATCTATATACCTGCGCGAATAAACACCCGCGCTAAGCCCGAGAGCTTAGTAGTCCAACTATAAAGATATAAACATATAGTATAGAAGTATTGACATATAATGATACATCAATTCAATATATAATTAGTTCTTATCATATCTTCTTTTCTTTTTAATTTCATCTTTAATATATCATAGCTAATTTCATATATGATGTACATATATACATAATATTATCACCAACCCCAATGCATCACCAATACTCAAAACCAATATATTAATACCCCTACATTATATATACCATACCAATCATTATTGCAATACACACTTTATCTATCATACCAATTATTATTGCGATACACACATTACATATCATACACTCATTATTGCAAAACACACATTACACATCATATCACTCATTATTGCAATACACAAATTACATATCATACAAATCATAAATCACATTTCCAATAAAGACAACCTTTATCATCAACCACAATTCATTTACATATTACACTTAATAACATTATATTATTCACAATTCACCAAGCATAATTCAGTATTAATACTCACAATCAATATTTCAATACTTGCATTTCACATTGACAATAAAGACAGACTCGGGCCCAAAACACTAATATGTTATTCAAAGTTCAGAGTTACTGCTTTGGTCTATAATCATAATTATCAAGCCCGTAGGCATCATATATCAATATCTCTATCCATGGATAGCGTAACAGACCCAGTCTCTTGGATCATCAACTCGGCTAAACTCGAGGTGATCCTCAACCCGGCAAGACTGTTACCAATCATATATCTCATAATTACAATTTCTCATAGTGTAACAGACCCAGTCTCTTGGATCTCAATTCAACTCAAAATGAAGAGATCCTCAACCCGGCAAGACTGTTACCTTTTTCATTTTATAGGCATGCCTCCAAACCCAGAACTCTGAAATCGACTAACACATTAGTTACACAATTCATTTATTATTTCATTATCAATCTCATCATCAATTAGGCAAACATGCCTTATCTCTTTCAATTGAATCATCATAGCCAATCACAATGGCTTCACATCTCATTTGAATCATCATTGCCAATCACAATGGCTTTATATCACATTTAAATCATCATTGCACATTTGAATCATCATATCACATTTCATTCATTATATCACATTTGAATCATCATAGCCAATCACAATGGCTTCACATCATACACATCGTTATTGATATATATATATATACAACACCAATTACATTAACTACACGAACATGTCATTATTCGAACATACATCATTAATTTCATTGCATATGAATCTTAAATTCATCGTCATATAAACAATATGTCTATTTATTTCATTTCAATCATTTCTCAAGACACATTAACATCATTCATTATTAAAACGTTTATCATAACAAATTACATTGTACGTACCTTTTTGAATGATCATCGCCTCTTTCGCGCTATTTAAGTCATAACACTAGTCACGTTATGCAAACAATATAATACATTACCATTCACAATACATAATATAACATTGTTCAATCTCAACAATGATGTTAGACAAATGATCTCTATTTTGATCCTTGACAACTCATATGGATGATCTATTTAACATGTATTTGAGAATCTTGTTACAAAATTAAATTGCTTCAAATAAAGCAGAACAGAACACTTCTAGCGGTCGCGCCTCACCTGAATACGACCGCGCCATACAGTTACACGATGAAACCTTATCACAGTAGATTTCGCGGTCAGAAGCCCGACCTAAGTCGCGACCGCACTTCACAATCAAAAGATGAAACCCTATCACAGTAGGTTTCACGGTCATAAGTCCGACCTAAGTCGCGAACGCACATGACTAAATAGCGACCGCCCATGACTAATAGCGACCATCCCAAATTACGTCTCTCATACATAAACCCTAAATGTAGCCAAACTTCTTTTGGTTAACTTAAAACACATTGTACACAACATAACCTCATTCAAATGGACATAATCAACATCATTAGCAATTATTTTACATACTCATCACAACATTTTCATCACCAACATATAACAATCAAACTTTCAAACAACTTCAATTAGCAAGAGAAACAAGTGTGTACTTACCTTAAGCACCACTTCTAAACACTTCCTTTTCCAAGACTTCTTCACTTCCCAAATCAATGACAATTCACTTCCTTCAAAACTTAATACTTAAAAACACATCACAAACACACTTAATCAACCATCCATATCAACTCACCAATCCCAAACACAATTTCAAAAGAACAAAGGAAAATCAAGAGAAGGAACTTACCTAAGTTGTTGAATTCCACAAATCTTCAATTAAATCCTTTGATTCTCCCTTCAATTTGATGTTAGAATTAAACAAATCTCACTTTGCTCTCTCTTGTCTAAGGAGGAGCCAACCAACGTGGAGAAGAGAAGAAGAAGAAGAAGGAAATGAAGAAAAGACAAAATATCACCTCTTTAAATCTCCACCAAGTGATTCAACAAGAGTAATTACCTAAACACCCTTATACCATTTGTCTTGATTACCATTCATTACATGCCCTTTATAGTAACTTCACACTTAACAAAAATAAATATCTTCTTTCCTTGACTCTTCATTTTGACCAACTTATATGTTATATATATCATCATATACACAACATATACCATTCTCTCTAAACCCTAAATTCTTTCCCAAATCACATATACATAAACATTCTTTTCTCTATTTCTTTTCTCTTGTAATTTAACACATATATTCAATCCAATTATATAACAACAACAACAACATAATCACAACTTCTAGGGCATATATGAGGATATTACACTTCCTCTTTGGTACTTCCATCCTCTCTTTATACCATCTCCAAGCAATGGGAGAAAGAGGATCTACAGGGGCAAGTGGATCACGAAGAAAAGGGGCGATACCAGGAAAGTACTCGTAAGCCCAAGTCTGAAAAAAAAATGATGAATAAAAATGAATGAAAATGAAATGAAAAATGAGTGAAATGATGAAGAAGATATCAGAGTCGGTATTTTACATTACCTCCCAAAAGTAGTACAGGCCACATGGAGTGATGCGGGTATAGCAGAGGTCTGACATGTTGTCATACAATCTACACAGCATCATGCTAGCCCAATCGTATGTCTGAAGTCATGTCAAGTCGAGTAGGCTCTTCAGCACATTGAGATTTACTGCGTCCTTCCTATTTTCTAAGAAGGAACTAGCAAACAGAAGAATCAGGGTAAACCTGGCCACCTGATCAGCAGTAAGATCGCCTACCTCATAGCCAGTATAGATGGCTGGCGCCTGCTCTACAAGCCACCTTCGCTGAATGCAGCGGGGCGCCTGATGTCGAGGATAGTCAACCCCGATCAAAGTTATCATGTCGGCTAAAGAAATGTCATGCCGCCAGTCACTATAATACTCTACCATCTCAACGCCGAAGAGAATCCCAGAAATGACGGAAAAGTCGGTAGGTGTCATCGTCATCTCCCCCCAAGCAAAATGGAAGGTATCAGTAGTGGGCCACCATCGCTCAGCCAGCACGCAGATCAACTCCCTGTGGATATCTCTGCCCGCATCTATAGTCCTCAAATGGTGGAGGAAAGCAGGTCTGATAAGATCCCCCACCGGATGCCCAGCATCAAAGATATAAGCCGGAATAGTGCTCATGGGTCTCTCGGCGGTGGATATCCTAATTGCAATGTTCTAAAAAAAAACTTATAATTCATTATTGTGGATAATTTGGGGGGCAACTTCAGAAAAATTCAAGTTTTATCCCTAGCTGGGCGTGACTTCCTAAGAAAATTATTTCTAAGTTCTTTACTAGAAATAATTACTGATGGCAGTACATAATAAAGTCTGGTATTACACCTGATTCATTACTAGTACATGTAAAGGAAAGATTCATAAAATTTGTTTCTAAGTTCCTTACTAGAAATAAATAAAATTCCTAAACATGCATACTAGATAAGTAAGGAGGAAGGTACTTACCTCATAGAAGCCGGTCCGAGAGCTGTGCTTCTCCTCCTCAAGTAAAAGATTGCAAGGAGGGAGTGGGATCTCGAAGTCTTCAAGGTCAGTGAAATCCATCGTTGAAAGAAAGTTTGAAGGAAAGAAAAAAAGAAGAAAGAATGAAAGCAAATGAAAATTGAATTGAAATGAACCTATTTATAAGGAAAAGGTGAAAATGCGGGTCTTTTTGCACCTCACTCAAAATTCTCGACTCTCACGACCACTGGGCCCCATAAATCATTTTTATGGACCCCAGTGGGGGGCAATTGTGAATACTTGAATTTTGAGGCTCGGAAAGCCAATTTTTTTCAGACTGCAAATGACCGGGCCGGGCAGGGGGTCCACGGTAAAAGTTCACCGAAAGTATATCTTCATGGTACTTGAAATGTCCAGAGCAAAGCAAGTGTCACGGATATGGGCTCGGAATAATTTTTGGAAGTCCGCAGCTCCCAGAAAATCAGTTTGAACAAAAAAGTACATATTTTTGTGTCGTTTTGGCATTGAACCGCCGGGACCGGCGGTACGACCGCCAACAGCGGCGGTCCGACTGCTGGATCGGCGGTCCGACCGCCGCCCATTTTCTTTTCCATTTTTCCGGCGAGCCACCCGTTCCGACCGCTTACCACGGCGGTCCAACCGTCGGACAGTCAGATTTTTTGCCTATAAAAGGCTTCCAAATTTTCATAAAAAGGGGATGGACTTTTCCGGGTGGGCCTCATGCTGACGAAATCTCTACTCACACACTTAAGAACTCATATTGGATTTTTCTTTGCATAAATCTAATATTGTGCTGCAGGAATTAACCGGTAATCAAGAATTATAATCCAGGGTCCGAGAAAACAAGATCTGGAACTACGAAGTGGGAGAATCCTAAACAAGGTTGTATCCTAATTCATCATTTGTCAATCCTAGCATGTCCTAAATATTGCACCTTCTTCTCAATTTCTTTTCGGTCAAAGACCTAATCCTTTTAAGTCTAAGGCCTAATTTAACTAATCAATCAACATTTTGGCATGAAGCCACTAATCAATTAATCTTTTTTGCACGGAGCCTAAATTGCATTCTTTGGTACCAAGTACCCAAATTTCATCAAAATTAGCACCAAGTGCTCAAAATCTCAAAATTTTTGCGAAAAGCCCGACAATGCACGAAGCATACACACACACATGCATAATGCATAATTGCCTTTAAATAGGCTTTTCCGAACTACATGGGCTTTGATCTCTCATAAAAACAAGAGTATGTAGGCATATTTGGGATTCACCCCAAATAACAAGCCCTCAATTTACTAACAATCTCCTTGTTTTCTTTTCTTCATCCCTTTTGGGTTTATTTCTTTTGGCAAGTAAATCGAATACATGACATAGTCCCTGAATCCTCCTTGGGTTCGTAGATTAGAAACCTTTACATTGGATGCATTAATTGGAGTCAAACAAGGGTTTTCTTAGTTTTTCCCTTTGAACAAAAAAAACTGAGTGGCGACTCCTAACAAGTGAACGTTCATCCGAATCTTTTTCGGGTGGAAACCGAAGTTCACACACTTGTATTTGCTTAGTGACCTCTTCTTTAACCAATTCTTCCCACTCAGGTCTTAGTCGCCTAAGCTTTTGTTTGACAGGTTTAATGTGAGTGTAAGTAGGAATATGATGCTTGGCTATGTCTCGATCTATCCCAGGCATATCCTTATAAGACCAAGCAAACACTTCTTCATATTTTTTGAATATTTTTTTAAATCTCTCTCTCTCTCATCAGGAGTAAGGTCGGATTCTATGCTAATGTTTTTAGGATTTTCAATTGTTCCCAAATTTAATGATTGTGTATTAACAGAATTAATATTAAAGATGCTCATGTAACTGCTATTTGAATGTATGCAACCATCAGGAGAAACATCACATAAGTAAGCAAAATCAGACTTTATTGCATTCATTTTGGAAAAGAAAACATCATCATCCTCATACAAAGTAGACAAATTAAAATCAAAATCAAAATCATTGTTCTCAGAATCATAAAGCGGGATGTCTTCAAACTTTTCTTCAACCAGGGCAGCAATCTCTTCTGGAGTCTTCTTGGCTTTCAAGGCAACTTTATTCTTCTCTTTTGGATTGGATTCTTTGTAGGTTGGCAAGGTGAGCTCTTTCTTCACTTGCTCCACTAGCTCAGAAACATCTGCAAAAATTTCAAAATCGGGAATTAACTTACCCATGAACATGATCGGCTCGGGCTTTCCTTGGAGTGGTCCCATATCTGGAGCTTTGACAAATATCTCTTCAAGTGGTGGGAAGCTCATCTTCTCATTCTTCTTTGGTTGAACATCACTGGCTTCATCATATCCCAACCCCTTCTTGGAAGCTTGAGTTCTAAAATCTAGCAACTTTGTTAAACCGGCCTTACCCTTTGTTGCGCTCGAATTAAGTACTACTACAAAGCACTCGCAAGTATACGAGGTAGCTGTAGCAAAGGTGATCGCTCCAAGGTCATTTCCCCAAGAAGGTGTGGTTCGTAATAGCTTGATTGGCAATTTTTTAAATGTGAGAGTTTGCTGTTTGGAGTGGTGCGAGAATAATTAAACCTAAATTTAACCGTGCGTAGAGAGTAATGTGTGTGAGTGTACAAGATCAAATCGATTCTTGGGAAGGTGCCTAGGGTTATAGGTCCATTCAATCAAAGCTCAATTCTCAATTATCCATTAACATAATCTTTTAATTAATTTGTTTCTTAAGATTAACTAGTCAATTACAAATCCATTAGTTCTCACATTCATGAATTAACAATGACCAATTCTTTTACATTACCAAATTAATAAAACCTAGAACTTATATTTCTAATTCATTCATAGGGTGGTCGATTATATAGTTCCGATATCGGATTTCACCTCTCAGTCCGTCATCTAATATTAAAAGATCAATAGGTAGCTAATCTATCAACCTAGCATTTAATGCAATACAATCAACCAATCAACAAGGAACATCAATGGAAATATTAAATCAAGACATTGAACCAAATATACTACAAACCCTAGGCATGGGTATTTAGCTCAACATCATCAATTTATAACATTCATTCAACTCAATATAAAACAAATACAAATTTTTCATTGCAATATCAATTTCTTAATACAACAACAACAATAGAAATGAATTAAAAGAGAGAATAGAAAAACCCCTTGTGATGATGCCAAGAGTAGGATTGCTAGTCTTCCTCCTAGCTCCACTTGATGTATTTGATGAAGAACTCAAGCCCTCTTTAATGGTTGATTCCCCTTTGCAATGTGGAATGGTGCTTTCTCATGTCATCAAACCTTTGGATGGAGCTTTCTCAAGTCACCAACCCTTCAATTGATTGTGCCTTTGGAAGATGGAATGGGGCTTTCTCAAATCACCAATCCCTTCAATGAAGCTTCTTCATCCTTCAAGAGCTTGTTTAACCCAATTTATCCCAAAGAATCTCAAAGAACTTGTCAATGGAAGATGGAGAAGGAAGAGAGGATGGAAATGGAGGTTGGAGGTGAAGGGATAAGGGAGAGTGTCACTCTCTCCCTCTCCCACATTTTTTGCAGAAATTTGGCTCCAAGAAGCCAAGAGTTACCTCCAATTTCCTCTTCCTCTCCTTTTAATTCATTCAAAAATCAACACCCATGCCTTCCAACTCATGCCATTTCCCTTTGTCCCCCACTTTTTCTTTGTTTTCTATTTCTTTTTGCAAGCACAAGCCATTGTCTCCCACTTTGTCTCCCACATCGTATAAAAGAAATCAGATTTTTAGGTGTGACACGGGCAAGCCATGATAAGCTTGGCCGTGTCTCTTGTGCTTTTTCTTGCCTTCCATGAGGTGACACAGCCAAGCCAAGGCTAGCTTGGCCGTGTCTCTTGATTCTTCATGGGACACGGCCAAGCCAGTTGGCCGTGTCCCTCGCTGGACCTCTTTCTTTCTTTCTTTTCTTTCTTTGGTGGTGAGAGGTGACACGGCCAAGCCATGTGAAGCTTGGCTGTGTCTCTTGATTTTCTTTCTTGGGACACGGCCAAGCTCCTGGCCATGTCCCTCACTGTGTTTGATCCAAGGTGAGACACGGCCAATGGACACGGCCGTGTCATGTGACACGGCCAGTGTCTTGGCCGTGTCCCTTGATGGTGTCCATCTTTGCTTCTTTTCTTTCCTTCTTTGCTTGCTCTTTCATTCTTGGCATGAAATGGGACACGGCCAAGCTGCCTGGCCGTGTCTGCTTCTGCTTGCTTATTTTTCCTCCTCTTCTTTGGCTGAAGGTGGGACATGGCCATGAGTGTTTTTGGCTTGGCCGTGTCATGTGACACGGCCACAAGCTTGGTCGTGTCTCTGAGTGTGTCTCTTTCTGCTTCTTCATGTTTGCTCTTTCTTTTCTTTGGTCTTTGGTTTGCTCTTTGAATGAGACACGGCCAGAGGCTTGGCCGTGTCTCTGGGTGTGTCTGCTTCTGCCTTGAATTTCTTTTGAGGGACATGGCCAAGCTTACTTTGGCTTGGCCATGTCTTGCTTGGTTCATGCTTTTCTAGCCCTGTTTTGATCTTCCAAGGGTGTTTTTGCACCTAAACCTAAAACAAGCACTTTAAACACACTTAAAACAAAATTCAATCAAAACATTAACTAAAACACACATAAAATCATACTAAAAACTAGTACAAAAATGAACTAAACAAATACCCCACACTTAACTCCTTGCTTGTCCCCAAGCAAGGCTAAAATCAAAACACAATAAACAAGATGAATTTTGTTAAGTTCAAGAGTTATAAATAATGTTTCAAGACTTCCCTATCCATAAATCCGCAATCAATATCGAATCAAACAAAATCGACACTCATGCAATTAAGTGGCTTTCCATGCATAACCAATGTTGTCACTCCCTCACCAACTTTTACAAGTGTTTGATAATGGTGGTGTTTACACTCATAACAATCAATGAAAGATTATTGCCATAGGCTTGCTTATCAATCAAATCTCTACCACAAAATAACAATCAAGCATCAATCAGAAGGTCTTTAATTGGGTTGTAATGGGGCTAAGGTAAAGGCATGGCATTTAGGAAATGTGAGCTAAACCATTAAGTTCAAGAGCACTTCAAGAATGAAGTAACCATTCATATATATAACCCAACAATCCTAAAACACCTTCCTCTCATCTACCCCTTGACATTAAAGAGCTTTTCAAGGGAACTCACTTATTAAATATTGCAATGATACATTCCAACCCTTTCAACAAGAACAACAATTATTCTTATTATTATATGTATATTTTTTTTCTTTTATTTTTATTTTTATTTTTATTTTTATTTTGCTTTGCAATCTTAAACCTACTAAATTTAACCCCACACTTAATTCAACACAACACGGTTATAAATGCTCTTAAAATGCTCTTGACCTAATGAAAGGATAAGAGTTAAACAACAAGGTTCAAGCTAATGATGTTGTGAAAAAGAATGGAAAGGAAAACTAAAATAGGCTCAAAATTGGCTAACTAAGGTTGAATATAGGGTTGGTCTTTTTAAGCCAAAGTGGTTCACCTAATTGCCTTAATCATCTTGATGCCAAATTGAAATTTTTATGTAATCTTAAAATGCATTTCAAAGCATGTTCTAGCAAGTCATCAATCAAAGGTGTTCACCCACAAAAAGAATAATAAGTTGATGGCTCAATTCCTCACTAGGTTAATGGCAATGCAAAAAAAAACCAACAAAATTGACAATAAGCAACAATTCTACTCAATTCTCAAATTCATGCTTCAAAAATTCAAAGGTCATCTATCAACAATTTTTATAACAATTGAACTTTCTAAAACTCATTTATTCAATGAAAAACATTAAAAACATTAACTAAACTTAAACAAAAACAAGTTAAAAATAAAAACACAAAAACACATAATGCAATTAAAAGTAAAAACATAAAACACAAAATGCACCCCACACTTAAAGATTCACATTGTCCTCAATGTGAACATGCATACTACAGGGAGGGTTTAGATGAAACCTGATTTCCATCGTTCCCATATACGATGTGTAGGGCTCCTTCCACCCATAATACAATTGGAGCCCATGATTGAGAGGATGAACAACATGTAACTTTGAAACGTACCCGGTGTACAACAACCTCTAAATAGTATTCCTTGAAGAGAACATGTCTCAAAGGGACATGTTAAGGTCGCCTCGGGGTGATCCTCCCATGCTATAGGAACACGGTAATAATCTTTGTCTTTGTGCAACATGAGTATATCAGCTTTCTGCTCTTCCTTACCACCAAGAGTAGTAGAGATGACTTTTGGGGTCTCTTTAATTTCAACCAAGCTTGGTTGAATCACTTCTTCATCCACTTTATCAATGTCAAGTCCCCTCTCAACAACCTCAACATCTAAAACTAGCTTGCACTCCTCAAGTTCTAAATTGGTCATTTCATGTTCTTCTTCTAAAGATATACCCATCTCAAGCTTATTTCCACTTTCTCCTTGGGAGTGCATATCATAGATGTTAGAAAGTTGCTTACCTTGTTCCTCATCCTTCAAGCCACATGGAATTGGATTTGGTAGCTTATCAGGATTGGAAGATTCATGCAACTTTGATGAGGTTGATGCCTCCAAATTCTCCTTCTTGTTTGATTGGCTCAACTCCTCAATGTTAGATTGTATTTACTCGCCAATATCTTCTTGATTAGTGCCTGCATCCAAAGAATCACAAAATTTGTTATATATTACCTGTTCACTCCATAAATTTGTGATTACCTCAGTTTGCTCCAGTTGGCTAGGAAATTCCTCTTCTTGGTGTGCTTGGAGTTTATGTGCTAGTTGCCCAACTTGCATTTCCACCCTCTTCAATGATTCCTCCAAAGAATCAAACCTCTCATTGCTCCCTTCCTGATTTTGTATGCTTATTTGAAGGCAAGCATTCAAATCATCTTCCACTGTGGATTTCTCAAATTGATCATGGTTTTGTGAGCTAATTTGAATGAAGGTATTCAAACTATCTTCCAAAGTGGGTTCCTTAAGTTTATCTTGGTTTTGTGCGCTAGTTTGAATGAAGGCATTCAAACTATCTTCAATTGTGGGTGTCTTAAGGTAATTTTGATTTGAATATTGTGCGTGAGGGTAAAAGTCTCTTTGGTAAGGCTGAAAAAAATTTGGAAGTGGAATATGCGCCTGATTTTCCCAAGAGAAATTTGGTTGGCTTCCCCAGCTGGGATTATAAGCATTGGAATATGTGTCATTTCTTCCCATTTGCTGGAAACCTTGGTAGTCATATTCTTCCTCTTGCCATTCTTGGTATCATCCAAAACCCATGGAACACGTGATTGCACTATGACCTACATTGCCACATGCTACGCATATCTCTTGGCATGGCATAGGTGCTCTTCCTCTTGCATTTAGCACCTTAAGTTGATTCGTCAATTCTGCTAATTGCCATGCCATTTCAGAATCGTCGTTCCTATCATAAACTCCTCCGTGCCTTGAAAACTGCATCTTTACACAAGGCACTAAGAAACTTTAAAGAAAACAAACAACAAAAAATTCAAACAAAAACAAACAAACAAACAATTTAAAAGAAAACAAACAAACAATTAAATAAATAAAAAGAAAAATATCAAACTATTACTACTACGACAACCTTCCCCGGAAGCGGTGCCAAAAACTTGTTGCGCTCGAATTAAGTACTACTACAAAGTGTCACTCGCAAGTATACGAGGTAGCTGTAGCAAAGGTGATCGCTCCAAGGTCATTTCCCTAAGAAGGTGTGGTTCGTAATAGCTTGATTGACAATTTTTTTAAATGCGAGAGTTTGTTGTTTGGAGTGGTGCGAGAATAATTAAACCTAAATTTAACCGTGCGTAGAGAGTAATGTGTGTGGGTGCACAAGATCGAATCGATTCTTGGGAAGGTGCCTAGGGTTATAGGTCCATTCAATCAAAGCTCAATTCTCAATTATCCATTAACATAACCTTGTAATTAATTTGTTTCTTAAGATTAACTAGTCAATTACCAATCCATTAGTTCTCACATTCATGAATTAACAATGACCAATTCTTTTACATTAGCAAATTAATAAACCCTAGAACTTATATTTCTAATTCATTCATAGGGTGGTCGATTATATAGTTCCGATATCGGATTTCACCCCTCGGTCCGTCATCCAATATTCAAAGATCAATAGGTAGTTAATCTATCAACCTAGCATTTAATGCAATACAATCAACCAATCAACAAGGAACATCAATGGAAATATTAAATCAAGACATTCAACCAAATATACTACAAACCCTAGGCATGGGTATTTAGCTCAACATCATCAATTTATAACATTCATTCAACTCAATATAAAACAAATACAAATTGTTCATTGCAATATTAATCTCTTAATACAACAACAACAATATAAATGAATTAAAAGAGAGAATAGAAAAACCCCTTGTGAAGATGCCAAGAGTAGGATTGCTAGTCTTCCGCCTAGCTCCACTTGATGTATTTGATGAAGAACTCAATCCCTTTTTAATGGTTGATTCCCCTTTGCAATGTGGAATGGAGCTTTCTCAAGTCACCAAACCTTTGGATGGAGCTTTCTCAAGTCACCAATCCTTCAATTGATTGTGCCTTTGGAAGATGGAATGGGGCTTTCTCAAATCACCAATCCCTTCAATGATGCTTCTACAGCCTTCAAGAGCTTGTTAAACCCAATTTATCCCAAAGAATCTCAAAGAACTTGTCAATGGAAGATGGAGAAGGTGGAGAGGATGGAAATGGAGGTTGGAGGTTGGAGGTGAAGGGATAAGGGAGAGTGTCACTCTCTCCCTCTCCCACATTTTTTGCAGAAATTTGGCTCCAAGAAGCCAAGAGTTACCTCCAATTTCCTCTTCCTCTCCTTTTAATTCATTTAAAAATCAACACCCATGCCTTCCAACTCATGCCATTTCCCTTTGTCCCCCACTTTTTCTTTGTTTTCTATTTCTTTTTGCAAGCACAAGCCATTGTCTCCCACTTTGTCTCCCACTTCGTATAAAAGAAATCAGATTTTTAGGTGTGACACGGCCAAGCCATGACAAGCTTGGCCGTGTCTCTTGTGCTTTTTCTTGCCTTCCATGAGGTGACACGGCCAAGCCAAGGTTGGCTTGGCCGTGTCTCTTGATTCTTCATGGGACACGGCCAAGCCAGTTGGCCGTGTCCCTCACTGGACCTCTTTCTTTCTTTCTTTCCTTTCTTTGGTGGTGAGAGGTGACACGGCCAAGCCATGTGGTGCTTGGCCGTGTCTCTTGATTTTCTTTCTTGGGACACGGCCAAGCTCCTGGCCGTGTCCTTCACTGTGTTTGATCCAAGGTGAGACATGGCCAATGGACATGGCCGTGTCATGTGACACGGCCAGTGTCTTGGCCATGTGACACGGCCAGTGTCTTGGCCATGTCCCTTGATGGTGTCCATCTCTGCTTCTTTTCTTTCCTTCTTTGCTTGATCTTTCGTTCTTGGCATGAAATGGGACACGGCCAAGCTGCCTAGCCGTGTCATGTGACACGGCCAGAGGCTTGGCCGTGTCACTGGGTGTGTCTGCTTCTGCTTGCTTATTTTTCCTTCTCTTCTTTGGCTCAAGGTGGGACATGGCCAGGAGTGTTTTTGGCTTGGCCGTGTCATGTGACACGGCCACAAGCTTGGCCATGTCTCTGAGTGTGTCTCTTTCTGCTTCTTCATTTTTGTTCTTTCTTTGCTTTGGTCTTTGGTTTGCTCTTTGAATGAGACACGGCCAGAGGCTTGGCTGTGTCTCTATGTGTGTCTGCTTCTGCCTTGAATTTCTTTTGAGGGACATGGCCAAGCTTGCTTTGGCTTGGCCATGTCTTGCTTGGTTCATGCTTTTCTTGCCCTGTTTTGATCTTCCAAGGGTGTTTTTGCACCTAAACCTAAAACAAACACTTTAAACACACTTAAAACAAAAATCAATCAAAACATTAACTAAAACACACATAAAATCATACTAAAAACTAGTACAAAAATGAACTAAACACCCTTTCCAAGACCAGCTCCGAGAAGGTAGTTCATGTTCTTCATCATATTCAAGACTTTGGAGTCCACTGCTTCATCATCAGAAACTACAGCTACTTAAAAACCATTGAGAGGCCTCTCAACCATTAGATCGTTAACAATCTCATTATCTTCAGCTTCAATGACCACTGTTTCATTTCCATTTGGGAATTTGATCTTTTGATGAAGGGTGGAAGGAACTGCAAGAAGAGGGTGAAACCATGGTCGCCCCAAGAGCAAGGCGAAGGTAACTGGTATATCTAAAACAACAAACTCAACTATAGATTCAATTGGACCAACCTTGACGGCCACTTTGAAAGTCCCTTCGGCATGCCTCTTAGTGTTGTCATAAGCACAAATTGTCACCTCGGTTGGGTTTAGATCTCTTGTTGACATGGCTAGCTTTGGCAATATCTTAAGTGGACAAACATTTATGGCGGACCCATCATCGACCATTATGCATGGAGTCCTCTTCCCCTTGACTTCTATTTTGATAAAGAGAGGGCGGATGTGGTCTCTCCCCTCCTCCGGTAAGTCCGCATCTGAAAAAGAAACTGCTCGCATATTAACTTCGCTCTTCTCTTGCACCTCCTCACATTTCATTACTTCCCCAATTTTTATGAAGTTGATCAACTCCTCCGGTGTTGTGGAGGTAGAAATTGGCATGCTAGCCAAGGCTTTGGCCATAGTTTCTCGGTGCTTTTTGGAAGTAGTTAACAAGTCCCAAATGCTAACACTTGCTTGGGTTCTTTTCAATTGCTTGAGCACAACATCATCTTCTTCCACTTAAACTTCCTTTCCCTTATTCGATTCTATCTCCTTAGGTGGTGGCCTTGTGTATGGCTTACCGGATCTAGTATTCATCACCGCATCTTCTTCGGGCTCGGACCAAGTCCACTCCTCCTTCTTGGGTATAATATCATCATCACTAACACTTGAATCCCAAAACCCGTTGACAACAAAAATTGCTACTTCTTCACCCATCATAGCTTGTTCAAGCGCCTCTTCTTTTTTGGTTGCTTCTCCACCCACATCTTGAAAGGAAGACATGACAAATTCCTCATGCAAACCTCCTCCAATCATGAAGGTTGCCTGTGGTGGCATCCTATTGAATTTTTGTAATGGGTTGTCTTTGGTGTTTGGCTTGTTGGGCTCGGGTAGCTTCCCATTATCAATTAGATTTTGAATCTCATGTCTCAACCTCACACATCTATCCGTGTCATGTCCTTGCATTTGGTGAATTGACAAAATGCTTTGGTGTCAAAATTAGGTGGGAGAGGATTAGGCAAAGGATGAGGATTTAAGGGTTATAACAATTCCTTTCTTTGAAGCTTGTTGAGAACCCAAGACATCATTTTTCCCAATTCTAAAAATTGTCTCCTTGTTCCTTGGTTAGTAGCATTAACACCGATGACCTTTTGCATGCTTCGACTAGCAGGTTGATAGCTCCCTTTCTCGTTCCTTTTTGTTGCAAAGCGGCTCATCTCCCATTCCCATTCTTCAATTTGCAAACCAGCTTGAAGAAGGTCTTTGAAATCACGGATGAGTGTATGAGACATTCTCTCACGAAGGCTAGGCAACACCCCTCTCACAATCATCCTTATTTGATAGGATTCATCGGGCCTCTTCTTGAGTAAAGCGGCCTTGTTTCTCCACCTTTTCACATAGTCCACAAAATTCTCATTCGGTCTTTACCTAATGGAGTCCACTTCCATCAAGGTAACTTCTAACTCAACATTATACCCATATTGTTGGATGAAGGCTTTGTAAAGTAGATCCCTACTCTTTTGTGTTCCATCATCTATGGTATTGAACCAATTTTGGACAACAGGGTCCAATGAGAGCATAAAGTACCTTAGGGTTTGAGCCTTAGTAGCTCGGGCAAAAAGCATGGCAGTGATAAACTGCTTCACATGAAGATGGGGATTTCCAGTGCCATTGTACTTAGCAATGAAAGGCATCTTGAACTTATAAGGGACCTCTTCATCTTGTTCAAATAGTTTGTCGATCTCAAACATCTCTTCGGTTTTCAACTTCTTCTCAAATTTCTTTTCTAAATCAGCAATCATCTTTTCAATATCGGATGTCTCAGTCTTTTCAATAGTTGCCTTCTCAATAGCCTTCAGTTCTTTCTTCTTTTCTTGAACCTCTTTGTAGTATTGAGCCCAATCATCATCATCATCAATGATCACCTTTTCATCATCAAAAACCACTTCACTAACTATGGTCTTCCCTTTGTCCTTTTGTTTCTTAGTGCTAGCAGATGCCTCGGCATGGTTTTCTAAGATTGCAGTCAATTGGTTCTTCATGGTCTCAGCTAGGGCCTCTTTGATTTCTTTCATTTTGGCATTAAGGGCTTCATCCACCATCCTTTGAATTTTTTCGGGCTCCATTGTTTTAGGTGAGCAAATGATTGAGTCGTTGCTAGATACTTCATCTCCGGCGTAGGTCGGATTGTCGTAAGCTTTTGAACTTTCGTAATCCAGGGCTGTGAGCCAGAGAGGATCAATGATATGAGATGCAAATGTATGCATGTATGCGTGTATGCACAATCAACCAATAAACAAGTGTAATTAGGATGATCCTTCCAACCTTATAACATCCACACATGAATGGCGAGTCTCTTTTTCCTAGGTATATGGTTAACAAAATACCAACACGGGGTATCTTGCTTTCGAATAATTCCCTCGGACGTTTCAACCAATAGTTATATTTTCAAAAATGGAAATCAATCCATGATAATTCCCATTAAGTAGGTTTTAATCCATTCAACCAACTAAAGTAGCTTTTATGCTATGTTGGATTAAAATGAAATTAAGAGATTTATTATAAATATATTTCTTACTCGGAAAGAGTAACTAATGGTTCATGCCAAAAATAAGCCCATGGTTAATTTATTCTTAGTGTAAACTAGGCCCACAATTGATTTTTGATATTTCATAATTGACCTAAATATTTTTGCAAGCTCTTTGTAAGAAAAGGTTGGGTGAAAATAATTTTGTTTCTAAGCCCATTGTAAAAGATTTTAGAAAAATGGATTTTGGGCTTAGTATTTGGGCCATGGGCCAAATAATTTATTTATTTTTTAGAAAAGTATTATGTCCAAAGACCATCTTGAAAAATTTTAAAAATAGTTTTGGTCTTTTGGAATTTAAAGAAAAATTTATTTTAAGCTTACAATATACTTAGGTCATATTAGAAAAAAAGCAAACCAAATAAGCCATGGTTTAGACTAAGATAAACTAACCATAGTCAAACAACATGCATTTTGGGGAAAACCTAAGGAAAGTAACTAGGCCAATT
The DNA here is from genome assembly GCA_947685225.1 of Garcia nutans. Lineage (NCBI taxonomy): Eukaryota > Viridiplantae > Streptophyta > Magnoliopsida > Malpighiales > Euphorbiaceae > Garcia > Garcia nutans. Next base: position 43,975,485 of record CANTUV010000031.1, read on the forward strand.
ACATGAGCTTTAGTCTTTGGGTAAAAAGGCTTAGGTTCCCATAGCAAGTATATACCAAATGGTACGAGGCTATGAGTGGTTATGCCATGCTCGATCTCCATACCTTGAATGAAAGTATGGTAACCCTTACATAAAATAACACGGGTAACACGGGCATCCTAACTCATGCACACAATGCAATCTAAGATGATGCAATGGATAATGTCATTATAAGAAAGAATAGAATAATAAAAAGACCAACAGAATCAACTTCTCTTATCCCCAGTGGAGTCGCCACTGTGAGCGGGGATTTTCGCCCCCACTCCCGGTAGAATGGTTCTTGCGACTTCGGCACTGTTTAGGCTCGGGGCCTTAGAGAACACAGACCTAAGTCTGGAGAAAATGGAGTCACCACCTGGACGGGCTGGGAAAAAAGAAAGGGGTTGATGACTCGATTCCTAAGGAATCCCCAACCTCCTAATGGGTTCGGAAAGTTGGGTACGTGTTGGGAAGGTGAGAAATGGCCCAGCACCACCACAATGCCCGGTTCATTGGAACCGGCCTCCTTTACAGGTCTTAATATTATAAAATTCTTAAGTATAATAACATTATCCATACTACACACAATAATTAAAAGAAAGCATCAATATATTAAAATCAAAGCAATGTCCAAACAAAGCAAATAAATGGACACCCATCCAAGGATGGAAACATGTCCTTGCATCACATGCCTAAATAGGACACCCACCAAAAGGTAGAAACATGCCCTTTACATAGGTTCTAAAAAAGAAAAGCAAATTGAATTACATGATGTTTAACCAATGAGGTACCCACCAAGTGGAAACATACCTCTTACAACTTTTGGAAATCTAAATTAATTGATAAAAGTAAATAATCATTCATCATAAATAAATCATTCATCAAAGCTATTAATCAAAATAGAAAATAAACATCCATCCATGATAAATTAAATAAATCAAGTATTGAAATTAAATAAATTAAAGCATAAGAAATAAATCAAAGCATAATCAAGTATGGAATTGAATAAAGCAAATAAAAGTCCAATTATGGCTACTGTAACTTTTTATGGAATTAAAATAAATTAGGGTTTTATGTTTTAATGATGATATCATGAAACTAGGGTTTTAAACACTTTAAAATACTTTAATTTGTGATTTTTAGTTATTGGGTTCCTAAACTACTGTGTAAAGTTTAGATTTTTATGTTTTTATATTTTTTAATGTTTTAAAAGGATTAGGGTTCATAAAAATTAGGGTTTAAGGTTTTAAAAGTGTTAGTGTTCAGTATTTTGAATTTTGGAAGTTCAATTTGGATTTGATATTTTGGAAGTAGGGTCACGGGTGGTGAATAATTTTTAGGAATTTGGAAATCAATTTGATATTTTATGGAATTTTATGAATTTAAACAAATAAATTAAAGTTTTTAAAAGTAGAAAAGATGTTTTTTAAGGCTTTTTGAATGAAAAAGTGCCAAGTTTAAAGTTTTGAAAGAAACAGAATTTGATTTTGGTTTTGTTGAAGAATATGTTCAATTAGAGTTTTAAGGTTTTTAAGAAGAAAAAATAACAATTTTAAGTTTTTTGGAAAATAAAGTAACAAAATAAGGTTTTTTGGCTTTAGAAAAACAAATTTAAAGTTCAAAGGTTTTTAATTTTGATTTCATAAATTTGCTACTGTGTAAAGAAAACAATTAAAGAAAATTAATTAACACATATCTTCTTTTGATGATTTCTCCAAAAATAATTCTTCTTGGATGAACTAGCTCCAAAGACAAGCCTTTTTTGCCTTTGAATCCTCTAAATCATGCTGCTCCTGTTCCAGAAAAGAGTTAAATTGAATTTCTTCTTTTCCTTCCTTGATTTGGTTTCAAATTTTCCAAACTACTCTTGGATTTTTTGCCTCCTCTAAATTAATTGCCTTTGGTCCTTATTTATAGTGGTTTGAGGTTGTTTATTCCTAATTAGCTAAGGTAAGTAATATTAATAAAAAAAAGAAACCAAAACCTAATTGGATTAGGTTTCAAAAAATTTGCGTTGGAAAATTTGAGCTGCCGAAAAAAAACATCTGCGGAAAAACTGCGCTGGCAAAAAAATCTGCCGCAGCTTGCTGCGGCAGCACGCGCAGAGCGGGCTTGTAAGCTATTTTGTAGGCAGAAAAATTCTGCATGCGAAGGAAAAAAAATTCTGCCTGCGAAATAGCACAGTGATATTGCCGCGGGGCCACGGGCCCGCGCGATGATTTTTTCGTCGTCGATTTTATTTTATTTTTATTTTTTTGAATTTTATTATTTATTTCTATTTTTATTAATAAAAATTAGATACTAAAGTAAAAATTATTTAACAAAAATTATTTTGGTCCAATTAGACAACAAAAATCATTTTGGACTAAATAAAACAAATGGGACCGGATTGGGTCAAAAATTAAGGGTCTACACACTACTCCTATGCTTGAGAGACCAGCAGTTCATGAGATTCCACCGGATTGGGTACGATATATGGTGGAATTATTGAGGCAGGCTCCAGCTCAGCAGCCACCACCACAGCCATAGTCACAAGTATTGTCGAGGCAATATGATAAATAGAGAAAGTATGGGGCTTAGGACTTTTTTGGTACTACAGATCATGTTGTAGCTAAGCAGTGGCTAGATAGAGTCCAGAGAGTGTTCATCCAGTTACAGGCTACTCCATAAGAAAAGTTTGATATTGCCAGGTCTCTTTTGCAGAGGCATGCCAATGACTGGTGGAAGACGGTTCCACCTGCCTGGATGATCCACCAACCTTGACCTATAATGATTTCCTGCGAGAGTTTGAGCAGAAACATACTCCGAGGGAGTATAAAGATGCAAAAAGATAAAGTTTTTGAGTTTGAAGCAGGATACCAAGACTGTATCCGAGTATGAGATCGAGTTTACCCGGTTGAGTTAGTATGCTGGTGGGATTATTTCTGATGAGACTGATCAGTGTCAGAGGTTTGAGGAGGGGTTGAGATCCTTTATCATGTGCATTATCACAGGCTCCCAGTATTTTCTCAGTTTGTTACAGCAGCCAGGAGTGTTGAGAGAGCACAGTGTCTTATAGCTACTGCTAGGGATGAGGAGACCATAGCTAGGAGGCCTTAGAGTGAGGCAGGATCTTCATCCATGAAGAGAGGCCGAGGAGGTTATTTTTCAAGGTTCATTAGGAGCCATAGAAAGTCTGGTAGGTTAGTACAGTAATAGAGGTAGAGATCGAGACCTACAGTTTATGTGGCTAGTGCACTGACCCTAGTAGTTTAGATGTTTGTTCCACCTACTTGTCTCTATTGTGGTAAAGCACACGGAGGTGTCTGTTGGTGGAGAGGTGCTTCAGCAGTGTGTTATAGATGTGGGTCACCAGATTATTTTATTAGAGATTGGCTAGAGCCACCAGAGGATAGATAGGTAGATACTGCAGCTTCTCGACCTAGTGTTAGAGGGGGTCGTGATGGCAGAGGTGCTAGTCGAGAAGGTCGAACATGGTTTGGTTAGAGAGGAGGTTCTACCACAGGTAGTAGAGCAGATGAGGCAAGGCCATCATAGCAGGTTTATGTGATACAGAGGCAGGCGGATGCTTCAGCCGTTATTGCAGGTACTTTTTCTTTATTCGGTTCTTTAGTTCTTGCTTTGTTAGATCCTGGATCAACTCATTCATGCATTAGTGCATCCATCTTGCCTGTGACTGATTTATATTCAGAGTCCCTAGAATTTAATGTTTTGGTGATAAATCCTTTAGGGCATAGTGTTGTATTTAGCAAGGTGCACCGTAATAGTCCGGTTGTGGTTCAGGATGAGGAGTTCCTTGGTGATTTAATTAAGATGCCTTTTAAGGAGTATGATTTAATTTTATACATGGATTGGTTATCTAAGCATAGGGTTGTGGTAGATTGTCAACAAAAGTTTGTTACCCTGAGAACCTGTGATGGTAGGGATGTGATGGTATCTAGTGAGTACGGACATCTTTCATCTATGTTTGTTTTAGTTGTTTCAGCTTGGAGGATGACTCGGAAAGGATGTGATGCTTATCTTGCTCATGTTGTAGACACCAGAGTAGTAGGTTTCTAGCTTGACAGTATACCCACAGTTGCTGAATTCCTAATTGTTTTTCATAAAGAGTTTTCAGGGATACCCCCTGAGAGAGAGGTTGAGTTTGGTATCGATTTGTTGCCTGGTACCGCTCCCATCTCTGTTACTCCTTATCATATGGAACCTGCTGAGTTGAGAGAGCTGAAGGTATAGTTGCAGGAGTTGTTAGATAAAGGGTTCGTTCTCCCTAGTGTGTCTCCATGGGGAGTACCCATTTTATTTATGAAGAAGAAGGATATTACTTTAAGATTGTGCATTGATTACAGGCAGTTGAATAAAGTGACTATCAAGAACAAGTATATTTTGCCTAGGATAGATGATCCCTTTGATCAGTTAAAAGGAGCAGCGGTATTCTCTAAGATTGATTTGATATTAAGGTACCATCAGTTGAGAGTCAGAGATGAAGATGTATCTAATATAGCTTTTCATACGAGGTATGGGCATAATGAGTTTTTGGTGATGCTTTTTGGGTTGACGAATGCACCAGCAGCTTTTATGGATTTGATGAACAAGGTGTTTATACCCTATCTAGGTCAATTTGTGGTGGTCTTTATTGATGATATTTTGGTGTATTCACGTAATGAGGAGGATCATGACAAGCATTTACGGATTGTATTGCAGACTTTGAGAGAGAAGCAGTTGTATGCTAAGCTATCTAAATGTGAGTTTTGGCTTGATCAAGTGACTTTTCTCGGTCATGTGGTTTCAGCACAAGGTATTAGAGTTGATTAGAGTAAAGTTGAGGCTATTTTGAACTGGAGTCCACCAGAGACTGTGACAGAGGTTAGAAGTTTTCTGGGTTTGGCAGGCTATTATCGACGGTTTGTGAAAGGTTTTTCTATGATAGTGTGAGTGGGGATTTTCGCCCCCACTCCCGGTGGAATGGTTCATACGAATTCGACACTGTTTAGGCTTGGGGCCTTAGAGAACACGGACCTAAGTCCAGAGAACATGGAGTCACCACCCGGACGGGCCGGGAAAAAGAAAGGGGTGGATGACTCGATTCCTAAGGAATCCCCAACCCCTTAATGGGTTTAGAAAGTTGGGTACGTGTGGGGAAGGTGAGAAATGGCCCAGCACCCCCACAACGCCCGATTCATTGGAACCGGCCTCCTTTAAAGATCTTAATATTGTAAAATTCTTAAATATAATAATATTATCCATATTACATGCGACAATTGAAATAAAACATTGTTATATTAAAATCAAAGCAATGTCCAAGCAAAGCTAATAAATACACACCCATCTGAGGATGGAAACATGCCCTTACATCATCGATGTCTAAACTAATAGGACACCCACCAAAAGGTAGAAACATGTCCTTTACATTGGTCCAAAATATAACAGCAATTTAAATTACATTAGAATTTAATTAATAAGTTGCACACAAAGTGGAAATATAACTCTTACAACATTTGGAAATCAAAATAAATTGATAAAAGTAAATAACCACTCATCATAAATAAATTATTCATTAAAGATATTAAACATCAATCAAAATAGAAAGTAAACATCCATCCATGATAAATTATTGAACTTAAATAAATCAAAGCATATAATGAACTACACAATCAAATCTAAAAATAAAGCAAGTAAAGGTGCAAATTAGGGTTACTGTTTCTATTTAAAACTCTTTAATTAATACTTTAGGGTTTTGGAATTTTAGTATTATTAGGGTTTGTAATTCATAGCTACTATAAGTTTTTAAGAGAATTGAAATGGATTAGGGTTTTATAATTTAAGAATTTAGTAAGATTCTTTGATTGATCAAATTAGGGTTTGAAGGGCAAAATTATGAAATTAGGGTTTGGATACTTTAAAACATTTAGCTTTATGACTCACGATTACTGGATTATTATTTTGGATTTACTATATTAGGTTTGAATGTTTAGGTTTATAAGGTTTTAAGGATTAGGGTTAGGGTTAGGGTTTAGGAAAACTAGGGTTTATAGTTTTGGTTTTGAGGGAATTAGGGTTTTTAGTGTTTACTAGTTTGAGGTTTACTGTTTTTGGTTTTGAAGTTGAATTAGGGTTTTTAGTGATTCGGAAAATATATTTGGTTTTAGAATTTGAGAAAACAGTTTATAGTTTTATAAAGCATCATGTGATTTTTAGAAACTGTAAGAGAAATCTATGGTTTGGATATTTAACAAAAAATTTGGGAATTTTAGGAAAAAGTGAGAGGAAAAGAGTTTAGGGTTTATTAAAAGCTTTTGAAATAAACAAAACGATTTAAGGTTTTTAGAAACAGAAAAGTATTTTTTTAGGGTTTCTAGAAATAGAAGGAAAAATCTAGATTTTTAAGGTTTAAAAGAAATAAATTAGGCTTCTTGAGTCTTTAGGAGAAACAGAATAACGGTTTAAGAATTTTGGAAAGCAAAAGAAACGAATTAGAGTTTTTAAGGTATTTAGAAACAGAAGAAACCAAAGAAACGAATTATTACATATTCAAAAATCAAGTTTTGTATGTATATTAGCATGAATCAAAGAAACAAAGCTATGAATAGTTTATGATTAAGGATCAAACCTGCGTAGTTGGTTCCACCAAAAAGTTGTTTTTTGGATGAACATATACAAAGACAAGCTTGCTGCCTTTGATTAATTGATTTATTGCTTGCTTATTCTCCTCTAAAAAGTCTTGAATGTTTTACTGCCAAGTCTGATCAAATTTTAAAGTTCCAGTCCAATTGTTCTTCAAAATTCCCCCCCCCCCCTTTTTGTGTTGTTTTTCATCTTATTTACAGGAAATTTAGATGATTAATTTTAATTGTTTAAGGAAATTATCATTAATTAGGAAAAAGAAACCGAAACCAAATAGAATTTGGTTTAGGAAAAAATTGTGTTGGAAACCAAATTTGCTGGCGAAAACTGAGACGGGCTGCGAGAGCTGGCGTGGAAAATTACGAGGGGCGCAAGCGAAATTGGCTGCCAGACCATTTCGTCCAACATTTTCGGCGATAAATTTTTTCGTCGCAATTTTTTCGTCTCTGATTTTTATTTTTATATTATTAATTTTTTAAAAAATATAATAAATACTAAAATAAATATTATTTAATTAAAATACCACAAAAATTATTTTAGACTATAAAAAATAACGGACCGAACTGGGCCAAAAAAATTAAGGATCTACAGTTTGCCCCCTGCTTGAACGATCTGAGACTTTAGTAAAAGAGAGTGAAAAGCAACAAGACTTAATTTTTCTGAGATGGTTGAGGTTTTGGGTTTTAGACCCAGTTTGAGTTTTGGACTCAAAGAATAGTTTTAGGTTTTGGACCTAAGGGTAATTTTGGGTTCTGGACCTAGGCTAAGTTATGGACTTAGAAGAGATTTTAGGTTCTGGACCTAAGGATAATTTGGGTTCTGGTCCCGAGCTAAGTTTTGGACTTAGAAGAGATTTTAGGTTCTAGACCTAAGGATAATTTGGGTTCTGGACCCGAGCTAAGTTCTGGACTTAAAAGAGATTTTAGGTTCTGGACCTAAGGATAATTTGGGTTCTGGACCAGAGCTAAGTTCTGGACTTAGAAGAGATTTTACGTTCTGGACCTAAGGATAATTTGGGTTCTGGATCGGAGCTAAGTTCTGGACTTAAAAGAGATTTTAGGTTATAGGCCTAAGGATAATTTGGGTTCTGGATCCGAGCTAAGTTTTGGACTTAGAAGAGATTTTAGGTTCTGGGCCTAAGGATAATTTGGGTTCTGGACCCGAGCTAAGTTATGGACTTAGAAGAGATTTTAGGTTCAGGACCTAAGGATAATTTGGGTTCTGGACCCGAGCAAAGTTTTGGACTTAGAAGAGATTTTAGGTAATGCACCTAAGGGCAATTTGGGTTCTGGACCCGAGAGATTTAATTATCTGCAAAAAATAATTTTTTTTTGTAAAAAATTTAGCTATTTTTTATGCACATATCTTCTCCTTGCCCCCTGCGTGCAAAAATATTTATATACACGCAAGTATATTTGAATGATTAAATTGAATGATTGACTTGATTGTTTATTTACTGTGTTGTCACTGTTCATGCACCATTTACTATTTATAAATAGTAACATACTATTTGTAAATAGTAATTTACTATTTCAAATAGTAATTTAATATTCCTAAATAGTAAGTTACTATTTATAAATAGTAAAATTTACTATTCATCGAAGTAAATTTACTATACATCAATAGTATAATTTACTTTTTGAATTTTGTTTTTTTCCTTGATGTTCCTCTATATAAACGAACGAATTTCTTCATTGCATTCACAGCATAATCCTTAATTTCATCCATTACTGTATTTCTTTCAAATTTAGCATATAGTTTTGAAAAAAATGCATGCTTCAAGGTCAGGAACTCATTCTAATGCTGAGTTATTAGAGTTTGTTCGGCATCATGAAGATGGAAATATAGATCTACTAGTCAGGATGCTGCTTCATCGTAGTTCAAACAAAAAGAGCACGGCAATTTTTTCTTCTTCTCTTTTCTTTTTAATTTTTTTTACTTTTTTTTATTTTATTTTTGATTTATTTATTTATTTATTTATTTTATTATTTATTATATATATATTTTATGCTTGTCTTTATTTTTGTTTTTTTAGAAAATTTAGGAAAAATATATTAATTTAAGTAGAATATATTTAAACTTACCTAGTATTAACTTACCTGGCTCCGTGTTAGCGTGATCGTTGCATTGTTCGGGCTGGAGGGTGTATCTACAAAGCCCGGCAGTGGTATGATTTAGCACCTTCTAGGGTAAGGCTGATTATCCGAGATTGCGGCTTTGAGAGCTTTATCTTACAACTACCATCTGAGGAGTATCTGAATGATCAGAGCGTAGTCCAAGCACTTGCAGAATGGTTGGACACCACTCATACTTTTCACTTGCCCATTGGAGAGATGACAATTGGTCCGGTCGACTTTGCTGCTATAATCGGCCTTCAGTATGATGGTGTTCCGGTTCCTCTGACCAATGATATTTTGACATTTGAAGAAATTCAGTAAATAATTGGTATGGAACTATCATATAAAGGGCCTTTTAAGATAAAAATTAAGCCAATTCATAGTCATTAGATGAACTATGAAGGACGGGTTCACAGAGACACGGCCCAACAGTATGCTTGAGGATTTTTGTTATATTTGCTTGGGTCGACTGTCTTAGGCAGCACTGAATCCGCCATCCATTTGTCAGTGTTGAGGGCCATTTCTTATTTTAGGATGATAGGGTGAAGCTGGTCTCACCTGTCTTTACCATGGTCTTGATAAATTTTGCCGAAATAAGAAGTCTTTCATCGGCTTGATGGCGGTTGTGGAGGTACTCTTCTTCCACCAATGTCAATTTCATTCTTTTCTTGTATGAGTTTGATATCTATTGTTGTTTTAGGCATGGGCATATGAGCATAACCTTGTGAGGGTGCCTGGTATTTCTAGAGAGAGAGTCGGGTATCCGAGATTAAATTTCTGGTTGTCTGATCGTGTAGAAGTTTTGGGCTCTCACCATGTGCACACCCAACGCTTCGTGTTGAGCCGCTTAACCTGGGACCAGGTAAAATAGCATTAGTATACTTTAAAATTATGTGAAAGTTTACTTACCTTATGTAATTTTGTAATTGAATTTGGCCTTGAGGAACCAAGAAGAGCAGATGCATTTCCCAGAATATACTTTAAATACTATATCAATGCTGAAGGATACATGGTGGTTAGCCCGACACGGTCATGATGTTGAGACATTTCTTCATCCACCGGGTGCATTTTATGCCCATTTTATTCAACTAAGGCTCTTGAACATTGATGAATCTCCTGTTGGTGTACAGGAAATTCCTGAAGAAAATGACGGTAGAGATGAAGAGGAACATCATGGAGAGGCAGGAGAATTCATTCCACATCTTGGGGCTAGCACTTCTCAGGTAAAACTTTTACTATTTTTCCTTTGCAATCACTTCTTTCTTACCTTATTTTGATTCTTTAATGATTGTTGCAGGCTGTTGGCTCATTTGATCATGAGGCTGGACCTTCTTCTACTGCTCCTTCATTTGCTCATTCTAGTATGCCCGATATGCCGTCTCATCCGTAGGGCATTGCTATGAATTACCTAGTAAGTTTTCTTGTTTCATGGTAATTTATGCTACATGTATGCATGGTTATGTATGCTCTTACCTTTTTCCTTTCTAGCTCATAGCGGATGCTTGAAGAACAAAATAAGAAACTTCAAGAAGAGTTGGCCACTAGTCATCAGCAGGCTTCTCATTTTAAAAATTTATATCATCAATCAGAATAAAATTTCTGTGACTTTCGATTTCGGGGGATGAGGGATCCTGATGCTTCTTCATCTAGAGGCCCCCAAACTGATGACCATGAGATCCTTTCATCCACTTATGAGGAGGACCGTGACAAATCGGAACTCCAAGGTAATAGGGATTTTGGTGCTCCTGCTTCGGGCGAACTTGGGACGAGTAATTTGCCTACTCCTCCAACAGGCGATGATTTTTTCAGGGCTTTATTTGATGACCTACCACCACCTTCTTAGTAATGTATAAATTGTGTATCAATTGTATAAACATTGTACAATAATGACAATATATGATTTCTATCTTTACTGTAACTCTTTTTTTTATCATCATTACTGCGCCACAATTATTACACTTTCTTTTTCACATATCCATTTACACAGCATCACCACAAAAGCCAAATACAATACGGTAAAGTAATTTCGTCGCTAATTCTTTTCCTCATACAACATGGTCTTGCCCTTTTCCGATCTCCTTTTCCTTATCGATTTTAGAAAAGCTTATCTCCTTTATATAAATCACCTTTCACGCCATAATTTCATACAGAAACCAAAAGACTTTCCGTTTCAACGTAAAAACTCCTTTTTAACAATTTTGATTTTCCTTCATTTATCAACCATGACTGAACTTCATTTAAAGAAGATAAAAATTCTATTTAAGAATATGGATGCCATTCACTGGAAGCAAATTTTGTGGTCAAAACTTGATATTCTAAAGTGTTTTCAAAATGTTAAATTGGACCACTCCTTTTTACATGTCATGGCTTCCTTTTGGAATGTAGATTCTAGGACATTTAAAATTAATGGCTTTGAAATATGTCCCTTGATTGAAGAATTTGAGGTCATCCTTGGATATCCAAATAATCAACAAATGGCATTACCCACAGTGATTTTCAAGACTCAACGGAAGATGCAGATGTTATTTCAAATTTCAAATCCCGAAGTTCTTTAGTTGATGAGAGGTGAGAAAATTCTACTTGCTCCCTTGATTGATTTTTGTCTCTCTCATTTGGGTCCTACTAAGGCATGGGGACGCATGCTTTGTCTTTGCTTGCTTGACCAATTCTTGCTTGTTTCTTTTGACGGCAATATTGATCCATGAGTATTGGATATTATGGACCAAATGGAAGGTGGCTTGTCACCGATACCAGTGATCTTAGCCGATACTTTAATTAGATTAGACCAACTTAAGTCAGGATTGTCAAATAGACTGACTGGAGTCCATTGCTGCTTCAGGTAATTACCTAAACTGCCCTTTTGGGTTTTCAATTTAGGTTTTCTTTTTTCTTCTTCTTTTTTATTTTATTGCTCTAATTTTTGCCTAGTCCGCACGTGCGGGTTTTCAGAAATAGCGAGCTGTCCTAATTTTTGCCTAAGTTGCTATAGACCCTTAATTTTTTACCCAATCCGATCCAACATGCTTTTATTTAGTCCAAAATGATATTTGTTGTATAATTGGTCTAAAATAATTTTAATTAAATAATTTTTACCTTAGTATCTAATTTTTAGTAGTAAAAAATGAAAATAAACAAATAAAAATTAAAAATAAAAATAAAAATAAAAATCGGAGTCGGAAAAAAATCGGCAGCAAAAAGTGGTCGCGCGGGGCCGTGGGGCCAACAGTGGCTCGCCTGCAGGCTCCTGCGGGCTGGCACGCCCACGGGCCCGTCGCCAGAATTTTTGCCAGCGCAAATTTTTCAGCTGCAATTTTTAGAATTCTAATCCAATTAGGTTTTAATTTCTTTTTATTATTATTATTACTTACCTTAATTAATTATGAATAAATAACCTAAAAACCACTATAAATAAGGACCAATTAAACCAAATCAAAGGAGGAAAAACTTTTCATGATAGCTTTAGGTTTTGAAACCAAATCAAGGAAGGAAAGGGAAAACTCAATTCAATTGATATTTATAGCAGTAGTAGCATGAAAAAGGGAGAAGAAAAGAGGCAATCAAAGCTTGTCTTTGGAACTAGTTCATCCAAGAAGAGTTATTTTTTGTAGAATCAACAAAAGAAGGTATGTTTTAATTCTTTTGATTTATGTTTTACAATAGCCAAATCTATAAAATTTAAGTTTTTTAAATAAAAAATCATAGAATTTTAATTTAATTTTTCCAAGTTTAGAACATTAAATTGTGACTCTCTTTTCTAAAAAGATTTTAGACGAAAAACTTTGGACTGAGGAATCAAGAAAATTAGGAGATTAACGATCGGACTTTTGAGAGAGCAAACAAGCAATTCAATCCATCAAAGGCAACCATATTGCCTTTGTTCTTGTTCATCCAAGAAGTAATTTTTGGTGCAACCAACAAACGAACGTATGAATATCTAATCTCTTTTTTTCTTCACAGTAGCTTCAATCATTCAATTGTTTCTTTTGATTTTAAAAACCTTAATTCATTTCAATGTTTTCCAAAAATCTTAAAATTGTTGTTTCTGTTTCTTCAAAATTTTAAAACCCTAATCTACTTTCTAACTTTTCAAAACCTTAAATCGTTTCATTAATTTACCAAAACCCTAATATGCTTTTCAATTTTCCAAAACCCTAAACTGAATCCTTTTCTTTACAAAAATCCTAAAAAATATCTTTTCTGTTTCTATAAACCTTAAATTATTTTGTTTATTTTCATAAAGCTTCATAAAACTATAAATTGTTTTTCCAAATTCTAAAATCAAATACATTCTCTGTAACACCCCTACATTCAATACATGCACCCTACAAACACCACAATGTAGTATACATGCACTAAACATAGAGATGCTACGGATTTTCTTAACATTTTAAACATTTTAAACCATACCATAATCTTTCAATTGTATACATTATAGAAAGATAAGTAGTTAACTTGTAATACAAACCTAAATAGATATATATAAAGATACATTTAGTTGTTACGCAGCGGAATTTATCAAATATTTACATATATGAAAACATTTAATTTCATATTTACAAATATACACATATGTACATTAAATGCATTACTTTACAAAATATAAAAGAGTTATACATGATTGGCAAGTCTCCTCTGATCTTTAAGTTCCCAAAATCAACTCTTCACTATCTACTCTCACTCGGTCTCGAAGAGCTCTCGGGTTCAACTCTATTAAAAGATCAAACACTATCGCGCTAAGCCAACGGCTTAGTAAGATAAAACATGCTAATGTTATGCTTTAATGCAATGCAATGCCAATTCTCAATCCATATTATACATGTAACATCATATATGCAAGGCTAACAACATACCTTTACATTTCATATGCCTCAATAGTTATTCATTTAACCATTCATGAACAACATTAAACAAATCATGACTCACATTAAACAAAGACAAGCATTGGGCCCAAGACACACTAATATGCCATTCAATTTTCAGAGTTAATGCTTTGGTTTGTTATCACATTTATCAATATCATATACCCAACTAGGCTTCAAGGATTAGGTTCAACCAAGCTTCAAGGGAAGCAAAGCATGCTAAGCTTCAACCCAACTTGGCTTCAAGAACCAACCCAACCTAGCTTCAAGGGTTGTAACATCTCAATTAGGCTTCAAGGATTCAATCCAACCTAACTTCAAGAGATTGTTACTATCATTAGGCATGCCACCAATAACAAACTCTGAAAATGGAATAACACATTAGCCACACAATTCATTCATTAATCAATTATCATTATCATTTAGGCAAACATGCCTTCTTTCTTTCAATTGCATCACATTTCCCATCTCAATTCATCTTATGCACATAACATCATTGATATAGCATTTCATATCTCCATTCATATTGTGCATTTAACATTATTGGTATCACATTTCACAATACATTATTCATAATACACATCACCATTCACAAGCCTCACAATGCACAATACATAATCTTATTCATGTAATATCATATGCATTATCTAATATGGGTTCAATTCCAATCATATAAGAAGAACCAAAACAATATAAAAAGAACAAAGGATAAAAATAGTAACCAACATTTTTGAGGGACACGGGCAACACCACTTGAGGGACACGGCCAAGCTTGTGGCCGTGTCACTCAAACCAATTGGACAGTAAGCAACACGGGCAAGGGACACGGCCAAGCTTGTGACCGTGTCTCTCAATCCAAAACTCACAGTAGCTAACACGGTTAGGGAACACGGCCGTGTCACTCCAAAAACCAATCCAACACGCCCAAAATCCCTTGACTTGGCTGTGTCTCTCTTTCCCTTTTTGGCCGTGTCACCCAAAACCAAAACCCTAACCAAAACCAACCCTTTCTCAAATGCACACAAACACAATATTCATCATATAACATATTTCAAATGAACATAATCAATGTTCTAAACACATATTCATCACAAGAATTACTTCACAACACATTAATATAACAATTAAACACATATCATCTCAAAACCCCAAAACCAACATCCTTCAAAATCAACATCCACCATTTCCAACAACAACCTCTAATTAAACTCATAACTTAAAATCAATTTAACACTTGAAAACACATCATAAACACATCTCATCATCAAAACATCAAACCCTAATTAACTTCCAATACCACTTCAAAAAAATGAAAGAAATCAAAGGAAAGATCTTACCTTAGTTAAAAACTTCTTGAATCAACACTTGAACACTTAATCTTCCTTCAATTTTGAACTCAACTCATCAAGAACCTCTCTTGTCTCTTTCTTTCTCTTTGTCTATGGAGCAGCCGGCCACTTCATGAAAGAAAGAAGAAAATGATGAAGAAACAAAGTCAAACCTTCTTTAAATATCCACCATGTGATTCAATTCAAGCAATTACCAAAATGCCCTCAACCAAATAACTCACCTTTTGTCTCATATAAGCCCATTTAAGTAATTACACACTCAACACAAAAATATCTCTTTTCCTTTGACTCTTCCTTTGACCCATTTATATGTTATATATATCATCATATACACAACATATACCATTTTCTCTAAACCCTATTTCCTTTCCCAAAACACTTATACACAAGCATTCTCTTCTCAATTTCTTTTCTTATCACATAATATACATTCAATCCAATTTATAACAACAACAACAACAACAACAACACTATCACCAAGACTTCTAGGGCATACATGAGGATATTACATTCTCCGAAACACTAAAAACCCTAATTCAACTTCAAAACCAAGACAGTAACCTAAAACTAGCAAAAATTAAACCCTAGTTTTCTTAAACTCTAACTCCCCTAAAACCTTAAACCCTAATTTTTTAAACCCTAATCCTTAAAACCTTAAAACCTTATAAACGTAAATATTAAAATTTGAACACAGTAAGCCTAAAAATAATAATTCAGTAGCTAATAATGATAAACCTAATGTTTTAAAGTGTCCAAACCATAATTTCATGATTCCACTCCTCAAATACTAATTTGGTTAATCAAAGAACTTTATCAACCTCTTAAATTATAAAACTTTAATACATTTCAATTCCTTTAAAACATACAGTTGCATAAACCTTAATATATTAAAATCCCAAAATCTTAAATATTAATTAAAAAACTTTAAATGGAAACAGTAAACGTCAATTTGTATCTTTACTTACTTTATTTGATTGTGTAGTTCATTATATACTTTGATTTATTTAAGTTCAATGCTTGGTTTATTTAAATTATCATGGATGAATGTTTATATTTTGATTGATGTTTAATATCTTTGGTGAATGATTTATTTATGATGAATGGTTATTTACCTTTATCGATTTATTTTTGATTTCCAAATGTTGTAAGAGGTATGTTTCCACTTTGTGGGTACCTCATTAGATAACTATCATGTAATTTAAGTTGCTTTTATATTTTAGATCAATGTAAAGGACATGTTTCTACCTTTCGGTGGGTGTCCTATTCAGGCATGGATTATGTAAGGGCATGTTTCCATCTTCAGATGGGTCTCCATTTATTTATCTTGCTTGGACATTGTTTTGATTTTAATATAATGATGCTTTCTTTCAATTGTTGCATGTAATATGGATGATATTGTTATACTTAAGAATTTTATAATATTAAGACCTGTAAAAGGAGGTCGGTTCCAATGAACCGGGCATTGCGGGGGTGCTGGGTCATTTCTCACCTTCCCCACACGTACTCAACTTTCTGAACTGATTAGGGGTTGGGGATTCCTTAGGAATCGAGTCATCCACCCCTTTCTTTTTCCCGACTCGTCCGGGTGGAGACTCCATTTTCTCCGGATCTAGGTCCATGTTCTCTAAGGCCCCGAGCCTAAACAGTGCCGAAGTCGCAAGAACCATTCCACCGGGAGTGAGGGCAAAAATCCCTGCTCAAATTGGCGACTCACTGGGGATAAGAGAAGTTGATTCCGTTGGTCTTTATATTATTCTATTCTTTCTTATAATGATATTATCCATTGCAACATTTTAGATTGCATCGTGTGCATGAGTTAGGACGCCTGTGTTACCCGTGTTATGTTATGTAAGGGATACCATACTTTCACTCAAGGTATGGAGATTGAGCATGGCATAACCACTCATAGCCTCGTACCATTTGGTATATACTTGCTATGGGAACCTAAGCCTTTTAACATAAAGTCTAAAGCTCATGAAATTGGCCTAGTTACTTTCCTTAGGTTTTTACCCCAAATGCATGTTGTTTGACTATGGTTAATTTGTCTTGGCTTAAATCATGGCTTATTTGATTTGTTCTTTTTCTAATATGACCTAAATACATTGTGAGCTCAAAATAAATTTTTCTTCAAAGTCCAAACGACCAAAGCTATTTTCAAAACTTTTCAAGATGGTCTTTGGACATAAGACTTTTCTAAAAACAAATCAAAAATTCTTTTGCTCATGAACCAAATACAAAGCCCAAAATATGTTTTTTTCTAAAATCTTTTTACAATGGGCTTAGAAACAAAATGATTTTCATCCAATCTTTTCTTACAAAGAGCATGCAAATTATTTAGGTCAATTATGAAATACCAAAAATCAATTGTGAGCCTAGTTTATACTAAGAATAATTAATCATAGGCTTGTTTTTGGCATGAATCATTAGTTACTTTTTCAAGTGAGAAATCTATTTATAATAAACCTCTTAATTTAGTTTTAATCCAATGTAGCATAAAAGCTACTTTAGTTTGTTAAATGGATTAAAACCTAATTAATGGGAGTTAGCATGAATTGATTTTCATCTTTGAAAATATAACTATTGGTTGAAACATCCGAGGGAAATATTCGGAAACAAAGTACCCCAAGTTGGTATTTTGTTAACCATGTACCTAGGAAAAGAGACTCGCCATTCATATGTGGATGTTATAAGGTTGGAAGGAACTTCCTATTTGTCCTTGTTTGTTAATTGTTTGTGCATACATGCATACATACATACATTTTCATCTCATATCATTGGTCCTCTTTGGCTCACAGCCCTGGATTATGATAGTTCAAAAGTTTGCAACAATCAGACCTACACCAGAGATGAAGAATCTAGCAATGACTCAATCACTTGCTCACCAAAAATAATGGATCCCGAATAAATTCAAAGAATGGTGGATGATGCCCTCAACGCCAGGATGGAAGAAATAAAATAGGCCCTAGTTGAGACCATGAAGAACCAATTGACTGCAATTTTAGAAAATCATGCCGAAGCATCAGCTAGCACTAAGAAGCCAAAGGTCAAAGGGAAGACCAAAGTTGGTGAAGTGGTTTTTGTTGATGAAAAGGTGATCATTGATGATGATGATGATTGGGCTCAATACTACCAAGATCCTCAAGACAAGAAGAAAGAACCGAAGGCTGTTGAAAGGTCAACTATGGAGAAAACCAAAATTTTTGATGTTGAAAAGATGATTGCTGATTTAGAAAAGAAATTTTAGAAGAAGCTAAAAACTGAAGAAATGTCCGAAGTTGACAAATTATTTGATTTAGATGAAGAAGTTCCATACAAGTTCAAGAGGCCATCTTTTGCGAAGTTTGATGGAACCGAAAATCCCCATCTCCATGTGAAGCATTATATCACTACTATGCAGTCTGCCCAAGCTACTACGGTTCAAACTCTGAGGTACTTTATGCTCTCATTGGACCCTGTTGTCCAAAATTGGTTCAATACGTTAGATGATGGAACACAAAAGAGTTGGGATTTGCTATACAAGGCCTTCATCCAGCAATATGGATATAATGTTGAAATGGAAGTTACCTTAATGGAAGTGGAGTCCATTAGGCAAAGGTCGAATGTGAATTTTGTGGATTATGTGAATAGATGGAGAAACAAGGCCGCTTTGCTCAAGAAGAGGCCTGATGAATCCAATCAAATAAGGATGATTGTGAGAGGGGTGTTGCCTAGTCTTCGTGAAAGGATGTCTCATACACTCATCCGTGATTTCAAAGACCTTCTCCAAGCTGGTTTACAAATTGAAGAATGGGAGAGAGAGAAGAACTATTTTTCAATGAGAAGGATCGAGATAGGAAACTATCAGTCTGGTAGCCAAAGCATGCAAAAGGCAATCGATATTAATGCCACTAACCAAGGAACAAGGAGACAGGGAAAGGGATTGCTACAACCATTAAATCTTCATCCTTTGCCTAACCCTCTCCCACCTAATTTCGACACTAATTCATTTTGTCAATTTCACCAAATGCAAGGGCACGACACAGATGTGTAAGGTTGAGACATGAGATCCAAAATCTAATTGATAATGGGAAGCTACCCGAGCCCAATAAGCTAAACGCCAAAGACAACCCATTACCAAAGTTCAATAGGGTACCATCGTCGGCAACTTTCATGATTGGAGGAGGTTTGCATGAAGATTTTGTCATGTCTTCTTTCCAAGATGTGGGTGGACAAGCAATCAAAGAAGAAGAGGTATTTGGTGAAATTAAACAAGCTATGGTGAGTAAAGAAGTAACAATTTGCGTTTTCAATGGGTTTTGGGATTCAAGTGATAGTGATGATGATCTTGTATCCAATAAGGAGGAATGGACTTGGTCTGAGCCCGAAGAAGATGAAGTAATGAACACTAGATTCAGTAAGCCTTATGCAAGGCCACCACCTAAGGAGGTAGAAACTAATAAGGGAAAGGAAGTTGAAGTAGGAAATAAAGAAGAGGAAGATGATGCTGTGCTCAAGCAATTAAAAAGAACCCAAGCAAGTGTTAGCATTTGGGACTTATTAGCTACTTTTAAAAACCACCGAGAAACTATGGCCAAAGCCTTAGCTAGCATGCCAATTTCTACCTCTACAACACCGGAGGAGCTGATCAACTTCATAAAAATTGGAGGGGTAATGAAATGTGAAGATATTCAAGAAAAGAGTGAAGTTAATATGGGAGCAATTTCTTTTTCAAATGCAGACATACCGGAGGAGGGGAGAGATCACATCTGCCCTCTCTTTATCAAAATAGAAGTTAAGGGGAAGAGGACTCCATGTGTAATGGTCAATGATGGGTCTGCCATAAATGTTTGCCAACTTAAGATATTGCCAAAGCTAGCCATGTCAACAAGGGATCTAAACACGATCGAGGTAACAATTCATGCTTATGACAACACTAAGAGACACGCAGAAGGAACTTTCAAAGCTGCTGTCAAGGTTGGTCCAATTGAATTTATTATTGAGTTTGTTGTTTTAGACATACCGGTTACCTTCGGCTTACTCTTGGGGTGACCATGGCTTCATCCTCTTGTGGAGTTTCTTTCACTCTTCATCAAAAGATCAAGTTCCCCAATGGAGATGAGACAGTGGTCATCGAACCTGAAGATAATGAGATTGTTAACGCTCTAATGATTAAGATGCCTCTCAATGGTTTTCAAGTAGCTGCAATTTTTGATGATGAAGTAGTGGACTCCAAAGTCTTGAATATGATGAAGAACATGAACTACCTTCCTGGAGCCGGTCTTGGAAAGGGTAAAGTTGGTTTGAGAAAGTTGCCAGAATTTAAAACTCAAATTGCCAAGAAGGGGTTGGGATATGATGAAGCCAAAAATGCCTCGCCAAAGAAGATTGAGAAGATTAGCTTCCCACCACTTGAAGTGATCTTTGTCAAGGCTCCAGATATGGGACCACACCAAGGAAAGCCCGAGCCAATAATGTTCATGGGATAGTTGATCCCGGGTTTTGAAATTTTTACAGATGTAGCCAAGCTAGTGGAGCAAGTGAAGAAAGAGCTCACCCTATCAGCCAACAAAGAATCCAATCCAAAAGAGAAGAAACAAGTTGTCCTGAAAGCTGAGAAGACTCTGGAAAAGATTGCTGCCCTAGTTGAAGAAAAGTTTGAAGACATCCTGCCTTATGATTCTGAGAACAATGATTTTGATTTTGATTTTAATTTGTCTGTTTTGTATAAGGATGATGATGTTTTCTTTTCCAAAATGAATGCAATAAAGTCTAATTTTGCTTACTTGTGTGATGTTTCTCCTGATGGTTGCATACATTCAAATAGCAGTTACATGAGCATCTTTAATATTAATTCTGTTAACACAAAATCATTAAATTTGGGAACAACCAAAAATCCTAAAAATATTAGCATAGCATCCGACCTTACTCATGATGAGAGATTTGAAAAAATATTCAAAAAATATGAAGAAGTATTTGCTTGGTCTTATGAGGATATGCCTGGAATAGATAGAGACATACCCGAACATCATATTCCTACTTACACTCACATGAAACCTATCAAACAAAAGCTTAGGTGAGTAAGACCTGAGTGGGATGAATTGGTTAAAGAAGAGGTCACTAAGCAAATACAAGTGAAGTTCCTTGAAGTGATAGAATATCCATATTGGTTAGCCAACATAGTACCCGTGCCAAAGAAAGATGGAAGAATAAGGGTCTGTGTGGACTATAGATATTTGAACAAGGCTTCCACTAAAGATGATTTTCCTTTACCTCATATAGATGTTCTCATTGATAGCGCAGCCTCTAGCGTGCTACACTCATTTGTAGATGGATTTTTCGGATACAACCAAGTGTTAATGGCCCAAGAGGATAAAGCCAAAACTGGTTTCATTACTACATGGGGTATATTTTGTTATAGGGTGATGCCGTTTGGTTTAAAGAATGCTGGAGCAACCTACCAAAGGATGGCCACCATACTATTTCATGACATGATGCCTAAAGAAGTTGAAGTATATGTTGATGATATGATGGTGAAATCGGGCACAAGGGAACAACACTTCCAAAACTTAGAGTTATTCTTCGATAGAGCATTGAAATTGTGAACACTCGAATTTTGAGGCTCGGGAAGCCAATTTTCTCAGACTGCAGACAACCGAGCCGGACCGAAGGTCCGCGGTAAAGTTCACCGAAAATATATCGATATGGTACTTGAAATGTCCGGGGCGACGCGAGGACCACAGATATGGTCTCGGAATAATTTTTGGAGGTCTGCAGCTCCCAGAAAATCAGTTTAAACGAAAAAATGCGGATTTCGGTGCGGTTTTGGGGTGAACCGCTGGGACCCGGCGGTCCGACCGCCGACCGACTGGCGGTCCGATCACCATGACCGGCGGTCCGACCGCCGTCGAACTGGCGGTCCGACCGCTGTCCGTGTCCTTTCCCATTTTTCCGGCGACCACCCTGTCCGACCGCTGACCAAGGCGGTCCGACCGCCGTCCAGCCCGAATTTCGCCTATAAAATGCTGCTAAACTTTCAAAAAAAGGTGTTGGACTTTTTCGGGTGGGCCTCATGCTGTCGAATTCTTTTCACGCTTAAAAACTCTTATTGGACTTTTATTTGCAAGAATCTAACCTTGTGTGGCAGGGATTAAGAATCATATTTCAAGATCTAAGAAAACAAGACCTGGAACTTCGAAGTGGAAGGACCCTAAACAAGGTAGTATGATAATTCATCATTTGTCAATTCAAGCATATCATAAAGCATCCTATCTTCTTCTTAATTTCTTTTCGGTCAAAGACCTAATCCTTTTAGGTCTAAGGCCTAATTAACTAATCAATCAACACTTCGGCATGAAGCCGCGAATCAATAAACTTTTTGGCACGGAGCCTAAATTGTATCTTTTTGGTACAAAGTACCTAAATTTCACAATTAAAATCAATCTTTTGGCCAAAGGCCTAAATTGAACTATTTTGGTATAAAGTACCTAAATTTCACAAATTTGCACTAAGTGCTAAAATTAACAACTTTGGCAAAAAGCCCAACAAATGCACGAAGCATACACACACACATGCATGAAGCATAATTTTCATCGGCTTTAAATAGGCTTTTCCGAACTACATGGGCTTTGATCTCTCATAAAAAAATGAGAGTATGTAGGCATATTTGAGATTCACCTCAAATAACAAGTCCGCAATTTACTAACAATCTATTCTTCTTCCTTTCTGTGTTCCTTTTGGATTCATTTCTAAATTGGCAAATTAATCAAATACATGACATAGTCCCCGAATCCTCCATGGGTTCGTAGCTTAGAAACCTTTACATTGGATGCATTAATTGGAGTCAAACAAGGGTTTTCTTAGTTTTTCCCTTTGAACAAAATAAACTGAGTGGCGACTCCCGACAACGAGTGAACTTTCATCCGAATCCTTTTCGGGTGGAAAATCGAGGTTCACAGAAATATAAACTAAGATTGAACCCGAAGAATTGTGTGTTCGGTGTTACTTTAGATAAATTATTGGGACATGTGATTGGTACACATGGCATTGAGATCGATCCCTACAAAGTTAAAGTGATCAGGGATATGCCAGCCCCAAAGACGGAGAGAGAAGTTCGGGGATTCTTTGGTAAATTGCAATACATTAGCAGATTCATAGCAAAACTCAAAAGGCCTTTGAGCAAATAAAAGAATATTTATTGAATCCACCTGTTTTAAAACCACCTAAACTTGGCAAACCTCTATTACTATACTTAGCAGCAGA
The DNA here is from genome assembly GCA_947685225.1 of Garcia nutans. Lineage (NCBI taxonomy): Eukaryota > Viridiplantae > Streptophyta > Magnoliopsida > Malpighiales > Euphorbiaceae > Garcia > Garcia nutans. Next base: position 43,998,687 of record CANTUV010000031.1, read on the forward strand.
AGAAGAGTCAATAGGAGCCATGCTAGCCCAAGCAGATGAGTCAGGGATTGAGCATGTAGTTTACTATTTGAGTAGAAAGCTCCTACATTATGATAAGTATAGTATCATTAAAAAGACCTGTATAGTCGTGGCTTGGTCTTCTAAAAAGTTGCGGCATTACTTTCAATCTTATAATGTGCAAGCAATTTCCAGGTTGGACCCAATGAAGTATTTAAGGGAGACACCCTCCTTAATTGGAAAGTATGGTTGATGGTTGATAATATTCGAAGAATTTTGAGATTGAATATGTAACCAGGAAAACAATCAAAGGTAGGGCAGTGGTAGAATTCCTGGCCCAATAACCATTACCAGAAAGCGAAGAGGTAATCTTGGAATTTCGGATGAACATTTAGAAGAAATTGAAGTACAAGGGTGGAAAATGTATTTTGATGGAGCAGTAAACACGAATGGATCAGGTTTGAGAGTTATATTAGAATCACCCGAAGAGGAAATTGTCCCTTTAGCCAAAAAATTAAAATTTAGGGCAACCAATAATATGGTGGAATACGAAGCTTGTATTTTTTGTTTGGAAACCCTAATGATTATGAAGGTGGATAAGGTGGAAGTTTTTGGCGATTCATTACTAGTAGTATCCCAAGTAAATGGAAAGTGGGAGTTGAAAGAAGAAAAATTAAAACCATACCACCATTACCTGACCATGATGAAGAAGAACTTTAAGGAGTGTAGGTTTATACACATATCAAGGGAAGAAAATCAGATGGCTGATGCCCTAGCCACATTAGCTTCGGTATGGGAAAACCCGGTCAGCTTATTCCTTAAGCCTCTGGTCTTGACTAGTTCATCAACTCCTTGCTATGAATATGAATCAATCATGGAAACTGATATAGATCATGATGCGAGGTATGATACTATAAGGCAATTTTTGAAAGAAAGAGAATACCCGTCGGGGGCAACAAAGAAAGAAAGAAGAGCCATAAGGCGGTGGTCATTGAAATACATCACATTCCATGGAGAGTTATATCGAAGATGGCCTGATGGGGTGCATTTAAGATGTTTAAGAAAGCCTAAAGTGGAGTGTATCATGTTAGAGATACATGCGGGAAGTTGCGGTCCACACATGAGTGGTATGGCCCTAGTTAAGAAGATTATTCGACAAGGTTACTACTGGTTGACCATTGAGAGAGATTGTATTGAGTTTATAAAGAAGTGCCAACAATGTCAGATGTATGATAAGTTGAATCACATGCCTCCTGAAGAATTGCATTCTATGTCTTCACCCTGGCCATTTGCCACTTGGGGTATCGACATTATAGGAGAGATACATCCGACAGCCTCAAATGGTCACCGCTTCATTGTGGTAGCAGTAGATTATTTTTCAAAATGGGTTGAAGCCGAATCCTTCAATAAACTGGGTGCAAGCCAAATGGCTAGATTTATTGAAAAGAACCTCATCTGCCAGTACAGTGTCCCGCACAGTGTGATATAAGACAATGGGGTACAGTTTCAAGGAGCAGTTAAGGATTTATTCTTGAAGTACTGAATCTATCATCATAGATCCTCTCCTTATAGACCAAAGGCTAATGGTGTGGTAGAAGCAACAAACAAGACATTTAAGCAAATTCTATCCAAGATGACCAAGACTTACAGGGATTGGTCAGAGACGCTTCCTTTTGCTTTGTGGGGATGTAGAATGAGTGTGCGAACACCTACTGGAATGACACCGTTCTCTTTGGTTTACGGGATAGAAGCAGTATTGCCAATTGAAATAGAGAGCAAGTCATTGAGAGTAGTCTTGGAAGCCAAACTGCCTAAAACGGAATGGGTAGCAAGCAGATATACACAGCTAGCTTTACTAGAAGAAAGAAGGTTAAAGGCACTGTATCATCACCAACTGTATCAAAAGAAGATAGCTCAGGCATACAATAGAAGGGTTAAGATCAGAAAACTCAGAGTCGGGGATTTGGTGTTGAAGCAATGTAAACCTAATGTACCAAATCCGAGAGGGAAGTTCAGGCCTAGCAAGGAAGGGCCATTGTTTTATTAGTTTTTGTCATAAAATTGTAATTTATTTATTAAGATGATTATTGTTTTTCTTCATGCATTTTGGTAGTTTTAATCTGTTTATTTAGTGATTTCATCAATTTGGTAGTTTTTAATTTATCCCAGTGTTTATGTCATTTTTGTACTAGTTTTTAGTGTGATGTTTTTGTTTAATGTTTCATTTGATTCTTGTTTAAAGTTTGTTTTAAGTGTTTATTTTAGGTTAAAGTGCAAAAACTCCCTTGGAAGATCAAAAAAAGAAAGAAGAGCATGAAGCAGCAAGTCATGGCCAAGCCAAATCAAGCTTGGCCGTGTCACCTCAAGGAAATTTTTGGTAGATCAAGCCACTGGCCGTGTCTCACCTAAAGGGAAAAATTAAGGGAACCAAGAAAGAAAGGAAAATTTGGCAGAAGCTGACACTGGCAGGTGACACGGCCAAGCCACTGGCCGTGTGATGTGTCACAGCCACAAGCTTGGCCGTGTCCCATCCTAAGCCAAAGAACAAAGGAAAGAAACAGAAGTTGACACACTCAGGAGACAGGGCTAAGCCATGTGACATGGCCACAAGCTTGGCCGTGTCACTCTCATCTCCACAGAAGCAAAGAAGAGCAAGGAGACACAAGCTGACACACCCAGGTGACACGGCCAAGCCACTGATACGGCCACAAGCTTGGCCGTGTCACTTCATGGGGCTAAGGAAAGAAAGAAAATGTGGATTTTCAGCTAGGATTTTGTATAAATAAGAAGATTAGGGCAAGAGAAAAAGGATCATCCACACTTCCAGACGTCCAACATAAACTTTTTAGCTATTCTTCACTTTTCTTTTGAATTTTTATTTCACTTTCATGCAAACACTCTAGATCAAATTAGTTTTAGCCATTGTATTATTCTTTTAGCAAAAATCTGAGCAAGAGATTCTTCAGAAGCCAAAGGAAGTTTGTAATTTAGTTTTGTTCTTAAACTCTATCTCTTAAGTTTCATTGAAATTGTATTTATGAATTCTCTAATGTCTAAATTAATTTCTTTGAATTTTAATGAGATGAATTTGTTTGATAGCATCATTATGAACTAATTTTGATCTAGTCTAGGGTTTGTATGGATCTACTATGATTGTATGAAATGATTATTGCTCTTAACTGAATTATTTCTTTTATCCTTAATTGAATGGATTAATGTTAATATATAATTGATTGGCCACCAATTATGTGTTTGAGGTATTTAGATGAAGGATTGAGAAATGAAGTCCAATGCTGGAACAATTCAATTAGGGACTTAGGTGAATTAGAAATATAAACCTAAGGAAATATCATTTTGATTGTAACAAGATTATTTGAAAGAGGTTTGAATGCGAGAGCTTATTTCCTTGATTTGATTAATTAAGTTGCTTGAAATTTGATCTTAGAAATTAAATTAGTTGAGAGGAATAGCCGTTCATACATATAAGTTAGTAGAGAAGTGCAAACCCTAGACTTTTCTATTAAGTGAATCAATATATCTGTTCAGTTTACTTTCATTGTTCTAAATTCAATTCGTTCTGTTTTCATTAGTTGTTTAGCAATTTAATTTTGTTGATAATTTGTTATTTACGATTTGATAAATAATTAGCTTATCTAGTTTCCTTGTGAGACGACCTTGAGGTGTTCAACAAAATACTACAGCAGCCTCGTATACTTGCAAGTGTAGTTCTAGTAGTGTTTATTACAGCGCAACAAGTTTTTGGCGCCGTTGCCAGGGAAGCTAATTGGCATAATTGTTTATTAGTCATAAATATTTTAAATTATTTTTCATTGTTGACATTTTATTTCATTTTTCTTTTGCTTTCAATAATTCCTTTTTTCTAGAAATTTTGTTTATACTAGGCAGGAGATCACTCGGAGGAGAGCTTTGCCCAGTTATTTCAGAAATTCAGAGAGTGAAAAGGAGTAGAGAAGAGTTTGAACTATATACCGGGTTTGATATAGAGGAGGAAATTTTTTATTTTGAGTCTGATACTGCACAATCTACCAATTTGGGAGACGAAAGGCAAAGAAATATGAGGGATTTTGTAACACCCCGATACCCTATATAAGTACTATACATATACCTAGTATACATACAGTAAGTATATAAAGTATAAGAATGTCACTTTTCGTTTCAATTAAAAAAAAAAAAACCTTTAACAGAGTTCAAACCATAGTACGTTAATTTAAAGAACATTTACAAAATCATTATCTTTATCAAAATTTCATTTATACATATAAATATACTCTCGTCAGAAATACATCATAATTAAAAGTTATACATGTATGCATTACCCTATAGTTGGTCTCGACAAACTTTTACTCTTCTCGTGGCATAACGAAAGACTTCATATCTTCCACCAAGCTACCTGCGCGATTACACATCCGCGCTAAGCCCGAAAGCTTAGTAGTACAAATATAAAATATAAACGTACATTATAGAAATTCTAACATATAATGATATATTAATTCAATGTACAATTAGTTCTTATCATGTTTTTCCTTTTTAATTGCACTTTCATATATCTCGACTAATTTCATATATTATGTACATATATACGTAACATTATCACCAAACACAATCCATTAATAGTATCCACAATCAATATATCAATACACACATTACATATCATACTTCATAACATTATTCTATTCACAATTCACCAATCATGATCCATCACTAATACTTTCAATCAATATATCAATACACACATTACACATCATACTTCATAACATTATTTTATTCACAATTCACCAATCATGAATCACATTTCCAACAAAGTCAACCATAGATCTCATTACTCATTTCTTTCAACATTTGTATATCACATTGACAACAAAGACAGACTCGGGCCCAAAAGACACTAATATGCTATTAAATTTTCAGAGTTAATGCTTTGGTTCAATCATCACATTTATCATTATCCCAACTAGGCTTCAAGGATTAGGTTCAACCAAGCTTCAAGGGGAACAAAGCATGCTAAGTATCAACCCAACTTGGCTTCAAGAACTAATCCAACCTAACTTCAAGGGTTGTAACATCTCAATTAGGCTTCAAGGATTAGACCCAACCAAGCTTCAAGGGGAGTAAAACATGTTAAACTTCAACCCAACTTGGCTTCAAGGATCAAGTCCAACCTAACTTCAAGAGATAGTTACTAATATTAGGCATGCCACCAACAACAAACTCTGAAATGGAATAACACATTAGTCACACAATTCATTTATTATTTCATTAGCACTTTCATTCTCAATTCTCATCATCATCTAGGCAAACATGCCTCATTTATCTCAATTGAATCATCATAGCCAGTCACAATGGCTTCACATCACATTTGAATCATCATAGCCAAACACAATGGCTTCACATCACATTTTATCTCAATTCACATTATACACTTTATCATTCAAGCATACATAATCAATTACATTGCACATGTATCTTAAATTCATTGTCATATAAACCATAGGTCCATTTATTTCATTTTGATCATTATTAGCAACCATGATAACATCACATTTCATCATTTCTCAAGACACATTTACACCATTCATTATTAAAACATTTATCATAACAAATTGCATTACACATACCTTTTTGGATAATCATTATAGCTTTCACACTATACAAATAACAACATTAGTCACATTGTATTAACAATATAATAATCTACTTAACATTGTTTTAAGTTTCAAAATCATATAAAAGAATGCTTCTAGGTAAATTTGTACTTACCTCAAGAACTACTCCCATCAAACTATACATAATCAATTACCTCATCATATCCCTCACATTTTACCTATAGCATCATTGATGTAACATTACAAAGTACATTATTCATATAATACATTACCATTCACAAGATTCATAATGCATAAAACATAGCATTGTTCATATAGTATCATATGCATCATCAAATGTATGTTCAATCTCATCAATACAAGAAGAGCAAAGAACCATCACAGTAGCCAACACCCTCAAGGGACACGACAAAGCTTGTGGCCGTGTCTCTCAACACCAAATCAAGCCGAGGCAGACACGGGCAAGGGACACGGCCGTGTCTCTCAACCAAAATCAGGCAGTGGCAAACATGGGCAAGGGACACGGCCAAGCCAGTTGTAACACCCCTTCCCGACCTACATGTGTAAGCTGAGTAGAGGCGCCACACTAACCTAATGTTGCTACCAATTTTACTTAGTCAAATTTTAGTTCCGATTTTTACAAAAATTTTGCCATAGTTTCGCCTAAAAATTGAGTCCCAAGTGTCGACAAAACCGATTTTTTTCTTATTTTTAAAAACATTTTACACAAACCAATGCAAACAAAACCATTCTCAGTACACTCCCAATAAATCCCCCTTGTAACCTCAACTACAACCTGCAAAAAGGATTTACACTTCTAGTACAACATAAAATAAAGGTTTTGTGACAACCCCCATATTTAAATATTACACAGCGGAAGTTATAAAATATTTACATATTTACATATTAAACATTTCTTTACAAAATATAAAGAAATATACATGATTGGCAAGTCTGCTCTGATCTTTAAGCTCCCAAAATGGATTCAACAAGGTCTACTCTCACTTGGTCTTGATGAACTCTCGGGTTCAACTGTAACACCCCATCTCAGCCTACGTTTATAGACCAAGATGGACTGTTATCTCATAATGATTGTGTCTTAATATTTTACTTAGCCAATTTTAAGTGTAGATTTTTAAAAAATTTTGCCAGAGTTTCCCCTATATTTAGGGGTCCCAAGTGTCGCCAAAACTGATTTTTTTTTTTAATTTTTGAAACAATTTTGTTCTCAATCCAACAATCTCAATCAATCTCAAATACTTCCATAGTCGAACTCCTTATACCCTCCACTACAACCTGCATTAAAGTTTCACACTTCTATACACACATCCATACACACTAATTCATACCACATACATTAGTTAATATACTTAGCACACGTACTTTGGTCTTTTACTAGTCATACATACAATTCTTAGTTACACTAACATATGTACATGCCATTCTAGTTACATTACTTATAATATCTTTCTATCCGAAGAGTTGCCAACACCAGCTGCTCGGAACACTGTAGAAACCAGCTTCTTGCTCAACCTACGAGTTTAGAAAGGAAACTAAACTCGCTAAGCGTTTGCTTAGTGGGTACATAAATCATTGCATTTCATAAATAAAATAAATGAGTAATTCAAAACATGCATTTGAATACTTTAATTAAATGAATAAGATATAAACATAATGATAAAAGATTAAATCTCATATTCTGAATTTATAAATTACTCATTTTGCTTTTATCAATTTAGGTGCTCTACTGGTCTAACAGAACATCAGCGGATAAGGAAGAGTCATGATAAACATATCTCATCATGATCATATTTCATTATCTTTCATCATAATTCTTGCACATGTGCCAATGGCCATTATCATTGCATCATTGATCATGTCATTGTAATCATCGGCCTTCAGCCGGAATATCATATCATGTCATAAGCAGTACTGCAGTAATAGTATGATGCATCATACCCTTATCTCAAGGGTTCTGTCATAACCAAGTAGAGCATAAATAATTTATTAAATTACTTTGATCATGATATTCAATAAGCCATGATTTGTCCATAATGCATGTATTGTCGGAATAGCTTGTCATAATGCCTTTCTGATCATTTCCAATTCTCCTTCATGTCATTTTATATGATTTAACATCAATCCATATCATAATATTCAAGTTTTAACACATTTGGAAAAATGACCAAAGGAATAGTAGCGCGACGCGTAAAATCGGCAACGCAATGGCACGCGACCACTAAATGGTAAAATCTGTTTTTACTGCTGAAAATCAGTCAACTTTGGAAACGGTTTTGACCAAGTAAACAAACTTATTTTTGGCTGAATTTTTGCAGGAAAACACTTTCATAAGTTAACTAAATGCATGTAAAATTTCGTCGAAAAATTCTTTCGTTTGCCCCTTCAACGGACTGCCCAAAATGAAAGCTGCAGAATGGTGCCCAAAAGGGACCATTCGGCCCAGTTTTCCAAACTTGAGGGAAATTCATTTTTTTCTTGCAAAATTGATTTTTAGAATCCTTTTGTGATACCATTGAAGGACTAAGGGTCCCTCTTCCAAAAATTAAACCAAAGGAGTGATTAAAAACTCATCAAAGTTTATGAATAATTGCATAAATTTAGCTAGTTTGTTTTGTTTTCATTCTTTTCATAATCAATTGATTACAAATGGTTCAAGAGCACTTTCCCACATATTTACCACACATAATAACATCATTTCAAAACCATTTCAAAAATCCCATAATGCAAAATATGTGAATTAATTGAAAAGGCAATGATTTAAGTACCAAAACTTAATTCTTTTTACTTGTTTCTAGTTCTTTTATGTCTTCTTTGCTTCCTTCTCTCTCACTTCTTGATTTCCTATAATTTTCATAAAATCCATGTCAAGAACATAATAAAATTTAAGTGCTTCATGCCTTCTTTTGCTAACTAAACTACTAGTCATCCTTTTTATCCTTAATCTTATATGTGCAAATCACCTCTTTCACTTTTCCTCAACTTCTTAAATTTTCTATAATCATCATATTTATTCTTTCATTTTTATCTTACAAATACTATAACCAATGAAAGAAATAGAACCATAGATGAATTTCCTTACCTCAAAATCTTATTCTCCACCAAAGTTTGCAATCTCTCCCAATTCTCCAAATTTGGCTACGTGAAAAGAAAGAAAAAAAAAACAATCTCTCTCTCTTTTCCCTTCCTCCTATTTTCGGCCAAGCAAGAACAAAGGGAGTTCTTGGCTTTATTTTTGTGGTGTTCTCTCCTCCAAATGGCAGCCAAGAGAGGTTGATAGGTCATGGTGTAGATGTTGATTTCCCATTGGTACACATATGTGAGAAAATGGCCAATTCTCATTGGTCCAAATGTCTCCTTCTTTAATTTATTTACAACCCAAGCCCTTGGACTTAATCTTAATTATATTTTGGCCCCTCAACCTCATTGTGCTGTAATTTTATGCTCTAAGGTGTGAAAAGACCAAAATACCCTCCGGCGGTTACTCGTTCGTAACTTTTAAACCGCGCACTTTCGCCGAATGCTGTGGTACACTTTTTGACTCAATTTTTCCTCTACTTTTCATTTTTGAGATCCTTTATTACTTTCGAGACACTTTTAAAAATGACCATAATGCCCCTGGTCAAAATCCCCTATATCTTCCAAACCGTGCTTTTTCGGGAAAAACCGTGTCGCACCGTTACTGTCCGATTTTTCTCTACTTTCCATTTCTGGAGTCTGTTATGTGCACTATTAAGGACCTCCGGAACAACTTTTGGTAATTACGGTCACCTCCCCAAAACTTTACAATCTTTTCAAATAGGTCCTTTCAATTTTACAGAACTTCCCTTCACTTCGCGCTTTTGAGTAGCTTCTCGGGAGGGTTCCTCTTACTGTACATGGACGTACTGTACATATGTACAAATTGGGTCGTGACATCAACTCTATCCACTCTATTACCTGCGCGATTAAACACTATCGCGCTAAGCCAACGGCTTAGTAAGATAAAACATGCTAATGGTATGCTTTAATGTAATGCAATGCCACATATGTTATTGATAAGATCAACATCATAAATATAAAGTTAACACATAATTATGCATTTCACAAATCATAGTCATATGAGCATACCACATTTCAACATCTTTCCACATTCAACATTACTCAATCATACTCAATAACCAACATCTCATTTCATTAACTCATAACATTATTTAGGACATTCATATAACCTTGACACCTATGGGCCCAACAAGTATTTAATACGATATTCAGAGTTCAGAGTTACTGCTTTGGTTCATAATCACAATAATCACGCCCGTAGGCAATGTATATACATGTATCTCTATCCATGGATAGTGTAACAGACCCAGTCTCTTGGATCATCAACTCAACACATATGAGGAGATCCTCAACCCGGCAAGACTGTTACAAATCATATATCTCATATTCACAATTCTCATAGTGTAACAGACCCAGTCTCTTGGACCATCAACTCAACACATATGAGGAGATCCTCAACCCGGCAAGACTGTTACCTTTTATCATTTCTTAGGCATGCCACCCAAATCCAGAACTCTGAAACTGAATAACATATTAAACAAACAATTCATTTATTATATAGTTACCATTTCCATTCTCAAATTCTCATCACATTTAGGCAAACATGCCTTCTTTCTTTCAATATCATCATCATAGCCAATCACAATGGCATTGTCTCATATCATGTCTTATTTGAATTATCATTTCAATTTCAATGTATATTATTCATGAAACACATAACCATTCACAATGCATAACATAACATTGTTCAATCTCAACAATGCAATTAGGGCAAAGAACAATTGATATGATTCATGTAAATAATACATTCTGGTTTTAGACTCCATTTTATCCTTATTTTGAAAAATTGTATAAAATAATCTACTTGACTAAAAATTCTAAAATTTTTACAGAATTTAGTTTTGTATCTTAAAATCATTCCTTTAAAATTTCAGATCAAACTGAACACAAAATCTTGGTCAAATAGTTCACCTAACCAGACTGCCCCAATTGCCCTGCATCCTGGCAGCAGTTCTGAACTTTGTGAATTCCATAAATCAAATTCAATCAACGTGGTTCCAAATTATTTTTCTCAAATACTAGACTCACTAAGCAACAACATATCCAAAATTCAATTGGATATGATTTGTTTACATTTTATTAAAAATCCCGAAATATAGCTGTCTCAGTTAAGGTACCTGCTGGAACAGTTCTACTAAAAATAATCTTTCTAAACTCATAACCATTCCAAAATCGAATCAACATATTTTTCAGTCATTCTAGACTCATAGAGGCACAACATATCAAAAATTCACTTCAAGAACATTTTTCTATAATTAATTAAAAATCATACAAGTCACAGCCTTTACTAATTGTAAAACAGAAAAAGAATTTCACTAAACACAACTCATCTCATCATCAAACCAACAAACCCTAATTCCTTTCTCACACCACTTCCAAAGAATTGAAGAAATTAAAGAAAAGATCTTACCTTAAATGAAGAAATCCACAAATCTTTAACCAAAACCCTTGCTTCCTTCTTCAAATTGCTTCAAACCTCAAGATCACCTCTCTTTCTCTCTTGGTTTTTGGAGAGCCGGCACCTCTTGAAAGAAAGAAGGAAATGATGAAGACACAAAGTCAATTTTTGCTTTTAATCTCCACCAAGTGATCTTATCCAAGCAATTACCAAAATGCCCTCAATCATATAACTAACTTTTTGTCTCATATAAGCCCTTATATGTAATTGCACACTCAACACAAAAATATCTCTCTTCCATTGACTCTATATTTGACCAATTTATATGTTATATATATCATCATATACACAACATATACATTTGTCTCTACACCCTAAATTTCTTCTCCAAAACACATATACATATATTTTTCTTTTCTCAATTTAAACCAACAACAACAACAACAACAACAACAACAACAACAAAACTTCTAGGGCATGCATAGGGATATTACAATTCTCCCCTCTAAAAAGAAAATTTCGTCCTCGAAATTACCTGAAATTAACTCTGAAACAACTGAGGATATTGCTCTCGCATTGTTTGCTCATTTTTCCAAGTTGCTTCTTCTTTTGCATGATTCTTCCAGAGAATCTTCACCAATGGCACTCTCTTGTTTCTCAACACTTTCACATCACGTGCCAAGATAGCAACTGGTTCCTCTTCAAAAGTCAAGTTTGGGCTCACTTCAACAGATTCAAAAGGCAACACATGAGATGGATCCGACCTGTATCTCCTCAACATAGAAACATGGAATACATTATGAATACGATCCAACTCAGGTGGCAAAGCAAGTCGATACGCCACTGGCCCAACTCTTTCTAACACTTCATACTGCCCAATGAAACGAGGACTCAATTTTCCTTTCCGACCGAACCTCAAAATCTTCTTCCAAGGAGACACTTTCAGAAATACCTTATCTCCAACATCAAACTCTATATCTCTCCTTTTTATATCTGCATAAGACTTCTGTCGGTCTGAAGCTGCTTTTAACCTGCTTCGAATCAACTTTACTTTTTCTTCAGTTTCTTGAATCAAATCAGGACCAACCAACTTATTATCTCCAAGCTCATTCCAACAAAGAGGTGTCCTACACCGTCTGCCATACAATGCTTCAAACGGTGCCATACCAATGCTGGATTGGTGACTGTTGTTGTAAGCAAACTCCACAAGAGGTAAAAACCTATCCCAACTTCCAGAGAAATCGATGACATAGCTTCTCAACATGTCCTCAATAATCTATATCACCCTCTCTAACCGTCCATACGTCTGTGGATGAAAAGCAGTGCTGAAGTGCAGTCGAGAACCCAAAGCACTATGCAAACTCTTCCAAAATCTGGAAGTAAACCTGGGATCTCGATCAGACACTAAAGAAGTTGGAACACCATGTAGTTTCACAATCTCATGGATATACAGCTCAGCCAATCTCTCCAAAGAGTAATCCATTCGAACCGGAAGGAAATGAGCTGTCTTAGTCAATCTATCCACAATCACCCATATAGCATCATGCTTCTTTTGTGTCAATGGCAAACCAGACACAAAATCCATTGTCACTCTTTCCCACTTCCATTCTGGCACTGACAATGGTTGAAGCAACCCGGTTGGAACTTGATGCTCTGCTTTAACCTTCTGACAAGTGAGACATTTCGATACAAACTCAGCAATGTCTCTCTTCAAACCAATCCACCAATAATGCTGTCTCAAATCATGATACATCTTCGTATTACCCGGATGCATAGCAAACATTGACTGATGAGATTCTTCTAAAATGACTCTTTTCAAATCAGCATCATCGGGTACACACAATCGGTTCTTAAACCAGAGACTCCCATCATCTTTCACAACAAAATCTCTAGTCTTCCCATTCTGACAATCTGAAATAATCTTCTGAATCTTCTTATCAGCCAACTGAGCCTCTTTGATCTGATCCAATAAAATTGGTTTCAAAAGCAACTGTGCCAACAATGCACCATCGTCACAAGGTACAAAACTGGCATGCAAAGCTCTCAACTCAACAAGCAACGAGAGCGAGAAAACAGTTAAACCAGCTAAAGACTTCCGACTCAAGGCATCAACAACAACATTTGCTTTACCTGGATGATAGTCAATCAAGCAGTCATAGTCTTTAATCAATTCTAACCATCTCCTCTGACGAAGATTGAGTTCTTTCTGGACACCCATATACTTCAAACTCTTGTGATCAGTGTAGATGAAACATTTCTCCCCAAACAGATTGTGGCACCAAATCTTCAATGCAAACACAATGGCAGCCAATTCCAAATCATGGGTCGGATAGTTAAGCTCATGCGGTTTCAACTGTCGAGATGCATAAGCTATAACTTTCCCTTCCTGCATCAATACACACCCCAAACCTCTATGTGAAGCATCACTGTAGATCACATATGGTTTGCCTTCAACAGGTAAAGTTAGAACAGGCGCTTGAGTCAACATTTCTCTCAACTGCTCAAAGCTAGCCTGACATTGATCCGTCCACACAAATCTCACTCCCTTACGAAGCAATCTGGTGAGTGGAGTAGCTATCAAAGAAAACCCTTTCACAAACCGCCGGTAATAGCCTGCCAAACCCAGAAAACTTCTAACCTCTGTCACTGATTTAGGTGGATTCCAATTCAATACAGCTTCAACTTTGCTCGAATCAACTTTAATGCCTTCTGCTAAAACAACATGTCCGAGAAAAGCTACTTGATCCAACCAGAACTCACACTTCGATAATTTAGCAAACAACTGCTTCTCTCTCAAAATCTGCAACACAATCCGCAGATGCATATCATGTTCCTCCTCATTCCGCGAATACACCAGTATATCATCAATGAAGACCACTACAAACTGATCCAAATAGGGCCTAAACACCCTATTCATCAAATCCATGAAAGCTGCAGGTGCATTCGTCGGACCAAAAGGCATAACTAAAAATTCATAATGCCTATACCTGGTCCGAAAAGCGGTCTTAGGAACATCTTCAGCTTTGACTCTCAACTGATGATACCCAGATCTCAAATCAATTTTGGAGAACACTGACGCTCCCTTCAACTGATCAAAGAGATCATCGATTCTAGGCAAAGGATATTTATTTTTAATAGTCACCTTGTTCAATTGCCTATAATCAATACACAACCTCATAGTACCATCTTTCTTCTTCACAAATAGCACAGGAGCTCCCCAAGGAGAAACACTGGGGCGAATAAATCCTTTGTCCAACAACTCCTGTAATTGCACTTTCAACTCCCTCAATTCTGCTGGTGCCATTCTGTAAGGAGTAATAGAGATAGGAGTAGTACCAGGCAACAATTCAATACCGAACTCCACCTCTCTCTCAGGAGGTAACCCTGGCAACTCCTCTGGAAATACATCCGGGAACTCAGCAACTGTGGCAATGCTATCAATAGGGGAACCCTTCACTCTAGTATCCACCACATGAGCAAGATAGGCTTCACACCCCTTTCTAATCAACCTCCTGGCTGCAACAGCTGAAACAAATAAGGAGGCTAGCTGTTCCTGCTCATTAGATACTATCACCTCTCTACCATCACCCGTTCTCAAAGAAACAATTTTCTTTTTACAATCCACCACAGCTCCATGTCGAGATAGGCAATCCATACCTAAGATCAAGTCATATTCCTTAAATGGCATCTCAATCAAATCCCCAAGGAACTCCTCACCCTGCACCACTACTGCACTATCTCTATGCACCTTACTCACAACCACACTATGCCCTAACGGATTTGTCACCAACACATCAAATCCTAGGGACTCAGCATGCACATCAAATACAGGCAAAACAGATGCACTAATATATGAATGCGTGGAACCCGGATCAATCAAAGCAAGTACTGGAGTATTAAATAAAGAAAAAGTACCAGCTATGACTGCCGATGTATCTGGCTGCCTCTGCATAACATACATCCTCTGGGAAGATCCAACCTCCTCTGGTCTACCCTCCCTGGATGTAGCACCTCCTCTAGAACTGAATCCTGGTCTACCTCCCCGGCTGGTACCTCTGCCTCCTCTACCTCCCCTCACACTAGCTTGAGAAGCAGCAGAATCAACTGGCATCTGCTCCTGCCTCTCAGGACAGTCTCTCACAAAGTGGTCAGGTGATCCACACCTAAAGCATACCCCTCATCTACTATGCCTCCAACAAATGCCCCCATGTCTTCCACCACACTGGTTACACACAGGTAAGGTGGATCTCTGAACTCCAGGAGTAGGAGCACTCGCTACTGAAGCTGCAGGTCTAAATCTCTGCCTCTGGAACTGCACTGACCTACCCGCTGGTCTCTGGCTCCTACTACTCCGAGGAACAAAACTTCCTCTACCCCTCTTTGCAGAAGAAGACCCTGGCTCAAACTGGGGCCTCCTAACCCTAACCTCTTCCTCTGAAGCAGCTGCAATAACTTGAGCTCGCTCTACACTTCGAGCTGCTGCCACTAGCTGTGAGAAATCCTGATATCTGGATCCAGCCACTAAGCACATGATCGAGGGCCTCAATCTCTCCTCAAATCGCCGACATCTATCAATCTCATCAGCAATGATACCTCCAGCATACTGACTCAGTCGAATAAACTCAACTTCATACTCAGTTACAGTCTTGCTATCTTGCTTCAAGCTTAAGAACTCCATCTTCTTCATGTCCTTATACTCCCTAGGAGTATACTTCAACTCAAATTCCCTCAGAAAATCAGTGTAAGACAATGTTGGAGGATCATCCATAGAATGGGGCACCGTCTTCCACCAATCGTAGGCGTCCTTCTGTAGCAAAGATCTTGCATAGTCAAATTTTTCCTCAGGGGTGGCTTGTAACTGAATAAAGATCCTCTGTACTTTGTCAAGCCACTGTTCTGCTACAGCTGGATCAGTAGTACCAAGGAAATCCTCTGCTCCATATTTCCTTAGCTTATCATAGTGCCTCACAGATACCAAAGGCTGAGAGGGTGGTGGCGGTGGCTGTGGTTGCACTGGTGCTGGCCTCAAAGCCTCTATCACATGCCTAACCCAAGCTGGCGGAACCTCCTCCCCAGCTGGTCTCCCCGACATCGAAGCAGGTGCCTCCCCAGCACTAACAACCCTAGCTCCATCATCAGGGGCAATACTCTCGGCACTACCCTCAACTGACTGTCGTGAATGAGAATCCATCACAACCTAACACTGCAAACACAGCAGATTATATCTTATTAAAGATCAGAGACTGCCAATCTCAAACGTATATGTTATTCAAAACCACTTTTTAAAATCAAAATAGTCTTTTTCTTACATTTTACCTAGGTTGAGAATCTCAAACCTAGGCTCTGATACCAAAAATTGTAACACCCCTTCCCGACCTACATGTGTAAGCTGAGTAGAGGCGCCACACTAACCTAATGTTGCTACCAATTTTACTTATTCAAATTTTAGTTCCGATTTTTACAAAAATTTTGCCATAGTTTCGCCTAAAAATTGAGTCCCAAGTGTCGACAAAATCAGTTTTTTTCTTATTTTTAAAAACATTTTACACAAACCAATGCAAACAAAACCATTCTCAGTACACTCCCAATAAATCCCCCTTGTAACCTCAACTACAACCTGCAAAAAGGATTTACATTTCTAGTACAACATAAAATAAAGGTTTTGTGACAACCCCCATATTTAAATATTACACAGCGGAAGTTATAAAATATTTACATATTTACATATTAAACATTTCTTTACAAAATATAAAGAAATATACATGATTGGCAAGTCTGCTCTGATCTTTAAGATCCCAAAATGGATTCAACAAGGTCTACTCTCACTTGGTCTTGATGAACTCTCGGGTTCAACTCTATCCACTCTATTACCTGCGCGATTAAACACTATTGCGCTAAGCCAACGGCTTAGTAAGATAAAACATGCTAATGGTATGCTTTAATGTAATGCAATGCCACATATGTTATTGATAAGATCAACATCATAAATATAAAGTTAACACATAATTATGCATTTCACAAATCATAGTCATATGAGCATACCACATTTCAACATCTTTCCACATTCAACATTACTCAATCATACTCAATAACCAACATCTCATTTCATTAACTCATAACATTATTTAGGACATTCATATAACCTTGACACCTATGGCAAGTATTTAATACGATATTCAGAGTTCAGAGTTACTGCTTTGGTTCATAATCACAATAATCACGCCCGTAGGCAATGTATATACATGTATCTCTATCCATGGATAGTGTAACAGACCCAGTCTCTTGGATCATCAACTCAACACATATGAGGAGATCCTCAACCCGGCAAGACTGTTACAAATCATATATCTCATATTCACAATTCTCATAGTGTAACAGACCCAGTCTCTTGGACCATCAACTCAACACATATGAGGAGATCCTCAACCCGGCAAGACTGTTACCTTTTATCATTTCTTAGGCATGCCACCCAAATCCAGAACTCTGAAACTGAATAACATATTAAACAAACAATTCATTTATTATATAGTTACCATTTCCATTCTCAAATTCTCATCACATTTAGGCAAACATGCCTTCTTTCTTTCAATATCATCATCATAGCCAATCACAATGGCATTGTCTCATATCATGTCTTATTTGAATTATCATTTCAATTTCAATGTATATTATTCATGAAACACATAACCATTCACAATGCATAACATAACATTGTTCAATCTCAACAATGCAATTAGGGCAAAGAACAATTGATATGATTCATGTAAATAATACATTCTGGTTTTAGACTCCATTTTATCCTTATTTTGAAAAATTGTATAAAATAATCTACTTGACTAAAAATTCTAAAATTTTTACAGAATTTAGTTTTGTATCTTAAAATCATTCCTTTAAAATTTCAGATCAAACTGAACACAAAATCTTGGTCAAATAGTTCACCTAACCAGACTGCCCCAATTGCCCTGCATCCTGGCAGCAGTTCTGAACTTTGTGAATTCCATAAATCAAATTCAATCAACGTGGTTCCAAATTATTTTTCTCAAATACTAGACTCACTAAGCAACAACATATCCAAAATTCAATTGGATATGATTTGTTTACATTTTATTCAACATACCCTAAATTTCTTCTCCAAAACACATATACATATATTTTTCTTTTCTCAATTTAAACCAACAACAACAACAACAACAACAACAACAACAACAATAACAAAACTTCTAGGGCATGCATAGGGATATTACACCAGTGGCCGTGTCTCTCCAAAATCTATCCAACACGGCCAAATTTCCTTAGACTTGGCCGTGTCTCCCAAAAATCTTTAGTTTTGGCCGTGTCTCATCCTTGGTTTGGCCGTGTCTCACAAGAACAAAACCCTAAACATAGCCACACTTCTTTTGATTGAATTAAAACACCTTGTACACAACATAACCACATTCCAATGAACATAATCAAGATCATTAACACTTATTTTACATGTTCAATCACAATATTCACATTAACCTTACATCAACAACACATATAATCACTTACTACCTCAAAACCCTAAAATCAACACCACTCTTATTATTTCAATATCAACATCCACATAACTTACCATCTTCAAAACCACAACCAACACCAATTTAACTTTGTAACTTACAATCAATTTCAACACTTATAAACACATCTCAAACACCAAATCATAATAACAACAAATCACAACTTCAAAAATAACAAAGGAAAACAAGAAAGTACTTACTACAATTAAGGAAATTCCACAAATCTCCAACTTAATCCTTTGATTCTTCCTTCAATTTGAGCTTAGAACATCACAATCCTCCCTTGCTCTCTTGCTTCCTCTTGTCTTTGGGTGAGCCGGCCAACACAAGAAAGAAAGAAGAAAATCCCCTCAAAAATCAAAGTCAATTTCTCTTTAAATCTCCACCAAGAATTTCACATTAAGCAATTACCTAAACACCCTTCTTTACTTTGTTTTAACTTCCTTTAGAAACAATTGCCCTTTTTGTAATTTCACATATCACAAGTTAAAATATCTTCTTACCTTGACTCCCCATTTGACCAACTTATATGTTATATATATTACAATATACACAACATATACATTCTCTTAACACACTCATTTCCTTTGCAAAAACATACATACATTTAATTCAAATCAAAACAACAATTGTATCAAAACTTCTAGGCACACTTTGGGATATTACAGATTTTGCCAGACCTGTCATTGGGACTTCCACTTCATGTATAAGATTGACAGATTCAGCAAGAAATTATGAGTTGAAGAATATCCATTACAACATGCTGCCATCATTCTATGGAGTTCCGAATGAGGATCCTTTGAATTTTATCCGGGATTTCTACTCCACCCTCAACACATTTCCATTGGGAGGACTAACAGAAGACCAGTTGAGAATGAGGTGTTTTCCATACACATTAAAGGATAGGGCAAAGAGCTATCTTCTGATGTGAGTAAAATGTGATGCTTGAAAATTCTTTGAAAACTTAGGAGCAAGTCTATAACAAGTTTATAGGCAAATTTTACTCACATCAGAAGATAGCTGAATTAAGAGGAAAAATAGCTGCATTTGCTCAATTTGAAGGAAAGCGAATTCATGAGGCTTGGGACAGGTTTAAGATGTTAATCCAGTGTCCACACCATCACTACCCACTTCAACTGCTGAATCAGTTTTTCTATGATGGTCTAACCCAGCAATTTCAGAATATTATTGATAATGCAACTAGGGGTGCTATGGGAGAAAAGACAGCAGAAGAGACTTATGAAATCTTTGAAATATTGGGAGCTAATTCCCAACAGAAAAGTGTAAGAGGAAGAAGTAAAGGGGTAAATCAATTGGAAGCCAATAGTGAGATGGTCAATCAGATAGCTGAATTGACAAGGCAAGTGCAGATGCTGAACATGAAGAACAATGCTTCTCCATCCACTCAAGAAGTGTGTGGAATTTGTGGAACTTTTGGGCATGGAGCAACTATATACCCCTCTGCATACGAGTCTTATGGAAATGAGGCTGAGCAAGTTAACGCTATGGGGGGATATCAACCAAGAGCCCGGAATGATCCTTTCTCAAACACTTATAATCCTGGTTGGCAGAATCATCCAAACTTTTCTTGGGCAACAAATAATTCTCAACAGCCTTTCCTTTTGCTCCAGAGACAAAATCAACCACTAGGGCAATCTTCAAATCAAGGGCAGCCTAAGAGAGAGAGTTTGGAGGATAGTTTACATGCTTTTATCCAAGTCAGTACAACGAATCAAGAGATAAATAATAAACGGTTGGATTCATTGGAAGCATCTTTCAAGAAAGTGTAGACCCAAGTGGGACAACTTGCACAACAGATGCAGATTCAACAAAAAGGAAAATTTGAGTCAACCTGAGTAAGCACACGCAGTGACTGTTCTTAGAAGTGGCAAGGTAATAAATAATGATGTTGAAAATAATTCTGTGAATGCAGGTGATCAAGAGAATAAAAAGGAAGGAGAACCAGAGGACAAGGGTGTTGGAGAAAAAACAATGGAGAAATCTCCTTCAGCAGATTTACACAAGGTAAGTAATCCTTACCGGCCACCTATACCATTCCCCAGAACGTTGAAGAATGATAAACAAGATAAGCAATTTTCAGACATCTTCAACATGCTGTCTAAGGTAAGTATTAACTTACCTTTACTTGAAGTGATAAAGAACATTCCGACTTATGCCAAATTCTTCAAGGAATTGAACACCAAGGAAAAGAGGTATGAGCCAAATGAAAAGGTGATAGTATCAGAGGTAGCTAGTGCTGTTCTACAACATAAACTACCTCCGAAGCTAAAGGATCCTGGCAGTTTCATAATTAAAATTACTATGGATAATGGAAAGGGGACTGATGGCATGTGTGATTTAGGAGCTAGTGTTAATTTGATGCCTTATTCTGTGTATCTTGAATTAGAACTTGGGGAACTTAAACCTACCAAAATGGTCTTGCAATTAGCTGAAAGATCTCTTAGATTTCTGAAAGGAGTTATAGAAGATGTGTTAGTTAAGGTTGGTGGGTTGATAGTGCCTGTGGATTTTATAGTTCTTGACATGGAAGGAAATAACCCTACACCATCCACACACAATATTCTACTGGGTAGGCCTTTTATGGCTACAACCAACACCTTTATTGATGTTAAAAATGGTAAATTGTCATTGACTGTCTTGGGACAAACAGTTGAATTTTCTATTTTTAACACTTCTCCCATTCCTACAACTGCATTATATGAGGATTGCTCTTTGATTGATTGTATTGACGCAGTTGTTTCAGATGTTTTCTTGCAAACAGGTTCTTCGGATAAATTGGAGCTGGCACTGACCGTAGATCGGGAATTGGATATTTTTTACTCAGAAGTAGCCAGTTGCATTGATATTTTAGAAAGTGCTGAAATAGAGGAACTTAAAGAGGAACCATCATTTGAGCTCCCTTCCATCCAAAAAGAAGAGAATAACCCTTCACTTGAGTTAGAGCTAAAAGAGTTGCCTAAAAATCTGAAATATGTGTTTTTAGGAGATCACAACACCTTACCTGTGATAATTTCTAGCGAACTTAGTGAAAGGGAAGAGATGAGGTTGGTGAGTGAATTAAAAAGATTGAAAAGAGCAATAGGATGGGGGTTGAGTGATATCAAAGGTATTAGCCCTTCAATGTGCATACATAGAATTATCTTAGAAGAGGGAGCTAAACCTGGGAGAGAGAACAAAAGGCACCTTAACCCAAACATGAGTGAAGTGGTTAAGAAGGAAGTGCTTAAATTGCTTGATGAAGGAGTGATATATTTGATAACCAATAGTGAGTGGGTTAGCCCAGTACATGTAGTACCTAAGAAATCAGGAATCACTGTGGTAAAAAATGAAAAGAATGAATTGGTTCCTACTAGGACTACCACTAGGTGGAGGATGTGTATAGACTATAGGAAGTTAAATAATGCCACAAAGAAAGATCATTTCCCTCTTCATTTTATTGATCAAATACTGGATAAACTTTATGGACACTCACATTATTGTTTTTTGGATGGACTTTCAGGTTATTATCAGGTGCCGATATCACCAGAGGATCAATCCAAGACCACTTTTACTTGCCCTTTTAGGACTTATGCATTTCGGCGTATGCCCTTTGGCTTGTTCAATGCGCCAGCAACTTTTCAGAGATGCATGATGTTTGTTTGACATGATATATGACTTTATTGAGGTATTTATGGATGATTTTTCTATTTTTGGTGACTCTTTTGATAATTGCCTCAGTAAACTTGTTCTTGTGCTTGAGAGATGCATTGAATGTAACCTCACTTTGAGTTGGGAAAAGAGTCATTTCATGGTTAGTCACGGCATTGTATTAGGCCATGTTGTGTCTAGTAAAGGGATTGTGGTGGATAAAGCTAAGGTAGAGTTGATTGCTAAATTACCCCCACCTACCTTTTTTAAGGGAGTAAGAAGCTTTCTAGGGCATGCAGGTTTTTACCGAAGGTTTATTAAACATTTTTTTAAAATAAGCCAACCATTGTGTCATTTGCTTGGGAAAGATGTTCCATTTGAATTTACTGCACAATGCATGCAAGCTTTTAATTTCCTTAAGGAAAAATTGACTAATCCACCGGTAATTGTAGCTCCTGTTTGGTCTTTACCTTTTGAAATTATGTGTGATGCCTCCAACAATGCAGTAGGAGCTGTCCTTGGGCAAAGGGTTGAGAAATTTTTGAGAGTAATCTATTATGCTAGCTTGACCCTAAATAGCGCATGAGTTAATTACACAACAATTGAAAAAGAAATGCTAGCTGTTGTTTTTGCCTTAGATAAGTTTAGAGCATATTTGATTGGGTCTAAAATTATTGTCCATTCAGATCATGCAGCTGTAAAATATCTCTTGACTAAACAACATGTTAAACCTTGTTTAATTAGATGGGTGCTATTATTACAAGAATTTGATTTTCAAATCAAGGATACTAAGGGAAGTGAAAATGTCGTAGCTGATCATTTATCTAGGTTACCTTTCTTTGGTGAAAATCTTGCATCTGATAGCATTCATAGAAATCTAGAAGCATTTCCTGATGAGCAGTTGTTTATGGTAATGAATTCACCTTGGTTTGCAGATATTGGTAACTATCTTGTTTGTGGTATTTTGCGTTCTGACATGTCATTTCAGGAAAAGAAAAGGTTTTTGCACAAAATGGTAAAGATGAGATAGTTCGCAGGTGAGATAGTTCGCAGGTGTGTATCTAAGGAAGAACAACTGAGTGTTCTTCAATTTTGTCACGACCTTCACTGCGGTGGTCATTTTAGAGGGAGAAAGACTGCAGAATAAGTGCTTCAAAGTGGATTTTACTGGCCTACTCTATTCAAAGATGCTCAAGAATATAGTAAGCATTGTGATCGCTGTTTTATTAGTTTTTGTTATAAGTTTTGTGTCTTGTTTATTAGGTTAATTATTGTTTTATTTAGGTATTTCGTTAGTTTTTATCGGTTTGTCTAGTGTTTTCTTTAATTGTGTAGTTTTAGTTTATTTTTAGTTTTATGTCGTTGTTGATCTAGTTTTTAGTTTGTGTTTATGTTTTGTCGGTTATTGTTTATTTACTTCGTGTTTTAAGTTTGTTTTGAGTTTTGTGTTAGGTTAAAACAGGCAAGGAAACGAATTGAAGATGAAATGGGCAGTAGCTGACACAGGCAAAGGACACGGCCAAGTCACTGGCCGTGTCCCATACCAAGTTAAAAGGAAGAATAAGTCCCAGTAGAAGACACCAGCAAGGGACACGGCCAAGTCATGTGGCCGTGTCCCTCCAAAGAAGAGCAACATGGCCAAGTCACCTTGACTTGGCCGTGTCCCACTTATTACCAAAGGAAAGGAAGAGTAAAGCAGACAGAGGCAGACACTGGGAAGGGACACGGCCGTGTCACCTGGCCGTGTCCCTCAAATATGATGCAACACGGCCAAGTCAAGCTCTACTTGGCCGTGTCACTCAACAAAGAAGCAAAGAAGACCAAAAAGCAACAGAGGAGGACACATGCAGGGGACACGGCCGTGTCACCTGGCCGTGTCCCTCCATCAAGCCTCACACGGCCGTGTCCCTCATCCCTTGGCCGTGTCCCACATGAATCAACGCGCACCGAATTTTAAAGCCGACGCTTCGTATAAAAGCAAAAAGAAAGTTAGGGTTTAGGGGTTGACGATTTTGAGAGCAAGTTTAGCCGTCTGAGAGGGATCTTAGGGTTTAAAACATTTGTTTTCTTAGATTTTGATTCTACTTTGGATTACACTAGTTTAGATTAGATTGTTCATGCCATTGTTTCATCCTTCTTGCAAGATTCGATCAAGAGTTTCATCAAAAGCTTCAAGGAGTTTGTAACTTGGTTTTATTCTTAAACTTTGTCTCTTTAGTTTCATTGAAATTGTGTTTATGAACATTATCATGTCTAAATTGATTTCTTTGATTATTAATGAGATGAGTATGCTTGATAACAACATGAACTAATTTAATCTAGTCTAGGGTTTGTATGGATTTGCTATGAATTGTATGAATTGGTTATTCTCTTAACTAATGATTTCTTTAGCCTTTATTGAATGAAAAATTGTTACATATAATTGATTGGCCACCAATTGTGTGTTTTAGGTATTAGATGATGGATTGAGAGATGAAATCTAATGCTGGAATAATTCAATTAAGGACTTAGGTGAATTAGAGATACAACCTATTAAAAGATTGTTTCAATTATAACAAGATTAGTTATAGAAGGTTTGAATGCGAGAGCTTTTTTCCTTGACTCAATTAATTAAGTTGTTTGAGATTTAATCTTAGAAATTAAATTAGTTAAGTGGAATAACCGTTCATACATATGAGTAGTAAAGAAGTGCAAACCCTAGACTCTTTTTATCAAGTGAATCAAAACATAAGCTATTGTTTATTTTTATTGTTTTCAAATTAAATCATTATTCTTCATTACTTTGCAAATTAAATTTCTTTAATTATTTGCTACTTTAAATTTGATAATCAATTACCCACTTTGGCTTCCTTGAGAGAACGACCTTGGGACGATCACCTTTGCTACAGCTACCTCGTATACTTGCGAGTGACGCTTTGTGGTAGAGTTAATTTGAGCGCAACAAGTTTTTGGCGCCGCTGCCGGGGAAGCTAATTGGCGTAATTGTTTATTTAAAAATAATAAAAAAAATTACATTTCAGATTATTTTCATTGTTTTCATTTTATTTAGTTTGTCTTTTGCTTTTGATATTTCTTTTTCTAGAAATTTTTGTTTATGCAAGGCAGGAGATCACTTGAAGGAGAACTGCATCCATTCATTCCAGAAATTCAGAGAGTAAAAAGTAGCAGAGAGGAGTTTGAGTTTTTCACAGGATTTGATACTTCAGAGGAAGACATTTCAGATTTTGAGTTAGAATCTGAAAAATCTGTAAAGATGGCTGAAGAAAGGCAAAGAACCATGAGAGATTTTGCTAGACCTGTAATTGGGACTTCCACTTCTTGCATAAGACTGACAGATGCAGCAAGGAACTATGAGTTGAAGAACATTCACTACAACATGCTGCCATCATTCTATGGAGTTCCAAATGAAGATCCTTTGAACTTTATTCGGGATTTTTACTCCACCCTCAACACTTTTCCTTTGGGAGGACTAACAGAAGATCAGTTGAGGATGAGATGTTTCCCTTATACTTTGAAGGATAGGGCAAAGAGCTGGCTCATGATGTTGCCTGAGAACTCACTGACAACTTGGGAGCAAGTTTACAATAAATTCATGGGCAAGTTCTATTCACACCAAAAGACAGCTGAGTTGAGAGGGAAGATTGCTACATTCTCTCAGTTTGAAGGAGAGCCATTTCATGAGGCTTGGGATAGATTCAAGATGCTATTGATCCAGTGTCCACATCATCACTACCCACTTCAACTCCTTAATCAGTTTTTCTATGATGGTCTCACCCAGCAATTTCAAAATACTGTTGATAATGCAGCTGGGGGAGCCATGGGAGAAAAGACAGCTGATGAGACTTATGAGATTTTTGAGATGTTGGGAGCTAATTCTCAACAAAAGAGTGTAAGGGGAAGAAGCAAGGGAGTGAATCAACTGGAAGCCAATACTGAAATGGTTAGTCAAATAGCTGAGTTGACAAGACAGGTTCAGATGCTAAACATGAAGAACAATGTTTCTTCATCTACTCAAGAAATGTGTGGAATCTGTGGGACATGTGGGCATGGAGCAAATATATGTCCCTCTGCATATGAGACTTTTGGGAATGAAGCTGAGCAAGTTAATGCTATGGGAGGATTTCAACCAAGAGCCAGGAATGATCCTTACTCTAACACTTACAATCCTGGCTGGAGGAATCACCCCAATTTTTCTTGGACAACAAATAATGCTCAACAGCCTTTCCATTTGCTCCAGAGACAGAACCAGCAGTAGGGTCAATCCTCAAATCAAATGCAGCCTAAGAGAGATAGTTTGGAGGAAAGTTTACAAGCCTTCATCAAAGTCAGTGCACAAAACCAAGAGATGAACAACAAGAGACTGGATTCCTTAGAAGCATCTTTTAAGAAGGTGGAGACCCAAGTGGGGCAACTTGCACAACAGATGCAGATTCAACAAAAGGGGAAGTTTCCAAGTCAACCTGAGCAGTCACAAGCAGTGACTGTTCTTAGGAGTGGCAAGGTAATTAATAACAATGTTGAAAATAATTATGTGAATGCAGGTGAGCAAGAGAAGAAAAAGGAAGGAGAAGTAGAGAAAAAAGGTGCTGAAGAAAGATCAATGGAAAAGATCCCTACACCAGATTTGCACAAGGCAAGCAATCCATATAGGCCACCTATACCATTCCCTAGCAGGTTAAAGGATGATAAAAAAGATAAGCAGTTTTCAGATATCTTCAACATGCTATCTAAGGTAAGTATAAACTTACCATTACTTGAAGCAATTAAGAACATGCCGGCTTATGCTAAATTCTTCAAAGAACTGAATACCAAGAAAAAAAGGTATGAGCCGAATGAAAAGGTGATAGTTTCTGAGGTAGCCAGTGCTGTTTTGCAGCATAAACTACCCCCTAAGCTAAAGGATCCTGGAAGCTTTATTATTCAAATTGCTATGGGGAATGGAAAATGTACTGATGGCATGTGTGATTTGGGAGCTAGTGTGAATTTAATGCCTTACTCTGTGTACCTTGACTTAGAATTAGGGGAACTTAAGCCAACAAAAATGGTGTTGCAATTAGCTGATAGATCTCTTAGATTCCCGAAAGGGGTTATAGAAGATGTGTTAGTTAAAGTTGGTGGTTTGATAGTACCTGTGGATTTCATTGTTCTTGACACGGAGGTAAGTAATTCTTCACCATCTGCACACACCATTTTGCTGGGTAGGCCTTTTATGGCGACTACCAATACTTTGATAGATGTTAAGAATGGAAAATTATCAATGACTGTTTTGGGACAAACTGTGGAATTTTCTATTTTTAACACTTCTCCTATTCCTACAACTGCTTTGTATGAGGATTGTTCTTTCATTGATTGTATTGATGCAGTTGTTTCAGATGTTTTCTTGCAGACAAGTTCATCTGATAAATTGGAGCTGGCATTGACTTTAGAGAGTGATGTGGATATTTTTGATGCAGAAATAGCCAGTTGTCTTGAGACTTTAGAGTGTGCTGAAATAGAGGAGCTTAAGGAGAACTCAATTTTTGAACCTTCCCCCATTGAAAAAGAAGAGAAGAACCCCTCACTAGAGTTAGAGCTGAAAGAGTTACCTAAGAACCTGAAATATGTGTTTTTAAGGGATAACAATACTTTACCTGTAGTAATATCTAGTGAACTTAGTGAAGGGGAGGAGATGAGGTTAGTGAGTGAGCTTAAAAGATTGAAGAGAGCAATAGGATGGGGATTGAGTGACATCAAGGGTATTAGCCCTTCCATGTGCATGCATAGAATCACTTTAGAAGAGGGAGCTAAACCTGTGAGGGAGACCCAAAGGCGACTTAACCCAAATATGAGTGAAGTGGTTAAGAAGGAAGTGCTCAAATTGCTGGATGAAGGAGTAATTTATCCAATTGCTAATAGTGAGTGGGTGAGTCCAGTACATGTAGTTCCTAAGAAATCTGGAATCACTGTGATGAAAAATGAGAATAATGAGTTGGTTCCTACTAGGACTACTACTGGATGGAGAATGTGCATTGATTATAGGAAGTTGAACAATGCTACAAAGAAAGATCATTTCCCTCTTCCTTTTATTGATCAGATGTTAGATAAACTTTCTGGGCACTCACATTATTGTTTTCTGGATAGCCTTTCAGGTTACTATCAGGTGCCAATAGCTCCAGAGGATCAGTCCAAGACAACCTTTACTTGCCCTTTTGGGACTTATGCATTTCGTCGTATGCCCTTTGGCTTGTGCAATGCCCCTGCAACTTTTTAGAGATGCATGATGTCTGTCTTCTCAGATATGATCGACGATTTTATTGAGGTATTTATGGATGATTTTTCTGTTTTTGGAAATTCTTTTGATAATTGCGTCAATAAACTTGTTCGTGTGCTTGAGAGATGCATTGAATGTAATCTCACTTTAAGTTGGGAAAAGAGTCATTTTATGGTTACTCAGGGCATTGTCTTAGGTCATGTGGTGTCGAGTAAAGGGATTGAGGTGGATAAGGCTAAAATTGAATTGATTGCTAAGTTACCCCCACCTACCTCTGTTAAGGGAATAAGAAGTTTTTTAGGGCATGCAGGATTTTACAGGAGGTTTATTAAGGATTTTTCCAAAATAAGCCAACCATTGTGCCATTTATTGGGGAAAGATGTTCCATTTGAATTTACAGCACAATGCATGCAAGCTTTTAATTCTCTTAAGGAAAAATTGACTAGTGCACCTGTGATTGTAGCTCCTGTCTGGTCTTTACCTTTTGAAATCATGTGTGATGCTTCTAATCATGCAGTAGGAGCTGTTCTTGGGCAAAGGGTTGACAAATACTTAAGGGTAATTTATTATGCTAGTTTAACCCTGAATAGTGCACAAATGAACTACACCACAACTGAGAAGGAAATGCTAGCTGTTGTTTTTACTTTAGACAAATTTAGAGCTTATTTAATAGGGTACAAAATTATTGTTCATTCTGACCATGCAGCTCTTAAATATCTTTTAGCAAAACAGCATGCTAAACCGCGCTTAATTAGGTGGGTGTTGTTATTGCAAGAGTTTGATTTCCAAATCAAGGATACTAAGGGTAGTGAGAATGTTGTTGCTGATCATCTATCCAGATTACCCTACATTAGTGAAAATCTTGCATCTGATAGCATTCATAAAAATTTAGAAGCATTTCCTAATGAGCATTTGTTTGTGGTAATTAATGCACCTTGGTTTGCAGATATTGCTAACTATCTTGCTTGTGGTATTTTGCGATCTAACATGTCCTTTCAGGAAAAGAAAAGGTTTCTACACTTGAGTAAGTTTTATTTTTGGGATGAACCTTATCTATTCCGGATTTGCAAAGATGAGATAGTTCGCAGGTGTGTTTCTGAGGAAGAACAACTGAGTGTTCTTCAATTTTGTCATGACCTTCACTGTGGGGGTCATTTTGGAGGTAGGAAAACTGCAGAAAAGGTGCTTCAAAGTGGTTTTTGCTGGCCTACTTTATTTAAAGATGCTCAAGACTATTGTAAGCACTGTGATCGTTGCCAAAGAGTAAGTAACATTGGAAGGAGGAATGAAATGCATCTTCAGTCATATATTGTTGTTGAACTGTTTGATGTGTGGGGAATAGACTTCATGGGTCCTTTCCCCAAATCCTTTGGTTATGAATACATTTTAGTTGCTGTTGATTATGTTTCCAAATGGGTGGAGGCAATCCCCACCCGTACTAATGATGCTAATATTGTTGTTAAATTTGTGAAGGAAAACATTCTTAGCAGGTTTGGCACACCAAGGGTGATAGTAAGTGATGGGGGGAGTCATTTTTGCAACAGGCTTTTTGAGAAGTTAATGCATAAATCCGGTGTGAAGCACAAGGTGTCAACCCCATACCATCCACAGACTTCTGGACAAGTGGAAACATCCAACAAGCAGCTAAAAGGAATTCTGGAGAAAACAGTCAACACATCCAGAAAGGATTGGGCAAGCAGATTGCACGATGCACTATGGGCATATCGGACTGCTTTCAAAACTCCTCTAGGTATGAGTCATTATCGATTGGTGTTTGGAAAAGCTTGCCACTTACCAGTGGAGTTGGAGCACAGAGCATATTGGGCAATCAAGACTCTGAATTTGGACTTGGACAAAGCGAAGAGAGAAAGATTTCTACAAATTTCAGAGTTAGATGAGCTGAGGAATGAGGCTTATAAGAGCTCAAGAATTTACAAGGATCGCACTACAACACTTCATGATAAAATTATAGTGCGCAAGACATTGAGTCCAGGTATGAAGGTTTTACTTTTTAACTCACGACTCCGTCTTTTTCCAGGTAAACTCAAGTCTCGATGGAGTGGTCCTTTCGAGATAACTCAGGTATATCCTTCTGGTGCAATTGAATTACTTAACTCTAGAACATGTGAGACTTTCAAAGTGAATGGACAGAGAGTTAAGCCATACAATGAAGGATTTCAGGAAGTGAGGGTCATTGACAGTACTTTGATTCATGATCCCTAGGCCTTGTATGATGTCCAGCTATATGACATTAAAGAAGCGCTATATGGGAGGCAACCCATCGGTTTGCATTTATTTTTCGTAGTTTAATTTTAAGTTTAGCGAATTTTGATTTCTGTTCGGTTTCATTAAATGGACTGTGCATTGATCGGTTTTTCTTTACTTTGTGTTTCAGGGTGTTTAAAGAAGAAGTTTTGCAAAATCGTTGAGAAAAAAAAAGTGTTTAAAGTTAAAACTGGCAGAAGAGGACATGGCCAAAGGACTTGGTCGTGTCCCTTGGCCGTGTCACTCACTGGACACGGCCAAAATTCTTTAAAAAAAAATTATGGAATTGATCGATTTTGCACAGACTTGGACACACCCAGGGGACACGGCTGTGTCACTTGGCCGTGTCCCCCAAAAAACCATGAGACACGGCCGTGTGCTCTCCACTTGGCCGTGTCCCTTCACTTTCACACACAGACACGGCCAAGTCCCCACACACACGGCCGTGTCACCTCACGTTTTGCCCTTTTAAAAATCAATTTTGCCCAATTTCTTTTCGTAATCCCTAACTTTTCTTTCATCTTCTCTCTCGCTCTCCTTCGCTCTCTGTATCGCCATAGCCAATTTTGATATTTCAAAACTTCAAATCATCCACTGAAACTTCAAATTTCTTCAATAAACCTTGAGATAATCACTTAAAACTTCCTCTTTACTCATATTATCTTTGATTTACTTAGTTTTGGGTGTTAATTTTTCAGATCTCAAGATGCCAAGAACTAAAACTGTACCACACCGAAAGAAGAAATCTGGAGCCGAAGGAGCTTCGTCATCTTCTTCCACCTTATCTCACAAGAGGGCAAGTCTTTTGGCTCGGGGGTTTTTCCCCACAAGGTATGTGAATGACGAATCTCTAGATGCTTTGCAAATGAGGACTGCTTTTTATAGATATGTGCAATATCTTGGGTGGGAGACTTTTGTTTCATTGAGACCTCTGCAGTTTGAGGAGCTCACCCTAGAATTTTTGACAACTCTTAAGGTGGAAAGGGATGATAAGAAAATTTGTAGGAGACTGATGTTTAAATTAATGGGTCAATCATTTGTGCTTACTATTGATCAGTTGAATGATATATATGGTTTTCATCACCATGGAGAAAGATCGATACCCAAAGATTTTAGACAACAGTTTGCTTGGGGTGCCTTAGGCTCGGGTACTTATGTGGCCAAATCGGCCAAAGCATCTAAATTACGGAACCCTACCTTGAGATATTTGCACAGGTATATGTCATGTGGGTTCTTTGCAAGGAAGGAGAGCCCGGGTGTGGTTGAGTCGAGTGAGCTATTTTTCTTGGACTGTGTTTTGAATGAAATGAATATTAGTGCCGGCTATTGGTTAGCCGATATTTTTTATTCTGTAGCTAATAAAAGGAGGGGGGCTATTTGTGTTGGAGGATTGATCACTACATTAGTAGTGGCCCTTGTGGAGGATTTTGACCCGAGTACTACGCAGATGACTCGAATTTTGGGTAATGATTCCTTGGATTTAGCTATACTGGCGAAGATGCACATGGTGGTGCATAGAAGAGGGACCTTTGTGATGCCGTCAGTTGAGCCTGAAGCACCGGGGGACAGGCAGAAGAGAGCCCGGGTCGAAGAGGAGTCTCACTCGGATTCTCTTGACTTAGATGAGGATGCTCCTGTTTCAGAGAATCTAGAGATACTTCGGAGGATTCAAGCCCTGGAGGGCAAGGTAGATCGATTGGAGGGAAAGGTAGATGGACTGACAGGCACGGTGGACCGAAACCATATTGAGATGTTGCAACAGATGGATCAGATTAACAGCAACCTTGCCAAAATTCTGAGTCTTCATCCCTCGGCTGCATCATCTTCCCGCCCGCCTTTTCCTTAGACTTTGTGTTCCTTGCTTTATTTTATTTTATTTAGTGTACTTTTGTTTTATTTTTCGTTTTTGTTTTTCATGTTAAAACTTTTGTGTTTGGATATTTTATTGTACTTTTGTTATAAAACTTTTGTGTTTGGATATTTTATTGTACTTTTGTTATAAAACTTTTGTGTTTGTGATGGAAAGCTAGGATTTTGCCTCACCAGGTACGATGGAAGACAGGTTGTCCTTTAACTCTTTTTATTTATTATTCTTGTTTTCCATTGAGGACAATGTCAATTTTAAGTGTGGGGTACTCTTTAAGCTTTCCTTTAATTCTTGTTTTGCTTATTGTGTTTTTTTGTTTATTGTGTTTGTTGTGCATGGTATAATTGTTGAAAAGTTATTGATCTTTTCTTTGATTCTAGCATTATAGTTGAGACTTTGGTATCAGCATAGAAATGAGAATTTGAATTCATTCGGGATTAATTTTCGCATTCTGCAGTTCATGACATATAAATCTTTGTGAACCCACCTGTGTGAGCTTTGAGCCTCATAAAATTTGATATTTTTGTCAATTAATTTTCTTTTCTTGAGTGTGCACCTTCATGATGTTGCATCTCTAGAGTTTGCTTTTGCATACTTATTGAACTCACATTATGATTTAATCTCAAGTTTTAAAATGATGAAGGCAAATTAGGTTAGCCCCTTTAGCTTAAAAGACTTCCCTTTATATTGAATTCCTTAGTGAGCCAAGTTGAGCCATTGACCGTTTCTTGTTTGATTAACACAATTCTCAACTTAACATGTTCTTATTATCATCATACCTATGCATTAAGGAATGGAGTTGTATGATTAGACAATAGGGTAGTTTATTTTAAGTGTGGGGTAAGTAAGTAAAAAAAAAAATGGAATCCCTAATTGAGGGTTGAAATGCATACTTTGCATATTGTATTTGATTAAGAGTCAGTATTCTTTTCCTCTACATTTTAAGCTAGATGTTCCATTAAGTTTATACTTTGTATATATATATATAAATAAAATTAATATAAAAAAAAGTGAAAATAAAACAAAAAGAGATATATATATATACAAAGTTCATATATTTTCTAACCTTAGGGGAATTTTGACTAGTGTACTTTTCTTTTAGTGTGCAAGTATGTAAGATTGTTAAGGGTTGGTGAGTATGCTAGTTGAAGGAGTTATGAAATTCTTAGCAAGAGTAGTGTCTAATTTAGATACTCCATTTCTTGATGCTCCAGCTTAAATATCTTTTCTCACACCTTACCTTAGCCCCATTACATCCAAATAAAAGACCTTCGGATTATTTCTTGAGAAAATCAGTGAGGGAGATTGGATAATTAAGCAAGTTTATGGCAGAATGCACTCATGAGTGGTATGAGTGATTAACCTTTGAAATCGAGTGAAACACTTAGTTGAGAGATAAGATTTGTATGTCTGGATCAATGAATGAGTTAAGAAAATCTTGATTGAAGGAAATTGCAATTATTTATGTCTGATGTCTTTAAGTATTTCATCTATGTTCTGGAATTATAGTTAAGGTTGTTTGAATTTTTAATTTATGCCATGTGAATTTGCTTGAGGACAAGCAAAGTTTTAAGTGTGGGGTAGTTGTTTTATTAGTTTTTGTTATAAGTTTTGTGTCTTGTTTATTAGGTTAATTATTGTTTTATTTAGGTATTTCGTTAGTTTTTATCGGTTTGTCTAGTGTTTTCTTTAATTGTGTAGTTTTAGTTTATTTTTAGTTTTATGTCGTTGTTGATCTAGTTTTTAGTTTGTGTTTATGTTTTGTCGGTTATTGTTTATTTACTTCGTGTTTTAAGTTTGTTTTGAGTTTTGTGTTAGGTTAAAACAGGCAAGGAAATGAATTGAAGATGAAATGGGCAGTAGCTGACACAGGCAGAGGACACGGCCAAGTCACTGGCCGTGTCCCATACCAAGTTAAAAGGAAGAACAAGTCCAAGTAGAAGACACCAGCAAGGGACACGGCCAAGTCATGTGGCCGTGTCCCTCCAAAGAAGAGCAACACGGCCAAGTCACCTTGACTTGGCCGTGTCCCACTTATTACCAAAGGAAAGGAAGAGTAAAGCAGACAGAGGCAGACACTGGGAAGGGACACGGCCGTGTCACCTGGCCGTGTCCCTCAAATATGATGCAACACGGCCAAGTCAAGCTCTACTTGGACGTGTCACTCAACAAAGAAGCAAAGAAGACCAAAAAGCAACAAAGGAGGACACATGCAGGGGACACGGCCGTGTCACCTGGCCGTGTCCCTCCATCAAGCCTCACACGGCCATGTCCCTCATCCCTTGGCCGTGTCCCACATGAATCAACGCGCACCGAATTTTAAAGCCGACGCTTCGTATAAAAGCAAAAAGAAAGTTAGGATTTAGGGGTTGACGATTTTGAGAGCAAGTTTAGCCGTCTGAGAGGGATCTTAGGGTTTAAAACATTTGTTTTCTTAGATTTTGATTCTACTTTGGATTACACTAGTTTAGATTAGATTGTTCATGCCATTTGTTTCATCCTTCTTGCAAGATTCGATCAAGAGTTTCATCAAAAGCTTCAAGAAGTTTGTAACTTGGTTTTATTCTTAAACTTTGTCTCTTTAGTTTCATTGAAATTGTGTTTATGAACATTATCATGTCTAAATTGATTTCTTTGATTATTAATGAGATGAGTATGCTTGATAACAACATGAACTAATTTAATCTAGTCTAGGGTTTGTTTGGATTTGCTATGAATTGTATGAATTGGTTATTCTCTTAACTAATGATTTCTTTAGCCTTTATTGAATGAAAAATTGTTACATATAATTGATTGGCCACCAATTGTGTGTTTTAGGTATTAGATGATGGATTGAGAGATGAAATCTAATGCTGGAATAATTCAATTAAGGACTTAGGTGAATTAGAGATACAACCTATTAAAAGATTGTTTCAATTATAACAAGATTAGTTATAGAAGGTTTGAATGCGAGAGCTTATTTCCTTGACTCAATTAATTAAGTTGTTTGAGATTTAATCTTAGAAATTAAATTAGTTAAGTGGAATAACCGTTCATACATATGAGTAGTAAAGAAGTGCAAACCCTAGACTCTTTTTATCAAGTGAATCAAAACATAAGCTATTGTTTATTTTTATTGTTTTCAAATTAAATCATTCTTCTTCATTACTTTGCAAATTAAATTTCTTTAATTATTTGTTACTTTAAATTTGATAATCAATTACCCACTTTGGCTTCCTTGAGAGAACGACCTTGGGGCGATCACCTTTGCTACAACTACCTCGTATACTTGCGAGTGACGCTTTGTGGTAGAGTTAATTTGAGGGAGAAAGACTGCAGAATAAGTGCTTCAAAGTGGATTTTACTGGCCTACTCTATTCAAAGATGCTCAAGAATATTGTAAGCATTGTGATCGCTGTCAAAGAGTAGGTAACATTAGAAGGAGGAATGAAATGCCCCTTCAATCTTATATTGTTGTTGAACTGTTTAATGTTTGGGGAATAGACTTCATGGGTCCTTTTCCCAAGTCTTTTTGTTATGAGTACATTTTAGTTGCTGTTGATTATGTTTCAAAATGGGTGGAGGCAATCCCCACCTGAACTAATGATGCTAATGTGGTTGTTAAATTTGTGAAGGAATACATTCTTAGTATATTTGGCACACCAAGAGTGATAGTCAGTGATGGGGGAAGTCATTTCTGCAACAAAAGTTTTGAGAAGTTAATGCACAAGTCAGGTGTGAAACACAAAGTGGCAACCCCATACCATCCACAAACTTCAGGGCAAGTTGAGATATCCAACAAGCAAATCAAAGGAATTCTGGAAAAAACAGTCAACTCATCAAGGAAGGATTGGGCAAGTAGACTGACTGATGCATTGTGGGCATATCGAATTGCTTTCAAGACTCCCTTGGGTATGAGTCCATACCGATTGGTTTTCAGTAAGGCTTGTCATTTACCAGTGGAGTTAGAGCATAAGGCGTATTGGGCAATAAAGACTCTGAATTTAGATTTGGACAAGGCAAAGAGAGAACGCTTTCTGTAAATTTCGGAGTTAGATGAACTAAGGAACGAGGCATATGAGAGTTCGAGGATTTATAAGGATCGCACTAAAGCACTTCATGACAAAATTTTAGTACCAAAGACATTGAGCCCAGGTATGAAGGTTTTGCTTTTTAATTCTCATCTCCGACTGTTTCTAGGAAAACACAAGACTCGATGGAGTGGTCCTTTCGAGATAACTCAGGTATATCCTTTCGGTGCTATAAAATTACTTAACTCTCGAACGAATGAAACTTTTAAAGTAAATGGACGGAGAGTTAAATCATATAATGAGGGTTTCCAAGAGGTAAGGATCGTCGATAGTACTTTGATCTACGATCCTTAATTTTGGCAGTAATGTCCAGCTACACGACATTAAAGAAGCACTACATGGGAGGCAACCCGTCGGTTTGCATTTCTTTTCATAGTTACAATTTCATATTTAGCAATTTTAATTTCATGTTTGGTTTAAATAAAATGGAATGGGTGTTTTGATCGGTTTTATTTTTTTATGTGTTTTAGGGATAAGCAAGGAAGATGATTGCATTTCGTTTAGATTTGGTGACACAAATAAACCATCTTATAAAAAAAAAGAAAAAAAACAAAATGGCAGTGAGGGACACTGCCACTTGACTTGGCCAAGCCATTGGCCGTGTCAAGCAAGCCCAAAATACATAGGCTCATACACGGCCAAAAGGCTTGGCCGTGTCACATAGACATGGCCTAGCTTATGCCCGTGTTCCTTTCTTTGTCTTGCAATTTTTTCTTTCACGGTAGCAAACACATTCAAGGGACAAAGCCAAGCCACTGGCCGTGTCCCTCCAAAAGTTTCAGACACGGCCAAGCTAAATCAAGCTTGGCCGTGTCACCTTTATTTCCAAGCTCAAAAACATGATTTCTGCCCTTTTCTTTCAATTTAAATCCCTAGTTTCCCTTTTTTCCTTTCTCTCTGTCTTGGCTCCTTCTTTCCAAAACCTCCATGATCATTTTCTAAAAGCTCCAAAATCCCACTATATTCTCCATTTTTCTTTACCAAAACCAAATTAAACCCATTCAATCTTCTTCTTTTCCCATCAAAAACCAATTGATTCTGTTAAAGCTTCAATCTTCACCAAAACTATCAATATGCCTAGAACAAAGATGGTGTCCCACCACAAGAGGAGGCAACCTCCAAATTCAGCTCCATCTTCATCTTCATCATCTTCAAGGAGAGCGACTCTTCTAGCTAGGGGTTTCTTTCCAATGGGGTATGTAAGTGAAGAATCCCTTAATTCTATTCATATTAAGGATAATTTTTATAGCTATGTTCAAACCCTTGGATGGGAGAAGTTAGTTTCCCTTAAACCTTTGAAATTTCAAGAGCTTACCATGGAATTTTTAACCTCTCTTAAGGTTGAAAGAGATGAACAGAGAATTTGCATTAGGTTAAATTTTAAATTGCTTGGGAAACCATGTGTTATTAGTATTGAGCAATTGAATGCTATCTTTGGTTTCCATCAACAAGGGGAAAATCTGTACCTAAGGGTTTTAGACAGCAATTTGCATGGGGACCACTGGGTACGGGAACATATATGGCCAAATTGGCCAAGGCAACAAAATTGAGTAATCCTGCTCTAAGATATTTACATCGCTTTATGTCTTGTGGGTTCTTTGCACGAAAGGAAAGCACAGGTGTTGTGGAAATTAGCGAACTCTTTTTCTTAGACTGTGCTAGTAATACCTTACCTGTTAGTGCCGGTTATTGGTTGGCCAATGTTTTTGACAATGTGGCGAATAAAAAGAAGGGGGCCATTTGTATTGGAGGATTGATTACCACTTTAGCGACAGCCCTTCTTGATGATTTTGACCCGAGCAACTGCCATATGACTAGAATCTCAGGTAATGATTCGTTAGACCTAACCACACTTAAGAAGATGCATATGTTTCTAAAAAGAGGAGGGGTATATGTGATGGCTTCAGATGAGCCAGATGCGAGGGACCGGCAAAAGAGAACACGAGTCCATGAGGAGTCTGACTCGGATTCTCTTGATTTGGATGAAGATGCTCCGGTCCCGGACAATCAGGAGATCATTAATAGGATAGAAGCACTAGAAAGCAAGGTTGATCGTAACCATGCTGCAGTCATGCAACAGTTGGACCAAATCAATAGCAACCTTGCTAAGATTCTGAGCCTCCATCCTTCAGTTGCATCATCATCACATCCTCCATCACCATAGATCAAATTAGCTCCAACCTTTTGATAAAATTTCTTACTTTCTTATTTTTAGTTATCGCATGTTTTCGTTGTTAATTTTCATTTTTATTTTTAATGTAAACACTTTATATTTTGGTTATTTTATATATATTGTATTTTGTTCCTGAACATTTAACGTTTGTGGGTGAAAAGGTAGCGTTTGCCTCACAAGGGAATGATGGAAAATAGGTTGTACCTTAACTCTTTTTCTTTATTATCCTTGTTTCCATTGAGGACAATGTAACTCATAAGTGTGGGGTAATCTTTAAGCTTTCCTTTAATTTTTGTTTTGTTTGTCTTTGTGTGTTATATTGTGTGTTGTTCATGGCATAATTGTTGGAAACTTATTGATTTTTCTGTAATTCTAGCATTACATGTGAGCCTTTAGTATCAGCATAAAGATTAGCTTTTGAATTCATTCAGGATCATTTTTCACATTCTTAAATTCATGACATATAAATCTTTGAGAACCCACCCTTTGTGAGTTTTGAGCCTCATAGATTGAATATTATTGTCAATCGATTTTCTTTCTTAAGTGTGCAGCTTCATGATTTTGCATCTCTAGAGCTTGCTTTTGCATACTAATTGAACTCACATTATGATTTCTTCTCAAGTTTTAAAATGATGAAGGCAAATTAGGATTACCCCCTTTAGCTTAAAAAGACCTCCCTTAATTATGAATTCCTTAGCGAGCCAAGTTGAGCCTTTGACTTTTTCTTGATTGATCAACACAATTCACAACTCAACATTTTCCTATTATCATCATACCTTCATTAAGGAATGGAGTTTCTTATGATATGACAATAGGGTTGTTTAATTCATAAGTGTGGGGTAAGCAATAAAAAAAAGTATTGCTTTAGTAAGATTTGGGGCTGAAATGCATACTTTGCATATTGTATTTGACTAAGAGTCGATTATTCTTTTCCTCTACATTTGAGCTAGATGTTCAATGCAACTTTATATTTTGTATATATATATGAAAAATAATAAATAAAAATAAAAAGAGAAGATATATATATACAAAATTCATATATTTTCTAGCATTAGTCATCAAAGAGGAATTTTGACTCATTTACTTTTCTTTAAGTATACAAGTATGTGAGACTATCAAGGGTTGGTGAATATGCTATTTGAGGGAGTTACGAGTTTCTATGCAAGATTATTGTCTAATTTAGATACTCCGTTTCTTAATGATCAAACTTAAATGTCTATTCTCACACCTTCACCTTAGCCCCATTACATCCAAATGGAAAGACCTTTGGATTATTTCTTGAGAAAAATCATTGAGGGAGATTGGATAATTGAGCAAGTTTATGGCAGTATGCGGTCATGATTGGTTTGAGTGAATTAACCTTTGAAATTGAGAGAAACACTTAGATGAGAGATGAGATTTGTTATGTTTGAATTAATGAATGAGTTAAGAAAATCTTGATTGAAGTAAATTGCATTTATTTATTACTGAGTCTTTAAGGATTTCATCTTATATACTTGAATTATAGTTAAGGTTATTTGAGTTTTTAATTTATGCCATGTGAATTTGCTTGAGGACAAGCAAAGTTTTAAGTGTGGGGTAGTTGTTTTATTAGTTTTTGTCATAAAATTGTAATTTATTTATTATGATGATTATTGTTTTCTTCATGCATTTTGGTAGTTTTAATCTGTTTATTTAGTGATTTCATCAATTTGGTAGTTTTTAATTTACCCCAGTGTTTATGTCATTTTTCTACTAGTTTTTATTGTGATGTTTATGTGTTTTTGTTTAATGTTTCATTTGATTCTTATTTAAAGTTTGTTTTAAGTGTTTATTTTAGGTTAAAGTGCAAAAACTCCCTTGGAAGATCAAAACAAAGAAAGAAGAGCATGAAGCAGCAAGACATGGCCAAGCCAAATCAAGCTTGGTCGTGTCACCTCAAGGAAATTTTTGGCAAATCAAGCCCGTGTCTCATCTAAAGGGCAAAACCAAGGGAACCAAGAAAGAAAGGAAAATTTGGCAAAAGCTGACACTGGCAGGTGACACGGCCAAGCCACTGGCTGTGTCACATGACACGGCCACAAGCTTGACTGTGTCCCATCCTAAGCCAAAGAATAAAGGAAAGAAACAAAAGCTGACACACTCAGGAGACAAGGCCAAGCCACTGGCCGTGTCACTCTCATCTCCACAGAAGCAAAGAAGAGCAAGGAGACACAGAAGCTAACACACCCAGGTGACACGGCCAAGCCACTGGCCGTGTCACATGACACGGCCACAAGCTTGGCCGTGTCACTTCATGGGGCTAAGGAAAGAAAGAAAATGTGGATTTTCAGTGAGGATTTTGTATAAATAAGAAGATTAGGGCAAAAGGATTATCCACACTTCCAGCCGTCCAACACATACTTTTCAACTATTCTTCACTTTTCTTTTGAATTTTGATTTCACTTTCATGCAAATAGTCTAGATCAAATTAGTTTTAGCCATTGTATTATTCTTTTAGCAAAAATCTTACCAAGAGATTCTTTAGAAGCTTAAGGAAGTTTGTAATTTGGTTTTCTTCTTAAACTCTATCTCTTAAGTTTCATTGAAATTGTATTTATGAATTCTCTAATGTCTAAATTAATTTCCTTGAATTTTAATGAGATGAATTTGTTTGATAGCATCATTATGAACTAATTTTGATCTAGTCTAGAGTTTGTATGGATCTACTATGATTGTATGAAATGGTTATTGCTCTTAACTGAATTATTTCTTTTATCCTTAATTGAATGGATTAATGTTAATATATAATTGATTGGCCACCAATTATGTGTTTGAGGTATTTAGATGAAGGATTGAGAAATGAAGTCTAATGTTGGAACAATTCAATTAGGGACTTAGGTGAATTAGAAATATAAACCTAAGGAAATATCATTTCGATTGTAACAAGATTATTTGAAAGAGGTTTGAATGCGATAGCTTATTTCCTTGATTCGATTAATTAAGTTTCTTGAAATATGATCTTTGAAATTAAATCAGTTGAGAGGAATAGCCGTTCATACATATAAGATAGTAGAGAAGTGCAAACCCTAGACTTTTCT
Source organism: Garcia nutans (assembly GCA_947685225.1). Taxonomy (NCBI): domain Eukaryota; kingdom Viridiplantae; phylum Streptophyta; class Magnoliopsida; order Malpighiales; family Euphorbiaceae; genus Garcia; species Garcia nutans. Next base: position 44,040,699 of record CANTUV010000031.1, read on the forward strand.
ATTAAGTGAATCAATATATCGGTTCAGTTTACTTTCGTTATTCTAAATTCAACTTGTTCTGTTTTCATTAGTTGTTTAGCAATTTAATTTTATTGATAATTTGTTATTTACGATTTGATAAATAATTAGCTTATCTAGTTTCCTTGTGAGACGACCTTGAGGTGTTCACAAAAATACTATAGCAGCCTCGTATACTTGCGAGTGTAGTTCTAGTAGTGTTTATTAGAGCGCAACAGCCATATGTCGTGAAGCAATTCATGAACAAATGTGCGGTGAATTTATCAAACATGGATGGGAACGAGTTTAGTGAGCCAGTGAACATCGACAGGTTGAAGAGGTTTTATGCATATAAAAAAAAGAGCTCGCTAGGTTGAAAAGCCAAGCAGGGCAGCCTTAGGAAAAAGTTAGAGCAGTCCGCTAGTTCTAAAAACCCGAAAGGGCGGGCTAGGCAACAATTAGGGTCGAAAGAAAGAAAATCATAAATTAGAAAACCCGAAAGGGCTAGTTGGCAACAGGAGTGATCTTGTGTATGCTGGCTTTATGTTTGGTTGTTCTCCAATTTAATAAAATATAATTAATGTTAAAATTGTTCTATGTGCACTGTTATAAGTATTTGACCAGATATGGATGAAATAAATAAACACAATAGCAAAAGGTGATGACAAATTATAAATGGAAAAGAAGCATCTTTTATTACTTTAATTACTTTTTGTCCTAACAATACACTTTCTGAATTAACAAATGTAAAATCTATGGTAGACGATAAGTGTAACGTGCAGGCCAGCTTTGCCTCAGCCAATCCAAGTAGGCTTCAGTCAAGCAAGGCATGTCTAAATTGGGAGTAAAGTCAGAATCGCGAGGCTCAGTTTCGTACTGACAACCAAGTCAGCGAGGATCATAGCATGTACCTTGACAAAGAGCAGTAAGGGGAACATACATCAAGTATGCCCGCATGGTGATACGAGAAATCTTCCACCAAGGTACCAACCAACGGATGTTGACTTCAGCGCGTGAGTGGATCTAGTGAACCCAGTCAACATATGAAGAAGCAGGATGGAGTAATTTCCTAGCAGAATGGTGTCGTGGTATATATCTGGCAAAATCCACGGATGGAGTATCAAGCAAGCAAAGATGCTCATGAATGCAAATCTGTGAGGGAAGAATTAAATTAAAAAAAAGAAAAGAAAAGAGAGTCCGCTAAGTTAAAACCCGCAAGGGCAGCTTAGGCAAAAATCAGGATAGCTCGCTAGCTCTGAAAACCCACATGGGCAGACTAGGTAAAAATTAGAGCAATATAATATATATATAAAGAAGAAGAGTCCACTAAGTTGAAAACCCGCAAGGGCAGCTTAGGCAAAAATTAGGACAGCTCGCTAGTTTCGAAAACCCGCATGGGTGGACTAGGCAAAAATTAGAGAAATAAAAAGAAAGAAAAAAAAAGAAAACCTAAATTGAAAACCCAAAAGGGCAGTTTAGGTAATTACCTGAAGCAGCAACAGACTCCTAGTCAGGCTCTTTGACAATCTCGACTTAAGTCGGTCTATTCCTACTAAAGTTTCGGCTAAGATCACAGGTACCGGCGACAAGCCTCCTTCCATTTGGTCCATGATATCCAACACCCATGGATCAATATCACCATCAGAAGAAACAAGCAAGAATTGGCCAAGCAAGCAAAGACAGAGCATGCGTCCCTATGAGAGAGGCAAAAATCAATCAAGGGAGCAAGTAGAATTTTTTCACCTCTCATCAACTGAAGAACTTCGGGTTTTGGAATTTGAAATAACATCTGCATCTTCTGTTGAGTCTTGGAAATCAGTATAGGTAATGCTATTTGCTAATTATTTGGATATCCAAGGATGGCCTCAAATTCTTCAATCAAGGGACATATTTCAAAGCCATTAATTTAAAATGTCCTAGAATCCATATTCCAAAAGGAAGACATGGCATTTAAAAAGGAGTGGTCCAATTTGATATTTTGAAAACACTTTAAAACATCAAGTTTTGACCACGAAATTTTCTTCCAATGAATGGCATCCATATTCTTAAATAGAATTTTTATCTTCTTTAAATGATGTTCGGTCATGATTGATGAATTAAAGAAAATCAAAATTGTTAAAGAGTGTTTTTTATGTTGAAATGGAAAGTTTTTTGGCTTCTGTATGAAATTAGGTGTAAAAAGGAGATTTATGTAGAGGAAACAAGCTTTTCCAAAATTGGTAAGGAAAAGGTGATGGGAAAAGTGCAAGACCATGTTACATGAGGAAAAGAATTAGCGACAAAATCCTTTACCGTGTTGCATTTGGTTTTAGCAAAGTGATGAGGCTGTGAAAAGGAAATTGTGATGCAATGTTTATGATGTGATAAAAAAAAGTATAATAATTGTGGCACAGTAATAAAAACAAAAGAAAATAAGTTACAGTAAAGGCAGAAACTATGTATCATTATTTTTATGCTTATTATACAATGTTTATACAATTGATACAATATTTATACGTCACTAAGAGGGTGGTGGTAGGTCATCAAATAAAGCCCTGAAAATGTCGTCGCCTGTTGGAGGAGGAGGCAAATCACTCGTCCCGAGTCTGCCCGAAGCATAAGCACTAAAATCTCTATTACCTTGGAGTTTCAATCTATCATGGTCCTCATCGGAAGTAGATGAAAGGATCTCATGGTCATCAGTCTGGGGGCCTCTTGATGAAGAAGCGCCCAGATCCCTCGTCCCCTAAAATCGGAAGTCTCAAAAATTTTATTCTGATTGATGATACAAATTTTCAAAATGAGAAGCCTGCTGACGACTTGCAGCCAACTCTTCATGAAGTTTCTTATTTTGATCTTCAAGCATCTACTGTGAGCCAGAAAGGAAAAGGTAAGGGCATACATAATCATGCATACATGTAGCATAAATTACCATGAAACAAGAAAACTCACCATGTAATTCATATCAATGCCCTGCCGATGAGATGGCATCTCGGGTGGACCAAAATGAGCTTATGAAGGAGCAGTAAAAGAGGTCCAGCCTCATGATCAAATGAGCCAATAACCTACAATAATCATCAAAAATTCAAAATAAGAAAGAAGAAATTGCAATGGAAAAATGGTAAAAGTCTTACTTGAGAAATACCAGCCCTGAGATGTGGAGCGAACTCTCCTGCATCTCCATCTCTTCCCTCATTTTCTTCAGGAATTTCCAGTATGCCAACAGGAGATACATCAAAGTTCAAGAGTCTCTTTTGAATAAAATGGGCATAAAATGCACCCGGTGGATGGAGAAATGTCTCAACACCATAACCGTGCCGAGCTGACCACCATGCATCCTCCGGAATTGATATAATATTTAAATTATATTTCGGGCAATGCATTGGAACCCTCCACTGCTCTGGACTAAAAAACCACTCATAATCTCTCTCTCCGAGAAACCAGCCACTAGACACTAGGCCAGCGATGACTCGGGGAGTATGTTGGAAAGATAGCGAAGCTTTCATGAAGGGAGACCAGTTTGTCCGCTCTTCTGGGTTCCACCATGCTAAATTCATCTGCAAGACGACATAAGGTAAGTAAACTTTCACATAAATTTTAGAGCATACTAACACTAATTTACCTGGTCCCAGGTTAAGCAGCTCAACACGAAGCATTGGGTGTGCACGTGGTGAGAGCCGAAAACTTCCACGCGATCTGACAACCAAAAATTTAATCTCGGATACTCAATTCTCTCTTGGGAAATACCAGGTACCCTCGCAAGGTTGTGTTCGTATGCCCATGCCTACAACAACAATAGAGATCAAATTCATGCAAGAAAGAGTGGAATTGACATTGGTAGAAGAAAAGTACCTCGACCATTGCCATCAAGCCGACAAAAGACTTCTTATTTCGGCAAATTTTTTCATGACCATGATAAAGACAGGCGAGGCCAGCTTCACCCAGCCATAAGATGGTACCGTTCTGAAATAAGAAAGGGCCCTCAACACTGACAAGTGGATGGACAATTTAGTGCTGCCTAAGATGGTCGACCCAAGCAAATATAACAAAAATCCTCGAGCATACTGTTGGGTCGTGTCTCTTTGAACCCGTCCTTTGTAGTTCATCCAATAGCTACGAATTAGTTCAATTTTTATCTTAAAAGGCTCTTTATACGATGGTTCCATACCAATTAATTGCTGAATTTCTTCAAATGTAAAAATATTATTGGTCAGAGGAACCGGAACACCATCATACCGAACGTCGGTTATAGAGGAAAAGTCGATCGGACCAATTGTCAACTCTCCAATGGGTAAGTGAAAAGTGTGGGTTCTGTCCAACCATCATTCTGCAAGCGCCTGGACTACGCTCCAGTCTATCAGATACTCCTCGGATGGCAATTGTAAGATGAAGCTTTCAAAGCCACAATCTCGGATAATCTGCCTTACCCAAGAAGGCACTACATCATACCATTGTCAGGCTTTATAGATACACCCTTCCGGACCGAACAACACAATGATCACGCTAACATGGAGCTAGGTAAGTACATATTATTCAATCTGCTTAAATTAATGTATCTTTCCAAAACATTCTAAAAAATAATAATATAAAAACATAAATCAAAAATAAAAAATAATAAAAAATTAATATAAATAAATAATAGAGAGACAAAAAAGAAAAAAAAGAAAAGGAAAAAAATGAGCGAAAAAGAAAATAAAAAAAACAAATAACAGAAAGACTAAAAATTCAAAACGAAAAAAGAAAGGAAAAAAATAATTACCGCATTCTTTTGGTTTGAACTATGATGAAGCGTCATCCCGGCTAGTAGATCTATATTTTCATCTTCATGATGCCGAATAAACTCTAATAACTCTGCATTAGAATGAGTTCCTGACCTTGAAGCATGCATTTTTTGTAAGACCCCTTCCCAACCTACATGTGTAAGCCGAGTAGAGGCGCCACACTATCCTAACGTTGCTACCAATTTACTTCTTCAAATTTTAGTTTCGATTTTTATAGAAATTTTTTCATAGTTTCGCCTAGAAATTTGGATCCCAAGTGTCGACAAAACTTGATTTTTCTGATTTTTGAAAACACTTTACACAGACCAATGTGAATATTATCAAATTTAATACAATCCCAATGAATTCACCTTATACCCTCAACTACAAATCTGCAAGAAGAATTCACACTTCTAATAAAACATAAAGTAAAGGTTTATGATTATTACACACTACTAACATACAATTATAACATAGAAATTCTCTTTTATATTTATTCATATACATACCACAACTAACTACCTCATAATGGAACTAAAAGATCTACCCCTGAGATTTGCTGTGGTCTGGTCGTTGCTTCCCCAAGATTTATCTACTGCTCCGAACCTACGAGTCAAGAAAACTCAACTCGCTGAGCAATGACGCTCAGTGGGTACTTTACCGATGAAAATATAAGTAAAACATGAAAGCATTTGAAACAAAATTAAATGATTAAATCATAAATCAACCAACCTTAAACCAATGGAAGTTTCTGTACATTCAATGTAAATATGCTTCCAACAAATGTAAAAACCATAATTCAAACTCATATTGCTGTACGTAGTTTTAGAAAAATGGGACTTTGGCTCAGGCTCTGGCTTTAGCTCTACTGGTATATAGGGAACCATAGTGATAAGGCAGTGGGCCTCCCCACTGTAACATAGGTGGCCCTCACCACCGATATCAGATCACAGGAATGGGCCTCCCCATCCTGGTTATAACCAATTCCGCTCTAGAGCTTATACCCGTAGGTAACCGCCAGTGTAACACCCCGATACTCCATATAAGTACTATACATATACCTAGTATACATACAGTAAGTATATAGAGCATAAGGATGTCACTTTTCGTTACAATTTAAAAAAAAAACCTTTAGCAGAGTTCAAATCACCATACATTAATTTAAAGAACATTTATAAAATCATTATACTTTTAATGCTCTTACATATATTTAATAATCGTATCTTTATCAAAATCTCATTGTACATAAAAATATATTCTTGTCAGAAATACATCATAATTAAAAGTTATACATGTATGCAACACCATCTAGTTGGTCTCGACAACTCTTACTCTTCACATGGCATCACGAAAGACTTCATATCTTCCACCTAGAACCTGCGCGATAACACATTCGCGCTAAGCCCGGGAGCTTAGTAGTGCAAATATAGAATATAAACATATAACACAGAAATTCTAACACACATATATATACATTAACTTCATGTACTGCTAGTTTCTTATCGTGATTTCCCTTTTTAATAACACCTTTCACATATCTCAACTAATCACATATATCACATACATACCTACATATCATTTACACCAACCACAACTCATCAATAATACTCACAATCAATATATCAATACACACATTACATATCATGCTTCATAACATTATGTTATTCATAATTCACCAATCATGAATCACATTTCCAATAAAAGCAAATATAGATCTCATTATTTACTTATTATTCATCATTTATAAATCACATTGACAACCAAGACAGACCTGGGCCCAAACTATACTAATATGTTATTCAAAGTTCAGAGTTACTGCTTTGGTCCATATCACAATAATCAAGCCCGTAGGCAATATATCTCATATCTCTATCCATGGATAGCGTAACAGACCCAGTCTCTTGGATCATCAACTAGGCTAAACTCGAGGAGATCCTCAACCCGGCTAGACTGTTACTACAATTCACATTTCACATTTTATCAAGTAACAGACCCAGTCTCTTGGATCTCAATTCAAAGAGATCCTCAACCCGGCAAGACTGTTACTTTTCATATATTTCGTATCAATAATTCACATAGTGTAACAGACCCAGTCTCTTGGACCTCAATTCACTCAAATTGAAGAGATCCTCAACCCGGCAAGACTATTACATTTTCACATTTTCTAGGCATGCCGCCAAATCCAGAACTCTGAAGATTGAATCAACATATTAGACACACACAATTCATTTATTATTTCATTATCAATTGCATTCTCAATTCTCATCATTAACTAGGCAAACATGCCTCATTTATCTCATTTAAATCATCATAGCCAATCACAATGGCTTCACATTTCATTTAAATCATCATAGCCAATCACAAATCATCATAGCCAATCACAATGGCTTCACATCTTATCATATCTCAATTCACATTATAGCAATTCATCATTCAGGTATACATAATCAATTACATTGAACACACATCATAACTTCATCATCATATAGACAACATGTCCATATATTTCATTTCAAACATTATTATATTTATCATAACAAGTTACATTGCACATACCTTTTTGAATCATCATCATAGCTTTCACACTATACAAATCATAACGTTAGTCACATTATATTAATAGTATAATAGATTACTTAACACATTTATACTAAATGTATTAAGTCTCAAAATCATATTAAAAGAATGCAACCATGTACATTTACTCTTACCTCAAGAGCAACTTATACCAATCTAACCTCTTTTTCCAAGAATCCTCCAACATTTGGATTAATGCAACACAATCTCCTCAAAGCCTAATCCAAAGATAATTATACATAATAAGAATATGAGAAGAATAATTAACTAGGGAAAATTCTATACATAACACGCTCACCAACACGGGCGTGTCCCTGATCGCGCCCTAAACCAACAATACAGAAGCTTTGACACGCTCAGTAACACGGTCGTGTTAATGGACGTGTCACTCATTCTGCCTCACAGAAACATTTACACGCCCAACAACACGGGCGTGGTCATGGCCGTGTCAATTACTTTTCCTTACAGTAGCTATGACACGCTCAGTAACACGGTCGTGTTAATGGTCGTGTCATAAACATCCAACTCAGTATCATTGACACGCCCAACAACATGGCCGTGCCATGCACAAATCATACATTTCGACATCTCAACCAAGAAACATAAACACTTCAAAACTCATACTTCATCACCCTTAATCAACATCTTGACTATATTCATCAATTACTTATCAAATTAACACTTATTAACACTTTTATAACTTCAATAACATAACAATAATCATATATACATCCCCATGAATCAACTACTCAAATCCCCAATTCACTTATACTAAACCCTTACTCAACAATATCAACAATTCATCATCATCATCACAAATAACCCAAATCATCATCTAAATATCAATTCAACATATTTATACACTTTAATCTTTCATTATCATCATTATCACAAATCCACCATATCAAATCCCAAACTCAAACAATAGGAATCCACACAAAGAAATGAATACTTACTTGGATAATATGCCAAATCTTCAATAATCATCTTCAATACTCTCAAAATCTCAATGAATTTGATATGTAAAAGGATTAAAATCATATCTCCTTCACTCTCTTTCTCTCTTTCTCTCTCGTGCAAGAAGAAGAAGAAGAAGAAGATATTTTCTTCTCTTCCTTAGCTAATTATATATATATATATATAAATAATTAAAACCCTTTAAACCTCCACCATACACTTGTCACTCTCTTCTTCCCTTTGACTTTCTTTTATTCTTTTTCTTTTATTATTTAATTCATTAATTATATATATATACTCTTACTTTACCTACACCACAATATACCTTATGTATATGTGATGTATATGTCGGTATATGTATATTTCTTATATATCACCTTTATATTTCCCATATATTTTCCAAATACCAAATATACATTTTATTCTTCATATGCATTTATCTCTTAAATATTTTTCCTTGCATACTTTACCAACATATCATCTTACTACTACTATTCCAATGTACACCAAAATCAAGATATTAAATTAATTCATTGCTCTTCTTTTGATTTTCATTAAACATACACATTAAATCCATATACAACAATAATTATTCCAAACTTTTAGGGTGTACTTCGGGATATTACAATTCTCTCCCCCTTAAAATAATTTCATCCTCGAAATTATCTAGTTTAATAGCAATTCATTCTTAACATAATACCATCTTAACTTCCATATGAAGTTAATTATATGCTTAAGTTATTACGCCGTCAAATCTTATAACGTTTACTCTCCCCCTTTAGAATCAATCACTTTCTCTAAATTCATAACTCATCATAATATATATATCTTATTACTTTCTCAGCAAAGCAGTCAAGAAAATTCCTCACATTCCCATTAAATTTACCTTTATACAAAATCAGATCATCTTAATATCCTTATAGTTCGTCTAATCATTATCTTCAAGCTTACAAAACATCAATTCATATCTCATCATTCCTTTATCCCGTCATTATACTCACTTTTAGAAGATACTTTGATCAAACATTTATTAATAACAAGATCCTTATTTGTCATACACTCAATTCCTTCTTTAGCATGCTTTTCACTTCACATAAATATTAGTACAATGTCTTTAAACTTACTTTACAAGTATTCAATCTTTTTCTTTTTATCATCAGTTACAACTGATATAACTTAATTCATCCCTGTCCATTCATAGATCAAAATATCACCTCATATACATTATCACTCAAATCGTATACTCTTCGCACAACTGTACGTATTAAATCTCAACCAAAACTTTGCAATCTTAACAAAAGCTAAATCAATTAATCAATCTGTCACCATATACTAATATCCTCATCTGGTTAGAATCAAACCAACAATTAACTTATTTAAATTTATCGTTAAATTTCACAATATTCATATGACTTAATTCCGTTGGGTCAAATTTATTTTTAAATTCCCATCTCTTCGGATCCATAATTATTAATAACAAATCACCTCACATTATCTTAATACAATTTCCACAAGATTTTCATAATTATCTCATACCATATTTATGATCCACAGTTCACTCATCTAAACCTTAAGTCCATCCATTTATTCACTTTATATTATAATTATATTCAGTATAACTTTCAATTATATAATTTGCAATTCCTTCCATTTAACATTTCCTCACCTTTCATACCATTACTATATTTACATATTTACCTTTATATCACATTATTCATAACTCAAATTATTTTCACAATTCTTTTCTCCTTCTTAACTTTTCATAGTAATAATCAAATTTCTAACATAGAAATTATAAAATTCAACTTCACTAATCATATCCTTTAACCATGTTTCTAGAAACATAATCGTCAATCTCATCAACACTATATTATGGTTATGTCATTTTAGGCCCAAATCTGAGAACAGCTTAACTGATCAATCAATTATACTAAACAATTCCTATGACCATAAGAGATCATTAACCACGACTGTAGCTTATAAATCAATTATGTCCCTCTATCATTCCATTTCCAATCTTTCCAATTACAATATTAAGTTGTATTACAAGCATTACATATTCAATCTCTAAACTTTTACTACATCAAGAATTAACACCTTTCAACTCCATTTCAAATCAATTTACACTTGATTATATGATCTTTATCAGCTTAATTCATGTTTCATCAATATTATTATTAACATCTATTACATATACATAATCGATATTATACAAATCTCACAAAATTTTCCGTCTGCTATTCCATTTCTAATCTATCTCTCTTCAAAGTTTTATACATTATACTTTCCCTTTGTCCTTACAATCTCTTATAATATACAAATACGTAGAACTTTTCCATATGCGAATACTTTGGGACTCTAAATATCATATGATCATTAAATTCATTAATCACCATAACAATGTCACTATCCAGTATTACACAAGTCCATTCTTACTTTTAATTCCGTCATATAATTTGTCTAGTTTTGTTCAAGCCATGACCTTATCTTTCTTAGGTCCACTAAAGCACACAACCATATCACTAATCCAATAGTTATACCACATTCACCTTCATAAATCACCTTCATAATATGACTCACATTTCTTACATATCAAAATTACATTTATATCAACAGATCTATCTCACATATCCTCGACAGGTAAACACATGATCATGAAATTTTATTTAATTTCTCTTTTATATACATTCTACACAAATTTAGTGTTTGTTACTTTCCTTTGAACATTATCATTCTTGTTCTTATAACATGACTTAGATTATTTCTCAACACAACAAATGTATACATTCTAGTTATAGCAATGCTTCACCTACATCTTAGTCATATTCCTAATGTGACATCTCTTTCACTGTCGTCTCAGAAAACATTTAATATACCTCCGTATCCATTTTTCCTTTCTAGTCAAATGACTTAAAGTAACACTTACTTATCCACTTCCCTTATTATCTCAAAACAAATTTTCATACCATCAATCTCATATACAATAATGTTCATTTCAAATAACTCATTTATGTATCAATATATATAAAAATCTTTATCAATATTCCATTAAAATTCTAAATTCTTAAATTACCATCTCATCTAAACTTCCATTTTGCAAAACTCATCTTTTCTTAATATCAACTTTAAAAACATCATATATATATACCACCATATAATAACAAAACATATAATTTTCACTGTTATTAAGCTCATTTCAAGAATCCAAATGTCACATATTATCACTAGTAACATGAGCTTTCACAATATTCAAGCATATCACGTTTCTAACATTGAGATCACAATGTTTGCATTAAAATCACAATACAAACAATACCAATATATATATCTTCTTACTTAACCAACATCCTCTCTTTTTCTTTTAAGCAAAACCTTAACTTTATATACCCAAACCTTACATAATCACATTTTGTCTATATCAATCAACTTACTCACTAATCCACCATACTCTTTTCATCATAATACCATCCCTTTCCATATTAGCAATCCAACAATATTTCCTCTTTCTAGCAAACCCAACATAAACTCCATTATAAAGAGATTCAAAATGTAAAAGAAGGAGTACATACTTTAATCTTGATTTTATTTTCAAAACATTTTCAACTTCATTCTCCTATTCATTCCTTACATTACAATCACCTTTCAATAGTCAAGGTTTCAAAATCTGTTTTCCTTAAATAAACTCCCATTCTTGAATTTACCAATTAAACTTGTACCAATTTTTTTATATATACTTACATATAAAATCTCATTCATACAATATCATTCATCTCATGTAATTTATATACATCACAAATAACATAATGCCACGTTCGAGACCAACCTAGGTGTTAATGCATATGCATGTATTATAATTTCGTTTCATAACCTTTCCTTTTTAATTCTATTAAAGCTTTTCAAAAATTTACCTTTTTAATTCCACTTAGGCCGAGAATCTCGAACCTAAGCTCTGATACCAAAATAATTGTAACACCTCGATACTCCATATAAGTACTATATATATACCTAGTATACATACAGTAAGTATATAGAGCATAAGGATGTCACTTTTCGTTACAATTTAAAAAAAAACCTTTAGCAGAGTTCAAATCACCATACATTAATTTAAAGAACATTTATAAAATCATTATACTTTTAATTCTCTTACATATATTTAATAATCGTATCTTTATCAAAATCTCATTGTACATAAAAATATATTCTTGTCAGAAATACATCATAATTAAAAGTTATACATGTATGCAACACCATCTAGTTGGTCTCGACAACTCTTACTCTTCACATGGCATCACGAAAGACCTCATATCTTCCACCTAGAACCTGCGCGATAACACATTCGCGCTAAGCCCGGGAGCTTAGTAGTGCAAATATAGAATATAAACATATAACACAGAAATTCTAACACATATATATATACATTAACTTCATGTACTACTAGTTTCTTATCGTGATTTCCATTTTTAATAACACCTTTCACATATCTCAACTAATCACATATATCACATACATACCTACATATCATTTACACCAACCACAACTCATCAATAATACTCACAATCAATATATCAATACACACATTACATATCATGCTTCATAACATTATGTTATTCATAATTCACCAATCATGAATCACATTTCCAATAAAAGCAAATATAGATCTCATTATTTACTTATTATTCATCATTTATAAATCACATTGACAACCAAGACAGACCTGGGCCCAAACTATACTAATATGTTATTCAAAGTTCAGAGTTACTGCTTTGGTCCATATCACAATAATCAAGCCCGTAGGCAATATATCTCATATCTCTATCCATGGATAGCGTAACAGACCCAGTCTCTTGGATCATCAACTCGGCTAAACTCGAGGAGATCCTCAACCCGGCTAGACTGTTACTACAATTCACATTTCACATTTTATCAAGTAACTGACCCAGTCTCTTGGATCTCAATTCAAAGAGATCCTCAACCCGGCAAGACTGTTACTTTTCATATATTTCGTATCAATAATTCACATAGTGTAACAGACCCAGTCTCTTGGACCTCAATTCACTCAAATTGAAGAGATCCTCAACCCGGCAAGACTGTTACATTTTCACATTTTCTAGGCATGCCGCCAAATCCAGAACTCTGAAGATTGAATCAACATATTAGACACACACAATTCATTTATTATTTCATTATCAATTGCATTCTCAATTCTCATCATTAACTAGGCAAACATGCCTCATTTATCTCATTTAAATCATCACAGCCAATCACAATGGCTTCACATTTCATTTAAATCATCATAGCCAATCACAAATCATCATAGCCAATCACAATGGCTTCACATCTTATCATATCTCAATTCTCATTATAGCAATTCATCATTCAGGTATACATAATCAATTACATTGAACACACATCATAACTTCATCATCATATAGACAACATGTCCATATTTTTCATTTCAAACATTATTATATTTATCATAACAAGTTACATTGCACATACCTTTTTGAATCATCATCATAGCTTTCACACTATACAAATCATAACGTTAGTCACATTATATTAATAGTATAATAGATTACTTAACACATTTATACTAAATGTATTAAGTCTCAAAATCATATTAAAAGAATGCAACCATGTACATTTGCACTTACCTCAAGAGCAACTTATACCAATCTAACCTCTTTTTCCAAGAATCCTCCAACATTTGGATTAATGCAACACAATCTCCTCAAAGCCTAATCCAAAGATAATTATACATAATAAGAATATGAGAAGAATAATTAACTAGGGCAAATTCTATACATAACACGCTCACCAACACGGGCGTGTCCCTGATCGTGCCCTAAACCAACAATACAGAAGCTTTAACACGCTCAGTAACACGGTCGTGTTAATGGACGTGTCACTCATTCTGCCTCACAGAAACATTTACACGCCCAACAACACGGGCGTGGTCATGGCCGTGTCAATTACTTTTCCTTACAGTAGCTATGACACGCTCAGTAACACGGTCGTGTTAATGGTCGTGTCATAAACATCCAACTCAGTATCATTGACACGCCCAACAACATGGCCGTGCCATGCACAAATCATACATTTCGACATCTCAACCAAGAAACATAAACACTTCAAAACTCATACTTCATCACCCTTAATCAACATCTTGACTATATTCATCAATTACTTATCAAATTAACACTTATTAACACTTTTATAACTTCAATAACATAACAATAATCATATATACATCCCCATGAATCAACTACTCAAATCCCCAATTCACTTATACTAAACCCTTACTCAACAATATCAACAATTCATCATCATCATCACAAATAACCCAAATCATCATCTAAATATCAATTCAACATATTTATACACTTTAATCTTTCATTATCATCATTATCACAAATCCACCATATCAAATCCCAAACTCAAACAATAGGAATCCACACAAAGAAATGAATACTTACTTGGATAATATGCCAAATCTTCAATAATCATCTTCAATACTCTCAAAATCTCAATGAATTTGATATGTAAAAGGATTAAAATCATATCTCCTTCACTCTCTTTCTCTCTTTCTCTCTCGTGCAAGAAGAAGAAGAAGAAGAAGATATTTTCTTCTCTTCCTTAGCTAATTATATATATATATAAATAATTAAAACCCTTTAAACCTCCACCATACACTTGTCACTCTCTTCTTCCCTTTGACTTTCTTTTATTCTTTTTCTTTTATTATTTAATTCATTAATTATATATATATACTCTTACTTTACCTACACCACAATATACCTTATGTATATGTGATGTATATGTCGGTATATGTATATTTCTTATATATCACCTTTATATTTCCCATATATTTTCCAAATACCAAATATACATTTTATTCTTCATATACATTTATCTCTTAAATATTTTTCCTTGCATACTTTACCAACATATCATCTTACTACTACTATTCCAATGTACACCAAAATCAAGATATTAAATTAATTCATTGCTCTTCTTTTGATTTTCATTAAACATACACATTAAATCCATATACAACAATAATTATTCCAAACTTTTAGGGTGTACTTCGGGATATTACAGCCGGAGCATTCCAATCACAATTTCACAACAACTCCGCTCCATGGCCTATACCCGAAGGTAACCGCCGGGGCGTTCCAATCCCAATTTCACAGCATCTCCGCTCCACGGCCTATACCCGAAGGTAACCGCCGGGGCGTATCAATCACAATAAGTGGCAGTACTGCATAAGTTAGTATAGTGCACCATACCCTTATCTACCACTCCCACTATCCAGTAGAGCATAAAGATTAAAATAATTCACTTTAAGTCTCAAACTTCATTTTAGAATGACTCGCGAAATCATTTTAAATTCCCATCGCACTTTGCCATTTATGCCGCGCAACACATTCTTTAGTCAAACCATTCTCCTTTTTTTCGCATATTTAATATCCACAATAAACATATTAAACATTTCAAAGCATTCCTCAAAAGATCACAAATTGACCAAATGAATAGTGTCGCGGCATGAAAAATCGGCAACGCAAAATGGCATGACCAAATGAATAGTAAAATCTGGGTTTTCGTCAAAATTTCAGTCCACTTCAGTCATGAAGTTGACAAAGTAAATGATCTTATTTTTGGCTGAAATTTTACAGAAAACTTATTTCATATGTTAACTAATTGCACGTAAAATTTCATTGAAAAATTCATTCATTAGCTACCTCAAATAATTTCCACAAAAAGATCCAGAAAGCTGTCTTTTTGGGACCATTTCGGCCCAAACATATGAAATACATAGGATAGTTTATTTTTCTTTTGCAAATCAATATGAAGGCTTCTTTAATAGTAAAGTGAAGATTCAAACACTTCCCTTTGATAACTTTTGCATGTTTAACTCAAATCAAACTAATTAAAGTCCAAAACAACTTACCAAATCAACTTGGCAAATTTTCTCAAAACATGTGGTTTCAATTAAATTTAAACAACCCAAAATTAATTATTCAAAGGTAAAGTACCAAATTAATTCCTCTTAGCTTTTCCTTTTTCTCCTTCCTTAATTCTTTATTTCTCCTTCAATAAATTCAAGATACAACATAAACCTTAGAAATTTAAAATAATAAGTTATCCTCCATTTCTTTTCAACTAAAACCCTAATCCAACCTTATTAAACTTTATACATCTTGATTCTTCCATTTAATCAATTAATCTCATCACTTACTTAAATTTTTTTAAATTCCACATAAAGACTCTAATCTCAAATGTCCCAATAAATATATAAATACCTAAAATTGATACTAAAATTAAAGTCTACATACTTGAAAACCTTAAAACTTACCTTGAAAATCAAACTTGGAAAAAAACTTGGAAGTCCTTTGGTATTTCCTATTGTGGCCGAAATTTGTAAGTGGAAAAGAGAGAAATTGGTTCTTCATATCACATATATTTATATACAAAGGAAATGATGATCACCTTATGTGTTGGTTAAACCCTTTAAGACCACTTGTCCACCTTTCTCTTTCTTCATTTATTACTCATGCTAAATGGTTATTTTTGATTGGCCAACATTAGATTTTTATAATTTTCTTTTTCCTTTACTTCTTTCCACTTGTCCCTCTTCTCATAGGATATCCTAAAGTTGTCCCGGGTTACCCATACGGTCCAGACACGAAACCGGGCCCACTTTACGTTCCGGCAATTAATCGATCATATCTTTTAAACCGTACTGTTCCACGAGTCAAACTACATATAGTTTTGATCCTTTCGACCTCTAATTTCTATTTATAAGGTCTATTTTAGGTTTCCAAGTCATTTTGAAAAATTACCGATAAGCCCTCAACATTTTACAAAATTCCCTTTAGGTCCTTTCCTTGCTCGGGTTTTCTTCAGGGTCCGTTTCTACTGACGATCGTTTCATATATCACCCCTCGTCATCCTCTACGTACTCATTTTTTTATTTCCTACTTTAAATTCATGTATAACTTTAATTGATAATGACCATAATGCCCCTAGTCAAAATGTCTTCATTTTTCTTTAATGGGACATTTCCTAGAAAAACCGTTACATGTCGTTGCGACCGGATTAATCTCTAGAATATTCTTTCGGGGTCGGATATGGGCACTATTAAGAACTTCTGACTCTTAATTTTTAAGTTTACATAGTTACCCATAACTTTTGAGAAATTTTCACTTAGGTCCTTTTGATATCCCTTCCTGACCTTGCTGTCTTTCTTTATTAATATATTTTTACTCACAACTCCAAATTAAGTAATTCTTATTCCCACTAAAACTAGACATCCGGGGATACATTGTGTCAAAATTTCAGGTCGATCCGAGTTATATCTAATTTTTGACGGTCCTTCGAATTCAAGCCTACTATGTTGTCCTAAGGCAGCTTGCACATTGTCTACTAAATCCATCATATCTTATTCTGTACAACTCTAAATTGAGTAATTTTAAGTTATACATCTAGCTAAGACATGAATAAACAATTAAGTGTTCTTTGATACTCTCTAATTTTTTCATTAACTTGGATGAAATTCGAGCTCAAGTTATAGGTTATGTCTGTTTCTTACCAATCTGGGATTTGGGATGTTACAATTCTATCCCCCTTAATTTAAGCTTCGCCCCGAAGCTTACTCATTCTATATTGTAACACCCCAATACTCCATATAAATACTATACATATACCTAGTATACATACAGTAAGTATATAATGTATAAGGATGCCACTTTTCTTTTTACCTTTCAATACCTGTAACAAAATTCAAACCATAATAGGTCAATTTAAAGAACACTTACAAATTATTGTCTTTATCAAAACTTCATTTATACATATAATATAACATACTTAAAGTGGATACATGTATGCATTACCCTCTAGTTGGTCTCGACAAAATCTTACTCTTCTCGTGGCATACCAAAAGACTTCATATCTTCCACCAAGCTACCTGCGCGATAATACATCCGCGCTAAGCTCGAAAGCTTAGTAGTACAAATATAAAATACAAACATATATCATGGAAACACTAACATATAAAGATATCTCAATTCCATATACTTTTAGTTCTTATTAAGTTTATCCCTATTTATTTGCACCTTTCATATCTTTCAACTAATCTCATATCTTATACACATATAAACATAACATTTCTACCAAGTCCAACCCATCACTAATATTCACAATCAACATCTCAATACACACATTATACATCATACTAATCATAAGTCACATTTCCAATTAAGACAATCATTGTCATCAACCACAATTCATCAATTGAATTCACAATCAATGCTAATACACACATTATACATCATACCAATCATAACATTTCTTTATTCACAATTCAACATTGATGATTCATCACTAGTGCTCATAATCAATATTTCAATGCACATATTACATATCATCAATCACATGTCCAATGAAGTATACCAAAGATTTCATTATCCACTTCTTTCAACATTTGTATATCACATTTACAACAAAGACAGACTCGGGCCCAACAGACACCACTATGTTATTCAGAGTTCAGAGTTACTGATTTGGTCTATAATCATAATCATCAAGCCCATAGGCATCATATATCAATATTTCTATCCATGAATAGTGTAACAGACCCAGTCTCTTGGACCATCAACTCATCATGAGGAGATCCTCAACCCGGCAAGACTGTTACCAATCATATATTTCATATTCACAATTCTCATAGTGTAACAGACCCAGTCTCTTGGACCTCAATTCAACTCAATTTGAAGAGATCCTCAACCCGGCAAGACTGTTACCTTTTTCATTTTATAGGCATGCCTCCAAACCCAGAACTCTGAAGACTGAATAACACATTAAACACATATTTCACTTATTGTTTCATTATCAATTTCAATCTCAATGTTCATTATCATCTAGGCAAACATGCCTTATTTCTTTCAATTAGATCATCATAGCCAATCACAATGACTTCATCTCACATTTGAATCATCATGGCCAATTACAATGGCTTCACAACATATCCTATCTCAATCCATATGATACATATAACATCATTGCTATAACATTACAAAGTACCTTATTCATATAGCACAATACAATTCACAAGATTCATAATACACAAAACACAGTATTGTTCATATAGTATCATGTGCATCATCATTATAATACTCAACATCAATTACATTAACCAAATGAACATATCATTATTCAATCACATGATTCACATTATACATATAGCATCATTGCTATAACATTACAAAGTACATTAAAGTAATTCTTCATAAAAGTGTTTATCATAATAAATTTGCATAGCTCATACCTTGTTGAATGATCCTCTTCTCTTTCACACTATACAAGTCACATTAGATTAACAATGTAATAATTTACCTAACATTATTTAATTATACTCAATCAATTGTATTGTCATACATTAATATTCATCAAATCATTCACATCTTTCATTTTCCCATAACACAATTATATATATACATATCATTAATGATATAAACACATCAAAATACATTAGTGATATGAATTAACAATGCAATCATGCAACATTAGTACTTACCTTAATAACATTTCACACCACTCTAAACTCTTCTCCACTCACTAGTTCTTCACTTCACAAATTAGGGCAATTCAACCTCTTCACAACCTAATCCAAAAGGAATATTAGCAAAATGACCATATGAATAGTACATTCTGGTTTTAGACTCCATTTTATCCTTATTTTGAAAAATTGTATAAAATAATCTACTTGACTAAAAATTCTAAAATTTTTACAAAATTTAGTTTTGTATCTTAAAATCATTCCTTTAAAATTTCAGATCAAACTGAACACAAAATCTTGGTCAAATAGTTCACCTAACCAGACTGCCCCAATTGCCCTGCATCCTGGCAGCAGTTCTGAACTTTGTCAATTCCATAAATCAAATTCAATCAACGTGGTTCCAAATTATTTTTATCAAATACTAGACTCACTAAGCAACAACATATCCAAAATTCAATTGGATATGATTTTTCTACATTTTATTAAAAATCCCGAAATATAGCTGTCTCAGTTAAGGTACCTGCTGGAACAGGTCTAATAAAAATAATCTTTCTAAACTCATAACCATTCCAAAATCGAATCAACATATTTTTCAGTCATTCTAGACTCATAGAGGCACAACATATCAAAAATTCACTTCAAGAACATTTTTCTATAATTAATTAAAAATCATACAAATCACAGCCTTTACTAATTGTAAAACAGAAAAATATTCACTAAACACAACTCTTACTCTTCCATCACCAACACCAATTTAACTTCTTATTTTAAAATCAATTTCAACTCTAATCAACAAATCATCAACACACTTAATCATACTATCAATAACCCTAACTCAACTCACACACATCTTCAAAAATAACAAAGGCAAACAAGAGAAAACTTACTAAAATCATGAAATTCTTGAAATTCCAACTTGTATACTTGAGATCTTCCTTCACTTTTGAGCTTAAAATTCCAAAATCATCACTTGCTCTCTTGCTTTCCTTTGTCTTTGAGTGAGCCGGCCATCAACAAGAAGAAGAAGAAGAAATGATGAAGAAAACACAAAGTCAATAGGCATTAAATACCCTTCCAAAAGAAAATTACTAAACTACCCTCAACCATATAACTAAACCTTTGTCTTTTACAAGCCCATGTTGGTAATTTCACAATCACAAATAAAATATCCTCTTCCCTTGACCAAGCCCTTTGACCAACTTATATTATATATATATGACCATATACATGTAACACCCCTTCCCAACCTACATATGTAAGCTGAGTAGAGGCGCCACACTAACCTAATGTTGCTACCAATTTTACTTAGTCAAATTTTAGTTCCGATTTTTACAAAATTTTTGCCATAGTTTCGCCTAAAAATTGAGTCCCAAGTGTCGACAAAACCGGTTTTTTTCTTATTTTCAAAAACATTTTACACAAACCAATGCAAACAAAATCATTCTCAGTACACTCCCAATAAATCCCCCTTGTAACCTCAACTACAACCTGCAAAAAGGATTTACACTTCTAGTACAACATAAAATAAAGGTTTTGTGACAACCCCCATATTTAAATATTACACAGCGGAAGTTATAAAATATTTACATATTTACAAATTCATATACATCAAAACTCAAGTTTTACAACACATAAAATTTATAAATGATTGGCAAGTCTGCTATGATCTTTAAGCTCCCAAAATGGATTCTTCAAGGTCTACTCTCACTAGGTCTTGATGAACTCTCGGGTTCAACTCTATCCACTCTACTACCTGCGCGATTAAACACTATCGCGCTAAGCCAACGGCTTAGTAAGATAAAACATGCTAACGGTATGCTTTAATGAAATGCAATGCCACATATGTTATTGATAAGATCAACATCATAAATATAAAGTTAACCACACAATTATGCATTTCACAAATCATAGTCATATGAGCATACCACATTTCAACATTAATCAATCATACTCCATAACCAACATCTCATTTCATTAAACTCATAACATTATTTAGGACATTCATATAACCTTGACACCTATGGGCCCAACAAGTATTTAATACGATATTCAGAGTTCAGAGTTACTGCCTTGGGTTCATAGTCACAATAATCATGCCCGTAGGCAATGTATATACATGTATCTCTATCCGTGGATAGTGTAACAGACCCAGTCTCTTGGATCATCAACTCAACACATATGAGGAGGTCCTCAACCCGGCAAGACTGTTACCTTTCATCATTTCTTAGGCATGCCACCCAAATCCAGAACTCTGAAACTGAATAACATATTAAACAAACAATTCATTTCCATTCTCAATTCTCATCACATTTAGGCAAACATGCCTTCTTTTTTTCAATTACATCATCTTAGCCAATAACAATGGCTTCACATTTCATTTCACAATATAACATCTCATTATTCAAGTATATATATATATATCTCATCCATGATCACATTATATCTCACATAGCATCATTCATAAATATCAACATTTCATTCCACATTACTCATGAAACACATTACCATTCACAATGCACAACATAACATTGTTCAATCTCAACAATGCAATTAGGGCAAAGAACAATTGATTATAACATTCATTGATTCAAGTGTGTTTAACGTGTTTAGGGTTAGGTTTAAGGAACCTACCTTTGGAGAACCAAAGCAATGCAAGAAGAACAAAGAATTAAAACCCTAACCATAAATAGTACATTCTGGTTTTTAAACTCCATTTTATCCTTATTTTGAAAACTTGTATAAAATAATCTACTTGACTAAAAATTCTAAAATTTTTACAGAATTTAGTTTTGTATCTTAAAATCATCCCTTTAAAATTTCAGATCAAACTGAACACAAAATCTTGGTCAAATAGTTCACCTAACCAGACTGCCCCAATTGCCCTGCATCCTGGCAGCAGTTCTGAACTTTGTGAATTCCATAAATCAAATTCAATCAACGTGATTCCAAATTATTTTTCTCAAATACTAGACTCACTAAGAAACAACATATCCAAAATTCAATTGAATATGATTTTTCTACGTTTTATTAAAAATTCCGAAATAGAGCTGTCTCAGTTAAGGTACCTGCTGGAACAGGTCTAATAAAAATAATCTTTCTAAACTCATAACCATTCCAAAATCGAATCAACATATTTTTCAGTCATTCTAGACTCATAGAGGCACAACATATCAAAAATTCACTTCAAGAACATTTTTCTAAAATTAATTAAAAATCATACAAGTCACAGCCTTTACTAATCCTAAAACAGAAACAATTTCACTAAACACCAATCTTACTCTTCCATCACCAACACCAACCCAACTTCTCATCTATTAAGCAAAATCAATACTTACAATCATACCATAAGAAACTTAATCATACCACTTCAAAAGAATTGAAGAAATTAGAGAAAAGATCTTACCTTAGTTAAAAACTTCTTAAATCAACACTTGAACACTTAATCTTTCTTCAATTTAAGCTTGAAATCATCAAAACCATCACTTGTCTCTTTCTTTCTCTTTGGCTATGGAGGGCCGGCCATCAACAAGAAGAAGAAGAAGAAATGAAGAAGAAAACACAAGTCAAACCTTCTTTAAATATCCACCATGTGATTTTATCCAAGCAATTACCAAAGTGCCCTCATTCACATAATTATCTTTTTGTCTTATATGTGCCCAATTAAGTAATTTACCAATCTCAAATAAATATCTTCTCTTGCATTGACCAAGCCTTTTGACCACTTTATATGTCATATATATTAACATATACACAACATATAAATTTGTCTCTAAACCCTATTTCTTCCCAAAATACATATACATATACTTTCTCTTCTCAATTTCTTTTATCTTACAATTTAACACATATATTCAATCCAATATATAACAATAACAACAACAACAATATGCAAAACTTCTAGGGCATAAATGAGGATATTACAATTCTCCCCCTCTAAAATGAAATTTTGTCCTCGAAATTACCTGATATCAACTCTGAAATAGTTGAGGATATTGCTCTCGCATAGTTTGCTCACTTTCCCAAGTTGCTTCTTCTTTTGCATGATTCTTCCAAAGAATCTTCACCAATGGCACTTTCTTGTTCCTCAATTCTTTCACATCACGTGCCAAGATAGCAACTGGTTCTTCTTCAAATGTCAAATTTGGGCTCACTTCGATAGACTCAAATGGCAACACATGAGATGGATCTGACCTGTACCTCCTCAACATAGAAACATGGAATACATTATGAATACGATCCAACTCAGGTGGCAAAGCAAGTCGATATGCAACTGGCCCAACTCTTTCTAACACTTCATACGGCCCAATGAAACGAGGACTCAATTTTCCTTTCTGACCGAACCTCAAAATCTTCTTCCAAGGAGATACTTTCAAAAACACCTTATCTCCAACATCAAACTGAATGTCTCTCCTCTTCAGATCTGCATAAGACTTCTGTCGGTCTGAAGCTGCTTTTAACCTACCTCGAATCAACTTTACTTTTTCCTCAGTTTCTTGAATCAAATCAGGACCAACCAACTTATCATCTCCAAGCTCATTCCAACAAAGAGGTGTCCTACACCGTCTGCCATACAATGCTTCAAACGGTGCCATACCAATGCTGGATTGGTGACTGTTATTGTAAGCAAACTCCACAAGAGGTAAAAACCTATCCCAACTTCCAGAGAAATCGATGACACAGCTTCTCAACATGTCCTCAATAATCTGTATCACCCTCTCTGACTGTCCATCCGTCTGTGGATGAAAAGCAATGCTGAAGTGCAGTCGAGAACCCAAAGCACTATGCAAACTCTTCCAAAATCTGGAAGTAAACCTGGGATCTCGATCAGATACTAAAGAAGTTGGAACACCATGCAGTTTCACAATCTCATGGATATACAGCTCAGCCAATCTCTCCAAAGAGTAATCCATTCGAACCGGAAGGAAATGAGCTGGTTTAGTCAATCTATCCACAATCACCCATATGGCATCATGCTTCTTTTGTGTCAATGGCAAACCAGACACAAAATCCATTGTCACTCTTCAAACCAATCCACCAATAATGTTGTCTCAAATCATGATACATCTTCGTATTACCCGGATGCATAGCAAATATTGACTGATGAGCTTCTTCTAAAATGACTCTTTTCAAATCAGCATCATCGGGTACACACAATCGGTTCTTAAACCAGAGACTCCCATCATCTTTCACAACAAAATCTCTAGTCTTCCCATTCTTGCAATCTGAAATAATCTTCTGAATCTTCATATCAATCAACTGAGCCTCTTTGATCTTATCTAACAAAACTGGTTTCAAAAACAACTGTGCCAACAATGCACCATCGTCACAAGCTACAAAACTGGCATGCAAAGCTCTCAACTCCACAAGCAACGAGAGCGAGTAAACAGTTAAACCAGCTAAAGACTTCCGACTCAAGGCATCAGCAACAACATTTGCTTTACCTGGATGATAGTCAATCAAGCAGTCGTAGTCTTTAATCAATTCTAACCATCTCCTCTGACGAAGATTGAGTTCTTTCTGGACACCCAAATACTTCAAACTCTTGTGATCAGTGTAGATGAAACATTTCTCCCCAAACAGATAATGGTGCCAAATCTTCAATGCAAAAACAATGGCAGCCAATTCCAAATCATGGGTCGGATAGTTAAGCTCATGCGGTTTCAACTGTCGAGATGCATAAGCTATAACTTTCCCTTCCTGCATCAATACACACCCCAAACCTCTATGTGAAGCATCACTGTAGATCACATAAGGTTTACCTTCAACAGGTAAAGTTAAAACAGGCGCTTGAGTCAACATTTTCTCAACTGCTCAAAGCTAGCCTGACACTGATCCGTCCACACAAATCTCACTCCCTTACGAAGCAATCTGGTGAGTGGAGTAGCTATCAAAGAAAACCCTTTCACAAACCGCCGGTAATAGCCTGCCAAACCCAGAAAACTTCTAATCTCTGTCACTGATTTAGGTGGATTCCAATTCAATACAGCTTCAACTTTGCTCGGATCAACTCTAATACCCTCTGCTGAAACTATATGTCCGAGAAAAGCTACTTGATCCAACCAGAACTCACATTTCGACAATTTAGCAAACAACTGCCTCTCTCTCAAAATCTGCAACACAATCCGCAGATGCATATCATGTTCCTCCTCATTCCGCGAATACACCAGTATATCATCAATGAAGACCACTACAAACTGATCCAAATAGGGCCTAAACACCCTATTCATCAAATCCATAAAAGCTGCAGGTGCATTCGTCAGACCAAAAGGCATAACTAGAAATTCATAATGCCCATACCTGGTTCGAAAAGCAGTCTTAGGAACATCTTCACTTCTTACCCTCAGCTGCTGGTACCCAGATCTCAAATCAATTTTGGAGAACACTGACGCTCCCTTCAACTGATCAAAGAGATCATCGATTCTAGGCAAAGGATATTTATTCTTAATGGTCACCTTGTTCAATTGCCTATAATCGATACACAACCTCATAGTACCATCTTTCTTCTTCACAAAAAGCACAGGAGCTCCCCAAGGAGAAACACTGGGGCGAATAAATCCTTTGTCCAACAACTCCTGTAATTGCACTTTCAACTCCCTCAATTCTGCTGGTGCCATTCTATAAGGAGTAATAGAGATAGGAGTGGTACCAGGCAACAATTCAATACCGAACTCCACCTCTCTCTCAGGAGGTAACCCTGGCAACTCCTCTGGAAACACATCTGGGAACTCTGCAACTGTGGCAATGCTATCAATGGGAGAACTTCTTACTCTAGTATCTACCACATGAGCAAGATAGGCTTCACACCCCTTTCTAATCAACCTCCTGGCTGCAACAGCTGAAACAAATAAGGAGGCTAGCTGTTCCTGCTCATTAGATACTATCACCTCTCTACCATCACCCGTTCTCAAACAAACAACTTTCTTTTTACAATCCACCACAGCTCCATGTCGAAATAGCCAATCCATACCTAAGATCACATCATAATCCTAAAATGGCATCTCAATCAAATCCCCAAGGAACTCCTCACCCTGCACCCCTACTGCACTATCTCTATGCACCTTACTCACAACCACACTATGCCCTAACGGATTTGTTACCAACACATCAAATCCTAGGGACTCAGCATGCAAATCAGATACAGGAAAAAAGATGCACTAATATATGAATGCGTGGAACCCGGATCAATCAAAGCAAGTACTGGAGTATTAAATAAAGAAAAAGTACCAGCTATAACTGCTGATGCATCTGGCTGCCTCTGCATAACATACATCCTCTGGGAAGATCCAACCTCTAAGCACATGATCGAGGGCCTCAATCCCTCCTCAAATCGCCGACATCTATCAATCTCATCAGCAATGATGCCCCCAGCATACTGACTCAGTCGAATAAACTCAACCTCATACTCAGTTACGGTCCGATGATCTTGCTTCAAATCTAGAAACTCTCTTTTCTTCCCATCTTTATACTCCCTAGGAGTATACTTCAACTCAAATTCTCTCAGAAAATCCGCATAAGACAAGGTTGGTGGATCATCCATAGAATGGGGCACTGTCTTCCACCAGTCGTAGGCATCCTTCTGTAGCAAAGATCTTGCATAGTCAAACTTCTCCTCTGAAGTGGCTTGCAACTGCACAAATACCCTCTGAACTCTATCAAGCCACTGTTCTGCTACAGCCGGATCAACTGTACCAAAGAAATCCTCTGCTCCATATTTCCTTAGCTTATCATACTGCCTTACTGTTACTGAAGGCTGAGGGGGTGGTGACGGTGGCTGTGGTTGCACAGGTGCTTGTCTCATAGCTTCCATCATATGCCTAAACCAGGCTGGCGGAACCTCCTCCCCAGCTGGTCTACCCGACACCGAAGCAGGTGCCTCCTCAACACTATCAACCCTAGCTCCCTCAGCAGGAGCAATACTCTCGGCACTACCCTCAATCGACTGACGTGAGTGAGAATCCATCACAACCTAACACTGCAAACACAGCAGATTATATCTTATTAAAGATCAGAGACTGCCAATCTCAAACGTATATGTTATTCAAAACCACTTTTTAAGTAAAAATATTCTTTTTATTACATTTTACCTAGGTTGAGAATCTCAAACCTAGGCTCTGATACCAAAACAATTGTAACACCCCTTCCCAACCTACATATGTAAGCTGAGTAGAGGCGCCACACTAACCTAATGTTGCTACCAATTTTACTTAGTCAAATTTTAGTTCCGATTTTTACAAAATTTTTGCCATAGTTTCGCCTAAAAATTGAGTCCCAAGTGTCGACAAAACTGGTTTTTTTCTTATTTTCAAAAACATTTTACACAAACCAATGCAAACAAAATCATTCTCAGTACACTCCCAATAAATCCCCCTTGTAACCTCAACTACAGCCTGCAAAAAGGATTTACACTTCTAGTACAACATAAAATAAAGGTTTTGTGACAACCCCCATATTTAAATATTACACAGCGGAAGTTATAAAATATTTACATATTTACAAATTCATATACATCAAAACTCAAGTTTTACAACACATAAAATTTATAAATGATTGGCAAGTCTGCTATGATCTTTAAGCTCCCAAAATGGATTCTTCAAGGTCTACTCTCACTAGGTCTTGATGAACTCTCGGGATTAACTCTATCCACTCTACTACCTGCGCGATTAAACACTATCGCGCTAAGCCAACGGCTTAGTAAGATAAAACATGCTAACGGTATGCTTTAATGAAATGCAATGCCACATATGTTATTGATAAGATCAACATCATAAATATAAAGTTAACCACACAATTATGCATTTCACAAATCATAGTCATATGAGCATACCACATTTCAACATTAATCAATCATACTCCATAACCAACATCTCATTTCATTAAACTCATAACATTATTTAGGACATTCATATAACCTTGACACCTATGGGCCCAACAAGTATTTAATACGATATTCAGAGTTCAGAGTTACTGCCTTGGGTTCATAGTCACAATAATCACGCCCGTAGGCAATGTATATACATGTATCTCTATTCGTGGATAGTGTAACAGACCCAGTCTCTTGGATCATCAACTCAACACATATGAGGAGATCCTCAACCCGGCAAGACTGTTACAAATCATATATCTCATAGTGTAACAGACCCAGTCTCTTGGACCATCAACTCAACACCTATGAGGAGGTCCTCAACCCGGCAAGACTGTTACCTTTCATCATTTCTTAGGCATGCCACCCAAATCCAGAACTCTGAAACTGAATAACATATTAAACAAACAATTCATTTCCATTCTCAATTCTCATCACATTTAGGCAAACATGCCTTCTTTCTTTCAATTACATCATCTTAGCCAATAACAATGGCTTCACATTTCATTTCACAATATAACATCTCATTATTCAAGTATATATATATATATCTCATCCATGATCACATTATATCTCACATAGCATCATTCATAAATATCAACATTTCATTCCACATTACTCATGAAACACATTACCATTCACAATGCACAACATAACATTGTTCAATCTCAACAATGCAATTAGGGCAAAGAACAATTGATTATAACATTCATTGATTCAAGTGTGTTTAACGTGTTTAGGGTTAGGTTTAAGGACCAACCTACCTTTGGAGAACCAAAGCAATGCAAGAAGAACAAAGAATTAAAACCCTAACCATAAATAGTACATTCTGGTTTTTAAACTCCATTTTATCCTTATTTTGAAAAATTGTATAAAATAATCTACTTGACTAAAAATTCTAAAATTTTTACAGAATTTAGTTTTGTATCTTAAAATCATCCCTTTAAAATTTCAGATCAAACTGAACACAAAATCTTGGTCAAATAGTTCACCTAACCAGACTGCCCCAATTGCCCTGCATCCTGGCAGCAGTTCTGAACTTTGTGAATTCCATAAATCAAATTCAATCAACGTGGTTCCAAATTATTTTTCTCAAATACTAGACTCACTAAGCAACAACATATCCAAAATTCAAATTAATATGATTTTTCTACATTTTATTAAAAATTCCGAAATAGAGCTGTCTCAGTTAAGGTACCTGCTGGAACAGGTCTAATAAAAATAATCTTTCTAAACTCATAACCATTCCAAAATCGAATCAACATATTTTTCAGTCATTCTAGACTCATAGAGGCACAACATATCAAAAATTCACTTCAAGAACATTTTTCTAAAATTAATTAAAAATTATACAAGTCACAGCCTTTACTAATCCTAAAACAGAAACAATTTCACTAAACACCAATCTTACTCTTCCATCACCAACACCAACCCAACTTCTCATCTATCAAGCAAAATCAATACTTACAATCATACCATAAGCAACTTAATCATACCACTTCAAAAGAATTGAAGAAATTAGAGAAAAGATCTTACCTTAGTTAAAAACTTCTTAAATCAACACTTGAACACTTAATCTTTCTTCAATTTAAGCTTGAAATCATCAAAACCATCACTTGTCTCTTTCTTTCTCTTTGGCTATGGAGGGCCGGCCATCAACAAGAAGAAGAAGAAGAAATGAAGAAGAAAACACAAGTCAAACCTTCTTTAAATATCCACCATGTGATTTTATCCAAGCAATTACCAAAGTGCCCTCATTCACATAATTATCTTTTTGTCTTATATGTGCCCAATTAAGTAATTTACCAATCTCAAATAAATATCTTCTCTTGCATTGACCAAGCCTTTTGACCACTTTATATGTCATATATATTAACATATACACAACATATAAATTTGTCTCTAAACCCTATTTCTTCCCAAAATACATATACATATACTTTCTCTTCTCAATTTCTTTTATCTTACAATTTAACACATATATTCAATCCAATATATAACAATAACAACAACAACAATATGCAAAACTTCTAGGGCATAAATGAGGATATTACAATACACTTCACTCTACACAATGCTTTTCTTCAAACAACATAATTACCACTTATCAATCACACACTCAATTCAATAATAACAACATTATCATAACTTCTAAGCACACTTAGGGATATTACATATATACTTGATGTTCTTTAACTATTGTCTATTGCTTTTGCCACTCTTTCACCTTATTCACTTGATTGCTCTCTGTCATCTCTCTATATTGTTTACGCATTGCCTTATTTTGACACTTATTCATTTACTGGGATTAACTATTTTAAGATTCAACATGTTTTACCTTTTGTATTCTGTTTTCTTCCCATATCTGTTCACTTGCTGTTTATTATTCTACAAGCTTATCCAATAGACTATTATGTGGTTCAACATGCTTTGACTTTTGTCACGATTTTTCATTTGAAACATCACTATTACTCTCTTGTATTTCCTTCAACTTTGATTCATGTTTGTTCTTTCTCATTCCTTCTTGTACGTTTTTCACATTCTAATGTATTCATTTCTAAGCTTCCTTCTCTTTGCATTGTGGTTATTCTTTATTTACTTCTTACTGAATTTGTATGTCCTATGTATATTCGTGTAGTGTGGTGGCATTCCTTAAGTATCAACTCATCTGACTTTCCTTGTGTTGTCATATATACATCTCAAATAATAGCTCATGGGTGATCAGTCCATGATACTATTATTCTTGAAGTACTATTTATTTCATTACATGTCTCGTTCTATGCTGGTTATGGCCGATCCCAACATAAGGTGAGAACATCTTTTTTTTTTATATTACATTTCAAACTCTTTCTTTCCTTTCTTTTCCGAATATGTTTCGATTCACTTTCTGTTTATTTTCATATATACTTTTTTTTTCATCTGTATATTATTACATATTTTTCTTACTTAGCTCTTCAAGGTAATAACAGTAGAATCAAAGTGGGATGAGACAATACCATATGGAACCAGCATGGCATGGGTGGACCTCACCACCGTTTCATTTCCATGGCACAGGTGGCCCTCACCACCTTTTTCATCAAACCAATGGCCCTCGCCATTGGCCCCCAGTGGCCCTCACCACTGAGTATATATATCGGTGCCAGATAAATATCAAACCAGTGGCCCTCACCACTGGCCCCAATGGCCCTCACCATTGAGTATAAATGTTAATGCCATATAAATACACTCATCCCAACTCTGATTCAATCTGAATTACCAAGGTAAGCATATCTTTCTAATATTTTATTCTCTTTCCTTCATTCATATCAATGCACACATAGGCACAAAAATTCTCAAGTTGTCAGAACACATTACCAAACATTTCCAACACAAGTTTAAATAGTTCATTATATAAGGAACACATGATTTCAACAAGGTAAAGCATTAATCCTAGAGAATCTAACTAGTTTTGCTTCCTTTTCTTAGTTCTCAATTTTATTTTCTATGATTTTTTTTCTTGCCGTACTATTATTCTTCACTCTTTCAATTTTAGACTCTTGTATTATGGTCGGTATTCTATTCGTTATTATTCTTTCGGTGCTTTTACTACTTACCTCTCATAATTGCCTTAACCTTTATTGCATATATTTGTCAATTTTTTTTTCGTCCATATATATGAGTGTGAAGAACCCGAATCTATTAAAACGTAAAGCAGAACTCCAAACATAGACAACTGACCTGCAATCACGTCTAGCGCTTCTTGCAACATCTAAAGAACAGAGCAAAATGTATACAATCCCATCATACGTAACGACCAAGACCAACAGCATTATCTTATCCTAGGTGGCATGTATATAGATATAAAATTCTTAAATAACACACATACAACACAACTTTTATTTATTTCCAAACACAAAGTTTTACAATACTAGGAAGTCCTTATGTACATTCCAAAATTTAGAACTCCTTACTATTATATCATCATATTATACTACCATACAATATTTACATGATACCTCTATATCACATATGTATATAACTAAGAGAATTGCTAAACAGCAATACATCTCAAGACTCAGTGAGTAGGTGCCCTAGGTGAAGTGGCACTGTCTGAAAAATACTCTTCTATCTCGGGATCAAAATCTGGGTCATGTGATGCTTCACTAGGTAAGTACTGGCCTAGCTCTTGAACCCTCTCCTGTAAAGCTCAAATCTCTTGATGTGCTACCCCGAGGCTTCTACCGACACTATCCAACTCCGCTCTATAACTAAGCTTGTCTTCTTTTAACATCTGCACGTCATCTATCAAGGCGGTAATCATCTCATCTTTTATTCTCAAGTCTTCATGATCTTGTATACTTCGATCGGCCAAAATTTCTATAGCCTCATCTTGCTCCCGCACTAGCTGTTTTAACCTCTCTACTTCTATCCTCAGTTCCCTCACCTCGTTTAGATCACCCATTATTACTCTTGTATAATTTGAATAACATAACTAACAATAACTGTAATATCCCCATGTGTGCCCTAGAAGTTTTAATTTAATTGTTGCTTGATTTTAATTAAATGTACATATGTTTTAGCAAAGGAAATGATTGTTTTAATGGAATGTATATGTTGTATATATGTTAATATATATAACATATATGTTGGTCAAGTGTAAAGTAGAGGGAAGAAGATATTTTTATTTGGGATGAGTGAAATTACTTAAGAGGGCAAGAGTTTTAAAGGAAGTGTGAACAAATAGAAAAGGGCATTTAAGTAATTGTGTTGATGGAATTGCTTGGTGGATATTTAAAGAAGAAAAGAAGGTTGAATTGTCTTCATTTTCTTTTCTTTTCTTGGTATAGCCGGCCATTTCAAAGGAAGAGAGCAAAAGTGAGATTTGCTTATTCAAGTTTCAAATTGAAGGAGGAATCAAAAGATTTTGGTTGGAGATTTGTGAAATTTCTTCATCTAAGGTAAGTACTCTCTTGTTTTCCTTTGGTATTTTGAAGATGTGTTTGATGTGTGTTGTGATTTGATAATATTATGATTTGGTATGTTTGAGATGAGTTTCTAAATGTTGAAATTGATTGTGAGTTAATTTAGTGTTGGTTTGGTTTTGGTTAAAGATGGTAGGTTAAAAGTGATGTTGTTTTTTTTAGGGTTTTGAAGGGAAAGGTGATTAAATGTGTTGATGATGGGTTGTTAAGGTGAATATTGTGGTAAACATGTGAAATATGTGTTTAGAACATGGATTATATTCATTTGAATTATGACATATTGTGTACAATGTAATTGAGTGCAACCAAAGGGGACTTGAACATGTTAGGGTTTCAATTCATGAGAGACACGGCCTAAAGCAAGGAGAGACACGGCCAATTCATGAGAGACACGGCCAAGTCCATGTAAATTTGGCCGTGTTGGGTGATTTTTGGAGGAGACACGGCCGTGTCCCTTGCCCATGTCTGCCACTGCCAATTTGTTTTGAGAGACACGGCCACAAGCTTGGCCGTGTCCCTTGAGTGTGTTGGTTACTGTGTTTGGCTTTTGTTCTCCTTACATGGTTGAGATTGAACTTACACTTGATAATGCATATGATATTATATGAACAAGGTTGGGTATTGTGCATTGTGAAACTTGTGAATGGCAATGTGTTATATGAATAATGTATCTTGAAATGTTATACCAATGATGCTATGTGAATAATATGAATTGAGATATAATATGATGATGCTAGGTGAATAATATGAATTGAGATACAACATGATATGAGGCCATTGTGATTGTCTATGATAACTCAAATGTTATGTGAAGCCATTGTGTTTGGCTATGATGATTCAATTGAAAGAACATAAGGCATGTTTGCCTAATTGATGATGAGAATTGAGAATGAAACAATAAATGAATTGTGTGTCTAATGTGTTATTCATTTTCAGAGTTTTGTTGTTGGTGGCATGCCTATTTGTAACATTCTCTTGAAGTTAGGTTGGATTGGATCCTTGAAGCCTAATTGAGATGTTACAACCCTTGAAGCTAGGTTGGATTGGTTCTTGAAGCCAAGTTGGGTTGATACTTAGCATGCTTTATTCCCCTTGAAGCTTGGTTGAACCTAAATCCTTGAAGCCTAGTTGGGTTTATGATAATGTTAAATGTGATAAAAAAAACCAAAGCATTAACTCTAAAAGTTGAATGGCATATTAGTGTGTCTTGGGCCCATGTTTGTCTTTGTTGAATGTTATTCATGAATGGTAAAATGATTAACTAATGAGATATATGGAAGGATATTGAAATGTGATATGTTTATATATGTGGTTTATGAAATATAAAGGTATGTGGTTATCCTTTCATCTATGATATTGATTTGAGTAATCAAATGTATGACATTGCATTGCCTTATAGTATAGTGTTGGTATATTTTGTACTACTAAGCCGTTGGCTTAGCGCGATATTGTTTGATCGCGCAGGTAACAGAGTTGACCCTGAGAGCTCCTCAAGACCGAGTGAGAGTAGACATTGAAGAGTTATTTTGGAACTTAAAGATCAGAGAAGAGCTGCCAATTATGTATATATATATTCTATGTTTTGTAAACCTTGATTTATAACATATTTGTAATAACTTCCGCTGTGAATTATTAAACATTTTGTATATAGTGTCTTTTGGATTTCTTTTATTTGTTTGAGATTGGTTTCACTTATTTACAAAGATATTTGTTGTGTCTTTTTAAACCGTGGCATTTTCTATATTCAGTATACGTATATTACGATCGTTTAAGAATGCTTGGTACGTATACAGGGTATAGAGGTGTTACAATTATTTTTGTATCAGAGCCTAGGTTTGAGATTCTCAACCTAGGTCAAGTGTAAGAAAAAGAGTTTTGATTTTAAAAAGTGGATTTTTGAATAATATACATGTTTGGCATTGGCAGTCTCTGATCTTTAATGAGAGATATTCTACTGTGTTTGCAGATATACGTTGTGATGGATTCTCACTCACGTCAGTCAGTCGAGGGTAGTGCTGAGAGTATAGCTCCTGATGAGATTAGAGAGGGAGCTAGAGTGGATAGTGCTGGAGAGGTACCTGTTTCTGTGTCGGGGAGACCAGCTGGTGAGGATGTTCCGCCAGTTTGGGTTAGGCATGTGGTAGAGGCTTTGAGGCAAGCACCAGTGCAACCACCCCCGCCACCCCCACAGCCTTTGGTATCAGTGAGACAGTATGATAAGCTAAGGAAGTATGGAGCAGAAGACTTCTTGGGTACTATTGATCCAGCCATAGCTGAGCAGTGGCTAGATAAAGTACAGAGGATATTTGTTCAGTTACAAGCCACTCCAGAGGAAAAATTTGATTATGCAAGATCATTGTTGCAGAAGAATGCATATGACTGGTGGAAGACAGTACCCCATGCTATGGACGATCCGCCTACTTTGTCCTATGCTGATTTTCTAATAGAGTTTGAATTGAAATATACCCCAAGAGAGTATAAAGACACGAAGAAGATGGAGTTTTTGAGTTTAAAGCAAGATAACCGGACCGTAACTGAGTATGAGGTTGAGTTTATTCGATTGAGCCATTATGCTGGGGGTATTGTATCTGATGAGATAGATAGATGCAGGAGATTTGAGGAGGGATTGAGGCCCTCTATCATGTGTCATGTGGCTGGATCTAGATATCATGATTTTTCCCAGCTTGTGGCAGCAGCTAGGAGCGTGGAGAGAGCTCAGGTTATTGCAGCTGCTTCAGAGGAAGAGATCAGGGTTAGAAGGCCACAGTTTGAGGCAGGGTCTTCATCTGTGAAAAGAGGTAAAGGAAGTTTTGTTCCTCGGGTTAGTAGGAGTCAGAGGCCAGCGGGTAGGTCAGTACAGTTTCAGAGGCATAGATCTAGACCTACAGTTTCAGTGGCGAGTGCTCCGACCCCAGTGATGCAGAGATCCACCTTGCCCATATGCATTCATTGTGGTAGACCACATGGTGGTCCTTGTTGGAGGACTGGTGTGACAGGGGTATGTTTCAGATGTGGGTCGCCTGATCACTTTGTTAGAGATTGTCCTGAGAGACAAGAGCGAATGTCAGTGGATACTGCAGCTTCTCGACCTAGTGTGAGGGGAGGTCGTGGAGGCAGAGGTTTCAGCAGAGGAGGTAGATCTAGGTTCAGTTCTAGAGGAGATTCTACATCCAGGGAGAGTAGACCAGAGGAGGCTGGATCTTCTTAGAGGATTTATGTGATGCAAAGGCAACCAGATGCTTCGGCAGTCATAGCTGGTACTTTTTCTTTATTTGGTATTTCAGTACTTGCTTTGATTGATCTGGGTTCCACACATTCATATATTTGTGCATCTGTTTTGCCTGTGTCTGATGTGCATGCTGAATCCCTAGGATTTGATGTATTGGTGACAAATCCATTAGGGCACAGTGTGATTGTTAGTAAGGTGCACCGAGATAGTGCAGTAATGGTGCAAGGTGAGGAGTTTCTTGGAGATTTGATTGAGATGCCTTTTAAGGAATATGATGTGATTCTAGGCATGGACTGGTTATCTAGACATGGAGCTGTGGTAGATTGTAAAAAGAAAATTGTTACTTTAAAAACCAGCGATGGTAGAGAGGTGTTAGTATCTAGTGAGCAGGGACAGCTAGCATCCTTGTTTGTTTCAGCTGTTGCAGCTAGGAGATTGATTAGAAAAGGGTGTGATGCTTACCTTGCTTATGTTGTGGATACTAAAGTAAAAGGTTATCAACTTGATGATATACCCACAGTTGCAGAGTTTCCAGAGGAGTTACCAGGGTTGCCTCCTGAGAGAGAGGTGGAGTTTGGTATTGAATTATTGCCTGGTACCACTCCTATCTCTATTACTCCTTACAGAATGGCACCTGCTGAACTGAGAGAGCTGGAGGTGCAGTTACAGGAGTTGCTGGATAAAGGGTTTGTTCGCCCTAGTGTTTCACCGTGGGGAGCTCCTGTCTTATTTGTGAAGAAGAAGGATGGTACTATGAGATTGTGTATCGATTATAGGCAATTGAACAAGGTGACTATTAAAAATAAATATCCTTTGCCTATAATTGATGATCTCTTTGATCAATTAAAAGGTGCAGCAGTGTTTTCCAAAATTGATTTGAGATCAGGGTACCATCAGTTGAGAGTTAGAGCTGAAGATGTTCCTAAGATCGCCTTTCGGACCAGGTATGGGCATTATGAGTTTCTAGTTATGCCTTTTGGTTTGACGAATGCACCTGCAGTTTTTATGGATTTGATGAATAGGGTGTTTAGGCCTTATCTTGATCAGTTTGTAGTGGTCTTTATTGATGATATATTGGTGTATTCACGTAATGAGGAGGAGCATGATAAGCATCTGCGGATTGTGCTGCAGATTTTGAGAGAGAAGCAATTGTTTGCTAAACTGTCGAAGTGTGAGTTTTTGCTTGACCAAGTTACTTTTCTCGGTCATATAGTTTCAGCAGAAGGTATTAGAGTTGATCCGAGTAAAGTTGAAGCTATTTTGAATTGGAGTCCACCAAAATCTGTGACTGAAGTTAGAAGTTTTCTGGGTTTGGCAGGCTATTACCGACGGTTTGTAAAAGGATTTTCTTTGATAGCTACTCCACTTACCAGATTGCTTCGAAAGGGAGTTAGATTTGTGTGGACAGATCAGTGTCAGGCTAGCTTCAATCAGTTAAAAGAAATGTTAACTCAAGCACCTGTTCTTACTTTACCTGTGGAAAGCAAACCATATGTGATTTACAGTGATGCTTCACATAGTGGTTTGGGTTGTGTTCTGATGCAAGAAGGTAAGGTGATAGCTTATGCTTCTCGACAGTTGAAACCACATGAACTCAATTATCCGACCCATGATTTAGAGTTGGCAGCCATTGTGTTTGCATTGAAGATTTGGCGACATTATTTGTATGGTGAGAAGTGTTTTATCTATACTGATCATAAAAGTTTAAAATATTTGGGTGTCCAAAGAGAGCTAAATCTTCGACAGAGGAGATGGTTAGAGTTGATTAAAGACTATGACTGTTTGATTGATTATCATCCTGGTAAAGCAAATGTTGTGGCTGATGCCTTAAGTCGGAAGTCTTTAGCAGGTTTGACTGCTTATTCGCTCTCGTTGCTTGTTGAGTTGAGAGCGTTGAATGCCAGGTTTGTATCTTGTGATGATGGTGCATTGTTGGCACAGTTTCAATTGAAACCAATATTGTTGGATCAGATTAAAGAGGCTCAATTGGCTGATGAGAAGATTCAGAATATTATTTCAGATTGCCAGAATGGAAAGGGTCGAGATTTTATTATGAGAGGTGATGGGAGTCTTTGGTTTAAGAACAGAATGTGTGTACCTGATGATGCTAATTTGAGAAGGATTATTCTAGAGGAAGCACATCAATCAGTATTTGCTATGCATCCGGGCAATACAAAGATGTATCATGATTTGAGACAGCATTATTGGTGGTCTGGTATGAAGAGAGACATTGCAAATTTTGTGTCTAAATGTCTCACTTGTCAGAGGGTAAAAGCTGACCATCAAGTTCCAACAGGGTTACTTCAACCTTTAGCAGTGCCTGAATGGAAATGGGATAGAGTAACCATGGATTTCGTATCTGGTCTGCCATTGACACAAAGAAAGTATGATGCTATTTGGGTGATTATTGACAGGTTGACTAAGACAGCTCATTTTCTTTCGGTTCGGATGGATTACTCTTTGGAGAGGTTAGCTAAGCTGTATATTCATGAGATTGTGAAGCTGCATGGTGTCCCAATTTCTATAGTGTCTGACTGAGAACCCAGGTTTACTTCAAGGTTTTGGAAGAGCTTACATGGTGCATTGGGTTCTCGATTGCATTTCAGTACTGCTTTCCATCCGCAGACAAATGGGCAGTCCGACAGGGTGATACAGATTATCGAGGACATGTTGAGAAGCTGTGTTATTGATTTCTCTGGAAGTTGGGATGGATTCTTACCACTTGTTGAATTTGCTTACAACAACAGTCATCAATCAAGCATTGGTATGGCACCATTCGAGGCATTATATGGTAGACGATGTAGGACACCTTTATGTTGGAATGAGCTTGGAGAAGGTAAGTTAATTGGTCCTGATTTGGTCAAAGAAACTAAAGAGAAAGTGAAAGTGATTCGAGAGAGGTTGAAAACAGCTTCAGACCGACAAAAATCTTATTCAGATTTGAAGAGGAGAGACATTGAATATAATGTGGGAGATAAAGTATTTTTGAAAGTGTCTCCTTGGAAGAAGATTTTAAGGTTTGGTTGGAAAGGGAAATTGAGTCCTCGCTTCATTGGACCATATGAAGTTTTGGAAAGAGTTGGGCCAGTTGCTTATCGGCTTGCTTTCCCACCCGAGTTAGAAAGGATTCATAATGTATTTCATGTTTCTATGTTGAGGAGATATAGGTCAGATCCATCTCATGTGTTGCCAATTGAATCTATTGAAGTGAGTCCAGATTTGACATTCGAAGAAGAACCAGTTGCTATCTTGGCACGTGATGTGAAAGAGTTGAGAAATAAGAAAGTGCCTTTGGTAAAGATTTTGTGGAAGAATCATGAGAGAGAAGAAGCAACTTGGGAGAGTGAACAAACCATGCGAGATCAATATCCTCAACTTTTCCAGACTTGATATCAGGTAATTTCGAGGACGAAATTTCTTTTTAGAGGGCGAGAATTGTAATATCCCCATGTGTGCCCTAGAAGTTTTAATTTAATTGTTGCTTGATTTTAATTAAATGTACATATGTTTTAGCAAAGGAAATGATTGTGTTAATGGAATGTATATGTTGTATATATGTTAATATATATAACATATATGTTGGTCAAGTGTAAAGTCGAGGGAAGAAGATATTTTTATTTGGGATGAGTGAAATTACTTAAGAGGGCAAGAGTTTTAAAGGAAGTGTGAACAAATAGAAAAGGGCATTTAAGTAATTGTGTTGATGGAATTGCTTGGTGGATATTTAAAGAAGAAAAGAAGGTTGAATTGTCTTCATTTTCTTTTCTTTTCTTGGTATAGCCGACCATTTCAAAGGAAGAGAGCAAAAGTGAGATTTGCTTATTCAAGTTTCAAATTGAAGGAGGAATCAAAAGATTTTGGTTGGAGATTTGTGAAATTTCTTCATCTAAGGTAAGTACTCTCTTGTTTTCCTTTGGTATTTTGAAGATGTGTTTGAAGTGTGTTGTGATTTGATAATATTATGATTTGGTATGTTTGAGATGAGTTTCTAAATGTTGAAATTGATTGTGAGTTAATTTAGTGTTGGTTTGGTTTTGGTTGAAGATGGTAGGTTAAAAGTGATGTTGTTTTTTTTAGGGTTTTGAAGGGAAAGGTGATTAAATGTGTTTATGATGGGTTGTTAAGGTGAATATTGTGGTAAACATATGAAATATGTGTTTAGAACATGGATTATATTCATTTGAATTATGACATATTGTGTACAATGTAATTGAGTGCAACCAAAGGGGACTTGAACATGTTAGGGTTTCAATTCATGAGAGACACGACCAAAAGCAAGGAGAGACACGGCCAATTCATGAGAGACACGGCCAAGTCCATGTAAATTTGGCCGTGTTGGGTGATTTTTGGAGGAGACACGGCCGTGTCCCTTGCCCATGTCTGCCACTGCCAATTTGTTTTGAGAGACACGGCCACAAGCTTGGCCGTGTCCCTTTAGTGTGTTGGTTACTGTGTTTGGCTTTTGTTCTCCTCACATGGTTGAGATTGAACTTACACTTGATAATGCATATGATATTATATGAACTAGGTTGGGTATTGTACATTGTGAAACTTGTGAATGGCAATGTGTTATATGAATAATGTATCTTGAAATGTTATACCAATGATGCTATGTGAATAATATGAATTGAGATATAATATGATGATGCTAGGTGAATAATATGAATTGAGATACAACATGATATGAGGCCATTGTGATTGGCTATGATAACTCAAATGTTATGTGAAGCCATTGTGTTTGGCTATGATGATTCAATTGAAAGAACATAAGGCATGTTTGCCTAATTGATGATGAGAATTGAGAATGAAACAATAAATGAATTGTGTGTCTAATGTGTTATTCATTTTCAGAGTTTTGTTGTTGGTGGCATGCCTATTGGTAACATTCTCTTGAAGTTAGGTTGGATTGGATCCTTGAAGCCTAATTGAGATGTTACAACCCTTAAATCTAGGTTGGATTGGTTCTTGAAGCCAAGTTGGGTTGATACTTAGCATGCTTTGTTCCCCTTGAAGCTTGGTTGAACCTAAATCCTTGAAGCATAGTTGGGTTTATGATAATGATAAATGTGATAACAAAACCAAAGCATTAACTCTGAAAGTTGAATGGCATATTAGTGTGTCTTGGGCCCATGTTTGTCTTTGTTGAATGTTATTCATGAATGGTAAAATGATTAACTAATGAGATATATGGAAGGATATTGAAATGTGATATGTTTATATATGTGGTTTATGAAATATAAAGGTATGTGGTTATCCTTTCATCTATGATATTGATTTGAGTAATCAAATGTATGACATTGCATTGCCTTATAGTATAGTGTTGGTATATTTTGTACTACTAAGCCGTTGGCTTAGCGCGATATTGTTTGATCGCGCAGGTAACAGAGTTGAACCTGAGAGCTCCTAAAGACCGAGTGAGAGTAGACATTGAAGAGTTATTTTGGAACTTAAAGATCAGAGAAGAGCTGCCAATTATGTATATATATATTCTATGTTTTGTAAACCTTGATTTATAACATATTTGTAATAACTTCCGCTGTGAATTATTAAACATTTTGTATATAGTGGCTTTTGGATTTCTTTTATTTGTTTGAGATTGGTTTCACTTATTTACAAAGATATTTGTTGTGTCTTTTTAAACAGTGGCATTTTCTATATTCAGTATACGTATATTACGATCGTTTAAGCATGCTTGGTACGTATACAGGGTATAGAGGTGTTACAATAACACACATATGTATAGTTATATAATAAAAACCCCTATTCTAACCCTATGTGTCCTACATTTAAGGTTTAGTTCAACTAACTACCCAAAACCGGCTAAACCTGCCCTCTGATACCACTAATTGTAACACCCCTTCCCAACCTACATGTGTAAGCCGAGTAGAGGTGCCACACTATCCTAACGTTGCTACCAATTTACTTCGTCAAATTTTAGTTCCGATTTTTACAGAAATTTTGTTATAGTTTCGCCTAGAAATTTGGATCCCAAGTGTCGGCAAAACTTGTTTTTCTGATTTTTGAAAACACTTTACACAGACCAATGTGAATATTATCAAATTTAATACACTCCCAATGAATTCACCTTATACCCTCAACTACAAATCTGCAAGAAGAGTTCACACTTCTAATACAACATAAAGTAAAAGTTTATGATTATTACACACTACTAACATACAATTATAACATAGAAATTCTCTTTTATATTTATTCATATACATGCCACAACTAATTAACTCATAATGGAACTAAAAGATCTACCCCTGAGATTTGCTGTGGTCTGGTCGTTGCTTCCCCAAGATTTATCTACTACTCCGAACCTACGAGTCAAGAAAACTCAACTCGCTGAGCAATGACGCTCAGTGAGTACTTTACCGATGAAAATATAAGTAAAACATGAAAGCATTTGAAATAAAATTAAATGATTAAATCATAAATCAACCAACCTTAAACCAATGGAAGTTTCTGTACATTCAGTGTAAATATGCTTCCAACAAATGTAAAAACCATAATTCAAACTCATATTGCAGTACGTAGTTTTAGAAAAATGGGACTTTGGCTCAGGCTCTGGCTTTAGCTCTATTGGTATATAGGGAACCATAGTGATAAGGCAGTGGGCCTCCCCACTGTAACATAGGTGGCCCTCACCACCGATATCAGATCACAGGAATGGCCTCCCCATCCTGGTTATAACCAATTCCGCTCAACAGCCTATACCCGTAGGTAACCGCCGGAGCATTCCAATCACAATTTCACAACATCTCTGCTCCACGGCCTATACCCGAAGGTAACCGCCGGGGCGTATCAATCACAATAAGTGGCAGTACTGCATAAGT
The DNA here is from genome assembly GCA_947685225.1 of Garcia nutans. NCBI lineage: Eukaryota > Viridiplantae > Streptophyta > Magnoliopsida > Malpighiales > Euphorbiaceae > Garcia > Garcia nutans. Next base: position 44,084,412 of record CANTUV010000031.1, read on the forward strand.
TATTATAGTTCACCATACCCTTATCTACCACTCCCACTATCCAGTAGAGCATAAAGATTAAAATAATTCACTTTAAGTCTCAAACTTCATTTTAGAATGACTCGCGAAATCATTTTAAATTCCCATCGCACTTTGCCATTTATGCCGCGCAACACATTCTTTAGTCAAACCATTCCCCTTTTTTTTCGCATATTTAATATCCACAATAAACATATTAAACATTTCAAAGCATTCCTCAAAAGAACACAAATTGACCAAATGAATAGTGTCGCGGCATGAAAAATCGGCAACGCAAAATGGCATGACCAAATGAATAGTAAAATCTGGGTTTTCGTCAAAATTTCAGTCCACTTCAGTCATGCATTTGACCAAGTAAATGATCTTATTTTTTGGCTGAAATTTTACAGAAAACTTATTTCATATGTTAACTAATTGCACGTAAAATTTCATTGAAAAATTCATTCATTAGCTACCTCAAATAATTGCCACAAAAAGATCCAGAAAGCTGTCTTTTTGGGACCATTTCGGCCCAAACATATGAAATACATAGGATAGTTTATTTTTCTTTTTCAAATCAATATGAAGGCTTCTTTAATAGTAAAGTGAATATTCAAACACTTCCCTTTGATAACTTTTGCATGTTTAACTCAAATCAAACTAATTAAAGTCCAAAACAACTTACCAAATCAACTTGGCAAATTTTCTCAAAACATGTGGTTTCAATTAAATTTAAACAACCCAAAATTAATTATTCAAAGATAAAGTACCAAACCTTATTTCTTTAATTCTTCTTAGCTTTTCCTTCTTCTCCTTCCTTAATTCTTTATTTATCCTTCAATAAATTCAAGATACAACATAAACCTTAGAAATTTAAAATAATAAGTTATCCTCCATTTCTTTTCAACCAAAACCCTAATCCAACTTTATTAAACTTTATACATCTTGATTCTTCCATTTAATCAATTAATCTCATCACTTACTTAAATTTTTTTCAATTCCACATAAAGACTCTAATCTCAAATCTCCCAATAAATATATAAATACCTAAAATTGATACTAAAATTAAAGTCTACATACTTGAAAACCTTAAAACTTACCTTGAAAATCAAACTTGGAAAAAAACTTGGAAGTCCTTTGGTATTTCCTATTGTGGCTGAAATTTGTAAGTGGAAAAGAGAGAAATTGGTTCTTCATATCACATATATTTATATACAAAGGAAATGATGATCACCTTATGTGTTGGTTAAACCCTTTAAGACCACTTGTCCACCTTTCTCTTTCTTCATTTATTACTCATGCTAAATGGTTATTTTTGATTGGCCAACATTAGATTTTTATAGTTTTCTTTTTCCTTTACTTCTTTCCACTTGTCCCTCTTCCCATAGGATATCCTAAAGTTGTCCCGGGTTACCCATACGGTCCCGACATGAAACCGGGCCCACATTATGTTCCGGCAATTAATCGATCATATCTTTTAAACCGTACAGTTCCATGAGTCAAACTACATATAGTTTTGATCCTTTCGACCTCTACTTTCTATTTATAAGGTCTATTTTAGGTTTCCAAGTCATTTTGAAAAATTACCGATAAGCCCTCAACATTTTACAAAATTCCCTTTAGGTCCTTTCCTTGCTCGGGTTTTCTTCAGGGTCCGTTTCTACTGACGATCGTTTCATATATCACCCCTCGTCATCCTCTACGTACTCATTTTTTTATTTCCTACTTTAAATTCATGTATAACTTTAATTGATAATGACCAAAATGCCCCTAGTCAAAATGTCTTCGTTTTTCTTTAATGGGACATTTCCTAGAAAAACCGTTACACGTCTTTACGACCCGATTAATCTCTAGAATATTGTTCCGGTGTCGGATATGGGCACTATTAAGAACTTCCGACTCTTAATTTTTAAGTTTACATAGTTACCCCTAACTTTTGAGAAATTTTCACTTAGGTCCTTTTGATATCCCTTCCTGACCTCGCTGTCTTTCTTTATTAATATATTTTTACTCACAACTCCAAATTAAGTAATTCTTATTCCCACTGAAACTAGACATCCGAGGATACATTGTATCAAAATTTTAGGTCGATCCGAGTTATATCTGATTTTTGACGGTCCTTCGAATTCAAGCCTACTATGTTGTCCTGAGGCAGCTTGCACATTGTCTACTAAATCCATCATATCTTATTCTGTACAACTCTAAATTGAGTAATTTCAAGTTATACATCTAGCTAAGACACAAATAAACAATTAAGTAATCTTTGATACTCTCTAATTTTGTCATTAACTTGGATGAAATTTGAGCTCAAGTTATAGGTTATGTCTGTTTCTTACCAATCTGGGATTTGGGATGTTACAATTCTATCCCCCTTAATTTAAGCTTCGCCCCGAAGCTTACTCATTCTATATACTTGATGTTTTTTAACTATTGTCTATTGCTTTTGCCACTCTTTCACCTTATTCACTTGATTGCTCTCTGTCATCTCTCTATATTGTTTACGCATTGCCTTATTTTGACACTTATTCATTTACTAGGATTAACTATTTTAAGATTCAACATGTTTTACCTTTTGTATTCTGTTTTCTTCCCATATCTGTTCACTTGCTGTTTATTATTCTACAAGATTATCTAATAGACTATTATGTGGTTCAACATTCTTTGACTTTAGTCACGATTTTTCATTTGAAACATCACTATTACTCTCTTGTATTTCCATCAACTTTGATTCATGTTTGTTCTTTCTCATTCCTTCTTGTACGTTTTTCACTTTCTAATGTATTCATTTCTAAGCTTCCTTCTCTTTGCATTGTGGTTATTCTTTATTTACTTCTTACTGAATTTGTATGTCCTATGTATATTCGTTCAGTGTGGTGGCATTCCTTAAGTATCGACTCATCTGACTTTCCTTGTGTTGTCATATATACATCTCAAATAATAGCTCATGGGTGATTAGTCCATGATACTATTATTCTCGAAGTACTATTTATTTCATTACATGTCTCGCTCTATGCTGGTTATGGCCGATCCAAACATAAGGTGAGAACATCTTTTTTTTTATTATATTTCAAACTCTTTCTTTCCTTTCTTTTCTGAATATGTTTCAATTCACTTTCTGTTTATTTTCATATATACTTTTTTTTCATCTGTATATTATTACAAATTTTTCTTACTTAGCTCCTCAAGGTAATAATAGTAGAATCAAAGTGGGATGAGACAATACCATATGGAACCAGCATGGCATGGGTGGCCCTCACCACTGTTTCATTTCCATGGCACAGGTGGCCCTCACCACCTTTTTCATCAAACCAATGGCCCTCGCCATTGGCCCCCAGTGGCCCTCACCACTGAGTATATATATCGGTGCCAGATAAATATCAAACCAGTGGCCCTCACCACTGGCCCCAATGGCCCTCACCATTGAGTATAAATGTTAATGCCATATAAATACACTCATCCCAACTCTGATTCAATCTGAATTACCAAGGTAAGCATATCTTTCTAATATTTTATTCTCTTTCCTTCATTCATATCAATGCACACATAGGCACAAAAATTCTCAAGTTGTCAGAACACATTACCAAACATTTCCAACACATGTTTAAATAGTTCATTATATAAGGAACACATGATTTCAACCAGGTAAAGCATTAATCCTGGAGAATCTAACTAGTTTTGCTTCCTTTTCTTAGTTCTCAATTTTATTTTCTATGATTTTTTTCTTGCCGTACTATTATTCTTCACTCTTTCAATTTTAGACTCTTGTCTTATGGTCGGTATTCTATTCGTTATTATTCTTTCGGTGCTTTTACTACTTACCTCTCATAATTGCCTTAACCTTTATTGCATATATTTGTCAATTTTTTTTTCGTCCATATATATGAGTGTGAAGAACCCGAATCTATTAAAACATAAAGTAGAAATCCAAACATAGACAACTGACCTGGAATCACGTCTAGCGCTTCTTGCGACATCTAAAGAACAGAGCAAAACGTATACAATCCCATCATACGTAACGACCCAGACCAACGGCATTATCTTATCCTAGGTGGCATGTATATAAATATAAAATTCTTAAATAACACATATACAACACAACTTTTATTTATTTCCAAACACAAAGTTTTACAATACTAGGAAGTCCTTATGTACATTCCAAAATTTAGAACTCCTTACTATTATATCATCATATTATACTACCATACAATATTTACATGATACCTCTATATCACATATGTATATAACTAAGAGAATTGCCAAACAGCAATACATCTCAAGACTCAGTGAGTACGTGCCCTAGGTGAAGTGGCACTGTCTGAAAAATACTCTTCTATCTCGGGATCAAAATATGGGTCATGTGATGCTTCACTAGGTAAGTACTGGCCTAGCTCTTGAACCCTCTCCTGTAAAGCTCAAATCTCTTGATGTGCTACCCCGAGGCTTCTACTGACACTATCCAACAACGCTCTATAACTAAGCTTGTCTTCTTTTAACATCTGCACGTCATCTATCAAGGCGGTAATCATCTCATCTTTTATTCTCAAGTCTTCATGATCTTGTATAGTTCGATCGGCCAAAATTTCTATAGCCTCATCTTGCTCCCGCACTAGCTGTTTTAACCTCTCTACTTCTATCCTCAGCTCCCTCACCTCGTTTAGATCACCCATTATTACTCTTGTATAATTTGAATAACATAACTAACAATAACACACATATGTATAGTTATATAATTAAAACCCCTATTCTAACCCTATGTGTCCTACATTTAAGGTTTAGTTCAACTAACTGCCCAAAACCGGCTAAACCTGCGCTCTGATACCACAAATTGTAACACCCCTTCCCAACCTACATGTGTAAGTCGAGTAGAGGCGCCACACTATCCTAACGTTGCTACCAATTTACTTCGTCAAATTTTAGTTCTGATTTTTACAGAAATTTTGTCATAGTTTCGCCTAGAAATTTGGATCCCAAGTGTCGACAAAACTTGTTTTTCTGATTTTTGAAAACACTTTACACAGACCAATGTGAATATTATCAAATTTAATACACTCCCAATGAATTCACCTTATACCCTCAACTACAAATCTGCAAGAATAGTTCACACTTCTAATACAACATAAAGTAAAGGTTTATGATTATTACACACTACAAACATACAATTATAACAAAGAAATTCTCTTTTATATTTATTCATATACATGCCACAACTAAATAACTCATAATGGAACTAAAAGATCTACCCCTGAGATTTGCTGTGGTCTGGTCTTTGCTTCCCCAAGATTTATCTACTGCTCCGAACCTACGAGTCAAGAAAACTCAACTCGCTGAGCAATGACGCTCAGTGAGTACTTTACCGATGAAAATATAAGTAAAACATGAAAGCATTTGAAACAAAATTAAATTATTAAATCATAAATCAACCAACCTTAAACCAATGGAAGTTTCTGTACATTCAGTTTAAATATGCTTCCAACAAATGTAAAAACCATAATTCAAACTCATATTGCAGTACGTAGTTTTAGAAAAATGGGACTTTGGCTCAGGCTCTGGCTTTAGCTCTACTGGTATATAGGGAACCATAGTGATAAGGTAGTGGGCCTCCCCACTGTAACATAGGTGGCACTCACCACCGATATCAGATCATAGGAATGGGCCTCCCCATCCTGGTTATAACCAATTCCTCTCTACAGCCTATACCCGTAGGTAACCGCCGGAGCATTCCAATCACAATTTCACAATATCTCCGCTCCACGGCCTATACTCGAAGGTAACCGCCGGGGCATTCCAATCCCAATTTCACAACATCTCCGCTCCACGGCCTATACCCGAAGGTAACCGCCGGGGCGTATCAATCACAATAAGTGGTAGTACTGCATAAGTTAGTATAGTGCACCATACCCTTATCTACCACTCCCACTATCCAGTAGAGCAGAAAGATTAAAATAATTCACTTTAAGTCTCAAACTTCATTTTAGAATGACTCGCGAAATCATTTTAAATTCCCATCGCACTTTGCCATTTATGCCGCGCAACACATTCTTTAGTCAAACCATTCCCCTTTTTTTCGCATATTCAATATCCACAATAAACATATTAAACATTTCAAAGCATTCCTCAAAAGATCACAAATTGACCAAATGAATAGTGTCGCGGCATGAAAAATCGGCAACGCAAAATGGCATAACCAAATGAATAGTAAAATCTGGGTTTTCGTCAAAATTTTAGTCCACTTCAGTCATGCATTTGACCAAGTAAATGATCTTATTTTTGGCTGAAATTTTACAGAAAACTTATTTCATATGTTAGCTAATTTCACGTAAAATTTAATTGAAAAATTCATTCATTAGCTACCTCAAATAATTTCCACAAAAAGATCCAGAAAGCTGTCTTTTTGGGACCATTTCGGCCCAAACATATGAAATACATAGGATAGTTTATTTTTCTTTTGCAAATCAATATGAAGGCTTCTTGAATAGTAAAGTGAAGATTCAAACACTTCCCTTTGATAACTTTTGCATGTTTAACTCAAATCAAACTAATTAAAGTCCAAAACAACTTACCAAATCAACTTGGCAAATTTTCTCAAAACATGTGGTTTCAATTAAATTTAAACAACCCAAAATTAATTATTCAAAGGTAAAGTACCAAACCTTATTTCTTTAATTCCTCTTAGCTTTTCCTTCTTCTCCTTCCTTAATTCTTTATTTCTCCTTCAATAAATTCAAGATACAACATAAACCTTAGAAATTTAAAATAATAAGTTATCCTCCATTTCTTTTCAACCAAAACCCTAATCCAACCTTATTAAACTTTATACATCTTGATTCTTCCATTTAATCAATTAATCTCATCACTTACTTAAATTTTTTTCAATTCCACATAAAGACTCTAATCTCAAATCTCCCAATAAATATATAAATACCTAAAATTTATACTAAAATTAAAGTCTACATACTTGAAAACCTTAAAACTTACCTTGAAAATCAAACTTGGAAAAAAACTTGGAAGTCCTTTGGTATTTCCTATTGTGGCCGAAATTTGTAAGTGGAAAAGAGAGAAATTGGTTCTTCATATCACATATATTTATATACAAAGGAAATGATGATCACCTTATGTGTTGGTTAAACCCTTTAAGACCACTTGTCCACCTTTCTCTTTCTTCATTTATTACTCATGCTAAATGGTTATTTTTGATTGGCCAACATTAGATTTTTTATAGTTTTCTTTTTCCTTTACTTCTTTCCACTTGTCCCTCTTCCCATAGGATATCCTAAAGTTGTCCCGGGTTACCCATACGGTCCCGACATGAAACCGGGCCCACATTACGTTCCGGCAATTAATCGATCATATCTTTTAAACCGTACAGTTCCACGAGTCAAACTACATATAGTTTTGATCCTTTCGACCTCTACTTTCTATTTATAAGGTCTATTTTAGGTTTCCAAGTCATTTTGAAAAATTACCGATAAGCCCTCAACATTTTACAAAATTCCCTTTAGGTCCTTTCCTTGCTCGGGTTTTCTTCAGGGTCCGTTTCTACTGACGATCATTTCATATATCACCCCTCGTCATCCTCTACGTACTCATTTTTTTATTTCCTACTTTAAATTCATGTATAACTTTAATTAATAATGACCAAAATGCCCCTAGTCAAAATGTCTTCGTTTTTCTTTAATGGGACATTTCCTAGAAAAACCGTTACACGTCGTTGCGACCCGATTAATCTCTAGAATATTGTTCCGGGGTCGGATATGGGCACTATTAAGAACTTCCGACTCTTAATTTTTAAGTTTACATAGTTACCCCTAACTTTTGAGAAATTTTCACTTAGGTCCTTTTGATATCCCTTCCTGACCTCGCTGTCTTTCCTTATTAATATATTTTTACTCACAACTCCAAATTAATTAATTCTTATTCCCACTGAAACTAGACATCCGGGGATACATTGTGTCAAAATTTCAGGTCGATCCGAGTTATATCTGATTTTTGACGGTCCTTCAAATTCAAGCCTACTATGCTGTCCTGAGGCAGCTTGCACATTGTCTACTAAATCCATCATATCTTATTCTGTACAGCTCTAAATTGAGTAATTTCAAGTTATACATCTAGCTAAGACACAAATAAACAATTAAGTAATCTTTGATACTCTCTAATTTTGTCATTAACTTGGATGAAATTCGAGCTCAAGTTATAGGTTATGTCTGTTTCTTACCAATCTGGGATTTGGGATGTTACATTTTTTTTCAAAACTATATGCTAAAATTTGAAAGAGCTTGAGAGAATTATAGAAATTAAGGATTTTGTTGTGAATGTAAAGAAGGAATTCGACCATTTATATAGAGAAACGGCGAGAAAAAAATAAAATTCAAAAGTTTTACTATTTATAAATAGTAAATTACTATTTATAATAGTAAAGTACTATTTACAATAGTAAACTACTATTTACGAATAGTAAGTTATTATAGTGTATAAATAGTAATAACATATTAAATAAATAGTAAATTCAAGTATTCAATTTAATCATTCAAATGCTTGCATGTGCATAAATATTTTTACACGCAGGGGGCAAGGAGAAGACGTGCATAAAAATTAGTCAAACTTTTGGAAACAAAAAAATTATTTTTTGCAGATAATTAAATCTTTATTAGCTCGGGTCCAGAACCCAAATTTTCCTTAGGTCCAGAACCTAGAATCTCTTCTAAGTACAGAACTTAGCTCAGGTCCATAACCCAAATTATCCTTAGGTCCAGAACCTAGAATCTTTTCTAAGTCTAGAACGTAGGTCGGGTCCAGAACCCAAATTATCCTTAGGTCCAGAACCTAGAATCTTTCCTAAGTCAAAACTTAGCTCTGGTCTAGAACCCAAATTACCCTTAGGTCCAGAACCTAGAATCTTTCCTAAGTTCAGAACTTAGCTCGGGTCTAGAACCCAAATTATCCTTAGGTCCAGAACCTATAATATTTCCTAAGTCTAGAACTTAGCTCGGGTCCAAAACCCAAATTACCCTTATGTCCAGAACCTATAATGTTTCCTAAGTCCAGAACTTAGCTCGGGTCCAGAACCCAAATTACTCTTAGGTCCAGAACCTAGAATCTCTTCTAAGTCTAGAACTTAGCTCAGGTCTAGAATCCAAATTATCCTTAGGTCCAGAACCTAGAATCTTTTCTAAGCCTAGAACTTAGCTCGGGTCCAAAACCCAAATTATCCTTAGGTGCAGAACCTAGAATCTTTCCTAAGTCCAGAACTTAGCTCAGGTCCAGAACCCAAATTACCCTTAGGTCCAGAACCTAGAATCTTTCCTAAGTCTAGAACTTAGCTCGGGTCCAGAACCCAAATTACCCTTAGGTCCAGAACCTAGAATCTTTCCTAAGTCCAGAACTTAGCTCGGGTCCAGAACCCAAATTACCCTTAGGTCCAGAACCTTGAATGTTTCATAAGTCCAGAACTTAGCTCGAGTCCAGAACCCAAATTACCCTTAGGTCCACAACCTAGAATATTTCCTAAGTCTAGAACTTAGCTCGGGTCCAGAACCTAAATTACCCTTAGGTCCAGAACCTAGAATCTCTTCTAAGTCCAGAACTTAGCTCGGGTCCAGAACCCAAATTATACTTAGGTACAGAATCTAGAATCTCTTCTAAGTCCAGAACTTAGCTCGGGTCCAGAACCCAAATTATCCTTAGGTCCAGAACCTAGAATCTCTTCTAAGTCCAGAACTTAGCTCCCGTCCAGAACCCAAATTATCCTTAGGTCCAAAACCTATAATCTTTTCTAAGTCCAGAACTTAGCTCGGGTCCAGAACCCAAATTATCCTTTGGTCCGAAACGTAAAATTACGCTTAGGTCCAGAACCTAAAATTATCCTTGAGTCTAGAACTTGAACCAGGTCCAGAACCCAAAACCTCAACCATCTTAAAAATTAAGTCTTATTGGATTTCACTCTCTTTTACTAAAGTCTCAGATCATTCAAGCAGGGGGCAAACTGTAGACCCTTAATTTTTGACCCAGTCCGGTCCAATATATTTTAATTAGTCCAAAATAATTTTTGTGTTGTCCAATATATTTTAATTAGTCGAAAATAATTTTTGTGTTATCTTAATTAAAAAATATTTATTTTAGTATTTAGTTTTTTAATTAATAAAAAATAAAAAATAATAATAATAAATAAACAAAAATAAAAAAAATAAAAATCAGCAACGAAAAAATCGGCGATGAAAAAATTCGTCGCCAAAAACTTGGGACGAAATGGCCCACAAACAATTTTTCTCGCCCAACTCGCAGGTTCCCACGTCAATCCTCACAGCAGCCCGCAGTAACTTTTTCGTCAACAAAATTTTTCCGCAGCAGTTTTTTTTTTTTTTTGCCAGCGAAATTTTTTCGACGCAATTTTTTTCGAAACCAAATTCTATTTGGTTTCGGTTTTCTTTTCTTAATTAATATTAGTTTCATTAATCAATTAAGATTAATCATTAAAATTTCCTATAAATAAGACCAAAAACAACACAAAACAGGAGGGAAAATTTTAGAGGAAAAACTTTGGACCGAGGAATCAAGAAAATTAGGAGATTAACAATCGAACTTTTGAGAGAGCAAACAAGCAATTCAATCCATCAAAGGCAACCATCTTGCCTTTGTTTTTGTTCATCCAAGAAGTAATTTTTGGTGGAACCAACAAACGAAGGTATGAATATCTAATCTCTTTTTTTCTTCACAGTAGATTCAATCATTCAATTGTTTCTTTTTATTTTAAAAACCTTAATTCATTTCTATGTTTTCCAAAAATCTTAAAATTGTTGTTTCTGTTTCTTCAATATCTTAAAACCCTAATCTACTTTCTAACTTTTCTAAACATTAAATCGTTTCATTAATTTACCAAAACCCTAATATGCTTTCTGTAATATCCCTAATTATGCCCTAGTAGTCTTGGTGTTAGTGTTGTTGCACTTGAATTATGTATATATGATAAGTTGATAAGAAATTGGAAGAGAATGTTTTTGTATGTGTTTTGGAGAAGAAATTTAGGGTTTAGAGACAAATGTATATGTTGTGTATATGATGATATATATAACATATAAATGGGTCAAAGGAAGAGTCAATGCAAAAAGATATTTTTGTGGAATGTGCAATTACATATAAGGGCTTATATGAGACAAAAAGTTAGTTATATGATTGAGGGCATTTTGGTAATTGCTTGGATAAGATCACTTGGTGGAGATTAAAAGCAAATTTGACTTTGTGTCTTCATCATTTCCTTCTTTCTTTCAAGAGGTGCCGGCTCTCCAAAAACCAAGAGAGAAAGAGAGGTGATCTTGAGGTTTGAAGCAATTTGAAGAAGGAAGCAAGGGTTTTGGTTAAAGATTTGTGGATTTCTTCATCTAAGGTAAGATCTTTTCTTTAAATTCTTCAATTCTTTTGAAGTGGTGTGAGAAAGGAATTAGGGTTTGTTGGTTTGATGATGAGATGAGTTGTGTTTAGTGAAATTCTTTTTCTGTTTTACAATTAGTAAAGGCTGTGACTTGTATGATTTTTAATTAATTATAGAAAAATGTTCTTGAAGTGAATTTTTGATATGTTGTGCCTCTATGAGTCTAGAATGACTGAAAAATATGTTGATTCGATTTTGGAATGGTTATGAGTTTAGAAAGATTATTTTTAGTAGAACTGTTCCAGCAGGTACCTTAACTGAGACAGCTATATTTCGGGATTTTTAATAAAATGTAGAAAAATCATATCCAATTGAATTTTGGATATGTTGTTGTTTAGTGAGTCTAGTATTTGAGAAAAATAATTTGGAACCACGTTGATTGAATTTGATTTATGGAATTCACAAAGTTCAGAACTGCTGCCAGGATGCAGGGCAATTGGGGCAGTCTGGTTAGGTGAACTATTTGACCAATATTTTGTGTTCAGTTTGATCTGAAATTTTAAAGGAATTATTTTAAGATACAAAACTAAATTCTGTAAAAATTTTAGAATTTTTAATCAAGTAGATTATTTTATACAATTTTTCAAAATAAGGATAAAATGGAGTCTAAAACCAGAATGTATTATTCATATGAATCATATCAATTGTTCTTTGCCCTAATTGCATTGTTGAGATTGAACAATGTTATGTTATGCATTGTGAATGGTTATGTGTTTCATGAATAATATACATTGAAATTGAAATGATAATTCAAATAAGACAAGATATGAGACAATGCCATTGTGATTGGCTATGATGATGATATTGAAAGAAAGAAGGCATGTTTGCCTAAATGTGATGAGAATTTGAGAATGGAAATGGTAACTATATAATAAATGAATTGTTTGTTTAATATGTTATTCAGTTTCAGAGTTCTGGATTTGGGTGGCATGCCTAAGAAATGATGAAAGGTAACAGTCTTGCCGGGTTGAGGATCTCCTCATATGTGTTGAGTTGATGGTCCAAGAGACTGGGTCTGTTACACTATGAGAATTATGAATATAAGATATATGATTTGTAACAGTCTTGCCGGGTTGAGGATCTCCTCATATGTGTTGAGTGATGGTCCAAGAGACTGGGTCTGTTACACTATCCATGGATAGAGATACATGTATATACATTGCCTACGGGCGTGATTATTGTGACTATGAACCAAATCAGTAACTCTGAACTCTGAATATCATATTAAATACTTGTTGGGCCCATAGGTGTCAAGGTTATATGAATGTCCTAAATAATGTTATGAGTTAATGAAATGAGATGTTGGTTATTGAGTATGATTGAGTAATGTTGAATGTGGAAAGATGTTGAAATGTGGTATACTCATATGACTATGATTTGTGAAATGCATAATTATGTGTTAACTTTATATTTATGATGTTGATCTTATCAATAACATATGTGGCATTGCATTACATTTAAGCATACCATTAACATGTTTTATCTTACTAAGTCGTTGGCTTAGCGCGATAGTGTTTAATCGCGCAGGTAATAGAGTGGATAGAGTTGAACCCGAGAGTTCATCAAGACCAAGTGAGAGTAGACCTTGTTGAATCCATTTTTGGAGCTTAAAGATCAGAGCAGACTTGCCAATCATGTATATTTCTTTATATTTTGTAAAGAAATGTTTAGTATGTAAATATGTAAATATTTTATATCTTCCGCTATGTAATATTTAAATATAGGGGTTGTCACAAAACCTTTATTTTATGTTGCACTAGAAGTGTAAATTCTTTTTGCAGGTTGTAGTTGAGGTTACAAGGGGGATTTATTGGGAGTGTACTGAGAATGATTTTGTTTGCATTGGTTTGTGTAAAATGTTTTTAAAAATAAGAAAAAAACCGGTTTTGTCGACACTTGGGACTCAATTTTTAGGCCAAACTATGGCAAAATTTTTGTAAAAAAAATCGGAACTAAAATTTGACTAAGTAAAATTGGTAGCAACATTAGGTTAGTGTGGCGCCTCTACTCAGCTTACACATGTAGGTCGGGAAGGGGTGTTACAATTGTTTTGGTATCAGAGCCTAGGTTTGAGATTCTCAACCTAGGTAAAATGTAATAAAAAGACTATTTTTACTTAAAAAGTGATTTTGAATAACATATACGTTTGAGATTGGCAGTCTCTGATCTTTAATAAGATATAATCTGCTGTGTTTGCAGTGTTAGGTTGTGATGGATTCTCACTCACGACAGTCGGTTGAGGGTAGTGCCGAGAGTATTGCCCCTGATGATGGAGCTAGGGTTGTTAGTGTTGAGGAGGCACCTGCTTCGGTGTCAGGGAGATCAGCGGGGGAGGAGGTTCCTCCAGCTTGGGTTAGGCATGTGATAGAGGCTTTGAGGCCAGCACCAGTGCAACCACAGCCACCACCACCACCCCCACAGCCTTTGGTAGCAGTGAGGCAATATGATAAACTAAGGAAGTTTGGAGCAGAGGATTTTATAGGTACTACTGATCCAGTTGTGGCTGAGCAATGGTTAGACAAAGTTCAGAGAATATTTGTGCAGTTGTAAGCCACTCCAGAGGAAAAGTTTGATTATGCAAGATCATTGTTGCAGAAGGATGCTTATAGTTGGTGGAAGACAGTGCCCCATTCTATGGAAGATCCCCCAACATTGTCCTATGCAGATTTTCTGAGGGAGTTCGAATTGAAGTATACTCCGAGGGAGTATAAAGATGGGAAGAAGAGAGAGTTTTTAGATTTGAAGCAAAACAACCGGACTGTGATGGAGTATGAGGTTGAATTTATCCGGTTGAGTGAGTATGCCGGGGGCATTATATCGGATGAGATAGATCGATGCCGGAGATTTGAGGAGGGGTTGAGGCCCTCTCTTATGAGCCATGTGGCTGGTTCTCGGTATCAGGATTTTTCTCAGCTTGTGGCAGCAGCTCGGAGTGTGGAGAAAGCTCAGAATATTGCAGCTGCTTCTGAGGAAGAGGTTAGGATTAGAAGGCCCCAATTTGAGGCAGAGTCTTCTTCTGCTAAAAGAGGTAAGGGAAGCTTTGCTCCTCGGGTCAGTAGAAGTCAAAGATCAGCTGGTAGGTCAGTGCAGTTCCAGAGGCAGAGATTTAGACCTGCAGCTTCAGTAGCGAGTGCTCCTACTCCTGGAGTTCAGAGATCCACCTTACCTGTGTGTAACCAGTGTGGTGGAAGACATGGGGGCGTTTGTTGGAGGCATAGTAGATCAGGGGTATGCTTCAGGTGTGGATCACCTGACCACTTTGTGAGAGACTGTCCTGAGAGGCAGGAGCAGATGCCAGTTGATTCTGCTGCTTCTCGAGCTAGTGTGAGGGGAGGCAGAGGAGGCAGAGGTGCCAGCCGAGGAGGTAGACCAGGGTTCAGTTTTAGAGGAGGTGCTACATCCAGGGAGAGTAGACCATAGGAGGTTGGATCTTCCCAGAGGATGTATGTTATGCAAAGGCAGCCGGATGCATCGGCAGTTATAGCTGGTACTTTTTCTTTATTTGATACTGCAGTACTTGCTTTGATTGATCCCGGATCCACCCATTCTTATATTAGTGCATCTGTTTTGCCTGTGTTTGATATGCATGCTGAGTCCCTAGGATTTGATGTTTTGGTGACAAATCCTCTAGGGCATAGTGTGATAGTTAGTAAAGTGCATAAAGATAGTGCAGTGAGGGTGCAAGGTGAGGAGTTCCTTGGAGATTTGATTGAGATGCCATTTAAGGAATATGATGTGATTCTAGGCATGGACTGGCTATCTCGACATGGAGCTGTGGTAGATTGTAAGAAGAAGATTGTTTCTTTGAGAACTGGTGATGGTAGAGAGGTGATAGTATCTAATGAGCAGGAACAGCTAGCCTCCTTATTTGTTTCAGCTGTTGCAGCTAGGAGGTTGATTAGAAAGGGATGTGAAGCCTATCTTGCTCATGTGGTAGATACTAGAGTAAAGGGTTCTCCCATTGATAGCATTGCCACAGTTGCTGAGTTCCCAGATGTTTTTCCCGAGGAGTTGCCAGGATTGCCTCCTGAGAGAGAAGTGGAGTTTGGTATCGAATTGTTGCCCGGTACCACTCCTATTTCGATTACTCCTTACAGAATGGCACCAGCAGAATTGAGGGAGTTAAAAGTGCAATTACAAGAGTTGTTGGACAAAGGATTCATTCGCCCCAGTGTTTCTCCTTGGGGAGCTCCTGTGCTATTTGTGAAGAAGAAAGATGGTACTATGAGATTATGTATCGATTATAGGCAATTGAACAAAGTGACCATTAAGAATAAATATCCTTTACCTAGAATCGATGATCTATTTGATCAGTTGAAGGGTGCAGCTGTGTTTTCCAAAATTGATCTGAGATCAGGGTACCATCAGCTGAGAGTCAGAGCTGAAGATGTTCCGAAGACAGCTTTCCGGACCAGATATGGGCATTATGAATTTTTAGTTATGCCTTTTGGTCTGACGAATGCACCTGTAGCTTTTATGGATTTGATGAATAGGGTATTTAGGCCCTATCTGGATCAGTTTGTAGTGGTCCTCATCGATGACATTCTAGTGTATTCGCGGAATGAGGAGGAACATGATATGCATCTGCGGATTGTGTTGCAGATTTTGAGAGAGAAGCAGTTGTTTGCTAAATTGTCGAAGTGTGAGTTCTGGTTGGATCAAGTAGCTTTTCTCGGACATATTGTTTCAGCAGAAGGCATTAGAGTTGATCAAAGTAAAGTTGAAGCTATTCTGAATTGGTGTCCACCTAAGTCTGTGACAGAGATTAGAAGTTTTCTAGGTTTGGCAGGCTATTACCGGCGGTTTGTGAAAGGATTTTCTTTGATAGCTACTCCACTCACCAGATTGCTTCGTAAGGGAGTGAGGTTTTTGTGGACAGATCAGTGTCAGGCGAGCTTTGAGCAGTTGAGAGATATGTTGACTCAAGCGCCTGTTCTTACTTTACCTGTAGAAGGCAAACCATATGTGATTTACAGTGATGCTTCACATAGTGGTTTGGGATGTGCGTTGATGCAGGAAGGTAAAGTTATAGCTTATGCATCTCGACAGTTGAAACCGCATGAGCTTAACTATCCGACCCATGATTTGGAATTGGCTGCCATTGTGTTTGCATTGAAAATTTGGCGCCACTATCTGTTTGGGGAGAAATGTTTCATCTACACTGATCACAAGAGTTTGAAGTATTTGGGTGTCCAGAAAGAACTCAATCTTCGTCAGAGGAGATGGTTAGAATTGATTAAAGACTACGACTGCTTGATTGACTATCATCTAGGTAAAGCAAATGTTGTTGCTGATGCTTTGAGTCGGAAGTCTTTAGCTGGTTTAACAGTTTACTCGCTCTCGTTGCTTGTTGAGTTGAGAGCATTGCATGCCAGTTTTGTACCTTGTGATGATGGTGCATTGTTGGCACAGTTGCTTTTGAAACCAGTTTTGTTATATCATATCAAAGAGGCTCAGTTGATTGATATGAAGATTCAGAAGATTATTTCAGATTGCAAGAATGGGAAGACTAGAGATTTTGTTGTGAAAAGTGATGGGAGCCTATGGTTTAAAAACCGATTGTGTGTACCCGATGATGCTGATTTGAAAAGGGTCATTTTGGAAGAAGCTCATCAGTCAATGTTTGCTATGCATCCGGGTAATACGAAGATGTATCATGATTTGAGACAGCATTATTGGTGGATGGGGTTGAAGAGAGACATTGCTGAGTTTGTATCGAAATGTCTCACCTGTCAGAAGGTTAAAGCAGAGCATCAAGTTCCAACCGGGTTGCTTCAACCATTGTCAGTGCCAGAATGGAAGTGGGAAAGAGTAACAATGGATTTTGTGTCTGGTTTGCCATTGACACAAAAGAAGCATGATGCCATATGGGTGATTGTGGATAGATTGACTAAGACAGCTCATTTTCTTCCGGTTCGAATGGATTACTCTTTGGAGAGATTGGCTGAGCTGTATATCCATGAGATTATGAAACTGCATGGTGTTCCAACTTCTTTAGTGTCTGATCGAGATCCCAGGTTTACTTCCAGATTTTGGAAGAGTTTGCATAGTGCTTTAGGTTCTCGACTGCACTTCAGCACTGCTTTTCATCCACAGACGGATGGACAGTCAGAGAGGGTGATACAGATTATTGAGGACATGTTGAGAAGCTGTGTCATCGATTTCTCTGGAAGTTGGGATAGGTTTTTACCTCTTGTGGAGTTTGCTTACAACAACAGTCACCAATCCAGCATTGGTATGGCACCGTTTGAAGCATTGTATGGCAGACGATGTAGGACACCTCTTTGTTGGAATGAGCTTGGAGATAATAAGTTGGTTGGTCCTGATTTGATTCAAGAAACTGAAGAAAAAGTAAAGTTGATTCGAGGCAGGTTAAAAGCAGCTTCAGACCGACATAAGTCTTATGCAGATCTGAAAAGGAGAGATATAGAGTTTGATGTTGGAGATAAGGTATTTCTGAAAGTGTCTCCTTGGAAGAAGATTTTGAGGTTCGGTCGGAAAGGAAAATTGAGTCCTCGTTTCATTGGGCCGTATGAAGTGTTAGAAAGAGTTGGGCCAGTGGCGTATCGACTTGCTTTGCCACCTGAGTTGGATCGTATTCATAATGTATTCCATGTTTCTATGTTGAGGAGATATAGGTCGGATCCATCTCATGTGTTGCCATTTGAATCTATTGAAGTGAGCCCAGACTTGACATTTGAAGAGGAACCAGTTGCTATCTTGGCACGGGATGTAAAAGAGTTAAGAAATAAGAATGTGCCTTTGGTAAAAGTTTTGTGGAAGAATCATGCAAGAGAGGAAGCAACTTGGGAAAGTGAGCATACCATGCGAGACCAGTATCCTCAGTTATTTCAGAGTTAATTTCAGGTAATTTCGAGGACGAAATTTCTTTCTAGAGGGGGAGAATTGTAATATCCCTAATTATGCCCTAGTAGTCTTGGTGTTAGTGTTGTTGCCCTTGAATTATGTATATATGATAAGTTGATAAGAAATTGGAAGAGAATGTTTTTGTATGTGTTTTGGAGAAGAAATTTAGGGTTTAGAGACAAATGTATATGTTGTGTATATGATGATATATATAACATATAAATGGGTCAAAGGAAGAGTCAATGCAAAAAGATATTTTTGTGGAATGTGCAATTACATATAAGGGCTTATATGAGACAAAAAGTTAGTTATATGATTGAGAGCATTTTGGTAATTGCTTGGATAAGATCACTTGGTGGAGATTAAAAGCAAATTTGACTTTGTGTCTTCATCATTTCCTTCTTTCTTTCAAGAGGTGCCGGCTCTCCAAAAACCAAGAGAGAAAGAGAGGTGATCTTGAGGTTTGAAGCAATTTGAAGAAGGAAGCAAGGGTTTTGGTTAAAGATTTATGGATTTCTTCATCTAAGGTAAGATCTTTTCTTTAAATTCTTCAATTCTTTTGAAGTGGTGTGAGAAAGGAATTAGGGTTTGTTGGTTTGATGATGAGATGAGTTGTGTTTAGTGAAATTCTTTTTCTGTTTTACAATTAGTAAAGGCTGTGACTTGTATGATTTTTAATTAATTATAGAAAAATGTTCTTGAAGTGAATTTTTGATATGTTGTGCCTCTATGAGTCTAGAATGACTGAAAAATATGTTGATTCGATTTTGGAATGGTTATGAGTTTAGAAAGATTATTTTTAGTAGAACTGTTCCAGCAGGTACCTTAACTGAGACAGCTATATTTCGGGATTTTTAATAAAATGTAGAAAAATCATATCCAATTGAATTTTGGATATGTTGTTGCTTAGTGAGTCTAGTATTTGAGAAAAATAATTTGGAACCACGTTGATTGAATTTGATTTATGGAATTCACAAAGTTCAGAACTGCTGCCAGGATGCAGGGCAATTGGGGCAGTCTGGTTAGGTGAACTATTTGACCAAGATTTTGTGTTCAGTTTGATCTGAAATTTTAAAGGAATTATTTTAAGATACAAAACTAAATTTTGTAAAAATTTTAGAATTTTTAATCAAGTAGATTATTTTATACATTTTTCAAAATAAGGATAAAATGGAGTCTAAAACCAGAATGTATTATTCATATGAATCATATCAATTGTTCTTTGCCCTAATTGCATTGTTGAGATTGAACAATGTTATGTTATGCATTGTGAATGGTTATGTGTTTCATGAATAATATACATTGAAATTGAAATGATAATTCAAATAAGACATGATATGAGACAATGCCATTGTGATTGGCTATGATGATGATATTGAAAGAAAGAAGGCATGTTTGCCTAAATGTGATGAGAATTTGAGAATGGAAATGGTAACTATATAATAAATGAATTGTTTGTTTAATATGTTATTCAGTTTCAGAGTTCTGGATTTGGGTGGCATGCCTAAGAAATGATGAAAGGTAACAGTCTTGCCGGGTTGAGGATCTCCTCATATGTGTTGAGTTGATGGTCCAAGAGACTCGGTCTGTTACACTATGAGAATTATGAATATAAGATATATAATTTGTAACAGTCTTGCCGGGTTGAGGATCTCCTCATATGTGTTGAGTGATGGTCCAAGAGACTGGGTCTGTTACACTATCCATGGATAGAGATACATGTATATACATTGCCTACGGGCGTGATTATTGTGACTATGAACCAAATCAGTAACTCTGAACTCTGAATATCATATTAAATACTTGTTGGGCCCATAGGTGTCAAGGTTATATGAATGTCCTAAATAATGTTATGAGTTAATGAAATGAGATGTTGGTTATTGAGTATGATTGAGTAATGTTGAATGTGGAAAGATGTTGAAATGTGGTATACTCATATGACTATGATTTGTGAAATGCATAATTATGTGTTAACTTTATATTTATGATGTTGATCTTATCAATAACATATGTGGCATTGCATTACATTTAAGCATACCATTAACATGTTTTATCTTACTAAGTCGTTGGCTTAGCGCGATAGTGTTTAATCGCGCAGGTAATAGAGTGGATAGAGTTGAACCCGAGAGTTCATCAAGACCAAGTGAGAGTAGACCTTGTTGAATCCATTTTTGGAGCTTAAAGATCAGAGCAGACTTGCCAATCATGTATATTTCTTTATATTTTGTAAAGAAATGTTTAGTATGTAAATATGTAAATATTTTATAACTTCCGCTATGTAATATTTAAATATAGGGGTTGTCACAAAACCTTTATTTTATGTTGCACTAGAAGTGTAAATTCTTTTTGCAGGTTGTAGTTGAGGTTACAAGGGGGATTTATTGGGAGTGTACTGAGAATGATTTTGTTTGCATTGGTTTGTGTAAAATGTTTTTAAAAATA
This sequence comes from Garcia nutans, assembly GCA_947685225.1. Lineage (NCBI taxonomy): Eukaryota > Viridiplantae > Streptophyta > Magnoliopsida > Malpighiales > Euphorbiaceae > Garcia > Garcia nutans. Next base: position 44,105,140 of record CANTUV010000031.1, read on the forward strand.
AGAAAAAAACCGGTTTTGTCGACACTTGGGACTCAATTTTTAGGCCAAACTATGGCAAAATTTTTGTAAAAAAAATCGGAACTAAAATTTGACTAAGTAAAATTGGTAGCAACATTAGGTTAGTGTGGCGCCTCTACTCAGCTTACACATGTAGGTCGGGAAGGGGTGTTACACTTTCCAATTTTCCAAAACCCTAAATTGAATCCTTTTCTTTCCAAAAACCCTAAAAATATCTTTTCTGTTTCTATAAACCTTCAATCGTTTTTGTTTATTTTCATAAAGCTTCATAAAACTATAAATTTTATTTTTCCAAATTCTAAAATCAAATACATTCTCCGAAACACTAAAAACCCTAATTCAACTTCAAAACCAAGACTGTAACCTCAAACTAGCTAACATTAAACACTAGTTTTCTTAAACCCTAACTCCCTTAAAACCTTAAACCGTAATTTTTCTAAACCCTAATCCTTTAAACCTTAAAACCTTATAAACCTAAATATTAAAATTTGAACCCAGTAAGCCTAAAAACAGCAATTCAGTAGCTAATAATCATAAACCTAATGTTTAAAGTGTCCAAACCCTAATTTCATGAATTCACTCCTCAAACACTAATTTGGTTAATCAAAGAACTTTATCAACCACTTAAATTATAAAAATTTAATCCATTTCAATTCCTTTAAAACTTACAATAGCATAAACCTTAATATATTAAAATCCCAAAATCTTAAATATTAATTAAAAAACTTTAAATGGAAACAGTAAACGTCAATTTGTATTTTTATTTAAATGTGTAGTTCATTATATACTTTGATTTATTTTATATGCTTTGATTTTTTTTAGTTCAATGCTTGGTTTATTTAAATTATCATGGATGAATGTTTATATTTTGATTGATGTTTAATATTGTTGAATGATTTATTTATGATGAATGGTTATTTACCTTTATCGATTTATTTTTTATTTCCAAATGTTGTAAGAGGTATGTTTCCACTTTTTGGGTACCTCATTAGTTAACTATCATGTAATTTAAATTGCTTTTATATTTTAGATCACTGTAAAGGACATGTTTCTACCTTTCAGTGGGTGTCCTGTTTAGGCATGGATTATGTAGGGGCATGTTTCCATCTTCGGATGGGTCTCCATTTATTTATGTTGCATGGACATTGTTTTGATTTTAATATAATGATGCTTTCTTTCAATTGTTGCGTGTAATATGGATGATATTATTATACTTAAGAATTTTATAATATTAAGACCTGTAAAGGAGGCCGGTTCCAATGAACTGGGCATTGTGGGGGGTGCTGGTCCATTTCTCACCTTCCCAACATGTACCTAACTTTCCAAACCCATTAGGGGGTTGGGGATTCCTTAGGAATCGAGTCATCCACCCCTTTCTTTTTCCCGGCCCATCCGAGTGGCGACTCTATTTTCTCCGGATCTAGGTCCATGTTCTCTAAGGCCGCGAGCCTAAACAGTGTCGAAGTTGCAAGAACCATTCCACCGAGAGTGGGAGCGAAAATACCCGCTCATAGTGACGATTCCACTAGGGATAAGAGAAGTTGATTTCGTTGGTCTTTATATTATTCTATTCTTTCTTATAATGATATTATCCATTGCATCATATTATATTGCATTGTGTGCATGAGTTTGGACGCCCGTGTTATGTTATGTAAGGGATACCATACTTTCACTCAAGGTTTGGAGATCGAGCATGGCATAACCACTCATAGCCTCATACCATTTGGTATATACTTGCTATGGGAAACTAAGCCTTTTAACCCAAAGTCTAAAGCTCATGTAATTGGCCTAGTTACTTTCCTTAGGTTTTTATCCCAAATGCATGTTGTTTGACTATGGTTAATTTGTCTTGGCTTAAATCATGGCTTATTTGGTTTGTTCTTTTTCTAATATGACCTAAATACATTGTGAGCTCAAAATAAATTTTTCTCCAAAGTCCAAAAGACCAAAGCTATTTTCAAAACATTTCAAGATGGTCTTTGGACATAAGACTTTTCTAAAAACAAATCAAAAATTCTTTTGCTCATGACCCAAATACAAAGCCCAAAATATGTTTTTTTTCTAAAATCTTTTTACAATGGATTTAGAAACAAAATGGTTTTCATCCAATCTTTTCTTACAAAGAGCTTGCAAATTATTTAGGTAAATTACAAAATACCAAAAATCAATTATGAGCCTAGTTTACACTAAGAATAATTAATCATGGGCTTGTTTTTGGCATGAATCATTAGTTACTTTTTCAAGTGAGAAATCTATTTATAATAAACCTCTTAATTTAGTTTTAATATAATATAGTATAAAATCTACTTTAGTTGGTTAAATGGATTAAAACCTAATTAATGGGAGTTATCATGAACTAATTTTCATCTTTAAAAATATAACTATTGGTTGAAACATTCGAGGGAAATATTCAAAAACAAAGTACACCATGTTGGTATTTTGTTAACCATGTACCTAGGAAAAGAGACTCGCCATTCGTGTGTGGATGTTATAAGGTTGGAAGGAACATCCTATTTGTCCTTGTTTGTTAATTGTTTCTGCATACATGCATACATACATACATTTGCATCTCATATCATTGGTCCTCTCTAGCTCACAGCCCTGGATTATGACAGTTCAAAAGCTAACAACAATCTGACCTATGCCGGAGATGAAGAGTCTAGCAATGACTCAATCACATGCTCACCAAAAACAATGGATCCCGAACAAATTCAAAGAATGGTGGATGATGCCCTCAATGCCAAGATGGAAGAAATAAAAGAGGCCCTAGCTGAGACTATGAAGAACCAATTGACTGCAATTTTAGAAAATCATGCCAAAGCATCTGCTAGCACTAAGAAGCCAAAGGACAATGGGAAGACCAAAGTTGGTGAAGTGGTTTTTGATGATGAAAAGGTGATCATTGATGATGATGATGATTGGGTTCAATACTACCAAGATCCTCAAGACAAGAAGAAAGAACCGAAAACTATTGAAAGGTCAACTATGGAGAAAATTGAAATTTCTGATGTTGAAAAGATGATTGCTGATTTAGAAAAGAAATTTGAGAAGAAGCTGAAAACTGAAGAAATGTCTAAAGTTGACAAATTATTTGAGTTAGATGAAGAAGTTCCATACAAGTTCAAGATGCTATCTTTTGCGAAGTTCGATGGAACAAGAAATCCCCATCTCCATGTGAAGCAGTATATCACTGCTATGCTGTCTGCCCGAGCTGCTAAGGCTCAAACTCTAAGGTACTTTATGCTCTCATTGGACCCTGTTGTCCAAAATTGGTTCAATACCTTAGATGATGGAACACAAAAGAGTTGGGATTTGCTATACAAGGCCTTCATCCAGCAATATGGATATAATTTTGAAATGGAAGTTACCTTAATGGAAGTGGAGTCTAGTAGGCAAAGGTCGAATGAGAATTTTGTGGATTATGTGAAGAGATGGAGAAACATGGCCGCTTTGCTCAAGAAGAGGCCCGATGAATCTAATCAAATAAGGATGATTGTGAGAGGGGTGATGCCTAGTCTTCGTGAAAGGATGTCTCATACACTCATCCGTGATTTCAAAGACCTTCTCCAAGCTGGTTAGCAAATTGAAGAATGGGAGAGAGAGAAGAACCATTTTTCAACGAGAAGGAATGAGAAAGGAAACTATCAGTTTGGAGCCAAAGCATGCAAAAGGCAGTCGGTGTTAGTACTACTAACCAAGGAGCAAGGAGACAGCTTTTGGAATTACGGAAGTCGATGTCTTGGGTTCTCAATAAGCTTCAAAGAAAGGGATTGCTATAACCCTTAAATCCTAGTTCTTTGCCTAACCCTCTCCCACCTAATTTCGACACTAAAGCATTTTGTCAATTTCACCAAATGCAGGGGCATGGCATGGATAGATGTGTAAGGTTGAGACATGAGATCAAAAATCTAATTGATAATAGGAAGCTACCCGAGCCCAATAAGCCAAACACCAATGACAACCCATTACTAAAGTTCAATAGGATACCGCCGCCGACAACTTTCATGATTAAAGGAGGTTTGCATGAAGATTTTGTCATGTCTTCTTTCCAAGATGTGGGTGGAGAAGCAACCAAAGAAGAAGAGGTATTTGGTGAAATTAAACAAACTATGGTGAGTAAAGAAGTAACAATTTGTGTTGTCAATGGATTTTGGGATTCAAGTGATAGTGATGATGATCTTGTATCCAAGAAGGAGGAATGGACTTGGTCTGATCCCGAAGAAGATAAAGTAATGAACACTAGATCTGGTAAGCCTTATGCAAGGCCACCACCTAAGGAGGTAGAAACTAATAAGGGAAAGGAAGTTGAAGTAGGAAATAAAGAAGAGGAAGATGATGTTGTGCTCAAGCATTTGAAAAGAACCCAAGCAAGTGTTAGCATTTGGGACTTATTAGCTACTTCTAAAAAGCACCGAGAAACTATGGCCAAAGCCTTAGCTAGCATGCCAATTTCTACCTCCACAACGCCGAAGGAGCTAATCAACTTCATAAAAATTGGAGGGGTAGTAAAATGTGAAGATGTTTGAGAAAAGAGTGAAGTTAATATGGAAGCAATTTCTTTTTCATATGCGGACTTACCGGAGGAGGGGAGAGATCACATCCGCCCTCTCTTTATCAAAATAGAAGTCAAGGGGAAGAGGACTCCATGTGTAATGGTCGATGATGGGTCCATCATAAATGTTTGCCCACTTAAGATATTGCCAAAGCTAGCCATGTTAACAAGGGATATAAACCCGACTGAGGTAACAATTCGGGCTTATGACAACACTAAGAGACATGCTGAAGGAACTTTCAAAGCTGCTGTCAAGGTTGGTCCAATTGAATCTATTGTTGAGTTTATTGTTTTAGACATACCGATTACCTTTGCCTTTACTCTTGGGGCGACCATGGTTTCTTCCTCTTGGTGTAGTTCCTTCTACCTTTCATCAAAAGATCAAGTTCCCCAACGGAGATGAGACAGTGATCATCGAAGCTGAAGATAATGAGATTTTTAACGCTCTAATGATTGAGAGGCCTCTCAATGGTTTTCAAGTAGCTACAATTTTTGATGATGAAGTAGTGGACTCCAAAGTCTTGAATATGATGAAGAACATGAACTACCTTCCCAGAGCTGGTCTTGGAAACGGTAAAGCTGGTTTGACAAAGTTGCTAGAATTTAAGACTCAAAATGCCAATAAGGGGTTAGGATATGATGAAGCTAAAAATGCCTCGCCAAAGAAGATTGAGAAGATGAGCTTCCCATCACTTGAAGAGATCTTTGTCAAGGCTCTAGATATGGGACCACTCCAAGGAAAGCCGAAGCCAATCATGTTCATGGAAAAGTTGATCCCGAGTTTTAAAATTTTTGCAGATGTAGCTGAGCTAGTGGAGCACGTGAAGAAAGAGCTCACCCTATCAGCTAACAAAGAATCAAATCCAAAAGAGAAGAAAGAAGTTGTCCTGAAAGCTGAGAAGACTCTGGACGAGATTGCTTCCCTGGTTGAAGAAAAGTTTGAAGACATCCTACCTTATGATTCTGTGAACAATGATTTTGATTTTAATTTTAATTTGTATGTTTTGTATAAGGATGATTATGTTTTCTTTTCCAAAATGAATGCAATAAAGTCTGATTTTGCTTACTTGTGTGATGTTTCTCCTGATGGTTGCATACATTCAAATAGTAGTTATATGAGCATCTTTAATATTAATTCTGTTACCACACAATCATTAAATTTGGGAACAACCAAAAATCCTAAAAACATTAGCATAGCATCCGACCTTACTCCTGATGAGAGAGATAGATTTGAAAAAATGTTCAAAAAATATGAAGAAGTGTTCGCTTGGTCTTATAAGGATATGTCTGGAATAGATCGAGACATAGCCGAACATCATATTCCTACATACACTCATATGAAACCTGTCAAACAAAAGCTTAGGCGATTAAGACCTGAGTGGACTGAATTGGTTAAAGAAGAGGTCACTAAGAAAATACAAGTGAAGTTCCTTGAAGTGATAGAATATCCAGATTGGTTAGCCAACATAATACCCGTGCCAAAGAAAGATGGAAGAATAAGGGTTTGTGTGGACTATAGAGATTTGAACAAGGCTTCCCCAAAAGATGATTTCCCTTTACCTCATATAGATGTTCTCATTAATAGTGCAGCCTCTAGCGTGCTACACTCGTTTGTAGATGGATTTTTTGGATACAACCAAGTGTTAATGGCCCAAGAGGATAAAGCCAAAACTGCTTTCATAACTAAATGAGGTATATTTTGTTATAGGGTGATGCCATTCGGTTTAAAGAATGCTGGAGCAACCTACCAAAGGATGGCCACCACTATTTCATGACATGATGCACAAAGAAGTTGAAGTATATGTTGATGATATGATGGCGAAATCAGACACAAGGGAACAACACTTCCAAAACATAGAGTTATTCTTCGATAGAGCATTGAAATATAAGCTAAGATTGAACCCGAAGAAGTGTGTGTTCGGTGCTACTTTAGGTAAATTATTGGGACATGTGATTGGTCTGCATGGCATTGAGATCGATCCCGACAAAGTTAAAGCAATCAGGGATATGCCTACCCCAAAGACGGAGAGAGAAGTCTGGGGATTCATTGGTAAATTGCAATATATTAGCAGTTTTTTTTTGCCAGCGCAATTTTTTCGCAGTAGTTTTTTTTGCCAGCAAAATTTTTCCGACGCAAATTTTTTCAAAACCAAATACAATTAGGTTTTGGTTTCCTTTTCTTAATTAATGTTAGATTCCATGAATAACTAAAATTAATCATAAAAAGCTTCTATAAATAAGGACTAAAACAACACACAAAGATGAGGTGAAATTTGAGACCAAAATTGAGGAGGAAAACTTTGAAAGATTTGAAGAATTCCTTCTGGCAGTGAAATAGATTGGACTTATTGAGAGAGCAAACAATCAATTCAATCCATGAAAGGCAGGAAAGCTTGTCTTTGTTCTTGTTCATCCAAGAAGAAATTTTTAGTGGAACAACCAAATGGAGGTATGAATGTCTAACTTCTTTCACAGTAGCTTAAATAATCCAATTGTCTCTTTTGATTCAAAAAACCCTAGAACATTAATTTAATTTTTCTGAAACTTAAAAACCTTAATTCATTTCTTTGTTTTCCAAAAATCTTAAAATTGTTAGTTTTTGTTTCTTCAAAATCTCAAAACCCTAATTTGCTTTCCAATTCTTCAAAACCTTAAATTGAATCTGTTTCTTTCCAAAACCCTAAAAAAAATATCTTTTTTGTTTCTATAAACTTTAAATCATTTTGTTTATTTTCATAAAACTTCATAAAATTATCAATTGTTTCTCCAAATTTTAAAATCTAATGCATTCTCCAAAACCCTAATTCTAAATTTTTTTAAACCCTAATTCAACTTTAAAACAAAACAGTAAACCCTAAACTAGCTAACCTTAAACCCTAGTTTTCTTAATCCCTAATTCCCTTAAAACCATTAAACCCTAATTTTTCTAAACCCTAATCCTTTAAACCTTAAAATTTTATAGACATAAATATTCAAGTTAAAACACAGTAAGCCTAAAACCATAATTCAATAACTTTAAATCATAAATCCAATATTTTAAAATATTCAAACCCTAATTTCATGATTTCACTCCTCAAACACTAATTTGGTTAATCAAATAATTTTATTAACCTTTTAAATTATAAAACTTTAATCCATTTCAATTCCTTTAAAACTCACAGTAGCTTAAACTCATAAATTCAAAAACCCTAAACACATTAAATAAAGAATCTTAAATAGAAACAGTAGCCCTTATTTGAATCTTTATTTGCTTTATTTAATTTTATATTTGATTATGTAGTCTATTATATGCATTAATTTATTTTCCATGCTTTGTTGATTTATTTAAGTTCAATGCTTGGTTTATTTACTTTATCATGGGTGGATACTTAAATTCTATTGATGTTTGATATCTTTGATGAATGATTTATTTATTATGAATGATTATTTACTTTTATTGATTTATTTAGATTTCCAAATGTTGTAAGAGGTATGTTTCCATTTGGTGGGTACCTCATTATTTAAATATCATGTAATTTAAATTGCTTTTCTATTTTAGAACCAATGTAAAGGACATGTTTCTACCTTTCGATGGGTGTCCTATTTAGGCATGGATTAAGTAAGGGCATGTTTCCATCTTCGGATGGGTGTCCATTTATTTTTTTTGCTTGGACATTATTTTGATTTTCAATATATCGATGCTTTACTTTAATTATTGTGTATAATATAGATAATGTTGTTATATTTATGAATTTTATAATATTAAGACCTGTAAAGGAGGCCGGTTCCAATGAACCAGGCGTTGTGGGGGTGCTAGGCCATTTCTCACCTTCCCACACGTACCCAACTTTTCAAACCCATTAGGAGGTTGGGGATTCCTTAGGAATCGAGTCATCCACCCCTTTCTTTTTCTCTGCCCATCCGGGTGGCGACTCCATTTTCTCCAGACTTAGGTTCGTGTTCTCTAAGGCCTCGAGCCTAAACAGTGCCGAAGTTGCAACAACTATTCCACAGGGAGTGGGGGCAAAAATCCCCGCTCACAGTGGCGACCCCACAGGGGATAAGAGAAGTTGATTCTATTGGTCTTTTTATTATTCTATTCTTTCTTATAATGATATTATCCATTGCATCATATTAGATTGCATTGTGTGCGTGAGTTAGGACGCCCGTGTTACGTTATGTAAGGGATACCATACTTTCACTCAAGGTATGGAGATTGAGCATGGCATAACCACTCATAGCCTTGTACCATTTGGTATATACTTGCTATGGGAACCTAAACCTTTTTACCCAAGGACTAAAGCGCATGTAATTGGCCTAGTTACTTTCCTTAGGTTTTTATCCCAAATGCATGTTGTTTGACTATGGTTAATTTATCTTGGTTTAAATCATGGATAATTTGGTTTGCTCTTTTTCTAATATGACCTAAGTACATTGTAAGCTCAAAATAAACTTTTCTCTAAATCTAAAAGACGAAAGCTATTTTCAAAACATTTTCAAAATGGTCTTTGGACATAAAATTTTTCTAAAAATAAATCAAAAATTCTTTTGCTCATGGCCCAAATACTAAGACCAAAATACATTTTTTCTAAAAAGTTTTTACATTGGGCATATAAACAAAATTATCTTGCTTACAAATTATTTGGGTCAATTACGAAATACCAAAAATCAATTGTGAGCCTAGTTTATACTAAGAATAATTAATCATGGGCTTGTTTTTGGCATGAATCATTAGTTACATTTTTCAAGTGAGAAATCTATTTATAATAAACCTCTTAATTTTGTTTTAATCCAATATAGCATAAAAGCTACATTAGTTGGCAAAATGGATTAAAACCTAATTAATGGGAATCATCATAAGTTGATTTCCATTTTTGAAAATATAACTATCGGTTGAAACATCCGAGGGAAATATTTAAAAACAAGATACCCCATGCAGGTATTTTGTTAACCATTTATCTAGGAAAAGAGACTCGCCATTCGTGTGTGGATGTTATAAGGTTGGAAGGAACATCCTAATTATCTTTCTTCGTTGATTGTTTGTGCATACATGCATACTTTTGCATCTCATATCATTGATCCTCTCTGGCTCATAGCCCTGGATTACAAAAGTTCAAAAGCTTACAACTATTCGACCTACGCCGAAAGCAAAGAATCTAGTAACGACTCGAGCACTTGCTAAAAAAAAATAATGGATCCCGAATAGATTCAAAGAATGGTGGATGAAGCCCTCAATGCCAAGATGGAAGAAATAAAAGAGGCCATGATCGAGACCATAAAGAATCAACTAGCTGAAATTTTACGAAATAATGCCGAAGAGTCTACTAGCTCCAAGAAGCCAAAAGACAATGGGAAGTCTAAAATTGGTGAAGTAGCTTTTGATGATGATAAGGTGATCGTTGATGTTGATGATTGGGCTTAATACTACCAAGATCCTCAAGACAAAAAGGAGCTGAAGGTTGTTGAGAAGGCAACTATTGAAAAGATCGAGACATCTGATGTTGAGAAAATGATTGCTGATTTAGAAAAGAAATTTGAGAAGACATTAAAAGTCGAAGAGATGTCTGAGATTGACAAATTATTTGAGCTAGATGAAGAAGTTTTGTACAAGTTCAAGATGCCATCTTTTACGAAGTTTGATGGAACCGAAAATCCTCATCTCCATGTGAAGCAGTACATCACTGCTATGCAGTCTGCCCGAGCTACTAAGGCTCAAACTCTAAGGTACTTTATACTCTCGTTGGATCCTGTTATCCAAAATTGGTTCAATACCTTAGATGATGGAACACAAAAGAGTTGGGATTTGCTATACAAGGCCTTCATCCAACAATATGGATACAATGTTGAAATGGAAGTTACCTTAATGGAAGTTGAGTCCATTAGGCAAAGGTCGAATGAGAATTTTGTAGATTATGTGAAGAGATGGAGAAACAAAGCTGCTTTGCTCAAGAAGAGGCCCGATGAATCTGATCAAATAAGAATGATTATGAGAGGGGTGTTGCCTAGTCTTCGTGAAAGGATGTCTCATGCACTCATCCATGATTTCAAAGATCTTCTCCAAGCTGGTCTGCAAACTGAAGAATGGGAAAGGGAGAAGAACCACTTTTCGGCAAGAAGGAATGAGAAAGGGAACTACCAGTCTAGAAATCAAAGCACGCAAAAAGAAGTTGATGTTAATGCAACTGGCCAAGCAAATAGAAGGCAGTTTTCAGATCTGGAGAAGCCTTTGTCTTGGGTCTTCAACAAGCTACAAAAGAAGGGAATATTACAGCCATTAGCCCCTCGACCTTTGCCAAATCCTTTACCTCCAAAATTCGATACCAAGGCTTTTTGTCAATTTCATCAGACTCAACGACATGAGACTGATAGATGTACCCGATTGAAGCATGATATGCAAGATCTAATTGATAGTGGTACGATACCGGAGCCGGACAAGCCCAATACCAAGAACAATCCTTTGCCTAAGTTTGGAAGAGTACCTCCACCGGCAACCTTCATGGTGGGAAAAGGATTAGAAGAGGCTTTTGTTTTATCATCATTACAAGATGGGTGTAGACCCTTAATTTTTGGCCCAATCCGATCTAATATGTTTTATTTAGCCCAAAATGATTTTTGTTGTCTAATTGGTCCAAAATTATTTTAATTAAATAATTTTTACCTTAGTATTTAATTTTTATTGATAAAAAATGAAAATAAACAAATAAAAATTTAAAATAAAAATAAAAATCGGAGTCGGAAAAAAATCGGCAGTGAAAAGTGGTCGCGCGGGCCCGTCGGCCCAGCAGCTCACCCGCAGGCCTGTGGGCATTTCGCCCGCAGGGATTTCCTGCGGGCGAGTTATTTTGCCCGAAGGAAATTCCTGTGGGAGAAATAATTTTTTTTATTTCGCCTGCAGGAATTTTCTACGGGCGAAATAGCCGCCCGCAGGAATTTCCTGCGGGCTGGCACGCCCACACGCCCAGCCAACGGGCCCGGCTGCTGCAGTTTTTGCCAGCGCAAAACTTTTCAACGCAATTTTTTTTTAAACCTAATCCAATTAGGTTTTAATTTCTTTTTTTTATTAATATTACTTACCTTAATTAATTAGGAATAAATAACCTTAAACCACTATAAATAAGGACCAAAGGCATTGAAATTGGGGGGCCGAGAGGGAGGAAATCCAAAGGGAGTTTGGAAAATTTGAAACCAAATCAGAGAAGGAAAAGAAGAAATTCAATTTAAATTTTTCTGGAATAGCAGAATCATGAAAAAAGGGATTCCAAAGGCAAAAAGGCTTGTCTTTGGAGCTAGTTCATCCAAGAAGAATTGTTTTGGAGCAGCTTACAAAAGAAGGTATGAAATTCTAAATTCTAATTTTTTACACAGTAGCTAAACTAGGGTTTTTTATGTTTTTCAAAAGTTAAAATCTTAGAACTTTAATTTAGTTTTCCAAAGTTAAAACACTAAAACATGACCTTCTTTTCTAAAAAGACTTAAAATTATTATTTTTTCTTCTTAAAAAACCTTAAAACTCTAATTGAACATATTTTTCAACAAAACCAAAATCAAATTCTGTTTCTTTCGAGATTTTAAAGTAGGTTCTATTTCATTCAAAAAGCATTAAAAAACATCTTTTCTACTTATAAAAACTTCAATCCTTTTGTTTAAATTCATAAAACTTCATAAAATATCAAATTGATTTCTAAAACCCTAAAAATTCTTCATTACCCGAGACCCAAATTTCAAAACCCTAAAATCCAAAATTCAACTTTTAAACCTAAAATAATGAACCCTAATCCTTTTAAAACCTTAAACCCTAATTTTTATGAACCCTAATCCTTTTAAAACATTAAAAAAACATAAAAACATAAAAACTCAAAAATTACACAGTAGCTTAAAATTCAATAACCAAAAATCACAAATTAAAGTATTTTATGGTATTTAAAACCCTAGTTTCATGATTTCATCATTCAAACCTTAATTTCGCTAATCAAAGAGTCTCACCAACCTTTTAAAACATAAAACCCTAATCTATTTTAACTCCATAAAAATTCACATTAGCTATAATTGAACTTTTATTTGCTTTATTCAATTCCATATTTGATTTTGCTTTGATTTATCTCTTATGCTATAATTTATTTAATTTCTATACTTGATTTATTTAATTTATCATGGATGGATGTTTATTTTATTGATATTTAAATACTTTTAATGAATGATTTATTTATTATGGATGATTATTTACTTTTATCAATCAATTTAGACTTCCAAAAGTTGTAAGAGGTATGTTTCCACTTAGTGGATACCTCATTAGTTAAACATCATGTAATTTAATTTTCTTTTCTTTTTTAGAACCTTTGTAAAGGGCATGTTTCTACCTTTTTGGTGGGTGTCCTATCTAGGCATGTGATGTAAGGACATGTTTCCAGCCTTGGATAGGGGTCCATTTATTTGTTTTGTTTTGTTTGGACATTGCTTTGATTTTAATATAATGATGCTTTCTTTTTATTGTGTGTAATATGGATAATGTTATTATACTTAAGAATTTTATAATATTAAGACCTGTAAAGGAGGCCGATTCCAATGAACCGAGCGTTGTGGGGGTGCTGGGCTATTTCTCACCTTCCCCGCACGTATCCAACTTTCCGAACCCATTAAGGGGTTAGGGATTCCTTAGGAATTGAGTCATCCACCCCATTCTTTTTTCCCAGCCCGTCCGGGTGGCTACTCTATTTTCTCCAGACTTAGGTCCGTGTTCTCTAAGGCCCTGAGCCTAAACAGTGCCGAAGTCGTAAGAACCATTCCACCGGGAGTGGGGGCAAAAATCCTCGCTCACAGTGGGGACTCCACTGGGGATAAGAGAAGTTGATTCTGTTGGTCTCTATATTATTCTATTCTTTCTTATAATGATTTTATCCATTGCATCATATTAGTTTGCATCATGTGCGTGAGTTAGGACGCCCGTGTTACCCGTGTTGTGTTATGTAAGGGATACCATACTTTCACTCAAGGTATGAAGATCGAGCATGGCATAACCACTAATAGCCTTGTACCATTTGGTATATACTTGCTATGGGAACCTAAGCCTTTAGCTCATGTAATTGGCCTAGTTACTTTCCTTAGGTTTTACCCTAAATGCATGTTGTTTGACTATGGTTAGTTTATCTTAGTCTAAATCATGGCTTATTTTGTTTATTCTTTTTCTAATATAACCTAAGTATATTGTAAGCTCAAAATAAAATTTTTTTTAAAGTTTGAAAGACCAAAGCTATTTTCAAAATTTTTTTCAAGTTGGTCTTTGGACATAAGACTTTTCTAAAAACAAATCAAAGATTCTTTGGCCCATGGCCCAAATACTAAGCCCAAAATCCATTTTTCTAAAATCTTTTACAATGGCCTTAGAAACAAAACTATTTTTCACCCAATCTTTTCTTACAAAGAGCTTGCAAAAATATTTTGGTCAATTATGAAATACCAAAAATCAATTGTGGGCCTAGTTTACACTAAGAATAAATTAACCATGGGCTTGTTTTTGGCATGAACCACTAGTTACCTCTTTTCAAGTGAGAAATCTATTTATAAGAAACCTCTTAATTTCATTTTAATCCAGCATAGCATAAAAGCTACTTTAGTTGGATAAATGGATTAAAACCTAATTAATGGGAATTATCATGGATTGATTTCCATTTTCAAGGAAATAACTATTGGTTGAAACGTCCGAGGGAATTATTCGAAAGCAAGGTAACCCATGTTGGTATTTTTGTTAACCATATACCTAGGAAAAGAGACTCGACACTCGTGTGTGGATGTTATAAGGTTGGAAGGAATGTCTTATTTATCCTTTTTTGTTGTTGGTGCATACATGCATACATTTGCATCTCATATCATTGATCCTCTCTGGCCCACAGCCATGGATTATGAAAGTTTAAAGGCTTACGACAATCCGACCTACGTCGGAGATGAAGTATCTAGCAACGACTCAATCACTTGCTCACCAAGAACAATGGAGCCCGAACAAATTCAAAGGATGGTGGATGAGGCCCTCAATGCCAAGATGGAAGAAATGAAAGAGGCCCTAGCTGAGACCATGAAGAACCAGTTGACTGCAATCTTAGAGAACCATACCGAGGCATCTGCTAGCACTAAGAAACCAAAGGACAAAGGGAAGACCAAAGTTAGTGAAGTGGTTTTTGATGATGAAAAGGTGATCATTGATGATGATGATTGGGCTCAATACTACCAAGATCTTCAAGATAAAAAGGAGCCAAAGGTTGTTGAGAAGGCAACTATTGAAAAGACCGAAACATCCGATGTTGAAAAGATGATAGCTGATTTAGAAAAGAAATTTGAGAAGAAATTGAAAACTATAGAGGTGTCTGAGATCGACAAATTGTTTGAGCTAGATGAAGAAGTCCCGTACAAGTTCAAGATGACATCTTTTGCAAGGTACAATGGCACTGGAAATCCTCATCTCCATGTGAAGCAATATATCACTGCCATGCAGTCTGCCCGAGCTACTAAGGCTCAAACTCTAAGGTACTTCATGCTCTCATTGGATCCTACTGTCCAAAATTGGTTCAATACCTTAGATGATGGAACACAAAAGAGCTGGGATCTACTTTACAAAGCCTTCATCCAACAATATGGATATAATGTTGAGTTGGAAGTTACCTTGATGGAAGTGGAGTCCATTAGGCAAAGACCGAATGAGAATTTTGTAGATTATGTCAAGAGATGGAGAAACAAGGCTGCTTTGCTCAAGAAAAGGCCCGATGAATCTGATCAAATAAGGATGATCGTGAGAGGTGTCCTACCCAATCTCCGCGAAAGGATGTCTCACACCCTTATAAGGGACTTCAAATATCTTCTCCAAACTGGTCTATAAATTAAAGAATGGGAAAGGGAGAAGAATCCTTTTCAATAAGAAGGAATGAGAAAGGGAACAACCAGCCTATCAATCAAAGCACACAAAAAGAAGTTGATGTTAATGTAACCGGTCAAGGGAATAAAAGACAATTCTCAGAATTGGGGAAACCTTTATCTTGGGTTTTTAGCAAGCTGCAAAAGAAAGGGTTGTTACAACCGTTAGCTCCTCGACCTCTACATAATCCACTGCCACCAAACTTCAATGCCGAGGCTGTAACACCCCTATACCCCGTATACGTACACAGCATGCTATTACGATCGTAATATACATATACTGAATATAGGTATGTCATGGTTTATAAAACATACAAATAATCCCTTTTCAATAATGTGAATAAATTTAAAACATTTAAAAAAATTTATAAAACACAATAGATAAAATGTTTATTCAAAACACAACGGAAAATATAACAAATATTCACAAATACATATACATCAAAACTGAAGTTTCACAAAACATAAAATATATACATGTTTGGCAATATGTCTTTGATCTTTAGTGTAATATCCCAATGTATGCCCTAGAAGTTTTGGATATTATTGTTGTTTTAATTGGATGGAATGTTTATGTTAATTTGAAAGAGAAAAGAATTTAAAAGAAAGTGTATATGTTGTATATATGGAAGTATAAATAACATATACATAAGTCAAAATGGATGGTCAAAGGAAGAGGATATTTATTTGTTATGTGTGAAATTACTAAAAAGGGCATATAAGTGAAAAGAAGTTAAGTTAAATGGACGAGGACATTTAAGTAATTTTCTTTTTGAAATGCTTGGTGGAGGTTTAAAGAGATGAGAAGGTTGACTTTGCTTCTTCATTTTCTTTTCTTCTCCATTAGTGGCCGACCATTCTCAAGACAAGAGAGCAAGAGAAAGTTTTTGAATTTTAAGAGCAAATTGAAGGAGTTTTCAAGGGATTAAGTGGAAATCCAAGAAGTTTCATTATTTTGGTAAGTTCTTTCTCTTGATTTCTTTTGTTATTTTAAGTTGTATGCAAGTTTGATTGTTGATTTTTGAATGTAGAGTTGTGTTGATGGTTATATGTTGGAATATGTTTGATTTAATTGATTATGGTGTTGGTTTTGGTTTGAAGATGATAAGTTAAGTGGATGTTGGTATTGAAAGAGTAAGAGTGATGTTGGTTTTAGGGTTTTGAAGTGGTAAGTGATGTTTAACTTGAGTTTGATTAATTATTTTCATAGATTTGAATGTTGTTGATGTTTGTTCAAGTTGTAAGCTTAGAATATGTGAATTTGGTCGAAGGCAGTAGAATTTGGGATGCCACGCCCGTGGCCTTGATTGCCATGGCCGTGGCAAATTGTAGCCATGGCCGTGGAGGTTTGGTGCAAAGGAGGCAGAAGTGGTTTCTAACCCACGCCCGTGGGGGTTGAGGTGGCCACTGCCGTGGGCCTTAGTGAGTGGTGTTGAAGTGTAATTTGTGATTTAAGAGTTTAGTAAGAGGTTATTAAGTGATAAATTGTATTGGAATTCATGTATTGTATCATTTTTGGATTAGGTTTTGGAAGAAGGTGATTTTCCCTAATTTGGAAAGTGAAGAATTCTTGGAAAAAGGAAGTGTATAGAGTTGTGTAAGTGGTACTTAAGGTAAGTACAAACTACATTATTGCATACATTTATATGATGTTGAGATTAAACATACATTTGATGATATTGATGATGCATATGGATAATGATATGTTGTGTACAATGTGGAATGTAAATGATATGATTGAATAATGATATGTTTGCCTAGATAATGTTCAATGCCATTGAGTTATAATGATGTAGATGATATGATTGAAGCATGCCTAGATGATATGATTGAATAATGATATGTTTGCTGAGGTGATGTTCAATATAATTGATGATATATATGTATACTATTTTGATATGATGAGAAGCCATGGTTGTTGGCTATGATGATAATCTTGATGTGATGAGAAGCCATGATTGTTGGCAAGGATGGTGTAAATAAATTATAATTGAGGCATGGTGCCTAGTTGATAATGAGAAATGAATTGAAAAAGAAATGTATAAAGATATAAAGATTGTGTGCCTAATGTGTTGTTCAACTTTCAGAGTTCTGAATTTGGCGGCATGCTTATGAATTGTTTTAGTAACAGTCTTGCCGGGTTGAGGATCTCCTTGGTTTATCCGGGTTGAGGTCCATGAGATTGGGTCTATTACTTGATAAATGTGAAATGTGAATTATAGTAACAGTCTTGCCGGGTTGAGGATCTCCTCAAGATTAGTTGGGTTGAGGTCCAAGAGACTGGGTCTGTTACAATTGTTTTGGTAACAGTCTTGCCGGGTTGAGGATCTCCTTGAGTATAGTCAAGTAGAGGTCCAAGAGACTGGGTCTGTTACCCTATCCATGGATAGATATATATGTGTATATAGCCAATGGGCTTGATGATATTGATATGGACCAAAGCAGTAACTCTGAACTTTGAATAACATATTAGTTTCTTTTTGGGCCCATGCTTGTCTTTGTTTCCTTGTGATTTATATATGATGAAATATATATGTTTATTTGAGTTTAATATGGCTTATAATTGATGAATCAATAGATTAATACAATGAAAGGTAATGTCATGGAATATGAGATTCTTGAGTATCATTTGTATATTGAAAAGTGTGGCATTGGCATTTCATTATAGCATGATATTATTGTAGTATGTACCACTAAGCCGTTGGCTTAGCGCGATTATGATTTATCGCGCAGGTAACAGGGAAGAACCGGAGAGTCCCTCTAGGCCGAGTAGAGGTTAGATCTTGAGGTGTACCTAGTGAAGCTTAAAGATTCGAAGACATACTGCCAAACATGTATATGCTTTATGCTTTGTAAAACTTGAGTTTTATTGTATAAGGATTTGTAAATATTTGTTACATTTTCCGCTGCTTTTAAATAAACGTTTTACCTTTTGTCTTTTATTATTTCTTTTAAATGATTTAAATTTGTTTATGCTTTTGAAAAGGGTCGAGTCATTGGTTAAGTATATCGTGGCATTTCTATATTCAGTATTCGTATATTACGATCGTATTAGCATGTTGTGTACGTATACAGGGTATAGGGGTGTTACATTTATTTTGCTATCAGAGCCTAGGTTTGAGATTCTCAACCTAGGTGAATTGTAAGAAAAAGAACATTTTGATTTTAAAAGTTGATTTTTGAGTAAAATACATGTTTTGGTATGGCAGTCTTTGATCTTTAATAAGGAATATTCTACTGTGTTTGCAGATATAGGTATAAATGGCATCTCATTCACGACAATCGGTTGAGGGTAGTGTAGAAAGTGTAGCTCCGGAAGAGAGTAGAGAGGGAGCTAGAATTGAGAGGGTTAGTGAGGCACCTATTTCTGTGCCAGAGAGATGAGGTGCAGATGAGGCTCCACCGGGTTGGTTAAGGCATGTGGTGGAATTATTTAGACAAGCTCCAGTGCAGCCATCACCACCACCACAGCCTCAGGTGCCGGTAAGTCATTATGATAAATTGAGGAAATATGGGGTGGAAGATTTCCTAGGTACTACCGATCCTGCAGTGGCTGAGCAGTGGTTGGATAAGGTACAGAGAATATTCATTCAGTTGCAAGCCACTTCGGATGAGAAGTTTGATTATGCCAGATCCCTTTTACAGAAAGATGCATATGACTGGTGGAAGACTGTTCCTCATGCTATGGATGATCCACCTACCTTATCATTTGGTGATTTCTTGAGGGAGTTCGAGCAGAAGTATACTCCGAGGGAGTATAAAGATATTAAGAAGATGGAATTTCTAAGTTTGAGGCAAGACAACTGGACGGTGATAGAGTACGAGATTGAGTACATCCGGTTGAGTCGTTATGCTGGGGGAATCATTTCCGATGAAATAGACCGGTGCCAATGATTTGAAGAGGGATTAAGGCCCTCCATCATGTGTATTGTGGCTGGGTCTAGATATCAAGATTTCTCTCAGCTTGTTGCAGCAGCTAGAAGTGTAGAAAGAGCGCAGAGCATTGCAGCAGCTGCTTCTGAAGAGGAGACTAGAGTGAGAGGACCCCAGTTTGAGGCAGGGTCTTCATCTGTGAAGAGGGGTAGAGGAAGTTTTGTTCCAAGGATTAGTAGAAGTCAGAGACAGCCGGGTAGGTCAGTGCAGTATCAGAGACAGAGATTGAGACCTACAGCTTTTGTAGCTAGTGCCCCAACTCCCGTGATGCAGAGGTCTATTCCACCTATATGTGTTCAGTGTGGTGGAAGACATGCGGGTGTTTGTTGGAAGTATAGTAGATCAGCTGTGTGCTTCAGGTGTGGATCGCCTAATCATTTTATTAGGGAGTGTCCTGAGATGCAGGAGCAGAGACAGGCTGAGTCTGCAGTCTCTCAACCTAGTGTCAGCAGAGGTGGTCGAGGAGGTAGGGGTTTCAGTAGGGGTGGTCGATCCGGGTATAGTTAGAGAGGAGGATCATCATCTGGAGGCAGTAGGCCAGAGGAGGCCGGATCTTCTCAGCGAGTGTATGTTATGCAGAGGCAGCCAGATGCTTCAGCAGTGATAGCTGGTACATTTTCTTTATTTGACATTTCAGTACTTGCTTTAATTGATCCAGGATCTACTCATTCATATATAAGTGCATCCATATTGCTTGTGTCTGAATTGCATGCAGAGTCCTTAGGATTTGATGTCATAGTGACAAATCCTTTAGGACACAGTGTGGTTGTTAGCAGAGTGCACCGAAATAGTGCAGTTGTGGTTCAAGGTGAAGAGTTTCCTGGAGATTTAATTGAAATGCCTTTTAAAGAATATGATTTGATCTTAGGCATGGATTGGCTGTCCAAACATGGAGCTGTGGTAGATTGCCAAAAGAAGTGTGTTACTTTGAGAACCAGTGATGGTAGGAGTGTGATAGTATCTAGTGAGCAGAGGCAACTTGCATCCTTGTTTGTATCAGCTGTAACAGCTAGGAAGTTGATTAGAAAAGGGTGTGATGCTTACCTTGCTCATGTTATGGATACCAGGGTAGTGGGTTCTCAACTTGATGATATAACCACAGTTGCAGATTTTCCAGATGTGTTTCCAGAGGAGTTGCCAGGGTTACCCCCTGAGAGAGAGGTTGAGTTTGGTATTGATCTGTTGCCTGGTACCACTCCCATCTCTATCACCCCTTATCGCATGGCACCTACTGAATTGAGAGAGTTGAAGGTGCAGTTAAAGGAGTTGTTGGATAAAGGGTTTATTTGCCCTAGTGTTTCACCATGGGGAGCTCTTGTATTGTTTGTGAAGAAGAAGGATGGTACTATCAGACTATGCATTGATTATAGGCAATTGAACAAAGTGACTATAAAGAATAAATATCCTTTGCCTAGAATTGATGATCTCTTTGATCAATTGAAGGGAGCATCAGTGTTTTCCAAGATTGATTTGAGATCAGGGTACCATCAATTGAGGGTTAGAGCCGAAGATGTTTCTAAGATAGCTTTCCGCACCAAATATGGGCATTATGAGTTTTTAGTAATGCCTTTTGGGTTGACGAATGCACTTGCGGCTTTCATGGATTTGATGAATAGGGTGTTTAGGCCCTATCTGGATCAGTTTGTGGTAGTTTTTATCGATGATATTTCGGTGTATTCGCGTAGTGAAGAGGAGCATGATAAGCATTTGCGGATTGTGTTGCAGATTTTGAGAGAGAAGCAGTTGTATGCTAAGCTGTTAAAGTGTGAGTTTTGGCTTGACCAAGTTATTTTTCTAGGGCATATAGTTTCAGCAGATGGTATTCGAGTTGATCCAAGTAAAGTTGAAGCTATTTTGAATTGGAGTCCACCAAAGTCTGTGACTGAAGTTAGAAGTTTTCTGGGTTTGGCAGGCTATTACCGACGGTTTGTGAAAGGTTTTTCTTTGATAGCTATTCCACTCACCAGATTACTTCGGAAGGGAGTTAGATTTGTGTGGACGGATCAGTGTCAAGCTAGTTTTGAGCAGTTGAAAGAAATGTTGACCCAAGCACCTGTTCTTACTTTACCCGTTGAAGATAAACCATATGTGATTTATAGTGATGCTTCACATAATGGTTTAGGATGTGTCTTGATGCAAGAGGGTAAAGTTATAGCTTATGCTTCTCGGCAGTTGAAGCCGCATGAGCTTAATAATCCGACTCATGATTTGGAGTTGGCAGCTATAGTGTTTGCTTTGAAGATTTGGCGACACTATTTAAATGGCGAGAGTCAAGATTTCTATGTGAAGAATGATGGTAGTCTTTGGTTCAAGGACAGGTTGTGTGTACCTGATGATGGTAATTTGAGAAAAATCATTTTAGAGGAAGCACACCAATCGGTTTTTGCTATGCATCCGGGTAGTACAAAGATGTACCATGATTTGAGACAGCATTATTGGTGGTCTGGTATGAAACGAGACATAGCAGAATTTGTGTCCAAGTGTCTCACTTGTCAAAAGGTGAAAGCTGAGCATCAAGTTCCAACAGGGTTGCTTCAACCTTTAGCGGTGCCTGAATGGAAATGAGAGAGAGTAACAATGGATTTTGTGTCTGGGTTGCCATTGACTCAAAAGAAGCATGATGCTATTTGGGTGCTTATTGATTGGTTGACAAAGACAGCTCATTTCCTTCCTGTTAGAATGGATTATTCTCTTGAAAGGTTGGCTGAGCTGTATATAAATGAAATAGTGAAATTGCATGGAGTCCTAATTTCTTTAGTGTCTGATCGAGATCCCCGGTTTACTTCGAGGTTTTGGAAGAGTTTACATGGTGCATTGGGTTCTCGATTGCACTTTAGTACTGCTTTTCATCCACAGACAGATGGGCAGTCAGAGAGAGTAATACAGATTATTGAGGATATGTTGAGGAGTTGTATTATTGATTTTTCTGGAAGTTGGAACAGATTTATGCCACTAGTGGAATTTGCTTATAACAACAGTCACCAATCCAGTATAGGTATGGCACCATTTGAGGCACTATATGGTAGAAGATGTAGAACGCCTTTAGGTTGGAATGATATTGGAGAGGGCAAGTTAACTGGTCCCGATTTAGTTAAAGAAACTGAAGAGAAAGTAAAAATAATTTGGGATCGTTTGAAAGCAGCTTCAGACTGACAGAAATCTTATTCAGACTTGAAAATGAGAGACATAGAGTTTGATGTTGGAGATAAGGTATTTTTGAAAGTATCTCCTTGGAAGAAGATCTTGAGGGTTTGGTCGGAAAGGGAAATTGAGTCCTCATTTCATTGGACCGTATGAAGTTTTGGAAAGAGTTGGGCCAGTTGCTTATCGTCTTGCTTTGCCCCCTGAGTTGGATAGAATCCATAATGTATTCCGTGTTTCTATGTTGCGGAGGTATAGATCGGATCCATCTCAAATCTTACCAGTTGAATCCATTGAAGTGAGTTCGGATCTGACATTTGAAGAAGAACCAGTTGCTATTTTGGCACATGAAGTGAAAGAGTTGAGGAATAAGAAAGTGCCTTTGGTAAAGGTTCTATGGAAGAATCATGGGAGAGAAGAGGCAACTTGGGAGAGTGAGCAAGCAATGTAAGATCAATATCCTCAACTATTTCATACTTGATATCAGGTAATTTCGAGGATGAAATTTCTTTTTAGAGGGGGAGAATTGTAATATCCCAATATATGCCCTAGAAGTTTTGGATATTATTGTTGTTTTAATTGGATGGAATATTTATGTTAATTTGAAAGAGAAAATAATTTGAAAGAAAGTGTATATGTTGTATATATGGAAGTATAAATAACATATACATAAGTCAAAATGGATGGCCAAAGGAAGAGGATATTTATTTGTTATGTGTGAAATTACTAAAAAGGGCATATAAGTGAAAAGAAGTTAAGTTAAATGGATGAGGGCATTTAAGTAATTTTCTTTTTGAAATGCTTGGTGGAGGTTTAAAGAGATGAGAAGGTTGACTTTGCTTCTTCAATTTCTTTTCTTCTCCATTGGTGGCCGGCCATTCTCAAGACAATAGAGCAAGAGAAAGTTTTTGAATTTTAAGAGCAAATTGAAAGAGTTTTCAAGGGATTAAGTGGAAATCCATGAAGTTTCATTATTTTGGTAGGTTCTTTCTCTTGATTTCTTTTGTTATTTTAAGTTGTATGTAAGTTTGATTGTTGATTTTTGAAAGTAGAGTTGTGTTGATGGTTATATGTTGGAATATGTTTGATTTAATTGATTATGGTGTTGGTTTTGGTTTGAAGATGATAAGTTAAATGGATGTTGGTATTGAAAGAGTAAGAGTGATGTTGGTTTTAGGGTTTTGAAGTGGTAAGTGATGTTTAACTTGAGTTTGATTAATTATTTTCATAGATTTGCATGTTGTTGATGTTTGTTGGAGTTGTAAGCTTAGAATATGTGAATTTGGTTGAAGGCAGTAGCATTTGGGATGCCACGCCCGTGGCCTTGATTGACATGGCCGTGGCCAATTGTAGCCATGGCCGTGGATGTTTGGTGCAAAGGAGGCAGAAGTGGTTTCTAACCCACGCTCGTGGGGGTTGAGGTGGCCATGGCCATGGGCCTTAGTGAGTGGTGTTGAAGTGTAATTTGTGATTTAAGAGTTTAGTAAGAGGTTATTAAGTGATAAATTGTATTGGAATTCATGTATTGTATCATTTTTGGATTAGGTTTTGGAAGAAGGTGATTTGCCCTAATTTGGGAAGTGAAGAATTCTTGGAAAAAGGAAGTGTATAGAGTTGTGTAAGTGGTACTTAAGGTAAGTACAAACTACATTATTGCATACATTTATATGATGTTGAGATTAAACATACATTTGATGATATTGATGATGCATATGGATAATGATATGTTGTGTACAATGTGGAATGTAAATGATATGATTGAATAATGATATGTTTGCCTAGATAATGTTCAATGCCTTTGAGTTATAATGATGTAGATGATATGATTGAAGCATGCCTAGATGATATGATTGAATAATGATATGTTTGCTTACGTGATGTTCAATATAATTGATGATATATATGTATACTATTTTGAAATGATGAGAAGCCATGGTTGTTGGCTATGATGATAATCTTGATGTGATGAGAAGCCATGATTGTTGGCAAGGATGGTGTAAATGAATTATAATTGAAGCATGGTGCCTAGTTGATAATGAGAAATGAATTGAAAAAGAAATGTATAAAGATATAAAGATTGTGTGCCTAATGTGTTGTTCAACTTTCAGAGTTTTGAATTTGGCGGCATGCCTATGAATAGTTTTAGTAACAGTCTTGCAGAGTTGAGGGTCTCCTTGGTTTATCCGGGTTGAGGTCCAAGAGACTGGGTCTGTTACTTGATAAATGTGAAATGTGAATTACAGTAACAGTCTTGCCGGGTTGAGGATCTCCTCGAGATTAGTCGGGTTGAGGTCCAAGAGACTGGGTCTGTTACAATTGTTTTGGTAACAGTCTTGCCGGGTTGAGGATCTCTTGAGTATAGTCAAGTAGAGGTCCAAGAGACTGGGTCTGTTACCTTATCCATGGATAGATATATATGTGTAAATAGCCAATGGGCTTGATGATATTGATATGGACCAAAGCAATAACTCTGAACTTTGAAAAACATATTAGTTTCTTTTTAGGCCCATGCTTGTCTTTGTTTCCTTGTGATTTATATATGATGATATATATATGTTTATTTGAGTTTAGTATGGCTTATAATTGATTAATCAATAGATTAATACAATGAAAGGTAATGTCATGGAATATGAGATTCTTGAGTATCATTTGTATATTGAAAAGTGTGGCATTTGCATTTCATTATAGCATGATATTATTGTAGTATGTACCACTAAGCCGTTGGCTTAGCGCGATTATGATTTATCGCGCAGGTAACAGGGAAGAACCGGAGAGTCCCTCTAGGCCGAGTAGAGGTTAGATCTTGAGGTGTACCTAGTGAAGCTTAAAGATCAAAGACCAGTAATGATATAAAATTTCTAAATTTCTAAGAATAGTAGTTTGTATTATGACAATAGAGTAATGATACTAACAATGGGAGACATAAGAAAGAAAATTTTTTTTTCGAAAAGCATATAGTAGTCTCTACGCAATGAATCCAGGAGTTACAAATGTATCAATATTTAAAGAAGTTTTAATGGTAGCCTGGAATGAAGAGAGATATTGTTGATTTTATGACCAAATGTTTAATATGTCAACAAGCAAAAGCGAAATATCAAATACTATAGGGACTGTTACAACTAATTCCCACTCTGGTATGGAAATGGGAATATATCACTATGGATTTTATCATAGAACTACCAATGACACGAGGCCAGCATGACGTTGTTCGGATAATCGTTGACTGCCTAACTAAGTTAGCTCATTTTCTACTTTTACTAATGGATTATTCAATAGATAAGTTGGTGGAAATGTACGCCAAGGAAATTATACGATTACACAAGATTCCAATGTCTATCATTTTAGGCAGAGGTCCATAGTTCACCATGAATTTATGGAAGAAGTCGCAAACAGCTTCTGAAACCCAAACAAATTATAGCACTGCCTTTCACCCGTAAACAAATAGACGATTTGAAAGAGTAATCCAAATTTTTGGAGGACATATTAAGAGTATGTGTTATAGAATTTAAGGGTGGCTAGAATAGGTATTTGAGTTTAATTGAATATGCATATAACAACGACTATTAATTCAGCATACGGTGACGCCCTATAAAGAATTATACGAAAGAAAACATGGAACACCAGAGTGTTGGACCAAATTAAGTAAAGACAAGATAAAATCATATGCGTGTAGGTAGAAGAAAAATCATATGCCAACTCGAAACGAAGGGACATAGAACTCTAAGTGGAAGCCAAGGTTTTTCTTAAGACTTGCCCATGAAAGAAGGTATTAAGATTTAAGCAGAAAAGTAAGTTAAGCCTTAGGCTTATTGGACTATACGAGATCATTGAATGCATAGATCAATAGCCTATCGGTTAACTCTATTACCAGAACTGAACAAAATACATAATGTTTTTCACGTTTCAATGATAAGGCAATATTGTTGAACTTCACACATGATATAAAGACACAAAACATCAGAGTCCAATCTGACCTAAATTATGAAGAAGAACCAATAGAAATTTTAGCACAAAAAGTCAAAGGATTAAGAAATAAGAGAATTTCCTCCAGTTAAAGTGCGGCGAAGGAACCATAGAATGGAAGAAATAATTTGGGAAAGAGAAGGAATAATGAGGATGGGAGCCTAAATTTTATACCCGATCGGCTTCGGGACGAAGCCTAAATTTTAGAGGGGAAGAAATGTCACGACCCAATTTGTACATATGTACAGTATATCCATGTACAGTACATCCGCGTACAGTCAGAGGAACCATCCCGAGAAGCTACTCAAGAGTGCGAAGTGAAGGGAAGTTCTATAGATTTGAAAGGACCTATTTGAAAAGATTACAAAGTTTTGGGGAGGTGACTGTAATTACCAAAAGTTGTTCCGGAGGTCCTTAATAGTGCACATAACAAACTCCAGAAATGGGAAGTAGAGAAAAATCGGACAGTAACGGTGCGACACGGTTTTTCCCGAAAAAGCACGGTTTGGAAAATATAGGGGATTTTAACCAGGGGCATCATGGTCATTTTTAAAAGTGTCTCAAAAGTAATAAAGGATCTCAAAAATGAAAAGTAGAGGAAAAACTGAGTCAAAAAGTGTACCACAGCATTCGGCGAAAGTGTGCGGTTTAAAAGTTACGAACGAGTAACCGCCGGAGGGTATTTTGGTCTTTTCACACCTTAGACCATAAAATTACAGCACAATGAGGTTGAGGGGCCAAAATATAATTAAGATGAAGTCCAAGGGCTTGGGTTGTAAATAAATTAAAGAAGGAGACATTTGGACCAATGAGAATTGACCATTTTCTCACATATGTGTACCAATGGGAAATCAACATCTACACCATGACCTATCAACCTCTCTTGGCTGCCATTTGGAGGAGAGAACACCACAAAAATAAAGCCAAGAACTCTCTTTGTTCTTTCTTGGCCGAAAATAGGAGGAAGGTAAAAGAGAGAGAGATTGTTTTTTTTCAAGTAGCTAAATTTGGAGAATTGAGAGAGATGGCAAACTTGGGTGGAGAATAAGATTTTGAGGTAAGGAAATTCATCTATGGTTCTATTTCTTTCATTGGTTATAGTATTTGTAAGATAAAAATGAAAGAATAAATATGATGATTATAGAAAATTTAAGAAGTTGAAGAAAAGTGAAAGAGGTGATTTGCACATATAAGATTAAGGATAAAAAGGATGACTAGTAGTTTAGTTAGCAAAAGAAGGCATGAAGCACTTAAATTTTATTATGTTCTTGACATGGATTTTATGAAAATTATAGGAAATCAAGAAGTGAGAGAGAAGGAAGCAAAGAAGACATAAAAGAACTAGAAACAAGTGAAAAGAATTAAGGTTTGGTACTTAAATCATTGCCTTTTCAGTTAATTCACATATTTTGCATTATGGGACTTTTGAAATGGTTTTGAAATGATGTTATTATGTGTGGTAAATATGTGAGAAAGTGCTCTTGAACCATTTGTAATCAATTGATTGTGAAAAGAATGAAAACAAAACAAACTAGCTAAATTTATGCAATTATTCATAAACTTTGATGAGTTTTTAATCACTCCTTTGGTTTGATTTTTGGAAGAGGGACCCTTAGTCCTTCAATGGTACCACAAAAGGATTCTAAAAATCAATTTTGCAAGAAAAAAATGAATTTCCCTCAAGTTTGGAAAATTGGGCCGAATGGTCCCTTTT
The DNA here is from genome assembly GCA_947685225.1 of Garcia nutans. Taxonomy (NCBI): domain Eukaryota; kingdom Viridiplantae; phylum Streptophyta; class Magnoliopsida; order Malpighiales; family Euphorbiaceae; genus Garcia; species Garcia nutans. Next base: position 44,133,339 of record CANTUV010000031.1, read on the forward strand.
GGGCACCATTCTGCAGCTTTCATTTTGGGCAGTCCGTTGAAGGGGCAAACGAAAGAATTTTTCGACGAAATTTTACATGCATTTAGTTAACTTATGAAAGTGTTTTCCTGCAAAAATTCAGCCAAAAATAAGTTTGTTTACTTGGTCAAAACTGTTGCCAAAGTTGACTGATTTTCAGCAGTAAAAACAGATTTTACCATTTAGTTGTCGCGCGCCATTGCGTTGCCGATTTTACGCGCCGCGCTACTATTCCTTTGGTCATTTTTCTAAATGTGTTAAAACTTGAATATTATGATATGGATTGATGTTAAATCATATAAAATGACATGAAGGAGAATTGGAAATGATCAGAAAGGCATCATGACAAGCTATTCCGACAATACATGCATTATGGACAAATCATGGCTTATTGAATATCATGATCAAAGTAATTTAATAAATTATTTATGCTCTACTTGGTTATGACAGAACCCTTGAGATAAGGGTATGATGCATCATACTATTACTACAGTACTGCTTATGATATGATATGATATTCCGGCTGAAGGCCGATGATTGCAATGACATGATCAATGATGCAATGATAATGGCCATTGGCACATGTGCAAGAATTATGATGAAAGATAATGAAATATGATCATGACGAGATATGTTTATCATGACCCTTCCTTATCCGCTAAAGTTCTGTTAAACCAGTAGAGCAACCAAAATGATAAAAGCAAGAAAAATGATTTAAATTCAAATTATTCAGTCAAGCCTTTTTACCTTTTGTGTTTTGTATTTATTCCTTTCAATTATATAAAGCATATAAATGTATGTTCAAATCATTCTTTCATTTTATTTATTTATTGCAATGATTTAAGTACCCACTAAGCAATTGCTTAGCGAGTTTAGTTTCTCTCTAAACTCGTAGGTTAAACGAGGAGACAAGATTTCAGCATGTCCTGCGCAGCTGGCCTTGACTACTACTTTGGGTAGGAGTTTGGATATGATTGATTGTAGAAATATGGCATGTACATAAGCTTGTATGATCTAGCAAATAAATGTATAATAATGAAAAGCTAGAACACGTACACTACTAGTAATCTAATAAATCTTATTTGGGTTTAGCACTTATGTATGCAAGTATAGAAGTGTGAATTCTTCTTGCAGGATTGTAGTTGAGGCTATAAGGGTGGATTATTGGGAGTGTGCTTGAGTTGAATTGTGAAACAAAATGTTTTTCAAAAAATTAAAGAATCAGTTTTGGCGACACTTGGGACCTCCATTTTTAGGGGAGGTTATGTAAATTTTTTTTTTAAATTTTGCACTTAAAATTGGCTAAGTAAAATATTAAGACACAACCACCATGAGTTAACAGTCCATCTTGGTCTATAAACATAGGCTAAGATGGGGTGTTACATTTAGTGGTATCAGAGCACCGGTTTAGCCGGTCCTGGAAAATTCAACATAGGAGGATACACATTTTATGTTGGGAGTGGCCATTACCAATGTAAAATGGGATATCCTATAGTAGATAAGAAATGAGAGCATATATCATTTAGGTACGAAATGTCGGTATAGTAGAAGAATATTATAAATATATAAGTATATGAGGTACATGTGATAAAGGAAAATCTAATAGTGATTACGTACATGCCATATAGGAAAGTTAATGTGTTGAGTCAAGCCAGCTGCTAATTCTTATCATGATATATGTATATGGTATAAGGTTGCAAGAAGCAGAATCACAAAGAGTTATAGATCAAGAGAAGGAATCACATGCTTTCGTACCCAAAAATGTAGAAATGGGTCTTGGACTTATGCCACGACCCTCAACGGTGGCTGTGGAAGGCCCCGAAGTTTATTTAAGATAGATGACAGTACCATTGCAATAAACGACAAGAATGGTACCTGTTGCTACCAAAAGAGAAAGGAAGTCCCCAATTGAGAAGTTAAGGAAATATGGGGCTAAAGAATTTAAGGCTAGTAGGGAAGAAGGATTTGAAGAAATTGAGTACTGTTTGGACAGTACCAGTAGGGCATTGGAACAACTGAGATGCACGCCAGATAAAAGATTTATTTATGCCATGTCCCTTTAGGTAGAAGAAACATACACTTGGTAAAACATACTTAAACGCAAGGAGAAATGAGTTTATATATCTACATCAAGGAAGAATGACAATATCTGAGTATGATAGAGAGTTCACCCGCCTCAGTAAGTATGCAAAGAAAATGATAGAAACAAAGCAAGAAAGATGTCAAAGGTTTTGGAAGGATTAAATAATGGAATTAAAGTACAATTAGTAGTCATGGACGTGTTTGAATTTTCAAGATTAGTTGTGAAAGTTTTAGGTAATGAGAGGGTATACATAGATTAGAGAAGTAGACACCAATGCATGCAACAAAAGAGAGTACAAACTTAAAGCTTAGGAAGATTTCGACAAGTTGAGAAGAAGTTTAGAAGTGAAGATAGTTTTGCACAGTAAAGCTGGCGATCGCAAAGCCAAGGATCCGGCCGAGGTTCAAGGCGCCAGACATCCGTAGCCAGTATACCAGGGTCCTTATAAGGGGGTTCCAGGAGAAGGTTAGATAGGCGTATATGAATATGAAAATGTATATAAGAAAATGAAATTTGAAGAATGGAATAAAAAGAGGAACAGAATAAGTGGATAAAAGAAAAGTACGTAAAATGTTAAAACCAGACAGTAAGAGATAAAATAGATAGAACTTAGATAACAAAGATGAGTGAACAGAAATAAGTATATGAGAAATTCTCATGTCCGACCATTAGAGAATATGTACAGTAACCCCATGTACAAAATTCACATAAGCAGATGAAGTAAGCGCACTAAGGAGATACTGCTGACCCGACACCGTCGTGTTGAAATTTAGCAGGAAACCGGAGTTAAACGTGCTCGACCAATGATGATGGGTGACCATCCCGTGAATTCTTAATAAGGTAGGTGACAGATTATATGAGTAGAAACTAGATGAAACCTAATTAAAACACAGTATTGTGATTTTTCCTGAAAATGCCCCAATGTAATCATCAAAATTAAGAAATTATAAGAAGAAGATATATGAGATTTATGAATTCAGGAAATGATGGAAAAAAAAGAGAGAGAGAAGAGAAAGATAGAAATTAAGAACCAAAGAGGTAGAAAGTGCAGAATTAAAATCAGATTAAAAAGGAAAGAATGAAAGTAATAACAACCCAAAGACTAGGTAAAGGAAAAAGGAAAAAGTAACAATTCAAAAATTACTGGAGGATTGGAAAGAAATATAGATTTGAAGGATATATTACTCCTCTATGCAAACACTGTGGATGAAGACATAAGAGTGAATGCTGGTATTTAACAGATAGATGCTGGGAATGCAGGGCACCAGATCGTGTTAGGGTAAACTGCCAGAAAGACAAGTGAATGCACCCGCACCGACAGAAAAATCACGGCCCGCTTTTGGCCGAGGATGAAGCAGGGGAAAGGAAAGTGATTCGAATTTTCAAAGAGCACAATCAGAGACCGTTGACTAGCTCAATTTAAGTACACCAGCCAGAGCCTATGCAATGAAAATTTAGAAGAATTACCAGTAGGATATGTTAAGTTTGAAACATTAGTTATAAATCCGTTAAGAGACGAGGTAGTTACACACAAGTGATTAAAGAATGTTCTATAGAGTTATATGAAAATGCATTTCCAGAAAATTTAATAGAGTTACCATTCCGAGAATTTGACATAATGTTGGTATTGGATTGGCTAACAAGGCATAAAACAGTGGTCGATGATAAGAAGAAAGAGAGTAACACTTCATACTCCCCACAATGAGGAAGTGACGGCAGTAGGAAAGAGAGCCGATTACCTAAACAACGTAACAACAGCAGTTACAACAAGGCATTCCATACAAACAGATGTGAGGCACACTTGATAAGCACTATGGAAGTAAAGAAGAATGTGATAAAGATTCAAGAGGTATCAACAATGTGTGATTTTCTCGATGTTTCTTTAGACGAGCTACCCGGATTATCACCTAAGAGAAAAGTAGGATTCACTATAAATGTATATCCGAGAACTGCACCGGTGTTGGTTGCCTCATACCGAATGGTACCAGCGGAACGTAAAGAAATGAAAATGCAATTATAGGAGCTACTCGACAAGGGTCTTATACGGCCAAGTGTTTCTTCTTGGGGCACGCCAGTACTCTTCGTCAAGAAGAAAGATAAATCCTTAAGGTCATATGTGAACTATAAATAGTTGAATGAGCTTACGATTAAGGATAAATATCCATTACCGTCCATCGATGATGTATTCGACCAACTTAAAGGAACCAAGGTCTTTTCAAAAAAAATATATATATATATATATCACCGACTGGGATATCAGCAGCTGCGGATCAAAGGAAAAGACATTCCAAAGACTACATCTAGAACTCAATACGGACGTTATAAGTTCCTTGTAATGCCTTTTGAGCCCACAAATGTGTTAGTAGTATTCATGGATTTAATGAATCATATCTTTCATCCATACTTTGACCAATTTGTAAATGGTGTTCATAGATGACACCTTCATTTATTTAAGGAACAAAGAAGAATACGATCGATACTTTTGCATAGTATTGCAAATGTTGCGAGAGAAGCAGTTGTACGTCAAACATGACAAATGCAAGTTTTGATTGGAAAAAGTGACATTATTAGAACACACCATATTAGCATAAGGCATTAAAGTAGGTCTTAAGAAAACAAAAGCCATTTTGTAATGGAAAACACCAAAGACAGTAATAGAAGTAAGAATCTTCTTAGGACTAGCTGGGTACTATTAATGTTTTATAAAAGGGTTTTCCATTATTATCATCCTAATGATAAGGTTGTTTCAAAGGAATGCCAAACTCCAATGGACTGATAAATGTTAGAGGAACTTTGAGAAACTAAAGGAAAAGTTAACGAATGCTTCAATACCCATACGGCCATGTCCAGCAAAGAATTTGTGATATATAGTGATGCTTCACACATCGGTTAAGGTTATATGCTTATTTAAAAGGATAAAATAGTCGCATAAGTCTTTTAATGATTTAAACCATACGAAAAAAAAATAATAATAATAACCCGACACACTGTTTGGAATTAACAGTTATCGTATTGGCTTTCAAGATTTTGAGATATGAGTTATATGGAGAAAAGTGTTATATTTATACAGACGCAAAAGTTTAAAATATCCGCCAACCCAAGAGGACCTCAATTTATGGTAAGGAAAGTAAGCCCAAGTTTTGGAAATAACAGCTAAGTTATAAATTATCATCTAGGAAAAGCTAACGTGGTGGCCGACGCACTTGGTGGAAAATCGATACCAGCCTTAGGCGCTATAAAGATCAGTTTAAGACCAATGGAAGAGGAAGTACTAGTAGTAGAAATGCAATTATAAACTATGTTTCTTTTCAAGAAATTCATCAAGTGCAAAAGGAAAATGAACAAATATAAAAATGGATCAAGCAAGTGCAAGGAGGAAAGGATATAAAATTCTAAATTTCTAAGAACAGTAGTTTGTATTATGACAATAGAGTAATGATACTAACAATGGGAGACATAAGAAAGAAAATTTTTTTTTCGAAAAGCATATAGTAGTCTCTACGCAATGAATCCAGGAGTTACAAATGTATCAATATTTAAAGAAGTTTTAATGGTAGCCTGGAATGAAGAGAGATATTGTTGATTTTATGACCAAATGTTTAATATGTCAACAAGCAAAAGCGAAATATCAAATACTATAGGGACTGTTACAACTAATTCCCACTCTGGTATGGAAATGGGAATATATCACTATGGATTTTATCATAGAACTACCAATGACACGAGGCCAGCATGACGTTGTTCGGATAATCGTTGACTGCCTAACTAAGTTAGCTCATTTTCTACTTTTACTAATGGATTATTCAATAGATAAGTTGGTGGAAATGTACGCCAAGGAAATTGTACGATTACACAAGATTCCAATGTCTATCATTTTAGGCAGAGGTCCACAGTTCACCATGAATTTATGGAAGAAGTCGCAAACAGCTTCTGAAACCCAAACAAATTATAGCACTGCCTTTCACCCGTAAACAAATAGACGATTTGAAAGAGTAATCCAAATTTTTGGAGGACATATTAAGAGTATGTGTTATAGAATTTAAGGGTGGCTAGAATAGGTATTTGAGTTTAATTGAATATGCATATAACAACGACTATTAATTCAGCATACGGTGACGCCCTATAAAGAATTATACGAAAGAAAACATGGAACACCAGAGTGTTGGACCAAATTAAGTAAAGACAAGATAAAATCATATGCGTGTAGGTAGAAGAAAAATCATATGCCAACTCGAAACGAAGGGACATAGAACTCTAAGTGGAAGCCAAGGTTTTTCTTAAGACTTGCCCATGAAAGAAGGTATTAAGATTTAAGCAGAAAAGTAAGTTAAGCCTTAGGCTTATTGGACTATACGAGATCATTGAATGCATAGATCAATAGCCTATCGGTTAACTCTATTACCAGAACTGAACAAAATACATAATGTTTTTCACGTTTCAATGATAAGGCAATATTGTTGAACTTCACACACGATATAAAGACACAAAACATCAGAGTCCAATCTGACCTAAATTATGAAGAAGAACCAATAGAAATTTTAGCACAAAAAGTCAAAGGATTAAGAAATAAGAGAATTTCCTCCAGTTAAAGTGCGGCGAAGGAACCATAGAATGGAAGAGATAATTTGGGAAAGAGAAGGAATAATGAGGATGGGAGCCTAAATTTTATACCCGATCGGCTTCGGGACGAAGCCTAAATTTTAGAGGGGAAGAAATGTCACGACCCAATTTGTACATATGTACAGTATATCCATGTACAGTACATCCGCGTACAGTCAGAGGAACCATCCCGAGAAGCTACTCAAGAGTGCGAAGTGAAGGGAAGTTCTATAGATTTGAAAGGACCTATTTGAAAAGATTACAAAGTTTTGGGGAGGTGACTGTAATTACCAAAAGTTGTTCCGGAGGTCCTTAATAGTGCACATAACAAACTCCAGAAATGGGAAGTAGAGAAAAATCGGACAGTAACGGTGCGACACGGTTTTTCCCGAAAAAGCACGGTTTGGAAAATATAGGGGATTTTGACCAGGGGCATCATGGTCATTTTTAAAAGTGTCTCAAAAGTAATAAAGGATCTCAAAAATGAAAAGTAGAGGAAAAACTGAGTCAAAAAGTGTACCACAGCATTCGGCGAAAGTGTGCGGTTTAAAAGTTACGAACGAGTAACCGCCGGAGGGTATTTTGGTCTTTTCACACCTTAGACCATAAAATTACAGCACAATGAGGTTGAGGGGCCAAAATATAATTAAGATGAAGTCCAAGGGCTTGGGTTGTAAATAAATTAAAGAAGGAGACATTTGGACCAATGAGAATTGGCCATTTTCTCACATATGTGTACCAATGGGAAATCAACATCTACACCATGACCTATCAACCTCTCTTGGCTGCCATTTGGAGGAGAGAACACCACAAAAATAAAGCCAAGAACTCTCTTTGTTCTTGCTTGGCCGAAAATAGGAGGAAGGGAAAAGAGAGAGAGATTGTTTTTTTTTCAAGTAGCTAAATTTGGAGAATTGAGAGAGATTGCAAACTTGGGTGGAGAATAAGATTTTGAGGTAAGGAAATTCATCTATGGTTCTATTTCTTTCATTGGTTATAGTATTTGTAAGATAAAAATGAAAGAATAAATATGATGATTATAGAAAATTTAAGAAGTTGAAGAAAAGTGAAAGAGGTGATTTGCACATATAAGATTAAGGATAAAAAGGATGACTAGTAGTTTAGTTAGCAAAAGAAGGCATGAAGCACTTAAATTTTATTATGTTCTTGACATGGATTTTATGAAAATTATAGGAAATCAAGAAGTGAGAGAGAAGGAAGCAAAGAAGACATAAAAGAACTAGAAACAAGTGAAAAGAATTAAGGTTTGGTACTTAAATCATTGCCTTTTCAGTTAATTCACATATTTTGCATTATGGGACTTTTGAAATGGTTTTGAAATGATGTTATTATGTGTGGTAAATATGTGAGAAAGTGCTCTTGAACCATTTGTAATCAATTGATTGTGAAAAGAATGAAAACAAAACAAACTAGCTAAATTTATGCAATTATTCATAAACTTTGATGAGTTTTTAATCACTCCTTTGGTTTGATTTTTGGAAGAGGGACCCTTAGTCCTTCAATGGTACCACAAAAGGATTCTAAAAATCAATTTTGCAAGAAAAAAATGAATTTCCCTCAAGTTTGGAAAATTGGGCCGAATGGTCCCTTTTGGGCACCATTCTGCAGCTTTCATTTTGGGCAGTCCGTTGAAGGGGCAAACGAAAGAATTTTTCGACGAAATTTTACATGCATTTAGTTAACTTATGAAAGTGTTTTCCTGCAAAAATTCAGCCAAAAATAAGTTTGTTTACTTGGTCAAAACTGTTGCCAAAGTTGACTGATTTTCAGCAGTAAAAACAGATTTTACCATTTAGTTGTCGCGCGCCATTGCGTTGCCGATTTTACGCGCCGCGCTACTATTCCTTTGGTCATTTTTCTAAATGTGTTAAAACTTGAATATTATGATATGGATTGATGTTAAATCATATAAAATGACATGAAGGAGAATTGGAAATGATCAGAAAGGCATCATGACAAGCTATTCCGACAATACATGCATTATGGACAAATCATGGCTTATTGAATATCATGATCAAAGTAATTTAATAAATTATTTATGCTCTACTTGGTTATGACAGAACCCTTGAGATAAGGGTATGATGCATCATACTATTACTGCAGTACTGCTTATGATATGATATGATATTCCGGCTGAAGGCCGATGATTGCAATGACATGATCAATGATGCAATGATAATGGCCATTGGCACATGTGCAAGAATTATGATGAAAGATAATGAAATATGATCATGACGAGATATGTTTATCATGACCCTTCCTTATCCGCTGAAGTTCTGTTAAACCAGTAGAGCAACCAAAATGATAAAAGCGAGAAAAATGATTTAAATTCAAATTATTCAGTCAAGCCTTTTTACCTTTTGTGTTTTGTATTTATTCCTTTCAATTATATAAAGCATATAAATGTATGTTCAAATCATTCTTTCATTTTATTTATTTATTGCAATGATTTAAGTACCCACTAAGCAATTGCTTAGCGAGTTTAGTTTCTCTCTAAACTCGTAGGTTAAACGAGGAGACGAGATTTCAGCATGTCCTGCGCAGCTGGCCTTGACTACTACTTTGGGTAGGAGTTTGGATATGATTGATTGTAGCAATATGGCATGTACATAAGCTTGTATGATCTAGCAAATAAATGTATAATAATGAAAAGCTAGAACACGTACACTACTAGTAATCTAATAAATCTTATTTGGGTTTAGCACTTATGTATGCAAGTATAGAAGTGTGAATTCTTCTTGCAGGATTGTAGTTGAGGCTATAAGGGTGGATTATTGGGAGTGTGCTTGAGTTGAATTGTGAAACAAAATATTTTTCAAAAAATTAAAGAATCAGTTTTGGCGACACTTGGGACCTCCATTTTTAGGGGAGGTTATGTAAATTTTTTTTTTAATTTTGCACTTAAAATTGGCTAAGTAAAATATTAAGACACAACCACCATGAGTTAACAGTCCATCTTGGTCTATAAACATAGGCTAAGATGGGGTGTTACATTTAGTGGTATCAGAGCACCGGTTTAGCCGGTCCTGGAAAATTCAACATAGGAGGATACACATTTTATGTTGGGAGTGGCCATTACCAATGTAAAATGGGATATCCTATAGTAGATAAGAAATGAGAGCATATATCATTTAGGTACGAAATGTCGGTATAGTAGAAGAATATTATAAATACATAAGTATATGAGGTACATGTGATAAAGGAAAATCTAATAGTGATTACGTACATGCCATATAGGAAAGTTAATGTGTTGAGTCAAGCCAGCTGCTAATTCTTATCATGATATATGTATATGGTATAAGGTTGCAAGAAGCAGAATCACAAAGAGTTATAGATCAAGAGAAGGAATCACATGCTTTCGTACCCAAAAATGTAGAAATGGGTCTTGGACTTATGCCACGACCCGCAACGGTGGCTGTGGAAGGCCCCGAAGTTTATTTAAGACAGATGACAGTACCATTGCAATAAACGACAAGAATGGTACCTGTTGCTACCAAAAGAGAAAGGAAGTCCCCAATTGAGAAGTTAAGGAAATATGGGGCTAAAGAATTTAAGGCTAGTAGGGAAGAAGGATTTGAAGAAATTGAGTACTGTTTGGACAGTACCAGTAGGGCATTGGAACAACTGAGATGCACGCCAGATAAAAGATTTATTTATGCCATGTCCCTTTAGGTAGAAGAAACATACACTTGGTAAAACAGACTTAAACGCAAGGAGAAATGAGTTTATATATCTACATCAAGGAAGAATGACAATATCTGAGTATGATAGAGAGTTCACCCGCCTCAGTAAGTATGCAAAGAAAATGATAGAAACAAAGCAAGAAAGATGTCAAAGGTTTTGGAAGGATTAAATAATGGAATTAAAGTACAATTAGTAGTCATGGACGTGTTTGAATTTTCAAGATTAGTTGTGAAAGTTTTAGGTAATGAGAGGGTATACATAGATTAGAGAAGTAGACACCAATGCATGCAACAAAAGAGAGTACAAACTTAAAGCTTAGGAAGATTTCGACAAGTTGAGAAGAAGTTTAGAAGTGAAGATAGTTTTGCACAGTAAAGCTGGCGATCGCAAAGCCAAGGATCCGGCCGAGGTTCAAGGCGCCAGACATCCGTAGCCAGTATTGTAACACCCTGATACTCCATATACGTACTATACATACAGTAAATATATAAAGTATAAGGATGTCACTTTTCGTTGCAATTTAAAAACCTTTAACAAAGTTCCAAACCACCATACTTTAATTTAAAGAACACTTACAAAATCAATATACTTTTAATGATCTTATAAATATACAATAATCTTATCTTTCTCAAAACAACATTTATACAAATGAATACATTCTTGATAGAAGTACGTCATAATTAAATTATACATGAATGCATCACCCTCTAGTTGGTCTCGACAAACTCTTACTCTACTCGTGGCATAACAAAAGACTTCACATCTTCCACCTGGTCACCTGCGCGATCACATAACCGCGCTAAGCCCGAGAGCTTAGTAGTACAAATATAAAATATACACATACATTATAAATTATACTAGCATATAATGATATATCAATTCCATATAACTTTAGCTTTTCATATCTTTTCTTTAGATTGTATTTTTTTTTATATGTCGACTAAATCATATATCATATATATATATCATTATCACCCATAACCTTTCATCAATAATACTCACTAACAATATTTCAATACACATATTCCACACATACTTCATAACATAGTATTATTCACCATTTACCAATCATGAATAACATTTCCAACAAGGCAATCATTAACACCAACCACAATCCATCACCAATACTCACAATCAACATATCAATACATACACATTACATATTATACGAATCACATTTGCAATAAAGGCAACCATAGATCTCATTTCTCATTTATTTCAACATTTAATTATCACATGGACAACAAAGACAGACTCGGGCCCAACAGATACTAATATGTCATTCAAAGTTCAGAGTCACTGTTTTGATCCAATATCATAATCATAAAGCCCGTAGGCAATTTATATCATATCTCTATCCATGGATAGCGTAACAGACCCAGTCTCTTGGACCATCAACCCATTAACATGGGGAGATCCTCAACCCGGCTAGACTGTTACAAATTCTCAAATGGAAGTGGTTTACGGGTCTCCCATTTCACCATCATTCCATATTCACATTTTACAACTGGAATCGGTTTACGGGCCTCCCATTTCACCTATCCAGTGATTCATAAACATTACTCAAATTGGACTCGGCTTACGGGCCTCCCATTTCGCCTATCCAATGAGTTATAGGCATGCCATCAAACACAGGACTCTGAAAGTTGAATCAACATATTAAGCACATAATCATTTTACATTACTTTCTCAATTCATTTCTCATTTCATTTAAGCAAACATGCCTTGTTTCTTTCAATTGAATCATCATAGCCAATCACAATGGCTTCACATCACATTTGAGTTAACATAGCCAACCACAATGGCTTCACATTACATTTCAATCTACATTATAGCAATTCATCTTTTACATACATAATCATTTACCTCATCATAACCTTTACATGTCATATTCCATCATTGATATATAGCACATTAATTACATTAACTAGGCAAACATGTCATTATTCAATCATATCATTTAGACATGCTTCAATCATATTATTCACATAATTATAACTTGCATTGTACATACCTTTTTGGATGATCCTCATCTCTTTCACTCTTCAAAGTTATTCCCACCAAGCTATCTATAATCAATTACTTCATCCTCTTCTTCACATTTTACATATAGCATCATTGATGTAACATTACAAAGTACATTATTCATATAACAAATTGCCATTCACAAGATTCACAATGCATAATACATAGCTTGGTTCATATAGTATCATATGTATTATCCATTCCATATCATCTCACATTTCATTATTCAACAATGATGTTAGACAAATGATATCTATTTAACATGTATTTGAGAATCTTGTTGTAGAATTAGATTGCTTCCAATAGGGTGAACAGAACCTTTCTAGCGGTCGCGCCTCACCTGAGTACGACCGCTCCATACCATTACACAATGAAACCTTATTACAGTAGGTTTCGCGGCCAGAAGCCCGACCTAAGTCGCGACCGCACAAGAATAACAGCGACCGCACATGAATAATAGCGACCGCTCCAAATTACGTATCTCTTATGCATAAACCCTAAAATAGCCAAAACTCTTTCAATTGCATTCAAACACATTATACACAACATAATCTCATCAAAATGGACATAATCAATGTTATTAATACTTATTCATCACAATATTCATATTAACACTATATCAATTACATATTCAATCACTTACCACATCAAATCCTAAAACCAACATCAATCTTCTTCTTTCAAAAACAACTTCCACTTAATTTTCCATTTTCAAACAAAACCACCACCAATTTAACCCTTATTTATTCACCATCACTTTCACTACTTATAAACACATCTCAAACATTCTAAATCATGATATTAACCAATCACAACTTATCTCAAACACCACTTCAAAAATTAACAAGGGAAAACAAGAGAGTACTTACCTAATTTGATGAAATTCCACAAATCTTCAACCAAAACCTTTGATTTTTCCTTCAATTTGCTTCAAGAATCAAGAACACCTCTCTTGTCTCTTTGTTTCTCTTTTTCTATGAAGAAGCCGGCCACACATGAAGAGAAGAGGAAAAGATGAAGAAGCAAAGTCAAACTTTCCTTTTAATCTCCACCACAAGTTTTCCAAAAGAAAATTACCAAAACACCCTTTAACCATTTAACTAAAACTTTGTCTCTTATATGCCCATTCATGTAATTTCACACTCAACCAAAAATATCTTCTTCCACTTAACCATCACTTTGACTCTTCATTTGACCAACTTATATGTTATATATATCATCATATATACAACATATACATTTGTCTCTAAACCCTAAATTTCCCCAAAACACATATACACAAGCATTCACTTTCCAATTTCTTTTCTCTTGCCAATTAACACATACATTCTAACCCATTAACCAACAACAACAACAACAACAACAACATTCAAAACTTCTAGGGCATATGTGGGGATATTACAATTCTCTCCCCCTTAAATAATTTCGTCCTCGAAATTATTCAGTACCATAACACTTCATTCTTAACAATTTCCCCATCTTATCATCTTATGATATTAATTTTATTCTTACTTTATGATTTCATCAAATCACAAAAATTTTTACTCTCCCCCTTAGAGTTAATCATATTTTCTCATTTCAAAACTTATCATTATATACTTATATTTATCTTATTATTATTATTATTATTATTATTATTATTTTTTTAACAAAGCAACCAAGATAGCTCATTACCTTCCCAATGAATCTCTTTTACACAATAATCAAATTATCTTATAATCTATATATACCATTCATCTATTACATTCAAAATATTTTATCACCTCATCTCTTTATAATTATCCTCTTAACTTCAACCTAAAAAAAAAACATTGACTTATAACTTAATATTGATTATCTCATCATTACAATCATTCTTAAAACAGACTTTTATCAAACCTTAATTGATAATAATATTCTTATTTTGCATACACTTAATTCCTTCTTTAGTATTTTTCTCACTTAACATCAATATTAATACAATACTTTTGGACTTACCTTACAGTAAATCAACTTTTTCCCTTTTATCATCATTTTTAATTGATACAATTCAATTGATTCATGACCATTCATCTATCAGAATATTATATTATATACACCGTCATTTCTATCTCATACCCTTAATACAACTATACATATTAAATCTCAATAATAATTCACAATTATAACAAAATTCAGATCAATTGATCTATTCTCCACAATATACTAACATCTCAATCTTGTTTAATTCACACTAACAATTTACTTATTTAACCTGATCATTAAATTTCCCGATATGTATATATACATATATAACCTAATTCCATTAGGTCAACTTATTTTCAAATTTTAATCTCTTCAGATGTATATATATACTCAGCTTTTTGAAACTATGATCATCAATAACAATTCACTTCAACTTATCTTTCAATACACACATAGTTTATCTTAGTACAATTCCCACCAAATTTCATAATTATTTCATACCATACTTATTACTCATAGCTTACCCACTTAAATTTTTAAATCTATCCACTTATTCATTTTATACCATAAACATATTCAATGTAACTCTCAATCACATTTTGCAATTTCTCCTCTTAAATATCTTTTCACTTTTCATATCATTACTATATTTACCATACTTATCTTTTTCTCACATTATTTATAACTCATAGTATTTCCACAATTTTCTTCTCTTTCTTTTCTTTTCCAAAATTATAACCAAATTGCTAACACAAGAATTATAAAATACACTTCACTAATCATAACCTTTAGCCATGTTTCTAGAAACATAATTATCAATCTTACCAAGGCTGTATTACAGTCATATTTTTCTCAGTCCCAATTCTGTGGATAGTAAAGCTAACCGGCCAAATACAATAAACAAATCATATGGCCATAGGAGATTAATGATCACATCTGAAACTTATAAATCAATACTGCTCCTCTATTATTCTATTTTCAACTTTTCCAATTATAATACCAAGTCGTATCACAAAGATTATATATCCATTCTCCAAATTTTACTACATCAAAAATTAACACATTTCAGCTCTATCTCAACACAATTTACTCTTAATTATTTTATCATCATTAACATATCTCATATACAACAATATTATCTTTAACCTCTATTATGCACATCATTGAATCATATACAAGTCTTACACAAATTTCATTCTTTATACTTTCTTCTTCCCTTATAATCTCTTATATATCTATATACTTAGGACGTTTCCTCACCCAAATACTTTGGCTCATAACATTTATGATAGCCAAATTCAGTTATTGCTATAACAATATTACTGTCCACTATTTCCCCAAATCAATTCTCATTTTCCATTTCGTCACATGATCTATTTTTGCATAATTCAAGGCCTAATTTATCTTAGGTCCACTACTACATACAATATCATTCCCAATATCATTTGACCAATAGTTATACCATATACACATTCATAGATCACCTAAGGAAGATGTCTCACCTTCCACATTTCTTATATGTGTATACACATAATCATACAATTATATTTAATTCCTCTTTTACATATTTTCAACACAATTTAACACTTATTACTTTTCATTGAACAACATCATTCTTATCCCTTTTTGACATGATTTAAGTTATTTATCAACTTAACACATATATACTTTCTATTCATAATAATACTTCACAAAATCTTAGTCACATTACTAAGGTGACATCTCACTCACATTTATTTTTAAATGCATTTAGTATACCATCTTTACATCCATTTGTTTATCCTTCAACATATATATATTTTACTCACATATTTATACACATATACATTACATCCAATCATATACACATTGAGCCCAATAACCTCTATACACTTTCCAAGTATAGTTATTATAAATCTCAACTTCTTGAATCACCATTGGTCCATCCAATTCTCACTATCAATCACATTACCCAAATTAATAGTAATTTCATATACAGTAATATTCATTCCACATAGCTCACAAGTTTAACTTACATTAAACTACTAATGTTTAAAATAGTCTTTATCCAAATTCCATTAACACATTAACTTTCCAATTTACTACTTTGCTTAAACTTCCATCTTTTCTTAATATCACTTTAGATACATCTTATGTATATATATCACAAAGCAAAGTCAAAACATATAATTTCTCCAATTATTAAGCTCATTTCAGAAATCTCAAATATTATATATTACCATCATAACCAGGAGCTTTCACAATATTCAAGCATCTTACATTTCTAACATTGCATTCACAATGTTTACTTAAAATAACAATATCAACTTATCTTCTTACTTAACCAACATCATCTCTTTTTCCTTTGAACAACACCTTAACTTTATATATGTACATACTTCAAACTTTAAATAATCATACCTTGTCTATATTAATCAACTCATATTCACTTTATTCTCTTTATGTTTGAGTTCATATTATGTCCCACATAATATTGCTCATAAACATCAACATTACACTCCATGTTGCACTCAACATGACATTTTCATATGCATCATCAATATACATATATCACATTACATTTCACAATTAGTTTCTCATAATCAATTAGGCACTATGCCTCAATTATAACTCATTTCCAACAATCATGGTTTCTCATCACATCAAAATGGTATACACATATATCATTAATTATGTTAAACATCTCATATAACACAAATATTCTACAATTCATATAATGCCACATCCGAGACCAACCTAGGTGTCAATGCATATGCATGTATTACCAATTGCATTTCAAAACTCTTCTTTTTAATTCATTTTAAGCGTTTCAAAACTTTTTCTTTTTAATTTTACTTAGGCCGAGAATCTCGAAACCTAGGCTCTGATACCAAAATAATTGTAACACCCTGATACTCCATATACGTACTATACATACAGTAAATATATAAAGTATAAGGATGTCACTTTTCGTTGCAATTTAAAAACCTTTAACAAAGTTCCAAACCACCATACTTTAATTTAAAGAACACTTACAAAATCAATATACTTTTAATGATCTTATAAATATACAATAATCTTATCTTTCTCAAAACAACATTTATACAAATGAATACATTCTTGATAGAAGTACGTCATAATTAAATTATACATGAATGCATCACCCTCTAGTTGGTCTCGACAAACTCTTACTCTACTCGTGGCATAACAAAAGACTTCACATCTTCCACCTGGTCACCTGCGCGATCACATAACCGCGCTAAGCCCGAGAGCTTAGTAGTACAAATATAAAATATACACATACATTATAAATTATACTAGCATATAATGATATATCAATTCCATATAACTTTAGCTTATCATATCTTTTCTTTAGATTGTATTTTTTTTTTATATGTCGACTAAATCATATATCATATATATATATCATTATCACCCATAACCTTTCATCAATAATACTCACTAACAATATTTCAATACACATATTCCACACATACTTCATAACATAGTATTATTCACCATTTACCAATCATGAATAACATTTCCAACAAGGCAATCATTAACACCAACCACAATCCATCACCAATACTCACAATCAACATATCAATACATACACATTACATATTATACGAATCACATTTGCAATAAAGGCAACCATAGATCTCATTTCTCATTTATTTCAACATTTAATTATCACATGGACAACAAAGACAGACTCGGGCCCAACAGATACTAATATGTCATTCAAAGTTCAGAGTCACTGTTTTGATCCAATATCATAATCATAAAGCCCGTAGGCAATTTATATCATATCTCTATCCATGGATAGCGTAACAGACCCAGTCTCTTGGACCATCAACCCATTAACATGGGGAGATCCTCAACCCGGCTAGACTGTTACAAATTCTCAAATGGAAGTGGTTTACGGGTCTCCCATTTCACCATCATTCCATATTCACATTTTACAACTGGAATCGGTTTACGGGCCTCCCATTTCACCTATCCAGTGATTCATAAACATTACTCAAATTGGACTCGGCTTACGGGCCTCCCATTTCGCCTATCCAATGAGTTATAGGCATGCCATCAAACACAGGACTCTGAAAGTTGAATCAACATATTAAGCACATAATCATTTTACATTACTTTCTCAATTCATTTCTCATTTCATTTAAGCAAACATGCCTTGTTTCTTTCAATTGAATCATCATAGCCAATCACAATGGCTTCACATCACATTTGAGTTAACATAGCCAACCACAATGGCTTCACATTACATTTCAATCTACATTATAGCAATTCATCTTTTACATACATAATCATTTACCTCATCATAACCTTTACATGTCATATTCCATCATTGATATATAGCACATTAATTACATTAACTAGGCAAACATGTCATTATTCAATCATATCATTTAGACATGCTTCAATCATATTATTCACATAATTATAACTTGCATTGTACATACCTTTTTGGATGATCCTCATCTCTTTCACTCTTCAAAGTTATTCCCACCAAGCTATCTATAATCAATTACTTCATCCTCTTCTTCACATTTTACATATAGCATCATTGATGTAACATTACAAAGTACATTATTCATATAACAAATTGCCATTCACAAGATTCACAATGCATAATACATAGCTTGGTTCATATAGTATCATATGTATTATCCATTCCATATCATCTCACATTTCATTATTCAACAATGATGTTAGACAAATGATATCTATTTAACATGTATTTGAGAATCTTGTTGTAGAATTAGATTGCTTCCAATAGGGTGAACAGAACCTTTCTAGCGGTCGCGCCTCACCTGAGTACGACCGCTCCATACCATTACACAATGAAACCTTATTACAGTAGGTTTCGCGGCCAGAAGCCCGACCTAAGTCGCGACCGCACAAGAATAACAGCGACCGCACATGAATAATAGCGACCGCTCCAAATTACGTATCTCTTATGCATAAACCCTAAAATAGCCAAAACTCTTTCAATTGCATTCAAACACATTATACACAACATAATCTCATCAAAATGGACATAATCAATGTTATTAATACTTATTCATCACAATATTCATATTAACACTATATCAATTACATATTCAATCACTTACCACATCAAATCCTAAAACCAACATCAATCTTCTTCTTTCAAAAACAACTTCCACTTAATTTTCCATTTTCAAACAAAACCACCACCAATTTAACCCTTATTTATTCACCATCACTTTCACTACTTATAAACACATCTCAAACATTCTAAATCATGATATTAACCAATCACAACTTATCTCAAACACCACTTCAAAAATTAACAAGGGAAAACAAGAGAGTACTTACCTAATTTGATGAAATTCCACAAATCTTCAACCAAAACCTTTGATTTTTCCTTCAATTTGCTTCAAGAATCAAGAACACCTCTCTTGTCTCTTTGTTTCTCTTTTTCTATGAAGAAGCCGGCCACACATGAAGAGAAGAGGAAAAGATGAAGAAGCAAAGTCAAACTTTCCTTTTAATCTCCACCACAAGTTTTCCAAAAGAAAATTACCAAAACACCCTTTAACCATTTAACTAAAACTTTGTCTCTTATATGCCCATTCATGTAATTTCACACTCAACCAAAAATATCTTCTTCCACTTAACCATCACTTTGACTCTTCATTTGACCAACTTATATGTTATATATATCATCATATATACAACATATACATTTGTCTCTAAACCCTAAATTTCCCCAAAACACATATACACAAGCATTCACTTTCCAATTTCTTTTCTCTTGCCAATTAACACATACATTCTAACCCATTAACCAACAACAACAACAACAACAACAACATTCAAAACTTCTAGGGCATATGTGGGGATATTACAAGTATACCAGGGTCCTTATAAGGGGGTTCCAGGAGAAGGTTAGATAGGCGTATATGAATATGAAAATGTATATAAGAAAATGAAATTTGAAGAATGGAATAAAAAGAGGAACAGAATAAGTGGATAAAAGAAAAGTACGTAAAATGTTAAAACCAGACAGTAAGAGATAAAATAGATAGAACTTAGATAACAAAGATGAGTGAACAGAAATAAGTATATGAGAAATTCTCATGTCCGACCATTAGAGAATATGTACAGTAACCCCATGTACAAAATTCACATAAGCAGATGAAGTAAGCGCACTAAGGAGATACTGCTGACCCGACACCGTCGTGTTGAAATTTAGCAGGAAACCGGAGTTAAACGTGCTCGACCAATGATGATGGGTGACCATCCCGTGAAGTCTTAATAAGGTAGGTGACAGATTATATGAGTAGAAACTAGATGAAACCTAATTAAAACACAGTATTGTGATTTTTCCTGAAAATGCCCCAATGTAATCATCAAAATTAAGAAATTATAAGAAGAAGATATATGAGATTTATGAATTCAGGAAATGATGGAAAAAAAAAGAGAGAGAGAAGAGAAAGATAGAAATTAAGAACCAAAGAGGTAGAAAGTGCAGAATTAAAATCAGATTAAAAAGGAAAGAATGAAAGTAATAACAACCCAAGGACTAGGTAAAGGAAAAAGGAAAAAGTAACAATTCAAAAATTACTGGAGGATTGGAAAGAAATATAGATTTGAAGGATATATTACTCCTCTATGCAAACACTGTGGATGAAGACATAAGAGTGAATGCTGGTATTTAACAGATGGATGCTGGGAATGCGGGGCACCAGATCGTGTTAGGGTAAACTGCCAGAAAGACAAGTGAATGCACCCGCACCGACAGAAAAATCACGGCCCGCTTTTGGCCGAGGATGAAGCAGGGGAAAGGAAAGTGATTCGAATTTTCAAAGAGCACAATCAGAGACCGTTGACTAGCTCAATTTAAGTACACCAGCCAGAGCCTATGCAATGAAAATTTAGAAGAATTACCAGTAGGATATGTTAAGTTTGAAACATTAGTTATAAATCCGTTAAGAGACGAGGTAGTTACACACAAGTGATTAAAGAATGTTCTATAGAGTTATATGAAAATGCATTTCCAGAAAATTTAATAGAGTTACCATTCCGAGAATTTGACATAATGTTGGTATTGGATTGGCTAACAAGGCATAAAACAGTGGTCGATGATAAGAAGAAAGAGAGTAACACTTCATACTCCCCACAATGAGGAAGTGACGGCAGTAGGAAAGAGAGCTGATTACCTAAACAACGTAACAACAGCAGTTACAACAAGGCATTCCATACAAACAGATGTGAGGCACACTTGATAAGCACTATGGAAGTAAAGAAGAATGTGATAAAGATTCAAGAGGTATCAACAATGTGTGATTTTCTCGATGTTTCTTTAGACGAGCTACCCGGATTATCACCTAAGAGAAAAGTAGGATTCACTATAAATGTATATCCGAGAACTGCACCGGTGTTGGTTGCCTCATACCGAATGGTACCAGCGGAACGTAAAGAAATGAAAATGCAATTATAGGAGCTACTCGACAAGGGTCTTATACGGCCAAGTGTTTCTTCTTGGGGCACGCCAGTACTCTTCGTCAAGAAGAAAGATAAATCCTTAAGGTCATATGTGAACTATAAGTAGTTGAATGAGCTTACGATTAAGGATAAATATCCATTACCGTCCATCGATGATGTATTCGACCAACTTAAAGGAACCAAGGTCTTTTCAAAAAATATATATATATATATATATATCACCGACTGGGATATCAGCAGCTGCGGATCAAAGGAAAAGACATTCCAAAGACTACATCTAGAACTCAATACGGACGTTATAAGTTCCTTGTAATGCCTTTTGAGCCCACAAATGTGTTAGTAGTATTCATGGATTTAATGAATCATATCTTTCATCCATACTTTGACCAATTTGTAAATGGTGTTCATAGATGACACCTTCATTTATTTAAGGAACAAAGAAGAATACGATCGATACTTTTGCATAGTATTGCAAATGTTGCGAGAGAAGCAGTTGTACGTCAAACATGACAAATGCAAGTTTTGATTGGAAAAAGTGACATTATTAGAACACACCATATTAGCATAAGGCATTAAAGTAGGTCTTAAGAAAACAAAAGCCATTTTGTAATGGAAAACACCAAAGACAGTAATAGAAGTAAGAATCTTCTTAGGACTAGCTGGGTACTATTAATGTTTTATAAAAGGGTTTTCCATTATTATCATCCTAATGATAAGGTTGTTTCAAAGGAATGCCAAACTCCAATGGACTGATAAATGTTAGAGGAACTTTGAGAAACTAAAGGAAAAGTTAACGAATGCTTCAATACCCATACGGCCGTGTCCAGCAAAGAATTTGTGATATATAGTGATGCTTCACACATCGGTTAAGGTTATATGCTTATTTAAAAGGATAAAATAGTCGCATAAGTCTTTTAATGATTTAAACCATACGAAAAAATAATAATAATAATAACCCGGCACACTGTTTGGAATTAACAGTTATCGTATTGGCTTTCAAGATTTTGAGATATGAGTTATATGGAGAAAAGTGTTATATTTATACAGACGCAAAAGTTTAAAATATCCGCCAACCCAAGAGGACCTCAATTTATGGTAAGGAAAGTAAGCCCAAGTTTTGGAAATAACAGCTAAGTTATAAATTATCATCTAGGAAAAGCTAACGTGGTGGCCGACGCACTTGGTGGAAAATCGATACCAGCCTTAGGCGCTATAAAGATCAGTTTAAGACCAATGGAAGAGGAAGTACTAGTAGTAGAAATGCAATTATAAACTATGTTTCTTTTCAAGAAATTCATCAAGTGCAAAAGGAAAATGAACAAATATAAAAATGGATCAAGCAAGTGCAAGGAGGAAAGGATATAAAATTCTAAATTTCTAAGAACAGTAGTTTGTATTATGATAATAGAGTAATGATACTAACAATGGGAGACATAAGAAAGAAAATTTTTTTTTCGAAAAGCATATAGTAGTCTCTACGCAATGAATCCAGGAGTTACAAATGTATCAATATTTAAAGAAGTTTTAATGGTAGCCTGGAATGAAGAGAGATATTGTTGATTTTATGACCAAATGTTTAATATGTCAACAAGCAAAAGCGAAATATCAAATACTATAGGGACTGTTACAACTAATTCCCACTCTGGTATGGAAATGGGAATATATCGCTATGGATTTTATCATAGAACTACCAATGACACGAGGCCAGCATGACGTTGTTCGGATAATCGTTGACTGCCTAACTAAGTTAGCTCATTTTCTACTTTTACTAATGGATTATTCAATAGATAAGTTGGTGGAAATGTACGCCAAGGAAATTGTACGATTACACAAGATTCCAATGTCTATCATTTTAGGCAGAGGTCCACAGTTCACCATGAATTTATGGAAGAAGTCGCAAACAGCTTCTGAAACCCAAACAAATTATAGCACTGCCTTTCACCCGTAAACAAATAGACGATTTGAAAGAGTAATCCAAATTTTTGGAGGATATATTAAGAGTATGTGTTATAGAATTTAAGGGTGGCTAGAATAGGTATTTGAGTTTAATTGAATATGCATATAACAACGACTATTAATTCAGCATAAGGTGACGCCCTATAAAGAATTATACGAAAGAAAACATGGAACACCAGAGTGTTGGACCAAATTAAGTAAAGACAAGATAAAATCATATGCGTGTAGGTAGAAGAAAAATCATATGCCAACTCGAAACGAAGGGACATAGAACTCTAAGTGGAAGCCAAGGTTTTTCTTAAGACTTGCCCATGAAAGAAGGTATTAAGATTTAAGCAGAAAAGTAAGTTAAGCCTTAGGCTTATTGGACTATACGAGATCATTGAATGCATAGATCAATAGCCTATCGGTTAACTCTATTACCAGAACTGAACAAAATACATAATGTTTTTCACGTTTCAATGATAAGGCAATATCGTTGAACTTCACACACGATATAAAGACACAAAACATCAGAGTCCAATCTGACTTAAATTATGAAGAAGAACCAATAGAAATTTTAGCACAAAAAGTCAAAGGATTAAGAAATAAGAGAATTTCCTCCAGTTAAAGTGCGGCGAAGGAACCATAGAATGGAAGAGATAATTTGGGAAAGAGAAGGAATAATGAGGATGGGAGCCTAAATTTTATACCCGATCGGCTTCGGGACGAAGCCTAAATTTTAGAGGGGAAGAAATGTCACGACCCAATTTGTACATATGTACAGTATATCCATGTACAGTACATCCGCGTACAGTCAGAGGAACCATCCCGAGAAGCTACTCAAGAGTGCGAAGTGAAGGGAAGTTCTATAGATTTGAAAGGACCTATTTGAAAAGATTACAAAGTTTTGGGGAGGTGACTGTAATTACCAAAAGTTGTTCCGGAGGTCCTTAATAGTGCACATAACAAACTCCAGAAATGGGAAGTAGAGAAAAATCGGACAGTAACGGTGCGACACAGTTTTTCCCGAAAAAGCACGGTTTTTGAATTGACAAATGTAAAATCTATGGCAGACGATAAGTGTAACATGCAGGCCAGCTTTGCCTTAGCCGATCCAAGTAGGCTTCAGTCAAGCAAGGCATGTCTACATCGAGAGTAAAGTCAGAATCGCAAGGCTTAGCTCCGTACTGACGACCAAGTCGGTGAGGATCGTAGCATGTACCTTGACGAAGAGCAACAAGGGGAACATACATCAAGTATGTTCGCATTGTGATACGAGAAATCTTCCACCAAGGTACCAACCAACGGATGTTGACTTCAGCGCGTGAGTGAATCCAGTCAACCCAGTCAGCATATGAAGAAGCAGGATGGAGTAATTTCCTAGCAGAATGGTGTCGTGGTAGATATCTGGCAAAATCCATGGATGGAGTATCAAGCAAGCAAAGACTCTCCTGAAGGCAAATCTATGAGGGAAGAATTAAATTAAAAAAAAAAGAGTCCGCTAAGTTGAAAACCCGCAAGGGCAACTTAGGCAAGAATCAAGACAACTCGCTAGCTCTGAAAACCCACATGGGCAGACTAGGCAAAAATTAGAGCAATATAATATATATATATATATATATAAAGAAGAAGAGTCCGCTAAGTTGAAAACCCGCAAGGGCAGCTTAGGCAAAAATTAGGACATCTCGCTAGTTTTGAAAACCCGCATGGGCAGACAAGGCAAAAATTACAGCAATAAGAATAAGAAAAAAAGAAAACCTAAATTGAAAACCTGAAAGGGTAGTTTAGGTAATTACTTGAAGCAGCAACAGACTCCCAGTCAGTCTCTTTGACAATCCTGACTTAAGTCGGTCTAATCCAGCTAAAGTTTCGACTAAGATCACAGGTACCGGAGACAAGCCTCCTTCCATTTGGTCCATGATATCCAATACCTGTGGATCAATATCACCATCAGAAGAAACAAGCAAGAATTGGCCAAGCACGCAAAGACAGAGCATGTGTCCCCATGCCTTAGAAGGAGCCAAATGAGAGAGACAAAAATCAATCAAGGGAGCAAGTAGAATTTTTTCACCTCTTATCAACTGAAGAACTTCGGTTTTTTGAATTTGAAATAACATCTGCATCTTCTGTTGAGTCATGGAAATCAGTATGGGTAATGCTATTTGTTGATTATTTGGAAATCCAAGGATGGCCCCAAATTCTTCAATCAAGGGACATATCAATGCCATTAATTTTAAATGTCCTAGAATCCATATTCCAAAATGAAGACATGGCATGTAAAATGGAGTGGTCCAATTTGATATTTTGAAAACACTTTAAAACATCAAGTTTTGACCATGAAATTTGCTTCCAGTGAATGACACCCATATTCTTAAATAGAATTTTTATCTTCTTTAAATGATGTTCGGTCATGGTTGATGAATGAAAGAAAATCAAAACTGTTAAAGAGAGTTTTTTACATTGAAATGGAAAGTTTTTTGGCTTCCTGTAGACCCTTAATTTTTGACCCAATCCGGTCCATTGTGTTTTATTTCGTTTAAAATGATTTTTCTTGTCTAATTGGTCCAAAATAATTTTAATTAAATAGTTTTTGCTTTATTATCTAATTTTTATTATTAAAAAATAAAAATCAAAAATAAAAATCAAAAAATAAAAATAAAAATCAGAGTCGAAAAAAAAATCGGCAACGAAAAATAGTCGCACGGGCCCGAGGGGATTTTTGCCCCGCAGGAAAATCCTGCGGGCAAAACCTTCGCCCGCAGGAATTTACTGCGGGCGGGATATTTTGCCCGCAGGAAACTCCTGCGGGCGACGCGTTATTTTGCCCCCAAAACAACTTCCTGCGGGGTGAAGTTATTTCGGCCGCAGAAATTCACTTCCCGCAGGAATATCCTGCGGGCTGGGGCGCCCACACGCCCAGCCACGGGCCTGGCCGCAGTTTTCTCCAGCGCAAAAGTTTTTGACGCAAATTTTTTTAAACCTAATCCAATTAGGTTTTAATTTATTTTTTTATTAATATTACTTACCTTAATTAATTAGGAATAAATAACCTTAAACCACTATAAAAAGGACCAAAGGCAATTGAAATTGGAAGGAGGGCCGAGAGGAAAAAAGGAGGCAGTGAGCTTGATTTTTTTGAAACCAAATCAGTGAAGGAAAAGGGAAACTCAATTCAATTGATCTTTAAAGAAGCAACAGCACGAATTAAGCAATTCAAAGGCAACAAAGGCTTGTCTTTGGAGCTAGTTCATCCAAGAAGAGTTATTTTTTTGGAGAATCAACAAAAGAAGGTATGAAATTCTAAATTCTAATTTTTTACACAGTAGCTAAACTAGGGTTTTTTTTTTGTGTTTTTCAAAAGTTAAAATCTTTGAACTTTAATTTAGTTTTCCAAAGTTAAAACACTAAAAACGTGACTTTCTTTTCTAAAAAGACTTAAAATTGTTATTTTTTCTTCTTAAAAATCTTAAAACTCTAATTGAACATATTTTTCTATAGAACCAAAATCAAATTCTATTTCTTTCAAAATTTTAAAGTAGGTTCTATTTCATTCAAAAGGCCTTAAAAAATATCTTTTCTACTTAAAAAAAACTTCAATCCATGTGTTTAAATTCATAAAACTTCATAAATCATCAAATTGCTTTTTTACAAACCCTAAAAATTCTTTTACCCGAGAACCCTAATTTTAAAGCCTAAAATTCAAAATTCATCTTTTAAACCTAAAATAATGAACCCTAATCCTTTTAAAACCTTAAACCATAATTTTTATGAACCTTAATCCATTTAAAACATTAAAAAACATGAAAACATGAAAACCCAAAAAATTGCACAGTAGCTTGAAATTCAATAATCAAAAATCACACATTTAAGTACTTTAAGGTATTCAAAACCCTAGTTTCATGATTTCACCATTCAAACCTTAATTTGGTTAATTAAAGAGTCTTACCAACCTTTTAAAACATAAAACCCTAATCTATTTTAATTCTATAAAAAGTCACAGTAGCTATAATTGAACTTTTATTTGCTTTATTCAATTCCATATTTATTTATACCTTGATCTATTTAATTTATTTAATTTCAATACTTGATTTATTTAATTTATCATGGATGGATGTTTATTTTATTGATATTTAAATACTTTTAATGAATGATTTATTTATTATGGATGATTATTTACTTTTATCAATTAATTTAGACTTCCAAATGTTGTAAGAGGTATGTTTCCACTTGGTGGGTACCTCATTAGTTAAACATCATGTAATTTAATTTTCTTTTCTATTTTAGAACCTTTTTAAAGGGCATGTTTCTACCTTTTGGTGGGTGTCCTGTCTAGGCATGTGATGTAAGGACATGTTTATTTGTTTTGTTTTGTTTGGACCTTGCTTTGATTTTAATATAATGATGCTTTCTTTTTATTGTGTGTAGTATGGATAATATTGTTATATTTAAGAATTTTATAATATTAAGACCTGTAAAGGAGGCCGGTTCTAATGAACCGGGCGTTGTGGGGGTGCTGGGCCATTTCTCACCTTCCCCACACATACCCAACTTTCCGAACCCATTAAGGGGTTGGGGATTCCTTAGGAATCAAGTCATCCACCCCTTTCTTTTTCCCGGCCCATCTGGGTGGTGACTCCATTTTCTCCGAACTTAGGTCCGTGTTCTCTAAGTCCCTGAGCCTAAACAGTGCCGAAGTCGCAAGAACCAGTCCACCAGGAGTGGGGGCGAAAATCCCCGCTCACAGTGGCGACTCCACTGGGGAAAAGAGAAGTTGATTCCGTTGGTCTTTATATTATTCTATTCTTTCTTATAATGATATTATCCATTGCATCATATTAGATTGCATTGTGTGCGTGAGTTAGGACGCCTGTGTTACCCTTGTTGTGTTATGTAAGGGATACCATACTTTCACTCAAGGTATGGAGATCGAGCATGGCATAACCACTCATAGCCTCGTACCATTTGGTATATACTTGCTATGGGAACCTAAGCCTTTCTATCTAAAGACTAAAGCTCATGTAATTGGCCTAGTTACTTTCCTTAGGTTTTACCCCAAATGCATGTTGTTTGACTATGGATAATTTATCTTGGTTTAAATCATGGCTTATTTGGTTTGTTCTTTTTCTAATATGACCCAAGTACATTTTCAAGCTCAAAATAAATTTTTTCTTTAAAATCTAAAAGACCATTACTATTTTCAAAACTTTTTAAGATGGTCTTTGGACATAAGACTTTTCTCCTTTGGCTCATGGCCCAAATACTAAGCCCAAAATCCATTTTTCTAAAATCTTTTACAATGGACTTAGAAAGAAAACTATTTTCACCCAACCTTTTCTTATAAAAAGCTTGCAAAAATATTTAGGTCAATTATGAAATACCAAAAATCAATTGTGGGCCTACTTTACACTAAGAATAAATTAACTATGGGCTTGTTTTTGGCATGAATCATTAGTTACCTTTTTCAAGTGAGAAATCTATCTATGATAAAACTCTTAATTTTGTTTTAATCCAATATAGCATAAAAGCTACTTTGGTTGGTTGAATGGGTTAAAACCTAATTAATGGGAATTATCATGGATTGATTTCCATTTTTAAGGATATAACTATTGGTTGAAACGTCCGAGGGAATTATTCGAAAGCAAGATACCTCATGTTGGTATTTTGTTAACCATATACCTAGGAAAAGAGACTCGCCATTCGTGTGTGGATGTTATAAGGTTGGAAGGAACATCCTATTTATCCTTGTTTGTTTATTGTTTGTGCATATATTCATACATTTGCATCTCATCTCATTGATCCTCTCTGTCTCACAGCCCTGGATTACGATACAATCCGACCTACGCCGGAGACGAGATATCTAGCAACGACTCAATCACTTGCTCATCAAGAACAATGGAGCCCGAACAAATTCAAAGAATGGTGGATGAAGCCCTTAATGCCAAGATGGAAGAAATAAAAGAGGCCCTAGCTGAGACCATGAGGAACCAATTGACTGCAATCTTAGAGAATCATGCCGAGGCATCTGCTAGCACTAAGAATCCAAAGGACAAAGGGAAGACTAAAGTTAGTGAAGTGGTTTTTGATGATGAAAAGGTGATCATTGATGATGATGATGATTGGGCTCAATACTACCAAGAGGTTCAAGAAAAGAAGAAAGAACCGAAGGCTGTTGAGAAGGCAACTATTGAAAAGACCGAGACATCAGATGTTGAAAAGATGATTGCTGATTTAGAAAAGAAATTTGAGAAGAATTTGAAAACCGAAGAGAAGTCTGAGATAGAAAAACTATTTGAAGAAGATGATGAGGTCCCTTATAAATACAAGATGCCATCATTTGCTAAGTACAATGGCACTGGAAATCCTCATCTCCATGTGAAGTAATATATCACTGCCATGTAGTCTGCCCGAGCTACTAAGGCTCAAACTCTAAGGTACTTCATGCTCTCATTGGATCCTGCTGTCCAAAATTGGTTCAATACCTTAGATGATGGAACACAAAAGAGTTGGGATCTACTTTACATAGCCTTCATCCAACAATACGGATATAATGTTGAGTTAGAGGTTACTTTAATGGAAGTGGAGTCCATTAGACAAAGGCCAAATGAGAATTTTGTAGACTATGTCAAGAGATGGAGAAACAAGGCTGCTTTGCTCAAGAAAAGGCCCGATGAATCTGATCAAATAAGGATGATCATGAGAGGTGTCCTGCCCAATCTATGCGAAAGGATGTCTTTATAAGGGACTTCAAAGATCTTCTCCAAGCTGGTCTACAAATTGAAGAATGGGAAAGGGAGAAAAATTGCTTTCCAATAAGAAGGAATGAGAAAGGGAATTACCAGTCGAGCACTCAAAGCACACAAAAAGAAGTTGATGTTAATGCCGCTAGTGAAAGAGGAATGGGACAGTTTTCAGATCTGGGGAAGCCACTGTCTTGGGTTCTCAATAAGCTACAAAGGAAGGGATTGTTACAACCCTTGACTCCTCGTCCTTTTCCTAATCCTCTTCCACCTAACTTTGATACTAATGCATTTTGCCAATTCCATCAAAGGCCTGGACACGAAACGGACAATTGCATGAAGTTGAGGCATGAGATCCAGAATTTAATTGATAATGGCAAGTTGCCCGAGCCGGACAAGACCAACACCAAAGATAATCCATTTCCAAGGTTCAACAGAGTGCCACCACCAGCAACCTTTATGGTGGGAAAAGGATTGGAAGAAGATTTCATTTTATCCTCTTTTCAAGATGGGAATGTTGAAGATGTGAAAGGAAAAGAAGCCTAACTCAATGAACTTTCCTTAGCTTGAATGTTGTTTTTCAATCTTACTTTATTTAATATTTTGGAACTATCGTGTTTTTCAAATTTAAATTTGTTTGAATAAATTACTTTCATCATAAATTTTTATTGGCCTTTGTTCATTTTAGTGCTCAACCAATGAGGAATCTATCTTGATAATTCATAAATTTATCTATGCATCATGACTCGAATGACTTTACTAGATGAGGGAATTACTCTATAGCATTGAGTTGTGTATGCTTACTTAGAGAGGGCTCCTGCATAATTACCTTTGTCTAGGTCCTAGTCAGTCTTAGAACATGCTTTGACAAACTTTCGAGGCAAAATTGAACTCTGCTTCTTTAAGAGAGAGATGATCTAGGCATTGTTTGGTTAGACAATAACTAGTATCCACCCATTTAAATATTAATCCCTAGTTGTCCCTTTGAGCCTTCATAAAATTTTAGCTTTCTTTTCATTGGCATATAACCGCAACAACCTACCTTGACCTGTTGTGATACTTTTGACAAGTCTTATGATCACTAAGGTGAAAAGGCAAGAAGATCAAAGAAAGCAATGATTGGTCAAGACCATGAAGATAGTTTAAGTTCTCAAGACCATAAGGGTAGTTGATGTTTTCAAGACCACAAGGGTAGTTGATGTTCTCAAAACCATAAGGGTAGTTGAAGTTCTCCTAATATCTCCAATATATCAAGACAACATCAACATTAGAGTAACAAATGATTTATCCCTGTTAAAGAAGATTTATGTTAATCCACTCATCCATTATTGGAAGACCAAGTTGGTACAAACAAGACAACTCTGTTTGAGCTAGAACAAAAAAAAAAGAGAGAAAATAAAAGAGAAAAAAAGAGAATAGAAAAAGAAAAAAAAGAAGAAGAAGATAAAACCTAAAAAGGCGGTTCATAAAGCCAACTGAGTTATCTTTTACATAAAGCAGCAAAAGGCTTCCATTTGGTTCATAAAGACATTTTTACTTGAATTGGCCCAACGCAACCAAAGATTCTATCAAAATTGGAGAAAAGGAGGCAGACCATCCAATTCTTGAAAGTTCTATAGTCCAATAAGAAAGAAGGACAAAAAAAAGACAAAGAAAGGGAAGAGTAAGAAAAATAAAAAGAAAGAAAAGGGAAAAGAAGGAAAGAAACAAATTTGGGTCTTAAACATATTTTGCAAGAGCAAAAACTGTCCTAATCAAGATCCAAATTAATTCCAAGAAGAATTTGGAGTCTAGCGAGATTGCCTCCAACCTGCCTAAAATTCAAACAAGAAATTTATAGTGTGAGGGTTTGTCCATTGTGTCACACCAGCTCCTATCTCAAAATGTCCTTCATTTAACCCATGTCCCTTATAGACCCCATTTCAAGCCTATGAAAGACCTATTGATCTCCCTTGGTTGGTAGAGTCTATTAGTGGAGATAGTTTGGATAAGCATGCATATGAGATAGACAATATTTAAACTCAAATGAGACCTTTGGCCAAGCAATGTGTATGTGCCTATCTGAAGTGCAACAGTTCTTGCTTAAATAGAAATGATTCCCGAGTTTAGTATGGTAACTAGGGTTGTCATGTTATAGATATGTTAATTTGGAAAATCAAGTCCTGAGGTACATTGACATTAATTTGGCAAAGCCAACATTTGATTTCAAAAAAAAAAAGTTTTGTCATACAAAGCCTTCAAGTTAAGGGAAGTAT
This sequence comes from Garcia nutans, assembly GCA_947685225.1. Taxonomy (NCBI): domain Eukaryota; kingdom Viridiplantae; phylum Streptophyta; class Magnoliopsida; order Malpighiales; family Euphorbiaceae; genus Garcia; species Garcia nutans. Next base: position 44,166,110 of record CANTUV010000031.1, read on the forward strand.
GTTGAACCTCCAAAGGAAACATTTGGCAAAGTCATGAAGAAACTACCAACCGACATGCTGAAATATAGTTTGAAATGGATACATCCCTGACTCTGCTGATTGGGGTCTCCACCACTCATGTTTTCATCATCTTGAAGACAAATGAAAAGCTTTCGATCATTCCAATGCAAGGCTTGGACAAGCGTCAAAACAGAATCAATAAGAACACTTCTGCTGATCACCTCAGTCTGTGAGTCAATGGAACGGCTGTGAGTATTATCATGCATATCATGCATACATGAGCATATCACATCGTACTTTCTTGTCTTGTATTGTCTATTCTTTATCAAAGTGAACAACAAACACTCTATGAAGTGAAGAATCAAAAGAAGATATCCAATCAGGGGGGCATAGAAAGCCCATTGCTTAAGAAAGCTCCAGCAATCTTGCAAAGAGAATAAATCCATGCTTATGCGAAGAACAAGACGGCAAAAACATCAATCAAAGCTTGCATGGATAAAATCTTTGGTTTGAGCCTACATAGGGGGCAAAGTTTCTCCTTTTCAATTTTTTGAGTTTATATACCAAATATTTTTAAACTCACTTACAAATATTTTGCCACACAGGGGGTAAGGAGAGGATATAAGGTCCAATTAAAAATAGCTAAATCTTTGCAAAAAGGAAGAACAAAAGAATGGAACTTTAGAACTCTCAAAAGAATGAAGATGCAAAAGAAAAAAGACCAATCCAGTTAAAAGAACTGAAGCCAGGGTAAAGACCCGACCTCCAATGGATAGAGACCCATGTTTTAAGAGTAAAGACCCAATCTCAAAGGATGAAGATCCATTTGCAATGGTGAAGACCTGATGTCAAAAGATGAATATTCAGTTTCAAGGATGAATACCCGATCTCAAAGGATGAAGATCCATTTTGAGGGTGGAAAACCACAATGCATGGAATAACCGGAGCAGTCAGATTTCTCAAATTATAAAAGGTTAGTCAAACTCAATCTCAGGTCCAAGCACCCAAATTCAAATCAATCTTGGGTCCAAGTACCCAAATCTATTCAAGCTCGGGTACAAGAACCCAATCTCAGGTCCAAGCACCCATTCTCGGGTCCAAGTACCCAAATCAAATCAATCTCGAGTCTAACCACCTATTCTCGGGTTCAAGTACCCATTCTCGGGTCCAAGTACCCAAATCAAATCAAGCTCGGGTCCAAGTACCCAAATCAACCCCAGTCCCGGGTCCAAGTACCCAATCTCAGGTCCAAGTACCCAAATCAAATCAATCTCGGGTCCAAGTATCCAATCCCGGGTCCAAGTAATCAAAATCAACCCAATCCCGGATCCAAGTACCCAAAATCAATCCAATCCCGGGTCCAAGTACCCGAAATCAATTCAAGTTCGGGTCCAAGTACCCTATCTTAGGTCTAAGTACCTAAATCAAGTACTCAAATTGGGTCCAAGTGCCCAAAACAATTCCCCATCTCAAAAATTAAGTCTTATTGCTTTTCATTCTCTTTCATTAAGGTTTCAGATCATTCAAGCAGGGGGCAAACTGTAGACCCTTAATTTTTGACCCAATCTGGTCCATTATGTTTTATTTGGTTTAAAATGATTTTTCTTGTCTAATTGGTCCAAAATAATTTTAATTAAATAGTTTTTGCTTTATTATCTAAATTTTATTAATAAAAAATAAAAATAAAAAATAAAAATAAAAATAAAAATAAAAATAAAAATCGAAGTCGAAAAAAAAAATCGGCAACGAAAAACAGTCGCACGGGCCCGAGGGGGTTTTTGCCTGGCAAGAAAATCCTGCGGGAAAAACCTTCGCCCGCAGGAATTTCCTGCGGGAGAAACAACTTCCTGCGGCGCAAAGTTATTTCACCCGTAGAAATTCACTGCGGGCGAAATAACTTCCTGCGGGCTGGGGCGCCCACACGCCTAGCCACAGGCCCGGCCGCAGTTTTCGCCAGTGCAAAAATTTTTGACGCAAATTTTTTGAAACCTAATCCAATTAGGTTTTAATTTCTTTTTTTTATTAATATTACTTACCTTAATTAATTAGGAATAAATAACCTTAAACCACTATAAAAAGGACCAAAGGCAATTGAAATTGGAAGGAGGGCCGAGACGGAAAAAAGGAGGCAGTGAGCTTGATTTTTTTGAAACCAAATCAGTGAAGGAAAAGGGAAACTCAATTCAATTGATCTTTAAAGCAGCAACTGCACGAATTAAGCAATTCAAAGGCAACAAAGGCTTGTCTTTGGAGCTAGTTCATCTAAGAAGAGTTATTTTTTTGGAGAATCAACAAAAGAAGGTATGAAATTCTAAATTCTAATTTTTTACACAGTAGCTAAACTAGGGTTTTTTTTGTGTTTTTCAAAAGTTAAAATCTTTGAACCTTAATTTAGTTTTCCAAAGTTAAAACATTAAAAACGTGACTTTCTTTTCTAAAAAGACTTAAAATTGTTATTTTTTCTTCTTAAAAATCTTAAAACTCTAATTGAACATATTTTTCTACAAAACCAAAATCAAATTCTGTTTCTTTCAAATTTTTAAAGTAGGTTCTATTTCATTCAAAAAGCCTTAAAAAACATCTTTTCTACTTATAAAAACTTCAATCCATGTGTTTAAATTCATAAAACTTCATAAATCATCAAATTGCTTTTTAAAAACCCTAAAAATTCTTTTACCCGAGAACCCTAATTTTAAAGCCTAAAATTCAAAATTCAACTTTTAAACCTAAAATAATGAACCCTAATCCTTTTAAAACCTTAAAACATAATTTTTATGAACCTTAATCCTTTTAAAACATTAAAAAACATAAAAACATGAAAACCCAAAAAATTGCACAGTAGCTTGAAATTCAATAATAAAAAATCACAAATTTAAGTACTTTAAGGTATTCAAAACCCTAGTTTCATGATTTCACCATTCAAACCTTAATTTGGTTAATTAAAGAGTCTTACCAACCTTTTAAAACGTAAAACCCTAATCTATTTTAATTCCATAAAAAGTCACAGTAGCTATAATTGAACTTTTATTTGCTTTATTCAATTCCATATTTATTTATACCTTGATCTATTTAATTTATTTAATTTCAATACTTGATTTATTTAATTTATCATGGATGGATGTTTATTTTATTGATATTTAAATACTTTTAATGAATGATTTATTTATTATTGATGATTATTTACTTTTATCAATTAATTTAGACTTCCAAAAGTTGTAAGAGATATGTTTCCACTTGGTGGGTACCTCATTGGTTAAACATCATGTAATTTAATTTTCTTTTCTATTTTAGAACCTTTGTAAAGGCCATTTTTCTACCTTTTGGTGGGTGTCCTATCTAGGCATGTGATGTAAGGACATGTTTATTTGTTTTGTTTTGTTTGGACATTGCTTTGATTTTAATATAATGATGCTTTCTTTTTATTGTGTGTAGTATGGATAATATTGTTATATTTAAGAATTTTATAATATTAAGACCTGTAAAGGAGGCCGGTTCCAATGAACTGGGTGTTGTGGGAGTGCTGGGCCATTTCTCACATTCCCCACACGTACCCAACTTTCCGAACCCATTAAGGGGTTTGGGATTCCTTAGGAATCAAGTCATCCACCCCTTTCTTTTTCCTGGCCCGTCCGGGTGGCGACTCCATTTTCTCTGGACTTAGGTCCGTGTTCTGTAAGGCCCTGAGCCTAAACAGTGCCGAAGTAGCAAGAACCATTTCACCGGGAGTGGGGGCGAAAATCCCCGCTCACACTTCCATATGAAATTAGGCATAAAAAGGAGATTTATATAGAGGAAACAAGCTTTTCGAAAATTGGTAAGGAAAAGGTGATGGGAAAAGGGCGAGTCCATGTTACATGAGGAAAAGAATTAGCGACAAAATCCTTTGCCGTGTTGCATTTGGTTTTAGCAAAGTGATGCGACTGTGAAAAGAAAATTGTGATGCAATGTTTATGATGTGATAATAAAAAAGTATAATAATTGTGGCGCAGTAATAAAAAAAAAAGAAAATAAGTTACAGTAAAGGCAGAAACTATGTATCATTATTTTTATGCTTATTATACAATGTTTATACGATTGATACAATATTTATATGTCACTAAGAGGGTGGTGGTAGGTCATCAAATAAAGCCCTGAAAAAGTCATCGCCTGTTGGAGGGGGAGGCAAATCACTCGTCCTGAGTCCGCCGGAATCAGGGACACTAAATTCTCTATTACCTTGGAGTTTCGACCTATCACGGTCCTCATTGAAAGTAGACAAAAGGATCTCATGGTCATCAGTCTGGGGGTCTCTTGATGAAGAAGCGCTCGGATCCCTCATCCCCTGAAATCGGAAGTCTCCAAAATTTTATTCTGATTAATGATACGAATTTTCAAAATGAGAAGCCTGCTCACGATTTGCAGCCAACTCTTCTTGAAGTTTCTTATTTTGATCTTCAGGCATCCGCTGTGAGCCAGGAAGGAAATGGTAAGGGCATACATAATCATGCATACATGTAGCATAAATTACCATGAACCAAGAAAACTCACCAGGTAATTCATATCAATGCCCTGCGGATGAGATGGCATCTCGGGCGGACCAGAATGAGCAAATGAAAGAGCAGTAAAAGAAGGTCCAGCCTTATGTTCAAATGAGCCAACAACCTACAACAATCATGAAAAAGTCAAAATAAGAAAGAAGCAATTGCAATGGAAAAATGTTAAAAGTCTTACCTGAGAAATACTAGCCCTGATGTGAGCGGGGATTTTCGGCTCCACTCCCGGTAAAATGGTTCTTGCGACTTCGGCACTGTTTAGGCTCGGGGCCTTAGAGAACATGGACCTAAGTCCGGAGAAAATGGAGTCGCCACCCGGATGAGCCAGGAAAAAGAAAGGGGTGGATGACTCGATTCCTAAGGAATCCCCAACCCCTTAATGGGTTCGGAAAGTTGGGTACGTGTAGGGAAGGTGAGAAATGGCCCAGCACACCCACAACGCCCGGTTCATTGGAACCGGCCTCCTTTACAGGTCTTAATATTATAAAATTCTTTAATATAACAATATTATCCATACTACACATAATAAAAAGAAAGCATCATTATATTAAAATCAAAGCAATGTCCAATCAAAACAAAACAAATAAATGGACACCCATCCAAGGATGGAAACATGTCCTTACATCACATGCCTAGATAGGACATCCACCAAAAGGTAGAAACATGCCCTTTACAAAGGTTCTAAAATAGAAAAGAAAATTAAATTACATGATGTTTAACTAATGAGGTACCCACCAAGTGGAAACATACCTCTTACAACTTTTGGAAGTTTAAATTAATTGATAAAAATAAATAATCATTCATCATAAATAAATCATTCATCAAAGCTATTAATCAAGATATAAAATAAACATCCATCCATGATAAATTAAATAAACCAAGTATTGAATTCAAATAAATTAAAGCATAAGAAATAAATCAAAGCATAATCAAGTATGGAATTGAATAAAGCAAATAAAAGTTCAAGTATAGCTACTATTTCTATTTAGGGTTCTTTATCTCATGTGTTAAGGTTTTGGAAATTCTAAAGTTAAGCTACTGTGACCTTTTAGGGAATTAAAATAGATTAAGGTTTTATGTTTTTTAAAGGTTGTCAAGATTTCTTTATCTCATGTGTTAAGGTTTTGGAAATTCTAAAGTTAAGCTACTGTGACCTTTTAGGGAATTAAAATAGATTAAGGTTTTATGTTTTTTAAAGGTTGTCAAGATACTTTGATTAAACAAATTAAGATTTGAATGGTGAAATCATGAAACTAGGGTTTTGGACACTTTGAAATACTTTTTAATTCATGATTTTAAATAATGATTTAAGCTACTGTGTAATTTTAGGGTTTTCATGTTTTTATGGTTTTCAATGTTTTAAAAGGATTATGGTTCATAAAAATTAGGGTTTAAGGTTTTAAAAGGATTAGGGTTCATTGTTTTAGGTTTAAAAGATGAATTTTGGATTTTGGCTTTGAAATTAGGGTTTACGGGTAATGAATTTGAATTAGAGTTTTAAAAAGCAATTTGATGATTTATGAAGTTTTATGAATTTAAACACATGGATTGAAGTTTTTATAAGTAGAAAAGATGTTGTTTAAGGCTTTTTGAATGAAATAGAACCTACTTTAAAATCTTAAAAGAAGCAGAATTTGATTTTGATTTTGTTGAAAAATATGTTAAATTAGAGTTTTAAGATTTTTAAGAAGAAAAAATAACAATTTTAGGTCTTTTTAGAAAAGAAAGTCACGTTTTAGTGTTTTAATCTTGGAAAAATCAAATTAAAGCTCTAAGATTTTTTATTCAAAGAAACTCTATTTCCATAATTTGGCTACTGTAAAACATAGATCAAAAACAATTTAACATACCTTCTTTTGTTGATTCTCCAAAAAAAAACTCTTTTTGGATGAACAAGCTCCAAAGACAAGCCTTTGTTGCCTTTGAATTGCTTAAATCGTGCTGCTACTCCCTTAAAAAATCAATTGAATTGAGTTTTTTGCTTTTCTACTTCACCTTCGGATTCAACTTTTTAAACTCACAGTGTAATTTTTTCCTCCTCTTCTTTGGTTTAATTGATCCTTATTTATAGTGGTTTTTAGGTTATTTCTTCCTAATTCCACACGGCAATTAATACTAATCAAAAAAGGAATTTAAAACCTAATTGGATTTGGTTTCAAAAAATTGCATAAAAAAATTTTGCGCTGGCAAAAACTGCGGCCGGGCCCGTGGCAGGGGGCAGGAGGCACGCCAGCCCGTAGGAATTTCCTGCGGTAAGTTATTTCGCCCGTAGGAATTTCCTGCGGGTGAAATAACTCTCCTCGCAGGAAGTTATTTCGCCCGCAGTGAATTTTTGGTGGCGAAATAACTTCGCCCCGTAGGAAGTTATTTCGCCAGCAGGAGCCTGCGGGCGAAATAACGCGTCGCCCGCAGGAAATTCCTTAGGGCGAATATTTCGCCCGCAGGAGTTTCCTGCGGGCAAAATAGCTCGTCCGCAGGAAATTCCTATGGGCGAAGGTTTTGCCAACAGGATTTTCCTACGGGGCAAAACCCCCTCAGGCCCGTGCGACTGTTTTTCACTGCCGATTTTCTTTTCGACTCCGATTTTTAATTTTATTTTTATTTTTTGATTTTGATTTTTATTTTTTATTAATAAAAATTAGATAATCAAGCAAAAACTATTTAATTAAAATTATTTTTGACCAATTAGACAAGAAAAATCATTTTAAACCAAATAAAACACAATGGACCGGATTGGGTCAAAAATTAAGGGTCTACAGTTTGCCCCCTGCTTGAATGATCTGAAACCTTAGTGAAAGAGAGTGAAAAGCAATAAAACTTAGTTTTTGATATGGTGACATTTTTTGGGTTCTGGACCCGAGGATGACTCTAGGTTCTGGACCTAAGGGAAATTTGGGTTCTGGACTCGGATTCGAGTTCTGGACTGGAGAATAACTCTAGTTTCTGGACCTAAGTAAATTTTGGGTTCTGGACCCGAGCTAAGTTCTAGACTTAGAAAATTCTAGGTTTTGGACCTAAAGAAAATTTGGGTTCTGGAACCGAGCTAAGTTCTGGACTTAGAAAATTCTAGGTTATGGACCTAAGTAAAATTTGGGTTTTGGACCCCAGCTAAGTTTTGGACTTAGAAAATTCTAGGTTCTGGACCTAAGGAAAATTTGGGTTCTGGACCCGAGCTAAGTTCTGGACTTAGAAAATTCTAGGTTCTGGACCTAAGAAAAATTTGGGTTCTGGACCCGAACTAAGTTCTGGACTTAGAAAATTCTAAGTTCTGGACCTAAGTAAAATTTGGGTTCTAGACTTAGAAAATTCTAGGTTCTGGACCTAAGAAAAATTTTCTTCCTATTGCCCCGTGGGTATAAAAACAGTTGTATTCTTGCAATTATTTGAATGATTAAAGTGAATAATCGAATTTTCTATTTATTTACTGTGTAGTATTGTTCATGCACTATTCACTATTCATAAATAGTAAATTTACTATTTACAAATAGTATTAAATAATATTTATTATCTGAAAAAGTGATTTTACTATTCACCAATAGTAATACTATTTATAAATAGTAATATTTACTATTTATAAATAGTAATACTATTCATAAATAGTAACATTTAATATTCATCAATAGTATACTATTCATGAATAGTGACATTTACTATTTATCAATAGTAATACTATTTATGAATAGTAAAATTTACTATTTATGCACAATTTTGAGTTTGTTTTCATCTGCTTGCCGTTCCTCTATAAAAGGCGATCAATTCTCCATTTCATTTCAAAATTTCAATTTCAATTTTGTAATCCTTTCAAATTTCTTTTCAATTTCAGCACATATTTTTCAAAAACGATGCATGCTTTGAGGTCGCGGACTCATTCTAATGCCGAATTATTAGAATTTATTCGGCATCATGAAGACAAAAATCTAGATATACTGGCCGGGATGCCGCTTCATCGCAGTTCCAATCAAAAGAGCGAGGTAATGATTTTTTTATTCATTCTTTTTTTATTGTTTTTATTATTTTTTATTATTACTATGAAAAATAAAATAATTTAAATAGATTGAATAATTCGTACTTACCTGGTATTAACTTACCTGGGTCTGTATTAGCACGATCGTTGTGTCGTTCGGGTCGGAGGGTGTATTTACAAAGCTCGACAATGGTATGATGTAGTGCCTTCTCGAGTAAGGTAGATTATACGAGATTGCGGCTCTGAGCAGTTTGTCTTACAATTGCCGTCAAAAAAGTAACAAATAGACCGAAGCGTGGTCCGGGCACTGGCAGAGCGATTGCTGGATACAACTCATACTTTTCACTTGCCCATTGGGGAGATGACAATCGGTCCGGTCGATTTTACTGCCATAACCGGTCTTCGATATGATGGTGCTCTGGTTCCTCTAACCAATGAAATTTTAACATTTGAAGAAATTCAAGAATTAATTGGTATGGAACCATCATATAAAGGACCTCGTAAGATAAAAATCGAGCCGATTCTCAGTTATTGGATGAACTATGAAGGTCAGATTGGCAGAAACAGGGCCGAACAATATGCTCGAGGATTTTTGTTATATCTGCTCGGATCGACCATCTTTGGCAGCACTGAATCATCCATTCACTTATCAGTGTTGAGTGCCCTTTCTTATCTCAGGATGGTACCATCTTCTAGCTGGGGTGAAGCTGGTCTCGCGTGTCTTTATCATGGCCTTGATAAGCTTTGTCGAAACAAGAATTCTTTTGTTGGCTTGATGGCGATTGTCGACGTATTCTTTCTTCCACCAATGTTTTTTTTTTCTCTTTTCCTCTTGTGATCTTTGTTGTTATTATAGATATGGGCATATGAACACAACCTCATGAGAGTACCAGGCATTTCCTGAGAGAGAATTGGGTATCCGAGATTAAATTTCTGGTTATCTGATTGTGTGAAAGTTCCCGGCGCCCATCATGTGCATACTCATCGCTTTGTGTTGAGCCGCTTAACCTGGGATCAGGTAAAATAACATTAGTATGCTTTAAACATTTTGCAAAAGTTTTACTTACCTTATGTTATCCTGCAGGTGAATTTGGCCTGGTGGAATCCAGAAGAGCGAGCAAACTAGTCTTCTTTGATGAGGGCTGCACTGTCTTTTCAACATTCTTGCCAAGTTATTGCTGGCCTAGTTTCTAGCGGCTGGGTTCTCGAGGAGAGAGTCTATGAATGGTTTCTTGGCCCAGAGTAGCGGAGGTTCCCAATGCAAATCCCAAAATACACTTTAAATATTATGTCGATGCCAGAGGATGCTTGGTGGTCGGCCCGATATGGTTTTAATGTCGAGTTATTTCTCGATTTACAGGGTCCATTTTATGCTCGTTTTATTCAAATAAGACTCTTGCACTTTGATGTGTCTCCTATCGGTGTGCGGGGTATTTCCGATGGAAATGAGGGTGGAGATGAGGAGGAACATGTAGGAGAGTCTATTCCATATCTCAGGACCAATACTTCTCAGGTAAAACTCTTACCACTTTTCCATTGCAACTGCTCTTTCTTTCTTTGATTCTTTAATGATCATTGCAGGATGTTGGCTTGTTTGATCATGAGGCTGGACCATCTTATCCGCAAGGCATTGACATGAATTATCTGGTATGTTTCTTATTTCGCAATAGTTTATGATATATGTATGCATGATTATGTATGCTCTTACCTTTTTCCTTCTTGGCTCACAGTGGATGCTCGAAGAACAAAACAAGAAGCTTCAAGAATAGTTGGCTGCAAGTCGTCAGCAGGCTTCTAATTTTGAAAGTTTATATCATCAATATGAACAAAATTTTCGAGACTTCTGATTTTAAGGAATAAGGGATCCTGTTGCTTCTTCATCGAGAGGCCCCCAGGCTGATGACCATGAGATCCTTTCGTCTGCTTCTGATGAGGACCAGGACAAATCAGAACTCCAAGGCAATAGGGATTTTGGTGTTTCTGCTTCGGATGATCCCGGGATCAGTAATTTTCCCCCTCCTCCAACAGGCGACGACTTTTTCAAGTCTTTCTTTGATGACCTACCACCACCCTCTTAGTGATATGTAAATATTGAAACAATTGTAAAACATTGTACAATAATGAAAAATATACAATTTTCCTCTTTTTTTTTCGTTACTGCCATTTTTTCTTTCTTTTTTCTTTTTTTTCTTTTTTTTATTTTTTTATATATAATACATCATAATTAATATCCACTTCTTTTGTTAAACCAAATCCAAAATGGAAAAAGAAATTATGACCACTTCCTTTCCTTGTGCCATATGGTCTTATCCTTTTCCATTATCTTTTCCATTCCACTTTTGGAAAAGGTTTATTTTCTTCTATATAAATCACCTTGCATGCCATATTTCAATTCATAAGCCAAGAATCTCTCTTCCAAAGTGAATACTCTTTCTTTAGCAATTTTGGTTTCCCTTTATTCATTAACCATGACCGAGCACCATTTAAAGAAAATAAAAATTCTATTTAAGAATATGGATGCCAACCATCGGAAGCAAATTTCATGGTCAAAGCTTGATGTTTTAAAATGCTTTCAAAATGTCAAATTGGACCACTCCTTTTTACATGCCGCGGCTTCCTTGTGGAATACGGATTCCAGGGTGTTTAGAATTAATGGCTTTGAAATGTGTCCTTTGATTGAAGAATTTGAGGTCATCCTTGGACATCCCAATAATCAGCAAATGGCATTACCCACATTGATTTCCAAAACTCAACAGAAGATGCAGATGTTATTTCAAATTCTGAAACCTGAGATTCTTCGGTTGATGAGAGGTGAAAAAATTCTTCTTGCTCCTTTGATTGACTTTTGTTTTTCTCATTTGGCTCCTACTAAGGCCTGGGGGCGCATTCTTTGTCTTTGCTTGCTCGGCCAATTCTTACTTGTTTCTTCTTACGGCCATATTGACCCACGAGTATTGGATATCATGGATCAAATGGAAGGAGGCTTGTCGCCGATACCTATGATCTTAGCTGAGACCTTAGTTGGATTAGACCGATTTAAATCAAGATTGTCAAAGAGACTGATTGGGAGCCCGTTGCTGCTTCAGGTAATTACCTAAATTGCCCTTCCGGGTTTTCAATTTAGTTTTTTTTTATCGCTCTAACTTTTGCCTAGTCCGTCCATGCGGGTTTTCGGAACTAGCGAGCTGTCCTAATTTTTGCCTCAGCTGCCCTTGCGGGTTTTCAACTTAGCGGACCTCTTTTTTTTTAATTCTTTCTTCACAGATTTGGCTTCAGGAGCGTCTTTGTTTGCTTGATGCTTCCTCCATGGATTTTGCCAGATACCTGCCTCGTCATCATTCTGCTAGGAAGCTACTCCACCCAGCTTCTTCATATGCTGACTGGGTTGACTTGATCCACTCACGTTCTGAAGTCAATATCCATTGGTTAGTACTGTAACACCCCCACATTCAATACACACACACTACAACACCACAAAGTAGCATATGTTCACCGAACATAGGAATGCTACGGTTTTTCTTCAACATTTAAAACATTTTAAATGATGCTATCATCTTTATCAATATACATTATAGATAGTAAGTAATCAATTGGTAATATAAACAAAATAGATATATAAATACATTTAAGTAGTACACAGCGGAAGTTATAAAATTATTTACATATAGGAAACATTTGAATACATATTTACCATTATACATATATGTACATTATAAACAAAACTTTACAAAATACAAAAGAGTTATACATGATTGGTAAATCTCCTCTGATCTTTAAGTTCCCAAAATCAACTCTTCAATGTCTACTCTCACTCGGTCTCGAAGAGCTCTCGGGTTCGATTCTAACAGTTCTATCACCTGCGCGATTAAACACTATCACGCTAAGCCAAGGGCTTAGCAAGATAAAATATGCAATAGATATGTTTAGATGCAATACAATGTCAATTCTAATTCATCTCATACATGTAACAATACAGATGAAAAGTTAACATCACCCTTTGCATATCAAAAATCATAATCATATAAACATACCACATTTCAACATCTTTCATTAGTTAATCAAGTTATCATTCATGACTCAAATTAACCAAAGACAAGCATGGGCCCAAGACACACTAATATGCTATTCAATTTTCAGAGTTAATGTTTTGGTTCTATCATCATATTAATCAATATCACAAACCCAACTAGGCTTCAAGGATTAAGTTTAACCAAGCTTCAAGGGGAGCAAAGCATGCTAAGCTTCAACCCAACTTGGCTTCAAGAACTAACCCAACCTAGCTTCAAGGGTGGTAACATCTCAATTAGGCTTCAAGGATTTAATCCAACCTAACTTCAAGAGATTGTTACACTCATTAGGCATGCCACCAACAACAACCTCTGAAAATGGAATAACACATTAGCCACACAATTCATTTAGATTTCATTCTCAATTCTCATTATCATTTAGGCAAACATGCCTCATTTATCTCCATTGAATCACCTTAGCCACTAACAATGGCTTCACATTTCATTTCACAATATAACACTTCATTACTCAAGTGTATATTTATCTCATCCATGATCACATTATATCTCACATAGCATCATTCATAAATATCAACATTTCATTCCACATTACTCATGAAACACATTACCATTCACAATGCATAACATAACATTATTCAATCTCAACAATGCAAGAACAATTTATATTATTCATAGCTTTAGGATCATCCACAAGTGTTTGATTAAGTCATTCCTTAGTTTAAGTATGTTTATGTTTAGGTTTAGAAACCAAACTACCTTTGAAGAATCCAAACCATGCAAAAAGAACAAAGAAATCAAACAATGTCCAATTCATATAAGGGACACGCCCAGCTCACTTGAAGGACACGCCCAGCCTACTTGATGGACACGCCCGTGTCTCTAAAAATAAAAGAGACAGTAGCTAACACAAATAAATGACACGGCCGTGTCTCAACTTTGCTTTTGGCCGTGTCACCCAAAACCAAAACCAACCCTTCTCAAATGTACTCAAACACAATATTCATCATATAACTTGTATCCAATGAACATAATCAAACTTCTAAACACATATTCATCACAAGAATTACTTCAAAACACATTAATATAACAATTAAACACAACCCATCTCAAAACACTAAAATCACCATCCTTCTCCACCTTTCAAAATCAACATTTACCACTTCCAACAACAACCTAATTAAACTCAAAACTTAAAATCAATTTAACACTTAAAAACACATCATAAACACTTCTCCTCATCAAATCATCACACCCTAATTAACTTTCATTACCACTTCAAAAGAAAGAAAGAAATCAAAGGAAAGATCTTACCTTAGTCAAAAACTTCTTGAATCAACACTTGAACACTTAATCTTCCTTCAATTTTGAACTCAACTCATCAAGAACCTCTCTTCACCACTTGCTTCCCTTTGTCAATGGAGGAGCCGGCCACTTCATGAAAGAGAGAAGAAAATGATGAAGAAGTAAAGTCAATTTTGCTTTTAATCTCCACCAAGTGATTTAATCCAAGCAATTACCAAAATGCCCTCAAACATATAACTAACCTTTTGTCTTATATAAGCCCATATATGTAATTACACACTCAACACAAAAATATCTTCTTCCACTAACCAACACCTTGACTCTCCCTTTGACCCATTTATATGTTATATATATTATCATATACACAACATATACCATTCTCTCTAAACCCTATTTTCTTTCCAAAACACAAACACACAAGCATTCTCCTCCCAAATTCTTTTCTTAGCACAATATAAACATTCAATCCAATTAGTATAACAACAACAACAACAATATGCAAAACTTCTAGGGCATAAATGAGGATATTACAATTCTCCCCCTCTAAAAAGAAATTTTGTCCTCGAAATTACCTGATATCAAGTCTGAAATAACTGAGGATATTGCTCTCGCATGGTTTGCTCACTTTCCCAAGTTGCCTCTTCCTTTCCATGATTCTTCCACAAAATTTTCACCAATGGCACTCTTTTATTTCTCAACTCTTTCACATCACGTGCCAAGATAGCAATTGGTTCCTCTTCAATCGTCAAATCAGGATTTACTTCAATTGACTCAATCGGCAACACATGAGATGGATCCGACCTATACCTCCTCAACATAGAAACATGAAACACATTATGAATACGATCCAACTCAGGTGGCAAAGCAAGCCGATACGCCACTGGCCCAACTCTTTCCAAAACTTCATATGGTCCAATGAAACGAGGGCTCAATTTCCCTTTCCGACCGAACCTCAAGATCTTCTTCCAAGGAGATATTTTCAAAAATACCTTATCTCCCACATCAAACTCTATATCTCTTCTCTTCAAATCTGCATAAGACTTCTGTCGGTTTGAAGCTGCTTTCAATCTGCCTCGAATCAATTTCACTTTCTCTTCAGTTTCTTGAATCAAATCAGGCCCAATCAACTTGCCATCTCCCAGTTCACTCCAACACAGAGGTGTCCTACACCGTCTGCCATACAATGCCTCGAATGGGGCCATTCCGATGCTGGATTGATGACTGTTGTTGTAAGCAAACTCCACAAGAGGTAAAAACCTATCCCAACTTCCAGAGAAATCGATGACACAGCTTCTCAACATATCCTCAACAATCTGTATCACTCTCTCTGACTATCCATCCGTCTGTGGATGAAAAGCAGTACTGAAGTGCAGTCGAGAACCCAAAGCACCATGTAAACTCTTCCAAAATCTTGAAGTAAACCTGGGATCTCGATCAGACACTAAAGAAGTTGGAACACCATGCAGTTTCACAATCTCATGGATATACAGCTCAGCTAACCTCTCCAAAGAGTAATCCATCCGAACCGGAAGGAAATGAGCTGTCTTAGTTAATCTATCCACAATCACCCATATGGCATCATGCTTCCTTTGTGTCAATGGCAATCCAGACACAAAGTCCATTGTCACTCTTTCCCACTTCCATTCAGGCACTGACAACGGCTGAAGCAACCCGGTTGGAACTTGATGCTCTGCTTTAACCTTCTGACAAGTGAGACATTTCGATACAAACCCAGCAATGTCTCTCTTCAACCCCATCCACCAGTAATGTTGTCTTAAATCATGATACATCTTGGTATTGCCCGGATGCATAGCAAATGCTGACTGATGTGCTTCTTCTAAAATGACCCTTTTAAAATCAGCATCATCCGGCACACACAATCGACTCTTAAACCAGAGACTCCCATCATCTCTCACAACAAAATCTCTACTCTTCCCATTCTTGCAATCTGACACGATCTTTTGAATCTTCTCATCAACCCACTGAGCCTCTTTAATCTGATTCAATAAGACTGGTTTCACATGCAACTGTGCCAATAATGCACCATCATCACAAAGTACAAAACTGGCATGCAAAGCTCTCAACTCAACAAGCAACGAGAGCGAGTAAACAGTCAAACCTGCTAAAGACTTCCGACTCAAGGCATCAGCAACAACATTTGCTTTACCTGGATGATAATCAATCAAACAGTCGTAGTCTTTAATCAATTCCAACCATCTCCTCTGTCGAAGATTAAGTTCTTTCTGGACACCCAAATACTTCAAGCTTTTGTGATCAGTGTAAATAAAACATTTCTCCCCAAACAGATAATGGCGCCAAATCTTCAATGCAAACACAATGGCTGCCAACTCCAAATCATGGGTAGGATAGTTAAGCTCATGCGGTTTCAAGTGACGAGATGCATAAGCTATAACTTTACCTTCCTGCATAAGAACACACCCCAAACCACTATGTGACGCATCACTGAAAATCACATATGGTTTGCCTTCTATAGGTAAAGTAAGAACAGGCGCTTGAGTTAACATTTCTCTCAACTGCTCAAAGCTAGCCTGACACTGATCAGTCCACACAAATCTCACTCCCTTATGAAGCAATCTGGTGAGTGGAGTAGCTATCAAAGAAAACCCTTTCACAAACCTCCGGTAATAGCCTGCCAAACCCAGAAAACTTCTAACCTCTGTCACTGACTTGGGTGGACTCCAATTCAAAATGGCTTCAACTTTGCTCGGATCAACTCTAATGCCTTCTGCTGAAACTATATGTCCGAGAAAAGCTACTTGATCCAACCAGAACTCACACTTCGACAACTTGGCATGTAACACCCGATCTTAGCCTACGTTTATAGACCAAGATGGACTGTTAACTCATGGTGGTTGTGCCTTAATATTTTACTTAGCCAATTTTAAATGCAGATTTTAAAAAAATTTTACCATAACCTCCCCTAAAAATGGAGGTCCCAAGTGTCGCCAAAACTGATTTTTCTTATTTTTGAAAAATATTTTGTTTCACAATTCAACTCAAGCACACTCCCAATAATCCACCCTTATAACCTCAACTACAATCCTGCAAGAAGAATTCACACTTCTATACTTGCATACATAAGTGCTAAACCAAAATAAGATTTATTAGATTACTAGCAGTGTACGTGTTCTAGCTTTTCATTATTATACATTTATTTGCTAGATCATACAAGCTTATGTACATGCCATATTACTACAATCAATCATATCCAAGCTCCTACCCAAAGTAGTAGTCAAGGTCAGCTGCGCAGGACATGCTGCAATCTCGTCTCCTCGTTTAACCTACGAGTTTAGAGGGAAACTAAACTCGCTAAGCAATTGCTTAGTGGGTACTTAAATCATTGCAATAAAATAATAAAATAAAAGAATGATTTGATCATACATTTATATACTTTAAATACTTGAAAGGAATCAATACAAAACACAGATGGTAAAAAGGCTTGACTGAATAATTTGAATTTAAATCATTTTTCTTGCTTTTATCATTTTGGTTGCTCTACTGGTTTAACAGAACGTCAGCGGATAAGGAAGGGTCATGATAAACATATCTTGTCATGATCATATTTCATTATCATTCATCATAATTCTTGCACATGTGCTAATGGCCATTATCATTGCATCATTGATCATGTCATTGCAATCATCGGCCTTCAGCCGGAATATCATATCATGTCATAAGCAGTACTGCAGTAATAGTATGATGCATCATACCCTTATCTCAAGGGTTCTGATATACCAAGTAGAGCATAAATAATTTATTAAATTACTTTGGTCATGATATTCAATAGATCATGATTTTTCCATAAGGTATGTATTGTCGGAATAGCTTGTCATGATGCCTTTCTGATCATTTCCAATTCTCCTTCATGTCATTTTATATGATTTAACATCAATCCATATTATAATATTCAAGTTTTAACACATTTAGAAAAATGACCAAATGAATAGTAGCACGGCGCGTAAAATCGGCAACGCAATGGCGCGCGACAACTAAATGGTAAAATCTGTTTTTACTGCTGAAAATCAGTCAACTTTGGCAACGGTTTTGACCAAGTAAACAAACTTATTTTTGGCTGAATTTTTGTAGGAAAACACTTTCATAAGTTAACTAAATGCATGTAAAATTTCGTCGAAAAATTCTTTCGTTTGCCCCTTCAACGGACTGCCCAAAATGAAAGCTGCAGAATGGTGCCCAAAAGGGACCATTCGGCCCAATTTTCAAAAGTTGAGGGAAATTCATTTTTTCTTGCAAAATTAAATTTTAGACTCCTTTTGTGATACCATTGAAGGACTAAGGGTCCCTCTTTCAAAAATCAAACCAAAGGAATGATTAAAAGTTCATCAAAGTTTATGGATAATTGAGCAAAGTTTAGCTAGTTTGTTTTGTTTTCATTCTTTTCACAATCAATTGATTACAAATGGTTCAAGAGCACTTTCCCACATATTTACCACACATAATAACATTATTTCAAAACCATTTCAAAAGTCCCATAATGCAAAATATGTGAATTAATTGAAAGGCAATGATTTAAGTACCAAACCTTAATTCTTTTCACTTGTTTCTAGTTCTTTTATGCCTTCTTTGCTTCCTTCTCTCTCACTTCTTGATTTCCTATAATTTTCATAAAATCCATGTCAAGAACATAATAAAATTTAAGTGCTTCATGCCTTCTTTTGCTAACTAAACTACTAGTCATCCTTTTTATCCTTAATCTTATATGTGCAAATCACCTCTTTCACTTCTCTTCAACTTCTTAAATTTTCTATAATCATCATATTTATTCTTTCATTTTTATCTTACAAATACTATAACCAATGAAAGAAATAGAACCATAGATGAATTTCCTTACCTCAAAATCTTATTCTCCACCCAAGTTTTCAATCTCTCTCAATTCTCCAAATTTAGCTACTTGAAAAAAAAAAAAAAACAATCTCTCTCTCTTTTCCCTTCCTCCTATTTTCGGCCAAGCAAGAACAAAGAGAGTTCTTGGCTTTATTTTTGTGGTGTTCTCTCCTCCAAATGGCAGCTAAGAGAGGTTGATAGGTCATGGTGCAGATGTTGATTTCCCATTGGTACACATATGTGAGAAAATGGCCAATTCTCATTGGTCCAAATGTCTCCTTCTTTAATTTATTTACAACCCAAGCCCTTGGACTTCATCTTAATTATATTTTGGCCCCTCAACCTCATTGTGCTGAAATTTTATGGTCTAAGGTGTGAAAAGACCAAAATACCCTCCGGCGGTTACTCGTTCGTAACTTTTAAACCGCGCACTTTCGCCGAATGCTGTGGTACACTTTTTGACTCAGTTTTTCCTCTACTTTTCATTTTTGAGACCCTTTATTACTTTCGAGACACTTTTAAAAATGACCATGATGCCCCTGGTCAAAATCCCCTATATCTTCCAAACCGTGCTTTTTCGGGAAAAACCGTGTCGCACCGTTACTGTCCGATTTTTCTCTACTTTCCATTTCTGGAGTCTGTTATGTGCACTATTAAGGATCTCCGGAACAACTTTTGGTAATTACGGTCACCTCCCCAAAACTTTACAATCTTTTCAAATAGGTCCTTTCAATTCTATAGAACTTCCCTTCACTTCGCGCTCTTGAGTAGCTTCTCGGGATGGTTCCTCTTACTATACGCGGATGTACTGTACATTGATATACTGTACATATGTACTGTACATGGATGTACTATAAATATGTACAAATTGGGTTGTGACATTTCTTCCCCTCTATAATTTAGGCTTCGTCCCGAAGCCGATCGGGTGTAAAATTTAGGCTTCCATCCTCATTATTCCTTCTCTTTCCCAAAATATCTCTTCCATTCTATGGTTCCTTCGCCACACTTTAACTGGAGGAAATCTCTTATTTCTTAATCCTTTGACTTTTCATGCTAAAATTTCTATTGGTTCTTCTTCATAATTTAGGTCAGATTGGACTCTAATGTTTTGTGTCTTTATATCGTGTGTGAAGTTCAACGATATTGCCTTATCATTGAAACGTGAAAAACATTATGTATTTTGTTCAGTTCTGGTAATAGAGTTAACAGATAGGCTATTGATCTATGCGTTCGATGATCTCGTATAGTTCAATAAGCCTAAAGCTTAACTTACTTTTCTGCTTAAATCTTAATACCTTCTTTGATAGGAAAGTCTTAAGAAAATCCTTGTCTTCCACTTAGAGTTCTATGTCCCTTCATTTCGAGTCTGCATATGATTTTGCTCCTACCTACCCGCATATGATTTTATCTTGTCTTTACTTAATTTCGTCCAACACTCTAGTGTTCCATGTTTTCTTTCGTATAATTCTTTATAGGGTGTCACCGTATGCTGAATTAATAGTTGTTGTTATATGCATATTCAATTAAACTCAAATACCTATTCCAGCCACCCTTAAATTCTATAACACATACTCTTAATATGTCCTCCCAAAATTTGGATTACTCTTTCACATCGTCCATCTGTTTGCTGGTGAAAGGCAGTGCTATAATTTGTTTGGGTTTCAGAAGCTGTTTGCGACTTCTTCCATAAATTCATGGTGAACTGTGGACCTCTGCCTAAAATGATAGACGTTGGAATCCTGTGTAATCGTACAATTTCCTTGGCGTACATTTCCACCAATTTATCTATTGAATAATCCATTAGTAAAAGTAGAAAATGAGCTAACTTAGTTAGGCAGTCAACGATTATCCGAACAACGTCCTGCCGGCCTCGTTTCATTGGTACTTCTATGACGAAATCCATAGTGATATGTTCCCACTTCCATACCAGACTGGGAATTAGTTGTAACTGTCCCGATAGGATTTGATATTTCGCTTTTGCTTGTTGACATATTAAACATTTGGTCATAAAATCAACAATATCTCTCTTCATTCCAGGCTACCATTAAAACTTCTTTAGATATTGATACTTTTGTAACTCCTGGATGCATTGCGTAGAGATTACTATATGCTTTTCGAAAAAAAAAATTTTTCTTTCTTATGTCTCCCATTGTTAGTATCATTACTCTATTGTCATAATACAAACTACTGTTCTTAGAAATTTAGAATTTTATATCCTTTCCTCCTTGCACTTGCTTGATCCATTTTTGTATTTATTCGTTTTCCTTTTTCACTTGATGAATTTCTTGAAAAGAAACATAGTTATGCTTGCATTTCTACTACTAGTACTTCCTCTTCCATTGGTCTTAAACTAATCTTTATAGCGCCTAAGGCTGGTATCGATTTTCCTCCAAGTGCGTCGGCCACCACGTTAGCTTTTCCTAGATGATAATTTATAACTTAGCTGTTATTTCCAAAACTTGGGCTTACTTTCCTTACCATAAATTGAGATCCTCTTAGGTTGGCGGATATTTTAAACTTTTGCATCTGTATAAATATAACACTTTTCTCCATATAAATCATATCTCCAAATCTTGAAAGCCAATACGATAACTGTTAATTCCAAACAGTGTGTCGGGTTATTATTATTATTTTTTCGTATGGTTTAAATCATCAAAAGACTTATGCGACTATTTTATCCTTTTAAATAAACATATAACCTTAATTGATGTGTGAAGCATCACTATATATCACAAATTCTTTGCTGGACACGGGCCGTATGGGTATTGAAGCATTCGTTAACTTTTCCTTTAGTTTCTCAAAGTTCCTCTAACATTTATTAGTCCATTGGAGTTTGGCATTCCTTTGAAACAACCTTGTCATTGGGATGATAATAATGGAAAACCCTTTTATAAAACATTAATAGTACCCAGTCAGTCCTAAGAAGATTCTTACTTCTATTACTGTCTTTGGTGTTTTCCATTCCAAAATGGCTTTTGTTTTCTTAAGACCTACTTTAATACCTTATGCTAATATGGTGTGTTCTAAGAATGTCACTTTTTCCAATCAAAACTCGCATTTGTCATGTTTGACATACAACTGCTTCTCTCGCAACATTTGCAATACTATGCAAAAGTATCGATCGTATTCTTCTTTGTTCCTTAAATAAATGAAGGTGTCATCTATGAACACCATTTACAAATTGGTCAAAATATGGATGAAAGATATGATTCATTAAATCCATGAATACTACTGACACATTTGTGGGCTCAAAAGGCGTTACAAGGAACTTATAACGTCCGTATCGAGTTCTAGATGTAGTCTTTGGAATGTCTTTTCCTTTGATCCGCAGCTACTGATATCCCAGTCGGTGATCTAATTTTTTTTTAAACAAAACCTTGGTTCCCTTAAGTTGGTTGAATACATCGTCAATGGATGGTAATAGATATTTATCCTTAATCACAAGCTCCTTCAACTACTTATAGTTCACATATGACCTTAAGGATTTATCTTTCTTCTTGACAAAGAGTACTGGCGTGCCCCATGAAGAAATACTTAGCCATATAAGACCCTTGTCGAGTAGCTCCTATAATTGCATTTTCATTTCTTTGGGTTCCGCTGGTACCATTCGGTATGAGGCAACCGACACCGGTGCAATTCCCGGATATACATTTATAGTGAATCCTACTTTTCTCTTAGGTGATAATCCGGGTAGCTCGTCTAAAGAAACATCGAGAAAATCACGCATTGTTGATACCTCTTGAATCTTTATCACATTCTTCTTTGCTTCCATAGTGCTTACCAAGTGTGCCTCACATCCGTTTATATGGAACGCCTTGTTATAACTGCTGCTGTTACGTTGTTTAGGTAATTGGCTCTCTTTCCTACTACCGTCACTTCCTCCTTGTGAGGAGTATGAAGTGTTACTCTCTTTCTTCATATAATCAACCACTGTTTTATGCCTTGTTAGCCAATCCAATACCAACATTACGTCAAATTCTCAGAATGGTAACTCTATTAAATTTTTTGGAAATACATTTTCATGTAACTCTATAGAACATTCTTTAATCACTTGTGTGTAACTACCTCGTCTCTTATCGGATTTATAACTAATGTTTCAAACTTACATATCCTACTGGTAATTCTTCTAAATTTTCATTGCGTAGGCTCTGGCTGGTGTACTTGAATTGAGCTAGTCAACGGTCTCTGATTGTGCTCTTTGAAAATTTGAATCACTTTCCTTTCGCCTGCTTCGGCCTCGGCCAAAAGTGGGCCATGATTTTTCTGTCGATGCGGGTGCATTCATTTGTCTTTCTGGCAATTTACCCTAACACGATCTGGTGCCCCGCATTCCCAGCATCCATCTGTTAAATACCAGCATTCACTCTTATGTCTTCATCCACAGTGTTTGCATAGAGGAGTAATATATCCTTTAAATCTATATTTCTTTCCAATCCTCCAGTAATTTTTGAATTTTTACTTTTTCCTTTTTCCTTTACCTAGTCCTTGGGTTGTTATTACTTTCATTCTTTCCTTTTTGATCTAATTTTAATTCTGCACTTTCTACCTCTTTGGTTCTTAATTTCTCTCTTTCTTTTCTCTTTTTTTTTTTTCATCATTTCCTGAATTCATAAATCTCATATATCTTCTTCTTATAATTTCTTAATTTTGATGATTTCATTGGGGCATTTTCAGGAGGAATCACAATACAGTGTTTTGATTAGGTTTCGACTAGTTTCTACTGATATGGTCCGTCACCTACCTTATTAAGACTTTACGGGATGGTCACCCATCATCATTGGTCGAGTACGTTTAACTCCGGTTTCCTGCTAAATTTCAATACGACGGTATCGGGTCAGCAGTACCTTCTTAGTTTGCTTACTTCATCTGCTTGTGTGAATATTGTACATGCGGTTACTGTACATATTCTCTAATGGTCGGACATGAGAATTTCTCATATACTTATTTCTGTTCACTCATCTTTGCTATCTAAGATCTATCTATTTTATCTCTTACCGTCTGGTCTTAACATTTTACGTACTTTTCTTTTATCCTCTTATTATGTTCCTCTTTTTATTCCATTCTTCAAATTTCATTTTCTTATAAACATTTTCATTTTTGCAATCATATACGCCTATCTAACCTTCTCCTGGAACCCCCTTATAAGGACCCCGGTATACTAGCTACGGATGTCTGGCGCCTTGAACCTCGGCTGGATCCTTGACTTTGCGATCTCTGGCTTTACTGTGCAAAACTATCTTCACTTCTAAACTTCTTCTCAACTTGTCAAAATCTTCCTAAGCTTTAAGTTTGTACTCTCTTTTGTTGCATGCGTTGGTGTCTACTTCTCTAATCTATGTATACCATCTCTATACCTAAAACTTTCACAACTAATTTTGAAAATTCAAACACGTCCATGACTACTAATTCTACTTTAATTTCATTATTTAATCCTTCCAAAATCTTTGATGTCTTTCTT
This sequence comes from Garcia nutans, assembly GCA_947685225.1. Taxonomy (NCBI): domain Eukaryota; kingdom Viridiplantae; phylum Streptophyta; class Magnoliopsida; order Malpighiales; family Euphorbiaceae; genus Garcia; species Garcia nutans. The sequence continues at coordinate 44,190,257 of CANTUV010000031.1, forward strand.
GCTTTGTTTCTATCATTTTCTTTGCATACTTACTGAGGCGGGTGAACTCTCTATCATTCTCAGATACTGTCATTCTTCCTTGCTGTAGATATATAAACTCAATTCTCCTTGCGTTTAAGTATGTTTTACCAAGTGTATGTTTCTTCTACACAAAGGGACATGGCATAATTAAATATTTTATCTGGCGTGCATCTCAGTTGTTCCAATGCCCTATTGGTACTGTCCAAACAGTACTCAACTTCTTCAAATCCTTCTTCTCTACTAGCCTTAAATTCTTTAGCCCCATATTTCCTTAACTTCTCGATTGGGGACTTCCTTTCTCTTTTGGTAGCAACAGGTACTATTCTTGCCGTTTATTGCAATGGTACTATCATCTATCTTAAATAAACTTCGGGGCCTTCCACAGCCATCGTTACGGGTCGTAGCATAAGTCCGAGACCCATTTCTACATTTATGGGTACAAAAAGCGTGTGATTCCTTTTCTTGATCTATAATTCTTTGTGATTCTGCCTCTTGCAACCTTATACCGTATACATATATCGTGATAAGAATTAGCAGCTGGCTTGACTCAACACATTAGCTTTCCTATATGGCATGTACGTAAGCACTATTAGATTTTCCTTTATCACATGTACCTTATATACTTATGTATTTATAATATTCTTTCTACTATACCGACATTTTGTACCTAAATGATATATGCTCTCATTTCTATTCTGCTATAGGATATCCCATTTTACATTGGTAATGGCCACTCCCAACATAAAATGTGTATCCTCCTATATTGAATTTTCCAGGACTGGCTAAACCGGTGCTCTGATACCACTAAATGTAACACCCGATCTTAGCCTACGTTTATAGACCAAGATGGACTGTTAACTCATGGTGGTTGTGCCTTAATATTTTACTTAGCCAATTTTAAATGCAGATTTTAAAAAAATTTTACCATAACCTCCCCTAAAAATGGAGGTCCCAAGTGTCGCCAAAACTGATTTTTCTTATTTTTGAAAAATATTTTGTTTCACAATTCAACTCAAGCACACTCCCAATAATCCACCCTTATAACCTCAACTACAATCCTGCAAGAAGAATTCACACTTCTATACTTGCATACATAAGTGCTAAACCAAAATAAGATTTATTAGATTACTAGCAGTGTACGTGTTCTAGCTTTTCATTATTATACATTTATTTGCTAGATCATACAAGCTTATGTACATGCCATATTACTAAAATCAATCATATCCAAGCTCCTACCCAAAGTAGTAGTCAAGGCCAGCTGCGCAGGACATGCTGCAATCTCGTCTCCTCGTTTAACCTACGAGTTTAGAGGGAAACTAAACTCGCTAAGCAATTGCTTAGTGGGTACTTAAATCATTGCAATAAAATAATAAAATAAAAGAATGATTTGATCATACATTTATATACTTTAAATACTTGAAAGGAATCAATACAAAACACAGATGGTAAAAAGGCTTGACTGAATAATTTGAATTTAAATCATTTTTCTTGCTTTTATCATTTTGGTTGCTCTACTGGTTTAACAGAACGTCAGCGGATAAGGAAGGGTCATGATAAACATATCTTGTCATGATCATATTTCATTATCATTCATCATAATTCTTGCACATGTGCTAATGGCCATTATCATTGCATCATTGATCATGTCATTGCAATCATCGGCCTTCAGCCGGAATATCATATCATGTCATAAGCAGTACTGCAGTAATAGTATGATGCATCATACCCTTATCTCAAGGGTTCTGATATACCAAGTAGAGCATAAATAATTTATTAAATTACTTTGGTCATGATATTCAATAGATCATGATTTTTCCATAAGGTATGTATTGTCGGAATAGCTTGTCATGATGCCTTTCTGATCATTTCCAATTCTCCTTCATGTCATTTTATATGATTTAACATCAATCCATATCATAATATTCAAGTTTTAACACATTTAGAAAAATGACCAAATGAATAGTAGCACGGCGCGTAAAATCGGCAACGCAATGGCGCGCGACAACTAAATGGTAAAATCCGTTTTTACTGCTGAAAATCAGTCAACTTTGGCAACGGTTTTGACCAAGTAAACAAACTTATTTTTGGCTGAATTTTTGCAGGAAAACACTTTCATAAGTTAACTAAATGCACGTAAAATTTCGTCGAAAAATTCTTTCGTTTGCCCCTTCAACGGACTGCCCAAAATGAAAGCTGCAGAATGGTGCCCAAAAGGGACCATTCGGCCCAATTTTCAAAAGTTGAGGGAAATTCATTTTTTCTTGCAAAATTAATTTTTAGACTCCTTTTGTGATACCATTGAAGGACTAAGGGTCCCTCTTTCAAAAATCAAACCAAAGGAATGATTAAAAGTTCATCAAAGTTTATGGATAATTGAGCAAAGTTTAGCTAGTTTGTTTTGTTTTCATTCTTTTCACAATCAATTGATTACAAATGGTTCAAGAGCACTTTCCCACATATTTACCACACATAATAACATTATTTCAAAACCATTTCAAAAGTCCCATAATGCAAAATATGTGAATTAATTGAGCAATGATTTAAGTACCAAACCTTAATTCTTTTCACTTGTTTCTAGTTCTTTTATGCCTTCTTTGCTTCCTTCTCTCTCACTTCTTGATTTCCTATAATTTTCATAAAATCCATGTCAAGAACATAATAAAATTTAAGTGCTTCATGCCTTCTTTTGCTAACTAAACTACTAGTCATCCTTTTTATCCTTAATCTTATATGTGCAAATCACCTCTTTCACTTCTCTTCAACTTCTTAAATTTTCTATAATCATCATATTTATTCTTTCATTTTTATCTTACAAATACTATAACCAATGAAAGAAATAGAACCATAGATGAATTTCCTTACCTCAAAATCTTATTCTCCACCCAAGTTTGCAATCTCTCTCAATTCTCCAAATTTAGCTACTTGAAAAAAAAAAAAAACAATCTCTCTCTCTTTTCCCTTCCTCCTATTTTCGGCCAAGCAAGAACAAAGAGAGTTCTTGGCTTTATTTTTGTGGTGTTCTCTCCTCCAAATGGCAGCCAAGAGAGGTTGATAGGTCATGGTGTAGATGTTGATTTCCCATTGGTACACATATGTGAGAAAATGGCCAATTCTCATTGGTCCAAATGTCTCCTTCTTTAATTTATTTACAACCCAAGCCCTTGGACTTCATCTTAATTATATTTTGGCCCCTCAACCTCATTGTGCTGAAATTTTATGGTCTAAGGTGTGAAAAGACCAAAATACCCTCCGGCGGTTACTCGTTCGTAACTTTTAAACCGCGCACTTTCGCCGAATGCTGTGGTACACTTTTTGACTCAGTTTTTCCTCTACTTTTCATTTTTGAGACCCTTTATTACTTTCGAGACACTTTTAAAAATGACCATGATGCCCCTGGTCAAAATCCCCTATATCTTCCAAACCGTGCTTTTTCGGGAAAAACCGTGTCGCACCGTTACTGTCTGATTTTTCTCTACTTTCCATTTCTGGAGTCTGTTATGTGCACTATTAAGGATCTCCGGAACAACTTTTGGTAATTACGATCACCTCCCCAAAACTTTACAATCTTTTCAAATAGGTCCTTTCAATTCTATAGAACTTCCCTTCACTTCGCGCTCTTGAGTAGCTTCTCGGGATGGTTCCTCTTACTATACGCGGATGTACTGTACATTGATATACTGTACATATGTACTGTACATGGATGTACTATAAATATGTACAAATTGGGTTGTGACATGGCAAACAACTGCTTCTCTCTCAAAATGTGCAACACAATCCGCAGATGCTTATCATGTTCCTCTTCATTCTGCGAATACACCAGAATGTCATCGATGAAGACCACTACAAACTGATCCAAATAGGGCCTAAACACCCTATTCATCAAATCCATAAAAGCTGCCGGTGCATTCGTCAGACCAAAAGGCATAACTAAAAACTCATAATGCCCATACCTGGTCCGAAAAGCTGTTTTAGGAACATCTTCTGCTTTGACTCTCAGCTGATGGTACCCAGATCTCAGATCAATTTTAGAAAATACAGCTGCATCCTTCAACTGATCAAAGAGGTCATTAATTCTAGGCAACGGATATCTATTTTTAATGGTCACTTTGTTCAATTGCCTATAGTCGATACACAACCTCATAGTACCATCTTTCTTCTTCACAAATAACACAGGAGCTCCCCAAGGAGAAACACTGGGGCGAATAAATCCTTTATCCAACAACTCCTGCAATTGCACTTTCAACTCCCTCAATTCTGCTGGTGCCATTCTATAAGGAGTAATAGAGATAGGAGTGGTACCAGGCAACAACTCAATACCAAACTCTACCTCTCTCTCAGGAGGCAATCCCGGCAACTCCTCTGGAAAAACATCAGAGAACTCTGCCACTGTGGCAATGCTATCACTAGGAGAACCTCTTACTCTAGTATCTATCACATGAGCAAGGTAGGCATCACATCCCTTTCTAATCAACCTCCTGGCTGCAACAGCTGAAATAAATAAGGAGGCTAGCTGTTCCTGCTCATTAGATACTATCACCTCTCTACCATCAACAGTTCTCAAGGTCACAATCTTCTTCTTACAATCTACTACAGCTCCATGTTGAGATAGCCAGTCCATACCTAATATCACATCATATTCCTTAAATGGCATCTCGATCAAATCTCCAAGGAATTCCTCACCCTGCACCCTCACTGCACTATCCCGGTGTACATTACTCACAATCACACTATGCCCTAACGGATTTGTCACCAAAACATCAAATCCTAGGGACTCAGCATGCACATCAAACACAGGCAATACAGATGCACTAATATAAGAATGGGTGGAACCCGGATCAATCAAAGCAAGTACTGGAGTATTGAATAAAGAAAAAGTACCAGCTATGACTGCTGATGCATCCGGCTGCCTCTGCATAACATACATCCTCTGGGAAGAGCCAACCTCCTCTGGTCTACCCTCCCTGGATGTAGCACCACCTCTAGAACTGAACCCTGCTCTACCACCTCAGCTAGCACCTCTGCCTCCTCGGCCTCCCCTCGCACTAGGTCGAGAAGCTGCTGTATCAACTGACATCTGCTCTTGCCTCTCAGGGCAATCTCTCACAAAGTGATCAGGTGACCCACACCTGAAACATACCCCTGCAACACCAGCCTTCCAACAAGGACCACCATGCGGCCTACCACAATGGATGCAGATGGGTAAGGTAGATCTCTGAACCATAGGGGTCGGAGCACTCGCCACTGAAGCTGCAGGTCTAAATCTCTGCCTCTGTAACTGCACTGACCTACCCGCTAGTCTCTGGCTCCTATTACTCCGAGGAACAAAACTTACTCTACCCCTCTTCACAGAAGAAGACCCTGCCTCAAACTGGGGCCTTCTAACCCTAACCTCTTCCTCTGAAGCAGCTGCAATAACTTGAGCTCGCTCTACACTTCGAGCTGCTGTCACAAGCTGTGAGAAATCCTGATATCTGGATCCAGCCACTAAGCACATGATCGAGGGCCTCAATCCCTCCTGAAACCTCCGGCATCTATCAATCTCATCAGCAATGATACCCCCAGCATACTGACTCAGTCGAATAAACTCAACTTCATACTCAGTAACAGTCTTGCTGTCTTGCTTCAAGCTCAAGAACTCCATCTTCTTCATGTCCTTATACTCCCTAGGAGTATACTTCAACTTGAATTCCCTCAGAAAATCAGTGTAAGACAGTGTTGGAGGATCATCCATAGAATGTGGCACTGTCTTCCACCAGTCGTAGGCGTCCTTTTGTAGCAAAGATCTTGCATAATCAAACTTCTCCTCTGAAGTGGCTTGCAACTGCACAAATACCCTCTGAACTCTGTCAAGCCACTGTTCTGCTACAACCGGATCAACTGTACCAAAGAAATCCTCTGCTCCATATTTCCTTAGCTTATCATAGTGCCTCACTGGTACTGAAGGCTGAGGGGGTGATGGCTGTGGTTGCACAGGTGCTTGTCTCATAGCTTCCATCATATGCCTAAACCAAGCTGGCGGAACCTCATCACCTACTGGTCTACCCGACACCGAAGCAGGTGCCTCCTCAACACTATCAACCCTAGCTCCATCATGAGGAGCAACGCTCTCCTCACTACCCTCAACTGACTGTCTCAAATGAGGATCCATCAACACCTAACACTGCAAACACAAAAGGACACACCTTATTAAAGATCAGAGATTGCCAATCCCAAACATGTATTTTTATTCAAAAACCACTTTTTAAAATCAAAATATTCTTTCTTATTACATTTTACCTAGGTTGAGAATATCAAACCTAGGCTCTGATACCAAAACAATTGTAACACCCCCACATTCAATACACACACACTACAACACCACAAAGTAGCATATGTGCACCGAACATAGGAATGCTACGGTTTTTCTTCAACATTTAAAACATTTTAAATGATGCTATCATCTTTATCAATATACATTATAGATAGTAAGTAATCAATTGGTAATATAAACAAAATAGATATATAAATACATTTAAGTAGTACACAGCGGAAGTTATAAAATTATTTACATATAGGAAACATTTGAATACATATTTACCATTATACATATATGTACATTATAAACAAAACTTTACAAAATACAAAAGAGTTATACATGATTGGCAAATCTCCTCTGATCTTTAAGTTCCCAAAATCAACTCTTCAATGTCTACTCTCACTCGGTCTCGAAGAGCTCTCGGGTTCGATTCTAACAGTTCTATCACCTGCGCGATTAAACACTATCGCGCTAAGCCAAGGGCTTAGCAAGATAAAATATGCAATAGATATGTTTAGATGCAATACAATGTCAATTCTAATTCATCTCATACATGTAACAATACAGATGAAAAGTTAACATCACCCTTTGCATATCAAAAATCATAATCATATAAACATACCACATTTCAACATCTTTCATTAGTTAATCAAGTTATCATTCATGACTCAAATTAACCAAAGACAAGCATGGGCCCAATACACACTAATATGCTATTCAATTTTCAGAGTTAATGTTTTGGTTCTATCATCATATTAATCAATATCACAAACCCAACTAGGCTTCAAGGATTAAGTTCAACCAAGCTTCAAGGGGAGCAAAGCATGCTAAGCTTCAACCCAACTTGGCTTCAAGAACTAACCCAACCTAGCTTCAAGGGTGGTAACATCTCAATTAGGCTTCAAGGATTCAATCCAACCTAACTTCAAGAGATTGTTACACTCATTAGGCATGCCACCAACAACAACCTCTGAAAATGGAATAACACATTAGCCACACAATTCATTTAGATTTCATTCTCAATTCTCATTATCATTTAGGCAAACATGCCTCATTTATCTCCATTGAATCACCTTAGCCACTAACAATGGCTTCACATTTCATTTCACAATATAACACTTCATTACTCAAGTGTATATTTATCTCATCCATGATCACATTATATCTCACATAGCATCATTCATAAATATCAACATTTCATTCCACATTACTCATGAAACACATTACCATTCACAATGCATAACATAACATTATTCAATCTCAACAATGCAAGAACAATTTATATTATTCATAGCTTTAGGATCATCCACAAGTGTTTGATTAAGTCATTCCTTAGTTTAAGTATGTTTATGTTTAGGTTTAGAAACCAAACTACCTTTGAAGAATCCAAACCATGCAAAAAGAACAAAGAAATCAAACAATGTCCAATTCATATAAGGGACACGCCCAACTCACTTGAAGGACACGCCCAGCCTACTTGATGGACACGCCCGTGTCTCTAAAAATAAAAGAGACAGTAGCCAACACAAATAAATGACACGGCCGTGTCTCAACTTTGCTTTTGGCCGTGTCACCCAAAACCAAAACCAACCCTTCTCAAATGTACTCAAACACAATATTCATCATATAACTTGTATCAAATGAACATAATCAAACTTCTAAACACATATTCATCACAAGAATTACTTCAAAACACATTAATATAACAATTAAACACAACCCATCTCAAAACACTAAAATCACCATCCTTCTCCACCTTTCAAAATCAACATTTACCACTTCCAACAACAACCTAATTAAACTCAAAACTTAAAATCAATTTAACACTTAAAAACACATCATAAACACTTCTCCTCATCAAATCATCACACCCTAATTAACTTTCATTACCACTTCAAAAGAAAGAAAGAAATCAAAGGAAAGATCTTACCTTAGTCAAAAACTTCTTGAATCAACACTTGAACACTTAATCTTCCTTCAATTTTGAACTCAACTCATCAAGAACCTCTCTTCACCACTTGCTTCCCTTTGTCAATGGAGGAGCCGGCCACTTCATGAAAGAGAGAAGAAAATGATGAAGAAGCAAAGTCAATTTTGCTTTTAATCTCCACCAAGTGATTTAATCCAAGCAATTACCAAAATGCCCTCAAACATATAGCTAACCTTTTGTCTTATATAAGCCCATATATGTAATTACACACTCAACACAAAAATATCTTCTTCCACTAACCAACACCTTGACTCTCCCTTTGACCCATTTATATGTTATATATATTATCATATACACAACATATACCATTCTCTCTAAACCCTATTTTCTTTCCAAAATACAAACACACAAGCATTCTCCTCCCAAATTCTTTTCTTAGCACAATATAAACATTCAATCCAATTAGTATAACAACAACAACAACAATATGCAAAACTTCTAGGGCATAAATGAGGATATTACAAGTACCTTGGTGGAATATTTCTTATATTACCATGCGGACATACTTAATGTATGTTCCTCTTGCTGCACTTCGTCAAGATACATGCTATGATCCTCATCGACTTGGGCGTCAATATGGAGCTGAGCATCATGATTCTGATTTTGTTCCTGACCTAGACATGCCTTGCTTGACTGAAGCCTACTTGGACAGGCTGAGGCAAAGCTGGCCTGCACGTTACACTTATAGACTACCATAGATTTTACATTTGTCAATTCAGAAAATGTTTTGTTAGGATGAAAAATAACTAAAATAATAAAAGATGCTTCTTTTCCATTGATAATTTGTCATCACCTTTTACAATTATGATTATTTATTTCATCCGTATCTGGTGAAATACTTATAACAGTGTACATAGAACAAATTTAACCATTAATTCTGTTTTATTAAATTGGGAAACAACCAAACATAAAGCCATCATACACAAGATCACTCCTTTTGCCAATCAGCCCTTTCGGGTTTTCTAATTGACGATTTTCTCTCATTAACCCTAATTTTTGGCTAGCCCGCCCTTTCGGGTTTTCGAAACTAGCAGACTGCTCTAACTTTTGCCTAGGCTGCCCTTTTTGGGTTTTCAACCTAGCGAGCTCTTTCTTTTTTTTATATATACATAAAACCTCTTCAACCTGTCAATGTTTACTGGCTCACTAAATTCGTTCCCATCCATGTCTGATAACTTTACTGCACCTTTGCTCATGACTTGTTTCACGACATATGGTCCTTCCCAGCTAGGTCTGAACTTCCCTCTTGGGTCAGATACATTAGGCTTACATTGCTTCAATACCAAATCCCCAACCCTGAATCTTCGATTTTTGACTCTTCTATTGTAGGCCCGAGCTATCTTCTTTTGATACAGTTGGTGATGATACAATGCCTTTAGGCTTCTCTCTTCTAATAAAGCTAACTGTGTGTATCTGCTCGCTACCCATTCTGTTTCAGGCAACTCCACTTCCAAGACTACTCTCAATGACTTGATCTCAATCTCAATTGGCAACACTGCTTCCATCCCATAAACCAAAGAGAACGGTGTCATTCCAATAGGTGTTCGCACACTCGTCCTATATCCCCATAAAGCAAAGGGAAGCATCTCTGACCAATCCCTGTAAATCTTGGTCATTTTGGACAAAATTTGCTTAATTGTCTTATTTGTTGCTTCCACTGCACCATTAGCCTTTGGTCTATAAGGAGAGGATCGATGATGATGGATGTGGTACTTGGAGAATAAATCCTTAACTGCCCCTTGAAACTGTACCCCGTTGTCCGATATCACACTGTGCGGGACCCCATATCTGCAGATGAGATTCTTTTCGATAAACCTAGCCATTTGACTTGCACCCAACTTGTTGAAGGATTCGGCTTCAACCCATTTCAAAAAATAATCAACTGCTACCACAATAAAATGGTGCCCCTTTGAAGCTGTCTGATGTATCTTGTTAGTAAATCGTTAAGAATCTGCAACCCTTGCCGCAGCGGAAAAACAAAAATTCTTTCGATTTACTCACAGGATCCATGTGATCCATTCAGTTCGATAAAAGAGATTCGAAACTAACCTTTTTGTGTAGCTTCAAAAATGATTAACAGATGCTGCCTTCTGAAGACGAACACCCTCTAACGAAATCCACACAAACGTATGCCGGTCTGAGTGCTAGCTCACCAACGGCAGTGGCTGAACCTTTTCAAAACGAAACTAGGGTTTTTTTAGGTTTTTTTTTTCTTACGTTTTCTTTTGCAAAACGAATAATAAGATCATTAAACCTCCAGTCCTTTTAAAACCGTTTTAAAAGACTTCTTTTAATCAAAACCCTAACTGTCCATATCCCATATGGACCCACGTTTTAATAATTATTATCTAATAATAATTATTATAACAATATTATTATTAATATCTAATAATAATAATAATACTAACAATAATAATTAAATATAATTATTATTATTTAAGTACAGCCTACGTTCTATGTGTGTGACCCGATAGGCTCATATTAATTGGTAGTGTATTTCAATCTCTATTGAAATGCACAAATCATAATTGGCCTCTAGCAAGACATTACGACTACCCAATTAATCATGAGAATCATTATAAATGAAAAACCTGAAATAGTACATGCATTAATCCCTTTGTCACACGATATCTAGTTTGAACATAAGTCATAGTAAATGTCATACTTATATTGTCCAAACTTATGATTACTTGATCTCCAAGTTAACTGATAAACAAATAAGATTGATCTTATATCAACTTATTTGAGCATGGCCATGCATTTCTCAGTTACACTTATCAAGGGGCCCAGAAGATATCTCTCTCATAGAGAGGGACAAATTCCATCTTGATTGTTCATTTTCCTCTACATAATTTATATCATGTTCAAGCATAACCTTTATAATTATCTAGTTACAGATAACGTTTGATCATGTCAAAACATAATATTCCTTATGTTGGAAACTATGACAATCTCAAGTCAAAGGATTAAATGAAAACTATTATGAGATACACTTATGACATTAAACCATGAAGTGATATCTATGTGGGTCTATCCAATACACTGTTCTCTAACATGTATCCATAATATTGATTTGTATCTTCATACCTATAATCATCTTATGATTATCAAATCAATATTACACTAGTTATATTTATTATTATCTCCATAACAATAATAAACCAGGGATATAATCATTATTATATATAACATGCAAACATAACAATGATAATAAAAACTTCTTTATTAATAACAAAATGAATAACATTAAGGTCCAAATCGATGGCCTAGGGCATATACACTAACAGTCTCCCACTTGCACTAGGCCTAGTCTAACAAATATCTCATGCCCATAGACCTAGTGTGCTGATCATGCTTGACCCGCGAGAGAGGCTTTGTCAATGGATCTGCTATGTTGTCATTTGTGTCAACTTTGCATATCTTGATATCACCTCTATCAATGATGTCTCGAATGAGGTGAAATCGCCTGAGTATGTGCTTAGATTTTTGATGGGACCTTGGCTCTTTTGCTTGCGCTATGGCACCATTGTTGTCACAATAGATAGCCATAGGATTAGCAATGCTAGGCACCACTCCAAGCTCAGTGATGAATTTCTTCAGCCAAACTGCTTCCTTAGCAGCATCTGATGCTGCTATATACTCAGCTTCTGTTGTAGAATCTGCTACTGTGCTTTGCTTGGAACTTTTCCAAGTAATGGCTCCACCATTCAATGTGAATACAAAACCTGACTGCGATTTGTAATCATCTATATCAGTTTGGAAACTAGCATCTGTGTAACCATTTACAACTAGTTCATCTTCCAAACCTCCATAAACTAAGAAAACATTCTTAGTTCTTCTTAGATACTTAAGAATGTTCTTAACAGCTGTCCAGTGACCCTCACCAGGATCAGCTTGATATCTACTTGTTGTGCTTAAAGAATATGAGACATCAGGTCTAGTACATAGCATGGCATACATAATAGATCCAATAGCAGAAGCATAAGGGATCTTATTCATTCTATCTCGCTCCTCAGATGTCTTAGGACATTGATTCTTGCCAAGATGAATACCATGTGACATAGGCAAGAATCCTTTCTTGGAATCTTGCATACTGAACCTCTTCAACACTTTGTCAATGTATGTACTTTGACTTAAGCCAATTATCCTTCTAGATCTATCTCTATAGATCCTTATACCAAGGATATATGCAGCCTCTCCCAAGTCCTTCATTGAAAAAGAATTCCCTAACCAATCTTTAACCTTTTGTAAAGTGGGGACATCATTTCCAATGATCAATATGTCATCTACATATAGGACTAAGAACACGATAGCACTCCCACTAACCATCTTGTAAACACATGGTTCATCTTCATTTTGAATGAAACCAAAGTTCTTAACTGTTTCATCAAAACAAAGATTCCAGCTTCGAGATGCTTGCTTCAATCCATAAATGGACCTTTGAAGCTTGCAAACCTTCCCAGAATTCTCAGGATTTACAAAACCCTCAGGTTGTGTCATGTACACATCCTCGAGTAAATTTCCATTAAGGAAAGCGGTTTTGACATCCATTTGCCATATCACATAATCATAGTATGCAGCAATGGCAAGGAGAATCCTAATAGATTTAATCATAGCAACTGGAGAAAAAGTTTCATCATAGTCTATACCATGTGTTTGTTTGAAACCTTTAGCAACCAACCTTGCTTTATAGGTTTGCACATTTCCATTAATGTCAATTTTCTTCTTGAAAACCCATTTGCAACCAATAGTCTTAATACCTTCGGGAGGATCAATTAAGGCCCAAACTTGGTTGTCAAACATGGACTGCATCTCAGATTTCATGGCTCCAAGCCATTTCTCTGAATCAAAACCTGACACAGCTTCAAGATAGGTAGTTGGCTCATCTTGATCTATGAGCAAAACTTCACGACATTCAGTCATGAGAAATCCATATCTCTCAGGCTGATGACGTGGTCTATCAGATCTGCGCAGAACTTGTGTAACATTTTCAGTTTCCACAATGACTTGTGGTTCTGAAACTATTTCTACAGGCGGTTCAATATCCTCTTGTGGTTCTATAAATTCATCTAATTGAACTGTGCTCCCACTAGTTCTTTTAGAAATGAATTCCTTTTCCAAGAAGGTTCCATTTCGAGCAACAAACACTTTGTTCTCAGATGGAATATAGAAATAATATCCTTTAGTTTCCTTAGGATATCCCACAAAGATACATTTAGCAGATTTTGGAGCTAACTTATCCGAAACTGGTCTTTTCACATAAGCCTCACAACCCCAAATCTTAAGAAAAGACAAACTAGGTGTTTTGCCAGTCCATATCTCATATGGTGTCTTTTCAACCGCTTTAGATGGTACACGGTTTAAAACAAAAGCAGCTGTCTCCAAGGCATAACCCCAAAACGATAATGGAAGATCTGCTTGACTCATCATAGATCGAACCATATCTAATAAAGTTCGATTTCTTCTTTCAGAAACACCATTCCACTGTGGAGTTCCTGGAGGAGTTAATTGTGAAACAATTCCATAATTTCTTAGATGTTCGTCAAACTCTTGGCTCAAAAATTCACCACCTCGATCAGATCGAAGTGCCTTAATAGTTTTACCAAGTTGATTTTGTACTTCATTTTGAAAAGTTTTGAACATTTCAAAAGCCTCATGCTTATGTTTCATTAGGTAGACATAGCCATACCTACTGAAATCATCAGTAAAAGTAATGAAGTAATTATATCCTCCTCTGGCACTAATGCTTAACGGGCCACATACATCTGTATGTACTAGTCCTAGCAAGTCATTAGCCCTTTCACCTTGTCCGGTGAAAGGATTCTTTGTCATTTTGCCAAGTAAACAAGATTCACATTTATCAAATGATTCAAAATCAAATGAATATAATAATCCATCTTGATGGAGTTTAGAAATGCGTCTCTCATTTATATGGCTAAGACGACAATGCCATAAAAATGTAGGGTTTAGGTCATTTGGCTTAATTCTCTTAGAGTTTATGTTATAAATATGATTCTCCCTAGAATCATCTAAGTCAAGGACATAAAGGCCATTAAAAGATCTTGCAATACCATAAAGCAAATCATCTTTATCAAAAATAGAACAGGTCTTATTTTTAATTAAAAATGAAAAACCTTCATCATCCAAAACTGAAACTGAAATAAGATTCCTACTCAGAGTAGGAACATAATAGCAATTGTTCAAATTTAACAAAAAGCCATTAGGCATATGAAGTTCATAAGATCCTACAGCTAGTGCAGCAACTCTTGCTTTATTCCCAACTCGTAGGTCAACTTCGCCCCTTTTCAGTGATCTACTCCTTTTGAGTCCCTGCACATTTGTACAAATGTGAGAACCACATGCAGTATCCAATACCCATGAAGTAGAAGCAGATAAGTTAATTTCTATAACATATATACCTGAAGACGTAGTCGCACTACCCTTCGATTTCTTCAATTCAGCCAAATAAAGTGGGCAATTTCTTTTCCAATGCCCAGGCTCCTTGCAATGGTGACAAGTTCCTTCCTTAGGAACAGGTGCCTTGCGTTCTTTTGGCTTGGGCTGTCCCTTAGGCTTTGTAGCAACTGTTGCTTTACCCTTTGCCTTGCCTTTTTTCTTCATAGGCTTACCCTTATTGACATTCAATACATGGGTAGCCTTAGTGGGCCTTTTGATATTCCCTTCAGCAGTTTTGAGCATACCATGTAGCTCAGGAATGGACTTTTCCATGTTGTTCATATTATAGTTCATAACAAAATGTGAAAAACTGCTGGGCAAAGAATGAAGGATCAAATCCGTGGAGAGTTCTAGACTCAAGGGATATCCAAGTCGGGCAAGGTGATCAATGTAGCCCTTCATTTTTAAAACATGAGCGCTAACCGATTCGCCCTCTGACATCTTGCAGTCAAATAATGCAACAGCAGTGTCGAATCTATCCTGCCTAGCTTGCTGTTGGAAAGCTTGTTTGAGATGGACACTCATCTCATAAGCCTCCAAGTGTTCCAGATCCTTCTGAAGTTCTGGACACATAGTAGCGAGCATAAGACATCCAATGTCATTGGAATCATCCATATGCTTCTTATGCTTGTTCTTATCAGCATTAGAAGCATTAGCAGGAGGTGGCTCAGGGACAGCTTCATCAAGCACATAGGACTTCTTTTCTTGTTTGAGAACAATTCTCAGGTTCCTAAACCAATCAACAAAATTAGTCCCATTCTCTTTCAGTTTTTCCTTCTCAAGGATGGATCGCAGTGATAAAGTGGAGTTATTGTTGGTAGCCATTTCAATCTACAAAATATGCAAATTTTAATTAATAAAAGGTGATAAGTAATTAAACTCCCACTAAAATATAACCCTCAATCATCACAATGACATTTTAGTGGGCTAAGATCCAATTTTACTTAATATTAAGTCAGCTTTGGCATGACACTTAAAATCAAGTTATTATGGTAGGTAACCCATTACCAATTACATCAGATGTAACTCTTAGATAATATGGGATCATGACATCATATGTCATAGCATGTTATACCCCATCTAATGCCTTAGGCCCAAAACCATTTTGATAGCCTAATTAAGTCTAACCAATTTTAAACGCATGAGCAGCACCATTACTCATCATATCTTGCTAGGATAACCTAAAGTACTTTGCTTTGGCAAAATCTACATTTAGGTGATCTTAGCCTTGATAAGTGTTTAAGACATGGATGGCATTAAAACTTAGATTAATAGTGAGGGTTCATTCCATTTAATTTTTTTTTTTGAAAACATGTTAAAATTGACATTTATATATCATATCCTATATGCATACATAAACTATCAAACATGGCATCTCATACATATTTGATAAAAATAAACGTGACATAGCATGGCCAAACTAGATATGATCTTCATGAGACCAAATGAAGATCATATAGGCAACCCTAGGTGAAAAGAAAACCTATCTATTACAACATTTGCAATAGTACATTTCTTCATATCTTGAAAGGCAACTTCATCTCCATGGAATTTTCATCTTCTTCTCCAAGCTTGAGTCTTCATTATTACATTAATAATAAAAACTAACTACTAAACTAGTAATTATAAAGTTACAAAAATAAACGACACGCAGGCCGTATTTATAAAAAATTAAGATATAAATAAACCAATCACATAGGTCATAAGGCCATGCTATGCACCATGCCAAGACATCAAACAAACATAACATATTCATCACTAACATGTTAAATAGAAACAAATATATTGACATTCTTAATGTCGCGGTAACAAACTATAGGGCGCGAACATACGGCGGTCCCGCTAGCCGGTTAGCGGGCGGGGCTCCCGCTGGCCGGTCAGCGGGCGGGGTTCCGAAGGGGCAGCGCCCCTGGGCGGGGTCGAGGGGCAGCGCCCCTCGAAGCTAAACAGAATCATTAATCCAATTAATTATTTTCTGTCAAAACCCTTATTCTGTTAATCATATTAAATAGAATATAATAGTAATCTATTAATCATATTAACAGAGAACTATTACCAAAAACCTTAGAAACGATTTACTCAATAATCATATTAATCGAAATCGAAATCTATATATACATTCAATATGAATAAACGAATTGAATTAATCATATTAACCCTAATTCGAAAACATAACAGATCGTATACCAACCCCAATTTGATTTCACAGAATTGTATCTTATACAATTGGTCATCTTTGACATCATATATCAACAACAATTTATGTTATATCTCATATAACAGATTCGAATCATCATCAAATGATAAAACGAATTTAATCATGCCATTCGAAAAACAATAGATCATATCAACACATCAACATGGTATATTTCGAATTAAATGGAATCAACAAGAGGCTCTGATACCACTGTTAGTAAATCGTTAAGAATCTGCAACCCTTGCCGCAGCGGAAAAACAAAAATTCTTTCGATTTACTCACAGGATCCATGTGATCCATTCAGTTCGATAAAAGAGATTCGAAACTAACCTTTTTGTGTAGCTTCAAAAATGATTAACAGATGCTGCCTTCTGAAGACGAACACCCTCTAACGAAATCCACACAAACGTATGCCGGTCTGAGTGCTAGCTCACCAACGGCAGTGGCTGAACCTTTTCAAAACGAAACTAGGGTTTTTTTAGGTTTTTTTTTTTCTTACGTTTTCTTTTGCAAAACGAATAATAAGATCATTAAACCTCCAGTCCTTTTAAAACCGTTTTAAAAGACTTCTTTTAATCAAAACCCTAACTGTCCATATCCCATATGGACCCACGTTTTAATAATTATTATCTAATAATAATTATTATAACAATATTATTATTAATATCTAATAATAATAATAATACTAACAATAATAATTAAATATAATTATTATTATTTAAGTACAGCCTACGTTCTATGTGTGTGACCCGATAGGCTCATATTAATTGGTAGTGTATTTCAATCTCTATTGAAATGCACAAATCATAATTGGCCTCTAGCAAGACATTACGACTACCCAATTAATCATGAGAATCATTATAAATGAAAAACCTGAAATAGTACATGCATTAATCCCTTTGTCACACGATATCTAGTTTGAACATAAGTCATAGTAAATGTCATACTTATATTGTCCAAACTTATGATTACTTGATCTCCAAGTTAACTGATAAACAAATAAGATTGATCTTATATCAACTTATTTGAGCATGGCCATGCATTTCTCAGTTACACTTATCAAGGGGCCCAGAAGATATCTCTCTCATAGAGAGGGACAAATTCCATCTTGATTGTTCATTTTCCTCTACATAATTTATATCATGTTCAAGCATAACCTTTATAATTATCTAGTTACAGATAACGTTTGATCATGTCAAAACATAATATTCCTTATGTTGGAAACTATGACAATCTCAAGTCAAAGGATTAAATGAAAACTATTATGAGATACACTTATGACATTAAACCATGAAGTGATATCTATGTGGGTCTATCCAATACACTGTTCTCTAACATGTATCCATAATATTGATTTGTATCTTCATACCTATAATCATCTTATGATTATCAAATCAATATTACACTAGTTATATTTATTATTATCTCCATAACAATAATAAACCAGGGATATAATCATTATTATATATAACATGCAAACATAACAATGATAATAAAAACTTCTTTATTAATAACAAAATGAATAACATTAAGGTCCAAATCGATGGCCTAGGGCATATACACTAACATATCTCTCCTATAATGTCAATACCCCAGGTGGCAAAGGGCCAGGGTGAAGACATTGAATGCAGTTCTTCAGGAGGCATATGATTCAAGTTACCGTACATCTGACATTGTTGGCACTTCTTGACAAACTCAATACAGTCTCTCTCCATGGTCAACCAATAGTAACCTTGTCGAACAATCTTCTTAACTAAGGCCAAACCACTCATGTGCGGACCGTAACTTCCCGCATGTATTTCTGACATGATGCGCTCCACTTCGGGCTTTCTTAAACATCTCAAATGCACCCCATCGGGCCATCTTCGATACAACTCCCCATGGAATGTGGTGTATTGCAATGACCACCTCCTTATGGCTCTTCTCTCTTTCTTTGTTGCCCCCGGCGGGTATTCTCTTTCTTCCAAAAATCTATCATACCATGCATCATGGTCTGTATCAACTTCCATGATTATTTCATATTCATAGCAAGGAGTTGATAAACTAGTCCAGACCAGAGGCTTAAGGAATAAGCTAACAGAATTTTTCCATACCAAAGCCAATGTGGCTAGGGCATCAGCCATCTGATTTTCTTCTCTTATCAAGTGTATAAACTTACACTCCTTAAAATTCTTCTTTATCATGGTCAGGTAATGATGGTATGGTTTCAATTTTTTTCTTTCAACTCCCACTCTCCATTTACTTGGGATACTACTAACAACGAATCACCATAAACTTCCACCTTATTTACCTTCATAATCATTAGGGATTCCAAACCAAAAATACAAGCTTCGTACTCCACCATATTATTGGTCGCTCTAAATTTCAACTTTTTGGCTAAAAGGATGAGTTCCCCTTCTGGCGATTCTAGTATAACTCCAAACCTGCTCCTTTCCTGTTTGCTGCTCCATCAAAATACATTTTCCACCCTTGTACTTCAATTGCTTCTAAATGTTCATCTGGAAATTCCAAGATTACCTCTTCACTTTCTGGTAATGGTTGTTGAGCTAGAAATTCTGCCACCGCTCTACCTTTGATTATTTTTCTGGTTACATACTCGATCTTAAATTCTTCTAATATTATCAACCATCGACCATATTTCCCAATTAAAGAGGGTGTCTCCCTTAAGTATTTCATTGGATCCAACCTGGAAATTGCTTGCACACTATATGATTGAAAGTAATGCCGCAACTTCTTAGAAGACCAAACCACGACTATGCATGTCTTCTCAATAATACTATACTTAATTTCATAAGGTAGGAGCTTTCTACTTAAGTAGTAAACGACATGCTCAATCCCCGACTCATCTGCTTGGGCTAGCATGGCTCCTATCGACTCTTCTTCTACTGCTAAGTATAGTAATAGAGGTTTGCCGTGTTTAGGTGGTTTCAAAAAAGGTGGATTCAACAAATACTCTTTTATTCGATCAAAGCCCTTTTGACATTCTTCGCTCCATACGATTGACTGATTCTTCCTAAGCAACTTGAAGATAGGCTCACAGATTGTTGTGAGCTTTGCTATATATCTACTAATGTACTGTAGTTTACCAATGAATCCCCGAACTTCTCTCTCCGTCTTAGGGGCCGACATATCCATGATTGCTTTGACTTTTTCAGGATCTATCTCGATGCCATTCTGGCCAATTACATGACCCAACAATTTACCTAAGGTAACACCGAATACACACTTCTTCGGGTTTAATTTTAGCTTATACTTCAAAGCTCTATCGAAGAATAATTCTAAATTCTGGAAGTGTTGGTCCCTTGTATCCGACTTAACCATCATATCATCAACATATACTTCAACTTCTTTGTGCATCATGTCATGAAATAATGTGGTGGCCATCCTTTGGTAAGTTGCTCCAGCATTCTTTAAGCCAAAAGGCATCACACTATAACAAAATATACCCCATGTAGTTGTGAAGGCAGTTTTGGCTTTATCCTCTTGGGCCATTAACACTTGATTGTATCCGGAAAATCCATCTACAAATGAGTGTAGCACATTAGAGGTTGCACTATCAATGAGTACATCTATATGAGGTAAAGGAAAATCATCCTTAGGGGAAGCCTTGTTTAAATCTCTATAGTCCACGCAGACCCTTATCCTCCCATCTTTCTTTGGCACAGGTACTATGTTGGCTAGCCAATCTGGGTATTCTATCACTTCAAGGAACTTCACTTGTATTTGCTTAGTGACCTCTTCTTTAACCAATTCAGCCCATTCAGGTCTTAATCGTCTCAGCTTTTGTTTGACAGGTTTAATGTGAGTGTAAGTAGGGATATGATGCTCGGCTATGTCTCGATCTATCCCCGGCATATCTTCATAAGACCAAGCAAACACCTCTTCATATTTTTTGAATATTTTTTCAAATCTCTCTCTCTCATCAGGAGTAAGATCGGATGTTATGCTAATGTTTTTAGGATTTTTGATTGTTCCCAAATTTAATGATTGTGTGTTAACAGAATTAATATTAAAGATGCTCATGTAACTGTTATTTAAATGTATGCAACCATCAGGAGAAACATCACACAAGTAAGCAAAATCAGACTTTATTGCATTCATTTTGGAAAAGAAAACATCATCATCC
This sequence comes from Garcia nutans, assembly GCA_947685225.1. Lineage (NCBI taxonomy): Eukaryota > Viridiplantae > Streptophyta > Magnoliopsida > Malpighiales > Euphorbiaceae > Garcia > Garcia nutans. The sequence goes on from CANTUV010000031.1 coordinate 44,211,342, forward strand.
TCATATAAAGCAGAAAAATTAAAATCAAAATCAAAATCATTGTTCTCAGAATCATAAAGCAGAATGTCTTCAAACTTTTCTTCAACTAGGGCAACAATCTCTTATGGAGCCTTCTCGGCTTTCAGGGTAGCTTCATTCTTCTCTTTTGGAGTGGACTCTTTGTTGGTTGACAGGGAGAGCTCTTTCTTCACTTACTCCACTAACTCAACAACATCTGCAAAAATTTCAAAATCGGGAATTAACTTACCTATGAACATGATCGGTTCGGGCTTTCCTTGGAGTGGTCCCATAGTTGGAGCTTTGACAAAGACCTCGTCAAGTGGTGGGAATCTCATCTTCTCATTCTTCTTTGGTTGAACATTATTAGCTTCATCATATCCCAACCCCTTCTTGGAAGCTTGAATTCTAAAATCTAGAAATTTTGTTAAACCGGCTTTACCCTTTCCAAGACCAGCTCCGGGAAGGTAATTCATGTTCTTCATCATATTCAAGACTTTGGAGTCCACTGCTTCATCATTAGAAATTACAGCTACTTGAAAACCATTGAGAGGCCTCTCAACCATTAGAGCGTTAACAATCTCATTATCTTCAGTTTCAATGACCACTATTTCATTTCCATTGGGGAATTTGATCTTTTGATGAAGGGTGGAAGGAACTCCACCAAGAGGGTGAAACCATGGTCGTCCCAAGAGTAAGGCAAAGGTAACTGGTATGTCTAAAACAACAAACTCCACAATTTATTCAATTGGACCAACCTTGACGGCCGCTTTGAAAGTCCCTTCGGCATGCCTCTTAGTGTTGTCATAAGCACGAATTGTCACCTCGGTTGGGTCTAAATCTCTTGTTGACATGGCTAGCTTTGGCAGTATCTTAAGTGGACAAACATTTATGGCGGACCCATCATCGACCATTACATAAGGAGTCCTCTTCCCCTTGACTTCTATTTTGATAAAGAGGGGGCGGATGTGGTCTCTCCCTTCCTCCGGTAAGTCCGCATCGGAAAAAGAAACTGCTCCCATATTAACTTCGTTCTTCTCTTGAACCTCTTCACATTTTATTACTTCCCCAATTTTTATGAAGTTGATTAACTCCTCCGGTGTTGTGGAGGTAGAAATCGGCATGCTAGCCAAGGCTTTGGCCATAGTCTCTCGGTGCTTTTTAGAAGTATCTAACAGGTCCCAAATGCTAACACTTGCTTGGGTTCTTTTTAATTGCTTGAGTACAGCATCATCTTCTTCCACTTCAACTTCCTTCCCCTTATTAGTTTCTACCTCCTTAGGTGGTGGCCTTGCATAAGGCTTACCGGATCTAGTATTCATCACCACATCTTCTTCGGGCTCAGACCAAGTCCACTCCTCCTTCTTGGGTATGATATCATCATCACTATCACTTGAATCCCAAAACCTGTTGACCACACAAATTGCTACTTCCCCACCAATCATAGATTGTTTAACTTCATTAAATTCCACTTCTTCTTTGATTGCTTCTCCTCCCATATCTTGAAAAGAAGACATGACAAAATCCTCATGCAAACCTCCTCCAATCATGAAGGTTGCTGGTGGTGGTACTCTATTGAACTTTGGCAATGGGTTGTCTTTGGTGTTTCGCTTGTTGGGCTCGGGTAGCTTCCCATTATCAATTAAGTTTTGGATCTCATGTCTCAATCTCACACATCTATCCGTGTCATGTACTTGCATTTGGTGAAATTGACAAAATGCTTTGGTGTCAAAATTAGGTGGGAGAGGGTTTGGCAAAGGACGAGGATTTAAGGGTTGTAGCAGTCCCTTCCTTTGAAGCTTGTTGAGAACCCAGGACATCGATTTTCCCAATTTCGAAAATTGTCTCCTTGTTCCTTGGTTAGTAGCATTAACACCGACGACCTTTTGCATGCTTTGGCTACCAGGTTGATAGCTCCCTTTCTCATTCCTTTTCATTGCAAATTGGCTCTTCTCCCTGTCCCATTCTTCAATTTGCAAACCAGCTTGAAGAAGGTCTTTGAAATCACGGATGAGTGTATGAGACATCCTCTCACGAAGATTAGGTAACACCCCTCTCACAATCATCCTTATTTGATCGAATTCATCGGGCCTCTTCTTGAGTAAAGCAGCCTTGTTTCTCCATCTCTTGACATAGTCTACAAAATTCTCATTCGGCCTTTGCCTAATGGATTCCACTTCCATCAAGGTAACTTCCAATTCAACATTATATCCATATTGTTGGATATAGGCTTTGTAAAGTAGATCCCAGCTCTTTTGTCTTTCATCATCTAAGGTATTGAACCAATTTTGGACAATAGGGTCCAATGAGAGCATAAAGTACCTTAGGGTTTGAGCCTTAGTAGCTCGGGCAGATTGCATGGCAGTGATATATTGTTTCACATGGAGATGAGGATTTCCGCTGCCATTGTACTTAGCAAAGGAAGGCATCTTGAATTTATAAGGGACCTCTTCATCTTGTTCAAATAACTTGTAAACTTCGGACATCTCTTCGGTCTTCAGCTTCTTCTCAAATTTCTTTTCTAAATCAGCAATCATCTTTTCAACATCAGATGTCTTAGTCTTTTCAATAGTTGCCTTCTCGACAGCCTTCGATTCTTTCTTCTTTTCTTGAACCTCTTGGTAGTATTGAGCCCAATCATCATCATCATCAATGACCACCTTTTCATCATGAAAAGCCACTTGACTAACTTTGGTCTTCCCTTTGTCCTTTGGTTTCTTAGTGCTAGCAGATGCCTTGGCATGGTTCTCTAAGATTGCAGTCAATTGGTTCTTCATGGTCTCAGCTAGGGCCTCTTTGATGTCTTCCATCTTGGCATTGAGGGCTTAATCCACCATTCTTTGAATTTGTTCGGGCTCCATTATCTTTGGTGAGCAAGTGATTGAGTCGTTGCTGGATGCTTCGTCTCCGGCGTAGGTCGGATTGTCGTAAGCTTTTGGAACTTTTGTAATCCAGGGCTATGAGCCAGAGAGTACCAATGATATGAGATGCAAATGTATGCATGTATGCACGAACAATCAATAAACAAGTGTAATTAGGACAATCCTTCCAACCTTATAACATCCACACACGAATGGCGAGTCTCTTTTCCTATGTATATGGTTAACAAAATACCACTTGGGGTATCTTGCTTTCGAATAATTCCCTCGGACATTTCAACCAATAGTTATATCTTTGAAAATGGAAATCAATCCATGATAATTCCCATTAATTAGGTTTTAATCCATTCAACCAATTAAAATAGCTTTTATGCTATATTGGATTAAAATGAAATTAAGAGGCTTATTATAAATAGATTTCTCACTTGGAAAGAGTAACTAATAGTTCATGCCAAAAACAAGCCCATGGTTAATTTATTCTTAGTGTAAACTAGGCTTACAATTGATTTTTGGTATTTCATAATTGATCTAAATATTTTTGCAAGCTCTTTGTAAAAAATGGTTGGGTGAAAATAATTTTGTTTCTAAGCCCATTGTAAAAGATTTTAGAAAAATGGATTTTGGGCTTAGTATTTGGGCCATGGGCCAAAGAATTTTTTATTTGTTTTTAGAAAAGTCTTATGTCCAAAGACCATCTTGAAAAATTTTGAAAATAGTTTTGGTCTTTTGGATTTTAAAGAAAAATTTATTTTGAGCTTACAATATACTTAGGTCATATTAGAAAAAGAACAAACCAAATAAGCCATGATTTAGGCTACGATAAACTAACCATAGTCAAACAACATGCATTTAGGGTAAAACCTAAGGAAAGTAACCAGGCCAATTTCATGAGCTTTAGTCTTTGGGTAGAAAGGCTTAGGTTCCCACAGCAAGTATATTCCAAATGGTATGAGGCTATGAGTAGTTATGCCATGCTCGATCTCCATATCTTGAGTGAAAGTATGGTATCCCTCACATAACACAACATGGGTAACACGGGCGTCCTAACTCAAGCACACAGTGCAATCTAATATGGTGCAATGGATAATATCATTATAAGAAAGAATAGAATAATATAAAGACCAACGGAATCAACTTCTCTTATCCCCAGTGGAGACGCCACTGTGAGCGGGGATTTTCGGCCCCACTCCCGGTGGAATGGTTCTTGTGACTTCGGCACTGTTTAGGCTCGGGGCCTTAGAGAACACGGACCTAAGTCCGGAGAAAATGGAGTCGCCACCCAGACGGGCCGAGAAAAAGAAAGGGGTGGATGACTCTATTCCTAAGGATTCCCCAACCCCTTAATTGGTTCAAAAAGTTTGGTACGTGTGGGGAAGGTGAGAAATGGCCCAGCACCCCCACAACGCCCGGTTCATTGGAACCGGCCTCCTTTACAGGTCTTAATATTATAAAATTCTTAAATATAACAATATTATCCATACTACACACAATAAAAATAAAGCATCATTATATTAAAATCAAAGCAATGTCCAAATAAAACAAAACAAATAAATGGACACCCATCCAAGGATGGAAACATGTCTTTACATCACATGCCTAGATAGGACATCCACCAAAAGGTAGAAACATGCCCTTTACAAAGGTTCTAAAATAGAAAAGAAAATTAAATTACATGATGTTTAACTAATGAGGTACCCACCAAGTGGAAACATACCTCTTACAACTTTTGGAAGTCTAAATTAATTGATAAAAATAAATAATCATTCATCATAAATAAATCATTCATCAAAGCTATTAATCAAGATATAAAATAAACATCCATCCATGATAAATTAAATAAACCAAGTATTGAATTCAAATAAATTAAAGCATAAGAAATAAATCAAAGCATAATCAAGTATGGAATTGAATAAAGCAAATAAAAGTTCAAGTATAGCTACTATTTCTATTTAGGGTTCTTTATCTCATGTGTTAAGGTTTTGGAAATTCTAAAGTTAAGCTACTGTGACCTTTTAGGGAATTAAAATAGATTAGGGTTTTATGTTTTTTAAAGGTTGGCAAGACACTTTGATTAAACAAATTAAGATTTGAATGGTGAAATCATGAAACTAGGGTTTTGGACTCTTTGAAATACTTTTTAATTCATGATTTTAAATAATGATTGAAGCTACTGTGTAATTTTAGGGTTTTCATGTTTTTATGGTTTTCAATGTTTTAAAAGGATTAGGGTTCATAAAAATTAGGGTTTAAGGTTTTAAAAGGATTAGGGTTCATTGTTTTATGTTTAAAAGATGAATTTTGGATTTTGGCTTTGAAATTAGCGTTTACGGGTAATGAATTTGAATTAGAGTTTTAAAAAGCAATTTGATGATTTATGAAGTTTTATGAATTTAAACACATGGATTGAAGTTTTTATAAGTAGAAAAGATGTTTTTTAAGGCTTTTTGAATGAAATAGAACCTACTTTAAAATCTTAAAAGAAACAGATTTTGATTTTGATTTTGTTGAAAAATATGTTCAATTAGAGTTTTAAGATTTTTAAGAAGAAAAAATAACAATTTTAGGTCTTTTTAGAAAAGAAAGTTACGTTTTAATGTTTTAATCTTGGAAAAATCAAATTAAAGCTCTAAGATTTTTTATTCAAAGAAACTCTATTTCCATAATTTGGCTACTGTAAAACATAGATCAAAAAGAATTTAACATACCTTCTTTTGTTGATTCTCTAAAAAAAAAAACTCTTCTTGGATGAACTAGCTCCAAAGACAAGCCTTTGTTGCCTTTGAATTGCTTAAATCATGCTGCTACTCCCTTAAAAAATCAATTGAATTGAGTTTTTTGCTTTTCCACTTCACCTTCGGATTCAACTTTTTAAACTCACTGTGTAATTTTTTCCTCCTCTTCTTTGGTTTAATTGATCCTTAGTTATAGTGGCTTTAGGTTATTTCTTCCTAATTCCACACGGCAATTAATACTAATAAAAAAAAAGAATTTAAAACCTAATTGGATTAGGTTTCAAAAAATTGCGTCAAAAATTTTTAAGCTGGCAAAAACTGATGTCGGGCCCGTGGCAGGGGGCAATAGGCGTGCCAGCCCGCAGGAGGCACGCCAGCCCACAGGAATTTCCTACGGGAAGTTATTTCGCCCGCAGGAATCTCCTGCGGGCGAAATAACTCGCCCCGCAGGAAGTTATTTCGCCCGCAGTGAATTTATGCCGGCAAAATAACTTCGCCCCCCAGGAAGTTGTTTCGCCCGCGGGTGCCTGCGGGCAAAATAAGGGTTTGCCCGCAGGATTTTCCTGCGGGGCAAAACCCCCTCGGGCCCGTGCGACTGTTTTTCGCTGCCGATTTTTTTTTACTCGGATTTTTATTTTTATTTTTTGATTTTTATTTTTTATTAATAAAAATTAGATAATAAAGCAAAAACTATTTAATTAAAATTATGTTAGACCAATTAGACAAGAAAAATATTTTTAAACCAAATAAAACACAATAGAACGGATTGGGTCAAAAATTATGGGTCTACACCCGAGATGTGGAGCGAACTCTCCTGCATCTCCATCTTTACCCTCATTTTCTTCAGGAATTTCTCGTATGCCAATAGGAGATACATCAAAGTTCAAGAACCTCATTTGAATAAAATGGGCATAAAATGCACCCGGTGGATGGAGAAATGTCTCAACACCATAACCGTACTGAGCCGACCACCATGCATCCTCCGGCATTGATATAATATTTAAAGTATATTCCAGGCAATGCATTGGAACCCTCCGCTGCTCTGGACTAAGAAAAACCACTCATAAACTCTCTCTCCGAGAAACCAGCAACTAGACACTGGACCAGCAATGACTCGGCGAGTATGTTGGAAAGATAACGCAGCCTTCATGAAGGGAGACCAGTTTGTCCGCTCTTCTGGGCTCCACCAGGCTAAATTCACCTGCAAGATGACATAAGGTAAGTAAACTTTCACATAAATTGTCACGACCCAATTTGTACATATGTACAGTACGTCCATCATAGTAAGAGGAGCCGTCCCGAGTAATCACCAAAGAACACAAAGTGAAAGGAAGCTTTATAGGACAAAAAGGACCTAACTGAAAAGATTGTAAAAGTTTTGGGGAGGTGACTATAATTTTAAAAAGTTTTGGGGAGGTAACTGTAATTTCCAAAAGTTGTACTGGAGGTTCTTAATAGTGCATATAACAGACTCCAGAAATGGAAAGTAGAGAAAAATTGGGTCGAAACGGAACACCACGGTTTTTCCCGAAAACACATAGTTTGAGAGATACAGTGGATTCTCGACCAAGGGTATTTTCATCATTCTTGTGATAATAAATTATACACTGGAAAACAAGACATGTAAAGCTATCCGAAGTAAATGGAAGGACTCTGCAGTGATCGATGTTGAAAAATTAACCTAAGTGGAGACCCGAATCACGTAAGGACCTAAATGGAATTTTTACAAAAGTCAAGGGCATGAGCGTAATTTTTATAAATTAGCTCAAAATCAAGAATGAATGTCAGAAATTGAAACTAGAGGTTGAAAGGAGGAGAACGGTATGTTTTACGCGTCGTAAAACCACCCGGTTAGGAAGAAAAGGCAAAACCTTCAATTGAAGGGTATTTTGGTCTTTTCACTTTCACCCAAGCATCAAGTGGGACATGTATGACAATTTAAGGACAATTTTGGTAATTTTCCAAGGAAGGACACATGTTGCAATCTTATCCATTTAACCTTTTGCTTTGGCAAAATCCCATCCACATGCTAAAAAGGCAAAGGACACATGTTGCAATCTTATTCATTTAGTCTTTTGTTTTGGCAAAATCGCATCCATTAAAAGAAAAAGAAAAAAAAAGAAATAAATTTATACGTACAAACGTGTACATATAAGATCCATGCTCTTGAAATCTCTAGAATACAAAAGCCAAAACATCTTCTCCTTCTCCAAGCAAAGGTCGTGGCCTCCAACAAAAACATTCAAGGAATTTCCAAGTTTCTAGGTGAAAGTTTAGAAGAAAGTTACCAATTCTAAGGTAAGGATTCCAATTCTAGCTTTAGTTCATTCATTTGATTGATAGTTTTCAAGTTATCAATGAAAGAAAAGTTGGGAAGATTATGGGAAAGATAAGAAAGTGAAGAGAAATTAGAGTAAATGATTCATACATGTAGAAGTGATGAATAAATGGTAATTAGTGGCTTTAGATAGCAAGAATCAAGGCTTGAACATATGGTTTTTATCATGTTCTTATTATGGAAGTTATGAAAATTATAGGAAATCAAAGGGATAAAGAAGAAGAAGGGAAGAAAGAATAGGACAAGCAAGGAACAAAGCAAATAAACAAGGTTTGGTACTTAAATCATTGCCTTTTCAATTAATTCACATATTTTGCATTATGGGACTTTTGAAATGGTTTTGAAATAATGTTATTATGTGGGTAAATATGTGGGAAAGTACTCTTGAACCATTTGTAATCAATTGATTGTGAAAAGAATGAAAACAAAACAAACTAGCTAAATTTGCTCAATTATCCATAAACTTTGATGAACTTTTAATCACCCCTTTGGTTTGATTTTTGAAAGAGGGACTCGTAGTCCTTCAATGGTATCACAAAAGGAGTCTAAAAATCAATTTTGCAAGAAAAAAATGAATTTCCCTCAAATTTTGAAAATTGGGCCGAATGGTCCCTTTTGGGCACCATTCTGCAGCTTTCATTTTGGGCAGTCCGTTGAAGGGGCAAACGAAAGAATTTTCGACGAAATTTTACATGCATTTAGTTAACTTATGAAAGTGTTTTCCTACAAAAATTCATCCAAAAATAAGGTTGTTTACTTAGTCAAAACTGCTGCCAAAGTTGACTGATTTTCAGCAGTAAAAACAGATTTTACTATTTAGTTGTCGCGCGCCATTGCGTTACCGATTTTACGCACCGCGCTACTATTCATTTGGTCATTTTTCTAAATGTGTTAAAACTTGAATATTATGTTATGGATTGATTTTAAATCATATCAAATGACATGAATGAGAATTGGAAATGATCAGAAAGGCATCATGACAAGCTATTCCGACAATACATGCATTATGGAAAAATCATGGCTTATTGAATATCATGATCAAATTAATTAATAAATTGTTTATGCTCTACTTGGTATATCAGAACCCTTGAGATAAGGGTATGATGCATCATACTATTACTACAGTACTGCTTATGACATGATATGATATTCCGGCTGAAGGCCGATGATTACAATGATATGATCAATGATGCAATGATAATGGCCATTGGCACATGTGCAAGAATTATGATGAAAGATAATGAAATATGATCATGACAAGATATGTTTATCATGACCCTTCCTTATCCGCTGACGTTCTGTTAAACCAGTAGAGCAACCAAAATGATAAAAGCAAGAAAAATGATTTAAATTCAAATTATTCAGTCGAGCCTTTTTACCTTCTGTGTTTTGGATTTATTCCTTTCAATTATTTAAAGTATATAAATGTATGTTCAAATCATTCTTTCATTTTATTTATTTATTGCAATGATTTAAGTACCCACTAAGCAATTGCTTAGCGAGTTTAGTTTCCTTCTAAACTCGTAGGTTAAAAGAGGAGATGAGATTGCAGCATGTCCTGCGCAGCTAGCCTTGACTACTACTTTGGATAGGAGTTTGGATATGATGGATTGTAGCAATATGGCATGTACATAAGCTTGTATGATCTAGCAAATAAATGTATAATAATGAAAAGCTAGAACACGTACACTGCTAGTAATCTAATAAATCTTATTTGGGTTTAGCACTTATGTATGCAAGTATAGAAGTGTGAATTCTTCTTGCAAGATTGTAGTTGAGGTTATAAGGGTGGATTATTGGGAGTGTGCTTGAGTTGAATTGTGAAACAAAATGTTTTTCAAAAATTAAAGAATCAGTTTTGGCGACACTTGGGACCTCAATTTTTAGGGGAGGTTATGGCAAAATTTTTTTTTAAAATCTGCATTTAAAATTGGCTAAGTAAAAATATTAAGACACAACCACCATGAGTTAACAGTCCATCTTGGTCTATAAACATAGGCTAAGATGGGGTGTTACATTTAGTGGTATCAGAGCACCGGTTTAGCCGGTCCTGGAAAATTCAACATAGGAGGATACACATTTTATGTTGGGAGTGGCCATTACCAATGTAAAATGGGATATCCTATAGCAGAATAGAAATGAGAGCATATATCATTTAGGTACGAAATGTCAGTATAGTAGAAAGAATATTATAAATACATAAGTATATAAGGTACATGTGATAAAGGAAAATCTAATAGTGCTTACGTACATGCCATACAGGAAAGTTAATGTGTTGAGTCAAGCCAGCTGCTAATTCTTATCACGATATATGTATACGGTATAAGGTTGCAAGAGGCAGAATCACAAAGAGTTACAGATCAAGAGAAGGAATCACACACTCTCGTACCCATAAATGTAGAAACGGGTCTCGGACTTATCCATGACCCGCAACGGGGGCTGTGGAAGGCCGGTTTATTTAAGATAGATGACAGTACCATTGCAATAAACGGCAAGAATGATACCTGTTGCTACCAAAAGAGAAAGGAAGTCCCCAATCGAGAAGTTAAGGAAATATGGGGCTAAAGAATTTAAGGCTAGTAGAGAAGAAGGATTTGAAGAAGTTGAGTACTGTTTGGACAGTACCAGTAGGGCATTGGAACAACTGAGATGCACACCAGATAAAAGATTTATTTATGTCATGTCCCTTTGGGTAGAAGAAACATACACTTGGTAAAACATACTTAAACGCAAGGAGAAATGAGTTTATATATCTATAGCAAGGAAGAATGACAGTATCTGAGTATGATAGAGAGTTCACTCGCCTTAGTAAGTATGCAAAGAAAATGATAGAAACAAAGCAAGAAAGACGTCAAAGGTTTTGGAAGGATTAAATAATGAAATTACAGTACACTTAGTAGTCATGGACGTGTTTGAATTTTCAAGATTAGTTGTGAAAATTTTAGGTATAGAGAGGGTATACATAGATTAGAGAAGTAGACACCAACGTATGCAACAAAAGAGAGTACAAACTTAAAGCTTGGGAAGATTTCGACAAGTTGAGAAGAAGTTTAGAAGTGAAGATAGTTTTGCACAGTAAAGCCAGAGATCGCAAAGTCAAGGATCCGGCCGAGGTTCAAGGCGCCAGACATCCGCCAGTATACCGGGGTTCTTATAAGAGGGTTCCAAGAGAAGATTAGATAGGCGTATATGAATGTAAAAATGAAAATGTTTATAAGAAAATGAAATTTGAAGAATGGAATAAAAAGAGGAACATAATAAGAGGATAAAAGAAAAGTACGTAAAATGTTAAGACCAGATGGTAAGAGACAAAATAGATAGATCTTAGATAACAAAGATTAGTGAGCAGAAATAAGTATATGAGAAATTCTCATGTCCGGCCATTAGAGAATATGTACAGTAACCCCATGTACAATATTCACATAAGCAGATGAAGTAAGCGAACTAAGAAGATACTGCTGACCCGACACTGTCGTGTTGAAATTTAGCAGGAAACCAGAGTTAAGCGTGCTCGACCAATGATGATGGGTGACCATCCCGTGAAGTCATAATAAGGTAGGTGATAGACCATATGAGTATAAACTAGATGAAATCTAATCAAAACACTGTATTGTGATTCCTCCTGAAAATGCCCCAATGTAATCATCAAAATTAAGAAATTATAAGAAGAAGATATATGAGATTTATGATTTCAGGAAATGATGGAAAAAAAAAAGAAAGAGAGAAATTAAGAACCAAAGAGGTAGAAAGTGCAGAATTAAAATCAGATCAAAAAGGAAAGAATGAAAGTAATAACAACCCAAGGACTAGGTAAAGGAAAAAGAAAAAAGTAACAATTCAAAAATTACTGGAGGATTGGAAAGAAATATAGATTTGAAGGACATATTACTTCTCTATGCAAACACTGTGGATGAAAATATAAGAGTGAATGCTGGTATTTAACAGATGGATGCTGGGAATGCGGGGCACCAGATCGTGTTAGGTTAAACTGCCAGAAAGACAAGTGAATACACCCGCACCGACAGAAAAATCATGGCCCGCTTTTGGCCGAGGCCTAAGCAGGGGAAAGGAAAGTGATTCAAATTTTCAAAAAGCACAATTAGAGACCGTTGACTAGCTCAATTCAAGTACACCAGCCAGAGCCTACGTGATGAAAACTTAGAAGAATTACCAGTAGGATATGTTAAGTTTGAAACATTAGTTATAAATCCGATAAGAGACGAGGTAGTTACACACAAGTGATTAAAGAATGTTCTATAGAGTTACATGAAAATGCATTTTCAGAAAATTTAATAGAGTTACCATTCCGAGAATTTGACGTAATATTGGTATTGGATTGGCTAACAAGGCATAAAACAAGTGGTCGATTATAAGAAGATGGAGAGTAATACTTCATACTCCCCACAAGGAGGAAGTGACGGCAGTAGGAAAGAGAGCCGATTACCTAAACAACGTAATAGCAGCAGTTACAACAAGGCGTTCCATACAAACGGATGTGAGGCACACTTGGTAAGCACTATGGAAGCAAAGAAGAATGTGATAAAGATTCAAGAGGTATCAACAATACGTAATTTTCTCGATGTTTCTTTAGACGAGCTACCCGGATTATCACCTAAGAGAAAAGTAGGATTCACTATAAATGTATATCCGGGAACTGCACCGGTGTTGGTTGCCTCATATCGAATGGTACAGTGGAACCCAAAGAAATGAAAATGCAATTATAGGAGCTGCTCGACAAGGGTCTTATACGACCAAGTGTTTCTTCATGGGGCACGCCAGTACTCTTCTTCAAGAAGAAAGATGATAAATCCTTAAGGTCATATGTGAACTATAAGTAGTTGAATGAGCTTACGATTAAGGATAAATATCCATTACCGTTCATCGACGATGTATTCGACCAGCTTAAAGGAACCAAGGTTTTTTAAAAAATAGATATATATATATAGATCACCGACTGGGATATCAGCAGCTGCGGATCAAAGGAAAAGACATTCCAAAGACTACATCTAGAACTCGATACGGACGTTATAAGTTCCTTGTAATGCCTTTTGAGCCCACAAATGTGTCAGTAGTATTCATGGATTTAATGAATCATATCTATCATCCATATTTTGACCAATTTGTAAATGGTGTTCATAGATGACACCTTCATTTATTTAAGGAACAAAGAAGAATACGATCGATACTTTTGCATAGTATTGCAAATGTTGCGAGAGAAGCAGTTGTACGTCAAACATGACAAATGCGAGTTTTGATTGGAAAAAGTGACATTCTTAGAGCACACCATATTAGCATAAGGCATTAAAGTAGGTCTTAAGGAAACAAAAGCTATTTTGGAATGGAAAACACCAAAGACAGTAATAGAAGTAAGAATCTTCTTAGGACTGGCTGGGTACTATTAATGTTTGATAAAAGGGTTTTCCATTATTAGCATCCCAATGACAAGGTTGTTTCAAAGAAATGCCAAACTCCAATGGACTGATAAATGTTAGAGGAACTTGAGAAACTAAAGAAAAAGTTAACGAATGTTGCAATACCCATACGGCCTGTGTCCAGCAAAGAATTTGTGATATATAGTGATGCTTCACACATCGGTTAAGGTTATATGCTTATGCAAAAAGGATAAAATAGTCGCATAAGTCTTTTGATGATTTAACCCATACGAAAAAAAAATAATAATAATGATAACCTGGCACACTGTTTGGAATTAACAATTATCGTATTGGCTTTCATGATTTGGAGATATGAGTTATATGGAGACAAGTGTTATATTTATACAGACACAAAAGTTTAAAATATCCGCCAACCCAAGAAGATCTCAATTTATGGTAAGGAAAGTAAACCCAAGCTTTGGAAATAACAGCTAAGTTATAAATTATCATCTAGGAAAAGCTAACGTGGTGGCCAACGCACTTGGTGGAAAATCAATACCCGCCATAGGCGCTATAAAGATCAGTTTAAGATCAATGGAAGAGGAAGTACTAGTAGTATAAATGCAAGCATAAACTATGTTTCTTTTCAAGAAATTCATCAAGTAAAAAGGGAAAATGAACAAATACAAAAATGGATCAAGCAAGTGCAAAGAGGAAAGAATATAAAATTCTAAATTTCTAAGAACAGTAGTTTGTATTATGACAATAGAGTAATGATACTAACAATGGGAGACATAAGAAAGAAAATTTTTTCGAAAAGCATATAGTAGTCTCTACGCAATGCATCCAGGAGTTACAAATGTATCAATATCTAAAGAAGTTTTAATGGTAGCCTAGAATGAAGAGAGATGTTGATTTTATGACCAAGTGTTTAATATGTCAATAAGCAAAAGTGAAATATCAAATACTATTGGGACTGTTACAACTAATTTCCACTCTGGTATGAAAATGAGAACATATCACTATGGATTTCGTCATAGAACTACCAATGACACGAGGCCAGCATGACACTGTTCGGATAATCGTTGACTGCCTAACTAAGTTAGCTCATTTTCTACTTTTACTAATGGATTATTCAATAGATAAGTTGGTGGAAATGTACGCCAAGGAAATTATACGATTACACAAGATTCCAATGTCTATCATTTTAGGCAGAGGTCCACAGTTCACCATGAATTTATGGAAGAAGTCGCAAACAGCTTCTGAAACCCAAACAAATTATAGCACTGCCTTTCACCCATAAACAGTAATCCAAATTTTTGGAGGACATATTAAGAGTATGTGTTATAGAATTTAAGGGTCGCTAGAATAGGTATTTGAGATAAATTGAATATGCATATAACAACGACTATTAATTCAGCATACGGTGACGCCCTATAAAGAATTATACGAAAGAAAACATGGAACACCAGAGTGTTGGACCGAATTAAGTAAAGACAAGATAAAATCATATGCGGGTAGGTAGAAGCAAAATCATATGCGGATTCGAAACGAAGGGACATAGAACTCTAAGTGGAAGACAAGGTTTTTCTTAAGATTTTCCCATGAAAGAAGGTATTAAGATTTAAGCAGAAAAGTAAGTTAAGCCTTAGGCTTATTGGACTATACGAGATCATCGAACGCATAGATCAATAGCCTATCGGTTAACTCTATTAACAGAACTGAACAAAATACATAATGTTTTTCACGTTTCAATGATAAGGCAATATCGTTGAACTTCACACACGATATAAAGACACAAAACATCAGAGTCCAATCTGACCTAAATTATGAAGAAGAACCAATAGAAATTTTAGCACGAAAAGTCAAAGGATTAAGAAATAAGAGAATTTCCTCCAGTTAAAGTGCGGCGAAGGAACCATAGAATGGAAGAAAAAATTTGGGAAAGAGAAGGAATAATGAGGATGGAAGCCTAAATTTTACACCCGATCGGCTTCGGGACGAAGCCTAAATTTTAGAGGGGAAGAAATGTCACGACCCAATTTGTACATATGTATAGTACGTCCATCATAGTAAGAGGAGCCGTCTCGAGTAATCACCAAAGAACACGAAGTGAAAGGAAGCTTTATAGGACAAAAAGGACCTAACTGAAAAGATTGTAAAAGTTTTGGGGAGGTGACTGTAATTTTAAAAAGTTTTGGGGAGGTAACTGTAATTTCCAAAAGTTGTACTGGAGGTTCTTAATAGTGCATATAACAGACTCCAGAAATGGAAAGTAGAGAAAAATTGGGTCGAAACGGAACACCACGGTTTTTCCCGAAAACGCATAGTTTGAGAGATACAGTGGATTCTCGACCAAGGGTATTTTCGTCATTCTTGTGATAATAAATTATACACTGGAAAACAAGACA
This sequence comes from Garcia nutans, assembly GCA_947685225.1. Classification (NCBI taxonomy): domain Eukaryota; kingdom Viridiplantae; phylum Streptophyta; class Magnoliopsida; order Malpighiales; family Euphorbiaceae; genus Garcia; species Garcia nutans. The sequence continues at coordinate 44,227,071 of CANTUV010000031.1, forward strand.
TGAAAACGTATCCGAAGTAAATGGAAGGACTCCGCAGTGATCGATGTTGAAAAACGAACCTAAGTGGAGACCCGAATCACGTAAGGACCTAAATGGAATTTTTACAAAAGTCAAGGGCATGAGCGTAATTTTTATAAATTAGCTCAAAATCAAGAATGAATGTCGGAAAAGGAAACTAGAGGTTGAAAGGAGGAGAACGGTATGTTTTACGCGTCGTAAAACCACCCGGTTAGGAAGAAAAGGCAAAACCTTCAATTGAAGGGTATTTTGGTCTTTTCACTTTCACCCAAGCATCAAGTGGGACATGTATGACAATTTAAGGACCATTTTGGTAATTTTCCAAGTAAGGACACATGTTGCAATCTTATCCATTTAACCTTTTGTTTTGGCAAAATCCCATCCACATGCTAAAAAGGCAAAGGACACATGTTGCAATCTTATTCATTTAGTCTTTTGTTTTGGCAAAATCCCATCCGTTAAAAGAAAAAGAAAAAAAAAGAAATAAATTTATACATACAAACGTGTACATATAAGATCCATGCTCTTGAAATCTCTAGAATACAAAAGCCAAAACATCTTCTCCTTCTCCAAGCAAAGGCCGTGGCCTCCAACAAAAACATTCAAGGAATTTCCAAGTTTCTAGGTGAAAGTTTAGAAGAAAGTTACCAATTCTAAGGTAAGGATTCCAATTCTAGCTTTAGTTCATTCATTTGATTGATAGTTTTCAAGTTATCAATGAAAGAAAAGTTGGGAAGATTATGGGAAAGATAAGAAAGTGAAGAGAAATTAGAGTAAATGATTCATACATGTAGAAGTGATGAATAAATGGTAATTAGTAGCTTTAGATAGCAAGAATCAAGGCTTGAACATATGGTTTTTATCATGTTCTTATTATGGAAGTTATGAAAATTATAGGAAATCAAAGGGATAAAGAAGAAGAAGGGAAGAAAGAATAGGACAAGCAAGGAACAAAGCAAATAAACAAGGTTTGGTACTTAAATCATTGCCTTTTCAATTAATTCACATATTTTGCATTATGGGACTTTTGAAATAGTTTTGAAATAATGTTATTATGTGTGGTAAATATGTGGGAAAGTACTCTTGAACCATTTGTAATCAATTGATTGTGAAAAGAATGAAAACAAAACAAACTAGCTAAATTTGCTCAATTATCCATAAACTTTGATGAACTTTTAGTCACCCCTTTGGTTTGATTTTTGAAAGAGGGACTCATAGTCCTTCAATGGTATCACAAAAGGAGTCTAAAAATCAATTTTGAAAGAAAAAAATGAATTTCCCTCAAATTTTGAACTTTGGGCCGAATGGTCCCTTTTGGGCACCATTCTGCAGCTTTCATTTTGGGCAGTCCGTTGAAGGGGCAAACGATAGAATTTTTCGACGAAATTTTACATGCATTTAGTTAACTTATGAAAGTATTTTCCTGAAAAAAGTCATCCAAAAATAAGGTTGTTTACTTAGTCAAAACTGTTGCCAAAGTTGACTGATTTTCAGCAGTAAAAACAGATTTTACTATTTAGTTGTCGCGCGCCATTGCGTTGCCGATTTTACGCACCGCGCTACTATTCATTTGGTCATTTTTCTAAATGTGTTAAAACTTGAATATTATGTTATGGATTGATGTTAAATCATATCAAATGACATGAAGGAGAATTGGAAATGATCAGAAAGGCATCATGACAAGCTATTCCGACAATACATGCATTATGGAAAAATCATGGCTTATTGAATATCATGATCAAATTAATTAATAAATTGTTTATGCTCTACTTGGTATATCAGAATCCTTGAGATAAGGGTATGATGCATCATACTATTACTGCAGTACTGCTTATGACATGATATGATATTCCGGCTGAAGGCCGATGATTACAATGATATGATCAATGATGCAATGATAATGGCCATTGGCACATGTGCAAGAATTATGATGAAAGATAATGAAATATGATCATGACAAGATATGTTTATCATGACCCTTCCTTATCCGCTGACGTTCTGTTAAACCAGTAGAGCAACCAAAATGATAAAAGCAAGAAAAATGATTTAAATTCAAATTATTCAGTCGAGCCTTTTTACCTTCTGTGTTTTGGATTTATTCCTTTCAATTATTTAAAGTATATAAATGTATGTTCAAATCATTCTTTCATTTTATTTATTTATTGCAATGATTTAAGTACCCACTAAGCAATTGCTTAGCGAGTTTAGTTTCCTTCTAAACTCGTAGGTTAAAAGCGGAGACGAGATTGCAGCATGTCCTGCGCAGCTGGCCTTGACTACTACTTTGGATAGGAGTTTGGATATGATGGATTGTAGCAATATGGCATGTACATAAGCTTGTATGATCTAGCAAATAAATGTATAATAATGAAAAGCTAGAACACGTACACTGCTAGTAATCTAATAAATCTTATTTGGGTTCAGCACTTATGTATGCAAGTATAGAAGTGTGAATTCTTCTTGCAGGATTGTAGTTGAGGTTATAAGGGTGGATTATTAGGAGTGTGCTTGAGTTGAATTGTGAAACAAAATGTTTTTCAAAAATTAAAGAATCAGTTTTGGCGACACTTGGGACCTCAATTTTTAGGGGAAGTTATGGCAAAATTTTTTTTTTTAAATCTGCATTTAAAATTGGCTAAGTAAAATATTAAGACACAACCACCATGAGTTAACAGTCCATCTTGGTCTATAAACATAGGCTAAGATGGGGTGTTACATAAATTTTAGAGCATACTAACACTATTTTACCTGGTCCCAGGTTAAGCGGCTCAACACGAAGCATTGGGTATGCACGTGGTGAGAGCCGGGAACTTCCACGCGATCTGACAACCAAAAATTTAATCTTAGATACCTGATTTTCTCTTGGCAAATACCAAGTAACCTCACAAGGTTGTGTTCATATGCCCATGCCTACAACAACAATAGATATCAAATTCATTCAAGAAAAGAGTGGAATTGACATTGGTAGAAGAAATGTACCTCGACAACCACCATAAAGCCGACAAAAGACTTCTTATTTCAACAAATTTTATCAGGACCATGATAAAGACAGGCGAGGCCAGCTTCACCCCAGCCATAAGATGGTACCGTTCTGAAATAAGAAAGGGCCCTCAACACTGACAAGTGGATGGAGGATTCAGTGCTGCCTAAGATGGTCGACCCAAGCAAATATAACAAAAATCCTCGAGCATACAATTGAGCCGTGTCTCTGTGAACCCGTCCTTTATAGTTCATTCAATAGCTACGAATCGGTTCAATTTTTATCTTAAAAGGCCCTTTATACGATGGTTCCATACCTATTAATTGTTGAATTTCTTCAAATGTCAAAATATCGTTGGTCAGAGGAAGTGGAACACCATTATACCGAAGGCCGGTTATAGCGGCAATGTCACATCCGCCCACTATATTTATGTCTATCAGTCATATGCTCAGCAAGAGAAAGGATCTGGAGAGGTCATCTCTGATGGCGGTTCCTAGAGAAGGTCGTAGGACCAAAGGGACCTAATTGCAAAAATGTAAAGTTTTGGGGAGGTGACTGTAATTTCAAAAAGTTTTGGGAAGGTAACTGTAATTTCTAAAAGTTGTACTGGAAGTTCTTAATAGTGCATATAACAGACTCCAAAGATGGAGAATAGAGAAAAATTTGGTTGCAATGACGCGTAACGGTTTTTCCAGGAAACGCCCTGTTTGAGAGAAACGAAGACATGTAGACTAGGGCCATTTTGGTCATTATACATGAATCCAAAGTAGGAAATAAAAACACGAGTGAGTAGAGGACATCGAGGGGTTGAATATGAAATGATCGTCAGTAGAAACGGAGCCCGGGCAAAACCCGAGCAAAGAAAGGACCTAAAGGGAATTTTGTAAAAAGTCAAGGGCTTATTGGTAATTTTTTAAAATGGCTTGGAAACCTAAAATAGACCTTAAAAATAGAAATTAGAGGTCGAGAGGATCAAAACCATATGCAGTTTGCCTTTTGGAACTGTACGGTTTAAAAGTTACTACCGATTAATCGCCGGAGTATATTTTAGTCTTTTTCACACCCTAAGCCATAAAAATTTCAGCACAAGGAGGTTGAGGGGCCAAAATATGATTAAAATAAAGTTCAAGGGCTTGGGTTTTAAATAAATAAAATAAAGAGACATTTGGACCAATTAAAAGTGACCATTTAGCATTATAAAAAGAAGAAAAGAAAAAGATGTGGACAAATGGCCCTAAGGCATTTATCCAACCCAAAAGTGAGCATCATTTCCCTTATATATATATCATGGCATGAAGAACAAACTCTCTCTCTCACCCATTCCAAATTTTCGGCCACCATAGGAAGAACACCAAAGGATTTCCAATTTTTGTCAAGTTTGATTTTCAAGGTAAGTTTTAAGGTTTTCAAGTATGTAGAATTCAATTCTAGTATCAATTTTAAGTATTTATATATCTATTGGAAGATTGGAAATTAGGGTTCTTATGGTGGATTTGGGAAAATTTTAAGTAGTAATGATATTGATTAATTAAATGGAAGAATCAAGGTTTCTAAGGTTTAATAAGGTTAGATTAGGATTTAGTTTGAAAAGAAATGGAAGGGTAGTGCATGTTTTAAATTTCTAAGGTTTATGTTTAAGGTTGTGTTCTTGAATTTCTTGAAGGAGAAACAAAGATTAAGGAAGGAGAAGAAGGAAAGGCAAAAAGGGAATTAAAAGAACAAGGTTTGGTACTTTACCATAAAAGAAATTTTATTTTTCTTATAAACTTTGGTTTATGGAATTTTTGATGTTGATGCTTAAATGTATTGATTGAGTTTAAATTAAATGTTTGAGTTATGTTCTTGGTTTCTTATGGCAATTGAGTTGGTTAAATTTAATTTAAACCAAGTGTTTTGAGAAAATTTTTGGCAAGTTGATTTGATGAACTTTAATTAGTTGATTTAAGTTAAACATGCAAAAGTTGTCAAAGGGAAGTGTTTGAATCTTCACTTTATCAATAAAGAAGCCTTCATATTGATTTGAAAAAGAAAAATAAACTATCCCATGTATTTCATATGTTTGGGTCAAAATGGTTCCAAAATGGCAGCTTTCTGGACTCTTTTTGTGGCAGTTGTTTGAGGTAGCAAATGAATGAATTTTTCAACGAAATTTTACATGTAATTAGTCAACATGTGAAATAAGTTTTCTGTAAAATTTCAGCCAAAAATAAGATTGTTTACTTGGTCAAATGGAAGACTGAAGTGAACTGAAATTTTGACGAAAACCCAGATTTTACTATTCATATAGTCATGCCATTTGCGTTGCCGATTTTACGTGCCGCGACACTATTCATTTGGCCAATTTGTGACTTTTTGAGGAATGCTTTGAAATGTTTGATATGTTTATTGTGGATGTTAAATATGTGAAAAAGGGTAATGGTTTGACTAAAGAAATGTGGTGCGCGGCGTAAATGGCAAAGCGCGATGGGAATTAAAATGATTTCTCGAGTCATTCAAAAATGAAGTTTGAGACTTAAATTGAATCATTTTAACCTTTGTACTCTACTGGATAGTTGGAAGTGATAGATAAGGGTATGGTGCACTACACTAACTTATGCAATACTGCCACTTATTGTGTTTGATACACCCTAGCGGTTACCTTCTGGTATAGGCCGTGGAGCGGAGATGATGTGAAATTGTGTTTGGAATGCTCCGGCGGTTACCTATGGGTATAGGCCGTAGAGCGAAATTGGTTATAACCATGGTGGTGAGGGCCACCTATATTACAGTGGTGAGGGCCACTGCCTTATCGCTATGGTTCCCTATATGCCAGTAGAGCCTGAACCAAAGTCCTGTTTTTCTAAAACTACGTACTGCAATATGAGTTTGAATTATGGTTTTTACAATTGTTGAAAGTATATATACACTTAATGTACAATAACTTCAATTGGTTTAAGGTTGGTTAATTTTTATTTAATTATTTCCTTGTATTTCAAATGCTTTCATGTTTTACCTATATTTTCATCGGTAAAGTACCCATTGAGCGTCATTGCTCAGCGAGTTGAGTTTTCTTGACTCGTAGGTTTGGAGCAGTAGATTTCAGTGATTAGCATCGAGCAGCACAGTACAGCGCAGCACCTCAGAGTAGCCTTTCATTTCCTATATTATGAGTTAGCTAGTTGTGGCATGTATATGTATATATATATATATAAGATTGGGAAGTACTATGTTATACTGTACGTTAGTAGTATGTAATAATAATAAACCTCTACTTTATTTTGTATTAGAAGTGTGAATTCCTCTTGCAGGTTGTAGTTGAGGGTATAAGGTGGATTCATTGGGAGTGTATTGAAACTGATTGTATTCGCATTGGTTTGTGTAAAAATATTTTCAAAAATCAGAAAAACCAGTTTTGTCGACACTTGGGATCCAAATTTCTAGGCGAACCTCTCGCAAAATTTCTGTAAAAACCGGAACGAAAATTTGACTAAGTAAAATTGGTAGCAACATTAGGTTAGTGTGGCGCCTCTACTCGGCTTACACAAGTAGGCTGGGAAGGGGTGTTACAATTTTGGTATCAGAGCTCCGGTTTAGCCGTTTCTGGGTAATCCAACAAAGTCAGGTCCAGAACCCAAATTACCATTAGGTCCAGAACCTAGAATCTTTCCTATGTCCAGAACTTAGCTCGGGTCCAAAACCCAAATTACCCTTAGGTCCAGAACCTAGAATCTTTCCTAAGTCCAAAACTTAGCTCTGGTCCAAAACCCAAATTACCCTTAGGTCCAGAACCTAGAATCTCTTCTATGTTTAGAACTTAGCTCGGGTCCATAACCCAAATTATTCTTAAGTCCAAAACCTAGAATCTCTTCTAAGTCCATAACTTAGCTCGGGTCCAGAACCAAAATTATCCTTACGTCCAAAACCTAGAATCTCTTCTAAGTTCAGAACTTAGCTCAAGTCCAGAACCCAAATTATGTCTACGTCCAGAACCTAGAATCTTTTCTAAGTCCATAACTTAGCTCGTGTCCGGAACCCAAATTATCCTTTGGTTCAAAACCTAAAATTACGGTTAGGTCCAGAACCTAAAATTATCCTTGAGTCCAGAATTTGAACCGGGTCCAGAACCCAAAACCTCAACCATCTTAAAATTAAGTCGTATTGCTTTTCACTCTTTTTTAATAAAAAGTCTCAGATCATTCAAGTAGGGGGCAAACTGTAGACCCTTAATTTTTGACCCAATCCGGTCCAATATATTTTAATTAGTCCAAAATAATTTTTGTGTTATCTTAATTAAACAATATTTGTTTTAGTATTTAGTTTTTTTAAATAATAAAAAATAAATAATAATAATAATAATGAATAAAAATGAAAATAAAAATCGGCGATGAAAAAATTCATCGCTGAAAAGTTGGAACAAAATGGCCAAGGCCATTTCACTCATAGGAAAGTCCTACGGGTGAAATGGCCCGCAGGCAATTTCGCTTGCCCAGCTCACAGTTTCCCACGGCAATCCTCGCAACAGCCCGCAATAACTTTTTTGCCAGTGAAATTTTTCCGCAAGAGTTTTTTTTTCGCCAGCGAAATTTTTCTGACGCAATTTTTTCCAAAACCAAATTCTATTTGGTTTCGGTTTCCTTTTCTTAATTAATATTAGTTTCCATAAACAATTAAGATTAATCATTGAAATTTCCTATAAATAAGACAAAAAAACACAAAATAGGAGGGGAAAATTTTAGAGGAAAAACTTTGGACCGAGGAATCAAGAAAATTAGGAGATTAATGATCGGACTTTTGAGAGAGCAAACAAGCTATTCAATCCATCAAAGGCAACCATCTTGCCTTTGTTCTTGTTCATCCAACAATGAATTTTTGGTGGAACCAACAAATGAAGGTATGAATATCTAATCTCTTTTTTTTTTCTTCACAGTAGCTTCAATCATTCAATTTTTCTTTTGATTTTAAAAACCTTAATTCATTTCAATGTTTTCCAAAAATATTAAAATTATTGTTTTTGTTTCTTCAAAATCTTAAAACCCTAATCTACTTTCTAAATTTTCAAAACCTTAAATCGTTTCATTAATTTACCAAAACCCTAATCTGCTTTCCAATTATCCAAAAGCCTAAATTGAATCATTTTCTTTCCAAAAACCCTAAAAAATATCTTTTCTATTTCTATAAACCTTAAATCATTTTGTTTATTTTCATAAAGCTTCATAAAACTATAAATTGTTTTTCCAAATTCTAAAATCAAATACATTCTCTGAAACACTAAAAACCCTAATTCAACTTCAAAACCAAGACAATAACCTCAAACTAGCTAACATTAAACCCTAGTTTTCTTAAACCCTAACTCCTTTAAAACCTTAAACCCTAATTTTTCTGAACCCTAATTCTTTAAACCTTAGAACCTTATAAACCTAAATATTAAAATGCGAACACAGTAAGCCTAAAAACAAAAATTCAGTAGCTAATAATCATAATCCTAATGTTTTAAAGCGTCCAAGCCCTAATTTCATGATTTCACTCCTCAAACACTAATTTGGTTAATCAAAGAACTTTATCAACCTCTTAAATTAAAAAACTTTAATCCATTTCAATTCTTTTAAAACTTACAGTTGCATAAACCTTAATATATTAAAATCCCAAAATCATAATTATTAATTAAAAAACTTTAAATGGAAACAGTAAACGTCAATTTGTATCTTTACTTACTTTATTTGATTGTGTAGTTCATTATATACTTTGATTTATTTTATATGCTTTGATTTATTTAAGTTCAATGCTTGGTTTATTTAAATTATCATGAATGAATGTTTATATTTTGATTGTTGTTTAATATCTTTGGTGAATTATTTATTTCTTATGAATGGTTATTTACCTTTATCGATTTATTTTTTATTTCCAAATGTTGTAAGAGGTATGTTTCCACTTTGTGGGTACCTCATTAGTTAACTATCATGCAATTTAAATTGCTTTTATATTTTAGATCAACGTAAAGGACATGTTTCTAACTTTCGGTAGGTGTCCTATTTAGGCATGGATTATGTAAGGTCATGTTTCCATCTTCGGATGGGTCTCCATTTATTTATCTTGCTTGGACATTGTTTTGATTTTAATATAATGATGCTTTTTTTTAATTGTTGCGTGTAATATGGATGATATTTTTATACTTAAGACCAAACCAAATAAAATCATTTTATTGCGATTTTGGATGAAAATCATTTTATTTCTAAGCCCATTGTAAAAAAAATTTTAGAAAAAAATTAGATTTTGGGCTTAGTATTTGGGTCATGTGAAAAAGAATTTTTGATTTGTTTTTAGAAAAGTTTTATGTCCAAAGACCATCTTGAAAAGTTTTAAAAATAGTTTTGGTCTTTTGGACTTTAAAGAAAAAATTTATTTTGAGCTTGCAATATATGTATGTCATATTAGGAAAAGAACAAACCAAATAAGCCATGATTTAAGCCAAGATAAATTAACCATAGTCAAACAACATGCATTTGGGGGAAAATCCTAAGGAAAGTAACTAGGCCAATTACATGAGCTTTAGTCTTTGGGTTAAAAGGCTTAGGTTCCCATAGCAAGTATATACCAAAAGGTACGAGGCTATGAGTGGTTATGCCATGCTCGATCTCCATACCTTGAGTGAAAGTATGGTATCCCTTACATAACACAACAAGGGTAACACGGGAATCCTAACTCACGCACACGATTCAATCTAATATGATGCAATGGATAATATCATTGTAAGAAAGAATAGAATAATATAATGACCAACGTAATCAACTTCTCTTATCCCCAGTGGAGTCGCCACTGTGAGCGGGGATTTTCGCCCCCACTCCCGGTGGAATGGTTCTTGTGACTTCGGCAATGTTTAGGCTCAGGACCTTAGAGAACACGGACCTAAGTCCGGAGAACATGGAGTCGCCACCCAGACGGGCCGGGAAAAAGAAAGGGGTGGATGACTCGATTCCTAAGGATTCCCCAACCCCTTAATGGGTTCGGAAAGTTGGGTACGTGTGGGGAAGGTGAGAAATGGCCCAGCACCCCCACAACGCTCGGTTCATTGGAACCGGCCTCCTTTACAGGTCTTAATATTATAAAATTCTTAAATATAACAATATTATCCATATTACATGCGGCAATTGAAATAAAGCATCGTTATATTAAAATCAAAGCAATGTCCAAGCAAAGCTAATAAATGGACACTCTGTTTAGATCAATTTTGTATATATTTTCTATGATGTTTTCGTTGATTTTAAGTTAATTTTCATGTTAAATTGTACTTAAATTTGTGTGAAGTTGTTGATTTAGGTTGAAGTACATTTGATGGAGCTATTAAATAAAAAATTTGTGAAGTTGTTGAAGAAAAACAAGTGACACGGCCAAGCTTGTCAAGGCTTGGCCGTGTCCCTCATCAAAAGAAGAAGAACCAGGACAAACATGAGACACGACAAGGATTAACATGGCTTGGCCGTGTCCCTCAAGGAAACAAGTCCAAAAGCGAACACGGCCAAGCAACTGGCCGTGTCTCCCTAAAGGAACAAAAGAGCAAAGAAAGCAAAGAAAGAAAAGAAAGAAGCAGAGACTGACACCACCAAGTCTTTTGCCGTGTCTCACAAGAAACAAAGCACACAGAATGGGACACGACCAGAAGCTTGGCCGTGTCCCAAGAAAGAAAGACAACAGACACGGCCAAGCTCCATCTGGCTTGGCTGTGTCACCCTGGGTCCTTAGCTGGCTTGCACAAGGAGTGAGCTGTTGTGTTTTAGTGGGTGACAAAAAGAACAAAAAAAGAGTGAAAAGTGGGATGATTTTATGGAAGAAATGTATAAAGAAATTAGTAAGTGGGAGACAAGGAATGATGGGTGTCTTAAACAATTCAAAGTGGAAGAGCATGGGATTAGAAAATGGATTTTTGAATAAATTTAGTGGACATTCTCTACACAAGTTCATCATCATCTTCTTCATATTCTTCCTTGGTTCTTGCTTGAGAGAGTAAGACAACACTCTCACCATCTTCATTCACCATTTCTTTTCACACACCAAGAGCAAGGACAATTGTTGGTCTTGAAGTGAGTTACTAGTTCTTGAGGATTAGGGTTTTAAGAGACTTGATTGGAGAGTTGAGAACTTGAGAGAGCTATCATCCACTCCTTCAAGAAGAGAGCCATTTGTTCAAGAGAGCTAGAAGTTCATCATCAAACACCGAGAGGGAGCTACGAAAGAGACGAGGAGTCCGATTTTAGCATCTTCAAAAAGGGGTTTTTCCAACTCTTTCTTTTAATCCATTTCTTATTTGTTGTTGTTGTATCAAGAACATTAATACTGCAATGAATAACTTTGATTTGGTTTATTTTGAAATGAGTATTTGTTTAAAACATATGATGAGCTAATTTACTCATGCTTGGGGTTGTAGTATATTTGATTAAATGATTTGATTTGATGATTCCATTGATATACCTTGTTATATGTTGATTGCATTGAAATTAAAGGTAAATTGATAGATTGGCCACCTATTGATTACTTAATATTGAATGACGGACCGAGAGGAGAAGTTTAATATCGAAACTATGCAATTGACTACCTTAAGAATGAATTAGAAATATAAGTTCTAGGGTTTATTAATTTGCTAATGTTAAATAATTGGTTGTTGTTAATTCATAAATGTGAGAACTAGTGAATTGATAATTGGCTAATTAATCTTAAGAAACAAATTAAGATTCAAGGTTATATTAATGGATAATCGGATAATTGAACATTTTATTAACTAGACCTACAACCCTAGGCATCATTTCCATAATTGAAATTCTCTTGCATAAAATCACTCATTTTCATTTATAAGGTTAGTTACGATTCACCCCACTAGGACCAATGATGCTAACATTGTGTTAAAATTTGTGAAGGAGAATATTTTGAGCAGGTTTGGAACCCCCAAGGCAATAGTGAGTGATGGAGGAAGCCATTTTTGCAACAAATGGTTTGAAAAGTTGATGACCAAGATGGGCATCCGACACAAAGTGGCAACTCCATATCATCCCCAAACATTCGGGCAAGCTGAGATTTCAAACAAGCAGATCAAGGGGATTTTAGAAAAGACAGTGAGCACAACTCGGAAGGACTGGTCAATCCAACTCTCGGAAGCATTATGGGCTTATAGGACTACTTATAAAACCCCATTGGGAATGAGTTCTTATAGGTTGGTCTTTGGCAAGGCATGCCACCTCCCGGAGGAATTGGAGTACAAGGCTTATTGGGCAATAAAGACCACGAATATGGACTTAGGTGAAGCAAGGGAGCAAAGAATGCTACAAATTTCCAAGCTTGACGAACTTCAGAATGAAGCCTATGAGAGTTCAAGGATCTTCAAGGAAAAGGCCAAAGCTATTCATGACAGGATGATTCTTCGAAGGGTTTTTGAACCGGGAATGAAAGTCCTCCTCTTCAACTCAAGAATGCAGTTGTTTCCCGAAAAATTGAAGTCGTGTTGGAGTGGACCCTTTCAAGCTACTCAAACATTCCCCTATGGGGTTGTTGAGTTGCTTAATTTAAAAACCAATGAGACTTTCAAGGTCAATGGACAAAGGGTGAAGCCCTACTTGGAAGAAATTGAAGTTGCAAAAATGGTGGAAAGCATGGTGTTCATTGACGAATGATGCAACAATGTCCAGCTATACGACATTAAAGAAGCACTAAATGGGAGGCAACCCATCGGTTTGCATTTCTTTTCACTGTTATAATTTTATATTTTGCAATTTTAATTTCATGTTGAGTTAAATAAAATGGAATGGGTACTTTGATCAGTTTTTATTTTTCTTGAATGTGTTTCAGGGTTAAACCAAGAAGAAGATTGCATTTTTGTGATTTGGTGACACAAATAAACCTATTAAAAAAAATTTCAAAACCAATTTGGCAGTATGAAACACGACCACTTGACACGGCCGTGTCCTTGGCCGTGTCAAGCAAACACCAAAAGACATAGAGGCAGACACAGCCAAAGGTCCTGGCCATGTCCTTGGCCGTGTCACATAGACACGGCCAAGCCTCTCCCCGTGTCACTCAATTTGTCTTGCAATCCTCTTTTATCCAGTAACAGACACGTTCAAGGGACACGGCCAAGCCACTGGCCATGTCCCTCAAAAAACCATCAGACACGGCCAAGCTTCACCAAGCTTGGCCGTGTCACCTAAATTTTAAAGGTTTAAAATACGATTTCAGCCCACTTCCTCATTTTCAATCCCTAAATCCCTTTCTCTCCTCTCTCACTCTCTCTCGATCTCTCTCTAAAAACCTCCATAGCCACCATCTTCAAGCTTCAAAATCATTTGAAATCCTTCATTTTTCTTTACCAAAACTGATTTAAACTCATCCACTTCTCTTCTTTTCTCATTAAAAGGCAATTAAAACTTTGAAAACTTCATTTTCACCAAATCATCAACATGACAAGAACAAAGATGGTGTCTCACCACAAAAGGAAGCGACCTCCACCTTCAGCTCCATCTTCATCATCGTCATCACCAAGGAGAGCAACTCTTCTCGCTCGGGTTTTCTTTCCGACGAGGTATGTTAACGAAGAATCCCTCGATGCTCTTCATATTCAAGATATTTTTTATAGATTTGTTCATAATCTTGGGTGGGATAGATTTGTTTCCCTTAAACCTTTGCAATTTGAGGAGCTTACATTGGAATTTTTAACCTCCCTTAAGGTTGAAAGAAATGACAAAAAGATTTGCATTAGGTTACATTTTAAACTACTTGGGAGACCATTTGTCCTTAAAATTGAGCAATTGAGCAATATATTTGGTTTCCATCAACAAGGGGAACAATGTGTGCCTAAGAGTTTTAGACAACAATTCGCATGGGGAGCTTTGGGCTCGGGTGCTTATGTGGCCAAATCGGCCAAAGCTACGAAATTGAAAAATCCCGCCCTAAGGTACTTACACCGGGTTATGTCATGTGGATTCTTTGCAAGAAAAGAGAGCACAGGGGTTGTAGAACTAAGCGAACTATATTTTTTAGACTGTGCTATCAATGTTGTACCCGTTTGTACCGGCTATTGGTTAGCCAATGTGTTTGACAGTGTGGCAAATAAAAAGAGGGGTACCATTTGCATCGGAGGATTAGTTACAATTTTAGCAATGACACTACTCGATGATTTTGACCCGAGCCATTGCCGGATGACTAAGATCTCGGGGAGTGATTCATTAGATCTTGCCACCCTCGAGAAGATGCACATGGTTTCAAGAAAAGGAGGAGCTTATGTTATGGCTTCAGTTGAGCCAGAGGTACCGGAGAGCCGTCAAAAGAGAACACGAGTCAAGGAGGATTCCATCTCGGATTCTCTAGATTTAGATGAAGATTCTCCAATCTCGAACAATCAGGAGATCCTTAATAGGATTGAAGCATTGGAAAGCAAGGTTGACCGTAACCATGCTGCAGCCATGGAACAAATTGACCATAACCATGCTGCAGTAATGGAACAAATGGACCTAATCAACAACAACCTTGCTAAAATTCTGAGCCTCCACCCATCAGTTGCATCATCGTCCCATCCTCCATCGCCATAGATCCTATCAGCTCCAACCTTTTGAAAACACTTGTTATTTTCTTATTTGTAGTTATTTCATATTTTTGTTTTTATGGTTTTTAATGTTAACTTTTTATATTGTGTTGATTTTATATATTGTATTTTGCTCTTGAACAATGGTTGTTTGTGGATGAAAAGGTAGCACTTGTGTCACAAAGGATCGATGGAAAAACAAGTTGTACCTTAACTTTTTTCTTTAAATATCGTTGTTTCCATTGAGGATAATGTAAAACTTAAAGTGTGGGGTGTGTGCTAAGCCTTTTGTTCATGAATATAAATTGTCTATTTTCGTAGGTGTTTTTGTTTTGTTTATTTTCGTAAGTGTTTTTGTTTTGATTTTGTGTTTTGTTTTATATTTGATTTTGATGGATATTAATAAGTTCAATTGTTATAAGATTGTTGATAGATGACTTTTGAATTTTTGAAGCATGAATTTGTGAATTGATTAGAGTTAGTACTTATTGTCAATTTTGATGGTTATTCTTTGCATTGCCATTAAACTAGTGAGGAATTGAGCCATCAACTTATCATTCTTTTTATGTGTGAACATCTTTGATTGATGAATTACTAGAAATTGCTTTGACATGCATTTTGAGACTACATAAAGATTTCAATTAGGCATCAATATGATTAAGGCAATTTAGGGCAAACCATTTTGGCTTAAAAAGACCAACCTTACATCCGACCTTAGTGCGCCAACTTTGAGCTTATTTCAATTTTCCCTTCTTTCTTTTTCACAACACCATCGGCTTGAACCATTGCATTTTAACTCTACCCGTTCATTAGATCAAGAGCATTTCAAAAGCATTAATGGAGTGTTGTGCTGAAAAAAGTGTGGGGTTGAATTCAATGGGCTTTAAATTAGTTGGATACCCTAAAAAAAATAAGGGAATGAATAATGAAAATCAAAATAATAGTTGTTGTTCTTGTCGGAAGGGTTGTAATGAGTCTAGAAATCATCTTTGCAAATTAAACAAATGGAGTCCCTTAAAAGCACATAAATGCTTAGTGCTAAGTGATTGAGATGAATTGTGGGATTGTTGATCATGCTACATTACTTGCTTCATTCTTGAAGTACTCTTGACCTAAATGAACTAACTCACTCTCCCAAATGTCATACCTTTTCCTTAGCCCCGTTACAACCAAATAAAAGACCTTATGATTGATGCTTGATTGTGATTAGGTGGTGGAGATTTGATTGATAAGCAAGCCTATAGTCCTAATCTTTCATTGAATGTTGAGAGCTTAAACACTACCCAATTAAACACTTGAGAGGTTTTGTGAGGGAGTGACAATTTTGGTATGCATAGATTGACCATTAAGTTACTTGAGTATCGATTATTCTTGATTCGATTATGATTGCGGATTTAATAAGATGGAGTCTTAATGCATTCTTATAACTCTTGAACTTGATAATATTTATCTTGTTTTACTTGTTTTTATTTTAACTTTGCTTGGGGACAAGCAAAGGATTAAGTGTGGGGTAATTGTTTAGATCAATTTTGTATATATTTTCTATGATGTTTTTGTTGATTTTAAGTTAATTTTCATGTTAAATTGTACTTAAATTTGTGTGAAGTTGTTGATTTAGGTTGAAGTATATTTGATGGAGCTATTTAATCAAAAATTGGTGAAGTTGTTGAAGAAAAACAAGTGACACAGCCAAGCTTGTCAAGGCTTGGCCGTGTCCCTCATCAAAATAAGAAGAACCAGGACAAGCATGAGACACGGCCAGGATTAACATGGCTTGGCCGTGTCCCTCAAGGAAACAAGTCCAGAAGCAAACACGGCCATGAGATACAGCCAAGCAACTGGCCATGTCTCCCCAAAGGAACAAAAGAGCAAAGAAAGCAAAGAAAGAAAAGAAAGAAGCAGAGACGGACACCACCAAAGGACACGGCCAAGAAAATGGCTGTGTCACATGACACAGCCGTGTCTTTGGCCGCGTCTCACAAGAAACAAAGCACACAGAATGGGACACGGCCAAAAGCTTGGCCGTGTCCCAAGAAAGAAAGACAACAGACATGGCCAAGCTCCATCTGGCTTGGCCGTGTCACCCTGGGTCCTTAGCTGGATTGTACGAGGAGTGAGCTGTTGTGTTTAGTGGGTGAAAAAAAGAACAAAAAAAGAGTGAAAAGTGGGAGGATTTTATGGAAGAAATGTATAAAGAAATTAGTAAGTGGGAGACCAGGAATGATGGGTGTCTTAAACAATTCAAAGTGGAAGAGCATGGGATTAAAAGATGGATTTTTGAATAAATTTAGTGGACATTCTCTACACAAGTTCATCATCATCTTCTTCATCTTCTTCCTTGGTTCTTGCTTGAGAGAGCAGGACAACACTCTCACCATCTTCATTCACCATTTCTTTTCACACACCAAGAGCAAGGACAATTGTTGGTCTTGAAGTGAGTTACTAGTTCTTGAGGATTAGGGTTTTAAGAGACTTGATTGGAGAGTTGAGAACTTGAGAGATCTATCATCCACTCCTTCAAGAAGAGAGCCAGTTGTTCAAGAGAGCTGGAAGTTTATCATCACACACCGAAAGGGAGCTACTAAAGAGACGAGGAGTCTGATTTTAGCATCTTCAAAAAGGGGTTTTTCCAACTCTTTCTTTTAATCCATTTCTTATTTGTTGTTGTTGTATCAAGAACATTAATACTGCAATGAATAACTTTGATTTGGTTTATTTTGAAATGAGTATTTGTTTAAAACATATGATGAGCTAATTTACTCATGCTTGGGGTTGTAGTATATTTGATTAAATGATTTGATTTGATGAGTCCATTGATATACCTTGTTATATGTTGATTGCATTGAAATTAAAGGTAAATTGATAGATTGGCCACCTATTGATTACTTAATATTGAATGACGGACCGAGAGGAGAAGTTTAATATCAGAACTATGCAATTGACTACCCTAAGAATGAATTAGAAATATAAGTTCTAGGGTTTATTAATTTTTTAATGTTAAATAATTGGTTGTTGTTAATTCATAAATGTGAGAACTAGTGAATTGATAATTGGCTAATTAATCTTAAGAAACAAATTAAGATTCAAGGTTATATTAATGGATAATCGGATAATTGAACATTTGATTAAATGGACCTACAACCCTAGGTATCATTTCCATAATTGAAATTCTCTTGCATAAAATCACTCATTTTCATTTCTAAGGTTAATTACGATTCACCAATCCAACCACACAATTGAATTTATTATTTCATGTTAATCAAACTATTACATGCAAGTCCTTCCTTGGGAAACAACCTTGGGGTGATCACCGTCACTACAATAGCCTCGTATACTTGCGAGTGCCGCTTTGTGATAGTGTTGATTTAAGCGCAACACACTCATCCGAGGATGGAAAGCCCTTACATCATCCATGTCTAAACTAATAGGACACCCACCAAAAGGTAGAAACATGTCCTTTACATTGGTCCAAAATATAAAAGAAATTTAAATTATATTAGAACTTAATTAATGAGGTACCCACAAAGTGGAAACATACCTCTTACAGCATTTGAAAATCAAAATAAATTGATAAAAGTAAATAACCACTCATCATAAATAAATTATTCATCAAAGATATTAAACATCCATCAAAATAGAAAGTAAACATCCATCCATGATAAATTAAATGAATCAAGCATTGAACTTAAATAAATCGAAGCATATAATGAACTACACAATCAAATCTAAAAATAAAGCAAGTAAAGGTACAAATTAGGATTACTGTTTCTATTTAAAACTCTTTAATTAATACTTTAGGGTTTTGGAATTTTAGTATTATTAGTGTTTGTAATTATTAGCTACTGTAAGTTTTTAAGAGAATTGAAATGGATTAGGGTTTATAATTTAAGAAATTAGTAAGATTCTTTGATTGATCAAATTAGGGTTTGAAGGGTAAAATTATGAAATTAGGGTTTGGATACTTTAAAACATTTAGCTTTATGACTCACGATTATTTGATTATTATTTTGGATTTACTATATTAGGTTTGAAGGTTTAGGTTTATAAGGTTTTAAGGATTAGGGTTAGGGTTTAGGAAAACTAGGATTTATGGTTTTGGTTTTGAGAGAATTAGGGTCTTTAGTGTTTACTAGTTTGAGGTTTACTGTTTTTGGTTTTGAAGATGAATTAGGGTTTTTAGTGTTTCAGAAAATATATTTGGTTTTAGAATTTTAGAAAACAATTTATAGTTTTATAAAGCTTCATGTAATTTTTAGAAACTGTAAGAGAAATATAAGGTTTGGATATTTAACAAAACATTTGGGAATTTTGGGAAAAAGTGAGAGGAAAACAGTTTAGGGTTTATTAAAAGCTTTTGAAATAAACAAAACGATTTAAGGTTTTTAGAAACAGAAAAGTATTTTTTTTAGGGTTTTTGGAAATAGAAGGAAAAATCTATGGTTTTAAGGTTTAAAAGAAATAAATTAGAGTTCTTGAGTGTTTAGAAGAAACAGAAGTAATGGTTTAAGATTTTTGGAAAGCAAAAGAAATGAATTAAAGTTTTTAAGGTATTTAGAAACAGAAGAAACAAAAGAAACGAATTATTACATATGCAAAAATCATGTTTTGTATGTATATTAGCATGAATCAAAGAAATAAAGCTATGAATAGTTTATGATTAAGGATCAAACCTGCGTAGTTGATTCCACCAAAAAGTTATTTTCAGGATGAACATATACAAAGACAATCTTGCTGCCTTTGATTAATTGATTTATTGCTTGCTTATTCTCCTCTAAAAAGTCTTGATTGATTTACTGCCAAGTCCGATCAATTTTTAAAGTTCCAATCCAATTGTTCTCCAAAATCCCCCCCCCCCATTTTGTGTTGTTTTTCGTCTTCTTTATTGGAAATTTAGATGATTAATTTTAATTGTTTAAGGAAATTATCATTAATTAGGAAAAAGAAACCGAAACCAAATAGAATTTGGTTTCTAAAAAAATTGTGTTGGAAACCAAATTCGTTGGCGAGGAAAATTGCCCATCTGCGAGAGCTGTTAGAGCTGGCATGGAAAATTGTAAGAGGCGCAAGCGAGATTGGTTGCCAAAGCCATTTCACCTGCAGGAAACTCCTACAGGCGAAATGGACTTTGCCATTTTGCCCGTAGGCCCGTAGGAGTTTCCTGCGGGCGAAATGACCTAAGGCCATTTCGTCCAACATTATTTGTCGCCGATTTTTCCTTCGCTGATTTTTTTTATTTTTTTATTATTAATTTTTTAAAAAATTATAATAAATACTAAAAGAAATATTATTTAATTAAAATACCACAAAAATTATTTTAGACTATAAAAAATAACAGACCGGACTGGGTAAAAAGTTAAGGGTCTACAGATAGCTACTCCACTCACAATATTACTTCCGAAGGGAGTTAGATTCTTGTGGACAGATCAGTGTCAGGCGAGCTTTGAGCAGCTGAACGAGATGTTGACTCAAGCTCCTGTCCTTACTTTGCTTATGGAAGGTAAACCATATGTGATATACAGTGATGCTTCACATAGTGGTTTAGTTTATGTTCTGATGCAGGAGGGAAGAGTCATTGCTTATGCCTCTCGACAGTTGAAGCTGCATGAGCTAAATTACCCGACGCATGATTTGGAGTTAGCAGCTATAGTTTTTGCTTTGAAGATTTGGTGACATTACTTGTATGGGGAGAAGTGTTTCATTTATGCGGATCACAAGAGTTTGAAATATCTTGGTGTTCAGAAAGAGTTGAATCTTTGGGATAGATAATGGTTAGAGTTGATTAAAGATTATGATTGTTTAATCGACTATCATCATGTTAAGGCAAATGTTGTTACTGATGCCTTAAGTCGGAAGTCTTTGGCAGGTTTGACTGCCTATTCGCTCTTATTGCTTGTTGAGTTAAGAGCATTGCATGTTATATTTGAGACTTTTTGTAATATCCTAATGTATGCCTTAGAAGTTTTGAATATTGTTGTTGTTTTAAATTGGATTGAATGTATATGTTATGTTGATAAGAATAGAAATTGAAAGAGAATGTTTATGTATTGTTTAAAAAGGAAAGTAATGTGTAGAGAGTAAGTGTATATGTTGGGTATATGGTAAGATATATAACATATATGTTGGTCAAAATGAGTGGTCAAGGGAAGAAGATATTTTAATTGTTGTATGTGAAATTACTATAAAAGGCACTTGATTAAGAAGAAAGCTAGAACAAGTGAGAAGAGGGTATGTTGGTAATTGTTTTTTTGAAACACTTGGTGGAGATTTAAAGAGAAGTTGACTTTGTTTCTTCATCATCTTTTCTTCTTTTCCATGTGTGTGGCCGGCTCATCCAAAGACAAAAGAAAGCAAGAGAGCAAGAGAGGATCTTGAAGTTCTAAGCTCAAATTGAAGGAAGAATTAAGTGATTAAGTTGGAGATTTTTGAAATTCATCAACTTTGGTAAGTTCTTCCTCTTGATTTCCTTTATTCTTTTGGCTTAGCGCGATATTGGTTGATCGCGCAGGTGACGGAATTGAACCCGAGAGTTCCTCGAGAACTAGTGAGTCTAGGCATTGAAGAGTTTATTTTGGGACTTAAAGATCAGAGAAGAGCTGCCAATCATGTATAGCTCCTTTATATTTTGTAAAGTATTGATTTTAATGTAAATATATGTATAATTGTAAATATGGATTTGAAAATGTTCATATATGTGAATATTTTATAAATTTCACTGTGTATTAAGTAAATATATATATATCTATTTTGTTTTATATTATAAGTTAATTATTTATTCTCTATAATGTCTATTGAGAAAGAATATTTTATCATTTAAAATGAAGTAAGTGATAGAGAAAATCGTAGCATCTCTATATTCAGTGTGCGTATACTACATTGTGGGGTTGTGTAGTGTGCGTGTATGGGGTATAGGGGTGTTACAATTGTTTTGGTATCAGAGCCTAGGTTTGAGATTCTCAACCTAGGTAAAATGAAAGAAAAAGAATATTTTGACTTTAAAAGTTAGTTTTTGAATAACATACATGTTTGGTATTGGCAGTCTTTGATCTTTAATGAGATGTATTCTGTTGTGTTTGCAGATATAGGTTGTGATTGATTCTAACTTGCGTCAGTCAGTAGAGGGTAGTGCGGAGAGTGTAGCTTCTGATGAGGTTAGAGAGGGAGCTAGAGTGGATAGTGCTGGAGAGGTACCTGCTTCTGTGTCGGGGAGACCAGCTGGTGAGGAGGTTCCGCCAGTTTGGCTTAGGCATGTGGTTGATTTCTTGAGGCAAGCACCAGTGCAACCACCGCCACCACCCCCACAGCCTTTGGTATTAGTGAGACAGTATGATAAATTAAGGAAGTATGGAGCAGAAGATTTTCTAGGTACTATTGATCCAGCTGTAGCTGAGCAGTGGCTAGATAAAGTACATAGAATATTTGTTCAGTTACAAGCCACTCCAGAAGAAAAATTTGATTATGCAAGATCATTGTTGCAGAAGGATGCATATGACTGGTGGAAGACAGTGCCCCATGCTATGGATGATCCACCTACCTTGTCCTATGCTGATTTTCTAAGAGAGTTTGAATTGAAGTATACTCCAAGGGAGTATAAAGATGTGAAGAAAATGAAGTTTTTAAGCTTGAAGCAAGATCACCATACTGTGACAGAATATGAACTAGAGTTTATCCGGTTGAGCCAGTATGCAGGGGGTATTATATCTGATGAGATAGATAGATGCAGGAGATTTGAGGAGGGATTGAGGCCCTCTATCATGTGTCTGGTATCTGGATCTAGATATCATGATTTTTCCCAGCTTGTTGCAGCAGCTAGGAGTGTGGAGAGAGCTTAGGGTATTGCGGCTGCTTCTGAGGAAGAGATCAGGGTTAGGAGACCCCAGTTTGAAGCAGGGTCTTCATCTGTGAAAAGAGGTAAAGGAAGTTTTGTTCCTCGGGTTAGTAGGAGTCAGAGACCAGCTGGTAGGTCAATACAGTTTCAGAGGCAAAGATCTAGACCTACAGTTTCAGTGGCGAGTGCTCCGACCCCAGTGATTCAGAGATCCACTCTACCAGTATGTATTCATTGTGGTAGACCACATGGTGGTACTTGTTGGAGGACTGGTGTGGCAGGGGTATGTTTCAGATGTGGGTCGCCTGATCATTTTGTGAGAGAGTGCCTTGAGAGGCAGGAGCAGATGTCGGTAGATTTTGCAGCTTCTCGACCTAGTATGAGGGGAGGTTGAGGAGGCAGAAGTTTCAGCAGAGGAGGCAGATCTGGGTTCAGTCCTAGAGGAGGTTCTACATATAGGGAGAGTAGACCAGAGGAGGCTGGATCTTCTCAGAGGATATATGTGATGCAGAGGCAGCCAGATGCTTCGGCAGTCATAGCTGGTACTTTCTCTTTATTTGGTATTTCAGTATTTGCTTTGATTGAACCAGGATCTACACATTCATATATTAGTGCATCTGTTTTGCCTGTGTCTGAATTGTATGCTGAATCCTTAGGATTTGAGGTATTGGTGACAAATCCTTTAGGGCATAGTGTGGTTGTTAGTAAGGTGCATCGAGATAGTGCAATAGTGGTGCAAGGTGAGGAGTTCCTTGGAGATTTAATTGAAATGGCTTTTAAGGAATATGATTTGATCCTAGGCATGGACTGGTTATCTAGACATGGAGCTGTGGTAGACTGTCAAAATAAAGTTGTTACCTTGAGAACTGGTGATGGTAGAGAGGTGATAGTATCTAGTGAGCAAGGACAGCTAGCATCCTTGTTTGTTTCAGCTGTTGCAGCTAGAAGGTTAATTAGAAAAGGGTGTGATGCTTACCTTACTCATATTGTGGATACTAGAGTAGTGAGTTCTCAAATTGATAGTCTACCTACAGTTGCAGAGTTTCCAGATGTATTTCCAGAAGAGTTGCCAGGGTTACCTCCTGAGAGAGAGGTGGAGTTTGCTATTGAATTATTGCCTGGTACCACTCCTATCTCTATTACTCCTTATAGAATGGCACCTGCTGAATTGAGAGAATTGAAGGTACAGTTGCAGGAGTTGTTGGATAAAGGGTTTGTTCGCCCTAGTGTTTCACCGTGGGGAGCTCCTGTTTTATTTGTAAAAAAGAAGGATGGTACTATGAGATTGTGTATCGATTATAGGCAATTGAACAAGGTGACTATTAAAAATAAATATTCTTTGCCTAGAATTGATGATCTCTTTGATCAATTGAAGGGTGCAGTGGTGTTTTCCAAGATTGATTTGAGATCAGGGTACCATCAGTTAAGAGTCAGAGCTGAAGATGTTCCTAAGATAGCCTTTCGTACAAGGTATGGGCATTATGAGTTTCTAGTTATGCCTTTTGGTTTGACGAATGCACCTGCAGCTTTTATGGATTTGATGAATAGGGTATTTAGGCCCTATTTTGATTAATTTGTGGTGGTCTTCATCGATGATATTTTGGTGTATTCGCGTAATGAGGAGGAGCATGACAAGCATCTGCGAATTGTGTTGCAAATTTTGAGAGAGAAGCAATTGTTTGCTAAACTGTCGAAGTGTGAATTTTGGCTTGACCAAGTAACTTTTCTCGGTTATATAGTTTCAGCAGAGGGTATTAGAGTTGATATGAGTAAAGTTGAAGCTATTTTGAATTGGAGTCCACCAAAGTCTGTTACTGAAGTTAGAAGTTTTCTGGGTTTGGCAGGCTATTACCGACGGTTTGTGAAAGGATTTTCTTTGATAGCTACTCCACTTACCAGATTACTTCGAAAGGGAATTAGATTTGTGTGGACAGATCAGTGTCAGGCTAGCTTTGAGCAATTGAGGGAAATGTTGACTCAAGCGCCTGTTTTAACTTTACCTGTGGAAGATAAACCATTTGTGATCTACAGTGATGCTTCACATAGTGGTTTGGGTTGTGTGCTGGTGCAAGAAGGTAAAGTTATAGCTTATGCTTCTCGACAATTGAAACCGCATGAGCTCAATTATCCAACCCATGATTTAGAGTTAGCAGCCATTGTGTTTGCATTGAAGATTTGGTGACACTATTTGTATGGGGAGAAGTGTTTTATTTAAACAGACCATAAAAGTTTAAAATATTTGGGTGTCCAAAGAGAGCTCAATCTTTGACAGAGGAGATGGTTGGAGTTGATTAAAGACTACGACTGTTTGATTGATTATCATCCTGGTAAAGCAAATGTTGTTGCTGATGCCTTGAGTCGGAAGTCTTTAGCAAGTTTGACTATTTATTCGCTCTCGTTGCTTGTTGAATTGAGAGCATTGCATGCTAGTTTTATATCTTGTGATGATGGTGCATTGTTGGCACAGTTGCAATTGAAACCAGTATTATTGAATCAGATTAAAGAGGCTGAATTGGCTGATGAGAAGATTCAAAAGATTGTTTCAGATTGCCAGAATGGTAAGAATCGAGATTTTATTGTAAGAAGTGATGAGAGTCTTTGGTTTAAGAACAGATTGTGTGTACCTGATGATGCTAATTTGAGAAGGATTATTTTAGAAGAAGCACATCAATCAGTATTTGCTATGCATCCAGGCAATACAAAGATGTATCATGATTTGAAGCAGAATTACTGGTGGTCTGGTTTGAAGAGAGACATTGCAGATTTTATGTCAAATGTCTCACATGTCAGAGGGTGAAAGTTGAGCATCAAGTTCCAACAGGATTACTTCAACCATTATCAGTGCCTGAATGGAAATGGGATAGAGTAACCATGGATTTTGTATCTGGTTTACCCTTGACACAAAGGAAGCATGATACTATTTGGGTGATTGTTGACAGGTTGACTAAGACAGCTCATTTTCTTCCGGTTCGGATGGATTATTCTCTGGAAAGGTTAGCTGAGCTGTATATCCATGAGATTGTAAAGTTGCATGGTATCCCAATTTCTGTAGTGTCTGATCGAGATCCCCGATTTACTTCAAGGTTTTGGAAGAGTTTACAAGGTGCTTTGGGTTCTCGATTACATTTCAGCACTGCTTTTCATCCACAGACAGATGGGCAGTCAGAGAAAGTGATACAGATTATCGAGGACATGTTGAGAAGCTATGTCATTGATTTCTCTGGGAGTTGGGATAGATTTTTACCACTTGTGGAATTTGCTTACAATAATAGTCATCAATCCAGCATTGGTATGGCACCATTCGAAGCATTGTATGGTAGACGGTGTAGGACACCTCTATATTGGAATGAACTTGGAGAAGGTAAGTTAATTGGTCCTGATTTGGTTAAAGAAACGGAAGAGAAAGTGAAAATGATTCGAGATAGGTTGAAAACAGCTTCAGACCGACAGAAATCTTATTCAGACTTGAAAAGGAGAGACATAGAGTTTGATGTTGGAGATAAGGTATTTTTGAAAGTGTCTCCTTGGAAGAAGATAGTGAGGTTTGGTCGGAAAGGGAAATTGAGTCCTCGTTTCATTGGACCTTATGAAGTTTTGGAAAGAGTTGGGCCAGTTGCTTATCGGCTTGCTTTACCACCTGAGTTGGATAGGATCCATAATGTATTCCATGTTTCTATGTTGAGGAGATACAGGTCGGATCCATCTCATGTTTTGCCAATTGAATCTATTGAAGTGAGTTCAGATCTGACATTTGAAGAGGAACCAGTTACTATTTTGGCACATGAAGTGAAAGAGTTGAGGAATAAGAAAGTGCCTTTGGTGAAGGTTCTATGGAAGAATCATGGAAGAGAAGAAGCAACTTGGGAGAGTGAGCAAGCAATGCGAGATCAACATCCTCAGTTGTTTCAGACTTGATGACAGGTAATTTCGAGGACGAAATTTCTTTTTAGAGGGAGAGAATTGTAATATCCCAATGTATGCCTTAGAAGTTTTGAATATTGTTGTTGTTTTAAATTGGATTGAATGTATATGTTATGTTGATAAGAATAGAAATTGAAAGAGAATGTTTATGTATTGTTTAAAAAGGAAAGTAATGTGTAGAGAGTAAGTTTATATGTTGGGTATATGGTAAGATATATAACATATATGTTGGTCAAAATGAGTGGTCAAGGGAAGAAGATATTTTAATTGTTGTATGTGAAATTACTATAAAGGGCACTTGATTAAGAAGAAAGCTAGAACAAGTGAGAAGAGGGTATGTTGGTAATTGTCTTTTTGAAACACTTGGTGGAGATTTAAAGAGAAGTTGACTTTGTTTCTTCATCATCTTTTCTTCTTTTCC
Source organism: Garcia nutans (assembly GCA_947685225.1). Taxonomy (NCBI): domain Eukaryota; kingdom Viridiplantae; phylum Streptophyta; class Magnoliopsida; order Malpighiales; family Euphorbiaceae; genus Garcia; species Garcia nutans. The sequence continues at coordinate 44,253,775 of CANTUV010000031.1, forward strand.
ATGTGTGTGGCCGGCTCATCCAAAGACAAAAGAAAGCAAGAGAGCAAGAGAGGATCTTGAAGTTCTAAGCTCAAATTGAAGGAAGAATTAAGTGATTAAGTTGGAGATTTGTGAAATTCATCAACTTTAGTAAGTTCTTCCTCTTGATTTCCTTTGTTCTTTTGAAGTTGTGTTTGGGGTTGATGAATTATTATGGATAGTATGATTAGGTGTGCTTGTGATTTTTTTATAAGTGTTGAAGTTGATTTTAATATGAGAAGTTAAGTTGGTGATTGAGTTGAAAGAGTAAGTTGTGTTTGTATTAGGGTTTTGAAGTGATAAGTGAAGTGTAACTTGAGTTTGATCAAGTATTTTCATAGATTTTCATGTTTTTTGTGTTTATTGGAGTTGTAAGCTCAAAATATGAGAATTTGACCGAAGGCAGTAGCATTGTGGATGCCACGCCCGTGGCCTTGGTTGCCATGGCCGTGGTCATTTGTAGCCATGGCCGTGGAGGATTGGAGCAAGGGTGGCAAAACCATTCTTTAACCCACGCCTGTGGGGGTTGAGGTGGCCATGGCCGTGGGCTTTTAAATGTGATGTTAAGTGATACTTTGTAATCTAAAGGTCTAAGATGAAATTAATAAGTGATAAATTGTATTGAAATTCATGTATTGTATCAATTTTTGGATTAGGTTTTGAAAGAAGGTGAGTTGCCCTAATTTGGGAAGTAAAGAATCTTGGAAAAAGAAAGTGTTTAGAGTTGTGTGAATTATTATTGAGGTAAGTACAAATCTTGCATTATTGCATTGTTAATTCATATGAATAATGTTATGTTGTGTACAATGTGGAACATACATTTGATGATACATGAGAATAATGTACATCGTTATCTTTATATCAATGATGACATATGTATAATGTGAAGGATATAATGTAAATGATTGTGTATTTGAAAGATGAATTGCTATAATGTGGATTGAGATGTGATGGAATATAAAGCCATTGTGATTGGCTATAATGATTCTAATGAGGCATGTTTGCCTAATTGATAATGAGATAATTAATGAATTGTGTGTCTAATGTGTTATTCCATTTTTAGAGTTTTGTTGTTGGTGGCATGCCTAATAGTAACAATCTCTTGAAGTTAGGTTGGAATTGATCCTTGAAGCCTAATTGAGATGTTACAACCCTTGAAGCTAGGTTGGGTTTGGTTCTTGAAGCCAAGTTGGGTTGATACTTAGCATGCTTTGTTCCCCTTGAAGCTTGGTTGAACCTAATCCTTGAAGCCTAGTTGGAATTATGATATTGATGAATGTGATAATTGAACCAAAACATTAACTCTGAAAGTGGAATGGCATATTAGTGTCTTTTGGGCCCATGTTTGTCTTTGTTTAAATGTGATTCATTAATGGTAAAATGATTGAATCTGTAATATCCTTAATTATGCCCTAGTAGTCTTGGTGTTATTGTTGTTGCACTTGAATTATGTTTATATTGTAATAAGTTGATAAGAAATTGGAAGAGAATGTTTATGTATGGTGATTGGGAAAGGAAATAGGGTTTAGAGACAAGTTTATATGTTGTGTATATGGTGATATATATAACATATAAAGTGGTCAAAATGTGAAGTCAAGGTGTTGGATAGTGGAGGAAGATATTTCTTTTATTAGTGAGTAATTACATAATTGGGCACATAAGAGACAAAATGTTAGTTATATAGTTAAGGGTATTTTGGTAATTGTTTGAATTGGAATACTTGGTGGAGATTAAAGAAGAGTTGACTTTGTTTCTTGTGGTTGATATTTCTTCTTTCTTCTTGGTGTGGCCGGCTGAACAAAGGGACAAGGAGAGCAAGAGGATAATTGAAGGTTTTGATGATTTTAAGCTTGGATTGGAAGGAGTTTTCAAGTTTACAAGTTGGAATTTCAAGGAATTTCATTAATTGGTAAGTTTTCTCTTGTTTGCCTTTGTTATTTTTGAAGCTTGGTTTGAGTTGAGTTGTGTTTTGATGATGGTGTGATTAAATGGGTTATGGTGTGATTTTAAGTGTTGATTTTTGCTTGTTAGATGAGAAGTTGAGTTGGTGTTGGTATTGGAAGTGGTTGTGTTGAGTTTGTGTTAGGGTTTGAGTGTGTAAGTGTTGTCAATGTTATAGAAATTGATGTATTATATTATTGTTTGGATTAGGTTTTGGAAGAAGTGGTTTATCTTAATTGTAAAGTGAACAATCTTTGGAAGAGAAGATTTCTTGGAGTTGTTTGAGTGTTTATAAGGTAAGTACAACTATTTGTTTACAAACATGCATATAATGTGTAAGCTTAACATTCTTTTGGTTGTAAATGTGTTGTGGTATCAAATGTGTTATTAATGTGTTTTGATGATGTAAATAAGTATTGAGGATGTTGATTGTGTCCATTTTAAATGAGGTTATGTTGTGTATAATGTGTTTGATGTTAAACAAAAGAAAGTTTGTTAAAGTTAGGGTTTATGCATGAGACACGTGAATTGGGGCGGTCGCGATTATTGAAGTGCGGTCGCGACTTAGATCGAACTTCTGACCGCGAAACCTACTGTGTTAAGGTTTCATCTTTGATTGTGAAGTGCGGTCGCGACTCAGATCGGATTTCTGACCGCGAAACCTACTGTGATAAATTTTATCTTTTGATTGTGTAGAACGGTCGCGACTTAGCTTGGTGCGACCGCGATAGTCGTTCTGTTCTGTTTTATTTGAAGTAAGTAAAGAATGTAAAGCATGTTGCTTATATGATAATGTAATGTGAATTGTGATTGATTATGATAATTAAGATGATATGTGAGGCCATTGTGCTTGGGCCAAGATGATTCAAATGAAATGGTTGAGGCATGATTGCCTAATAAATTATGAATTGTGAAATGAATTGAGAAAGAATAAATGAAATGTTAGTATGCCTAATGTGTTGATTCAACTTTCAGAGTCCTGTATTTGATGGCATGCCTATAACTCATTGGATAGGCGAAATGGGAGGCCCGTAAGCCGAGTCCAATTTGAGTAATGTTTATGAATCACTGGATAGGTGAAATGGGAGGCCCGTAAACCGATTCCAGTTGTAAAATGTGAATATGGAATGATGGTGAAATGGGAGACCCGTAAACCACTTCCATTTGAGAATTTGTAACAGTCTAGCCAGGTTGAGGATCTCCTCATGTTAATGGGTTGATGGTCCAAGAGACTGGGTCTGTTACGCTATCCATGGATAGAGATATGATATATATTGCCTATGGGCTTGATGATTGTGTTATTGAATCAAACACAGGGACTCTGAACTTTGAATAACATATTAGGGTGTTTTGGGCCCAGGTATGTCTTAGGTTTAATGTAATTTAGGATTTATGAATCGTGACCATTGCCTAATGAAATTGATGAGTAATGATATATTATTATGTTCTGAAATGTAATTATGGTATGATAATTTATGATGAATAAGTTATGACTTGCTATGTATTATTTACTTGATTGAGTGTCATGAGAATTGCATCAAGCATTTTGATAGTGTAGTTGTTTTACTAAGTCGTTGGCTTAGCGCGACTGTGTTCATCGCGCAGGTGTTAGAGAAGAACCCGAGAGATCCACTAGACCGAGTGAGTCTAGGAATTGAAGAGTTGTGTAGGACTTAAAGATCAAAGAGAAAGCTGCCAATCATGTATAGACTCTTTATGTTTTGTAAAGTATTGGATTTAATATATATGTATATAATTTTGTAAACTTGTACTTGGACATATTTATATATGCAAATACATTTGATAAATTCCGCTGCGTATTAAATCAAATGTTTATACTTATTTTGTTTTATTTTAATAGTAAATACCATTATACTATATATATATATATTGCAAATTGTTTATGGAAAAATGTAGCATTCTTAAGTTCTATGTATGTTCATTACATGTTGGTGATATGTAGTGAACGTATTTGGAATTTAGGGGTGTTACAATTGTTTTGGTATCAGAGCCTAGGTTTGAGATTCTCAACCTAGGTAAAATGTAATAAAAAGAATAATTTGATTTTAAAAGTTGATTTTGAATAAAATATATGTTGGTATTGGCAGCCTTTGATCTTTAATAAGGTGTATTTGGTCGTGTTTGCAGAGATAGGTAGTAATGGATCCCCATTCACGGCAGTCTGTTGAGGGAAGTGCAGAGAGTATAGCTCCTGATGAGAGTAGGGAGGGAGCTAGAGTTGAGGTAGCCAGTGAGGTACCTGCTTCAGTGTCGGGGAGACCAGCAGGTGATGAGGTTCCACTAGCCTGGTTTAGACATATGATGGAAGTTATGAGGCAAGCACCAGTGCAACCTCCACCACCACCTCAGCCTCAGGTACCAGTGAGACAATATGATAACTGAGGAAGTTTGGGGCAGAGGATTTTCTGGGTACGATAGATCCAGCTGTGGCAGAACAGTGGCTTGATAAAGTTCAGAGAATTTTTATTCAGTTGCAAGCCACGTCAGAGGAGAAGTTTGATTATGCTAGGTCATTATTACAGAAGGACGCTTATGACTGGTGGAAGACCGTACCACATGCCATGGATGATCCACCCACATTGACCTATGCTGATTTCCATAGGGAATTTGAATTGAAGTATACTCCTAGGGAGTATAAGGATGTGAAGAAAATGGAGTTCTTGAGTTTGAAACAAGATCATCGTACAGTAACTGAATATGAAGTGGAGTTTATTCGATTAAGTCATTATGCGGGAGGCATTATATCTGATGAAATTGACAGATGTAGGAGATTCGAAGAGGGGTTGAGGCCTTCTCTTGTATGTCATGTGGCTGGATCCAGATATACTGATTTCTCTCAGCTTGTGGCAGCAGCACGGAGTGTGGAAAGAGTTCAAAGCATTGCAGCTGCATCTGAGGAAGAGACTAGAGTGAGAAGACCCCAGTTTGAGGCAGGGTCTTCATCAGTGAAGAGGGGCAGAGGGAGCTTTGTTCCTAGAGTGGGAAGGAGTCAGAGGCCGATGAGTAGGTCAGGGCAGTTTCATAGACAGAGATCAAGACCTGCAGCTTCTGTGGCTAGTGCACCGACTTCCTTTATTCAGAGATCCACTCCGCTGGCATGTGAGCAATGTGGGAAGATTCATGTGGGTGCTTGTAGGAGGATTGGTGGACCGGGTGTGTGCTTCCATTGTGGGTCGCCTGACCATTTCATTAGAGAGTGTCCTGAGATGCAGGACCAGAGGTCATTGGAATCTGCAGCTTCTCGGCAGAGTTTTAGCAGAGGAGGTCGAGGAAGCAGGGGTTTCAGCCGATGGGGTAGATCTGGGTATAGTCAGAGAGGAGGATCTGCACCCAGGGATGGCAGACCAGATGAGGCTGGGCCTTCTCAGCGGGTTTATGTGATGCAAAGACAGCCTGATGCTTCTGCAGTCATAGCTGGTACTTTTTCTTTATTTGGCATATCTGTACTTGCTTTGATTGACCCTGGATCCACACATTCTTACATAAGTGCATCTGTATTGCCTGTGTCTGAAATGCATGCTGAGTCCCTAGGATTTGATGTGTTGGTGACAAATCCTTTAGGGCATAGCGTAATTGTTAGTAAGGTGCATAGAGATTGTGCGGTAGTGGTGCAGGGTGAGAAGTTTTGTGGTGATTTGATTGAGATGCCATTTAAAGAATTTGATTTGATTCTTGGCATGGATTGGCTGTCTAGGCATGGAGCTGTGGTAGATTGTAAGAAGAAGTGTGTTACTTTGAGAACTAGTGATGATAGAGTAGTGTTGGTATCTAGTGAGCAGAGACAGCTTGCATCTTTGTTTGTTTCAGCTGTTGCAGCTAGGAAGATGATCAGAAAAGGGTGTGAAGCTTATCTTACTCATGTGTTGGATACCAGAGTGGTAGGGTCTCAATTGGATAGCATTCCCACAGTTTCAGAATTCCCAGATGTTTTTCCAGAGGAGTTGCCAGGATTGCCTCCCGAGAGAGAGGTGGAGTTTGGTATTGAGTTGTTACCAGGTACCACTCCTATCTCTATTACTCCTTATAGAATGGCACCTGTCGAATTAAGAGGATTGAAGGTGCAGTTGCAAGAGTTGTTGGATAAGGGTTTTATTCGCCCTAGTGTGTCGCCATGGGGAGCTCCTGTTTTGTTTGTTAAGAAAAAGGATGGTACTATGAGGTTGTGTATCGATTATAGGCAATTGAACAAGATAACTATTAAGAATAAATACCCTTTGCCTAGAATCGATGATCTCTTTGATCAATTGAAGGGAGCAGCTGTGTTTTCTAAAATTGATTTGAGATCGGGTACCATCAATTGCGGGTTAGAGCTGAGGATGTGCCAAAAACAGCTTTTCGAACCAGATATGGGCATTATGAGTTTTTGGTAATGCCATTTGGTTTGACGAATGCACCTGCCGCTTTTATGGACTTGATGAATAGGGTGTTTAGGCCCTATTTGGATCAGTTTGTGGTAGTGTTTATAGATGATATCTTGGTGTATTCGCGAAATGAAGAGGAGCATAGTGAGCATCTTCGGATTGTATTACAAATCTTGAGAGAGAAGCAATTGTTTGCTAAGTTATCAAAGTGTGAATTCTGGCTTGACCAAGTAGCTTTTCTCGGTCATATTGTGTCAGTAGATGGCATTAGGGTTGACCCGAGTAAAGTTGAAGCTATTCTAAATTGGAGTCCACCGAAGACTGTGACTGAAGTTAGAAGTTTTCTGGGATTGGCCGGCTATTATCGACGTTTTGTGAAAGGATTTTCTTTAATAGCTACTCCACTCACCAGATTGCTTCGGAAGGGAGTTAAATTTGTGTGGACTGATCAATGCCAGACCAGTTTTGAGCAGTTGAAAGAAATGTTGACTCAAGCACCTGTTCTCACTTTACCTGTGGAAGATAAACCATATGTGATCTACAGTGATGCTTCACATAATGGTTTGGGTTGTGTGTTGATGCAAGAGGGTAAAGTGATAGCTTATGCTTCTCGACAGTTGAAACCGCATGAGCTCAATTATCCGACTCATGATTTGGAGTTGGCAGCCATTGTGTTTGCTTTGAAGATTTGGCGTCATTATCTATTTGGAGAGAAATGTTTCATCTATACTGATCACAAAAGTTTGAAGTATTTGGGTGTTCAGAAGGAGCTAAATCTTCGGCAGAGGAGATGGTTGGAATTGATTAAAGACTACGACTGCTTGATTGATTATCATCCAGGTAAAGCAAATGTTGTTGCTGATGCCTTGAGTCGGAAGTCTTTAGCTGGTTTGACTGCTTATTCACTCTTGTTGCTTGTTGAGTTGAGAGCGTTGCATGCTAGTTTTGTAGTTTGTGATGATGGTGCATTGATGGCACAATTGCAAATGAGGCCAGTATTATTAGACCAAATTAAGGAGGCTCAGTTGACTGATGAGAAAATTCAGAGGATTGTGTCAGTTTGTCAACAGGGAGAGAGCCGAGATTTTGTTGTGAGAGATGATGGGAGCTTATGGTTTAAGAGTAGACTGTGTATGCCTGATGATGATAATTTAAGAAAAATTATTTTAGAAGAAGCACACCAATCAACTTTTGCTATGCATCCGGGTAGTACTAAGATGTATCATGATTTGAGACAACATTATTGGTGGTCCGGTATGAAGAGAGACATTGCAGAGTTTGTGTCTAAATGTCTCACTTGTCAGAGGGTGAAAGCCGAGCATCAAGTTCCAACTGGGTTGCTTCAACCTTTGTCAGTGCCTGAGTGGAAGTGGGATAGAGTAACTATGGACTTTGTGTCTGGTTTGCCTTTGACACAAAGGAAGCATGATGCCATATGGGTGATTGTGGATAGATTGACTAAGACAGCTCATTTCCTTCCGGTGCAGATGGATTACTCTTTGGAGAAGTTGGCTGAGCTGTATATCCATGAGATTGTGAAATTGCATGGTGTCCCAATTTCTTTAGTGTCTGATCGAGATCCTAGATTCACCTCGAGATTTTGGAAGAGTTTGCATGGAGCTTTAGGTTCTCGATTGCATTTCAGTACTGCTTTCCATCCCCAGACAGATGGACAGTCAGAGAGAGTGATACAGATCATTGAGGATATGTTGAGAAGCTGTGTCATTGATTTCTCTGGAAGTTGAGACGGATTTTTGCCACTTGTGGAATTCGCCTATAATAACAGTCATCAATCGAGCATTGGTATGGCACCATTTGAGGCACTGTATGGTAGACGGTGCCGAACACCTCTTTGTTGGAGTGAACTTGGTGAAGGTAAAATAATTGGCCCTGATTTGATTCAAGAAACGGAAGAGAAAGTGAAGTTGATTCGAGGCAGGTTAAAAGCAGCTTCAGACCGACAGAAGTCTTATGCAGATCTGAAAAGGAGAGAGATAAAATTTGATGTTGGAGATAAGGTATTTTTGAAAGTATCTCCTTGGAAGAAGATTTTGAGGTTCGGTCGGAAAGGAAAATTGAGTCCTCGTTTCATTGGGCCGTATGAAGTGTTAGAAAGAGTTGGGCCAGTGGCGTATCGACTTGCTTTGCCACCTGAGTTGGATCGTATTCATAATGTGTTTCATGTTTCTATGTTGAGGAGATATAGGTCGGATCCATCTCATGTGTTGTCAGTTGAATCTATTGAGGTAAGTCCAGATCTGACATTTGAAGAGGAACCAGTTGCTATTTTGGCACATGAAGTGAAAGAGTTGAGGAACAAGAGAGTGCCACTTGTGAAAGTGTTATGGAAGAATCATGGAAGAGAAGAGGCAACTTGGGAAAGTGAACAATTCATGCAAGAACAATATCCTCAGTTGTTTCAGAGTTGATTTCAGGTAATTTCGAGGACGAAATTTCTTTTTAGAGGGGGAGAATTGTAATATCCTTAATTATGCCCTAGTAGTCTTGGTGTTATTGTTGTTGCACTTGAATTATGTTTATATTGTAATAAGTTGATAAGAAATTGGAAGAGAATGTTTATGTATGGTGATTGGGAAAGGAAATAGGGTTTAGAGACAAGTTTATATGTTGTGTATATGGTGATATATATAACATATAAAGTGGTCAAAATGGAAAGTCAAGGTGTTGGATAGTGGAGGAAGATATTTCTTTTATTAGTGAGTAATTACATAATTGGGCACATAAGAGACAAAATGTTAGTTATATAGTTAAGGGTATTTTGGTAATTGTTTGAATTGGAATACTTGGTGGAGATTAAAGAAGAGTTGACTTTGTTTCTTGTGGTTGATATTTCTTCTTTCTTCTTGGTGTGGCCGGCTGAACAAAGGGACAAGGAGAGCAAGAGGATAATTGAAGGTTTTGATGATTTTAAGCTTGGATTGGAAGGAGTTTTCAAGTTTACAAGTTGGAATTTCAAGGAATTTCATTAATTGGTAAGTTTTCTCTTGTTTGCCTTTGTTATTTTTGAAGCTTGGTTTGAGTTGAGTTGTGTTTTGATGATGGTGTGAGTAAATGGGTTATGGTGTGATTTTAAGTGTTGATTTTTGCTTGTTAGATGAGAAGTTGAGTTGGTGTTGGTATTGGAAGTGGTTGTGTTGAGTTTGTGTTAGGGTTTGAGTGTGTAAGTGTTGTCAATGTTATAGAAATTGATGTATTATATTATTGTTTGGATTAGGTTTTGGAAGAAGTGGTTTATCTTAATTGTAAAGTGAACAATCTTTGGAAGAGAAGATTTCTTGGAGTTGTTTGAGTGTTTATAAGGTAAGTACAACTATTTGTTTACAAACATGCATATAATGTGTAAGCTTAACATTCTTTTGGTTGTAAATGTGTTGTGGTATCAAATGTGTTATTAATGTGTTTTGATGATGTAAATAAGTGTTGAGGATGTTGATTGTGTCCATTTTAAATGAGGTTATGTTGTGTATAATGTGTTTGATGTTAAACAAAAGAAAGTTTGTTAAAGTTAGGGTTTATGCATGAGACACGTGAATTGGGGCGGTCGCGATTATTGAAGTGCGGTCGCGACTTAGATCGAACTTCTGACCGCGAAACCTACTGTGTTAAGGTTTCATCTTTGATTGTGAAGTGCGGTCGCGACTCAGATCGGATTTCTGACCGCGAAACCTACTGTGATAAATTTTATCTTTTGATTGTGTAGAACGGTCGCGACTTAGCTTGGTGCGACCGCGATAGTCGTTCTGTTCTGTTTTATTTGAAGTAAGTAAAGAATGTAAAGCATGTTGCTTATATGATAATGTAATGTGAATTGTGATTGATTATGATAATTAAGATGATATGTGAGGCCATTGTGCTTGGGCCAAGATGATTCAAATGAAATGGTTGAGGCATGATTGCCTAATAAATTATGAATTGTGAAATGAATTGAGAAAGAATAAATGAAATGTTAGTATGCCTAATGTGTTGATTCAACTTTCAGAGTCCTGTATTTGATGGCATGCCTATAACTCATTGGATAGGCGAAATGGGAGGCCCGTAAGCTGAGTCCAATTTGAGTAATGTTTATGAATCACTGGATAGGTGAAATGGGAGGCCCGTAAACCGATTCCAGTTGTAAAATGTGAATATGGAATGATGGTTAAATGGGAGACCCGTAAACCACTTCCATTTGAGAATTTGTAACAGTCTAGCCAGGTTGAGGATCTCCTCATGTTAATGGGTTGATGGTCCAAGAGACTGGGTCTGTTACGCTATCCATGGATAGAGATATGATATATATTGCCTACGGGCTTGATGATTGTGTTATTGAATCAAACACAGGGACTCTGAACTTTGAATAACATATTAGGGTGTTTTGGGCCCAGGTATGTCTTAGGTTTAATGTAATTTAGGATTTATGAATCGTGACCATTGCCTAATGAAATTGATGAGTAATGATATATTATTATGTTCTGAAATGTAATTATGGTATGATAATTTATGATGAATAAGTTATGACTTGCTATGTATTATTTACTTGATTGAGTGTCATGAGCATTGCATCAAGCATTTTGATAGTGTAGTTGTTTTACTAAGCCGTTGGCTTAGCGCGACTGTGTTCATCGCGCAGGTGTTAGAGAAGAACCCGAGAGATCCACTAGACCGAGTGAGTCTAGGAATTGAAGAGTTGTGTATGACTTAAAGATCAAAGAGAAAGCTGCCAATCATGTATAGACTCTTTATGTTTTGTAAAGTATTGGATTTAATATATATGTATATAATTTTGTAAACTTGTACTTGGACATATTTATATATGCAAATACATTTGATAAATTCCGCTGCGTATTAAATCAAATGTTTATACTTATTTTGTTTTATTTTAATAGTAAATACCATTATACTATATATATATATTGCAAATTGTTTATGGAAAAATGTAGCATTCTTAAGTTCTATGTATGTTCATTACATGTTGGTGATATGTAGTGAACGTATTTGGAATTTAGGGGTGTTACAGAATCATGAGATCTATGGAAGGATTTTGAAAGGTGATATGTATATATGTGTATGGTTTATGAAATACAAAATGTGTGACATTGTATTGCATGAAAGCATAATGCTAGCATATTTTGTATTACTAAGCCGTTGGCTTAGCGCGATATTGGTTGATCGCGTATGTGACGGAATTAAACCCGAGAGTTCCTCGAGACCAAGTGAGTCTAGGTTTTGAAGAGTTTATTTTGGGACTTAAAGATCAGAGAAGAGCTGCCAATCATGTATAGCTCCTTTATATTTTGTAAAGTATTGATTTTAATGTAAATATATGTATAATTGTAAATATGGATTTGAAAATGTACATATATGTGAATATTTTATAAATTCCGCTGCGTATTAAGTAAATATATATATATATATATCTATTTTGTTTTATATTATAAGTTAATTACTTATTCTCTATAATGTGTATTGAGAAAGAATATTTTTATCATTTAAAATGAAGTAAGTGATAGAGAAAACCGTAGCATCTCTATATTCAGTGTACGTATACTACATTGTGGTGTTGTGTAGTGTGCGTGTACGGGGTATAGGGGTGTTACACTTTTGATGATGGTGTATTGATGGCTCAGTTGCAATTGAGGCCAGTGTTATTGGACTAGATTAGGGAGACTCAGTTGGCAGATGAGAGAATTCAAAAAATTGTATTGGATTGTCAAAAGGGGGAGAGTCGAGACTATCATATGAGAATTGATGGTAGTTTGTGGTACATAAATAGATTGTGTGTTCCTGATGATGCAAGACTGAAAAAGGTAATTTTGGAGGAAGCACATCAGTCAGCTTATGCTATGCACCCTGGGAGTGCCAAGATGTATCAGGATTTGAAACAATATTATCCAGATGTCTCACTTGTCAGAGAGTGAAGGCTGAACACCAAGTTCCTTCGGGATTACTTTAGCCATTATCAGTGCCAGAGTGAAAATGGGAGCGAGTGACGATGGATTTTGTGACTCGTTTGCCTTTGACTCAGAAGAAGCATGATGCCATTTGGGTGATTGTTGATTGAATGATGAAGATAGCTCATTTTCTCCCAGCTCGAATGGATTATTCTCTTGATAGGTTGGCTAAGTTGTATATCAGTGAGATAGTGAGATTGCATGGAGTCCCAATTTCTTTGGTATCTGATCGAGATTCCTGAATTACTTCGAGGTTTTGAAAGTTTAAAGGATGCTTTGGGTTCCTGGTTACATTGTAGCACTACTTTCCATCCTCAGACAGATGGGCAGTCAGAGAGAGTGATACAGATTTTAAAGGACATGTTGAGAAGTTATATCATCGATTTCTCTTGGAGCTGGGATAGATTTTTACCATTGATTGAGTTTGCATATAACAATAGTCATCACTCCAATATTAGAATGGCACCTTATGAGGCATTATATGGTAGGAGATGCAGGACACCTTTATGTTAGGATGAGGAGGGAGAAGGTAAATTGATTGGTCCTGATTTGATTAGAGAAAAAAAAGAGAAAGTAAAGGTGATTAGAAATTATTTGAAAGCAACCTCAGATCAACAGAAATCATATTTAGATTTAAAAAGAAGAGACATAGAGTTCAGTGTAGGAGATAAAGTATTTTTGAGAGAGTCTCCTTGGAAGAAGATTCTGAGATTCGGTCAAAAAGGGAATTTGAGTCCTCGTTTCATAGGACCATATGAGGTGTTGGAGAGAGTTGGACCAGTGGCCTATTGATTAGCTTTACCACCTGAATTTGATCGAATTCATAATATCTTCTATGTCTCTATGCTTCAAAGGTACAGGTCAGACCCATCTCACGTTTTGTCAGTGGAATCTATTGAGGTGGGTCCAGATCTAACTTGTGAGGAACAACCAGTGGCTATTTTGGCTTGTGAAGTGAAGGAGCTGAGAAAAAAGAAAGTGCCACTTGTGAAAGTTCTTTGAAAGAATCATGATACTAAAGAGGCAACATGGGAGAGTGAGAGGATGATGCGGAATTAGTATCCCCAGTTGTTCTAGACTTGAAAGCAGGTAATTTCGAGGACGAAATTTATTTGTAGAGGGAGAGAATTGTAATATCCTAAAATTTTGAAATAAATATTGATTTTGAAAATTTATTTAAAGGATTTAAAAAGTGTATATATTTGATTAAGTGAAAAGAAAGGAAAAAGGGAAGTGTGTATATGTTGTATATATGAAGATATACATGTTGTAACACCCCTATATCCCGTATACGTACCAAGCATGCTTAAACGATCGTAATATACGTATACTGAATATAGTAAATGCCACAGTTTAAAAAGAAAACACAACAAATATCTTTGTAAATAAATGAAACCGAACTCAACATTTAAAAGAAATCCAAAAGACATTATATATAAAAATGTTTATCAATTCACAGTGGAAGTTATTACAAATATGTTATAAATCAAAGTTTACAAAACATAGAATATATATACATGATTGGCAGCTCTTCTATGATCTTTAAGTCCCAAAAGAAATTCTTCAATGTCTAGTCTCACTTGGTCTCGAGGAGCTCTCAGGTTCAACTCTGTCACCTGCGCGATCAAACACTATCGCGCTAAGCCATCGGCTTAGTAGTACAAAATATACCAACATTATACTTTAAGGCAATGTAATGTTACACATCTAAATCATAAAGTTAACATCATAAGTGAAAAACTAACATCACACCTTTATATTTCATAAACCATACACATAGAAGCACATCACAGTACCATATCACACTACATTCAATGTCATAACAATATTCATATTACATCTTCATAGTTCCATTGATTTTACCATTCAAGAATCACATTATATACAAAGACAAGCATGGGCCCAAAACACTCTAATATGCCATTCAATTTTCAGAGTTAATGCTTTGGTTTTATCATCACATTTATCATTATCATAAACCCAACTAGGCTTCAAGGATTAGGTTCAACCAAGCTTCAAGGGGAACAAAGCATGCTAAGTATCAACCCAACTTGGCTTCAAGAACCAACCCAACCTAGCTTCAAGGGTTGTAACATCTCAATTAGGCTTCAAGGATCAAATCCAACCTAACTTCAAGAGAATGTTACCAATAGGCATGCCACCAATAACAAAACTCTGAAAATGAATAACACATTAGACATACAATTCACTTATTATTTCATTCACAATTCTCATCATCAATTAGGCAAACATGCCTTATGTTCTTTCAATGGAATCATCATAGCCAATCACAATGGCTTCATATCATTTCATATCTCCATTCATATTATACATATAGCATCATTGGTATAACATTTCAAAGTACATTATTCATATAACACATTACCATTCACAATGCATAATACACAACCTTGTTCATATAATATCATATGCATTATCAAATGTAAGTTCAATCTCAACCATGTAAGAAGAGCAAGGAAAAATCACAGTAGCCAACACACTCAAGGGACACGGCCAAGCTTGTGGCCGTGTCTCTCAACCAAAAGCAACAGAAGCAAACATGGGCAAGGGACACGGCCGTGTCTTCTCCAAAATTTATCCAACACGGCCAAATTTCCTAAGACTTGGCCGTGTCTCTCAAAAATCCTTAGTTTGGCCATGTCTCTTCCTTGGTTTGGCCCCATCTCTCATGAATAAAACCCTAAACATAACCAAAACTCCTTTGATTGAATTAAGAACACCTTATACACAACATGAACTCATTCAAATGAATATAATCAATGTCATTAACACTTAATTTACATATTCATCACAATATACACACTAACAATACATCAACAATACATTTGATCACTTACCACTTCAAAACCCTAAAACCAAACATCACCCTTAACTTACCATCTTCAAACCAAAACCAACACCAATTCAACCTTTTAACTTACAATCAATTTAACACTTATAAACACATCTTAAACACACTTATTTATAAAATCAACAATTCATAAATCACCTCAAACACCACTTCAAAATAACAAAGGAAAACAAGAGAGTACTTACCTAAATTGAAGAAATTTCACAAATCTCCAACTTAATCCTTTGATTCTTCCTTCAAATTGAATTTGAATTAAACAAATCTCACTCTTGCTCCCTTCCTTTGAAATGGCCGGCCAACAGATGGGAAAGAGAAGAAGAAATGAAGAAAAATCAAATTATCATCTCTTTATGTAACACTCCCATATCTAATGCACACACACTACAACCACAACAATGTAGCATAAGTGCACCAAACATAGGGATGCTACGGTTTCCTTAACATTCAAAAACACTTTCAATTTGATTCAATACCCTTATCATTATTCATTATAGAAAAATAGGTCATTTACTTATAAAACAAAACATATTAGTTATATATATATATATACATTTAAATATTACACAGCGGAAGTTATAAAATAATTACATATTTACACATTAAACATTTCTTTACAAAATATAAAGAAGTATACATGATTGGCAAGTCTGCTTTGATCTTTAAGCTCCCAAAAATGGATTCCTCAAGGTCTACTCTCACTTGGTCTTGAAGAACTACCGGGTTCAACTCTATCAACTCTATTACCTGCGCGATTAAACACTATCGTGCTAAGCCAACGGCTTAGTAAGATAAAACATGCTATTGATATGCTTTAATACAATACAATGTCAATTCTCAATTCATATTATACATGTAACCATTTAAATGCAAAGCTAACATCATACCTTTACATTTCATAATTCAACATATAAATATGTGCATATCACATTTCAACATCTTTTCTCATACTTCATTAACTAATCATTAAACAATCCATAAACAACACTAAACAAAGACAAGCATGGGCCCAAGACACACTAATATGCAATTCAATTTTCAGAGTTAATGCTTTGGTTTGTTATCACATTTATCAATATCATATACCCAACTAGGCTTCAAGGATCAAGTTCAACCAAGCTTCAAGGGGAGCAAAGCATGCTAAGCTTCTACCCAACTTGGCTTCAAGAACTAATCCAACCTAGCTTCAAGGGTGGTAACATCTCAATTAGGCTTCAAGGATCCAATCCAACCTAACTTCAAGAGATTGTTACACTTATTAGGCATGCCACCAACAACAAACTCTGAAAATGGAATAACACATTAGCCACACAATTCATTTAGATTTCATTCTCAATTCTCATTATCATTTAGGCAAACATGCCTCATTTATCTCCATTGAATCACATTAGCCAATAACAATGGCTTCACATTTCATTTCACAATATAACACTTCATTATTCAAGTGTATATTTATCTCATCCATGATCACATTATATCTCATATAGCATCATTCATCATAGCCAAACACAATGGCATTGTCTCATATCATGTCTTATTTGAATTATCATTTCATCTTTGATACAACATTTCAATATACATTACTCATGAAACACATTACCATTCAAAGTGCATAACAACATTGCTAAATCTCAACAATGCAATTAGGGCAAAACACAATTGATATGATTCATAGCTTTATGATCTTCCACATTCATTTGATTAGATCATTCTTGTGTTTGAAACATGTTTATAATGTTCATATTTAAGTTTAGAAACAATGGAACCTTTGAAGAATCAAAACAATGTAAAAAGAAACAAAGTATAAAGCAATATGTAATTCATTTGTAGGACACGCCCAACCCATTTGATGAACACGCCCGTGTCCTTAAAAAGAAAAGAGGCAGTAGCTTCCTCAATTAAATGACACGCCCAACCAACTTGAGTGACACGCCCGTGTCCTTAAAAAGAAAAGAGGCAGTAGCCAACCCAATCAATTGACACGCCCGTGTCTCTCCAATGCATATGGCCGTGTCACCCATCAACACAACCTTAACTAAAACCAACACTTTCTCAATTTCACTCAAACACAATATTCATCATATAACATGTTTCAAATGAACAAAATCAATGTTCTAACACATTTTCATCACAAGAATTACTTCACAACACATTAATATAACAATTAAACACATATCATCTCAAAACCCTTAAATCAACACTCTTCTCCATTCTTCCAAATCAACATCTCCACCATTTCCAACAACAACCTCTAATTACACTCATAACTTAAAATCAATTAAACACTTGAAAACACAACACAACCCATCTCAAACCCACCAAATCACAAAATCACCAAACCCTTATTCACTTCCAACAAAACTTCCAAATAAACAAAGAAAACAAGAGAATACTTACTTTAGAAGAAGAAATTCCACCAATCCTTTGTCAAAACCTTGGATTGCTTCTTCAATTCACTTCTAGCATCAAGAACACTTATCTTTCCCTTTTTTTAATGGAGAGCCAGCCACTTCATGAAGAAAGAAGAAAATGATGAAGACACAAAGTCAATTTTTGCTTTTAATCTCCACCAAGTATTCTTATCCAAGCAAATACCAAAATGCCCTCAATCATATAACTAACTTTTTGTCTTATCTAAGCCCTTATATGTAATTACACACTTAACACAAAAATATCTTCTTCCACTTAACCAACACTTTGACTCTTCATTTGACCAATTTATATGTTATATATATCATCATATACACAACATATACCATTCTCTCTAAACCCTAAATCTTTCCCAATACACATATACACAAGCATTCTCCTCCCAATTTCTTTTCTTATCCCATCATATACATTCAATCCAATATATAACAATAACAACAACAATAACAACAACAACAATATGCAAAACTTCTAGGGCATAAATGAGGATATTACACTTTAAATCTCCACCATGCATTCCAAAAAGGAAAATTACTTAAATGCCCTTTTCTATTTGTTCACATATCCTTTAAAACTCTTGCCCTCTTTAGTAATTTCACACATCCCAAATTAAAATATCTTCTTCCCTTGACTCTCCATTTGACCAACATATATGTTATATATATTAACATATATACAACATATACATTCCATTAACACAATCATTTCCTTTGCAAAAACATATGTACATTAAATTCAAATCAAACAACAATTGTATTAAAACTTCTAGGGCATACATTGGGATATTACACATGTTATATACAAATCAACATTTCAACTTGGTCAAATGATATTTAATTATTTAATAAGATATTAATATTAATGGACAGTGGAAGAGGATTTTTGAGATTAATTATTATAATAATAATATATTGCTTGGTGGAGATTAAAAGAGGGGATTGTGTGGTTTTAAAGAGAATTTTGAGATCAGTGGAGTTGTTGACCATTACTATTCTCATCTTCTTCTTCCTCCATTGAAATGGCCATCATCTTCATCAAAGGGAAAGAGATTTTGCTTTTTGCTAACTCAAGAAATTGAAGGATTTCAAGTGTTCAAGTTGGAGTTTTAAGGATTTTCTCCACATTTGGTAAGTTACCAACTTGTTTCTTTGATTTCTTTTGGAAGTTTGTGTATGTGTAAATTGGATGTTTTGTGTGGTATGTGTATAAGGTTGTTTTTTTGTATTTTTAAAGTTCTTTATTAATAAATATGAATTTGGGGTTGGATTTAAGAAAAGGTTAAGTTTGGTGAAGAGAATAAAAGTTTTGAAATTGTGTAACTTTTGGATTGAGAAGTCTTGGTTGTGATTGTGTATTTTTTCTTTTAATTGAGTTGTGCCGATGTTTATACAAGGATTACATGGTTTAGTGGTGGTATTGGTTGAGTTTGTGTGGAGTTGGTAAGGTTAATGAAAGATGATAGTTGGTTGTGGCATTTTTATGTCAATTTCAGGTTTTTGGCTTGACACGCCCGGTGGCACGATCATGTCCTTGGGCATGTCAATGGTTCTATTTTCAGTGTTGGTGACACGATCAGTGACATGCCCATGTCACTGAGCGTGTTCTAACTACTGTGATGTTGTAGAATTGACACGTGCAGTGACACGCCTATGTCACTGAGTGTGTCATAGCTACTGTGTTGGAGGAGAATTGACACATGCAGTGGCACGCCCATGTTACTGAGCGTGTCAAAGCTTCTGTGTTGTGAGTTTAGGGCACGATCAGGGACAAGCCTATGTTGATGAGCGTTTCATGTGTAGAGTTTTCCCTAGATGGGTCTTTTCCTTATTTTTCTTTGCGTATCACTTAGTGATTATTTATAATCACATTTGGTTTAGGTTTGGAAGAGACTTGAGTTACCCTAATCCAAGTATTGAGGGATATCTTAGAAGAGGAGGTTGAAGTGGTGTTTATTGCTCTTCGAGATAAGTACAAACTATGAATAATTGTTTATATTTATATGACATTGGGACTTAACACATTTGGTTGATAAATGTGTTAAGTTACTACATGATTGATACATATATAATATGCTATGAATTGTATATTGTAAATTATGTTGAACTACCTAAGGTAGTTGAGTAATGTGTTGTAAATGAAAAGAAATGTGGTATAATGTGATGTGATATGTCGAAACATGATGTAATGAATTGATATTGATATAAATGAGAAAAGTGAGAAAAAGATGAGAAAATAAGGCAATGTGCCTAGCTTGATTATGTGACAATGAGAAAGAAATTGATAGTGAGAAATAAGAATATATTGTGTGCCTAGTATGTTATTCGATTTTTAGAGTTCTGGGTTTGGTGGCATGCCTATGAATTGCCTACGGGCTAGACACTGGCGTCAATGTGAAAATATTTTTGAGATGAAATGACCAGGTCGTAAGCCTCAAAAACAAATCTTTAGGCTGGGTGAAATGACTGGGTCATAAACAAATCATTTGTAATGAAGTTATATATGTTTTAAAAAGTAATATATCATCTATTATTTTTATGATATCAATTGAATGTTTTAATATTATACAAATTTTATAAATGATGATTTGATTGTTTAAAAAGGCTGTGACATTCTTGTATCCTCTATACGTATATTACATATAGCAGGTATATGTAGTATGCATATATTGGGTATAAGGGTGTTACACATATTGATTTGGCTCTCTCAAATCGATATGGGGTAGCCTTATATCGATTTGGGAGAACCAACTTGTCAAACCGATCTAAAATAATTAATTTTTCAGCCCAGACTTTTTGCAGTTTTAATATAAAATCACACCAATTGAATTGTAATCTTTAAGGAATTTTAGATTTATCATGGACTAAGATAAGCTTTTTAAATTTAAATTGCTCCAAATTTAAGGGTCTACAGTTTGCCCCCTGTAACACCCCTATACCCAATATACATACACCATATATACTCACTATATGTAATAAACGTATAGAAGATATAAGAATGTCACAGTCCATTTTCATCAAACAGATCTTTTGACTTAAACATCAAAACATTATCAATCAATCTAAGTAAATTTAAAACATTTAACTTATATTATAGAAATTAGTAAATGAAACATCCTTGGTAAAATACATTTACATATATCTTCATTACCTTAAAAGTTTATCCAAAACATTTGTTTAATAAGCAGCAGAAAATGTAGCAGAATATACATATGTATGCATCAAAATTAATATTTAAAAAAATATAGAGTTTATACTTGCTGGCAGTTCGTCTCTGATCTTGAAATCTAAAAATCAACACCTCATAAGAGATCACAAGCCTATACTCGACTAGGTCTAGCTGAACTCTCTGACTCAACCGGATCTACGCTGTTACCTACGTGATAAATCACAATCGCGCTAAGCCAAAAGCTTAGTGGTACAAACCTTGACAACAATTGTAATATCCCCATGTGTGCCCTAGAAGTTTTAATTCAATTGTTGTTTGATTTGAATTAAATGTACATATGTTTTAGCAAAGGAAATGATTGTGTTAATGGAATGTATATGTTGTATATATGTTAATATACATAACATATATGTTGGTCAAGTGTAAAGTCAAGGGAAGAAGATATTTTTATTTGGGATGAGTGAAATTACTTAAGAGGGCAAGAGTTTTAAAGGTAGTGTGAACAAATAGAGAAGGGCATTTAAGTAATTGTGTTGTTGAAATTGCTTGATGGATATTTAAAGAAGAAAAGAAGGTTGAATTGTCTTCATTTCTTTTCTTTTCTTGGTATAGCCGGCCATTTCAAAGGAAGAGAGCAAAAGTGAGATTTGCTTATTCAAGTTTCAAATTGAAGGAGGAATCAAAGGATTTGGTTGGAGATTTGTGA
Organism: Garcia nutans; assembly: GCA_947685225.1. Lineage (NCBI taxonomy): Eukaryota > Viridiplantae > Streptophyta > Magnoliopsida > Malpighiales > Euphorbiaceae > Garcia > Garcia nutans. Next base: position 44,275,237 of record CANTUV010000031.1, read on the forward strand.
AATTTCTTCATTTAAGGTAAGTACTATCTCATTTTCCTTTGTTATTGTTGAAGTTGTGCTTGAGATAAGTTGTGAATTGTTGATATTATGAATTGGTGTGTTTGAGATGTGTTTATAAGTGTTGAAATGGATTGTAAGTTAAAAAGGTTGAATTGGTGTTGGTTTTGTTTGAAGATGGTAAGTTAAGTGGATGTTGATATTGAAAGAAGAAGATTGATGTTGGTTTAGGGTTTGATGTGGCAATTGATTGATTGTATGGTTGTTATAGTGTTATTGTGAATATTGTGATGAATATGTGTTAATAACATGGATTACATCCATTTGAATGAGATTGTATTGTGCATAAGGTGCTTAATTTCAATCAAAAGAGTGTTGGCTATGGTTAGGGTTTTTGTTTATAAGAGACACGGCCAAACCAAGGAAGAGACACGGCCAACCCTAAATATTTTTGAGAGACACGGCCAAGTCCATGGAAATTTGGCCGTGTTTGGTGATTTTTGGAGAGGACACGGCCGTGTCCCTTGCCCATGTCTGCTTCTGTTGCTTTTGGTTGAGAGACACGGCCAAAAGCTTGGCCGTGTCCCTTGAGGGTGTCCTTTACTGTGATTTGTTTCTTGTTTTTCTCACTTTGTTGAATCCTTCCAAGGTCTTTTTGTATTTACACTTTGAGCATACTTAAAACAAAGATGACCTAAACAAATGTGTATTGAGGATTCTAAATTTAAGAATAAGGTGAATTATATATGTGTATATATATCAATGATGATCATTTTAATGGATGTTTAATGTGTTTGATTATGTACATTTCAATAATAATGTATTTTTGAAATGTTGTATCAATGATGCTATATGAATGATATGATTGGAGATATAACATGATATGAGGTCATTGTAATTGGCTATGATAACTCAAATGTGATATGAAGCCATTATGATTGGCTATGATGATTCTATTGGAAGAACATAATGCATGTTTGCCTAATTGATGATGAGATGTGAGAATGAAATAATAAATGAATTGTGTGTCTAATGTGTTATTCATTTTTCAGAGTTGTGTTATTGGTGGCATGCCTATTGGTAACATTCTCTTGAAGTTAGGTTGGATTTGATCCTTGAATCCTAATTGAGATGTTACAACCCTTGAAGCTAGGTTGGGTTGGTTCTTGAAGCCAAGTTGGGTTGATACTTAGCATGCTTTGTTCCCCTTGAAGCTTGGTTGAATCTAAATCCTTGAAGCCTAGTTGGGTATATGATAATGATAAATGTGATAACAAAACCAAAGCATTAACTCTGAAAATGGAATGGCATATTAGAGTGTTTTGGGCCCATGCTTGTCTTTGTATATAATTTGATTCTTGAATGATAAAATCAATGGAACTATGAAGATGTAATATACATATTGTTATGACATTGAACATAGTATGATGTGGTAATGTGATATGTTTCTATGTGTATGGTTTATGAAATATAAAGGTGTGATGTTAACCTTATGATTTAGATGTATAACATTACTTTGCCTTAAAGTATAATGTTGGTATATTTTGTACTACTAAGCCGATGGCTTAGCGCGATAGTGTTTGATCGCGCAGGTAACAGAGTTGAACCTGAGAGCTCCTCAAGACCGAGTGAGACTAGACAGTGAAGAGTTATTCTTGGGACTTAAAGATCGGAGAAGAGCTGCCAATCATGTATATATTCTATGTTTTGTAAACTTTGATTTATATCATATTTGTAATAACTTCCGCTGTGAATTAATAAATGTTATATATATATATATATGGTGTATTTTGGATTGCTTTTAAATGTTTGAGATTGGTTTCACTTATTTATAAAGATAATTGTTATGTCTTTTTAAACTGTGGCATTTTCTATATTCAGTATACGTATTTTACGATCGTTTAAGCATGCTTGGTACGTATACAGGATATAGGGGTGTTACAATTATTTTGGTATCAGAGCCTAGGTTTGAGATTCTCAACCTAGGTCAAGTGTAAGAAAAAGAGTGTTTTGATTTAAAAAAAAATGGATTTTTGAATAACATACATGTTTGGCATTGGCAGTCTCTGATCTTTAATGAGAAGTATTCTGCTGTGTTTGCAGATACAGGTTGTGATGGATTCTCACTCACGTCAGTCAGTCGAGGGTAGTGCTGAGAGTATAGCTCCTGATGAGATTAGAGAGGGAGCTAGTGTGGATAGTGCTGGAGAGGTACCTGCTTCTGTGTCGGGGAGACCAGCTGGTGAGGAGGTTCCGCCAGGTTGGTTTAGGCTTGTGATTGATTTGTTGAGGCAAGCACCAGTACAACCACCACCGCCACCCCCATAGCCTTTAGTATCAGTGAGACAGTATGATAAACTAAGGAAGTATGGAGCAGAGGATTTTCTAGGCACTATTGATCCAGCTGTAGCTGAGTAGTGGCTAGATAAAGTACAGAGAATATTTGTTCAGTTACAAGCCACTCCAGAAGAAAAATTTGATTATGCAAGATCTTTGTTGCAGAAGGATGCATATAACTGGTGGAGGATAGTGCCCCATGCTATGGATGATCCACCAACACTGTCCTATGTTGATTTTCTAAGAGAGTTTGAATTGAAGTATACTCCTAGGGAGTACAAAGTTGTGAAGAAGATGGAGTTTTTGAGCTTGAAGCAAGATCACCGAACTGTGACGGAATATGAGTTAGAGTTTATCCGGTTGAGCCAGTATGCTGAGGGTATTATATCTAATGAGATAGATAGATGTAGGAGATTTGAGGAGGGATTGAGGCCCTCTATCATGTGTCATGTGGCTGGATCTAGATATCATGATTTTTCCCAGCTTGTTGCAGCAGCTCGAAGTGTGGAGAGAGCTCAGGTTATTGCAGCTGCTTCAGAGGAAGAGATCAGGGTTAGAAGGCCCCAGTTTGAGGCAGGGTCTTCATCTGTGAAAAGAGGTAAAGGAAGTTTTGTTCCTCGGGTTAGTAGGAGTCAGAGGCCAGCGGGTAGGTCAGTACAGTTTCAGAGGCATAGATCTAGACCTACAGTTTCAGTGGCGAGTGCTCCGACCCCAGTGATGCAGAGATCCACCTTACCCATATGCATTCATTGTGGTAGACCACATGGTGGTCCTTGTTGGAGGACTGGTGTGACAGGGGTATGTTTCAGATGTGGGTCACCTGATCACTTTGTTAGAGATTGTCCTAAGAGACAGGAGCGGATGTCAGTGGATACTGCAGCTTCCCGACCTAGTGTGAGGGGAGGTCGTGGAGGCAGAGGTTTCAGCAGAGGAGGTAGATCTGGGTTCAGTTCTAGAGGAGGTTCTACATCCAGGGAGAGTAGACCAGAGGAGGCTGAATCTTCTTAGAGGATTTATGTGATGCAGAGGCAACCAGATGCTTCGGCAGTCATAGCTGGTACTTTTTCTTTATTTGGTATTTCAGTACTTGCTTTGATTGATCCGGGTTCCACACATTTATATATTAGTGCATCTGTTTTGCCTGTGTCTGATGTGCATGCTGAATCCCTAGGATTTGATGTATTGGTGACAAATCCTTTAGGGCATAGTGTGATTGTTAGTAAGGTGCACCGAGATAGTGCAGTAATGGTGCAAGGTGAGGAGTTCCTTGGAGATTTAATTGAGATGCCTTTTAAAGAATATGATGTGATCCTAGGCATGGACTGGTTATCTAGACATGGAGCTGTAGTTGACTGCAAAAAGAAAGTTGTTACCTTGAGAACCAGCGATGTTAGAGAGGTGTTAGTATCTAGTGAGCAGGGACAGCTAGCATCCTTGTTTATTTCAGCTGTTGCAGCTAGGAGATTGATTAGAAAAGGGTGTGATGCTTACCTTGCTTATGTTGTGGATACTAGAGTAAAAAGTTCTCAACTTGATGATATACCCACAGTTGCAGAGTTTCCAGATGTGTTTCCAGAGGAGTTGCCAGGGTTGCCTCCTGAGAGAGAGGTGGAGTTTGGTATTGAATTATTGCCTGGTACCACTCCTATCTCTATTACTCCCTACAGATTGGAACCTACTGAATTGAGAGAGCTGAAGGTACAGTTACAGGAGTTGCTAGATAAAGGGTTTGTTCGCCCTAGTGTTTCACCGTGGGGAGCTCCTGTTTTGTTTGTGAAGAAGAAAGATGGTACTATGAGATTGTGTATCGATTATAGGCAATTGAACAAGGTGACTATTAAAAATAAATATCCATTGCCTAGAATTGATGATCTCTTTGATCAATTGAAAGGTGTAGCAGTGTTTTCCAAAATTGATTTGAGATCAGGGTACCATCAGTTGAGAGTCAGAGTTGAGGATATTCCTAAGACAGCCTTTCGTACGAGATATGGGCATTATGAGTTTCTAGTTATGCCTTTTGGTTTGACGAATGCACCTGCTGCTTTTATGGATTTGATGAATAGGGTGTTTAGGCCCTATCTTGATCAGTTTGTAGTGGTCTTTATTGATGATATATTGGTATATTCGCGTAATGAGGAGGAGCATGATAAGCATCTGCGGATTGTGCTGCAGATTTTGAGAGAGAAGCAATTGTTTGCTAAACTGTCGAAGTGTGAGTTTTGGCTTGACCAAGTTACTTTTCTCGGTCATATAGTTTCAGTAGAGGGTATTAGAGTTGATCCGAGTAAAGTTAAAGCTATTTTGAATTGGAGTCCACCAAAATCTGTGACTGAAGTTAGAAGTTTTCTGGGTTTGGCAGGCTATTACCGACGGTTTGTGAAAGGATTTTCTTTGATAGCTACTCCACTTACCAGATTGCTTCGAAAGAGAGTTAGATTTGTGTGGACAGATCAGTGTCAGGCTAGCTTCGAACAGTTGAGAGAAATGTTGACTCAAGCGCCTGTTCTTACTTTACCTGTGGAAGATAAACCATATGTGATTTACAGTGATGCTTCACATAGTGGTTTGGGTTGTGTTCTGATGCAAGAAGGTAATGTTATAGCTTATGCTTCTCGACAGTTGAAACCTCATGAGCTCAATTATCCGACCCATGATTTGGAATTAGCAGCCATTGTGTTTGCATTGAAGATTTGGCGACATTATCTATATGGGGAGAAGTGTTTTATCTATACTGATCATAAAAGTTTAAAATACTTGGGTGTCCAAAGAGAACTCAATCTTCAACAGAGAAGATGGTTGGAATTGATCAAAGACTACGACTGTTTGATTGATTATCATCCGGGTAAAGCAAATGTTGTTGCTGATGCCTTGAGTCGGAAGTCTTTAGCAGGGTTGACTGTTTATTCGCTCTCGTTGCTTGTTGAGTTGAGAGCATTGCATGCTAGTTTTATACCTTGTGATGATGGTGCATTATTGGCACAGTTGCAATTGAAACCAATATTGTTGGATCAGATTAAACAGGCTCAATTGGCTGATGAGAAGATTCAAAAGATTGTTTCAGATTGTCAGAATGGAAAGAGTCGAGATTTTATTGTGAGAGGTGATGGGAGTCTTTGGTTTAAGAGCAGAATGTGTGTACCTGATGATACCAATTTGAGAAAGATCATTTTAGAAGAAGCACATCAGTCAGTATTTGCCATGCATCCGGGCAGTACAAAGATGTATCATGATTTGAGACAACATTATTGGTGGTCCGGTATGAAGAGAAACATTGCAGATTTTGTGTCTAAATGTCTCACATGTCCGAGGGTAAAAGCTGAGCATCAAGTTCCAACAGGGTTACATCAGCCTTTGTCAGTGCCTGAATGGAAATGGGATAGAGTAACCATGGATTTCGTATCTGGTCTGCCATTGACACAAAGAAAGCATGATGCTATTTGGGTGATTGTTGACAGGTTGACTAAGACAGCTCATTTTCTTCCGGTTCGGATGGATTACTCTTTAGAGAGGTTAGCTGAGCTGTATATCCATGAGATTGTGAAGCTACATGGTGTTCCAACATCTATAGTGTCTGATCGAGATCCTCGATTTACTTCAAGGTTTTGGAAGAGTTTACATGGTGCTTTGGGTTCTTGATTACATTTCAGCACTGCTGTCCATCCTCAGACAGATTGGCAGTCTGAGAGGGTGATACAGATTATTGAGGATATGTTGAGAAGCTGTGTCATTGATTTCTCTAGAAGTTGGGATGGATTCTTACCACTTGTTGAATTTGCTTACAATAACAGTCATCAATCCAGCATTGGTATGGCCCCATTCGAAGCATTGTATGGTAGACGGTGCAGGACACCTCTATGTTGGAATGAACTTGGTGAAGGTAAGTTAATTGGTCCTGATTTGGTTAAAGAAACTGAAGAGAAAGTGAAAATGATTCAAGATAGGTTGAAAACAGCTTCGGACCGACAAAAATCTTATTCAGATTTGAAGAGGAGAGACATTGAGTATAATGTGGGAGATAAAGTATTTTTGAAGGTGTCTCCTTGGAAAAAGATCTTGAGGTTTGGTCGGAAAGGGAAATTGAGTCCTCGTTTCATTGGACCGTATGAAGTTTTTGAAAGAGTTGGACCAGTTGCTTATCGGCTTGCTTTGCCACCTGAGTTGGAGAGGATTCATAATGTATTCCATGTTTCTATGTTGAGGAGATACAGGTCAGATCCATCTCATGTGTTGCCAGTTGAATCTATCGAAGTGAATCCAGATTTAACATTTGAAGAGGAACCAGTTGCTATCTTGGCACGTGATGTAAAAGAGTTGAGAAATAAGAAAGTGCCTTTGGTGAAGGTTCTGTGGAAGAATCATGGAAGAGAAGAAGCAACTTGGGAGAGTGAACAAACCATGCGAGATCAATATCCTCAATTATTCCAGACTTGATATCAGGTAATTTCGAGGACGAAATTTCTTTTTAGAGGGGGAGAATTGTAATATCCCCATGTGTGCCCTAGAAGTTTTAATTCAATTGTTGTTTGGTTTGAATTAAATGTACATATGTTTTAGCAAAGGAAATGATTGTGTTAATGGAATGTATATGTTGTATATATGTTAATATACATAACATATATGTTGGTCAAGTGTAAAGTCAAGGGAAGAAGATATTTTTATTTGGGATGAGTGAAATTACTTAAGAGGGCAAGAGTTTTAAAGGTAGTGTGAACAAATAGAGAAGGGCATTTAAGTAATTGTGTTGTTGAAATTGCTTGATGGATATTTAAAGAAGAAAAGAAGGTTGAATTGTCTTCATTTCTTTTCTTTTCTTGGTATAGCCGGCCATTTCAAAGGAAGAGAGCAAAAGTGAGATTTGCTTATTCAAGTTTCAAATTGAAGGAGGAATCAAAGGATTTGGTTGGAGATTTGTGAAATTTCTTCATTTAAGGTAAGTACTTTCTCATTTTCCTTTGTTATTGTTGAAGTTGTGCTTGAGATAAGTTGTGATTTGTTGATATTATGAATTGGTGTGTTTGAGATGTGTTTATAAGTTTTGAAATGGATTGTAAGTTAAAAAGGTTGAATTGGTGTTGGTTTTGTTTGAAGATGGTAAGTTAAGTGGATGTTGATATTGAAAGAAGAAGATTGATGTTGGTTTAGGGTTTGATGTGGTAATTGATTGATTGTATGGTTGTTATAGTGTTATTGTGAATATTGTGATGAATATGTGTTAATAACATGGATTACATCCATTTGAATGAGATTGTATTGTGCATAAGGTGCTTAATTTCAATCAAAAGAGTGTTGGCTATGGATAGGGTTTTTGTTTATAAGAGACACGGCCAAACCAAGGAAGAGACACGGCCAACCCTAAATATTTTTGAGAGACACGGCCAAGTCCATGGAATTTGGCCGTGTTTGGTGATTTTTGGAGAGGACACGGCCGTGTCCCTTGCCCATGTCTTCTTCTGTTGCTTTTGGTTGAGAGACACGGCCACAAGCTTGGCCGTGTCCCTTGAGGGTGTCCTTTACTGTGATTTGTTTCTTGTTTTTCTCACTTTGTTGAATCCTTCCAAGGTCTTTTTGTATTTACACTTTGAACATACTTAAAACAAAGATGACCTAAACAAATGTGTATTGAGGATTCTAAATTTAAGAATAAGGTGAATTATATATGTGTATATATATCAATGATGATCATTTTAATGGATGTTTAATGTGTTTGATTATGTACATTTCAATAATAATGTATTTTTGAAATGTTGTATCAATGATGCTATATGAATGATATGATTGGAGATATAACATGATATGAGGTCATTGTAATTGGCTATGATAACTCAAATGTGATATGAAGCCATTATGATTGGCTATGATGATTCTATTGGAAGAACATAATGCTTGTTTGCCTAATTGATGATGAGATGTGAGAATGAAATAATAAATGAATTGTGTGTCTAATGTGTTATTCATTTTTAGAGTTGTGTTATTGGTGGCATGCCTATTGGTAACATTCTCTTGAAGTTAGGTTGGATTTGATCCTTGAAGCCTAATTGAGATGTTACAACCCTTGAAGCTAGGTTGGGTTGGTTCCTGAAGCCAAGTTGGGTTGATACTTAGCATGCTTTGTTCCCCTTGAAGCTTGGTTGAATCTAAATCCTTGAAGCCTAGTTGGGTATATGATAATGATAAATGTCATAACAAAACCAAAGCATTAACTCTGAAAATGGAATGGCATATTAGAGTGTTTTGGGCCCATGCTTGTCTTTATATATAATTTGATTCTTGAATGATAAAATCAATGGAACTATGAAGATGTAATATACATATTGTTATGACATTGAACAAAGTATGATGTGGTAATGTGATATGTTTCTATGTGTATGGTTTATGAAATATAAAGGTGTGATGTTAACCTTATGATTTAGATGTATAACATTACTTTGCCTTAAAGTATAATGTTGGTATATTTTGTACTACTAAGTCGATGGCTTAGCGCGATAGTATTTGATCGCGCAGGTAACAGAGTTGAACCTGAGAGCTCCTAGAGACCGAGTGAGACTAGACAGTGAAGAGTTATTCTTGGGACTTAAAGATCGGAGAAGAGCTGCCAATCATGTATATATTCTATGTTTTGTAAACTTTTATTTATATCATATTTGTAATAACTTCCGCTGTGAATTAATAAATGTTTTATATATATATATATGGTGTCTTTTGGATTTCTTTTAAATGTTTGAGATTGGTTTCACTTATTTATAAAGATAATTGTTATGTCTTTTTAAACTGTGGCATTTTCTATATTCAGTATACGTATTTTACGATCGTTTAAGCATGCTCGGTACGTATACAGGATATAGGGGTGTTACAACAATATGATTCAAATGTAATGTCAATGTTAAACTTCCAAGAGGTAGAAGTAATATACAAGGATATCATATTTCATAACATTAAATCTCATTAAATCATTCAATTGTTCCATTATTCATAATTCACAGTTAAGCAAAGATAAACATGGGCCCAAAAGAAACTAATATGTCATTCAAATTCCAGAGTTACTATTTTGGTCCAATAATCACATTTATCTAGTCCGAAGGCGAATCATTGTCACATTGAGGATTACCTCATATGTAACATCCCAACTAGGCTTTAATGACTAGGCCCAACCTAGCTTCAAGGGGAGCACAACATCACCCAACTAGGTTTTAAGGACCAAGCCCAGCACAGCTTCAAGGGATTGTTACTTTTAGGCATGCCACCAACAACAAATCTCTAAAAATTGAATAACATACTAGGCACACAATTCTTTCTTTATTTCATTATCAAATATTTTCTCATTTTCTAATGTTCATCATAAGCATAATGCCTCAAATATCCTATTGATATCAATATAGCCATCACCAATGGCATTACATATCATCATAGAGATATACATAACAAATTGCATTGTTCATATATTTTGAATCCTCAACATATATTTCACATAGTTCACATAACTTAAATCATAGCACCATTCTCATATAACAATAATATAATAGGTAACCTAACACATTTTCCAACCAAATGTGTTAAGTCCCAATGTCATGTAAATGTATGCAATCAAGTAAGGTTTGTACTTATCTCTAAGAGCAACAAACACAAATCTAACAACCTCCTCTTCCAAGATATCTCTCAATCCTTGGATTGGGGTAACTCAAATATCTTCAAAACCTAATCCAAAGGTGATTATACATACTCACTTAGTGATACACGTAAGAAAATAAAAATAAGAACTATCTAGACCAAACTCTACACATGACATGCTTAACAACACGGGCGTGTTCCTGGCCATGCCTAAACCCACAACACATAAGTTTTTACATGCTTAGTGACATGGACATGTCACTGCACGTGTCAATCCTCCTCCAACATAGAAGCTATGACACGCTCAGTGACACGGGCGTGTCACTGGATGTGTCAATCCTCCTCCAATACAGTAGCTATGACATGCTCAGTGACATGGGCATATCACCGCTCGTGTCAACCATACTGAAAACAGAACCAATGACATGCCTAAAGACATGGCTGTGTTACTGGGAATGTCAGGCAAAAAACCTGAAATCGACACCAAAAACACCACATCCAACAAGCATCTTTCTTATACCCTTTCCACTCCAAACAAACTTAATCAAAACCATCAATATACCATAACAAACTTGCATAACATCAAAATAACTCAATTACATACATCAAAACACAATCACAACCATATATCACAACTCAAAGTCACACCACCCACAACTCTTGTTTTATTCACCAAATTTAACCCTTTTCTCTTCAATCCAACCCAAAATCAAAGTCAATTAAAAAAAACAACCTCAAACACACCAAAATCAACCATACACACAACTACGCCAATCCATCCACCAAACTCATGTACACAAACTCAGAAGAAATCAAAGAAACAAGTTGGAAACTTACCAAAAGTGAAGAAAATTCTTAAAACTCCAACTTGATCTCTTGAAATCCTTCAAATTCTTAAGTTAGAAAGAAGTAGAATCTCTCCCTTGATGAAGATGGTGGTGGTTGGCCCAAAGAAGAAAGAAGACGATGAAGAAGAAAGTCAACCACACAATCACCAAACACTTCTCTTTTAACCAACACCTTTCCCCAAATCACTCTCCAGTAAGCATTTAATTAATATAATATTAATCCCAATTATGTAATCTTCCACTATCTTTAATTTAATTACTATTTAATAAAAATATCTCTTCACCATATTAAGACCTTAATTTGTATATATTGTATATATCTTTATATACATAACATATACACATCTTCCTATTATCTTTTCACTTAATTAAATATACACTTAAAATCATTTAATTCATTTTCAACAATTAATATTTCCAAATATTTTAGGGTATCATTTGGGGTATTACAATTCTCCCCCTCTGCAAATAAATTTTGTCCTCGAAATTACCTACTCTCAAGTCTGAAATAACTGGGGATACTGATCTCGTATCACTTGCTCACTCACCCAAGTTGCCTCTTCCTTAGCATGATTCTTCCAAAGAACCATCACAAGTGGCACTTTCTTATTTCTCAACTCTTTCACTTCACGTGCCAAAATAGCCACCGGTTTTTCAAAAGTCAGATCCGAATTCACCTCAGTAGATTCAACTGATAAAATATGGGATGGGTCTGACCTGTACCTCCATAGCATAGAAACAAGGAAGACATTGTGAATTCGATCTAACTCAGGAGGTAAAGCTAGTCTATAGGCCACTGGTCAAACACTTTCCAGTACCTCATAAGGACCAATGAAACGAGGACTCAACTTCCCTTTACGGCCAAATCTCAAAATTTTCTTCTAAGGAGACACTTTCAAAATACTTTATCTCCAACACTAAACTCTATGTCTCTCCTCTTCAAATCTGAGTAGGCATTCTGTCGATCTGAAGTTGTTTTCAAATGATGCCGAATTATCTTCACTTTCTTTTCCATTTCTTTAATCAAATTGGGACCAACCAACTTGCCTTCTCCAACATCATCCCAACATAGAGGCGTCCTGCATCTTCTACCATACAATACCTCATAGGGTGCTATGAGCGGGGATTTTTGCCCCCACTCCCGTTGGAATGGTTATTGCGACTTCGGCACTATTTAGGCTCGGGGCCTTTGAGAACATGGACCAAAGTTTAGAAAAAAAATGGAGTCCCCACTCGGACAGGCTGGGAAAAAGAAAGGGGTGGATGACTTGATTCTTAAGGAAACCCCAATCCCCTAATGGGTTCGGAAAGTTGGGTACGTGTGGGGAAGGTGAGAAATGGCCCAGCATCCCCACAACGCCTGCTTCATTGGAACTGGCCTCCTTTACAGGTGTTAATATTATAGAATTCTTAAGTATAAAATATTATCCATATTACATGCAACAATTGAAATAAAGCATCGTTACATTAAAATCAAAGCAATCTCCAAACAAAGCAAAAAAAATGGACACCCATTCGAGGATGGAAACATGTCCTTACATCATCCATGTATAAACTAAATAGGACACCCACCATGAGGTAGAAACATGTCCTTTACATTGGTCTAAAATATAAAGCAAATTAAATTACATAGAACTTAATTAATGAGGTACCCACAAAGTGAAAATATACCTCTTACAACATTTGAAAATCTAAATAAATCGATAAAGTAAATAACCTTTCATCATAAATAAACCATTCATCAAAGATATCACCTAAATGTAAAATAAACATCCATCCACGATAAATAAAATAAAGCATTGCAAATAAATCAAAGCATATAATAAACTACATAATTAAATAAAGCAAGTAAATATACAAATTGAAGTTTATTGTTTCTCATTTAAAGCTCTTTAATTAATATTTAGGTTTTTGGATTTTATTGGTTTAAGCTACTGTAAGATTTTAAGGGAATTGAAATGGATTAAGGTTTTATAATTTAAGAGATTGATAAGGTTCTTTGATTAACCAAATTAGGGTTTGAGGGGTAAAATCATGAAATTAGGGTTTGGATATTAAAACATTAGGTTTATGATTTACAGTTACAGGATTATTATTTTGGATTTACTATATTGGGTTTGAATGTTTTAGGTTTATAAGGTTTATAAGGTTTTAAGGTTTTAAGGATTAAAGGGTTAGGGTTTAGGAAAACTAGGGTTTAAGGTCTTAAGGGAATTAGGGTTTAAGAAAACTAGGGTTTAAGGTTAGCTAGTTTGGGGTTACTGTCTTGGTTTTGAAGTTGAATTAGGGATTTTATTGTTTCGGAGAATGTATTTGATTTTAGAGTTTGGAAAAACAATTTATAGTTTTATGAAGCTTTATGTGATTTTTAGAAACTGTAAAGTGAGTTTCAGTTTGGATATTTAACAAAACATTTGGAATTTTGGAAAAGAGTTAGAAGAAAACTAGTTTAGAGTTTTATGGTGTTTTTTGGAAATAAACAAAATGATTAAAGGTTTATAGAAACTGAAAAGATATTTTTTAGAGTTTTTGGAAAGAAAAGGATTCAATTTAGGGTTTTGGAAAATTGAATAGCAGATTAGGGTTTTGGTAAATTAATGAAACAATTTAAGGTTTTGAAAAGTTGGAAAGTAGATTAGGGTTTTAAGATTTTGAAGGAACAAAAACAACAATTTTAAGATTTTTGGAAAACAAAGAAACAAATTAATGTTTTTAGAATCAAAAGAAACAATTGGATGATTGAAGCTACTGTAAGGAAAAAAGAGATTAGATATTCATACCATCGTTTGTTGGTTCCACCAAAAATTGCTTCTTGGATGAACAACAACAAAGGTAAGATGGTTGCCTTTGATGGATTGAATTGCTTGTTTGCTTCTTCTTCTCTAAAAAGTTTGATCGTTTTCCCTACCAAAAGTTTTAAAGTCCGATCTCTTTTTATAAGTTTTTCCTGCACTCGATTGTCCTCTCTTTCTGTGATGTTTTTTAGTCTTATTGATAGAAAATGATTTCAAAAAAATTGTGTCGAAAAAATTTCGCTGGCGAAAAAAAACTTTTACGAAAAAATTTCGCTGGCCCAAAAAAACTGCCATGGCTGGCTACGAGGACTGGCGAGCGAAAAACTGCGAGGGCGGGCTGCTGGCCATTTTGTCCAACCTGTTTTTGGCGATGAATTTTTTCGTCGCCGATTTTTTCATCACCGATTTTTATTTTTATTTTTATTTTTGTTTATTTATTATTATTATTATTTATTATTTATTATTAATTATAAAAACTAAATACTAAGAAAAATATTATTCAATTAAGATAACACAAAAATTATTTTGGACTAATTAAAATATATTGGACCGCACTGGTCAAAAATTAAGGGTCTACAGTTTGCTCCCTGCTTGAACGATCTGAGACTTTAGTAAAAGAGAGTGAAAAGCAATAAGACTTAATTTTTGAGATGGTTAAGGTTTTGGGTTCTGCACCTGGTTTGAGTTCTGGACTCAAGGATAATTTTAGGTTTTGGACCTAAAGATAATTTTAGGTTCTGGACCTAAGGATAATTTGGGTTCTGGACCCGAGCTAAGTTCTGGACTCAAGGATAATTTTAGGTTCTGGACTTAGAAGATATTCTAGGTTCTGGACCTAAGGATAATTTGGGTTCTGGACCCAAGCTAAGTTCTAGACTTAGAAGAGATTCTAGGTTCTGGACCTAAGGATAATTTGGGTTTTGGACCCGAGCTAAGTTCCGGACTTAGAAGAGATTCTAGGTTCTGGACTTAAGGATAATTTGGATTTTGAAACCGAGCTAAGTTCCGGACTTAGAAGAGATTCTAGGTTCAGGACCTAAGGATAATTTGGGTTCTGGACCCGAGTTAAGTTCTGGACTTAGAAGAGATTCTAGGTTCTGGACCTAGGGATAATTTGGGTTCTGGACCCGAGCTAAGTTCTGCACTTAGAAGAGATTTTAGGTTCTGAACCTAAGGAAAATTTGGGTTATGGACCCGAGCTAATAAAGATTTAATTATCTGCAAAAAATAATTAATTTTTTTTTTCAAAAATTTTGGCTAATTTTTATCCACATATCTTCTTCTTGCCCCCTGCATGTAAAAATATTTATATACATGCAAGTATTTGAATGATTAAATTGAATAATTGAATTTACTGTTTATTTACTGTGTAGTCACTGTTTATACACTATTTACTATTCATATATAGTAACTTACTATTTATAAATAGTAGTTTACTATTATAATTAGTAATTTACTATTCATAAATAGTAATATACTATTCAAAAATAGTAAAATTTTGTTCATTTCATTCACAGCAAAATTAGTTGATTTCATTCCTTATTGTAATTCTTTCAAATTTAGCATATAGTTTTGAAAAAAATGCATGCTTCAAGGTTAGGAACTCATTCTAATGCTGAGTTATTGGAGTTTATTCGGCATCATGAAGATGGGAATATAGATCTACTAGCCGGAATGCCGATTCATCGTAGTTCAAACCAAAAGAGCATAGTAATTATTTTTTCCCTTTCTTTTTCGTTTTGATTTTTTCGTCTTTCTGTTATTTGTTATTTGTTTTTTTGTTTTATTTTCTTTTTCGTTCATTTTTTGTTGTTTGTTTTTTGTTTTTTTTGTCTTTCTATTATTTATTTCTATTATTTTTTATTTTTTTGATTTTTGATTTATGTTTTTATATTATTATTTTTTAGAAAGTTTAGGAAAGATACATTAATTTAAGCAGATAGAATAATATGTACTTACCTGGTATTAACTTATCTAGCTCCGTGTTAGCGTGATCGTTGCGTTGTTCGGGCCGGAGGGTGTATCTACAAAGCCCGACAATGGTATGATGTAGTGCCTTCTCGGGTACGGCAGATTATTCGAGATTGCGGCTTTGAGAGCTTCATTTTGCAATTGCCATCCGAGGAGTATCTGATAGATCAGAGCGTAGTCTAGACGCTTGCAGAACAATGGTTAGACACAACTCATACTTTTAACTTGCCCATTGGAGAGATGACAATTGGTACGGTCGATTTTGCTGCTATAACCGGCATTTGGTATGATGGCGTTCCGTTTCCTCTTACCAATGATATTTTGACATTTGAAGAAATTTAGCAATTACTTGGTATGGAACCATCATATAAAGGGCCTTTTAAGATAAAAATCAAGCCAATTCGTAGTTATTGGATGAACTACAAAGGACGGGTTCGCAGAGACATGGCCCAACAGTATGCTCGAGGATTTTTGTTATTTTTGCTTGGGTTGACCATCTTAGGCAGCACTGAATCTGCCATTCATTTGTCAGTGTTGAGGGCCCTTTATTATTTTAGAACAGTGTCACTATATGGCTGGGGTGAAGCTGGTCTCGCCCATCTTTACCATGGTCTTGATAAAATTTGCCGAAACAAGAAGTCTTTTGTTGGCTTGATGGCGGTTGTCGAGATATTCTTCTTCTACCAATGTCAATTCCCCTATTTTCTTACATGAATGTGATTTTTGTTGTTGTTGTAGGCATGGGCATATGAACACAACCTTGTGGGGGTACCTGGTATTTCCCGAGAGAGAATCAGGTATCCAAGATTAAATTTCTGGTTGTCAGATAGCGTAGACATTCCCGGCTCTCACCACGTGCATACCCAACGCTTGTGTTGAGCTGCTTAACCTGGGACCAGGTAAAATAGCATTAGTATGCTTTTCAAATTTATGTGAAAGTTTACTTACCTTATGTTATTTTGCAGGTGAATTTGGCCTGGTGGAACCCAGAAGAGCGGACAAATTGGTCTCCCTTCATGAAGGCTGTGCTATCTTTCCAACATACTCGTCGAGAGAGAGCTTATGAGTGGTTTCTTGGTCCAGAGCAGCGGAGGGTTCCAATGCATTGCCCAAAATATACTTTAAATATTATATCAATGTCGGAGGATGCACGGTGGTTGGCCCGATACGACCATGATGTTGAGATAATTCTCCATCCACCGAGTGCATTTTATGCCCATTTTATTCAAAGAAGGCTCTTGAACATTGATGTATCGCCTATTGGTGTACAGGAAATTCCCAAAGAAAATGAGGGTAGAGTTGAAGAGGAACATCATGGAGAGTCAGGAGAATTCATTCCACATCTTGGGGCTACCACTTCTCAGGTAAAACTTTTACTATTTTTCCTTTGCAATCGCTTCCATCTTAACTTATTTTGATTCCTTGATTATTATTGTAGGTTGTTGGCTCATTTGATCGTGAGGCTAGACCTTCTTTTACTTCCCCTTCATTTGCTCATTCTAGCCTGCCAGATATGCCATCTCATCCGCAGGGCATCGATATGAATTACCTGGTGAGTTTTCTTATTTCATGGTAATTTATGATATATGTATGCATGATTATGTATGTTCTTACCTTTTTCCATTCTGGCTCACAGCGTATGATTGAAGAACAAAATAAGAAACTTCAAGAAGAGTTGGCTGCAAGTCGTCAGCAGGCTTCTCATTTTGAAAATTTGTATCATCAATCCGAACAAAATTTTTGAGACTTTCGATTTCAGGGGATGAGAGATCCTGGCGCTTCTTCATCTAGAGGCCCTCCGACTGATGACCATGAGATCCTTTCATCTACTTCTGATGAGGACTGTGACAGATCAGAACTTCAAGGTAATAGGGATTTTGGTGCTCCTGCTTCTGGCTGATTCAGGACGAGTGATTTACCTCCTCCTCCAACAGGCGATGATTTTTTTAGGGCTTTATTTGATGACCTACCACCACCTTCTTAGTGATGTATTGTATCAATTGTATGAACATCGTACAATAAGCATATAATATATAATTTCTATTTTTACTGTAACTCTTTCTTTTTTCTTTTTTCCTTCTTTTTTTTACATCATAAACATTGCATCACAATTTCCTTTTCACAATTCACAGCCGCATAACTTTGCTATAACCAAATGTAACACGGTAAAGGATTTTGTCGCTAATTATTTTCCTCATGTAACATGGTCTCGCCCTTTTCCCATCGCCTTTTCCTTATCAACTTTGGAAAAGCTTATTTCCTCTATATAAATCACCTTTCACACCATAATTTCATACAGAAGTCAAAAGACTTTCTGTTTCAACATAAAAAACCCCTTTAACAATTTTGATTTTCCTTCATACATCAACCATGACCGAACTTTATTTAAAGAAGATAAAAATTCTATTTAAGAATATGGATGCCATTTACTGGAAGCAAATTCCGTGGTCCAAACTTGAGATTTTAAAGTGTTTTCAAAATGTCAAATTGGACCACTCCGTTTTACATGCCATGGCTTCCTTTTGGAATGTGGATTCTAGGACAATTAAAATTAATGGCTTTGATATATGTCCCTTGATTGAAGAATTTGAGGCCAGCCTTGGATATCCCAATAATCAACAAATGGCATTACCCATACTGATTTCCATGACTCAGTAGAAGATGCAGATGTTATTTCAAATTTCAAAGCCTGAAGTTCTTCGACTAATGAGAGGTGAGAAAATTCTACTTGCTCCCTTGATTGATATTTGTCTCTCTCATTTGGCTTCCACTAAGGCTTGCGGGTGCATGCTCTGACTTTGCTTGCTTAGCCAATTCTTGCTTGTTTCTTCTGACGGCGATATTGATCCACGAGTATTGGATATCATGGACCAAATGGAAGGAGGCTTGTCGTCGATACCAGTGATCTTAGCTAAAACTTTTGTTGGATTAGACCGACTTAAATCAGGATTGTTAAAGAGACTGACTGGGAGTCCGTTGCTGCTTCAGGTAATTACTTAAACTGCCCTTTCGGGTTTTCAATTTAGGTTTTCTTTTTTCTTCTCTTTTTTATTGCTCTAATTTTTGCCTAGTCCGCCCATGCGGGTTTTCGGAACTAGCGAGCTATTCTGATTTTTTCCTGAGCTGCCCTTACGGGTTTTCAACTTAGTGGACTCTTCTTCTCTTTTTTTATATATATTTTATATTGCTCTAATTTTTGCCTAGTGAGTTTACAGAGCTAGCGAGCTATCCTGATTTTTGCCTAAGCTTCCCTTGCGGGTTTTCAACTTAGCGGACACTTTTTTTTTTAAATTTAATTCTTTCCTCATAGATTTGGCTTCAAGAGCGTATCTGTTTGCTTGATACTCCATCCATGGATTTTGCTAGATATCTGCCAAGCCATCATTCTACTAGGAAGCTACTCCATCCTGCTTCTTCATATGCTGGCTGGGTTGACTAGATCCACTCACACACTGAAGTCAACATCCGTTGGTTGGTACCTTGGTGAAAGATTTTTCGTATCACCATACGGACTTACTTGATGTATGTTCCCCTTGCTGCTCTTTGTCAAGGTACATGCTATGATCCTCACCGACTTGGTCGTCAGTACGGAGTTGAGTCTTGCAATTTTGACTTTACTCTCGATTTAGACATGCCTCGCTTGACTGAAGCCTACTTGGATCGGCTGAGCCAATGCTAGCCTGCATGTTACACTTATCGTCTGCCATAGATTTTACATTTATCAATTCAGAAAGTGTATTTCTAGGATGAAAAATAATTAAAGTAATAAAAAGAGACATTTCTTTTCCTTTTCATAATTTGTCATCACCTTTTGCTATTGTGTTTATTTATTTCATCCATATCTGGTCAAATACTTATAACAGTGCACATAGAACAATTTTAACATTAGTTCTATTTTATTAAATTGGGGAACAACTAAACATAAAGCCAGCATACACAAAATCACTCTTGTTGCCAACTAGCCCTTTCGGGTTTTCTAATTGACTATTTTCTCTCTTTTAGCCCTAATTGTTGCCTAGCCCGCCCTTTCGAATTTTCAAAACTAGCGGACTGCTCTAACTTTTGCCTAGGCTGCCCTTTTGGGTTTTCAACCTAGCGAGCTCTTTTTTTTTATACATAAAACCTCTTCAACCTATCAATGTTCACTGGCTCACTAAACTCGTTCCTGTCCATGTCTGATAACTTCACCGCACCTTTGTTCATGACTTGTTTCACGACATATGGCCCTTCCCAGCTAGGCCTAAACTTCCCTCTCGGATCAGATACATTAGGCTTACATTGCTTCAACACCAAATCCCCAACTCTGAGTTTTTTTTCTTAACCTTTCTATTGTAGGCCCGAGCTATATTCTTTGTGTACAGTTGGTGATGATACAGTGCCTTTAACCTTCTCTCTTCTAGTAAAGCTAACTTTGTATATTTGCTTGCTACCCATTCCGTTTTAGGCATTTTGGCTTCCAAGACTATTCTCAACGACTTGATCTCTATTTCAATTGGCAACACTACTTTCATCCCGTAAACCAAAGAGACTGGTGTCATTCTAATAGGTGTTCGTACACTTGTCCTATATCCCCATAAAGCAAAGGGAAGCATCTCTGACCAATCCCTGTAAGTCTTGGTCATCTTGGACAAAATTTTCTTAATTGTCTTGTTTGTTGCTTCTACTGCACCATTAGCCTTTTGTCTATAAGGAGAGGATTTATGATGATGGATTTGGTACTTCGAGAATAAATATTAAACTTCTCCTTGAAACTGTACCCCGTTGTCTGATATCACACTGTGCGGGACCCCATACCGGCAGATGAGGTTCTTTTCAATAAATCTAGCCATTTGACTTGTGCCAGTTTGTTGAAAGATTCAGCTTCAACCCATTTTGAAAAATAATCTACTGCTACCATAATGAAATGGTGACCATTTGAGGCTGTCGGATGTATCTCTCCTATAATGTCGATACCCTAGTTGGCAAAGGGCCAGGGTGAAGACATAGAATGCAATTATTCAGGAGGCATGTGATTTAAGTTACCGTACATCTGACACTATTGGCACTATTTTACAAACTCAATACAATCCTTCTCCATGGTCAACCAATAGTAACCTTGTCGAATAATCTTCTTAACTAGGGCCAAACCACTCATGTGCGGACCTCAACTTCCCGCATGTATTTCTAACATGATACGCTCCACTTCAGGCTTTCTTAAACATCTTAAATGCACCCCATCAGGCCATCTTCGATATAACTCTCCATGGAATGTAATGTATTGCAATGACCACCGTCTTATGGCTCTTCTTTCTTTCTTTGTTGCCCCCGGTGGGTATTCTGTTTCCTCCAAAAATCGCCTTATAGTATCATACCACGCATCATGGTCTGTATCAGTTTCCATGATTGTCTCATATTCATAGCAAGGAGTTGATGAACTAGTCAAAATCAGAGGCTTAAGGAATAAACTCACAGGATTTTCCCATACCAAAGCCAATGTGGCTAGGGCATCAACCATCTGATTTTCTTCTCTTGATAGGTGTACAAACCTACACTCCTTAAAGTCCTTCTTCATCATGGTCAAGTAATGCTGGTATGGTTTTAATTTTTATTCTTTTAACTCCCACTCACCATTTACTTGGGATACTACTAGTAATGAATCGCCAAAAATCTCTACCTTATCCACCTTCATAATCATTAGGGTTTCTAAACTGAAAATACAAGCTTCGTACTCCACCATATTGTTGGTTGCCCTAAATTTTAATTTTTTGGCTAAAGGGATAAGTTCCCCTTTGGGCGACTCTAGTATAACTCCCAAACCTGCTCCTTTCCTGTTTACTGCTCCATCAAAATACATTTTCCACCCTTGTACTTCAATTGCCTCTAAATGTTCATCCAAAAATTCTAAGATTACCTCTTCGCTCTCAGGTAATGGTTATTGGGCCAGGAATTCTGCCACCGCTCTACCTTTGATCGTTTCCAAGTTACATACTCAATCTCAAATTCTTCTAATATTATCAACCATCGACCATATTTCCCAATCAAAGAGGGTGTCTCTCTTAAGTATTTCATTGGATCCAACCTAGAAATCGATTACACACTATAAGATTGAAAGTAATGCTGTAACTTCTTAGAAGACCAAACCACGGCTATACAGGTCTTTTCAATGATACTATACTTAATTTCATAAGGTAGGAGCTTTCTGCTCAAGTAGTAAACTGCATGCTCACTCCCTCACTCATCTGCTTGGGCTAGCATGGCTCCTATTGACTCTTCTTCTACTGCTAAGTATAGTAATAGAG
Source organism: Garcia nutans (assembly GCA_947685225.1). Taxonomy (NCBI): domain Eukaryota; kingdom Viridiplantae; phylum Streptophyta; class Magnoliopsida; order Malpighiales; family Euphorbiaceae; genus Garcia; species Garcia nutans. The sequence goes on from CANTUV010000031.1 coordinate 44,297,068, forward strand.
GTTTCCCGGGTTTAGGTGGTTTTAAAATAGGTGGATTCAACAAATACTCTTTTATTCGCTCAAAGGCCTTTTGACACTCTTCATTCCATATGACCGGCTATTCTTTTTAAGCAATTTGAAGATAGGCTCACAGATTGTTGTGAGCTTTGCTATAAATCTGCTAATGTATTGTAATTTACCAATGAATCCCCGGACTTCTCTCTCCATCTTCAGGGATGGCATATCCCTGATTGCTTTAACTTTGTCAGGATCAATCTCATTGCCATTCGGACCAATCATATGTCCCAATAATTTGCCTAAGGTAACCCCGAACACACACTTCTTCGAGTTTAATCTTAGCTTATATTTCAAAGCTCTATCGAAGAATAACTCTAAGTTTTGGAAGTGTTGATCCCTTGTATCTGATTTCACCATCATATCATCAACATATACTTCCACTTCTTTGTGCATCATGTCGTGAAATAGTGTGGTGGCCATCCTTTGGTAGGTTGCTCCTGCATTCTTTAAACTGAACGACATCACCCTATAAAAAAATATACCCTATATAGTAATGAAAGCAGTTTTGGCTTTATCCTCTTGGGCCATTAATACTTGGTTGTATCCGAAAAAACCATCTACAAATGAGTGTAATACGCTAGAGGTTGCACTATCAATGAGAACATCTATATTAGGTAAAGGAAAATCATCTTTAGGGGAAGCCTTGTTCAAATCTCTATAGTCCACACAGACCCTTATTCTTCCATCTTTCTTTGGCACTGGTACTATGTTGGCTAGCCAATCTGGATATTCTATCACTTCAAGGAACTTCACTAGTATTTGCTTTGTGACCTCTTCTTTAACCAATTCAGCCCACTCAAGCCTTAATCGCCTAAGCTTTTGTTTGACAATTTCATGTGAGTGTAAGTAGGAATATGATGTTCGGCTATGTCTCGATCTATTAAAGACATATCCTCATAAGACCAAGCAAACACTTTTTCATATTTTTTGAATATTTTTTCAAATCTCTCTCTCTCTCATTAGGAGTAAGGTTGGATGCTATGCTAATGTTTTTAGGATTTTCGGTTGTTCCCAAATTTAATGATTGTGTGTTAACAGAATTAATATTAAAGATGCTCATGTAACTGCTATTTGAATGTATGCAACCATCAGGAGAAACATCACACAAGTAAGCAAAATTAGACTTTATTGCATTCATTTTGGAAAAGAAAACATCATCATCCTCATACAAAATAGACAAATTAAAATCAAAATCAAAATCATTGTTCTCAAAATCAAAAGGCAAGATATCTTCAAACTTTTCTTCAACCAGGGCAGCAATCTCCTCCGGAGTCTTCTCGGCTTTTAGGACAACTTCCTTCTTCTCTTTCAGATTGGATTCTTTGTTGGCTGACAGGGTGAGCTCTTTCTTCACTTGCTTCACTAGCTAGGCAACATTTGCAAAAATTTCAAATCCTAGGATCAACTTTCCCATGAACATGATTTGTTCGGGCTTTCCTTGGAGTGCTCCCATATCTGGAGCTTTGACAAAGATCTCTTCTAGTGGTGGGAAGCTCATCTTCTCATTCTTCTTTGGCTGGGCATTGTTGGCTTCATTGTATCCCAACCCCTTCTTGGAAGTTTGAGCTTTAAAATCTGGCAGCTTTATCAAACCGGTGTTACCCTTTCCAAGGCCAACTCCGGGCAGGTAGTTCATGCTCTTCATCATATTAAAGACTTTGGAGTCCTCTATTTCATCATTAGAAATTGCAGCTACTCAAAAACCATTGAGAGGCCTCTCAATCATTAGAAAGTTAACAATCTCATTATCTTCAGCTTCGAAGAACATTGTCTCACCTCCGTTGGGGAACTTGATCTTTTAATGAAGGGTGGAAGGAACTCCACCAAGAGGATGAAACCATGGTCGCCCCAAGAGTAAGGCGAAGGTAACCGGTATGTCTAAAACAACAAATTCAATAATAGATTCAATTGGACCAACCTTGACAGCAGCTTTGAAAGTTCCTTCAGCATGTCTCTTAGTGTTGTCATAAGTCCAAATTGTTACCTTAGTCGGGTTTAGTCCCTTGTTCACATGGCTAGCTTTGTCAATATTTTAAGTGGACAAACATTTTTGGCGGACCCATCATTGACCATTACACATGGAGTCCTTTTCCCTTTGACTTCTATTTTGATAAAGAGAGGGCAGATGTGGTCTCTCCCCTCCTCCGATAAATCTGCATCTGAGAAACCATATTAACTTCACTCTTCTCTTGAACCTCTTTACATTTCATTACCCCCTCCAACTTTTATGAAGTTGATCAGCTCCTCCGGTGTTGTGGAGGTAGAAATTGGCATGCTAGCTAAGGCTTTGGCCATAGTTTCTCGGTGTTTTTAGAAGTAGCTAATAAGTCCGAAATGCTAACACTTGCTTGGGTTCCTTTCAATTGCTTGAGCACAGCATCATCTTCCTCTTCTTTATTTCTTACTTCAACTTCCTTGCCCTTATTAGTTTCTACCACCTTAGGTGGTGGCCTTGTATAAGGCTTATAGGATTTAGTGTTCATTACTACATCTTCTTTCTCGGACCAAGTCCATTCCTCCTTCTTGGATACAAGATCATCATCACTATCGCTTGAAAACCAAAACCCATTGACAACACAAATTGTTACTTCTTTACCCACCATAGCTTGTTTAATTCCACCAAATACCTCTTCTTCTTTGGTTGCTTCTCCACCTACATCTAGAAAAGAAGACATGACAAAATCTTCATGCAAACCTCCTCCAATCATGAAGGTTGCCGGTGGTGGTACTCTATTGAACTTCAGTAATGGGTTGTCTTTGGTGTTTGGCTTATTGGGCTCTGGCAGCTTCCCACTATCAATTAGATTTTAGATTTCATGCCTCAATCTCACACATCTATCCGTGTCATTCCCTTGCATTTGATGAAACTAACAAAATGCTTTAGTGTCAAAATTATGTGGGAGAGGGTTAGGCAAAGGATGAGGATTTAAGGGTTGTAGCAATCCCTTTCTTTGAAGCTTATTGAGACATCAGTTTCCCCAATTCCGAAAACTGTCTCCTTGTTCCTTGGCTAGTAGCATTAACACTAACTGCCTTTTGCATGCTTTGGCTACCAGATTGATAGTTCCCTTTCTCGTTACTTCTTGTTGAAAAATGGTTCTTCTCTCTCTCCCATTCTTCAATTTGCAAACCAGCTTAGAGAAGGTCTTTGAAATCATGGATGAATGTATGAGACATCCTCTCACAAAGATTAGGCAACACCCCTCTCACAATCATCCTTATTTGATCGGATTCATCGGGCCTCTTCTTGAGCAAAGCAGCCTTGTTTCTCCATCTCTTCACATAATCCACAAAATTCTCATTCGACCTTTGCCTAATGAAATTTAGGCAAAGGGTTGTTCTTGGTATTGGGCTTATCCGGCTTGGGTAGCTTGCCACTATCAATTAGGTCCTGGATCTCATGCCTTAGACGAGCACATTTATCTATTTCATGCCCTCGCATTTGATGAAATTGACAGAAGGCCTCGGCATTGAAGTTTGGTGGCAGTGGATTATGTAACTGTCGAGGAGCTAATGGTTGTAACAATCCTTTCTTTTGCAGCTTCCTAAAAACCCAAGAAAGAGGTTTCTCCAATTCTGAGAATTATCTTTTATTTCCTTGACCAGTCGCATTAACATAAACTTCTTTTTACGTGCTTTGATTGCTAGGCTGATAATTCCCTTTCTCATTCCTTCTTATGGAAAAGCGATTTTCTTCCTTTCCCACTCTTCAATTTGTAAACCAGCTTGGAGAATTTCTTTGAAATCACGGATGAGTGTATGAGACATCCTTTCATGAAGACTAGGCAACACCCCTCTCAAAATCATCCTTATTTGATTTGGTTCATCGGGCCTCTTCTTGAGCAAAGCAGCCTTATTTCTCCATCTTTTCATATAGTCTACAAAATTCTCATTTGGCCTTTGTCTAATGGACTCAACTTCTATTAAGGTAACTTCCAACTCGACATTATACCCATATTGCTGAATGAAAGCCTTGTATAACATGTCCCAATCTTTTTGAGTACTTTCCTCTAAGGTGTTGAACTAATTTTGGACAACAGGGTCCAATGAGAGTATGAAGTACCTTAGAGTTTGAGCCTTATTAGCTCAGGCAAACTGCATACAGTGATGTACTGCTTCACATGGAGATGAGGATTTCCGGTTCCATCGAACTTTGCAAGGGACGGCATTTTGAATTTGTATGGGACTTCTTCATCTAGCTCAAATAATTTGTCAACTTCGGACATTTCTTCGGTTTTTAGTTTCTTCTCAAATTTCTTTTCTAAATAAGCAATCATCTTCTCAACATCAGATGTCTCGGTCTTTTCAATAGTTGCCTTCTCACCAACCTTAGGCTTCTTTTTGTCTTGAGGATCTTGGTAGTATTAAGCCCAATCATCATTATCAATGATCACCTTATCATCATCAAAAGCTACTTCACCAACTTTAGTCTTTCCTTTGTCCTTTGGATTCTTAGAGCTAGCAAACGCTTCGGCATTATTTTCTAAAATTGCTGCCAATTGGTTCTTCACGTTCTCAGCTAGGGCCTCTTTTATTTCTTCCATCTTGGCATTGAGGGCATCATCCACCATTCTTTGAATTTGTTCGGGCTCCATTGCTTTTGGTGAAAAAGAGATTGAGTCGTTGCTAGATTCTTCATCTACGGCGTAGGTTAGATTGTTGTACGCTTTTGAACTGTCATAATCTAGGGCTGTGAGCCATAGAGGAATGATGATATGAGATGCAAATGTATGTATGTATGCATGTATGCACAAACAATTAACAAACAAGGACAAATAGGACGTTCCTTCCAACCTTATAACATCCACACACGAATGGCAAGTCTCTTTTCCTAGGTATATGGTTAACAAAATACCAACATGGGGCATCTTGTTTTTGAATAATTCTCTCAGACATTTCAACCAATAGTTATATTTTTCAAAAATAGAAATCAATCCATAATAATTCCCATTAATTAGGTTTTAATCCATTCAACCAACTAAAGTAGCTTTTTATGCTATATTGGATTAAAACTAAATTAAGAGATTTATTATAAATAGATTTCTCACTTGAAAAAGTAACTAATGATTCATGCCAAAAACAAGCCCATGATTAATTACTCTTAGTATAAACTAGGCTCACAATTGATTTTTGGTATTTCGTAATTGGCCTAAATAATTTGCAAGCTCTTTCTAAGAAAAGGTTGGATGAAAATAATTTTGTTTCTAAGCCCATTGTAAAAAGATTTTAAAGAAAATGTATTTTGGGCTTAGTATTTGGGCCATGAGCAAAATAATTTTTGATTTGTTTTGGAAAAATTTTATATCCGAAGACCATTTTGATAAATTTTGAAAATTGCTTTGGTCTTTTGGATTTTAAAGAAAAATTTATTTGAGCTTACTAGGTACTTAGGTCATATTAGAAAAAGAACAAACCAAATAGGCCATGATTTAAGCTAAGATAAATTAACCATAGTCAAACAACATGCATTTGGGGTAAAACCTAAGGAAAGTAACTAGGCCAATTACATGAGCTTTAGTCTTTGGGTAAAAAGGCTTAGGTTCCCATAGCAAGTATATACCAAATGGTACAAGGCTATGAGTTGTTATGCCATGCTCGATCTCCATACCTTGAGTGAAAGTATGGTATCCCTTACATAACACAACACGGGTAACACGGGCATCCTAACTCACGCACACGATGCAATCTAATATGATGCAATGGATAATATCATTATAAGAAAGAATAGAATAATAAAAAGACCAATGGAATCAACTTCTCTTATCCCCAGTGGAGTCACCACTATGAGCGGGGATTTTTGCCCCCACTCTCGGTGAAATGGTTCTTGCGACTTCGACACTGTTTAGGCTCGGGGCCTTAGAGAACACGGACCTAAGTCTGGAGAAAATGGAGTAGCCACCAGGACGGGCTGAGAAAAAGAAAGGGGTGGATGACTCAATTCCTAAGGAATCACCAACCCCCTAATGGGTTCGGAAAGTTGGGTGCATGTGGGGATGGTGAGAAATGGCCCAGCATCCCCACAATGCCCGGTTCATTAGAACCGGCCTCCTTTACTGGTCTTAATATTATAGAATTCTTGAGTATAACAATATTATCCATATTACATGCAACAATTGAAATAAAGTATCGTTATATTAAAATCAATGCAATGTCCAAACAAAGCAAATAAATGGACACCCATCCGAGGATGGAAACATGTCCTTACATCATCCATGTCTAAACTAAATAGGACACCCACCATGAGGTAGAAACATGTCCTTTACATTGGTCTAAAATATAAAGCAAATTAAATTACATAGAGCTTAATTAACGAGGTACCCACAAAGTGGAAACACAACTCTTACAACATTTGAAAATCTAAATAAATTTATAAAGTAAATAACCATTCATCATGAATAAACCATTCATCAAAGATATCACCTAAATATAAAATAAACATCCATCCACGAAAAATTAAATAAAGCATTGCAAATAAATCAAAGCATATAATAAACTAAATAATTAAATAAAGCAAGTAAATATACAAATTGAAGTTTACTGTTTCACATTTAAAGCTTTTTAATTAATATTTAGAATTTTGGATTTTATTGGTTTAAGCTACTGTAAGTTTTTAAAGGAATTGTAATGGATTAAGGTTTTATAAATTAAGAGATTGATAAGGTTCCTTGATTAACCAAATTAGAGTTTGAGGGGTAAAATCATGAAATTATGGTTTGGATATTAAAACATTAGGTTTATGATTTACGGTTACTGTATTATTATTTTAGATTTACTATATTGGTTTTGAATGTTTTAGGTTTATAAGGTTTTAAGTTTTTAAGGATTAAAGGGTTAGGGTTTAGGAAAACTAGGTTTATGGTTTTAAGGGAATTAGGGTTTAATAAAACTAGGGTTTAAGGTTAGCTAGTTTAGGGTTACTATCTTGGTTTTGAAGTTGAATTAGGGTTTTTAGTGTTTCGGAGGATGTATTTGATTTTAGAATTTGGAAAAACAATTTATAGTTTTATGAAGTTTTATGTGATTTTTAGAAACTGTAAAGTGAGTTTGAGTTTTGATATTTAACAAAACATTTGGAATTTTGGAATTGGAAATAAAAAAAATGATTTAAGGTTTATACAAACATAAAAGATTATTTTTAGGGTTTTTGGAAAGAAAAGGATTCAATTTAGGGTTTTGGAAAATTGGAAAGCAGATTAGGGTTTTGGTAAATTAATGAAATGATTTAAGGTTTTGAAAAGTTGGAAAGTAGATTAGGGTTTTAAGATTTTGAAGAAATAGAAACAACAATTTTAAGATTTTTGGAAAACAAAGTAATGAATTAAAGTTTTTAGAATCAAAAGAAACAATTGGATGATTGAAGCTACTGTAAGGAAAAAAGAGATTAGATATTCATACCTTCGTTTGTTGGTTCAACAAAAAATTGCTTCTTGGATAAACAAGAACAAAGGCAAGATGGTTGCCTTTGATGGATTGAATTGCTTGTTCGCTTCTTCTTCTCTAAAAAGTTTGATCATTTTCCCTGCCAAAAGTTTTAAAGTCCGATCTCTTTTTCTAAGTTTGTCCTCTCTTTCTGTGTTGTTTTTTAGTCTTCTTTATAGAAAATTTCGATGATTAATTCAACTTATTTACGGAAACTAACATTAATTAAGAAAAGAAAACCGAAACCAAATGGAATTTGGTTTCGGAAAAAATTGCTTTGTAAAAATTTTGCTGGGAAAAAAACTGCTCCGGAAAAATTTTGCTTTAAAAAAAAAACTGTCGTAGCTGGCTACGAGGACTAGCTAGTGAAAAACTGCGAGGGCGGGCTACGGGTCATTTCGCTTGTAGGAATTTCCTGCGAACGAAATGGAAAGCCATTTCGCCAGCAGAAAAATTCTGCGGCATGAAACTCCTGCGAGCGAAATGGCCCACGGCCATTTCGTCCAACCTGTTTTTCGGTGACGAATTTTTTCATCGCCGATTTTTTTGTCATCGATTTTTATTTTTATTTATTTTTATTTTTATTATTTTTTATTTTTTATAAAAACTAAATACTAAGACAAATATTATTCAATTAAGATAACACAAAAATTATTTTGGACTAATTAAAATATATTGGACCGGATTGGGTCAAAAATTAAGGGTCTACAGGTGCCATTCTAATACTGGACTGATGACTGTCGTTATAAGCAAATTCAATCAATGGCAAGAATCTGTCCCAACTCCCAGAGAAATCGATGACACAGCTTCTCAACATGTCCTCTAAATTCTGTATCACTCTCTCTGATTACCCATCTATCTGGGGATGGAAAATAGTACTAAAATGCAATCGAGAGCCCAAAACATCATGCAAACTTTTCCAAAATCTTGAAGTAAACTGGGAATATCGATCAGACACCACAGAAATTGAAACTCCATGCAATCTCATTATCTCACTAATATACACCTCAGCCAATTTCTCAAGAGAATAATCCATTCTAACTGGAAGAAAATGAGCTGTCTTTGTCAACTGATAAACAATTATCCAAATTGCATCATGCTTCTTCTGAGTCAAAGGAAAACTAGTCAAAAAATCCATCGTTACTCGCTCCCATTTCAATTCAGGCACTGATAAAGGTTGGAGCAACCCTGAAGGAACTTGGTGCTCGGCCTTCACTCTCTAACAAGTGAGACATTTAGATACAAGCTCCGCTATGTCCCTCTTCATACCTGACCACCAATAATGTTGCTTCAAAACATGATACATCTTGGTACTCCCAGGGTACATAGCAAAAGCCGACTGATGTGCTTCCTCCAAAATAATCTCTTTCAATCTTGCATCATTAAGAACACACAATCTATCTTTGTACCATAAATTGCCATCACTTCTCACACGGAAATATCAGCTCTTTCCCTTTTGGCAATCCAAAACAATCTTCAAAATTCTTTCATCTGCCAACTGAGCCTCCCTAATCTGATCCAATAATACTGGTCTCATCTGCAACTTAGCCAATAAAGCTCCATTATTACATGATTCAAAATTAGCATGCAATGCTTTTAACTCAACAAGCAACGAGAGTGAATAAGCAGTCAAACCTGCCAAAGACTTATGAGTCAAGGCATCAGCAATAACCGTTTCTGCTGAAGATTCAGCTCTCTCTGTACACCCAAATATTTCAAACTCTTGTGATCTATATAAATGAAACACTTCTCCCCATAAAAGGTAATGCCGCCAAATCTTCAAAGCAAAAACTATGGCTGCCAATTTCAAATCATGTGTCGGATAATTCAATTCATGCGGCTTCAACTGCCGAGAAGCATAAGCTATGACTCTACCCTCTTGCATCAAAACACAACCTAAACCATTATGTGAAGCATCACTATAAATCACATATGGTTTATTTTTCACAGGCAAGGTAAGAACAGGAGCTTAAGTTAACATCTCCTTCAACTGCTCAAAACTGGCTTGACACTGATCTGTTCACATGAATCTAACTCCCTTTTGAATTAATCTGGTGAGTGGAGTAGCTATAAAAAAAAACCCTTTCACAAACCGTCGATAATAGCCTACCAAACCCAGAAAACTTCTAACTTTAGTCACTATCCTCGGTGGACTCCAATTCAAAAAAGCATCAACTTTACTCAGATCAACTCTTATACCATCTGCTGAAACCACATGATCGAGAAAAGTCACTTGATTAGCCAAAACTCTCATTTAGACAGCTTAGCATACAACTGCTTCTCTCTTAAAGTCTGCAATACAATTCGCAAGTGCTTATCATTATCCTCCTCAATATGCAAATACACCAAGATATCATCAATAAATACCACTACAAACTTATCTAGATAGGGTCTAAACACCCTATCATCAAATCCATAAAAGTTGCTGGTGCATTCGTTAATCCAAAAGGCATCACCAAGAACTCATAATGCCCATACCTTGTGCGGAAAGCTGTCTTTGATACATCTTTAGCTCTGACTCTCAACTGATGGCACACTGATCTCAAATCAATTTTAGAAAATACCGCTGCTCCCTTTAATTGATCAAAGAGATCATCTATCCTAGGCAAAGGATACATGTTTTTTTATGGTCACTTTATTCAATTGCCGATAATCAATGCATAGTCTTAAAGTACCATCCTTCTTCTTCACAAATAAAATAGGCACTCCCCACAGAGACACACTAGGGTGAACAAACCCTTTATCCAACAACTCCTGCAACTGCACCTTCAACTCTCTCAACTCAGCAGGTGTCATTCGATTAGGAGTAATAGAGATAAGAGTGGTATCAGGAAACAAATCGATACCAAACTCAACCTCTCTCTTAGGGGGTATCCCTGGCAACTCCTCAGGAAAAACATCTGGGAATTCAACAACTGTGGGTATACTATCAAGCTGAGAACCCAGTACCTTGGTATCTACAACATGAGCAAGATAAGCATCACACCCTTTTCGAATTATCCTCCTAGCTGTAACAGCTGAAACAAACTTAGATGCAAGATGTTTCTGCTCACTAGATACCATCACACTTCTACCATCATAGGTTCTCAGAGTAACACACTTCTTTTGACAATCTACTACAGCCCCATGCTTGGATAACTGATCCATGCCTAAGATTAAATCATACTCCTTGAAAGGAATCTCAATCAAATCACCAAGAAACTCCTCATCTTGCACCACAACTGAACTATTATGATGCACCTTACTAACTACCACACTATGCCCTAAAGGATTTGTCACCAAAACATCAAATCCCAGGGACTCTGAATACAATTAAGTCACAGGCAAGATAGATGCACTTATGTATGAATAAGTAGATCCAGGATCTATTAGAGCAAGAACTGAAATGCTAAATAATGAAAATGTACCCGCAATGATGGCTGAAGTATCCAGCTGCTTCTACATCACATACACTCGCTGAGATGGCCCAGCCTCATCTGGCCTACTGCCTCCGAATGTAGAGCCTCCACTCTGACTAATCCAAGGTTGACCACCTCTACTAAAACCTTTGCCTCCTCGACCTCCTCTAACACTAGGTCAAGAAGCTGCAGTATCAGTTTGTCTATCTTTCAATAGCTCAGGGCAATCTCTGAGGAAATGATCCAGTGACCCACATCTATAACAAACTCCTGGTCCACCTATCTTCCAACAAGCACCCCCATGTGCCCTACCACAATGAACATATGTATAAGGAATTGGCCTCTAAACCACTAGGGGTGCATTGGCCACAGAAAGTGTAGGTCTCGATCTCTGCCTCTGATGCTGTACTGACATATTAGGCAGCCTCTGGCCCCTAATGAATCTTAAAAAATAGCCTCCTATTCCTCTCTTCATAGACGAAGACCCTGCCTCACTCAGGGGCCTCCTAGCTCTAGTCTCCCTCTTAGTAGCAGCTGCTGCAATACCATGTGCTCTCTCAACACTCCTGGCAGCTGCAACCAACTGAGAAAAATCTTGATACCGGGAGCCTGCGACAATACACATAATAGAGGGTCTCAATCCCTCCTCAAATCTACTACACCTATAATAGAGGGTCTCAATCCCTCCTCAAATCTACTACACCTATCTATCTTATCTGAAATAATACTCCCGGCATAATGACTCAACCGGATAAACTCAATCTCATACTTTATCACAGTCTGGTTATCCTGTCTCAAACTCAAAAACTCCATCTTCTTTGCATCTTTATACTCCCTTAGAATATACTTCTACTCAAACTCCCGCAGAAAATCACCATAAGTTAAGGTTGGTGGATCATCCATTGCATGTGAAACCGTTTTCCACCAATCATATGCATCTCTCTACATAAGGGATCTAGCATAATCAAATTTTTATTCAGGAGTAGCTTGCAGCTAGATGAATACCCCCCTGAACTCTATGTAACCACTTCACAACTACTGCAGGATCTATAGTACCAATAAAATCCTTAGCTCCAAACTTCCTCAATTTATCATACTGCCTCATATGTACTTACAGCTACGGTATGCCATAATCCTCAGTGGCAGCTGCTGCACTGGAGCCTGCCTCAACAATTCTACCATATGCCATAACAAAACTGGTGGAATCTCATCAGCTGCTGGTCTCTCTGGCACAGGACCAGATGCCTCTCCAGCTATCTCAACCCTAGCTCCATCTCTACCCTCAATAGGAGCTACACTCTCAGCACTACCTTCTATGGACTGACGTGACTGAGACTCCATCATAATCTATATCTATAAACATAGCAGAAATTACCTGATCAAAGATCAGAAACTGCCAGTGCCAATGCATGTATCTTATTTAAAAACCATATTTTAAAATCAAAATTTTCTTTTTCTTACAATTCACCTAGGTTGAGAACCTCAAACCTAGGCTCTGATACCAAAACATGTTGTAACACCCCTATACCCAATATACGTACACCACATATACTCACTATATGTAATATATGTATAGAAGATATAAGAATGTCGCATTCCATTTTCATCAAACAGATCTTTTGACTTAAACATTAAAACATTATCAATCAATCTAAGTAAATTTAAAACATTTAACTTATATTATAGAAAGTAATAAATGAAACATCCTTTGTTAAAATACATTTACATATATCTTCATTACCTTTAAACTTTATCCAAAACATTTTGCTTAATATGCATCGAAAAATGTAGCGAAATATACAAATGTATACATCAAAATCAATATTTACAAAAATATAGAGTTTATACATGCTGGCAGTTCGTCTTTGATCTTAAAATCCAAAAATCAACACTTCACAAGGGATCACAAGCCTAGACTCAACTAGGTATAGCTGAACTCTCCGGCTCAACCGGATCTACCCTGTCACCTGCGAGATAAATCACAATCGTGCTAAGCCAGAAGCTTAGTGGTACAAACCTTGACAACAATATGATTCAAATGTAATGCCAATGTTAAACTTCCAAGAGATAGAAGTAATATATAAGGATATCATATTTCATAACATTAAATCTCATTACATTGTTCAATTGTTCCATTATTCATAATTCACAGTTAAGCAAAGACAAGCATGGGCCCAAAAGAAACTAATATGCCATTCAAATTCCAGAGTTACTGTTTTGGTCCAATAATCACATTTATCTAGCCCAAAGGTGAATCATTATCACAATGAGGATTACCTCATATGTAACATCCCAACTAGGCTTCAAGGACTAGGCCCAACCCAGCTTCAAGGGGAGCACAGTAACACCCAACTAGGCTACAAGGACCAAGCCAAACCCAGCTTCAAGGGATTGTTACTTTTAAGCATGCCACCAATAATAAAACTCTAAAAATTGAATAACATACTAGGCACACAATTCTTTCATTATTTCATTATCAAATCTTTTTGCATTTTCTCATGTTCATCATAAGCACAATGCCTCAAATATCCCATTGATATCAATATAGCCATCACCAATGGCTTTACATATCATCATCAAGATATACATAACAAATTGCATTGTTCATATATTTTGAATCCTCAACATATATTTCACATAGTTCACATAACGCAAATCATAGCACCATTCTCATATAACAACAATATAATAGGTAACCTAACACATTTTCCAACCAAATGTGTTAAGTCCCAAAGTCATGTAAATGTATGCAATCATGTAAGGTTTGTACTTATCTCTAAGAGCAACAAACACCAATCTAACAACCTCCTCTTCCGAGATATCTCTCAATCCTTGGATTGGGGTAACTCAAATATCTTCAAAACCTAATCCAAAGGTGATTATACATACTCACTTAGTGATACACATAAGAAAATAAAAATAAGAACTATCTAGAGCAAACTCTACACATGACACGGTCAACAACATGGGTGTGTCCCTGGCCGTGCCCTAAACCTATAACACAGAAGCTTTGACACACTCAGTCACATGAGCGTGTCACTGGACGTGTTAATACTACTACTACACGGAAACTATGACATGCTCAGTGACATGGTTGTGTCACTGCTCGTGTCACCCATATTGAAAACAGAACTAATGACACGCCTAAAGACATGGCCGTGTTACTGGGCGTGTTAGGCCAAAAACCTAAAATTGGTACCAAAAACACCACATCCAACAAACATCTATCTTATACCCTTTTCTACTCCAAACAAACTTAACCAAAACCATCAATATACCATAATAAACTTGCATAACATCAAAATAACTCAATTACATACATCAAAACACAATCACAACCATATATCACAACTCAAAGTCACACCACCCGCAACTCTTGTTTTATTCACAAAACTTAACCCTTTTTCTCTTCAATCCAACAACAAAATCAAAGTCTATTAAACAAAACAACCTTAAACACACCAAAATCAACCATACACACAACTACACCAATGCATCCACCAAACTCATATACACAAACTCAAAAGAAATCAAAGAAACAAGTTGGAAACTTAACAAAAGTGAAGAAAATCCTTAAAACTCCAACTTGATCTCTTGAAATCCTTCAAATTCTTGAGTTAGCAAGAAGCAAAATCTCTCCCTTGATGAAGATGGTGGTGGCTGGCCTAAAAAAGAAAGAAGAAGATGAAGAAGAAAGTCAACTACATAATCACCAAACACTTCTCTTTTAACCAACACCTTTCCCTAAATCACTCTCCACCAAGCATTTAATTAATATAATATTAATCCCAATTATGTCATCTTCCACTATCTTTAATTTAATTACTATTTAATAAAAATATCTCTTGACCATATTAAGACCTTAATTTGTAGATATTGTATATATCTTCATATACATAACATATCCGCATCTTCCTATTATCTTTTCACTTAATTAAATATACACTTAAAATCATTTAATTCAATTTCAATAATTAAGATTTCCAAAAATTTTAGGGTATCATTTGGGATATTACACCCTCTGCTTGAGCAATATGAGATTTTGGTAGAAGATAGTAAAAAGCAACATGACCATTGAACCTATTTAGAGCAAGACTGGATTCTAGACCCGAGGTTGGATTGAATTCTATGCTAAAAAATTTAGGTTCTGGACCTGGATTGATTTGGGTTCTAGACTCGGACTGAGTTCTGGACACGAGAAAGATTTGGGTTATAGACTCAGATAGGTTTGGGTTTTGGACCTAGAATGAGATCTGCACTTAAAAAAGATTTGGGTTCTAAACCCCTAATAGGTTTGGGTTCTAGACCCAGAATAAGTTCTAAACCTAAAAATAGATTTGGCTTCTAGACCCGGAATGAGTTTTGCACTAAAAAAAGATTTGGGTTATGGACCCAGATTGGTTTTGGGTTCTGGACGCGAAATGAGTTTTGGACTCGATACAGATTTGGGTTCTAGGCTCGGATAGGTTTGGGTTCTAGACTTGGAATGAGTTCTGAACTCGAAAAATATTTTTATTCTGGAGCCGAATTGGTTTAGGTTCTGGACTCAGAATGAGTTCTGGACTCGAAAAAAATTTGGGTTCTGGACCCGGATAGGTTTGGATTCTTGACCCAAAATACCTGCAAAAATTAATTGTAATTATTAAAGCATTTTGCAAAAAATTTATCTATTTTTTACAATATATGTGTACCTATATACTCTTGCCCCTGCATGGAAAAAATATTTAATGAGTACAAAAAATATTTTTTAGACATGCAAAAAAAATATATACCCACAATAAATATCTATTTACTGTGTGCACGTTTGTAGTGTTTTAATTTAAGAATTATTACATTGGATGTTTGAATGAATTATTTGGAGTTGCTATCTGTTTTGTTCCTTTTTTTTCCTTTCTTTTACTTTGTGCTTTCCTTTGCTTTTAATTTATTTTATGTTTTTTTGTTTGCTTGCCTTAGACTTTTCTATATAAACCCTCTTTCCCTCTGTAATTTTCATTCACAGCATCACAGTTTCTTTTTCCTTTGTATTTCAAAATTAACAAAACTCTTCATCTTCAGCACTTGCTTAATGCTTTGTCAATTACCATGGCTGCTATTCAACATTCTTCAAAGTTCGGGACACGATCAAACAATGAATTGCTTACATACCGTTATAATAACAAGGTTGAGCAAGTTCCCATGTTACCCGGGATGCATCTTCATCACAGTTCCAAAGAAAAAATAGGTAAAAATTATTTTGCTGTAATTTAAATACTTAATTAATAAAATTTTATCCGTATAATTTTATTATAAATGTTATGGTGCAAAAATATGCATGAAAACATATATAGCAAAATTATCACATATTATTGTGCAAAAAATATGCATAAAAATTGATAAAAATTATTATGCAAAATGATGCATAAAAATTGATATAGAAAATTGGTAAAAATTATTATGCAAAAAGATGCATAAAAATTAATATAGCATAATTTATAGAAATTATTATGCAAAAAGATGCATAAAAATTAATATAGCAAAATTTATAGAAATTATTATGCTAAAAGATGCATAAAAATTGATATGGCAAAATTTATAGAAATTATTATGAAAAAGGATGCATAAAAGTAATTAAAATGTAGAAAAGAAATATATGTGCACTTACCGTGATTTACCTATGTTTGGATAGCATGACAGTTGTGACATTTATGGTGGTGGAAACATCCATAAAGCTCGCAAGTTGTATGATCGAGCCACACCTGCAATGAAAAGAATGATCCTAGAAAGAGGGTTTGAGGACTTTGTTTTGCAGTTACCATCCCGAGGATACGAAATTGATAGGAGTGTCACTCAAGCACTTACTGAACAATGGATGGATACTACCCATACTTTTCACCTAGCCATCGGAGAGATGACCATAGGTCCTGTTGATTTTACTGCTCTAACAGGCGTCCGATACCACGGGATCCCCATCCCTTAACTAGCAATATTTTAACCTGTGAGAAAATTCATCAATTGATCGGTGTTATGCCCATTATAGAGGATCTTACAAAATCAAATACAACCCTATTTGAGAATATTGGATGAAATATACTAGACCCATGCAAAATGAGAGCTGAATAATATACTGGTTATATCTATTAGGGGCAACCATATTGGGCAGCTCTGAGTCTACCATCCATTTATTGGTGCTAAATTACCTTTTCGATTTGGATCGTGTGCCAACTTTTGTGTGGGGAGAAGCCGGTCTCGTATGCCTTTGTTACGATTTTGATTTAATTTGTAGGAATAAAAAATTCTTTAACTGCTTTATGGTTGTTGCCAAGTTATCAATCTTCTTGTAACTGTTGGTCCAAATAATGCATGTGTGTGGATTTTGAATTTTCATTTCATGTGCACGTATGGGCGTATGAGCACAATTTGGTGAAAGCTCCTACTATTACTAAGTCATGAGTCGGATATCCATGACTACGCTTTTAGCTGTCGGGCCGTAGAGAAGTGCCTGGAAGCCACCACGTACACACTCACCGCTATCACATGAGTCACTTAACTTGGGACCAAGTAAGAAAAATGTTAATATAAATATCAAAACTTTTGAGTAAAACAACTTACCTGTTTGCTTTTTGGCAGGTGGACATAGCTTGGTAGAGGGCTTAAGAGAGAAACAACTGGACTGCGTGTATGATTGATGCACTGTCCTTACAAGAGTCTCGTCGGATCATTGTTGGCCCGGTCTCTTATGGCTAGTATCTTAATGAATGAGTGTATAATTGGTTTCTCGATCCTGACCAACGTATCATATGATTTTTCCATTATTTTTGTTGAACTCCAGATCCATGCGGGAAACTTATTGGAGTTATGCTCGAATGGCTTTGTGTAGACACTTAATATTTTACCCCTCAGACCCTAATTTGATCAATCAAAGAATCCTACTAATTTCTTAAATTATGAAATCCTAATCCATTTCAATTCTCTTAAAACTTATAGTAGCTAAACAAATAACAATAATAATATCTTAAGATTCCAAAACCCTAAATATTAATTAAAGAAAATTAAATAGAAAGAGTAAACCTCAATTTGCATCTTTACTTGCTTTATTTTTATATTTGATTATATAGTCTATTATATGCTTTGGTGGTTGATTTATTTAATTTCAATGCTTCATTTATTTAATTTATCATTGATGGATATTCTCTTTCTTATTATGATTATTATTTGGTTGTTTTAGTATTAAAATTGTAAGAGTTATGTTTCCACTTTGTGGGTACCTCATTAATTAATTTCTATGCAATTTAAAATTGCTTTATATTTTGGCCAATGTAAATGGCATGTTTTCCACCTTTCGGTGGGTGTCCTATTTAGTTGAGACATGAACAATGTAAGGACATGTTTCCATCCTTGGATGGGTGTCCATTTATTTGCTTTGTTTGGAAATTGCTTTGATTATAATATAATGATGCTTTATTTTAATTATTGCATGTAATATGGATAATATTGTTATATTTAAGAATTTTATAATATTAAGACTTTTAAAGGAGGCCGATTCCAATGAACCGGGCATTGTGGGGGTGCTAGGCCATTTCTCACCTTCCCCACACGTACCCAACTTTTCGAACCCATTAGGGGGTTGGGGATTCCTTAGGAATCGAGTCATCCACCCCTTTCTTTTTCTCGGCCCGTCCTGGTGGCTACTCCATTTTCTCAAAACTCTTTAAGATAGTCTTGGGATATAAAACTTTTCTCAAAACTTTGCAAAAATTCGTTTGCTCATTACCCAAATACAAAGCCCAAAATATATTTTTTCTAAAATCTTTTTACAATGGGCTTAGAAACAAAAGTGTTTTTATCCGACCTTTTCTTACAAAGAGCTTGCAAATTATTTAGGTCAATTACAAAATACCAAAAATCAATTGTGAGCCTAGTTTATACTATGAATAATTAATCATGGGCTTGTTTTTGGCATGAATCATTAGTTACTTTTTCAATTAAGAAATATATTTATAATAAACCTCTTAATTTAGTTTTAATCAAATATAGCATAAAAGCTACTATAGTTGGTTAAATGGATTAAAACCTAATTAATGATAATTATCATAAATTGATTTCCGTTTTTGAAAATATAACTATTGGTTGAAATGTCCGAGGGAATTATTCGAAAATGAGATACCCCGTGTTGGTATTTTGTTAACCGTATTATCTAGTAAAAGAGACTCGCCATTCATGTGTGGATGTTATAAGGTTGGAAGGAATGTCCTATTTGTCCTTGTTTGTTTATTGTTTGAGCATATATTCATGCATGCATACATTTGCATCTCATATCATTGATCCTTTCTGGCTCACAGCCCTGGATTATGACAGTTCAAAAGCTTACGACAATCCAACCTACGCCGAAAGCGAAGAATCTAGCAATGACTCAATCACTTGCTCACCAAAAGCAATAGAGCCCGAACAAATTCAAAGAATGGTGGATGAAGCCCTCAATGCCAAGATGAAAGAAATAAAAGAGGCCCTAGCTGAGACCATGAAGAACCAATTGACTTTAATTTTAGAAAATCATGCTGAAGCATCTGCTAGCACTAAGAAGCCGAAGGACAAAGTGAAGACTAAAGTTGGTGAAGTGGTTTTTGATGATGAAAAGGTGATCATTGATGATGATGATGATTGGGCTCAATACTTCCAAGATCCTCAAGATAAAAAGGAGCCAAAGGTTGTTGAGAAGACAACTGTTGAAAAGACCGAGACATCTGATGTTGAGAAGATGATTGCTGATGTAGAAAAGAAATTTAAGAAGAAGTTGAAAACTGAAGAGATGTCTGAGATTGACAAACTATTTAAAAAAGATGAGGAGGTCCCTTATAAGTTTAAGATGCCTTCTTCACTAGGTACAATGGTACTGGAAACCCTCATCTCCATGTAAAGCAGTACATCATTGCTATGCAGTCTGCCTGAGCCACTAAGGCTCAAACTCTAAGGTACTTCATACTCTCATTGGACTCCTGTTGTCCAAAATTGGTTCAACAACTTAGAGGAAGGTACACAAAAAGATTGGGACATGTTGTACAAGGCTTTCATTCAACAATATGGGTAAAATGTCGAGCTGGAAATAACCTTAATGGAGGTGGAAGCTATTAGGCAATAACCAAATGAGAATTTTGTGGACTATGTGAAAAGATTGAGAAATAAGGCTGCTTTGCTCAGGAAGAGGCCCGATTAGTCTGATCAAATAAGGATGATCATCAGAGGCATCCTGACCAACCTCTGTGAAAGGCTGTCTCACACCCTTATAAGGGACTTCAAAGATCTTCTCTAAGCTGGTCTACAAATTGAATAGTGGTAAAGGGAGAAGAATCGCTATTCAATAAAAAGGAATGAGAAAGGAAATTATCAGCCTAGCAATCAAAGTACACAAAAGGAAGCTGATGTTAATGTCACTAGTCAAGGAGGAATGAGGCAGTTTTTAGAATTAGGGAAGCCACTGTCTTGGGTTCTCAATAAGCTACAAAAGAAGGGATTGTTACAACCATTGACTCCTCGTCCTTTGCCTAATCCTCTTCCACCTAACTTTGATACTAATGCATTTTGCCAATTCCATCAAAGGCCTGGACATGAAATGGACAATTGTATGAAGTTGAGGCATGAGATCCAAAATTTAATCGACAGTGGTAAGCTATCTGAGCCAGACAAGCCCAATACCAACAACAACCCTTTGCCTAAGTTTGGAAGAGTACCTCCACCAGCAACCTTCATGGTAGGAAAATGATTGGAAGAAGATTTTGTTTTATCATCCTTTCAAGATGGAGATATTGAAGATGTGAAAGGAAAAGATGCTTAAACTCAACAAACTTTCTGTAGCTTGAATGTTTCTTTTCGATTTTACTTTCTTTAATATTTAATTGGAACTATCGTGTTTTTCAAATTTAAATTTGTTTGAATAAATTACTTTTATCAAAAAATTTGTTGGTCTTTGTTCATTTTGGTGCTCAACCAATGAGGATTCTAGCTTGATAATTCATGAATTAATATATTTATGCATCATAACTCGAATGACTTTACTAGCTGAGGGAATCGCTCTATAGCATCGAGTTGTGTAGGCTTACTTAGAGAGGGCTCCTGCATAATTACCTTTGTCTAGGTCCTAGTCAGTCTTAGAACATGCTTTGACAAATTTTTGAGGCGAAATTGAACTCTGCTTATTTAAGGGAGAGATGATCTAGGCATTATTTGGTTAGCCAACAACTGGTATCCACCTAATTAGATATCAATCCCTAATTGTCCCTTTGACCCTTCATAAAATTTTAGATTTGTTTTTATTGGCTTACAAACCCCAATAACCTACCCTGAGCTGTTGTGATACTTTTGACAAGTCTTATGATCACTAAGATGAAGAGGCAAGAAGATCAAAGACAGGAATGCATAGCCAAAACTGTAAGGTTTGTTGCCGTTTTCAAGTCCATAAGGGTAGTTGAAATTCACCTAATATTTCCAATCTATCAAGATAACATCCGAGTAACAAAAGATTATCCTGTTAAAGGATATTTATGTCACTCCACTCATCCATTATTAGAAACCAAAGTTGAGACAACTCTTTTAGAGCTAGAACCAAAAAAAAAAGATAGAAGAAAAGAAAAGAAGAAAAAAAAGAGAAGAAGAAAGAAAAAAAGGAAAAGAAAAAAGAAGACAAAATAGAAAAAAGGGAGAAAGAAAAAGAAAAGAAGAAAAGAAGAAAGATAAAATCTAAAAAGGTGGTTCAGAAAGCCAACTGAGTTCTCTTTTACCTAAAGGAGCAAAAGGCTTCCATTTGTTTTGTAAGGACATTTTGACTTGAATTGGTCCAAGCCAACTAAAGATTCAATCAAAATTGGAGAAAAAAGAAGGAAGACCATCCAGTTCTTGAAAGTTCTGTACTTAACAGTCCTACAGGGAAGAAGGACAAAATGATAAAATGCTCAAAGAAAGGGAAGAGTAAGAAAAATAAAAGAAAGAAAATGGAGAAGAAGAAAAGAAACGAATTTGGGTACCAAACTTTATGCAAACTGTAGACCCTTAATTTTTGACCCAGTCCGGTCCGTTATTTTTATAGTCCAAAGTAATTTTTATGGTATTTTAATATTTATTTTAGTATTTATAATTTTTAAAAATTAAAAATGGCAAAGTGAATAAAAATAAAAATAATAAATAAACAAAAATGAAAATCAGCGATGAAAAAATCGGCGAGAACAAAATTCATTGCAGAAATTAATTGGCCAAGGCCAAATTTTTCCCGCAGGTTCCTGCCGGAGAAATGGCTTCTGGCCGTGCCCATTGCAATTTTCCACGCAGTCGCTCACAAGCTGGCAACCCGTCACAGTTTTTGGCAGCGAATTTTTTTTTCTAACGTATTTTTTCGGAATTCAAATTCTATTTGGTTTCGGTTTCTTTTCCTAATGAATTTTAGTTTTCATAAACAATTAGGATTAATCATATAAATTTTCCTATGAATAACACTAAAAATACAGAAAAAGGGGGATCAGACTTGGAAAAACTGTTGGAGAAAAAAAAGAAGAAAACTTTGAAACTGGGATTACAGAAAACTCTAGCAATAAGCAAGCAAATCAACGATTCATCTAAGGCAACAAGCTTGTCTTTGTCCTTGTTCATCCAAGAAGCAATTTTTGGTGGAACCAATGAACGAAGGTTTGAATCTCAAATTTTTTTTTTGTTATTTTCTGGCCGTGTCCCATTCTGTGTGTTTTGCCCATGTGAGACACGGCCAAGGACACGGCCGTGTCATGTGACACGGCTAGTGTCTTGGCCGTGTCCCTTGATGGTGTCCGTCTCTACCTCTTTCTTTTCTTTCTTTGCTCTTTTGTTCCTTTGGTGAGACACGGCCAGTGACTTGGCCGTGTATCATAACCGTGTTCGCTTCTGGGCTTGATTTCTTGAGGGACACGGCCAAGACATGTGGAGCTTGGCCGTGTCACTTGTTTTTCTTCAATTTCTTCACTTTTGATGAGAGACACGGCCAAGACATGTCTAGGGAGAAACCAAAGGAAATCATGTGACACGGCCAAGCTAGACATGTCTTGGCCGTATCTCTCATCAAAAGTGAAGAAATTTAAGAAAAACAAGTGACACGGCCAAGCTCCACATGTCTTGGCCGTGTCCCTCAAGAAATCAAGCCCAGAAGTGAACACGGTTATGAGACACGGCCAAGTCACTGGCCGTGTCTAACCAAAGGAACAAAATAGCAAAGAAAGAAAAGAAAGAGGCAGAGACGGACACCATCAAGTGACACGGCCAGAAGCTTGGCCGTGTCTCAAGAAAGAAAGCCATGAGACACGGCCAAGCTCCAAATGGCTTAGCCGTGTCACCTTGGATCACTTAGCTAGCTTGCATGAGGTGTGAGCTGTGGTGTTTTAGTGGGTGACAAAAAGAACAAAAAGGAGTAAAAAGAGGGAGGAAATTATGGAAGAAACATATAAAGAAATTGGAAAGTGGGAGACAAATAATCATGGTTTCTTAAAAATTCAAAGTGGAAGAGAATGGAGGGAAAAATAAAATGGATTGAATATATTTTTAGTGCACATTCTTTACACACGGCTAGTTCTTCATCTTCTTCATCTTCTCCCTTGGCTCTTGCTTGAGAGAGCAAGACATCATTCCCTCATCTTCATTCACCATTTCTTTTCACACACCAAGAGCAAAGACAATTGTTGGTTTTGAAGTGAGTCATTAGTTCTTGAGGATTAGGGTTTTAAGAGGCTTGATTGGAGAGTTGAGAATTTGAGAGAGCTATCATCCACTCCTTCAAGAAGAGAGCCATTTGTTCAAGAGAGCTGGAAGTTCATCATCACACACCAAGAAGGAGCTACGAAAGAGACGAGGAGTCCGAATTTTAGCATCTTCAAAAGGGGTTTTTCCAACTCTTTCTTTTAATCCATTTCTTATTTGTTGTTGTTATATCAAGAACATTAATATTGCAATGAATAACTTTGATTTGGTTTATATTGAAATGAGTATTTGTTTAAAGAATATGATGAGCTAATTTACTCATGCTTTGGGTTGTAGTATATTTGATTAAATGATTTGATTTGATGATTCCATTGATATGCCTTGTTATATGTTGATAGCATTGAAATTAAAGGTAAATTGATAGATTGGCCACCTATTGGTTACTTAATATTGAATGACAGACCGAGAGGAGAAGTTTAATATCGGAACTATGCAATTGATTACCCTAAGAATGAAATAGAAATATAAGTTCTAGGGTTTATTAATTTGCTAATGTAAAATAATTTGTTGTTGTTAATTCATAAATGTGAGAACTAGTGAATTGATAATTGGCTAATTAATCTTAAGAAACAAATTAAGATTCAAGCTTATATTAATGGATAATCGGATAATTGAACATTTGATTAAATGGACCTACAACCCTAGGCAATCTGTTTCTGTGTTCTCCTCAAACTACTCGTCGGTATTTTCTCTTTCTTGCTCAAAAGGATTTGGTCCCTCGGGTCTTGGAAGTCTATGGATGTTGTCTATAAATGGAACAAGTTCATTTCCATGAGACCTTCGTCCGTGCATAAAGTACCTAAGCAATTTAAAAAGAACACTTTAAATGATTTAACAAATAAATTAAAATAATCAAACTATCAACAAAAATTGCCTTCCCCGGCAGCGGCGCCAAAAACTTGTTGCGCTTAAATAAATGTAAAGCGGCACTCACAAGTATACGAGGCTATTGTAGTGACGGTGATAGCCCCAAGGTCGTTTCCCAAGGAAGGACTTGCATGTAATAGTTCGATTAACATGAAATAATAAACTCGATTGTGTGATTGGATTGGTGGATTGTAATTAACCTTAGAAATGAAAATGAGTGGGCCAAGCTAGACATGTCTTGGCCGTATCTCTCATCAAAAGTGAAGAAATTTAAGAAAAACAAGTGACACGGCCAAGCTCCACATGTCTTGGCCGTGTCCCTCAAGAAATCAAGCCCAGAAGTGAACACGGTTATGAGACACGGCCAAGTCACTGGCCGTGTCTAACCAAAGGAACAAAATAGCAAAGAAAGAAAAGAAAGAGGCAGAGACGGACACCATCAAGTGACACGGCCAGAAGCATGGCCGTGTCTCAAGAAAGAAAGCCATGAGACACGGCCAAGCTCCAAATGGCTTAGCCGTGTCACCTTGGATCACTTAGCTAGCTTGCATGAGGTGTGAGCTGTGGTGTTTTAGTGGGTGACAAAAAGAACAAAAAGGAGTAAAAAGAGGGAGGAAATTATGGAAGAAACATATAAAGAAATTGGAAAGTGGGAGACAAATAATCATGGTTTCTTAAAAATTCAAAGTGGAAGAGAATGGAGGGAAAAATAAAATGGATTGAATATATTTTTAGTGCACATTCTTTACACACGGCTAGTTCTTCATCTTCTTCATCTTCTCCCTTGGCTCTTGCTTGAGAGAGCAAGACATCATTCCCTCATCTTCATTCACCATTTCTTTTCACACACCAAGAGCAAAGACAATTGTTGGTTTTGAAGTGAGTCATTAGTTCTTGAGGATTAGGGTTTTAAGAGGCTTGATTGGAGAGTTGAGAATTTGAGAGAGCTATCATCCACTCCTTCAAGAAGAGAGCCATTTGTTCAAGAGAGCTGGAAGTTCATCATCACACACCAAGAAGGAGCTACGAAAGAGACGAGGAGTCCGAATTTTAGCATCTTCAAAAGGGGTTTTTCCAACTCTTTCTTTTAATCCATTTCTTATTTGTTGTTGTTATATCAAGAACATTAATATTGCAATGAATAACTTTGATTTGGTTTATATTGAAATGAGTATTTGTTTAAAGAATATGATGAGCTAATTTACTCATGCTTTGGGTTGTAGTATATTTGATTAAATGATTTGATTTGATGATTCCATTGATATGCCTTGTTATATGTTGATAGCATTGAAATTAAAGGTAAATTGATAGATTGGCCACCTATTGGTTACTTAATATTGAATGACAGACCGAGAGGAGAAGTTTAATATCGGAACTATGCAATTGATTACCCTAAGAATGAAATAGAAATATAAGTTCTAGGGTTTATTAATTTGCTAATGTAAAATAATTTGTTGTTGTTAATTCATAAATGTGAGAACTAGTGAATTGATAATTGGCTAATTAATCTTAAGAAACAAATTAAGATTCAAGCTTATATTAATGGATAATCGGATAATTGAACATTTGATTAAATGGACCTACAACCCTAGGCATCGTTTCCATAACTGAATTTGTCTTGCATAAAATCACTCATTTTCATTTCTAAGGTTAATTACAATCCACCAATCCAATCACACAATCGAGTTTATTATTTCATGTTAATCGAACTATTACATGCAAGTCCTTCCTTGGGAAACGACCTTGGGGCTATCACCGTCACTACAATAGCCTCGTATACTTGTGAGTGCCGCTTTACATTTATTTAAGCGCAACAAGTTTTTGGCGCCGCTGCCGGGGAAGGCAATTTTTGTTGATAGTTTGATTATTTTAATTTATTTGTTAAATCATTTAAAGTGTTCTTTTTAAATTGCTTAGGTACTTTATGCACGGACGAAGGTCTCATGGAAATGAACTTGTTCCATTTATAGACAACATCCATAGACTTCCAAGACCCGAGGGACCAAATCCTTTTGAGCAAGAAAGAGAAAATACCGACGAGTAGTTTGAGGAGAACACAGAAACAGAGATGGGTGATGCACAAGAGCCACCTATGAAGGAGTTTGCTCGATCGATCATCAGAGTGACCACATGTTGTATCCAGTTGAGCAACGCAGCGAGAAACTATGAACTCAGAAATACTCACTATAGTATGCTGCCATCCTTTCATGGACTACCGAATGAAGATCCTCTCAACTTCATTCGAGATTTTTACTCAACATTGCATACGTTCCCTTTGCAAACCCTAACAGAAGATGAACTCAAGTTGAGATGTTTCCCATATAGTTTGAAGGACAGAGCAAAGGCATGGTTGATGACCCTACCGGAGAATTCTTTAACCACATGGATAGAAGTTTACAATAAATTTATCGGAAAATTTTATTCACACCAAAAGACCAAGGAGCTTAGGGAGAGTATTGCAACTTTCACCCAATTTGACGGAGAACCATTTCATGAGGCATGGGATCGCTTCAAATCATTATTATTTCAGTGCCCTCACCATTACTATCCACAACAGTTGCTCAATCAATTCTTTTATGATGGGCTAACTCAACAATCTCAAAATACAGTGGATAATGCAGCAGGGGGAGCAATGGGTGAAAGAACAGCTGCAGAAATAGTTGCATTATTCAAAATGTTGGGGGCAAATTCCCAACAAAAGAGTATTGGAGAAAGAAGAAGAGGAGCACATGAGATAAGTGCAAACTCGAAAATTGCTAGGCAAATTGCAGAAATGACAAAACAAGTAAAATTGTTGAATGCTAAAGGGAGCTTGTCGGGACCAAGCCAAGAGTCATGCTCATCATGCTGTCTTGTAGGCCATCAAGCAAACGTGTGCCCCTCAAATTTTGATACATTTCAAGAGGAGCAAGAACATACTTTTGCTTTTGAAGGGTTCCAACAAAGGGGTAGGAATGACCCATATTCAAATTCTTATAACCCCGGTTAGAGGAATCACCCCAATTTTTGTTGAAGAATCAACAATATGCTCCACCTCAACAGCCCTTCCAACCATATCAAAGAGGTCCCCAATTTCAAGGGCAACCCTCAAATCAAGAGCAGGTCAAGAAACCTTCGTTTGAAG
Organism: Garcia nutans; assembly: GCA_947685225.1. NCBI lineage: Eukaryota > Viridiplantae > Streptophyta > Magnoliopsida > Malpighiales > Euphorbiaceae > Garcia > Garcia nutans. The sequence goes on from CANTUV010000031.1 coordinate 44,324,683, forward strand.
ACAACTTGAATGCTTTCATTTAAGTAAGAACTCAAAATCAAGAATTGAACAATAAGCAGTTTGACTCTTTAGAAGCGTCGCTTAAGAAGGTTGAAACTCAAGTGGGCCAATTGGCTAATCAACTTCAAGTCAATCAAAAAGGGAAATTTCCAAGCCAACCGGAGCAGGCCAAAGCAATCACCGTTTTGAGAAGTGGTAAGGTACTTGATAATAAAATCGGTGATAATAACATTGATAATTCCTTTGATGCAGGTACAAATCAAGGTAATGGCAAGGAAATGCAAGAAGAAGAAGCTGAACCTAATGAGCTTAAGGAGGACAAAGAGGAGGCATCCGTTGCATGAAAGCTGCACAAATCTCCAAATCCATACATACCACTAATTCCGTTTCCCAGCAGCTTAAAAAATGAAAAGCATGATAAGCAATTTTCTGAAATTTATAACATGCTTTCGAAGGTAAGTATCAACCTACCCTTACTAGAGGTGAAAAAGAATATGCCATCTTATGCCAAATTGTTAAAAGAGCATAACACTAAGAAGATAAGGTATGAGTTTGATAAGAAGGTGATAGTTTCAAAAGTAACAAGTGCTGTTTTACAACATAAGTTACCTCCGAAACTAAAAGATCCTGGGAGCTTTATAGTCAAAATCTCTATGGGGAATGGGAAAGAGACCATTGGCATGTGTGATCTCGGAGCTAGCATTAATTTGATGCCATACTCAATTTATTTGAAACTAGAGCTTGGGAAACTCAAACCGACCAAAATGGTTTTGCAATTAGCAGATAGAACTCTTAGATATCCTAAGGGAATCATAGAAGATGATCTAGTGAAGGTAGCAAGTTTGATTGTACCCGTCAATTTCATTGTCTTAGACATGGGGGGAGAAATCCCACGGGATGCCGAACATGCAATTTTGTTAGAAAGGCCTTTTATGGCCACAACTAACACTTTAATTGATGTTAAAAATGGAAAATTAACCATGACCGTTTTGGGACAAACTGTAGAATTTTCAATTTTTAACACTTCCCCCATTCCCACTAGTGCTTTATATGAAGATTGCTCTTTCATTGATCTTACTGATAGTGCTGTCCAAGAAGTTTTCTTGTAGGAAAATGGCGAACACAAGCTAGAAAAGGCTCTAAAATTGCAAGAAGAAGCAGAGATTTCCAATGAGGAGGATAAAAAAGACAAGTCCGTTTTGGACGATGAGAGTGTTGAGGAAGAATTTGAAGCTGAAGAAGAGCAAATTCAACTACAAGGAGTTGAACTTAAAGAACTCCCCAAGCATTTGAAATATATTTTTCTTGGAGAGAAAAATTCTCAACGAGTGATAATTTCTGCGACCCTTACCAGTGAGGAAGAAAATAAGCTTGTAACGATGTTGAAAAAATTTAAGAAAGCTATAAATTGGGGGTTGAGTGACATTAAGGGTATTAGTCCCTCTATGTGCATGCATAAGATCATCTTAGAGGAAGGGGCTAAACCGGTGAGAGAGTCTCAAAGGAGGCTAAACCCTAACATGAGCGAGGTTGTTAAGAAGGAGGTCCTTAAGTTACTGGATGAAGGGGTAATTTACCCTATTGCTGATAGTGAATGGGTTAGTCCTGTTCATGTTGTGCCTAAGAAAACAAGGCTGACAGTGGTCTAGAATGATAAACGAGAGTTGGTACCAACACGAACACAAACTGGGTGGCGGATGTGCATAAATTATAGGAAATTAAATAAAGTCACCAAGAAAGATCACTTTCCTTTGCCATTTATTGATCAAATGCTTGATAGATTATCTGGACATTCTTTTTACTGTTTTCTTGATGGTCTTTCAGGTTACTACCAAGTCCTGATAGCACCGGAAGATCAACCAAAGACTACATTTACTTGTCCCTTTGGGACATTTGCATTTCGAAGGATGCCATTCGGACTTTGCAATGCACTGGGAACATTTCAAAGGTGTATGCTTTCCATATTTTCTGATATGTTAGACAAGTGCATTGAGGTATTCATGGATGACTTTTCTGTTTTTGGTAATTCCTTTGATGATTGTTTGGAAAAGTTGACTCTAGTACTTAAAAGGTGTATTGAATGTAATCTTACATTGAGTTGGGAAAAGAGTCACTTTATGGTTGATCATGGAATTGTTTTAGGGCATGTTATTTCCCATGAAGGGATTGAGGTAGACAAAGCTAAAGTTGAATTAATTGTGAACCTACCTCCACCAACATCAGTTAAAGGAATTAGAAGTTTTTTGGGACATGCATGATTTTATAGAAGGTTTATAAAATATTTTTCCAAAATTTCACGTCCCTTGTGTCATTTGTTATGAAAAGATGTCCCATTTGTTTTTGATGAAAAGTGCTTAGAAGCTTTTAAAATTTTGAAAGAAAAACTAACTTCTGCCCCTATAATTGCTGCCCCAAATTGGGAATTTCCATTTGAAATTATGTGCGATGCATCGAATTTTGCCATTGGAGCTGTTTTGGGCCAAAGAGTGAATAAGTTGATGTGTGTAATTTATTATGCAAGTTTATCTTTAAACGATGCACAAGTAAATTACACGACCACTGAGAGAGAAATGTTAGCTGTGGTGTTTGCGCTAGACAAATTTAGATCTTACTTGATAGGTTCTAAGGTCATAGTATTTTCTGATCATACAGCCTTGAAATACCTATTGACCAAACCACAAGCTAAACCTAGGCTCATTAGGTGGGTGTTGATGTTACAAGAATTCGATGTTGAAATCAAAGATAGGAAGGCAATCGAGAATGTGGTGGCCGACCATCTTTCTAGACTTAACTCTTGTCAAAATAATGCTAAAATTGCTTGTGAAAATGCTTTCGAAAAATTTTCGGATGAACACTTGTTTTCCTTAACTCAAGCACCATGGTATGCTGATATTGCTAATTATCTTTCTTGTGGTGTAGTGAGAAAGGATTTGAGCTTCCCGGCAAAGAAGAGATTCCTGCATACATGTAAGTATTATTTTTGGGATGAGCCTTATTTGTTTAGAATTTGCAGGGATGAAGTGATAAGAAGATGTGTGCCGGAAGAAGAACAAAAGCAAGTGCTACAATTTTGCCACAATTTGTATTGCGGGGGACATTTTGGAGGAAAGAAGACCGCCGAGAAAATTCTTCAAAGCGGTTTGTATTGGCCTACTCTTTTTAAAGATGCTTATCATTTTTGTATAAGATGTGATGAATGCCAAAGAGTAGGAAACATTAGCAAACGGAATAAAATGCCCCTTAATATTTTTATTGTGGTTGATATTTTTGATGTATGGGGAATTGATTTCATGGGGCCATTTCCCAAATCCTTTGGTTTTGAATATATTCTTCTAGCAATGGATTATGTTTCCAAGTGGGTTGAGGCAATCCCCACTAGGACCAATGATGCTAACATTGTGTTAAAATTTGTGAAGGAGAATGTTTTGAGCAGGTTTGGAACCCCCAAGGCGATAGTGAGTGATGGAGGAAGCCATTTTTGTTACAAATGGTTTGAAACGTTGATGACCAAGATGGGCATCCGACACAAATTAGCAACTCCATATCATCCCCAAACATCCGGGCAAGCTGAGATTTCAAGCAAGCAGATCAAGGGGATTTTAGAAAAGACAGTGAGCACAACTCGGAAGGACTGGTCAATCCGACTCTCGGAAGCATTGTGGGCTTATAGGACTGCTTATAAAACCCCATTGGGAATGAGTCCTTATAGGTTAGTCTTTGGCAAGGCATGCCACCTCCAAGTGGAATTGGAGCACAAGGCTTATTGGGCAATAAAGACCACGAATATGGACTTTGGTGAAGCAAGGGAGCAAAGAATGCTACAAATTTCCGAGCTTGATGAGCTTCGGAATGAAGCCTATGAGAGTTCAAGGATCTTCAAGGAAAAGACCAAAGCTATTCATGACAGGATGATTCTTCGAAGGACTTTTGAACCGGGAATGAAAGTCCTCCTCTTCAATTCAAGAATGCGGTTGTTTCCCGGAAAATTGAAGTCACGTTGGAGTGGACCCTTTCAAATCACTCAAACATTCCCCTATGGGGTTGTTGAGTTGCTTAATTTAAAAACCAACGAGACGTTCAAAGTCAATGGACAAAGGGTGAAGCCCTACTTGGAAGAAATCGAAGTTGTAAAAATGGTGGAAAGCATGGTGTTCATTGACGAATGATGCAACAATGTCCAGCTATATGACATTAAAGAAGCGCTAAATGGGAGGCAACCCATTGGTTTGCATTTCTTTTCACTGTTATAATTTTATATTTTGCAATTTTAATTTCATGTTGAGTTAAATAAAATGGAATGGGTACTTTGATCGGTTTTTATTTTTCTTGAATGTGTTTCAGGGTTAAACCAAAAAGAAGATTGCATTTTTGTGATTTGGTGACACAAATAAGCCAATTTAAAGAAAATTCAAAACCAATTTGGCAGTGTGAGACACGGCCACTTAACACGGCCGTGTCCTTGGCCATGTCAAGCAAACACCAAAAGACACAGAGGCAGACACGGCCAGAGGTCCTGGCCGTGTCCTTGGCTGTGTCACACAGACACGGCCAAGCCTCTCCCAATGTCACTCCAATTGTCCTGCAATCTTATTTTGTCCAGTAACAGACACGTTCAAGGGACACGGCCAAGCCACTGGCTGTGTCCCTCAAAAAAACCATCAGACACGGCCAAGCTTCACCAAGCTTGGCCGTGTCACCTAAATTTTTAGTTTTAAAAACACAAATTTCACCCAGTCCCTCATTTTAAATCCCTAAATCCCTTTTTCTTCTCTCTCTCTCTCTCTCTCTCTCGATCTCTCTCTCTCAAATCATCCATAGCCACTCTCTCAAAGCTCCAAAATCATATTAAATCTTTCATTTTCCTTAACCAAAACTTATTTAAACTCATCCAATTCTCCTCTTTTCTCATTAAAAGGAAATTAAAACGGTGAAATCTTCATTTTCACCAAGTCATCAACATGACAAGAACAAAGATGGTGTCTCACCACAAAAGGAAGCAACCTCCACCTTCAGCTCCATCTTCATCATCGTCTTCACCTAGGAGAGTAACTCTTCTCGCTCAGGGTTTCTTTTCGACGAGGTATGTTAACGAAGAATCCCTCGATGCTCTTCATATTAGAGATAATTTTTATAGATTTGTTCATAACCTTGGGTGGGATAGATTTGTTTCCCTTAGACCTTTGCAATTTGAAGAGCTTACATTGGAATTTTTAACCTCCCTTAAGGTTGAAAGAAATGATAAAAATATTTGCATTAGGTTACATTTTAAACTGCTTGGGAGACCATTTGTCCTTAAAATTGAGCAATTGAGTGATATATTTGGTTTCCATCAATAAGGGGAACAATGTGTTCCTAAGAGTTTTAGACAACAATTCACATGGGGAGCTTTGGGCTCGGGAACTTATGTGGCCAAATCGGCCAAAGCTATGAAATTGGCAAATCCCACCCTAAGGTACTTACACCGGTTTATGTCATGTGGATTCTTTGCAAGAAAAGAGAGCACACGGGTTGTAGAACTAAGCGAACTATTTTTTTAGACTATGCTATCAATACCGTACCCGTTTGTACCGGCTATTGGTTAGCCGATGTGTTTGACAGTGTGGCAAATAAAAAGAGGGGTACCATTTGCATCGGAGGATTAGTTACAATTTTAGCAATGGCACTCCTTGATGATTTTGACCGAGCCATTGCTAGATGACTAAGATCTCGGGGAGTGATTCATTAGATCTTGCCACCCTCAAGAAGATGCACATGGTTTCAAGAAAAGGAGGAGCTTATGTTATGGCTTCAGCTGAGCCAGAGGTACCGGAGGGCCGTCAAAAGAGAACACGAGTCGAGGAGGATTCCGACTCAGATTCTCTAGATTTAGATGAAGATGCTCCAATCTCGGATAATCAGGAGATCCTTAATAGGATTAAAGCATTGGAAAGCAAGGTTGACCGTAACCATGCTGCCGTCATGGAACAAATGGACCTAATCAATAGCAACCTTGCTAAAATTCTGAGCCTCCACCCATCAGCTGCATCATCGTCCCATCCTCCATCACCGTAGATCCTATCAACTCCAACCTTTTGAAAACACTTGTTATTTTCTTATTTGTAGTTATTTCATATTTTTGTTGTTATGGTTTTTAATGTTAACTCTTTATATTGTGTTTATTTTATATATTGTATTTTGCTCTTGAACAATGGTTGTTTGTGGATGAAAAGGTAGCACTTGTGTCACAAAGGATCGATGGAAAAACAGGTTGTACCTTAACTTTTTCTTTAATATCCTTGTTTCCATTGAGGACAATGTCAAACTTAAAGTGTGGGGTGTATGCTAAACCTTTCGTTCATGAATATAAATTGTTTATTTTTGTAAGTGTTAAGTTTTGTGTTTTGTTTTATAATTGATTTTGATGGATTTTAATAAGTTCAATTGTTATAAGAATGTTGATAGATGACTCTTAATTTTTGAAGCATGAATCTAAGAATTGATTAGAGTTAGTACTTATTCTCAATTTTGATGGTTATTCTTTACATTGCCATTAAACTAGTGAGGAATTGAGCCATCAACTTATCATTCTTTTTATGTGTGAACATCTTTGATTGATGAATTACTAGAACTTGCTTTGACATGCATTTTGAGACTACATAAAGATTTCAATTAGGCATCAATATGATTAAGGCAATTTAGGGCAACCCATTTTGGCTTAAAAAGACCAACCTTACATCCGACCTTAGTTCGCCAACTTTGAGCTTATTTTATTTTTCCCTTCTTTCTTTTTCACAACACCATCGGCTTGAACCATTACATTTTAACTTTACCCGTTCATTAGATCAAGAGCATTTCAAGAGCATTAATGGAGTGTTGTGCTGAATAAAGTGTGGGGTTGAAATTCAATGGGTTTTAAATTACAAATTATTGTATTCTTTAGTTGGATACCCTATTATACATAAAAAAAGTAAAAATAAAAATAAAAATAAAATATATATATATAATAAGGGAATGAATAATGAAAATCAAAATAATAGTTGATGTTCTTGTCGGAAAGGTTGTAATGAGTTTGGAAATCATCTTTGCTAATTAAACAAATGGAGTTCCTTAAAAGCACATAAATGCTTAGTGCTAAGTGATTGAGATGAATTGTGGGATTGTTAATCATGCTACATTGCTTGCTTCATTCTTGAAGTACTCTTGACCTAAATGAACTAACTCACTCTCCCAAATGTCATACCTTTTCCTTAGCCCCGTTACAACCAAATAAAAGACCTTATGATTGATGCTTGATTGTGATTAGGTGGTGGAGATTTGATTGATAAGCAAGCCTATAGTCCTAATCTTTCATTCAATGTTGAGAGCTTAAACACCACCAAATTAAACACTTGAGAGGTTTTGTGAGGGAGTGACAATTTTGGTATGCATAGATTGACCATTAAATTACTTGAGTACCGATTATTCTTGATTTGATTATGATTGCGGATTTAATAAGATGGGAGTCTTAATGCATTCTTATAACTCTTGAACTTGACAATATTTATCGTGTTTTATTTATTTGTTTTTATTTTAACTTTGCTTGGGGACAAGCAAAGGATTAAGTGTGGGGTAATTGTTTAGATCAATTTTGTATATATTTTCTATAATGTTTTTGTTAATTTTAAGTTAATTTTCATGCTAATTTGAACTTAAGTTTGTTTGAAGTTGTTGATTTAGCTTGAAGAACATTCGATGGAGCCATTTGATCAAAATTGGTGGAATTTGTGATGAAAATCAGGTGACACGGCCAAGAGGCCAAGCTAGACATGTCTTGGCCGTGTCCCTCATCAAAAGAAGGAGAAACCAAAGGAAATCATGTGACATGGCCAAGCTAGAAATGTCTTGGCCGTGTCTCTCATCAAAAGTGAAGAAATTGAAGAAAAACAAGTGACACGGCCAAGCTCCACATGTCTTGGCCGTGTCCCTCAAGAAATCAAGCCCAGAACCGAGCACGGTTATGAGACACGGCCAAGTCACTGGCCGTGTCTAACCAAAGGAACAAAAGAGCAAAGAGAGAAAAGAAAGAGGCAGAGACGGACACCATCAAGGGACACGACCAAGACACTGGCCGTGTTACATGACATGGCTGTGTCCTTGGCCGTGTCTCACAAGGACAAAACACACAAAATGGGACACCGCCAGAAGCTTGGCCGTGTCCCAAGAAAGAAAGCCATGAGACACGGCCAATCTCCAAATGGCTTGGCCGTGTCACCTTCCATCACTTAGCTGGCTTGCACGAGGTGTGAGCTGTGGTGTTTTAGTGGGTGACAAAAAGAACAAAAAGGAGTAAAAAGAGGGAGGAAATTATAGAAGAAACATATAAAGAAATTGGAAAGTGGGAGACAAACAATCATGGTGTCTTAAAAATTCAAAGTGGAAGAGAATTGTAATATCCCAAAGTATACCCTAAAAGTTTTGGAGTTATTGTTGTATTTGGATTTAAAGTATATGTTTAATTGAAAGAGAAAGGAAGATAAATTAATAATAAAGGAAATATTATAAGAGATAGATGTATATGGAGGATAATATGTATACATATGGTATTTGGAAAATATGGAAAATATAAATGTAATATAAAAGAGATATACATATACCAACATATACATCACATATATATATTGTATACATTGGTGTAGGAAAGTAAGTATATATAATAATAATAATAATAATATTAAAAGAAAAAGAAGAAAAGGAAAGTCAAAGGGAAGGATATGTGGTGGAGGATTTTTGTAATATTTATTATATTATTAATATATATATGATATGTACGGAAAAAAGAAGAAAAGATCTTCTTTCCTTCTTCTTCTTCTTTTTGCAAGAGAGAGAGAGAGAGAGATGTGATTTTGGTTGGTTTATACACCAAATTCTTAAGGGTTTTAAGAGAGTTGAAGTTGGAGATTGAAGATTTGGCATAATATCCAAGTAAGTGTTCATTTCTTTGAGTTGATTCTATTGATTGTGTTTATATTTGGTTTGGTTAGTGTGTGAAGATGATGATAGTGAAAGATTAAAGTTATAGATATGTTAAATTGGTATTTAGATGATGATAATTTGGGTTATTTGTGAGGATGATGATGAATTGTTAAAATTGTTGAGTAAGGGTTTAGTATAAATGAATTGGGAATTTGAGTAGGTGATTCATGGTGATGTATATAATGATTATTATTATGATATATTGAAGTTATATAAGTGTTAAATTGATGGGTAATTGATGAATATAACCAAGATGTTGATTAAGGGTGATGAAGTATGAGTTTTGAAGTGTTTGTGTTTTCATGGATGAGAGTTCGAATGCATGATTTTTGCCTGACACGGCCAGTGACACGGCCATGTTGTTGGGCGTGTCGATGGTACTGAGTTTGACATTTGTGACATGACCATTAACACGGCCATGTTACTGAGCGTGTCATAGCTACTGTGAGAAAAAGTAATTGACACGGCCATGAACACGCCGGTGTTGTTGGGCGTGTCAATGTTTCTGTGAGGCAGAATGAGTGACACGTCCATTAACACGACCGTGTTACTAAGCATGTCAAAGCTTTTGTATTGTTGGCTTAGGGCACGATCATGGACACGCCCGTGTTGGTGAGCGTGTCATGTGTAGAGTTTTCCCTAGTTAGTTATCCTTCTTGTTTTATTATATGTATAATTATATTTGGATTAGGTTTTGAAGAGATTGTGTTGCCTTAACCTATATGTTGAGAATTCTTGGAAGAGGAAGTGTATAGATTGTTGGGAGTTGTTCTTGAGGTAAGTACAAGCTTACATGAATGCATTCTTTTTCATAATTGTGAGACTTAACACATTTAGTTATAAATGTGTTAAGTAATTTACTATATTGTTAATACAATGTGACTAATGTTATGATTTGTATAGTGTGAAAGATATGATGATCATTCAAAAAGGTATGTACAATGCAATTTTTTATGATAAATACTTTATTGATGAATTCAAAATATATTATGTATATTCTATTGATGAGTTGTTTTAATGTGAATTAAGGTATGATAAGATGCAAAACCATTGTGATTGACTATGATGATTCAAATGAAATAAGTGGGGCATGTTTGCCTAAATGATGATGTTTAATGCAATTGATGATATATACTCTCTTGATGAGATGTGGAGCCATGGTTGTTGGCTATGATGATGTAAATGAGACAATTGAGGCAGGGTTGCCTAGTTGATTGTGGAATAAGAAATGAGAAATGAGTTGAGAAAGAAATTGATAAAGAGATAAAAGAAATGATTGTGTGCCTAATATGTTAATTCAATTTTCAGAGTTCTGGATTTGGCGGCATGCCTATAAAGTATTGGATAGGTGAAAAGACCGGGTCGTAAGCCGATTCCAGTTAATAAATGTGAATTAAAGTAACAGTCTAGCCGGGTTGAGGATCTCCTTGGTTTATCCGGGTTGAGGTCCAAGAGACTGGGTCTGTTACTTGATAAATGTGAATTAAAGTAACAGTCTAGCCGGGTTGAGGATTTCCTTGGGTTTATCCGGGTTGAGGTCCAAGAGACTGGGTCTGTTACAGGTAATAGTCTAGCCGGGTTGAGGATCTCCTCGAGTTTAGCGGGTTGAGGTCCAAGAGACTAGGTCTGTTACCCTATCCATGGATAGAGATATATATATATTGCCTACAGGCTTGATTATTGTGATTATAGACCAAAGCAGTAACTCTAAACTTTGAATAACATATTAGTGTATTGTGGGCCCATGCTTGTCTTTGTTTAAATGTGATTTACGAAATGTGAAATGGATGAATAATGAGACCTATGTTTACCTTTGTTGGAAATGTGCTTCATGACTAGTGAATTGTGAATAATGAAGTAATTGAATAAAATATTGATATGTAATGTTATAATGTATGACATGTAATATGTGTATTGATATATTCATTGTGAGTATTAGTGATGGAATTGTGGTTGGTGTTAATGATATATATATATGAATATAATATATGAGATTAGTAGAGATATATGAAAGGTGTAATTGAAAAGGGAAACCATGATAAGAAACTAATGATACATGAAGTTAAAATATATATATATATTAGAATTTCTGCAATGTATGTTTATATTATTTATTTGTACTACTAAGCTCTCGGACTTAGGGCGGTTGTGTAATCGCGCAGGTGAGTAGGTGGTAGATCTCTTTCGTTATGCCACGAGAAGAGTAAGAGTTTGTCGAGACCAACTAGGAGGTGATGCATACATGTATAAATATTATGCTGTATCTTTGACAAGAATGTATTCAGATGTATAAATGAAGTTTTGATAAAGATAAGATTATTATATATATATGTAAGATCATTAAAAGTATAATGATTTTGTAAATGTTCTTAATATTAATGTAATATTGTTTGAACTCAGTTAGAGGTTTTTAAATTGTAACAAAAAGTGACATTCTTATACTTTATATACATACTATATGTATACCCGGTATATGTATAGTATTTATATAAGGTATGGGGGTGTTACAAGAATGGAGGGAAAAATAAAATGGATTGAATATATTTTTAGTGGACATTCTCTACACACAGCTAGTTCTTCATCTTCTTCATCTTCTCCCTTGGCTCTTGCTTGAGAGAGCAAGACATCATTCCCTCATCTTCATTCACCATTTCTTTTCACACACCAAGAGCAAAGACAATTGTTGGTTTTGAAGTGAGTCATTAGTTCATGAGGATTAGGGTTTTAAGAGGCTTGATTGGAGAGTTGAGAATTTGAGAGAGCTATCATCCACTCCTTCAAGAAGAGAGCCATTTGTTCAAGAGAGCTGGAAGTTCATCATCACACACCAAGAAGGAGCTACGAAAGAGATGAGGAGTCCGATTTTTAGCATATTCAAAAGGGGTTTTTCCAACTCTTTCTTTTAATCCATTTCTTATTTGTTGTTGTTATATCAAGAACATTAATATTGCAATGAATAACTTTGATTTGGTTTATATTGAAATGAGTATTTGTTTAAAGAATATGATGAGCTAATTTACTCATGCTTTGGGTTGTAGTATATTTGATTAAATGATTTGATTTGATGATTCCATTGATATGCCTTGTTATATGTTGATTGCATTAAAATTAAAGGTAAATTGATAGATTGGCCACCTATTGATTACTTAATATTGAATGACGGACCGAGATGAGAAGTTTAATATCAGAACTATGAAATTGACTACCCTAAGAATGAATTAGAAATATAAGTTCTAGGGTTTATTAATTTGCTAATGTAAAATAATTGGTTGTTGTTAATTCATAAATGTGAGAACTAGTGAATTAATAATTGGCTAATTAATCTTAAGAAACAAATTAAGATTCAAGGTTATATTAATGGATAATCGGATAATTGAACATTTGATTAAATGGACCTACAACCCTACGCATCATTTCCATAACTGAATTTCTCTTGCATAAAATCACTCATTTTCATTTCTAAGATTAATTACAATCCACCAATCCAATCACACAATCGAGTTTATTATTTCATGTTAATCGAACTATTACATGCAAGTCCTTCCTTGGGAAACGACCTTGGGGCAATCACCATCACTACAATAGCCTCGTATACTTGTGAGTGCCGCTTTGTGATAGTGTTTATTTAAGTGCAACAGTCCCCTCAAGAAAATCAAGGCAGAGAGTGACACATCCAAGAGACACAGCCAAGCCATTGGATGTGTCTTACCCAAGGAATAAAACCAAGAAAGGAAAGAAAAGATAGCAGAAGCTGACACACTCAAGTGACATGGCCAAGTCATGTGACACAGCTAGGAGCTTGACCGTGTCCCATCCTAAGCCAAAGAACAAGTAATGAAGCAAAATGAAGAAGCAGTGGGTGACACACCCATATGACACGGCCAAGCCATTGGCCGTGTCACTCCTTGAAGAACAAAGAAAAGAAAGAAAGAAAGAGAGGCAGTGATGGACACCAACTAGCTTGGCCGTGTCCCAAAGAGAAATGAGAGACACGGCCAAGCCACTCATGGCTTGGCCGTGTCATCTATGGAAACCTTGAATTCTTTTGCACGGATTGAGGAACAAGTAGGGGATAAACAATTTGCTTTTGCCAAAAGAACGATTAAAGAAAAGAATAGCTTGCCTAGAAAGATTAAAAAAAGAGAATGTGGGAGACAAGGGAGATTGGTGTGAGTTGGAAGGCATGGGTTGAGCTTTGAATGAAATAAAAAGAGAAGGAAAATTGGAGCAAGGGGGAGAGTTTTGGATACACAGTTTTGGCAGACTGGGAGAGGGAGAAGGAGCCGACTGCTGGAGCAAGGAGGAGAGTCTTGAGCTGAGTTTGTAGAAGAAGATACACCCTATAAAAGACCTAAACTAAGAATCAAGGATTCAAGTGAAGAAATACAAATTATTCGCCATGGATTGTTTGGTTTCTTTTACTTATTTCTCTTGTTCTGTTTTTCTGGTTTTGAACACGAACTAATTCATTCTCTATCTAGATATTGATGAACCCTAGCTTATTTGCATGGATTGAATAATCTTATTTAATGAAATCATTTGATTGAGTTGTTTTATTCTTATGATGCCTAATGATTTATTTCCAATTGATAATAGCATGCTTATTGATTGGTTGCAATTTTCATATTATTGAGTTGAGAAAGCTTGATATGAATTGAATACTCATAAGGGTTGAGGATTGATTGGAGTGCTAGAGATAGACTTACGAGATCCTTTGGTTTATGATTCCTTATTGCTAATGTAAGATCTACTTAATTATGTTTGAGAAGAGATTCCAACATTCTACTTAGTGATTAGGGATTAATTCACTCAAGAGAGGTTTTAGTCTAAATTAGAGGAATGCCAATACAACTCTATTATGTGATTTAATTGAATTAATTTTCATAAATATAATTGTGGCTTGGGGGATTCAATATTTGGATAGTATTATTACCATCAATCCTTTTTACACAAAATTTAATTCCCCTTACTACTTTCAGCTATTAAATTAATTGTCTTTAATTACAAAACATCATACAACTATTAATTTGCTAAACAACAGTTAAAATTTGCACTAGTACTTGGCCTTATCCCCAGTGGAATGATAACTTACTCACTACTTTATTACTTGGGCGACCCGTGCACTTGCGGTATTGCTATAGCATTAGGCACGCACACACCAAAGAACCTTACTAATTTCTTAAATTATAAAACCCTAATCCATTTCAATTCTGTTAAAATGTCCTGTAGCATTATTTATTTAAAAAATAATATTAGTTACTCAAAATTCCAAAACCCTATTTTCTAAATTCTAAACCCTAAAATCTTAATTTTCAACACCAAAACCTGCAGTCCTAGAATCCAGTTTCTAAAATTTTCTAGGGCGCTGACCCCTTGACCCCCGCCCACTAACCGCCATATGGGCTCATTGAAGGGGTCAATATTCATTTGTATATTATGAGTACGCGCATTTAACTTTCCTTTTTCCAAAGGCCTAATTTAGTAATTAAAATTCTAAAATCATGTTTTAAGATGCGAACCCTAAATTATATATTTATTACTTTATTTAATTTTAGATTTGATTATGTAGTTTATTATATGCTTTGATTTATTTAATTTCAATACTTGATTTATTTAATTTATCATGGATGAATGCTTATTATATATTTTGATTGATGTTTAATATCTTTCATAATGATTTATTTATTATGAATGGTTATTTATTTTTGTCGATTTATTTTTTATTTCCAAATGTTGTAAGAGGTATGTTCCACTTTATGGGTACCTCATTAGTTAAATATCATGTAATTTAAATTGCTTTTATATTTTGGACCAATGTAAAGGACATGTTTCTACCTTTCGGTGGGTGTCCTATTAGTTTAGACATGGATGATGTAAGGACATGTCTCCATCTTTGGATGGGTGTCCATTTATTTTCTTTGTTTGGACATTACTTTGATTTTAATATAATGATGCTCTATTTCAATTGTTGTGTGTAATATGGATAATATTGTTAATATTAAGACATGTAAAGGAGGCCGGTTTCAATGAACTGAGCGTTGTGGGGGTGCTGGGCCATTTCTCACCTTCCCCACACGTACCCAATTTTTCAAACCCATTAGGGGGTTGGAGATTCCTTCGGAATCGAGTCATCCACCCCTTTCTTTTTCCCAGCCCGTCCGAGTGGCGAC
The DNA here is from genome assembly GCA_947685225.1 of Garcia nutans. Taxonomy (NCBI): domain Eukaryota; kingdom Viridiplantae; phylum Streptophyta; class Magnoliopsida; order Malpighiales; family Euphorbiaceae; genus Garcia; species Garcia nutans. The sequence goes on from CANTUV010000031.1 coordinate 44,339,844, forward strand.
TCCATTTTCTCTGGACCTAGGTTCGTGTTCTCTAAGGTCCCAAGCCTAAACAGTGCCGATGTCGCAAGAAAAATTCAACCGGGAGTGGGGGCAAAAATCCCCGCTGACACAAAGAAACAAAGATTGTCCTAATTAAGATCTAGATTAATGCCAAGAAGATAGAAGGAATTTAGAGTCTAGCAAGATTGCTCCCAACTGTCTAAAGTTCCAATAAGAAATTTGTTGTGTGAGGGTTTGTCCATTGTGTCACATCAACTCCTCTCTCAAAATGGCCTTCATTTTAACCCAAGTCCCTTATAGACCCCATTTCAAGCATATCAAAGACTTGTTGATCTCTCTTGGTAGGTAGAGTCTACTAGTGCAGATAGTTTAAATAAGCATGCATATGAGATAGACAATATTTAAACTCAATGAGACCTTTGGCCAATTAATGTGTATGTGCCTATCTGAAGTGCAACAATTCTTGCTTAAATAGAAGTGATTCCCAAGTTTAGTACGGTAGCTAGGGTTGTCATGTTATAGATATGTTAATTTGATAAATCAAGTCCCGAGGTAAATTGACATCAATTTGGCAAAGCCAACATTTGATTTCAAAAGCAAAATTCAAAATTGAAAATTGAAAAAATATATATATATATACAAAGCCTTCAAGTTAAGGGGAGTATACTGAACTATCAAACCTCAAAGGACACATTGGGCAAAGTAAATGATTATTGGCAAGGTCATGAAGAAGCTACCAACTGACATGGATGTATCCCTAACTCTGCAAGCTTGGGGTCCCCACCATTCATATTTCAACACCTTGAAGATAAAAGCCATAAATGTGAATCATTGTGTCATTCCCATGCAAGACCTGAACGAGCATCTGAAAGGAACCAATGAGAACACTTCTGTTGATCACCTCAGTCTGTGAGTCGATGGAATGACTATAAGCATCATACATGCATATCATGCATACATGAGTATATCGCATCGCACTTTCTTGTCTCGTATTGTCTATTCTTTTATTAAAGTGAACAGCAAACACCTTGTGAAGTAAACAATCAAAGAAGATATCAAATCGGGGGGGGGGGGGGGGGGGGGCATGGAAAGCCCATTGCTTGAGAAAGTTCCAGTAATCTTACAAAGAGAAGAAATGCGTGCTTTTGCAAAGAACTAGACAACAAGAACATCAATCAGAGCCCGCATAGAAAAATCATGGGTTTGAGCCTACACAGAGGGCAAAGTTTCTCCTTTTCAATTTTTGAGTTTATGCATGAACTAAACATTTTGGGACTCACTTTTAATATTTTACCACGCAGGGGGGCAAGGAGAGGATATGAAGGCTAGCTAAAATAGGCTGAATTTTTTGCAAAAGTGCAAAGGAAGAACAAAAAAATGAATGAAAAAAAAAGAAGAAAATTATAATTCTTAAAAGAATGAAGATACAGAACATAAAAGATCAGTCCAGCTAAAAGAGCTAAAGCCAGGGTAAAGACCTAATCTCTAATGGATAAAGATCCATGTTTCAAGGGTAAAGACCCGATTTCCAATTGATAAAGATCTATATTTCAAGGGTAAAGACCCGATTTCCAATGGATAAAGATCCATAGTGTAAGGGTGAAGACTCGAAGTCCAAAGGATGAAGATTCATTTTTAAGGGTGAAGACCCGATCTCTAAGGATGAAGATCCATTTTCAAGGGTAAAGACCCGATGTCCAAAGGATGAAGATCCATTTTTTCAAGGGTAAAGACCTGATTTCCAAAGGATAAAGATCCATTTTCAGTGGTGAAGATCTGATCTCCAAGGATGAAGATCCATTTTCAAGGGTAAAGACCCGATGTCCAAAGGATGAAGATCCATTTTTTCAAGGGTAAAGACCCGATTTCCAAAGGATAAAGATCCATTTTCAAGGGTGAAGACCTGATCTCCAAGGATGAAGATCCATTTACAAGGGTAAAAACCCAATCTCCAAGGATGAAGATCCATTTACAAGGGTGAAGACCCGATCTCCAAGGATGAAGATCCATTTTCAAAGGTGAAGATCCATTTTGAGGGTGAAGAACCACAATGCGTAGAACAACCAGAGTAGCCAGACTTCTCAACTGATAAAAGGTTAGTCAAACTCAGTCTCGGGTCCAAGCACCCAAATTCAATTCAGTCTCAGGTCCAAGTACCCAATCTCGGGTCCAAGTACGCAAATCAAATTAGTCTCGGGTCCAAGTACCCAATCTCGGGTCCAAGTACCCAATTTTGAGTCCAGGTACCCAAATCCAATTCAATCTCGGGTCCAAATTCCCAAATTCAATTCAGTCTCGGGTCCAAGCACCCAATCTCTGGTCCAAGTACCCAAATCAAATTCAATCTCGGGTCCAAGTACCCAAATTAAATTCAATCTCGGGGTCAAGTACCCAATCTTGGGTCCAAGTGCCCAAATCAAATTCAGTCTCGGGTCCAAGCACCCAAATCAAACTCAATCTCGAGTCCAAGTACCCAATCTCAGGTCTAAGTTCCCAAATCAAATTTAATCTCGGGTCCAAGTACCCAATCTCGAGTCTAAGTACCCATATCAAATTCAATCTCGGGTCCAAGTATCCAATCTAGGGTCCAAGTATCCAAATCAAATTCAATCACAGGTCCAAGTATCCAATCTCAGGTCCAAGCATCCAAATCAAATTCAATCTCGGGTCCAAGTACCCAATCTCGGGTCCAAGTACCCAAATCAAGTTCAATCTCGGGTCCAAGTACCTAAATCAAATTCAGTCTCAGGTCCAAGTACCGAATCTCAGGTCCAAGTACCCAAATCAAAATCAGTCTTGTGCCCAAGTACACAATCTCGGGTCTAAGTACCCAAATCATGTCTAGTCTTGGGTCCAAGTATCCAAATAAAATCCAAGTACCCATCCTCATCAAAAATCAGTCAAAGATCTTATTGTTTTTCACTCTCTTTTACCGTAGTCTCAGATCATTCAAGCAGGAGGCAAACTGTAAGAGGTATGTTTCCACTTTGTGGGTACCTCATTAATTAATTTTTATGTAATTTAAAATTGCTTTTATATTTTGGACAAATGTGAAGGACATGTTTTCCACCTTTCAGTGTGTGTCCTATTTAGTTGAGACATGAACAATGTAAGGACATGTTTCCATCCTTGGATGGGTGTCCATTTATTTACTTTGTTTGGACATTGCTTTAATTATAATATAATGATGCTTTATTTTAATTATTGCATGTAATATGGATAATATTGTTATATTTAAGAATTTTATAATATTAAGAACTGTAAAAGAGGTCGGTTCCAATGAACCGGGCGTTGTGGGGGTGCTGGGCCATTTCTCACCTTCCCCACACGTACCCAACTTTCCGAACCCATTAGGGCGTTGGGGATTCCTTAGGAATCGAGTCATCCACCCTTTTTTTTTTCGGCCCGTCCGGGTGGCTACTCCATTTTCTCCATACTTAGGTATGTGTTCTCTAAGGTCCCGAGCCTAAACAGTGCCGATGTCGCAAGTCATTCTGGATCAATTGTTAAATTTTGAGATGTCCCCGCTCACACTTTGATATTGGAGACTTTTTGCTTTCATCGGATGTGTCATATTTCCAAGTCATTCTAGATCAATTGTTAAATTTTAAGGTGTCTCCTAATGGCATTTGGGGGTTCCCTGGAGGTGAAGATGGAGAAATATAAGTGGAGGAAGGAGAGGAAGAGGAATATGAAGGATATGATGAAGGTGAGGAAGTGGATGATGAGCCTTCTTCCATTCTCGTGGTGATTCCAGGGCTGGCACTTCTTAGGTAAACACTTACCATTTTGTCATTGCAACTATTTCTTCTTTACTTATTCTGACTATGTTCATGATTACTGTAGGCTGTTGGTTCATTTAGTCATGAGACTGGACCTTCCTCCATTGCTCTAGTTCTACGACAATTTTCACCAATTCAACGGCAATTCTCTCCATTTGCTCCTTCTTTTTTAGCTAGATGTGCCATCTTATATGCAAGGCTTCGATCTGAATTATTTGGTCTGTCATCCTATCCTATAGTGGTATATGCTTATATGTATGCATGAAAATGTATGTTCTTACATTTTTCCTTGTATAGCTCACAACAAATGCTCGAAGAATAGAGCAAAAAGCTGGGGGAAGAGTTAGCAGCCAGTCGTCAACATGTTGCCCATTTCGAAGGATTATACCATCAGGAGGCACAAAACTTCTGAGATTTTTAATTTCAAGGTATGATGGATTCAAATGCTTCTCCTTCGAGAAGGCCCCAGACTGACGACCATGGTAATAGCGGTTCAGGTGCTTCCTCTTTGTGTGGATCTTGGAGAGACGATATGCCTCCTCCTCCAATATGTGATGACTTTTTCAGGGCTTTATTTGATTATGCACCACCCCCATCTTCACATGATGTGTTTTGTATTATATTGTAAAAATAATGTACTGTTATAAATAAAATTTTTCTTTTATTTGACTTTTTAATCAGCCCTTTTTTTTAACATCTGTATATCTTTTTTTTTTAAATGATACTTTTACTTTTTTTTACACATATACATATGCAAATATCCCTATCCATGTCGAATTCAAAAAATGAATTTGATATGGATTAAATTAAGTAACCAATACCCACACATATTAGGAATTAACAATTTCCCACTTCGTAGCGAACTCAGGATGCCCAAACCTATTTGAACATGGATTGAAATTTTCACCGAATTCGGCATGCACTTTCTTTGCCGTAAGCAGTCCTGGCTTTAACTATATACAAATCAATAAATCACTTTCTTTTCTTATATATCCAAAGTAGTAAGGCTCAAAAAAACCAAGGTAATTTCATCCTGCTCAAGCTCAGATAATTAATTCAGTGTCTACCATCTTCAATTCTTCTTTTTAAAGTTAATAGCAATTATCACACTCTGACGATGACTGAGTCTAATTTGAAAATGATCAAGAATTTATTTAAAAGCATCAAGACAACACACTGGGAACAAGTATCATGATCTCAACTTAATGTATTGACCTACATGCCATGGCTTCTTTTTGGTATGTAAAAACTAGGACTTTCAAGATAAACAATTTGAGATATGTCCCATGATTAAAGAATTTGAAGCTATTCTCGGATGCATATTGTAATATCCCTATTTGTGCCCTAGTAGTTTTGAGGTTGTTGTTATTTTAATTGGATTAAATGTATATGTAGTGTATATGGTAATATATATAACATATATGTTGGTCAAAGTGGAAAGTCAAGGGAAGAGGATATTTTATTGTTACTTGTGAAATTACTTAAAAGGGCTTGTAAATAATAGGAAGAGAAAGCATATGAGAAGAGGACATTTAAGTAATTTCCTAATTATTTTTGTGGTGGAGATTTAAAGAAGAAGCAAAGTTTGACTTTTACTCTTCATTGTCTTTTTCTTTTCTTTTCATTCTTGTGTGGCCGGCTCATCAAAGGGACATGAGAGTAAGAGAACAAGTGAAGGTTTTGTTGAATCCAAGCTCAAATTGAAAGGAGTTTTCAAGTATACAAGTTGGAATTTCAAGGAATTTCATGATTTGGTAAGTTTTCTCTTGTTTGCCATTGTTATTTTTGAAGTTATGTTTAAGTTGAGTTGTGGTTTGATGATGGTATGATTAAGGTTGTTTATGGTGTGAATTTAAGTGTTGAGATTGCTTGATAGATGAGAAGTTAAGTGGGTGTTGATGTTGGAAGTGGTTGTGTGGAGATTGTGTAAGGGTTTTGAGTGGTAAGTGTTGTTTATGTTATGTTTGATTGATTATTCTTGTTGATCTTTGAGTTGGTTGTGTTTGTTGGTTTTAGAAGTGAAGAATACCTAATTTCGGAAAGGGGCAGTAGCGTTTTGGATGCCACGCCCGTGGTCTTTTGGTAGCCATGGCCGTGGGGGTGTTGGCCATTTTTGGGCAGAAGGGTTCTCAAAGCCACGACCGTGGGGGTTGAGGTGGCCACGGCCGTGGGCTTTGCTTAGTGATGTTGAGTTTTGTTTAGTGGTCTTAAGATTTAGGATAAGGTTAATAAGTGATAATGTTATAGAAATTGATGTGTTGCATTATTGTTTTGGGTTAGGTTTTGGAAGAAGTGATTTGCTCTAGTTGTGAAGTGAAGAATCCTTGGAAGAAAGGATTGCTTAGAGTTGTGTGAGTGTGCATAAGGTAAGTACAAACTACATCATTGCATTCATTTATGAGATGTGGAAACTTAATATACATATGTGTTTGTTAAAGTGTTGAGAACATAAATGCATTGTTGAAACATATTATTATTGTTATGTGAATGTTGTGCTAAGCATGTGTAATGTATGTTAAGAATATTGGTTGTGTATATATTTGAGTAATAAAGTGTGAAAATAACATGATTGATTACTCATGATGTAAGTAAAATGGTTAAGGCATGTTTGCTTTTATGATAATGCAATGTGATTGGTTATGATGAATTAATTAATGTGATTTGAGATATGAAGTTGGAAATGTGAATGGTATGAGTTGTGAGGTCATGATTGTTGGCTATGATGATATAGTTGAGATATGAATGCCTAATGAATTGTGGATGGTAAAATGAGAAATGAATTGAGAATGAGATAAACTAAATGATTGTGTGCCTAATATGTTGATTCAACTTTCAGAGTCCTGTATTTGATGGCATGCCTATGAATCATTGGATAGGCGAAATGGGTGGCCCGTAAGCCGATTCCAATTGAAAAATACTTATGAATCACTGGATAGGTGAAATGGGAGGCCCGTAAACCGATTCCAGTTGAAAAATGTGAATATGGAATGATGGTGAAATGGGAGACCCGTAAACCACTTCCATTTGAAAAATTAGTAACAGTCTAGCCGGGTTGAGGATCTCCTCATGTTAATGGGTTGATGGTCCAAGAGACTGGGTCTGTTACGCTATCCATGGATAGAGATATGATATATTTTGCCTACGGGCTTAATGATGTGATATTGAATCAAAACGGTGACTCTGAACTTTGAATAACATATTGGTTTGTGTGTTTTGGTCCCAATGCTTGTGTTTGTTTAAATGTAATTATTATTGGATGAAAGTAATGAGAAATGATATGATGTAATGTTATGAGAGATGTTCATGGTTTAATAAGTTAGGGTGAACAAGGTATGCGTGAAATGTAATGTTTACTTGAATTGTGTATACAACTTGATTGTGTGACATGAACATTGCATCAAAGCATCTTGATATTGTAGTTTGTTTTACTAAGCTGTTGGCTTAGCGCGATTGTGGTTCATCGCGCAGGTGTTAGAGAAGAACCCGAGTGTTCCACTAGACCGAGTGAGTCTAGACATTGAGGATTTGCCTTAGGACATAAAGATCAGAGCAGTGCTGCCAACCATGTATAATTTCTTTATATTTGTAAAGTAATGATTTTAATGTATATGTATAAATGGTTGTAAACTTGAACTTAGATATTTCAATATATGTAAATACTTTATAATTTCCGCTGCGTACTAAATAAATGTTTATATTCCTTTTTATTTTCTATTACATGTTAACTACCACATTTCTTATATGGTACAAAGAGAAAAAAATTGTTTGGTGTCTTTTAAAGAGTTAAATGGTTTAAGGAATCCGTAGCATTCCTATGTTTCATGTACGTATATTACATTGTAGTATTATGTAGTGTGCGTATATGGGATTTAGGGGTGTTACAATTGTTTTGGTATCAGAGCCTAGGTTTGAGATTCTCAACCTAGGTAAATTATAAAGGAAAAGAATATTTTGATTTTAAAAGTTGGATTTTAACTAAAATACATGTTGGCATTGGCAGTCTCTGATCTTTAATAAGGTGTATTCGGTTGTGTTTGCAGATATAGGTATTAATGGATCCCCATTCATGACAGTTTGTTGAGGGAAGTGCAGAGAGTATAGCTCCTGTTGAGAGTAGGGAGGGAGCTAGAGTTGAGATAGCTAGTGAGGTGCCTGCTTCAGTGTCTGGGAGACCAGCAGGTGATGAGGTTCCACCAGCTTGGTTTAGACATATGATGGAAGTGATGAGACAGGCACCAGTGCAGCCACCACCACCACCTCAGCCTCAAGTGCCAGTGAGACACTATGATAAACTAAGGAAGAATGGGGCTGAAGATTTTCTGGGTACTATAGATCCGGCTGTAGCGGAACAGTGGCTAGATAAAGTACAGAGGATCTTTATTCAGTTGCAAGCCACACCAGAGGAAAAATTTGATTATGCTAGGTCATTGTTGCAGAAGGACGCATATGACTGGTGGAAGACTGTGCCACATGCTTTAGATGATCCTCCTACCCTGTCTTATGCTGATTTTCTCAGAGAGTTTGAGTTGAAGTATACTCCGAGGGAGTATATGGATGTGAAGAAAATGGAGTTTTTGAGTCTGAGGCAAGATTACCGGACAGTTACAGAATACGAGGTTGAGTTCATCCGATTGAGCCATTATGCTGGTGGCATTATATCTGATGATATTGATAGATGCAGAAGATTTGAGGAGGGATTGAGGCCCTCAATCATGTGTCATGTGGCTGGTTCCAGGTATCAGGATTTCTCCCAGCTAGTTGCAGCAGCTAGGAGTGTAGAGAGAGCCCAGGCCATAGCATCAGCTGCTTCTGAGGAAGAGGTTAAAGTGAGAAGGCCCCAGTTTGAGGCAGGGTCTTCATCAGTGAAGAGGGGCAGAGGGAGCTTTATTCCCAGAGTTGGGAGGAGTCAGAGGCCGGCTAGCAGGTCAGTGCAGTTTCAGAGGCAGAGATCTAGATCTGCAGTTTCTGTGGCTAGTGCACCGACTCCCTTTATTTAGAGATCCACTCCACAGGCATGTGAGCTTTGTGGTAAGATTCATGTGGGAGCTTGTCGGAGGGTTAGTAGACCAGGTTTGTGCTTTCGTTGTGGATCGCCTGACCATTTCATTAGAGAGTGTCCTAAGATGCAGGAACAGAGGTCAGTGGAATCTGCAGCTTCTCGACAGAGCTTTAGCAGAGGAGGTAGAGGAGGCAGAAGTTTTGGTAGAGGAGGTAGATCTGGGTTCATTCAGAGAGGAGGATCTTCAGCTAGAGACAGTAGACCTGATGAGGCTGGATCTTCTCAGAGAGTTTACGTGATGCAGAGACAGCCAGATGCTTCAGCTGTCATTGCTGGTACTTTCTCTCTATTTGGCATTTCTGTATTTGCTTTAATTGATCCAGGATCAACTCATTCATACATCAGTGCATCAGTTTTGCCTGTGTCTGAATTACATGCTGAATCCCTAGGATTTGATGTTTTGGTAACGAATCCTTTAGGGCATAGTGTGGTTGTTAGTAAGGTACACCGGGAATGTGCAATTGTGGTGCAGGGTGAAGAGTTTCCTGGTGATTTGATTGAGATGCCATTTAAAGAGTACGATTTGATTTTGGGTATGGATTGGTTATCTAGCCATGGAGCTGTGGTAGATTGTAAGAAGAAGTGTGTTACTTTGAGAACTAGTGGTGATAGAGTTGTGATGGTATCGAGTGAGCAGAGACAGTTAGCATCTTTGTTGATTTCAGCTGTTTCAGCTAAGAAGTTAATCAGAAAAGGGTGTGATGCCTATCTTGCTCATGTTTTAGATACCAGGGTGATAGGTTCTTAACTTGATAGTATTCCCACAGTTTCAGAGTTTCCAGATGTTTTTCCAGAGGAGTTGCCAGGATTGCCTCCTGAGAGAGAGGTAGAGTTTGGTATCGATTTGTTGCCAGGTACCACTCCTATCTCTATTACACCCTATAGAATGGCACCTGTTGAATTGAGAGAGTTGAAGGTGCAGTTGCAGGAGTTGTTGGATAAGGGATTCATTCGCCCTAGTGTTTCACCATGGGGAGCTCCTGTTTTATTTGTTAAGAAGAAGGATGGTACTATGAGATTATGTATCGATTATAGGCAATTGAACAAAGTCACTATCAAGAATAAATATCCTTTGCCTAGAATTGATGATCTCTTTGATCAATTGAAGGGAGCAGCTGTGTTTTCTAAGATTGATTTGAGATCAGGGTACCATCAGTTGAGGGTCAGAGCTGAGGATGTGCCGAAGATAGCTTTTCGAACTATGTATGGGCATTATGAGTTTTTGGTAATGCCTTTTGGTTTGACAAATGCCCCTGCCGCTTTTCATGGATTTGATGAATAGGGTGTTTAGGCCCTATTTGGATAAGTTTGTGGTGGTGTTTATAGATGATATTTTAGTGTATTCTCGTAGTGAGGAAGAACATGACAAGCATTTAAGGATTGTGTTACAGATTTTGAGAGAGAAGCAATTGTATGCTAAGCTGTTAAAGTGTGAGTTTTGGCTTGATCAAGTAGCTTTTCTCGGTCATATAGTTTCAGCAGATGGTATTAGAGTTGACCCGAGTAAAGTTGAAGCTATTCTGAATTGGAGTCCACCGAAATCTGTAACCGAAGTTAGAAGTTTTCTGGGTTTGGCAGGCTATTATCGACGCTTTGTGAAAGGATTTTCTCTGATAGCTACTCCACTCACCAGATTGCTTCGGAAGGGAGTGGGATTTGTGTGGACTAATCAGTGCCAAGCTAGTTTTGAGTAGTTGAAAGAGATATTGACTCAAGCGCCTGTTCTCACTTTACCTGTGGAAGATAAACCATATGTGATCTATAGTGATGCTTCACATAATGGTTTGGGTTGTGTTTTAATGCAAGAGGGTAAAGTGATAGCTTATGCTTCTCGACAGTTGAAGCCGCATGAGCTCAATTATCCGACCCATGATCTGGAGTTAGCAGCCATTGTGTTTGCTTTGAAGATTTGGCGACATTATCTGTATGGAGAGAAGTGTTTCATTTACACTGATCATAAAAGTTTAAAGTATTTAGGAGTCCAAAAGGAGTTGAATCTTCGACAGAGGCGATGGTTGGAGTTGATTAAAGACTATGACTGTTTGATTGATTATCATCCAGGTAAAGCAAATGTTGTTGCTGATGCCTTGAGTCGGAAGTCTTTAGCAGGTTTGACTGCTTATTCGCTCTTGTTGCTTGTTGAGTTGAGAGCGTTGCATGCTAGGTTCATATCTTGTGATGATGGTGCATTGTTGGCACAATTGCAATTGAGGCCAGTGCTGCTAGACCAGATTAAGGAGGCTCAATTGGCTGATAAGAAGATTCAGAAGGTTGTTTCTGATTGTCTTAAAGGAGAGAGCAGGGATTTTGTTATGAGAGATGATGGGAGTTTATGGTTTGAGAATAGACTGTGTGTGCCTGATGATGATAGTTTGAGAAGGATTATTTTAGAAGAAGCACACCAATCAGCTTTTGCTATGCATCCGGGCAGTACGAAGATGTACCATGATTTGAGACAGCATTACTGGTGGTCCGGTATGAAGAGAGACATTGCAGAATTTGTATCTAAATGTCTCACATGTCAGAGGGTGAAAGCTGAGCATCAGGTTCCAACTGGGTTGCTTCAACCTTCAGTACCTGAATGGAAGTGGGAGAGAGTGACAATGGATTTTGTGTCTGGTTTGCCTTTAACGCAAAAGAAACATGATGCTATTTGGGTGATTGTTGATAGGTTGACCAAGACAGCTCATTTTCTTCCAGTTCGGATGGATTATTCGCTTGAGAGGTTGGCTGAGCTGTATATCCATGAGATTGTGAAGTTACATGGAGTCCCAATTTCTTTAGTGTCTGATCGAGATCCTAGGTTCACTTCAAGATTTTGGAAGAGTTTGCATGGGGCTTTAGGTTCTCGATTACACTTTAGTACTGCTTTCCATCCTCAGACAGATGGGCAGTCAGAGAGGGTGATACAGATTATCGAGGATATGTTGAGAAGTTGTGTCATTGATTTCTCTGGAAGTTGGGACAGATTTTTACCACTTGTGGAATTTGCCTACAACAACAGTCATCAATCGAGCATTAGTATGGCACCATTTGAAGCATTGTATGGAAGAAGGTGTAGGACGCCTTTGTGTCGGAATGAGACTGGTGAAGGTAAGATAATTGGTCCTGATTTAGTTAAAGAGACTGAAGAGAAGGTGAAAATGATTCAAGATAGATTGAAAGCAGCTTCAGATCGACAGAAATCTTATGTGGATTTGAAAAGAAGAGATATTGAGTATAATGTGGGAGATAAAGTATTTTTGAAAGTGTCTCCTTGGAAAAAGATCTTGAGATTTGGTCGAAAAGGGAAGCTGAGTCCTCGTTTCATTGGGCATATGAGGTATTGGAAAGAGTGGGACCAGTTGCTTATCGGCTTGCTTTGCCACCTGATTTGGACAGGATCCATAATGTTTTCCATGTTTCTATGTTGAGGAGATACAGATCGGATCCATCTCATGTGTTATCAATTGAATCTATTGAAGTGAATTCGGATCTAACATTTGAAGAAGAGCCAATTGCTATTTTGGCACATGAAGTGAAAGAATTAAGGAACAAAAGAGTGCCACTTGTGAAAGTGTTATGGAAGAATCATGGGAGAGAAGAGGCAACTTGGGAGAGTGAGCAAGCAATGCGAGACCAGCATCCTCAGTTGTTTCAGAGCTGATTTCAGGTAATTTCGAGGACGAATTTTTTTTTTTCGAGGGGGAGAATTGTAATATCCCTATTTGTGCCCTAGTAGTTTTGAGGCTGTTGTTATTTTAATTGGATTAAATGTATATGCAGTGTATATGGTAATATATATAACATATATGTTGGTCAAAGTGGAAAGTCAAGGGAAGAGGATATTTTATTGTTACTTGTGAAATTACTTAAAAGGGCTTGTAAATAATAGGAAGAGAAAGCATATGAGAAGAGGACATTTAAGTAATTTCCTAATTATTTTTGTGGTGGAGATTTAAAGAAGAAGCAAAGTTTGACTTTTACTCTTCATTGTCTTTTTCTTTTCTTTTCTTTCTTGTGTGGCCGGCTCATCAAAGGGACATGAGAGTAAGAGAACAAGTGAAGGTTTTGTTGAATCCAAGCTCAAATTGAAAGGAGTTTTCAAGTATACAAGTTGGAATTTCAAGGAATTTCATGATTTGGTAAGTTTTCTCTTGTTTGCCATTGTTATTTTTGAAGTTATGTTTAAGTTGAGTTGTGGTTTGATGATGGTATGATTAAGGTTGTTTATGGTGTGAATTTAAGTGTTGAGATTGCTTGATAGATGAGAAGTTAAGTGGGTGTTGATGTTGGAAGTGGTTGTGTGGAGATTGTGTAAGGGTTTTGAGTGGTAAGTGTTGTTTATGTTATGTTTGATTGATTATTCTTGTTGATCTTTGAGTTGGTTGTGTTTGTTGGTTTTAGAAGTGAATAATACCTAATTTCGGAAAGGGGCAGCAGCGTTTTGGATGCCACGCCCGTGGTCTTTTGGTAGCCATGGACGTGGGGGTGTTGGCCACTTTTGGGCAGAAGGGTTCTCAAAGCCACGACCGTGGGGGTTGAGGTGGCCATGGCCGTGGGCTTTGCTTAGTGATGTTGAGTTTTGTTTAGTGGTCTTAAGATTTAGGATAAGGTTAATAATTGATAATGTTATAGAAATTGATGTGTTGCATTATTGTTTTGGGTTAGGTTTTGGAAGAAGTGATTTGCCCTAGTTGTGAAGTGAAGAATCCTTGGAAGAAAGGATTGCTTAGAGTTGTGTGAGTGTGCATAAGGTAAGTACAAACTACATCATTGCATTCATTTATGAGATGTGGAAACTTAATATACATATGTGTTTGTTAAAGTGTTGAGAACATAAATGCATTGTTGAAACATATTATTATTGTTATGTGAATGTTGTGCTAAGCATGTGTAATGTATGTTAAGAATATTGGTTGTGTATATATTTGAGTAATAAAATGTGAAAATAACATGATTGATTACTCATGATGTAAGTAAAATGGTTAAGGCATGTTTGCTTTTATGATAATGCAATGTGATTGGTTATGATGAATTAATTAATATGATTTGAGATATGAAGTTGGAAATGTGAATGGTATGAGTTGTGAGGTCATGATTGTTGGCTATGATGATATAGTAGAGATATGAATGCCTAATGAATTGTGGATGGTAAAATGAGAAATGAATTGAGAATGAGATAAACTAAATGATTGTGTGCCTAATATGTTGATTCAACTTTCAGAGTCCTGTATTTGATGGCATGCCTATGAATCATTGGATAGGCGAAATGGGTGGCCCGTAAGCTGATTCCAATTGAAAAATACTTATGAATCACTGGATAGGTGAAATGGGAGGCCCGTAAACCGATTCCAGTTGAAAAATGTGAATATGGAATGATGGTGAAATGGGAGACCCGTAAACCACTTCCATTTGAAAAATTAGTAACAGTCTAGCCGGGTTGAGGATCTCCTCATGTTAATGGGTTGATGGTCCAAGAGACTGGGTCTGTTATGCTATCCATGGATAGAGATATGATATATTTTGCCTACGGGCTTAATGATGTGATATTGAATCAAAACGGTGACTCTGAACTTTGAATAACATATTGGTTTGTGTGTTTTGGGCCCAATGCTTGTGTTTGTTTAAATTTAATTATTATTGGATGAAAGTAATGAGAAATGATATGATGTAATGTTATGAGAGATGTTCATGGTTTAATAAGTTAGGGTGAACAAGGTATGCGTGAAATGTAATGTTTACTTGAATTGTGTATACAACTTGATTGTGTGACATGAACATTGCATCAAAGCATCTTGATATTGTAGTTTGTTTTACTAAGCTGTTGGCTTAGCGCGATTGTGGTTCATCGCGCAGGTGTTAGAGAAGAACCCGAGTGTTCCACTAGACCGAGTGAGTCTAGACATTGAGGATTTGCCTTAGGACTTAAAGATCAGAGCAGTGCTGCCAACCATGTATAATTTCTTTATATTTGTAAAGTAATGATTTTAATGAATATGTATAAATGGTTGTAAACTTGAACTTAGATATTTCAATATATGTAAATACTTTATAATTTCCGCTGCGTACTAAATAAATGTTTATATTCCTTTTTATTTTCTATTACATGTTAACTACCACATTTCTTATATGGTACAAAGAGAAAAAAATTGTTTGGTGTCTTTTAAAGAGTTAAATGGTTTAAGGAATCCGTAGCATTCCTATGTTTCATGTACGTATATTACATTGTAGTATTATGTAGTGTGCGTATATGGGATTTAGGGGTGTTACACATATGTTATTTCAACTTTCTAAACCCGAAATTTTGCAATTGATGAGAGGTGAGAAAATTCTGCTTGGTCCTTTGATTGACTTTTGCACTTCTAATTTAGCTCCCACAAAAACTTAAAGTGGAGGCCATTTTGAGATTGGAGCTGATGTGACACAATGAACAAACCCTCACACTACAAATTTCTTGTTTGAACTTTACGCAATTGGGAGAAATCTTTCTAGTATCTAAATTCTTTTTATCTTCTTGACATTAATCTGGATCTTGATTGGGATAGTCTTTGCCCTTGCAAAAAGTTTGGTTCCCAGATTTGTTTCTTTTCTTCTTCTCCCTTTTCTTTCTTTTTTTTCTTACTCTTTCTTCTTCTTTCTCTTTCCTTACTCTTCCCTTTCTTTTATCATTTTGTCCTTCTTTCTTGTAGGACTATCAAGTACAGAACTTTCAAGAACTGGATGGTCTTCCTCCTTTTTCTCCAATTTTGATTTAATCTGTGGTTGGGTTGGATCAATTCTAGTAAAAATGTCTTTATGAACCAAATGGAAGCCTTTTGTTATCTTAGGTGAAAGAGAACTCAGTTGGCTTTTTGAACCATTTTGGGTTTTCTCTTTTTTCTTTTCTTTCTCTTTTTCTCTTTTCCTTTTTAATCTCTTTTTTCTTTCTTTTCTCTTTTTCCTTTTCTTCTTTTGTTTTGTTTTGTTGTTTTTTTTTTGGTCCTAGCTCTAAAAGAGTTGTCTTGTTTATACCAACTTGGGCTTCCAATAATGGATGAGTGGAGTAACATAAATCTTCTTTAACAGGGATAAATCATTTGTTACTCTGTTGTTGTCTTGATATATTGGAGATATTTAAGGAAACTTCAACTACCCTTATGGTATTGAGAACTTCAACTATAGTCTTGAAAACTTTAACTATCCTCATAATCTTGACTAATCATTGCTTTCTTTGATCTTCTTGTCTCTCCACCTTAGTGATCATAAGATTTGTCAAAAGTATCACAATGGCTCAGGGTAGGTTGTTGGGGTTTGTAAGCAAATGAAAAGAAAGATAAATTTTATGAAGGCTAAAAGGGACAACTAGGGATTGATAATTAATAGGATGGATACTAGCTGTTGGCTAATCAAACAATGCCTAGATCATTTCTCTCTTAAATAAGCAGAGTTGCAATTTTGCCTCAAAAGTTTGTCAAAGCATGTTCTAAGACTGACTAGGACCCAAACAAGGTAATTATGCAGGAGCGCTCTCTAAGTAAGCATACACAACTCAATACTATAGAGCAATTCCCTCATCTAGTAAAGTCATCCGAGTCGTGATGCATAAATATATTAATTCATGAATTATCAAGCTATATTCCTCATCGGTTGAGCACCAAAATGAACAAAGGCCAACAAAAATTTTGATGAAAGTAATTTATTCAAGCAACTTTAAATTTGAAAAACACAATAGTTCCAAAATATTAAAGAAAGTAAGATTGAAAAGCAACATTCAAGCTAAGGAAAGTTCATTGAGTTAGGCTTATTTTTCCTTCACATCTTCAATATTTCCATCTTGAAAGGATGATAAAACAAAATCTTCTTCCAATCCTTTTCCCACCATGAAGGTTGCCGGTGGAGGTACTCTATTGAACCTTGGTAATGGATTATCTTTGGTGTTGGGCTTATCCGGCTCGGGTAGCTTGCCACTATCGATTAGGTGTTGGATCTCATGCCTTAATCGGGTACATCTATCAGTCTCATGTCCTTGAGTCTGATGAAATTGACAAAAAGCCTTAGTATCAAATTTTGGGGGTAATGGACTAGGCAAAGGTCGAGGAGCCAATGGTTGCAACAACCCTTTATTTTGTAGCTTGTCGAAGACCCAAGACAAAGGCTTCCCCAGATTTGAAAACTGCCTTCTATTTGCTTGACCGGTTACATTAACATCAACTTCTTTTTGTGTGCTTTGATTGTTAGGCTGGTTGTTCCCTTTCTCATTCCTTCTTATTGAAAAGCGATTCTTCTCCCTTTCCCACTCTTCAATTTACAGACCAGCATGGAGAAGATCTTTGAAATCACGGATGAGTGTATGAGACATCCTCTCACAAAGATTAGGTAACACCCCTCTCACAATCATCCTTATTTGATCGGATTCATCGGGCCTCTTCTTGAGTAAAGCGGCCTTATTTCTCCATCGCTTCACATAGCCCACAAAATTCTCATTTGGCCTTTGTCTAATGGACTCCACTTCCATTAAAGTAACTTTTAACTCAACATTATATCCGTATTATTGGATGAAGGCTTTGTAAAGTAGATCCCAACTCTTTTGTGTTCCATCATCTAAGGTATTAAACCAATTTTGGACAACAGGGTCCAATGAGAGCATGAAGTACCTTAGGGTTTGAGCCTTAGTAGCTTGGGCAGATTGCATGGCAGTGATATACTGCTTCACTTGGAGATGAGGATTTTCGGTGCCATTGTACTTAGCAAAGGAAGGCATCTTGAATTTATAAGGGACCTCTTCATCTTGTTCAAATAGTTTCTCGATCTCAGACTTCTCTTCGGTTTTCAGCTTCTTCTTAAATTTCTTTTCTAAATCAGCAATCATCTTTTCAACATCGAATGTCTCGGTCTTTTCAATAGTTGCCTTCTCAACAGCCTTCGGTTCTTTCTTCTTTTCTTGAACCTCTTGGTAGTATTGAGCCCAATCATCATCATCATCAATGATCACCTTTTCATCATTAAAAGCTACTTCATCAATTTTAGCCTTCCCCTCGACTTTCTTGGTGCTAGCAGATGCTTCGGCATTGTTTCCTAAAATTGCAGCTAGTTGATTCTTTACGGTCTCAACCATGGCCTCTTTTATTTCTTCCATCTTGGAGTTGAGGGCCTCATCCACCATTCTTTGGATTTGTTTGGGTTCCATTGTTTTGGGTGAGCAAGTGATTGGGTCATTGCTAGACACTTCATCTCCGGCATAGGTCAGATTGTTGTAAGCTTTAGAACTATCGTAATCCAGGACTGTGAGCCAGAGAGGATCAATGATATGAGATGCAAATGTATGCATGTATGCATGTATGCACAAACAATCAACAAATAAGGATAAATAGGACGTTCCTTCCAACCTTATAACATCCACACATGAATGGCGAGTCCCTTTTCCTAGGTACATGGTTAACAAAATACCAACATGGGGTATCTTACTTTCGAATAATTCCCTCGAATGTTTCAACCAATAGTTATATTTTCAAAAATGGAAATCAATCCATGATAATTCCTATTAATTAGGTTTTAATCCATTCAACCAACTAAAGTAGCTTTTATGCTATATGGGATTAAAACGAAATTAAGAGGTTTATTATAAATAGATTTCTCACTTGAAAAAGGTAACTAATGGTTCATGCCAAAAATAAGCCTATGGTTAATTTATTCTTAGTGTAAACTAGGCCCACAATTGATTTTTGGTATCTCATAATTGACCTAAATATTTTTGCAACCTCTTTGTAAGAAAAGGTTGAGTGAAAATAGTTTTGTTTCTAAGCCCATTATAAAAGATTTTAGAAAAATGGATTTTGCGCCTAGTATTTAGGCCATGGGCCAAAACATTTTCGACTTATTTTTAGAAAAAATCTTATGTCCAAAGACCATCTTGAAAAATTTTGAAAATAGCTTTGGTCTTTTGGACTTTAAAGAAAAATTTATTTTGAGCTTGCAAATGTACTTGGGTCATATTAGAAAAAGAACAAACCA
The DNA here is from genome assembly GCA_947685225.1 of Garcia nutans. Classification (NCBI taxonomy): domain Eukaryota; kingdom Viridiplantae; phylum Streptophyta; class Magnoliopsida; order Malpighiales; family Euphorbiaceae; genus Garcia; species Garcia nutans. The sequence continues at coordinate 44,358,657 of CANTUV010000031.1, forward strand.
AATAAGCCATGATTTAGACTAAGATAAACAAACCATAGTCAAACAACATGCATTTGGGGTAAAACCTAAGGAAAGGAACTAGGCCAATTACATGAGCTTTAGTCTTTGGGTTAAAAGGCTTAGGTTCTCATAGCAAGTATATATCAAACGGTACGAGGCTATGAGTGGTTATGCCATGCTCGATCTCCATACCTTGAGTGAAAGTATGGTATCCCTTACATGATGTTTAACACGGGTAACACGGGCGTCCTACCTCACACACACAATGCAATCTAAGATGATGCAATGGATAATATCATTATAAGAAAGAATAGAATAATATAAAGACCAACAGAATCAACTTCTCTTATCCCCAGTGGAGTCGCCACTGTAAGCGGGGATTTTCGCCCCCACTCCCGGTGGAATGGTTTTTATGACTTCGGCAGTGTTTAGGCTCGGGGCTTTAGATAACACAGACCTAAGTCCGGAGAAAATGGAGTCGCCACCCAGACGGGCCGAGAAAAAGAAAGGGGTGGATGACTCGATTCCTAAGGAATCCCCAACCCCCTAATGGGTTCGGAAAGTTGGATACGTGTGGGGAAGGTGAGAAATGGCCCAGCACCCCCACAACGCCCGGTTCATTGGAACCGACCTTCTTTACAAGTCTTAATATTATAAAATTCTTAAATATAATAACATTATCCATATTACACACAATAATTAAAAGAAAGCATCAATATATTAAAATCAAAGCAATGTCCAAACAAAGCAAATAAATGGACACCCATCGAAGGATGGAAACATGTCCTTACATCACATGCCTAAATAGGACACCCACCAAAAAGGTAGAAACATGCCCTTTACATAGGTTCTAAAATATAAAAGCAAATTAAATTACATGATGTTTAACTAATGAGGTACCCACCAAGTGAAAACATACCTCTTACAACTTTTGGAAGTCTGACTACTCCGGTAGTGCGTGCAGAGCGGGCCCGTAAGCTATTTCGCATGCAGAAATTTTCTGCCGTGCGAAATAGCTGGGCTATTTCATAGGCAGAAAATTTCTCCGTGCGATATAGCACAGTGATTTCGCCCGCAGGAATTTCCTGCGTGCGAATGGCCCACAGGCCCGCTCGAAGATTTTTTTGTCACCGATTTTTTCAACTCCAATTTTTTTTTTTATTTTTTGATTTTTATTTATTTATTTCTTTTTTTTATTTAAAAAAATTAGATACTAAAGCAAAAATTATTTAATAAAAATTATTTTGGACCAATTAGACAACAAAAATCATTTTAGACTAAATAAAACATATTGGACCGGACTGGGTAAAAAAATAACGGTCTACAGTTATTTACTTTATTTAGATTCCTAAATGTTGTAAGAGGTATGTTTCCACTTGGTGGGTACCTCATTAGTTAAATATCCTGTAATTTAATTTGCTTTTCTATTTTAGAACCTATGTAAAGGGCATATTTCTACCTTTTGGTGGGTGTCCTATTTAGACATGTGATGTAAGGACATGTTTCCATCTTTGGATGGGTGTCCATTTATTTGTTTTGCTTGGACCTTACTTTGATTTAATATATTGATGCTTTCTTTTAATTATTGTGTGTAATATGGATAATGTTGTTATATTTAAGAATTTTATAATATTAAGACCTGTAAAGGTGATCCAAAACTTTTAGGCGATAGAACCTTTTAATGAATAAGAATAAGAATAAGAATAAGAATTGTTGCTTCTCTTTGGAAGTCAACTTGTTTAAATGAGAGGAGAAGTTATATGACAGAATAAGAAATAGAAAATAAGAATAGAATTTATTTCTAAACTGCTTGATTAATTGATTAAAGAATTCAGATATATATACAAGTTTCAAATCCTAAACTAACAAAACTAAATATGACAAATGATTATAAACCATAAATGTTTAATGGTTTATAATCAAATTAGTTTTAAACCATAAGTAATCAAAGGTTATAACAAAACCTTTTCTAAACCATTAATTTTTATACGGTTATAATAATAATAATAATAATAATAATAAATATTATTATATTATTATTATTATTATTTATTGTAAGATCCTCCTGGATCATGGCTCCCCCATTTATGAGTCTTGAACTCCTGTTCAAGTTATAACGTGAGATGAGGAAATTCTTTTGTTGCTTTATCTCAGTTATACCACTTCGATTTACTAGGAAGTTGACCCTTCTTGCCAATGCGAAAGTTTTCACACTTTCCGCACCTAGTTTCACGAATCTTATGTTCCAAGATGCAATCTTCTGTCAAAGGATCTTCATGGTCATACCATAGGTCTTCAACTGATGGAAGATTAGTTTCTTCATTACAGTCATCATCAAGTAAAGATGGTTCAAAAAGCTTCAACTTCTCAGCATTAATTACCGAGTACATATGCATGTATGGTGGTAAGTCAAGTTGAAAAGCATTTTCACCAATTTGTTTAATTATCTTAAAAGGACCATAACGAATAGGTTTGAGTTTCTTTCCTTCTCCAGATAATCGTTCTTTACCAAGATGTATCCATACTAAGTCACCTTCTTTGAAGTTAGATGGCACACGATGTTTATCATGGCGAGCTTTATACTTCTGTTGAGAACGTTGTAATTGTGCCTCCACTTCTGTATGTATCTTTCTAATTTGTTCGAGAAATTTTTGTGCTCGAACATTGGTTTCTTCTTCTCTCCCATTTGATGGTGTATCACCCATTGTAAATGCCATATCAAATGGACTTTGAGGTAGGTAACCTAAACAAACCTCAAATGGAGATTTGAGAGTAGAACCATGAATTGCACGGTTGAAAGCAAATTGTAAGTAAGGTAGACTATCATCCCATGTCTTTGGATGTTTTGAGTTATAACCTCGCAACAAATGCACCATAGTCCGATTGACAACTTCTGTCTGCCCATCTGTTTGTGGATGAAAAGTAGTGCTTCTTTTTAATTTAGTATCCATCATTCCCCATAATGACCTCCAAAAATGTCCTAAAAATCGACTATCTCTATCTGAAACAATCGATGAAGGCAAGCCAAATTTTTTCCAAACATGTTGAAAGAAAAGTTTAGCAGCTCCTTCTCCAGTTAGAGTCTTTTTACACGGGATAACAATGATCATCTTACTAAATCGGTCCACGATTACAAATAAGTAATCATTTCCACTTTTACTTTTAGGTAACCCTCCAAGAAAATCCATGGATATACTTTCCCATGGTCAGCTAGGTACTGGTAAAGGAATATACAGTCCTAGTTTTCTATTTGAAGGTTTTGAAGTGTTGCATAAAACACATCCTCGGATATATCGAGAGACATCCAGATGCATTTTAGGCCAAAAAACATATCGACGTAGATTAGATAAAGTCTTCTCTACTCCAAAATGTCCCGCTACTTTGGAAGTATGAGCTTCACGTATCCACTGTAATATGTCACCATCTTTTGGTATGCATAATTGTGTTCCTTTATACATTAGACCATCCTTCAATTGGAATTCACAAGTCTTTCCCTGTTGTAGTTTCACATAAGCTGAGCTAAAGTCAGCATCTATGTCATACCATTTGGTATATTCAGAAGGAACTATAGGTTGGATCTGCATCGCTACAAGTAATGTAGAATTTATTGTTGGCCGTGGTCGGGACAACATATCAGCCAACTTATTAGTCACTCCTTTTTTATATTTAATGACAATATTAAATTGTTGCAAATAGGACATCCATTTCATATGACGAGATTGCTGCAACTTTGACTGTGTAGTTAAAAATTGAAGAGGTTTATGATCAGAATGAACTATAACTTCTTTACCTAATAAGTAACATCTCCAATGTTTCACTGCTTGATGTAAGGCATATAAATCTTTGTCATAAGTTGGATAATTCAATAATGGCCCACTAAACATTTCAGAATGGTACGCAACTGGTTTTCCATTTTGAAATAGGACTGCTCCCATTGCATAATTAGATGCATCTGCTTCCGCTTCAAATGCTTTTTGTAGATTTGGTAGTGCAAGTACTGGGGCTTCTGTAATCTTTCTTTTCAACAATTGAAAAGAATCTTCATGCTTGTTTGACCATTCAAACTTTTGATTAATCTTAGTAAGAGAGTGTAATGGTGCTGCAATCTGTGAAAAATGTCAAATAAACTTTTGCAGATATTGACATGTACAGATGAAACTTCGAACTTCAGTTACAGTTTTGGGTGTTGGCCATTGTGAAATTACTTTTACCTTTTCTGGATCTACTTTCAATTCTCCTGCACCAACTATAAAACCCAAGTAGGTAAGATTTTGGTTCCCAAATTCACACTTCTTACCATTAAGGTGAAATTGATTTACTCTTAGAACTTCCAAAACTTGAGTAATATGTTGTAAATGATCCTCCCATATGATATTGAATATTAAAATATCATCCAAGTACACAATGACGAATTCATCAATAAAAGGTCGGAGAATATTATTCATTAAGCTCATAAAGGTGGTTGGAGCATTGCATAGGCCAAATGGCATAACTAACCACTCAAACGAACCTTGTTTTGTCTTAAATGCTGTCTTCCAAGTGTCTTCTTCACGGATCCGAACTTGGTGATAGCCAGACTTTAGGTCAAGTTTCGTAAAGTAACGAGCACCATGTAATTGATCTAGTAAATCATCAATCCTTGGTAAAGGATAACGATTCTTAATAGTTATCTTATTAAGCGCTCTATAGTCAACACACATTCGCCAACCTCCGTCTTTCTTAGGCACTAGCAATACAGGTGAACAACATGGTGAACTGCTAGGTTTAATAACTTTCTGTTCAAGAAGTTCTTGTACTTGCTTCTTGATCTCTGATGATTCTATCAAAGAGGTGCAATACAAACCTAAATTTGGTAATGGTGAATCCCCTACCAAATGGATCTCATGCTCCACAATTCTATGTTGTGGTAACCCTTGCACAGTCTCAAATAAGTCTTTAAACTCTTGTTGTAATTTTTCAACATCTGAAAGCTGTGATGGTGACAAAGAAATTGTTGACAGTGTAACTGCTCTCGATATATTTTCTTCAGGCCGAATCATCAGTAAGTCAAACCGTCCACATGAATTAACTAACCTTTTAGCTTGGGTAGCTGTTAACAGACTGTGTGGGTTCTGAGGTTTAGAAGCATTAACATGGAACTCTTTTCCATCTTTCACAAGATGATATTTTTCAAGTCGTCTATAATGAATGCCATCTCTATCCCATAAATATCGACTGCCCAATATAACTTGGCATACATCTAAAGGAACTACTTCACAGGTTACCTCGTCTATAAATCGATTAGTGATAGCAAATTTGAAGGTACACTATTTTGTGATCTTCATTTCTACATCTTTCTGAATCCAGCCTAGAGGATAACGTTTAGGATGTGGTGTAGTCTCTAGACCCACTTTTCTCACTAGAGCTTCTGAAATAAGATTCTTTTGACTTCCGGGATCAATAATAGCTTGAACAACACTTTGTTTCACTTGGATATTCACGTGAAACAATCTTTCTCGAATGTCAGCTTCCATGTCTTCTGTTGATCCTGTCATTAGGGCAAGTGTAGTATCAGGTTGTTTCACATCTGAAAGCTCTTCTACTTCTTGTGAAATCAAGGTAGATTTCTTTTCATTTCTACTTTGATTGGCTTTATTGTATTTTGGTTATAGCTCAAGATGTAGTATCCAACATTTATCTTTTGTATGCCCACTAATTTCACAGTGATCGCAATAATTTTTCTTCTTTGAACTGCTCTTGATGTCTTTTCCTTTACTTTTCCAGTCAGTTTTATTATTGGATTTCCTATTGGAATCCTTATTGTCCATTCTCTTATTTTTCGCCTCAATAGCGATTGCTTTCACAGTAGCATCCTCAATAGTTTCTACCGTGAATAATTTTAATTCTCTCCGAATATATTCGGCTAGACCCCCAGTATACTTCATGAACACATCATAGTCCTCAACATCAATATCTAACGCCAAGGCTTGGTTATGAAATTCAGTAGTATATTCCTGAACTGTCTGCCCAAATTTTTGTTTAAAATGCTGCCACCTGTACCATTTTTCTTCTTCATATCCAACTGGATAAAATTGCTTTCTAAGTAATGTCTTGAATTTCTTCCAAGTTACTATTGATGTATCATGCCTCTTCTGATAGGACTTCCACCAGGTAAGAGCATGACTTGAAAGTTTCAGACTTGCAAATTTTATCTTTTCCGCATTAGAATACTTATACATAGTGTAATAAGTTTCTAATGTGTCAATCCAGTTGTCCAACATTTCAGAATTAACATCACCTTTGTAAATAGGAATGTCTATCTTAAAATCAACTTTGTAGGTAGCCATCGAATTTGTATACTCAGCTTCTTCAAGTTCTACATCTGAGTTAGAGTTTTCTTCTTCTTCACTCTGCTCAGTAATTTTACCCTTGAAAAGTTTCACTTTTCTTTTAGAAGAGGATACATTTGGGATGTTTGTAGGATTTAAACTCTCAGTGAGTTTAGCAATTGAAGCTACTAAGCTTTCAACTTGTTGTTCAAGTTTGGTGATTCTGTCACCATCACCATTTGGTGTTTCTATTTTATTCTCGTCCCTCATTTTTCCTCTCTTGGATTTTGGCCTTCGATGTACAAGTAAAGGACCTACAAGTTCTTCTCCAAAAGTTTTGCGTTGGTCGCGAGTTAGGACCATAAACCATAATCTCCTTATTAGATCTGTTGCTCTGATACCACTTGATCCAAAACTTTTAGGCGATAGAACCTTTTAATGAATAAGAATAAGAATAAGAATAAGAATCGTTGCTTCTCTTTGGAAGTCAACTTGTTTAAATGAGAGGAGAAGTTATATGAGAGAATAAGAAATAGAAAATAAGAATAGAATTTATTTCTAAACTGCTTGATTAATTGATTAAAGAATTCAAATATATATACAAGTTTCAAATCCTAAAATAACAAAACTAAATATGACAAATGATTATAAACCATAAATGTTTAATGGTTTATAATCAAATTAGTTTTAAACCATAAGTAATTAAAGGTTATAACAAAACCTTTTCTAAACCATTAATTTTTATACGGTTATAATAATAATAATTATTATTATTATTATTATTATTATTATATTAATAATATTATTATTTATTGTAAGATCCTCCTGGATCAAAAGGAGGCCGGTTCCAATGAACCGGGCGTTGTGGGGGTGCTGGGCCATTTCCCACCTTCCCCACACGTACCCAACTTTCTGAACCCATTAGGGGGTTGGGGATTCCTTAGGAATCGAGTCATCCACCCCTTTCTTTTTCCCGGCCCATCCGGGTGGCGACTCCATTTTCTTCGGACTTAGGTTCGTGTTCTCTAAGGCCCCGAGCCTAAACAGTGCCGAAGTCGCAAGAACCATTCCACCGGGAGTGGGGGCGAAAATCCCCTATCATAGTGGTGACTCCACTGGGGATAAGAGAAGTTGATTTCATTGGTCTTTATATTATTCTATTCTTTCTTATAACGATATTATCCATTGCATCATCTTAGATTGCATCGTGTGCGTGAGTTAGGATGCCCGTGTTACCCGTGTTGTGTTATGTAAGAGATACCATACTTTCACTCAAGGTATGGAGATCGAGCATGGCATAACCACTCATAGCCTCGTACCATTTGGTACATACTTGCTATGGGAACCTAAGCCTTTTAACCCAAAGACTAAAGCTCATGTAATTGGCCTAGTTACTTTCCTTAGGTTTTACCCCCAAATGCATGTTGTTTGACTATGGTTAGTTTATCTTAGTCTAAATCATGGCTTATTTGGTTTGTTCTTTTTCAAATATGACCTAAGTATATTGTAAGCCAAAAATAAACTTTTCTTTAAAGTCCAAAATACCAAAGCTATTTTCAAAATTTTTCAAGATGGTCTTTGGACATAAGATTTTTTTAAAAACAAATCAAAAATTCTTTGGCTCATGGCCCAAATACTAAGCCCAAAATCCATTTTTCTAAAATATTTTACAATGGGCTTAGAGTCAAAACTATTTTCACCCAATCTTTTCTTACAAAGAGCTTGCAAAATATTTAGGTCAATTATGAAATACTAAAAATCAATTGTGGGCCAAGTTTACACTAAGAATAAATTAACCATGGGCTTGTTTTTGGCATGAATCATTAGTTACCTTTTTCAAGTGAGAAATCTATTTATAATAAACCTCTTAATTTCATTTTAATCCAATATAGCATAAAAGCCACTATAGTTGGTTGAATGGATTAAAACCTAATTAATGGGAATTACTATGAATGGACTTCCATTTTCAAAAATATAACTATTGGTTGAAACGTCCGAGGGAATTATTCGAAAGCAAGATACCCCATGTTGGTATTTTGTTAACCATATACCTAGGAAAAGAGACTCGCCATTCGTGTGTGGATGTTATAAGGTTGGAAGGAACATCCTATTTGTCCCTGTTTTGTTTATTGTTTGTGCATATATGCATACATACATTTGCACCTCATATCATTGATCCTTTCTGGCTCATAGACCCGAAGTGCAGCAATTTGAGAGCATACAACGACACCACCTATAACATTTCAAGGATAAGGGACATGTCTACTGATAGAGATCGAATGAAAAATGAGAGATCAATCCCTATTCTACAAGACCAATCGAACCATGTGCTATCTAAGTGGAGCAATAAGAGCAGCTATCACCCTAGTGGGCAAAGTCAAAGGGAAAGAAGAGGTGTTGAGAAAGATGCAACAACTAAGCCAACAAAGAAGCGTAAATTTTTAGACTTAACGGAGCCTTTGTCAAAGATGTTAGAGAATCTAATGAAAATGAATTTGCTACAACCATTGGCACCTCGGCCTTTACATAAGCCTCTACCGCCAAATTTTGATGCCAAGGTCTTCTGTCAATTCCATCAAATGCAAGATCATGAGACAGATAAATGTGTTCGATTAAGGCATGAAATCCAAGATTTGATTGACAGTGGAAAGCTGCCTGAGCCTGATATGTAATATCGCCATATATGCCCTAGAAGTTTTGAATGTTGTTATTGTTGATGATGTTGTTGTTGTTGTTTTAAATGGGATTGAATGTATATGTTGATTTGAAAGAGAAAATGGAATTGGAAAGTGAATGCTTATGTATATGTGTTTTGGGAAAGAAAAGAGGGTTTAGAGAGAAATGTATATGTTGTTTATATGATAATATATATAACATATAAGTTGGTCAAGGGAAAGTCAATGCAAGAAGATATTTTTATTTGTGATAGGTGGAATTACTTATATGGGCAAATAAGAGACAAGAGGTTAGTTAAATGGATAAGGGTATATAGGTAATTGTTGGTTAAAAACTCTTGGTGGAGATTTAAAGAAGAATTGACTTTGTTTTCTTCATGATTTCTTCTTCTTCTCCATTGTTGGCCGGCTCCTCCATAGACAAAAGGAAAGCAAGAGACAAAGAGAAGATCTTGAAGAGTTAAACTCAAATTGAAGGAAGATTAAGTGATCAAGTGATGATTCAAGAAGTTTATAACTATGGTAAGTTCTTTTCTTTGATTTCTTTTATTCTTTGAAGTGGTATTTGAAGTTAATTAAGGTTTGTTGATTTGATGATGAGATGTGTTTGTGATATGTTTTCAAGTGTTACAATTGGTTTTAAGTTAAGAATTTAAATAGGTGTTGTTGTTAGAAGTGGTGGATGTTGATTTTTGGAAGATAGAGAAGGATGTTGGTTTTGGGGTTTTAAGATGGTATGTGTTTAAATGTTTTGTTGTTGTGTTGTAATAAGGTGATTATTGTGATAAACATGTAGAATTTGTGTTTAGAACATTGATTCCATTCATTTGAACCATGCTATATTGTGTATGATGAGTTGAGTGCAACCAAAGGAGAATTGAACATTTAAGGGTTTATGCATGAGAGATACATAATTTGGGGCAGTTGCTATTATTCTTGTGCGGTCGCGACTTAGGTCGGGCTTCTGACCGCGAAACCTACTGTGAGAAGGTTTCATCTTGTAATTGTTTGGAGCGGTCGTATTCAGGTGAGGTGCGACCGCTAGAAAGGTTTTGTTCACCTTATTGAAAGTAACCTAATCCTGCAACAAGATTCTCAAATACATGTTAAATAGATCATTCATTTGAGTTGTCAAGGTTCAAAATAGAGATCATTTGTCTAACATCATTGTTGAATCATAAAATGTGAGATGATATGGAATGTGATTTAAAGCCATTGTTATTGACTATGATGATTTAATTGAATGAAACAAGGCATGATTGCCAAAATGATAATGAGAAGTGATAATGGAATTGATAATGCATATGATATCACATGAACAAGGTTATGTTTTATGCATTGTGAATCTTGTGGATTGCAATGATGCTATATATATTGTGAAGGATATGATGAAGTAATTGCTTATGTATAATTGAATAATGAAATATTATGATATGATTTGAGATATCATATAATGTGAAGACATTGTTATTGACTATGATGATTCAAATATAATGTGAAGTCATTGTTATTGACTATGATGACTCAAATATGATGTGAAGCCATTGTGATTGGCTATGATGATTCAAAGGAAATGTGAAGCCATTGTTATTGGCTATGATAATTCAATTGAGAATAAAATTGATAAATGAATGGTATAGCTAATATGTTATTCCATTTTCAGAGTTTGTTGTTGGTGGCATGCCTAATAAGTGTAACAATCTCTTGAAGTTAGGTTGGATTGAATCCTTGAAGCCTAATTGAGATGTTACCACCCTTGAAGCTAGGTTGGGTTGGTTCTTGAAGCCAAGTTGGGTTGAAGCTTAGCATGCTTTGCTCCCCTTGAAGCTTGGTTGAACCTAATCCTTGAAGCCTAGTTGGGTCTATGATATTGATAAATGTGATGATAAAACCAAAGCATTTACTCTGAAAATTGAATGGCATATTAGTGTGTTGTTTGGGCCCGAGTCTGTTTTTGTTGTCAATGTGATATTCTAATGTTGAAATAAATGAGTAATGAGATTATGGCTGCTTTTATTGGAAGTGTGATTCGTGAATGATGCATTGTGAATAAAATGATATTATGAGATATGATTTTATAATATGTGTATTGATATATTAAGAGTGAATATGGCTTGAGGAACTTTGTTGAGATATGAGGTTATGAAAATGTAGTATGATGTGTAAAATGTATATGAATGTGGAATTTGTGAGAATTATTTTCATGAAGGTTTGAAAAGGGACATTGAATAGTGTTTTGTTGAAATGATGTATATGTATATGTATATGAAATAGAAGGAGTAAGAATTGTGTTATGAATGTTTTATGTAATTATGTATCTAACTTATGAGTTTAGTGGGAACATATGAAGAAATGCTTTGAGAAAGGAAAACATGGTAAGAGATCAATAAAACATAATGCTAAAAATATAAGGTATGATCCTTTTGTAAAGTATATATTTTATATTCATTTGTATTACTAAGCTCTCGGGCTTAGCGTGGTTGTGTAATCACGCAGGTGGTTATGCGGTTGATCTGGAAGTCCAGCTGTTATGCCACGAGAAGGGTAAGAGTGTCTCGAGACCAACTAGAAGGTGATGCATACATATATGATTTTTAATTATGTTGCATTTATAATATGAATTATGGTTTTTTTGTAAATGTATTTTAAAGTAATGTAAAATTGTATGAATTCGGATAAAGGTTTTTAAATTGAAATTAGACGTGACATTCTTATACTTTATATACGTATTGTATGTATACTAGGTATATGTACGGTACTTATATGGAGTATCAGGGTGTTACAATTATTTTGGTATCAGAGCTTAGGTTTGAGATTCTCGGCCTAAGTGAAATTAAAAAGAAAATTTTTGAATAATTTAAATACGAATTAAAAAGAAGAGTTTTGAAATGTAATTGGTAATACATGCATATGCATTCACATCTAGGTTGGTCTCGAACGTGGCATTATGTGAATTGTGATGTATTTGAATTTCATGAGATAAATAATAGTATGTAAATGAGGTTTCATATGAAAGCAAATTTTAAAATGTTGAAAATTGAGAGGTGATTGTGATATAAAGAAATGATATGGAATTTATAGGCAAAAAGTTTGATTATCGATATGTGTTTGACATGTAAAGAAATGACTAGAAGAATAAAGTTGGGAATAAATTAAAAAAAATAAAATTGAGATTAAAGTATGTAATCTTTTCTTTATTATTTGAACCTCTTTCTAATAAACCTTATGTTTGGATTTCTAGAAAGAGGAAATATGGTTCTATGGGTAATATGGAAAGATATATTATTTAAATGAAAAGCGTACGGTGGAATATTGAATGAGAGGATTGGTATAGGTTAAGTGTGACAATTTAAGGTGTGGATATATAAAGTTAAGGTTTTGTTAAAAAAGGAAACAAAGATGATGTTGGTTAGGTATAAAGAGATAGTGGTGTTGTTTGTATTGTTCTTTTAATACAAATATGGGGATTTCAATGTTAGAAATGTGATATGTTTGAATATTGTAAAAGCTCTTGGGAATGGTGGTAATATGTGATATTTAGATTTTTGGAATGAGCTTAGTAGATGTGAAACATATATGTTTGATGTTACTTTATGGTATATACATATAAGATGTTATAAGGTTGATATTAAGAGAATGAGATGAATAAATTGAAGTTTAAGTAAATTAGTAAGTCGAGAATTTATGGTTGTAATGGAATGTGGATAAAGATCATTTAGATATTGATAGTTTAATGTATTCAATACATGAGATATATGAAATGAATAGTAGTGCACATGAAAGTATTATGAATTGGGAGATGAGATTTATAGTAGGAAAATTTGGTTAGGAATAAAAGAAAAAGGATTGAGTAAATGGAAATAAGTTACTTTAAGGAATTTAATTGGAAAGGATGAAAATGAATATGAAAGATATGTTAAAGGTATTTAAAAACAAATATGAGAGAGATATCACATTGGAAATGTGATTAAGCTCCTTGTAAAATGATATTAAAAGTAGAGTATATATATTTATTGAAGTTAATGAATAATTTAAGTTATGTTAAAAGAATGAGAATGATATTAGTCAGAGGAAAGTGATAAATATTAAATTTGTATAAACTATATGCAAAAGAGAAATTTAATTAATTGCATGATTATGTGTCTATATAAAGAAGATATGTGAAATGAACTTATCAATATGAATGTAATGGTTATATGTAAGAAAGGTGGGAAGTGAGTCACATTATAACGTGACCTATGAATGTGCATATAAAATGTTTATTATTTTATACCATTATATGTTTAATGGTAATAGAAAGTGAGAATGGACTTGGATAATATTGAACAGTGAAATTGTTATGTCAATAACTAAGTGAGGCTATCATAAGATGTTTTGGAGTTCAAAGTATTTGTGTGTGGAGATGTTTTATGTATAAGTATATAATAAGAAATTGTAAGGAAAGAATATTGTATTTGAAAATTTTTAGAAGAAATGGTTTGGAAATGGAGTAATGAATGAAACTTGTGTAAGATTTGTATTTGATTGAAGGTTGGGCGTAGAAAATGTTAAAGATAATATTATTGAATATGAGTTAGGTTAATGTTGATCAAATAATCAAAAGCAAACTATTTTGAGATGGAGTTAAAAGGTGTTAATTCTTGGTGTAATAAAAATTTGGAGAATATATATACATATATATAATTTTTGTGATATAATCTAGCATTATAGTTGTAAAGGCTGGAAATCAAATAATAGAAGAACAATATTGAATTACAATCTCTAAATGTGATTATTAATATATTATGGTCATATGACTTGGTTAGTTTTATTATCTTCAGAGTTTGATCTGAGATGATATGATTGTAATACAGATTTGGTGAGATTGAAAATTTTGTTTGAAAAGTATAGTTAAAAGTTATGGTAGATAAAGTTGTACCTTAACATTTTATGTTAAGAATTTGGTTATAAATTATGAAGGTAAAGAGAGAAAAAGGAAATTATGGAAATGTGTTGAGTTATGGATAGTATGACAAAAAGGTAATTGAAATAAATATAACAATGTTTTGCAATTGATTATATTGTTAATATAATATGATTAGTGTTATGACTTATATAGTGTAAAAGAGGCGAGGATCATTCAAAAAGGTACATGCAATGTGATTTGTTATGATAAATGTTTTAATAATAAATGATGTTAATGTGTTTTGAGAAACAATAATGAAATGTGATATCATCATGGTTGATAATAATGATTGAAATGAAATAAATGGACATGTTGTTTATATGACGATGAAATTAAGACACATATGCAACGAAATGATTATGTATGCTCTAATAATGAAGTGTAAGATGTGAATGATATGATTGAAGCATGTCTAGATGATATGAATGAATAATGAGATGTTCAATATAGTTGATGATATATGTGTATATTATTTTAATATGATGAGAAACCATGATTGTTGACAATGATGTTGGAAATAAATTATAATGGAGGTATAATGCCTAATTGATTAAAAAAAATGAATTGTGAAAAGATAATTGAGCGGACTTATCTGCCTCCTGCGGAACCATGCGGACCCATTGTGTTGGGCAACCGAACTTGGACTACCGACCTGGTTGGGGGAAAGTTCGTTTATGAGGTTATAGTTGTTGGCTATATTGATAAACTTTGAATGAGTATGAGAGATGATGATATAATTATAATTATAATAATGAAATTTATATTTATAAGCATAATTCTTATTGATTGAATATATGAATCTGAAAAGACTAGAATTTGAACATAAGTTTGATCTAATGAAATTAGGTTATATCTATGTGTATATTGTGAAATCCAATGATAAATTCTGATAAGTTAATTGTTGATTTGAATTGAATAAGGTTGAAATGTTAGTATATTGGGATAGATAGATCGATTGATCTAGATTTCGCTAAAGTTGCGAGTCAATATTGAGATTTAATATGTACAGTTGTGCTGAGAGTGTAAAATTTAAATAGTAATGTGTAAGATATAATATTTTGACTTATGAATGAACTTAAATAAATTGAATTATATTATTTGTATATAATGAGGAAAAAGGAAAATGTTGTTTACTTGTTGAGTAAGTTTAAAGGTATTGTATTGATAATTATCTTAAGTGAGAAGCAAGCTAAAGAAAGTAGGGATATTGCTATCCAATGAGGTTTGGTAAATGTTTATTTTGAAAGTGATTGTAAGAATGGAGTAAACAATGCTAATATATTAGTCAATGATTTTGAGGTTAAGGTTAAGAAAGTATCTATAAAGAGATAAAGTGATAATCTGACTCTAGTACAAAGATAAAATTCATTGGAGATGTTATGAGTTATCTTGATTGCTTTGTTGAGAAAGTAATAAGATACAAAGATATATATATACCTATACAATGATGAATTATGAATTTCAGAAAAGATGAGTATCTCTAAGGGGGAGAGTAGAAGTTATGAAATTTGATGAAATCATAGTGTAAGAATATGATTGTCTTCATATGAAAATTAAAATAGTAATTTGGTTTAAATGGGTTGTTGTTGTGCTGGATAATTTCGAGGACGAAATTATTTAAGGGGGAGAGAATTGTAATATCCCCATATATGCCCTAGAAGTTTTGAATGATGTTATTGTTGATGTTGTTGTTGTTGTTGTTTTAAATGGGATTGAATGTATATGTTGATTTGAAAGAGAAAAAGGAATTGGAAAGTGAATGCTTATGTATATGTGTTTTGGGAAAGAAAAGAGGGTTTAGAGAGAAATGTATATGTTGTTTATATGATAATATATATAACATATAAGTTGGTCAAGGGAAAATCAATGCAAGAAGATATTTTTATTTGTGATAGGTGGAATTACTTATATGGGCATACAAGAGACAAGAGGTTAGTTAAATGGATAAGGGTATATAGGTAATTGTTGGTTAAAAACTCTTGGTGGAGATTTAAAGAAGAATTGACTTTGTTTTCTTCATGATTTCTTCTTCTTCTCCATTGTTGGCCGGCTCCTCCATAGACAAAAGGAAAGCAAGAGACAAAGAGAAGATCTTGAAGAGTTAAACTCAAATTGAAGGAAGATTAAGTGATCAAGTGATGATTCAAGAAGTTTATAACTATGGTAAGTTCTTTTCTTTGATTTCTTTTATTCTTTGAAGTGGTATTTGAAGTTAATTAAGGTTTGTTGATTTGATGATAAGATGTGTTTGTGATATGTTTTCAAGTGTTACAATTGGTTTTAAGTTAAGAATTTAAATAGGTGTTGTTGTTAGAAGTGGTGGATGTTGATTTTTGGAAGATAGAGAAGGATGTTGGTTTTGGGGTTTTAAGATGGTATGTGTTTAAATGTTTTGTTGTTGTGTTGTAATAAGGTGATTATTGTGATAAACATGTAGAATTTGTGTTTAGAACATTGATTCCATTCATTTGAACCATGCTATATTGTGTATGATGAGTTGAGTGCAACCAAAGGAGAATTGAACATTTAAGGGTTTATGCATGAGAGATACGTAATTTGGGGCGGTCGCTATTATTCTTGTGCGGTCGCGACTTAGGTCGGGCTTCTGACCGCGAAACCTACTGTAATAAGGTTTCATCTTTTGATTGTGAAGTGCGGTCGCGACTTAGGTCGGGCTTCTTACCGCGAAACCTACTGTGATAAGGTTTCATCTTGTAATTGTTTGGAGCGGTCGTATTCAGGTGAGGTGCGACCTCTAGAAAGGTTATGTTCACCTTATTGAAAGTAACCTAATCCTGCAACAAGATTCTCAAATACATGTTAAATAGATCATTCATTTGAGTTGTCAAGGTTCAAAATAGAGATCATTTGTCTAACATCATTGTTGAATCATAAAATGTGAGATGATATGGAATGTGATTTAAAGCCATTGTTATTGACTATGATGATTTAATTGAATGAAACAAGGCATGATTGCCAAAATGATAATGAGAAGTGATAATGGAATTGATAATGCATATGATATCACATGAACAAGGTTATGTTTTATGCATTGTGAATCTTGTGGATTGCAATGATGCTATATATATTGTAAAGGATATGATTGTGAACCTCGGTTTTCCGCCCGAAAAGGATCCGGGCGAAAGTTCACTCGTTGTCGGGAGTCGCCACTCAGTTTATTTTGTTCGAAGGGAAAAACTAAGAAAACCCTTGTTTGACTCCTATAACTTGTCCAATGTAAAGGTTTCTAGTCTGCGAACCCAAGGAGGATTCGGGGACTATGTCATGCATTTGACTAACTTGCAAAAAGAACAAATTTAAAAGGAATGAAGAAAAGAAGAGACAGATTGTTAGTAAATTGTGGACTTGCTATTTGGGGTGAATCCCAAATATGCCTACATACTCCCGTTTGAATCGGAGATCAAAGCCCATGTAGTTCGGAAAAGCCTATTTAAAGGCGATGAAAATTATGCTTCATGCATGTGTGTGTGTATGCTTCGTGCATTGTCGGGCTTCATGCCAAGGATTGAGAGATTTAGCACTTAGTGCTAAATGGTGAAATTTAGGTACTTTGTACCAAAGGAGTGCAATTTAGGCTTCATGCCAAATGTGAGATTTTGAGCACTTAGTGCTTCGTGCTGGTGTCGGGCTTCATGCCAAGTATTGATCGGGCTTTTTGCCAAATTTGTGAAATTTAGCACTTAGTGCTAAATGGTGCAATTTTAGGTACTTTGTACCAAAAGGATGCAAATTTTGGGCCTTTGGCCTGCATTGTCGGATGCAAATTTTGGGCCTTTGGCCTGCATTGTCGGGCTTCATGCCAAAATGGTGAGTTTTAGCACTTAGTGGTAAATGTGAAATTTAGGTACTTGGTACCAAAAAAGGTGCGATTTAGGCTCCGTGCCAAAAAGTTGATTTTAATTGTGAAATTTAGGTACTTTGTACCGGAAAGATGTAATTTGGGCTTCGTGCCAACAGATTGATTAATTAGTCCATTAGGCCTTAGACCTAAAAGGATTAGGTCTTTGACCAAGAAGAAATTGAGAAGAAGATGGAATGCTTATGAAATGTTTAAATTGACAAAGAATTGATTAGAATATTACCTTGCTTAGGATTTTTCCACTTCGAAGTTTCAGATCTCGTTTTCTTGGACCTTGGATTATGATTCTTGATTATGGATTAAATTCGTCAGCATGAGGCCCGGAGTCTCCAAAAGCCAACCCCGTTTTTCTGAACACTTGAAGACTATTTATAGGCAAAATCAGACTGGACGGCGGCCGGGCCGCCGTCCACGGGTCTCGGCGGCCGGGCTGCCGTGGATGTGACAAGCCGAAAAGACGGAAAGTTTTGGCGGCTGAGCCGCCGATTTTACGGCGGCTGGGCCGCCGATTTTCACTCAAACTGATTTTTCGGGAGCTAGAGACCTCCAAAAATTATTCCGGGACCATATCCGTGATCCTCACGTCGTCCCGGACATTTCAAGTACCATATTGATATATTTCCGGTGAACTTTACCGTGGACCTCCGGTCCGGCTCAGTTGTCTGCGGTTTGATAAAATCGGCTTTCTGAGCCTCATAATTCGAGTGTTCACAATTGCCCCCCACTGGGGTCCATAAAAATGATTTATGGGGCCTAGTGGCCTTCTGAAGAGCGAATTTTGAACGAGGGGTACAAGATCCGCATTTTGGCACTTCCGATTGCTTGCAACATTTCTGATTTTTCTGTACCTGCACCTATTTGTTAGTATTAACAACACATATGTATGCATGATGCTTTTTCTTTTTAGAAATCTATTTTAAAAATAAATCCCTGACACAATCCCAAAAAATAGCACATAACAGGGCCTAAACAGGGCCAAAACATGAGAATTTTACAAAACATCAAAAAAAAGAGGAATCAAGACTGTCGGCGGCGGCCGAGTCGCAGTGCTCAGCGGCTGAGCCGCCGTTTTCGGAGGCCGAGCCGCTGCCCGAGCCAGACCAGTATAAAACTCAAGGTTGTCTTACATCTGTGGGCCAGAAAGCAATCCTCTTACTGCAAGATCTTATATATATTTTTTTAAATAACAATGAATCCCCTTTTTAATCACGTGATGCATAATTGGACCAAAAGTCTCCACAACGTTGAAAGGATCAACATGGGGAGGTACGGGTTGAAAGCTGTCGCCACCCTCAGAGGTGTAGCTGTAGACTGGGATTTCTTGCACTCTAGCATCAGGTTTTGGGATCCCCAAGCCCATGTTTTCAGATTTGGGGCTCGGATGGAGGAAATGTGTCCTCTTTTTGAGGAGTTCTGCTCGATCATTGGGTGCGACCCAAATGCCCCTCTTGTGAGGCATGAGGTCCAAATTGGGCATGTGGGATCTTTTCAGAGGCTTTTTAGCTTCATAAAACCCCAAGCCCAAGCTATGATTGTAGATGGGGACAAGGCGATGCTGCTTCCCCTAATTGATGAATTCTTGACCGCCGATTTTGAAGACGATATTCAATTGAGGCATAGAATGCGAGCCTTCGTCTTTTGTCTGTTAGCTGGGTTCCTCTTCAACCGTGACCCCGGCTTTGGAGATTTGAGACTTTGCCCAATGGTTAGGCAAATGGAAGAGCTCAACTGTATCGGGGGCATGATCCTGGCTGAGACTATTCAGAGTCTCGACAGATGTGCACTTGGATTTGAACGTTGGACCGTCACCCCGATCATCCTTCAGGTAATTTTGTCATACCTTTTGTTTTTTTCTTATTCCATCATCTCTCTTTTCCTTTGTAAAATAGAAAGGATCTATTTTTTCAGGTTTGGCTGAGAAATCATCTTCGAGTGGTTGCAGCCCCCCAGACTTTGACCTACAACCCTTCGCAGTACCGCACCAGGAAAATTCAGATTTCTTTTCCCTCTATGGCCGAATGGACTGTTTGGCTGTTTGAGCTTGGACCGGAAGAATTATTATGGTTCGTCCCTTGGTATAGGATTCCTCAATTCATAGAGGCAAATGCCATGCACAACCATGTCTACTTGCTTGGGTTCACTCACAGTACTTGGTACAGTGCTTCCCGCGTCCTCAGGCAGATGGGCATTGATCAGAGAGTTCCCCTTCCTGTCGGGCTTACCATTGCTTCTCCTATTACCCCCGGGGTTACTCGGGCTATTCTACAGACTTGGTTCAGAGACCATCGGATGATCAGGCCTGGTGCAGAGCCTTCCCTCGTTCAGCCCACTCCAGAGTACAGGACCTGGTTTATAGCTGAGGTTTGGCCCGTTGAGAAACCGAGGAGGTGTGCATTGCTGCAGGAGTTGGAGGGAGAGGGGGTGTAGGATTTAGATCCCAGGGTGACTCCATTGTCTTTTCTGTTTTTGGGTTGTTTTTACCTTTTTGGTTTTTGGGAGAATATGACTTGACCTTTTTGATTAGTTGTGTATTTTATAGGATGAATGACTCTTTTTGTAGCAGATGATTCTCTTTTTGTAATGAATGATTCTTAATGGATGACCCTTTTGTTTGCTTTCCAAGCATTATCTACTTTATTTATTTGCTCTTATTTTTGCCTAAGCCGTCCTTTCAGATTTTCAACTTAGCGAGCTCTTACCCACTATTGCCTAAGCCGCCCTTTGCGGGTTTTCGGCTTAGCGGGATCTTTTGTTGTTTTTTTTTTGGCAAAAGAAAGATGAATGAATGATTTTTATTAAAATTTAGACCGTGCTCAAGGAGAGCTGCCTACATATCTCGAATTATTTTGCGAGAATCAGGTCTAATGTAGTTCATTACAATGCATGATCATACATAATATTTCTTCAGTTGATCCAGATTGCATGGGTTTGTGAACTCCAGACCATCCAAATCAGACAAGATGACGGCTCCGCCGGAAAGTATTTTCTTCAAGATGTAGGGTCCCGCCCAATGAGGACGAAACTTCCCACGAGGATCTGTAACAGGTGTTCTGATCTCCTTTTCTGTTCTTGGTGGGGGCATTTTCAGAATAGCCTTTGACTTTGCTGGATCAACTTCTATTCCTTTTTTGCTGACCAGATATCCCAAAAATAAGCCCGATGTCGCCCCAAAGAGGCATTTTGCAGGATTAAGCTTCAA
The DNA here is from genome assembly GCA_947685225.1 of Garcia nutans. Lineage (NCBI taxonomy): Eukaryota > Viridiplantae > Streptophyta > Magnoliopsida > Malpighiales > Euphorbiaceae > Garcia > Garcia nutans. The sequence goes on from CANTUV010000031.1 coordinate 44,379,664, forward strand.
ATTGTACTTGTGAAGTCTAAGGAAGAACTTCTTAAGTGCTTCAACGTGTTCTTCTGGAGATTTTGACTTAACAATCATATCATCAACATACAATTCTACTTCTTTGTGTATCATGTCATGAAAGACTGTTGTCGCCATCCTTTGATAGGTAGCCCCTGCATTTATTAATCCAAAAGGCATGACCCTATAGCAGAAAGTGCCCCATTCTGTAATGAAAGCTGTCTTCTCTTTGTCTGGTGGGTGCACCAGGATCTGATTATACCCAACCGCAAGATCAGTCATGGAAACCATCATATGCCTAGCCATCCTGTCTATCAGCAAATCGATGTGAGGTAGCGGGAAATCATCCTTGGGACAAGCCTTATTCAGATCTCTGTAGTCAACACACATTCTGACCTTTCCGTCTTTCTTCGGGACCGGTACGATGTTTGCTAAACATGAAGGGTAGGCAATTGGTTCTATGAACTTATTGTCCAGTTGCTTGGCAACCTCCTCTTTAATTTTCAAAGACCATTCTGGCTTCATTCTCCTCAACTTCTGCTTAACCGGCTTTGCCTCTGGGTATAGCGGAATCTTATGCACTGCTATGGCTGGGTCTATTCCCGTGACATCACTTGCCTTCCACATGAAGCAGTCGACATACTTCCTGATGCAATCGACAACATGTTCTTTATTCACACAATCATATGCAATGTATGTATGTTCATTTTCTTTGCCAATTATTATCTTTTCATTTATTTCTTTTATTTCATTTATTTCATTTTTGCTAGATAATACTTGGAAAGCAAAAGACACAGGGTAACCAAGAATCGGAACAGTTTCATTGATAATGGCGGAGTCATTCTCCAAGATTACATTAGACTTGACATTAGGGCTTTCTAAATCTGAAATTACAGAAGACTCAAAATTAGACTCTGACTTGGTTTTTGACTCAGAACAAGACTCGGTACAAGACTCAAGTTCAGGGTGTGACACAGGACTAGGTTTAACCTCAGCAGCTTGTCCCTCCTCAGCGTACCAGTTTCTCAGCGGTCCATCCGTGGTCTTGATCAGCTTTGTGAAATCCCTATTGTCTTCAAAATTGGTTATCATAGCAACCTCATCAAAGAGACTAGGCCGCATGAAATCTTCCATTTGGGGGTCAGTTTCAGGTTCTGGCTCTTCTTCTTTCTTAGCCACAACATCAGCAAACATTTCAAAACCCGGTAGCTTCTTTCCGGTCATAGGAGAATAGAATGGTTCCTGAAAACCACGGTGATGAACTGCCTTTCCAGGTTTGCAAAAGTGACCATTCAGAGTTCTAAAGTAAGGGCGCATTTTGAGGCTTCTTGCCCCCCAATTTCCCTTTTTCTTCCTTCCACGCTCAAACTCTTCTATTTCCTCGTCTGTAGGTTTGTACCCCAAGCCAAAAGTTCCCTTATTCTCAGGCTCTTCCCATGGCCGTACTACGGGTATTTTTCTCCCAGACTTCATCATTTCCATCCCGGGCAATAGACCTACCCTCAGCATCATTCCCACTAGGCAGTTGATTTGGACCTCCCCAAAGTCATATGAGACAAATGGCCTTTTGGTTTTTCACCTTCAATGCATTGAACTGTGTCGTAATGAAACCCAGTCAAGGTCATGGCGGTTTCACCAGGGGCAACCTCAAGGAGAGACTGATCCATGGTTTTCCTGTTGATTTCGCAGGTGTCCCCTTTGATAGTGATGATTTTTCCTTCAAAAGGGAATTTAAGTTTTTGGTGTAGTGAAGAAGGTACAGCATTAATCTGATGAATCCACGGCCTTCCAAGGAGGAGATTAAAGCTCGCGGGTACATCAATGACCTGGAATGGTACTCCCATTTTCACCGGCCCAATAGCAATTTCCAGAGTGGCAACACCCAAAATTTCTCTTCGAGTGTTATCATATGCTCTCACAATCTGATCAGAAGGTGTAAGATCTGTAGTTTCCAACCCCAGACAGCTTGCTACTTTCAAGGGACACACATTTAAGGCTGAACCATTATCAATGAGAACCATGGGCACAGTCTTTCCCCCGGTTTGTATGGTGATGTATAGAGCATCATTGTTTTTCTTACCGTCTTCTGGTAAATCCACATCAGAAAACCTGATACTCAATGCCTTGGTTGATTGGGTCAAAGTGGCCACCAAAGCTTCTGGGCTTGTGTCCACTGGTGTATCAAGTTGACTCAAAGCTTCGCTGAGAGCTTGGCGGTGTGGGAATGAGGAAGCAAGGAGTTCCCTAATTGACACCTTAGCTTGAGTTTGTTTAAGCTGAGTGAGGACAGGGTCTTCTTTTGGCTCTGGTGTTTTCTTATGGGGGGGATTTGAGGTTGTAGGGGTTTTTCCCAAGTCAAGTGGCTGATATTGTCTTCCACTTCTTGTCAGAGCACTGACCTCTTCAGCGAGGTCGTTCAAATCTAACACACACACTTCATTCATTTCCAAGAGAAGTTTGAAAGGATCAAACAGCTCTTCTTCCACAGTAATGGCGTGGATGGAATGATTGGGCAAAGGGTTAGTGTTGATGTTTGGTTGCCTCCTGAGAGGAATGATGTCACCACTATCCACCAGATCCTGGATGCAGTTTTTGAGTGTCCAGCAAGCATCTGTTTTATGCCCATTCCCTTGATGGTATTCACAGTATTCATTGACTTTATAACTGGAAGGTAATGGGTTTGGAGGAGGTCTTGGGTCCAAAGGCTTCAAATATTTCCCTTCCACAGCCTTTTTAAACACCAAATGAAGGGGTACCCCAAGGTCAGTATATTGCCTTCTTGGCTGATTTCTCGGCCCAAGATTGCCCACACGTAAAGGATTCGCGGGGGCAATATTGGACACTTGATTGACCTTGCTTGAGGAAGGAGTTTGGCTTTGTTTCATATATTTTGATGCAGCCCCCTCATCCACTATTTTACCCAACTGTATCAAATCTTCTACCTTGGTTGCAGTCGCAATGAGTGATTTGAAAGTAGGTAGGTATTGGGTTTGCAGTTGAGCTTGATATGTAGGCCTTAAATTTCTGATTATGATATCAATCTGCTCTTGTTCTGAAGGGCGATTGATCATCTGAGCGGCTTTTGCCCTCCACCTCGTAAGGAATGAGGAGAAGGGTTCATTGTTGTTTTGCTTGGTAGTCTCAAGTTCCCTTCTGGTGACATCCACCTCAATATTATAGTGGTACTGAGAGTTAAATGCATTGCAGATGTCTTCCCATGTCTTAATCTTGGAACGGTCTAGACTCACAAACCATTTAAGGGCAGCCCCAGTCAGGGATTGTTGGAAGAGTTGAGCAAAGAGCTCATCATTTAAACCCCAAGGACTTAAGGCTCCCACATACATTTTCAGGTGAGTTTTAGGGCAAGTGGTCCCATCAAATCTATCCATCCCCGGCATCTTGAATTTTGGAGGCAATCTAGCTTGGGGAAACAAGGATAAGGAATCCATGTCTACCACCTCTTTGTGAGTTTTCATGGCAGTGATTGACCTCTCAAGCAATTCAAGTTTCCTTTTCAGTTCATCTGTTTCATTCTTGGAGGGTGGATCCTCCAAATTGATGACAGGGGTATTAATCTGAGCAGCCACGGGGGTACTAGTTTGCCCCACAATGGGTTCCTTCCCCAAATTTCCAGGAATAGGAACCGTCTTTGGTGCTCCTTCTAATTCAGCCAGGATGGCTACCCTTTGGGCGGCTAAAGCTTCATCAATTTTTTCTTGCATTCTAGCTTCAATTTCCTTAACCTGACCATCCAGCAAAGCCTTAATCTGTTCAATTGTGGCCATTTCAGTAATTGTAATAGTTGGTGAAGTTGGGGTAGTAGAACTTGTAGGGGATAGCACAGTTGGTGTTGATGTGTCTGGTGTAGGTGAAGGCACACGGACAGAGGGTACCTGAAAAGGTCGAGGGTAAAAAATCAGGGTGGTGTGTAGGGTAGGAAAACTCTTGGTCCACTTATGTACATCAAAATTTTTCCCCAAAAACAATGTTGTTATGTTGCATGAATGCACCTCATCACATCACAATTCATTTTAATGGAATGCAGCACTATCATTGGGTACATACAACCTAAGGGAAAGTTCTATTGTTATGTAAAAATAGAGAATTGGCTTATCATAGGGACCCTTGAGTCTTGAGTAAGATATACCTAACCACATGTGAAACAAGGAGTTTCGCGTGGGTCCAACAGTACGATTACTCATGGGACACTCCAAAAGGATTGGAATGGTTTGCGACAATAGGGAGGACGATTTGGCTGTCCGCCGGCATAATCAAGGAGACCTGCCGGTCAGCGCTACTTGCTATCCAGACTCAGAACTTTGAACAGAAAGAGAAGAAATTCATTTGAAAACAATTTTTTATGCAATGGAGGAAAAGGATTCCCCCATATATGCAAGAGAAAAAGATTCTCTGAATGACAAAATAAATGCACAAGTAGTCAAACAATAGATCCATCAAAGGAAAAAGATTCCTTTCTTCAATCTTCAGTCCAATATCCTTAAAGGAAGGATATATATTGCTAAGGTACCCTGTAAAACAAATAAACGTACCCTAAAGAAGGGCAAGTTAGTCAAACTAACAACAGTAGTCTACTAGAGTCCCATAAATTATTTTTTATGGTCCCTAGAAGGATTTCTTTTGTCAACTTTCAATTCCAATATCCTTAAAGAAAGGATAATCATTGCTAAGGTACCCTGCAAAATAAATAAAAGCACCATAAAGAATGGCAAGTTAGTCAAATAAGCAATTGTAGTCCACTAAGATCCCATAAATCATTTTTATGGTCCCCAGTGGAGTCGCCAATCTGTGAACCTCGGTTTTCCGCCAGAAAAGGATCCGGGCGAAAGTTCACTCGTTGTCGGGAGTCGCCACTCAGTTTATTTTGTTCGAAGGGAAAAACTAAGAAAACCCTTGTTTGACTCCAATAACTTGTCCAATGTAAAGGTTTCTAGTCTGCGAACCCAAGGAGGATTCGGGGACTATGTCATGCATTTGACTAACTTGCAAAAAGAACAAATTTAAAAGGAATGAAGAAAAGAAGAGACAGATTGTTAGTAAATTATGGACTTGCTATTTGGGGTGAATCCCAAATATGCCTACATACTCCTGTTTGAATGGGAGATCAAAGCCCATGTAGTTCGGAAAAGCCTATTTAAAGGCGATGAAAATTATGCTTCATGCATGTGTGTGTGTATGCTTCGTGCATTGTCGGGCTTCATGCCAAGGATTGAGAGATTTAGCACTTAGTGCTAAATGGTGAAATTTAGGTACTTTGTACCAAAGGAGTGCAATTTAGGCTTCATGCCAAATGTGAGATTTTGAGCACTTAGTGCTTCGCGCTGGTGTCGGGCTTCATGCCAAGTATTGATCGGGCTTTTTGCCAAATTTGTGAAATTTAGCACTTAGTGCTAAATGGTGCAATTTTAGGTACTTTGTACCAAAAGGATGCAAATTTTGGGAATTTGGCCTGCATTGTCGGATGCAAATTTTGGGCCTTTGGCCTGCATTGTCGGGCTTCATGCCAAAATGGTGAGTTTTAGCACTTAGTGCTAAATGTGAAATTTAGGTACTTGGTACCGAAAAAGGTGCGATTTAGGCTCCGTGCCAAAAAGTTGATTTTAATTGTGAAATTTAGGTACTTTGTACTGGAAAGATGTAATTTGGGCTTCGTGCCAACAGATTGATTAATTAGTCCATTAGGCCTTAGACCTAAAAGGATTAGGTCTTTGACTAAGAAGAAATTGAGAAGAAGATGGAATGCTTATTAAATGTTTAAATTGACAAAGAATTGATTAGAATATTACCTTGCTTAGGATTTTTCCACTTCGAAGTTTCAGATCTCGTTTTCTTGGACCTTGGATTATGATTCTTGATTATGGATTAAATTCGTCAGCATGAGGCCCGGAGTCTCCAAAAGCCAACCTCTTTTTTCTGAACACTTGAAGACTATTTATAGGCAAAATCGGACTGGACGACGGCCCGGCCGCCGTCCACGGCGGCTGAACCACCGGTCTCGGTGGCCGGGCCGCCGTGGATGTGACAAGCCGAAAAGACGGAAAGTTTTGGCGGCTGAGCCGCCGGGATCACGGCGGCTGGGCCGCCGGTTTTGCCCGGTTTTTGCTCAAACTTATTTTTCGGGAGCTAGAGACCTCCAAAAATTATTCCGGGACCATATCCGTGATCCTCACGTCGTCCCGGACATTTCAAGTACCATATTGATATATTTCCGGTGAACTTTACCGTGGACCTCCGGTCCGGCTCAGTTGTCTGCCGTTTGAGAAAATCGGCTTTTCGAGCCTCAAAAATCTAGTGTTCACAATGATGAAGTAATTGCTTATGTATAATTGAATAATGAAATATTATGATATGATTTGAGATATCATATAATGTGAAAACATTGTTATTGACTATGATGATTCAAATATAATGTGAAGTCATTGTTATTGACTATGATGACTCAAATATGATGTGAAGCCATTGTGATTGGCTATGATGATTCAAAGGAAATGTGAAGCCATTGTTATTGGCTATGATAATTCAATTGAGAATAAAATTGATAAATGAATGGTATAGCTAATATGTTATTCCATTTTCAGAGTTTGTTGTTGGTGGCATGCCTAATAAGTGTAACAATCTCTTGAAGTTAGGTTGGATTGAATCCTTGAAGCCTAATTGAGATGTTACCACCCTTGAAGCTAGGTTGGGTTGGTTCTTGAAGCCAAGTTGGGTTGAAGCTTAGCATGCTTTGCTCCCCTTGAAGCTTGGTTGAACCTAATCCTTGAAGCCTAGTTGGGTCTATGATATTGATAAATGTGATGATAAAACCAAAGCATTTACTCTGAAAATTGAATGGCATATTAGTGTGTTGTTTGGGCCCGAGTCTGTTTTTGTTGTCAATGTGATATTCTAATGTTGAAATAAATGAGTAATGAGATTATGGCTGCTTTTATTGGAAGTGTGATTCGTGAATGATGCATTGTGAATAAAATGATATTATGAGATATGATTTTATAATATGTGTATTGATATATTAAGAGTGAATATGGCTTGAGGAACTTTGTTGAGATATGAGGTTATGAAAATGTAGTATGATGTGTAAAATGTATATGAATGTGGAATTTGTGAGAATTATTTTCATGAAGGTTTGAAAAGGGACATTGAATAGTGTTTTGTTGAAATGATGTATATGTATATGTATATGAAATAGAAGGAGTAAGAATTGTGTTATGAATGTTTTATGTAATTATGTATCTAACTTATGAGTTTAGTGGGAACATATGAAGAAATGCTTTGAGAAAGGAAAACATGGTAAGAGATCAATAAAACATAATGCTAAAAATATAAGGTATGATCCTTTTGTAAAGTATATATTTTATATTTATTTGTATTACTAAGCTCTCGGGCTTAGCGTGGTTGTGTAATCACGCAGGTGGTTATGCGGTTGATCTGGAAGTCCAGCTGTTATGCCACGAGAAGGGTAAGAGTGTCTCGAGACCAACTAGAAGGTGATGCATACATATATGATTTTTAATTATGTTGCATTTATAATATGAATTATGGTTTTTTTGTAAATGTATTTTAAAGTAATGTAAAATTGTACGAATTCGGATAAAGGTTTTTAAATTGAAATTAGACGTGACATTCTTATACTTTATATACGTATTGTATGTATACTAGGTATATGTACGGTACTTATATGGAGTATCAGGGTGTTACATGATAAGCCCAAAACTAAGAATAATCCTCAGCCTAAATTTGGAAGGGCATCATCGCTTACAACCTTCATAAAGAGTTTTATCTTGTCACCTTGTCATGATATGGATAGAGAAACTGCTAAAGATGATATGCTACTAAGTAAACTTGGACTAACTGTGAATGATGAAGCAATGATTCTTGATGATGGAAAAAATCCTTGAGATGTCTAAATAAATGAAGCATCTTCAACTCCAACTCAATGAACTTTCCTTAGCTTGAATGTTGCTTTTCAATTTTACTTTCTTTAATATTTAAACTGGAACAATCGTATTTTTCAAATTTAAATTTGTTTAAATAAATTACCTTTGTCAAAAATTTTATTGGTCTTTGTTCATTTTGGTGCTCAACCAATGAGGAATTTAGCTTGATAATTCATGAATTAATATATCTAGGCATCATGACTTGAATGACTTTACTAGGTGAGGGAATTGCTCTATAGCATTGAGTTGTGTATGCTTACTAGAGAGGGCTCCTGCATAATTATCTTTGTCTAGGTCCTAGTTAGTCTTAGAACATGCTTTGACAAACTTTCGAGGCAAAATTGAACTCTGCTTATTTAAGGGAGAGATGATCTAGGCATTATTTGGTTAGCCAACAACTAGTATCTACCCAATTAGATATCAATCCCTAGTTGTCCCTTTGAGCCTTCATAAAATTTTAGCTTTCTTTTCATTGACTTAAAAACCCAATAATCTGCCCTGAGCTGTTGTGATACTTTTGACAAGTCTTATGATCACTATGATGAAGAGGCAAGAAGATCAAAGGAAGCAATGATTAGTCAAAATCATGAAGATAGTTGAAGTTCTCAAGACCATAAGAGTAGTTGATGTTTTTGAGACCACAAGGGTAGTTGATGCTTTCAAGACCATAAGGGTAGTTGAAGTTTCCTTATTATTTCCAATATGTCAAGACAACATTAGAGTAACAAATGATTCATCCCTGTTAAAGAAGATTTATGTCGCTCCACTCATACAATATTGGAAGCCCAAGTTAGTACAAATAAGACAACTCTTTTAGAGCTAGAACCAAAAAAAAATAAAAAAAAGGAGAAAAAAGGAGAAAAAGAAAAGAAAAAAAGAAGAAAAAAGGAAAAAAAAAAAAAGAAAAGAAAACCCAAAATGGTTCAAAAAGCCTACTGAGTTCTCTTTTACCTAAAGCAGCAAAAGGCTTCCATTTGGTTCATAAAGACATTTTTTTGAATTGGTCCAACCCAACCAAAGATTCGATCAAAATCAAAGGAAAAGGAGAAAGATCATCCAGTTCTTGAAAGTTCTGTACCTGATAGTCCTACAAGAAAGAAGGACAAAATGATAAAAGAAAGGGAAGAGTAAGGAAGAGAAAGAAAAGGGAAGAATAAGAAAAATAAAGAGGAAAGAAAAGGGAAAAGAAGGAAAGAAATGAATTTGGGTCTTAAACTTTTTGCAAGGGCAAAGACTGTCCTTATCAAGATCCAGATTAATGCCAAGAAGACAGAAAGAATTTAGAGACTAGCAAGATCGCTCCCAACTGCCTAAAGTTCCAATAATAAATTTATAGTGTGAGGGTTTGTCCATTGTGTCACATCAGCTCCTATCTCAAAATTGCCTTCATTTAACCCATGTCTCTCATAGACCCCATTTCAAGCCTATCAAAGTCCTGTTGATCTCTCTTGATAGGTAGAGTCTATTAGTGGAGATAGTTTGGATAAGCATGCATATGAGATAGACAATATTTAAACTCAAATGAGACCTTTGGCCAAGTAATGTGTATGTGCCTATCTAAAGTGCAACAATTCTTGCCTAAATAGAAATGATTCTCGAGTTTAGTACGGTAACTAGTGTTGTCATGTTATAGATATGTTAATTTGGAAAATCAAGTCCTGAGGTACATTGACATTAATTTAGCAAAGCCAACATTTGATCTCAAAATCAAAATCAAAAATAAAAAAAAATGAAGTTAAGGGAAGTATGTTGAACCTCCAAAGGACACATTGGGCAAAGGAAATGATTATTGGCAAGGTCATGAAGAAGCTATCAACTGACATGTAGAGACATAGTTTGAAATAGATGAATCCCTAACTCTACTGCTTGGGGTCTCCATTATTCATATTTTCAACATCTTGAAGATAAAAGCCATAAATGTAAAGCTTTCTATCATTCCAATGCAAGACTTGAATGAGCGTTGAAAAGGAGTCAATGAGAATACTTCTGCTGATCACCTCGATCTGTGAGTCAATGAAACCGCTGTGAGTATTATCATACATATCATGCATACATGAGCATATCACATTGCACTTTCTAGTCTTGTGTTGTCTATTCCTTGTCAAAATGAACAACAAACACCTTGAGAAGTAAAGAATCAAAAGAAGATATTGAATCAAGAGGGCACGGAAAGCCTATTTGCTTGTGGAAGCTCCAATCATTTTCCAAAAGAAGAAATATGTGCTTGTGCGACAAACTAGATGGCAAAAACATTAATCAGAGCCTGCATAGAAAAATCATGGGTTTGAGCCTACACAGGGGGCAAAGTTTCTCCTTTTCAATTTTTTGAGTCTATATATAAAAAATTCTTTGCCACGCAGGGGGGCAAGAAGAGGATATGAAGGCTAGTTAAAAAGGGCTGAATTTTTTTTTTTTTTTTTGCAAAATTGCAAAGGAAGAACAAGACAGAATAAAAAAAAAGAAAATTAGAATTCTCAAAAGAATGAAGATAGAAAAGACAAAAGATCAGTCAAGCTAAAAGAGCTGAAGCCAGGGAAAAGACGCAATTTAAAGGATGAAGATCCAATTTCAAGGGTGAAGACCCGATCTCAAAGAAGGAAGATCTATTTTCAAAGGTGAAGATCCATTTTGAGGGTGAAAAACCACAATGCATAGAATAACTGGAGCAGTCAGACTTCTCAAATGATAAAAGGTCAGTCAAACTTAGTCTCGGGTCCAAGCACCCAAATTAAATTCAATATCGGGTCCAGAACCAAAAATACCCTTAGGTGTAGAACATGGAATCTTTTCTAAGTCCAGAACTTAGCTCGGGTCCAGAACCCAAATTTTGATTAGGTCCAGAACCTAGAATCTCTTCTAAGTCTAGAACTTAGCTCGGGTCCAGAACCCAAATTCAATCCAATCTTGGGTCCAAGTACCCAATCTCGGGTCCAAGTACCCAATTTCGGGTACAAGTACCCAAATCCAATTCAATCTCGGGTCCAAGCACCCAAATTCAATTAAATCTCAGGTCCAAGTACCCAATTCCAATTCAACATCGGGTTCAAGCACCCAAATTCAATTTAATCTTGGGTCCAAGTACCCAAATCAAATCAATATGGGTCCAAGTACCCAATCCCGGGTCCAAGTACCCAAATTCAATCCAATCTTGGGTCCAAGTACCCAAATCAAATCAGTCTCAGGTCCAAGTACCCAATCTCGGGTCCAAGTACCCAAATCAAAATCAATCTCGGGTCTAAGTACCCAATCCCGGGTCCAAGTACCCAAATTCAATCCAATCTCGGGTCCAAAAACCCAAATCAAATCAGTGTCTAGTCCAAGTACCCAATCTCAGGTCCAAGTACCCAATCTCAGGTCCAAGTACCTAAATCAAAATCAATCTCAGGTCTAAATACCCAATCCTGGGTCCAAGTACCCAAATTCAATCCAATCTCGGGTCTAAGTACCCAAATCAAATCAGTCTTGGGTCCAGGTACCCAAATCAAATTCAATCTTGGGTCCAAGTACCCAATCTCGGGTCCAAGTACCCAAATTAAATCAATCTCAGGTTCAAGTACCCAATCCCGGGTCCATGTACCCAAATTCAATCAATCTCGTGTCCAAGTACCCGATTTCGGGTCCAAGTGCCCCATCTCGGGTCCAAGTACCCAAAACAAATTTAAATCGCCATCTCAAAAATTAAGTCTGAATTCTTTTCACTCTCTTTCACTTAAGTTTCAAATCATTCAATCAGTGGGCAAACTGTAGACCCTTAATTTTTGACCCGGTCCGGTCCAATATATTTTAATTAGTGCAAAATAATTTTTGTGTTGTCCAATATATTTTAGTTAGTCCAAAATAATTTTCATGGTATCTTAATTAATTTTAATATTTATTTTAGTAAAATTGGTAAAATGAATAAAAATTCAAAAATAATAAAAAAATAACAAAAAAATTTGGCGAAGAAAAAATCGGCGGCCGAAAGTCAGCGCGGGCCAGTGGGCATTTCGCCCGCAGGAATTTCCTGTGAGCGGGGATTTTCGCCCCACTCCCGGTGGAATGGTTCTTGCGACTTCTGCACTATTTAGGCTTGGGGCCTTAGAGAACACGGACCTAAGCCCAGAGAAAATGGAGTCGCCACCCGGACGGGCCGAAAAAAAGAAAAGGGTGGATGACTTGATTCCTAAGGAATCCCCAACCCCTTAATGGGTTTGAAAAGTTGGGTACGTGTGGGGAAGGTGAGAAATGGCCCAGCACCCCCACAACGCCATGTTCATTGGAACCGGCCTCCTTACAGGTCTTAATATTATAAAATTCTTAAATATAACAACATTATCCATATTACACACAATAATTAAAAGAAAGCATTAATATATTAAAATCAAAGCAAGGTCCAAGCAAAACAAATAAATGGACACCCATCCAAAGATGGAAATATGTCCTTACATCACATGCCTAAATAGGACACCCACCGAAAGGTAGAAACATGCCCTTTACATAGGTTCTAAAATAGAAAAGCAAATTAAATTACAGGATATTTAACTAATGAGGTACCCACCAAGTGGAAACATACCTCTTACAACATTTAAAAATATAAATAAATTGATAAAAGTGAATAACCATTCATAATAAATAAATCATTCATCAAAGGTACCAAATATCAATAAAAATCTGCGGTATCCTCAACTGTTTCGGACTTGATATCAGGTAATTTTGAGGACGAAATTTCTTTTTAGAGGGGGAGAATTGTAATATCCCAAAATATGCCTTAGAAGTTTTGAAGTAATTATTGTTGAATTTGTATTTAAGGTATATGATAAATTGGAAAAAGAAAAGAATTAAAGAGAGAGTGTATATGTTGTATATATGGAAATATATACAACATATACAAGTCAACATATACAAGTAATTATTTGAAATTGATTAAATTAATTAATTAAAATTTGAGTTAGTGGAAGTGGAAGAAGATATTTAAATATTTTATTGTATTTTGCTTGGTGGAGAGGGTTTTGAGGAAGAAAGTTGACTTTGCTTTCTTGGTTTTCTTCTTTCCTTCTTTCTTCTTCATGGTTCACTTGCTTTCCTTTCCTTTTCTTTCCTTTCCATTTTTTTTGGCCGGCACTTCATAGCAAGAGAGCAAGAGAGAGATTTGATCATCCAAACTCATGATTGAAGGAAGATCCAAGTGATCAAGTTGGAAATTTAAGAGTTTCTTCATCTTTGGTAAGTTTTCCACTTGATTCTTTGTTTTTCTTTGAGTTTGTGAGTTGAGGTTGGGGTTGATATGTGTTTGTTTGATTGTGGTGTGGTGTGTTTAAGAGTGTTTGGTTCTATTGATTTTTGGATTTTTGGGGTTGGATTGAAGGAAAGAGTAAGTTTGTTGGAAGAGAAAGTGTTGTGGTTGTGTTTTGGGTTTGTGGTGATGATTATGATTAGTGGTTGATGTATGTTTTGAGTTGTTTTTGTGTTTTTGCAAGTTTGTTATGATTTTTGGGTGTGTTTAGTTAAGCTTGTTTAAAGTGGAAAATGGTGGAAGTAAGAGGATTGTTGGATGTGAGGTTGTTGTTGCCGAAATCTATATTTTTGGCCTGACACGCCCATAAGCACGACCAAGTCTTTGGGCGTGTCAATGGTTCTGTGTTGCAGTAGCATTTACACGTCCAGTGACACGCCCATGTCACTGAGCGTGTCATAGCTACTGTGTGAGTGAAGGATTGACACGGCTATGAGCACACCCATGTTGTTGGACGTGTCAATGTTTCTGTGAGACAGAATGTATTATACGTTCAGTGACAGGCCCGTGGTTCTGATCGTGTCGAAGCTTCTGTGTTGTGGAGTTAGGGCACGGTCCGGGACACGCCCGTGTTGTTGAGCGTGTCATGGTTAGAGTTTGCCCTAGTTGGTTCTTAGCTTTATTATCTTATATATATTTCTAAGTGAGTGTGTATGATTACCTTTGGTTTAGGTTGTGAAGAAGTGGAATTGCCCTAACCTAAGTGTTGAGGATTCTTGAAGGAGGAAGTGTATAGATTGGTGTGAGTTGGTTTTGAGGTAAGTACAAACTACATGGTTGCATGCTCTTACATGAGTTTGATACTTAACATATTTGGTTGTAAATATGTTAAATAATCTATTGCATTGTTGATGCATATTAATAATGTTATGTTTTGCATAATGTGAACTTTGTGGAATGTATGTTGAAGATTCTAAAGATATGATGATGTAATGAAATATGAAATATGAAATGTGAAAGATATGATGACCATTCAAATGGTATATGCAATGCAATTGGTAATGATTAATTGCTTTAATGTGATTTGAGCTTAATGAGATGTAATGCCTTATGATGAATTACTTTAATGTGATTTGAGCTAAATGAGATGTAATGCCATTGTGGTTGGCTATAATGATTCAAATGAAATAAGTGGGGCATGTTTGCCTAAATGATGAGATTCAATGAAATTGGTTATATATATACTCTATTTATGAGATGTAAAGCCATTGTTGTTGGCTATAATAATGTCAATGAGATGATTGAGGCATGGTTGCCTAAATGATGATGAGAAAATGAGAATGAAATTGATAATGAAATAATAAATGAATTGTGTGTCTAGTATGTTATTCATTTTCAGAGTTTTGTTGTTGGTGGCATGCCTATAGTAACAATCTCTTTAAGTTAGGTTGGGCTTGATCCTTGAAGCCAAGTTCGGTTGAAGTTTAGCATGCTTAACTCCCCTTGAAACTTGGTTGGGTCTAGTCCTTGAAGCCTAATTGAGATGTTACAACCCTTGAAGCTAGGTTGGGTTTGGTTCTTGAAGCCAAGTTGGGTTGATACTTAACATGCTTTGTTCCCCTTGAAGCTTGGTTGAACCTAAATCCTTGAAGCCTAGTTGGGATAATGATTATGATAAATGTGATAATTAAACCAAAACATTAACTCTGAAAGTTGAATGGCATATTAGTATCTTTTGGGCCCATGCTTGTCTTTGTTTTTAATGTGATTCTTGAATTGCGAAACTAATGAATAATGAGATACATGATGTGTAATATGTTTATAAATGTGCCATGGGAAGCTATGTTGAGTAATGAAACTATGAAGATACAACATTAATGTTTTGATATGATATGGAACAATGTAAGGTTTTGAAATATGATATCCTCATGTATGATTTATAATATTTGAATGTGTGACATTGGCATTGAATTGAAGCATAGTATTATTGTAGTTTGTACCACTAAGCCGTTGGCTTAGTGCGAGTGTGATTCGTCGCACAGGTGACAGGGAAGAACTGGAGAGTTCCTCTAGGCCGAGTAGAGTCTAGATTTTGAGGTGTTGATAGTGGAGACTAAAGATCAAAGACATACTTCCAAACATGTATATATTTTATGTTTTTTTTTTAAAAACTTGAGTTTTGATGTATATGTATTTGTAAATATTTGTTATACTTTCCGCTGCATTTTGAATAAACATTTTATCTATTGTGTTTTATAATATAACTTAAATGTTTTGAGTCTGCTTATAATATTTTAAAAGAAGTGAGTCGTTTGTTAGTAAACCGTGGCATTACTATATTCAGTATACGTATATTACGATCGTAATAGCATGTTGTGTACGTATAAGGGGTATAGGGGTGTTACAAGGCACTTGGATCTGAGATTGGGCACTTGGATCCGCGATTGGGCACTTGGACCCAAGATTGGGTACTTGGACCCGAGCTTGAATTGATTTGGGTACTTGGACCCGAGAATGAATTTGACTAACCTTTTATCAGTTGTGAAGTCTGACTGCTCCGGATGTTCTATGCATTGTGATTCTTCACCCTCAGAATGGATCTTCACCCTCGGAGATCGGGTCTTCACCCTTGAAAATGGATCTTCATCCTTGGAGATCGGGGTCTTCTTTGTTCTTTGAAGATGGGAGTGACACGGCCAGTGGCTTGGCCGTGTCTCCTGGGTGTACCAGCTTTTGTGTATTTTCTTTGGTTTTTCTTTATTCTAGGCTTAGGTGGGACACGACCAGTGGCTTGGCCGTGTCACCTGCCCATGTCATATTCTGCCAAAATTTCTTTTGAGGTGACACGGCTAAGCTCGATTTGGCTTGGCCATGTCTTGCTTGATTCATGCTCTTCTTTCCTTGTTTTGATCTTCCAAGGGAGTTTTTTGTACTTTAACCACTTTTCCCTTGAAACTACTTTTTTCTTTCTTTAATTCTTTAATGATTGTTGCAGGTTGTTGGCTCATTTGATCACGAGGCTGGACCTTCTTTCACTGCCCCTTCGTTTGCTCATTCTAGCTTGCTGGATATGCCATCTCATCTGCAGGGTATCGATATGAACTACCTGGTACGTTCCTCATTTCATAAAAGTTTATGCTATATGTATGCATGATTATCTATGCTCTCACCTTTTATCCTTCTTGGCTCATAGCTGATGCTTGAAGAACAGAAAAGGAAACTTCAAGAAGAGTTGGCTGCAAGTCGTCAGCAGGCTTCTCATTTTGAAAGTTTATATCATAAATCCGAACAAAATTTTCGTGACTTCCAATTTCAAGGAATGAGGGATCCCGGTGCTTCTTCATCGAGAGGCCCCCAGACTGATGACCATGAGATCCTTTTGTCTACTTCTGATGAGGACCATGACAAATCAAAACTCCAAGGTAATAGGGATTTTAGTGCTTCTGCTTCGGATGATCCCGGGATGAGTAATTTGCCCCCTCCTCCAACAGGCGACGATTTTTTCAAGTCTTTATTTGGTGACCTACCACCACCTTCTTAGTGACATGTAAATATTGTAGCAATTGTAAAACATTGTACAATAATGAAAGATATATGATTTTCCTCTTTACTGTATTTTTTTTAGCATAGTTTTTCGTTACTGCCACTTTTTTTTTTATTGCTCTAACTTTTTCCTAGTCCGCCCATGTGGGTTTTCGGAAATAGTGAGCTGTCCTAATTTTTGCCTAAGCTGCTCTTGCGGGTTTTCAACTTAGCGGACTCCTTTTTTTTTAATTTAATTCTTTCTTCACAGATTTGGCTTCAGGAGCATCTTTATTTGCTTAATACTCCCTCCATGGATTTTGCCAGATACCTGCCACGTCATCATTCTGCTAGGAAGCTACTCCATCCTGCTTCTTCATATGCTGACTGGGTTGACTGGATCCACTCACGCTCTGAAGTCAATATGCGTTGGTTGGTACCTTGGTGGAAGATTTCTCGTATCACCATGCGGAAATACTTGATGTACGTTCCCCTTGCTGCTCTTTGTCAAGGTACATGCTATGATCCTCGCCGACTTGGGCTTCAGTATGGAGCTGAGCCTTGTGATTCTGACTTTGCTCCTGACCTAGACATGCCCTGCTTGACTGAAGCCTACTTGGATCGGCTGAGGCAAAGCTGGCCTGCACGTTACACTTATCGACTGCCATAGATTTTACATTTGTCAATTCGGAAAGTGTTTCGTTAGGATGAAAAATAATTAAAGTAATAAAAGATGCTTCTTTTCCATTTATAATTTGTCATCAACTTTTGCAATTATGATTATTTATTTCATCCATATCTGGTTAAATACTTATAACAGTGCACATAGAACAAATTTAATCATTAATTCTGTTTTATTAAATTAAGGAACAACCAAACATAAAGCCAGCATACATAAGATCACTCTTGTTGCCAATTAGCATTTCAGGTTTTCTAATTGACGATTTTCTCTTATTTAGCCCTAATTGTTGCCTAGCCCGCCCTTTCGGGTTTTTGGAACTAGCAAACTGCTCTAACTTTTTCCTAGGCTGCCCTTTTTGGGTTTTCAACCTAGCGAGCTTCTTTTTATTCTTTTTTTTATCATACATAAAACCTCTTCAACCTGTCAATGTTTACTGGCTCACTAAATTCGTTCCCATCCATGTCTGATAACTTCACTGCACCTTTGCTCATGACTTGTTTCACGACATATGGCCCTTCCCAACTAGGTCTGAACTTCCCTCTTGGATCAGATACATTAGGTTTACATTGCTTCAACACCAAATCCCCAACTCTGAATTTTCTAACCTTGACCCTTCTATTGTAGGCCCGAGCTATCTTCTTTTGATACAGTTGGTGATGATACAACGCCTTTAATCTTCTCTCTTCTAATAGAGCTAATTGTGTGTATCTGCTTGCTACCCATTCCATTTCAGGCAGTTTAGCTTCCAAGACTACTCTTAGTGACTTGATCTCAATTTCAATAGGCAATACTACTTCCATCCCATAAACCAAAGAGAACGGTGTCATTCCAGTAGGTGTTCGCACACTCATCCTATATCCCCATAAAGCAAAGGGAAGCATTTTTGACCAGTCCCTGTAAGTCTTAGTCATCTTGGACAGAATTTGCTTAATTGTCTTGTTCGTTGCTTCTACTGCACCATTAGCCTTTGGTTTATAAGAAGAGGATCAATGGTGATGGATTTGGTACTTGGAGAATAAATCCTTATTTGCTCCTTGAAACTGCACCCCATTGTCTGATATCACACTGTGCGGGACCCCATATCTACATATGAGATTCTTTTCGATAAACCTAGCCATTTGACTTGCACCCAGCTTGTTGAAGGATTTGGCTTCGACCCATTTTGAAAAATAATCAACTGCTACTACAATGAAATGATGACCGTTTGAGGCTGTCGGATGTATTTCTTCCATAATGTCAATACCTCAGGTGGCAAATGGCCAGGGTGAAGACATTGAATGCAGTTCTTCAGGAGGCATGTGATTCAAGTTACCATACATCTGACATTGCTGGCACTTATTGAAAATCTCAATACAGTCTCTCTCCATGGTCAACCAATAGTAACCTTGTCGAATAATCTTCTTAACTAGGGCCAAACCACTCATGTGCGGACCGTAACTTCCCGCATGTATTTCTAACATGATGCGCTCCACTTCAGGCTTTCTTAAACATCTCAAATGCACTCCATCAGGCCATCTTCGATATAACTCTCCAAGGAAGGTGATGTATTGCAATGACCACCTCCTTATTGCCCTTCTCTCTTTCTTTGTTGCCCCTGGCGGGTATTCTCTTTCCTCCAAAAATCCCCTTATAGTATCATACCATGCATCATGGTCCGTATCAACTTCCATGATTGTCTCATATTCATAGCAAGGAGTTGATGAACTGGTCAACATTAGAGGCTTAAGGAATAGGCTAGTAGGATTTTCCCATATCGAAGCCAATGTGGCTAGGGCATCAGCCATATGATTTTCTTCCCTTGATAGGTGTATAAACCTGCACTCCTTATTCTTCTTCATCATGGTCAAGTAATGATGATATGGTTTTAATTTTTCCTCTTTCAAATCCCACTCTCCATTTACTTGGGATAGTAGTAGCAATGAATCGCCATAAACTTCCACCTTATCCACCTTCATAATCATTAGGGTTTCCAAACCGAAAATACACGCTTCATACTCCACCATGTTATTGGTTGCCCTAAATTTCAACTTCTTGGCTAAAGGGATAAGTTCCCCTTCAGGCGATTCTAGTATAACTCCCAAACCTGCTCCTTTCCTATTTGCTGCTCCATCAAAATACATTTTCCACCCTTGTACTTCAATTGCTTCTAAATGTTCATCTGGAAACTCCAAAATTACCTCTTCACTTTCTGGTAATGGTTGTTGAGCTAGGAATTCTGCCACCATTCTACCTTTGATTGTTTTCCTGGTTACATACTCGATCTCAAATTCCTCTAATATTATCAACCATCGACCATATTTCCCAATTAAAGAGGGTGTCTCCCTTAAGTATTTTATTGGATCCAACCTGGAAATTGCTTGCACACTATACGATTGAAAGTAATGCCGCAACTTCTTAGAAGACCAAACCACAACTATACAGGTCTTTTCTATGATACTATACTTAATTTCATAAGGTAGGAGCTTTCTACTCAAATAGTAAATGGCATGCTCAATCCCCGACTCATCTGCTTGGGCTAGCATGGCTCCTATCGACTCTTCTTCTACTGCTAAGTATAGTAATAGAGGTTTGCCAGGTTTAGGTGGTTTCAAAACAGGTGGATTCAACAAATACTCGTTTATTCGATCAAAGGCCTTTTGACATTCTTCATTCCATACGATCGGCTGATTCTTTCTAAGCAATTTGAAGATAGGCTCACAGATTGTTGTGAGCTTTGCTATAAATCTACTAATGTACTGCAGTTTACCAATGAATCTCTGAACTTCTCTCTCCGTCTTTGGGGCTAGCATATCCCTGATTGCTTTAATTTTGTCAGGATCTATCTCAATGCCATTCGGACCAATTACATGTCCCAACAATTTACCTGAGGTAACATCGAATACACACTTCTTCGGATTTAATCTTAGCTTATATTTCAAAGCTCTATCGAAGAATAATTCCAAGTTTTAGAAGTGTTGCTCCCTTGTATCTGACTTCACCATCATATCATCAACATATACTTCAACTTCTTTGTGCATCATGTCATGAAATAGTGTGGTGGCCATCCTTTGGTAGGTTTCTCTAGCATTCTTTAAGCCGAAAGGCATCACCCTATAATAAAATATACCCCATGTAGTAGTGAAGGTACTTTTGGCTTTATCCTCTTGGGCCATTAACACTTGATTGTATCCGAAAAATCCATCTACAAACGAGTGTAGCACGCTAGAGGCCGCACTATCAATGAGAACATCTATATGAGGTAAAGGAAAATCATTCTTAGGGGAAGCCTTGTTTAAATCTCTATAGTCCACGCAGACCCTTATCCTTCCATCTTTCTTTGGCACGGGTACTATGTTGGCTAACTAATCTGGATATTCTATTACTTCAAGGAACTTCACTTGTATTTGCTTAGTGACCTCTTCTTTAACCAATTCAGCCCACTCAGGTCTTAATCGCCTAAGCTTTTGTTTGACAGGTTTAATGTGAGTGTAAGTAGGAATATGAAGCTCGGCTATGTCTCGATCTAACCCCGGCATATCTTCATAGGACCAAGCAAACACTTCTTTATATTTTTTGAATATTTTTTCAAATCTCTCTCTCTCATCAGGAGTAAGGTCGGATGCTACGCTAATGTTTTTAGGATTTTCAGATTTTCCCAAATTTAATGATTGTGTGTTAACAGAATTAATAATAAAGATGCTCATGTAACTGCTATTTAAATGAATGCAACCATCAGAAGAAACATCACACAAGTAAGCAAAATCAAACTTTATTGCATTCATTTTGGAAAAGAAAACATCATCATCCTCATACAAAGCAGACAAATCAAAATCAAAATCAAAACCATTGTTCTCAGAATCATAAAGTAGGATGTCTTCAAACTTTTCCTCAACAGGGTGTGCTCTTTCTTCACTTGCTCCACTAGCTCAGCAACATCTGCAAAAATTTCAAAACCTGGAATTAACTTACCCATGAACATGATCGGCTAGGGCTTTCCTTGGAGTGGTCCCATATCTGGAGCTTTGACAAACATCTCCTCAAGTGATGGGAAACTCATCTTCTCACTCTTCTTTGGCTGTACATCGTTGCCTTCATCATATCCTAACCCCTTCTTGGAAGTTTGAGTCCTAAAATCTGGCAACTTTGTCAAACTAGCCTTTCCCTTTCCAAGACCATCTCCGGGAAGGTAGTTCATGTTCTTCATCATATTCAAAACTTTGGAGTCCACTACTTCATCATCAAAAATTGCAGCCACTTGAAAACCATTGAGAGGCCTCTCAACCATTAGAGCATTAAAAATCTCATTATCTTCAGCTTTAATGACCACTGTCTCATTTCCGTTGGGGAATTTGATCTTTTGATGAAGGGTGGAAGGAACTCCACCAAGAGGATGAAACCATGGTCGCCCCAAGAGTAAGGCAAAGGTAACTGGTATGTCTAAAACAACAAACTCAACAATAGATTCAATTGGACCAACCTTGATAGCCGCTTTGAAAGTCCCTTCGGCATGCCTCTTAGTGTTGTCATAAGCACGAATTGTCACCTCGGTTGGGTTTAGATCTCTTGTTGACATGGCTATCTTTGGCAATATTTTAAGTGGACAAACATTTATGGCAGACCCATCATCGACCATGACACATGGAGTCCTCTTCCCCTTGACTTCTATTTTGATAAAGAGAGGGCGGATGTGGTGTCTCCCCTCCTCTGGTAAGTCCGCATCTGAAAAAGAAACTGCTCCCATATTAACTTCACTCTTTTCTTGGACCTCTTCACATTTCATTACTTCCCCAATTTTTATGAAGTTGGTCAACTCTTCCGGTGTTGTGGAGGTGGAAATTGGCATGCTAGCCAAGGCTTTGGCCATAGTTTCTCGGTGCTTTTTGGAAGTAGCTAATAAGTCCCAAATGCTGACACTTGCTTGGGTTCTTTTCAATTGCTTGAGCACAACATCATCTTCTTCCACTTCAACTTCCTTCCCTTTATTTTTTCTATCTCCTTAGGTGGTGTCCTTGCGTAAGGCTTACCGGATCTAGTATTCATCACCTCATCTTTTTCGGGCTCGGACCAAGTCCACTCCTCCTTCTTGGGTATAACATCATCATCACTATCACTTAAATCCCAAAACCCGTTGACAACACAAATTACTACTTCTGCACCCATCATAACTTGTTCAAATGCCACATCTTCTTTGGTTACTTCTCCACCCACATCTTGAAAAGAAGACATGACAAAATCCTCATGCAAACCTCCTCCAATCATGAAGGTTGCCGGTGGTGGTACTCTATTGAATTTTGGCAATGGGTTACCTTTAGTGTTTGGCTTATTGGGATCGGGTAACTTCCCATTATCAATTAGGTTTTGGATCTCATGTCTTAACCTCACACATCTATCCGTGTCATGTCCTTGCATTTGGTGAAATTGACAAAATGCTTTAGTGTCAAAGTTAGGTGAGAGAGGGTTAGGCAAAGGATGAGGATTTAAGGGTTATAGCAATCCTTTTCTTTGAAGCTTGTTGAGAACCCAAGACATTGGTTTTCCCAATTTCAAAAAATTGTCTCCTTGTTCCTTGGTTAGTAGCATTAACACCGATGATCTTTTGCATGCTTTGGCTACCAGGCTGATAGCTCCCTTTCTCGTTCCTTTTTGTTGCAAAGCGGCTCTTCTCCCTTTCCTATTCTTCAATTTGCAAACCAGCTTGGAGAAGGTCTTTGAAATCGCGGATGAGTGTATGAGACATCCTCTCACAAAAACTAGGCAACACCCCTCTCACAATCATCCTTATTTGACCAGATTCATCGGGCCTCTTCTTGAGTAAAGCGGCCTTGTTTCTCCATCTTTTCACATAGTCCACAAAATTCTCATTTGGCCTTTGC
The DNA here is from genome assembly GCA_947685225.1 of Garcia nutans. Lineage (NCBI taxonomy): Eukaryota > Viridiplantae > Streptophyta > Magnoliopsida > Malpighiales > Euphorbiaceae > Garcia > Garcia nutans. The sequence continues at coordinate 44,402,887 of CANTUV010000031.1, forward strand.
CTAATGGACTCCACTTCCATCAAGGTAACTTGCAACTCAACATTATATCCATATTGGTGGATGAAGGCTTTGTAAAGTAGATCCCAACTCTTTTTGTGTTCCATCATCTAAGGTATTGAACCAATTTTGGACAACAGGGTCCAATGAGAGCATAAAGTACCTTAGGGTTTGAGCCTTAGTAGCTTGGGTATATTGCATGGCAGTGATATACTGCTTCACATTAAGATGGGGATTTTCGGTGCCATTGTACTTAGCAAAGGAAGGCATCTTGAATTTATAAGGGACCTCTTAATCTTGTTCAAATAGGTTATCGATATTAGACATCTCTTCATTTTTCAGCTTCTTCTCAAATTTCTTTTCTAAATCTGCAATCATCTTTTCAACGTCGGATGTCTCGGTCTTTTCAATAGTTACCTTCTCAACTGCCTTCGGTTCTTTCTTCTTTTCTTGAACCTCTTGGTAGTATTGAGACCAATCATCATCATCATCAATGATCACCTTTTCATCATCAAAAACCACTTCACTAACTTTGGTCTTCCCTTTGTCCATTGGTTTCTTAGTGTTAGCAGATGCCTCGGCATGGCTTTCTAAAATTGCAGTCAATTGGTTCTTCATGGTCTCAGCTAGGGCCTTTTTGATTTCTTCCATTTTGGCGTTGAGGGCCTCATCCACCATTCTTTGAATTTGTTCGGCCTCCATTGTTTTAGGTGAGCAAGTGATTGAGTCGTTGCTAGATACTTCATCTCCGGCGTAGGTCGGATTGTTGTACGGTTTTGAACTATCATAATCCAGGGCTATGAGCCAGAGAGGATCAATGATATGAGATACAAATGTATGCATGTATGCATGTATGCACAAACAATAAACAAATAAGGATAAATAGGACGTTCCTTCCAACCTTATAACATCCACACACGAATGGCGAGTCTCTTTTCCTAGGTATATGGTTAACAAAATAACAATATGGGGTACCTTGTTTTCGAATAATTCCCTCGGACGTGTCAACCAATAGTTATATTCTCGAAAATGGAAATCAATCCATGATAATTCCCATTAATTAGGTTTAGTTCCATTCAACCAACCAGAGTAGCTTTTACGCTATATTGGATTAAAACTAAATTAAGAGGTTTATCATAGATAAATTTCTCACTTGAAAAAAAGTAACTAATGATTCATGCCAAAAACAAGCCCATGGTTAATTTATTCTTAGTGTAAACTAGGCCCACAATTGATTTTTGGTATTTCTTAATTGACCCAAATAATTTGTAAGCTCTTTGTAAGAAAAGGTTGGGTGAAAATAATTTTGTTTCTAAGCCCATTGTAAAAAGATTTTAGAAAAATAGATTTCAGGCTTAATATTTGGGCCATGAGCCCAAGAATTTTTGATATGTTTTTAGAAAAGTTTTATGTCCAAAGACCATCTTGAAAAATTTTGAAAATAGTTTTGGTCTTTTGGGCTTTAAAGAAAAATTTATTTTGAGCTTACAGTATACTTAGGTCATATTAGAAAAAGAACAAACCAAATAAGCCATGATTTAAGCCAAGATAAATTAACCATAGTCAAACAACATGCATTTGGGGTAAAACCTAAATAAAGTAACTAGGCTAATTACATGAGCTTTAGTCTTTGGGTAAAAAGGCTTAGGTTCATATAGCAAGTATATACCAAATGGTACGAGGCTATGAGTGGTTATGCCATGCTCGATCTCCATACCTTGAGTGAAAGTATGGTATTCCTTACATAACACAACACGAGTAACACAGGCATCCTAACTCACGCACACAATGCAATCTAATACGATGCAATGGATAATATCATTATAAGAAAGAATAGAATAATATAAGGACCAACAGAATCAACTTCTTTATCCCCACTGGAGTCGCCACTTTGAGCAGGAATTTTCGCCCCCACTCCCAGTGGAATGATTCTTGCGACTTCGGCACTGTTTAGGCTCAAGGCCTTAGAGAACACGAACCTAAGTCTGGAGAAAATGGAGTCGCCACCCGGACGGGCCAGGAAAAAAGAAAGGGGTGGATGACTCGATTCCTAAGGAATCCCTAACCCCCTAACGGGTTCGAAAAGTTGGGTACGTAAGGTGAGAAATGACCCAGCACCCCCACAACGCCCGGTTCATTGGAACCGGCCTCCTTTACAGGTCTTAATATTACAAAATTCTTAAATATAACAACATTATCCATATTACACACAATAATTAAAAGAAAGCATCATTATGTTAAAATTAAAGCAATGTCCAAACAAAGCAAATAAATGGACATCCATCCAAGGATGGAAACATGTCCTTACATCACGTGCCTAGATAGGACACCCACCAAAAGGTAGAAACATGCCCTTTTCATAGGTTCTAAAATAGAAAAGCAAATTAAATTACATGATATTTAACTAATGAGGTACCCACCAAGTGGAAACATACCTCTTACAACATTTGGAAGTCGAAATAAATTGATAAAAGTAAATAATCATTCATAATAAGTAAATCATTCATCAAAGGTATTTAAATATCAATAAAAAGTAAACATCTAGCCATGATAAATAAAATAAACCAAGTATTGAACTAAAATAAATTAAGGCATATAAAATAAATCAAAGCATAATCAAATATAGAATTGAATAAAGCAAATAAAAGTCCAAATTATAGCTACTATTTCCATTTAGATTTCTTTATCTCATGTGTTAAGGTTTTGGGAATTTCATGAGTATAAGCTACTGTGACTTTTTTATGGAATTAAAATAGATTGAATTTTTATGTTTTAAAAGGTTGGTAAGACACTTTGATTAAACAAATTAAGGTTTGAATGATGAAATCATTAAACTAGGGTTTTAGACACTTTAAAATACTTTGATATGTGATTTTTAGTTATTGGGTTTCTAACCTACTGTGTAAAATTTATGTTTTTATGTTTTTATCTTTTTTAATGTTTTAAAAGGATTAGGGTTCATAAAAATTAGGGTTTAAGGTTTTAAAAGGGTTAGTGTTCATCATTTTGAATTTTTGAAGTTGAATTTGGGTTTAGTATTTTTAGAATTTAGGGTCACGGGTGATGCATGGAACTTTTAGGATTAAAAATCAATTTGATACTTTTATGTGATTTTATGAAAATAAACAAAACAAATTAAAGTTTTTATAAATGGAAAAGATTTATATAATTGGAAAAAGTGTTTTTAGGTTTTTTTTTTTTATGAGAAACAGAACATGTTTTAAGACTTTGTAAATTTAGAAAACAAATTTTGGTTTTGAGGTTTTGAGGAAATAAAACTAATAACTTTAAATTCTTTGTGAAATAAAGCAACGGATTAATGTTTTTAACTTTAGAAAAACTAAATTAAAGTTCAAAGATTTTTAATTTTGAATAACCTAAATTTCATATATTTGCTACTGTGTAAAAACCATTAAAGAAAATCAATTAACACATACCTTCTTTTGATGATTCCTCCAAAAACAATTCTTCTTGGATGAACTTGCTCCAAAGACTAGCCTTTTTTGCCTTTGAATTATTAAATCGTGATGCTGCTCCTTTAAAAATCAATTGAATTGAATTTTTGCTTTTCCACTTCACCTTCGGATTCAAATTCTCAAAGCTCACTGTGAAAATTTTCCTCCCTTCAAATTAATTGCCTTTGGTCCGTATTTATAGTGGTTTGAGGTTGTTTATTCTTAATTACTTAAGGTAAGTAATATTAATAAAAAAAAAACTGAAAACTAATTGAATTAGGTTTCAAAAAATTTGCGTCGAAAAATTTGCGCTGCCGAAAGAAATTGCCGCAGGAAAAAATGCTCTGGCAAAAAAAAACCGTCGCAAAAAACTGTGGCAGTGGGTGGGCTGGGGCGTCGCCTGCAAGAAATTCCTGTGGGCGAGCTATTTCACCCGCAGGATTTTCCTACGGGCGAAATAGCACAGTGATTTCGCCCGCAGGAAATTCCTGCGGGCAAAATAGCCCATGGGCCCTTGCGACTGTTTTTTTACTGCCGATTTTTCCGACTCCGAATTTTTTTATTTTTATTTTTATTTTTATTTGTTTATTTTTATTTTTTATTAATAAAAATTAGATACTAAAGTAAAAATTATTTAACAAAAATTATTTTGGACCAATTAGACAATAAAAATCATTTTGGACTAAATAAAACATATTGGACCGGATTGGGTCTACAATATGCCATCTCATCCGCAGGGTATTGATTTGAATTACCTGGTACGTTCCTTATTTCATGGTATCTTATGCTATATGTATGCATGATTATGTATCCTCTTACCTTTTCCTTCTTGGCTCACAGCGGATGCTCGAAGAACAAAACAGGAAGCTTTAAGAAGAGTTAGCTATAAGTCGTCAGCAGGCTTCTCATTTTAAAAATTTATATCAATCTGAACAACATTTCTGAGACTTTCAATTTCAGGGGATGAGGGATCCCGATGCTTCTTCATCAAGAGGCCCCCAGACTGACGACCATGAGATCCTTTCGTCTACTTCTGATGAGGACCATGACGGATCGAAACTCCAAGGTAATAAAGATTTTGGTGCTTCTGCTTTGGGTGATCCCGGGATGAGTAATTCACCGAGTTTTGGTGCTCCTGCTTTGGGCGAACTCGGGACGAGTGATTTTCCCCCTCCTCTAACAGGTGATGATTTTTTCAAGTCTTTATTTGGTGACCTACCACCACCCTCTTAGTGATATGTAAATAGTGTAGCAATTGTAAAACATTGTACAATAATGAAAAATATACAATTTTCCTCTTTACTATAACCCCCCTTTTTTTTATCATTACCATGCATCATAATTTTAGAATACACATCATTTGCTAAACCCAATCCAACGTGGTAAAGGAAATTGCCATTAATTCCTTTCCTTATGCCATATGGTCTTATCCTTTCCCATCACCTTTTCCATTTCACTTTTGAAAAGGTTTGTTTCCTCTATATAAATCACCCTTCATGCCATATTTTAATTCACAAATCAAAATTCATTCTCTTTCAACGTGAAGACTCCCTTTAACAATTTTAATTTTTTCTTCATTCATTCACCATGACCGAGCTTCATTTAAAGAGAATAAAAATTCTATTTAAGAATATGGATGCCATTCATTGGAAGCAAATTTCATGGAAAAAACTTGATGTTTTAAAATGTTTTAAAATGTCAAATTGAACCACTTCTTTTTACATGCCATGGCTTCCTTTTGGAATACAGATTCTAGGGTATTTAAAATTAATGGCTTTGAAATATGTCCCTTGACTAAAGAATTTGAGGCCATCCTTGGATATCCAAATAATCAACGAATGGCATTACCCACATTGATTTCCAAGACTCAACAGAAGATGCAAATTTTATTTCAAATTCCAAAACCCGAAGTTCTTCAGTTGATGAGAGGTAAAAAAATTCTACTTGCTCCTTTGATTGACTTTTGTTTCTCTCATTTGGCCCCTACTAAGGCATGGGGACACATGCTTTATCTTTGCTTGCTTGGTCAATTCTTGCTTGTTTCTTCTGACGGCGATATTGATCCACGAGTATTGGATATTATGGACCAAATGGAAGGAGGCTTGTCACCGGTACCTGTGATTTTGGCCGAAACCTTAGTTGGATTAGACCGATTTAAATCAGGATTGTCAAAGAGATTGACTGGGAGTCCATTGCTGCTTCAGGTAATTACCTAAACTGCCCTTTCCGGTTTTCAATTTAGGTTTTCTTTCTTCTTTTTATTGCTCTAACTTTTGCCTAGTTCGCCCATGCGGGTTTTTCGGAACTAGCAAGGTGTCCTAACTTTTACCTAAGCTGCCCTTGCGGGTTTTCAACTTAGCGGACTCTTTTTTTTTTAATTTAATTCTTTCTTCACAAGTTTAGCTTCAGGAGCGTCTTTGTTTGCTTGATACTCCATCCATGGATTTTTCCAGATACCTACCACATCATCATTCTGCTAGGAAGCTACTCCATCCTGTTTCTTCATATGCTGACTGGGTTGACTGGATCCACTCACGCTCTGAAGTCAATACCCATTGTTTGATACCTTGGTGGAAGATTTCTCATATCACCATGCAAACATACTTGATGTACGTTCCCCTTGATGCTCTTCGTCAAGGTACATGCTATAATCCTCACCGACTTGGCCGTCAGTATGGAGCTGAGCCAGGTGATTCTGACTTTGCTTCCGACTTAGACATGCCTTGCTTGACAAAAGCATACTTGGATTGGCTGAGGCAAAGCTGGCCTGCACGTTACACTTATCGACTGCCATAGATTTTGCATTTGTCAATTTATAAAGTGTATTGTTAGGATGAAAAATAATTAAAGTAATAAAAGATGCTTCTTTTCCATTTATAATTTGTCATCATCTTTTGCTATTGTGCTTATTTATTTCATCCATATCTAGTCGAATACTTATAACAGTGCACATAGAATAATTTTAACATTAATTCTATTTTATTAAATTGGGGAACAACCAAACATAAAGCCAGCATACACAAAATCACTCCTGTTGCTAACTAGCACTTTTGGATTTTCTAATTGACGATTTTCTCTCATTTAGCCCTAATTGTTGCCTAGCCCGCCCTTTTGGGTTTTCAAAACTAGCGGACTGCTCTAACTTTTGCCTAGGCCACCCTTTTTGGGTTTTTAACCTAGCGAGCTCTTTCTTTTTTATTTTTTATACATAAAACTTCTTCAACCTGTCAATGTTTACTGGCTCACTAAATTCGTTCCCATCCATGTCTGATAACTTCACCGCACCTTTGTTCATGACTTGTTTCAAGACATATGGCCCTTCCCAGCTAGGCCTAAACTTCCCTCTTTGATCAGATACATTAGGCTTACATTGTTTCAACACTAAATCCCCGACTCTAAATTTTTGGATTTTAACCCTTTTATTGTAGGCCCGAGCTATCTTCTTTTGATACAGTTGGTGATGATACAGTGCTTTTAACCTTCTCTCTTCTAGTAAAGCTAACTGAGTGTATCTGCTCGCTAGCCATTCTGTTTCAAGAAGTTTCACTTCCAAGAGTACTCTTAACGACTTGATCTCAATTTCAATTGGCAATACTGCTTCCATCCCATAAACCAAAGAGAACGGTGTCATTCCAGTATGTGTTCGTACACTTGTCCTATATCCCCATAAAGCAAAGGGAAGCATCTCTGACCAATCCCAGTAAGTCTTGGTCATCTTGGACAGAATTTGCTTAATTGTCTTATTTGTTGCTTTCACGGCACCATTAGCCTTCGGTCTATAAGGAGAGGATCTATGATGATGGATTTGGTACTTCGAGAATAAATCTTTAACTGCTCCTTCAAATTGTACCCCATTGTCTGATATCACACTATACGGGACCCCATATCTCCAGATAAGGTTCTTTTCAATAAACCTAGCCATTTGGATTTCACCCAGCTTATTGAAGGATTCGGCTTCGACCCATTTTAAAAAATAATCTACTACTACCACAATGAAATGGTGACCGTTTGAAGCTGTCGGATGTATATCTCCTTTAATGTCGATACCCTAGGTGGCAAATGGCCAGGGTGAAGACATTGAATGTAATTCTTCAGGAGGCCTGTGATTCAAGTTACCATACAACAGACATTGTTGGCACCTCTTTACGAACTCAATACTGTTAGTGTATATGCCCTAGGCCATTGATTTGGACCTTAATGTTATTAATTTTGTTATTAATAAAGAAGTTTTTATTATCATTGTTATGTTTGCATGTTATATATAATAATGATTATATCCCTAGTTTATTATTGTTATGGAGATAATAATAAATATAACTAGTGTAATATTGATTTGATAATCATAAGATGATTATAGGTATGAAGATACAAATCAATATTATGGATACATGTTAGAGAACAGTGTATTGGATAGACCCACATAGATATCACTTCATGGTTTAATGTCATAAGTGTATCTCATAATAGTTTTCATTTAATCCTTTGACTTGAGATTGTCATAGTTTCCAACATAAGGAATATTATGTTTTGACATGATCAAATGTTATCTGTAACTAGATAATTATAAATGTTATGCTTGAACATGGTATAAATTATGTAGAGGAAAATGAACAATCAAGATGGAATTTGTCCCTCTCTATGAGAGAGATATCTTCTGGGCCCCTCGATAAGTGTAACTGAGAAATGCATGGCCGTGCTCAAATAAGTTGATATAAGATCAATCTTATTTGTTTATTAGTTAACTTGGAGATCGATTAATCATAAGTTTGGACAATATAAGTATGACATTTACTATGACTTATGTTCAAACTAGATATCGTGTGACAAAGGGATTAATGCATGTACTATTTCAGGTTTTCATTTATAATGATTCTCATGATTAATTGGGTAGTCGTAATGTCTTGCTAGAGGCCAATTATGATTTGTGCATTTCAATAGAGATTGAAATACACTACCAGTTAATATGAGCCTATCGGGTCACACACATAGAACGTAGGCTGTACTTAAACAATAATAATTATATTTTTATTATTGTTGTTAGTATTATTATTATTATTAGATATTAATAATAATATTGCTATAATAATTATTATTAGATAATAATCATTAAAAACGTGGGTCCATATAGGATATGGACAGTTAGGGTTTTGACAAGGAAAGGTCTTTTAAAACGGTTTTAAAAGGACTAGAGGCCTTGATGATATTTATTATTATATTCGTTTTGAAAGAAAACGGAAGAAGAGGAAAAAACCTAAAAACCCTAGTTTCATTTTTGCAAAAAATTCAGCCACTGCCGTTGGTGAGCTAGCACTCAGATCGGTGTACGTTTGTGTGGACTTTGTTAGAGGGTGTTCATCTTCAGAAGGCAGCATCTGTTAATCATTTTGAAGCTACGCAAAAAAGGTTAGTTTCGAATCTCTTTTATCGAACTGAATGGATCACATGGATCCTGTGAGTAAATCGAAAGAAATTTTTTTTTTGTTATCCGCTGCGGCAAGGGTTGCAGATCCTTTTTCGATTTACTAACAAATACAGTCTTTCTCCATGGTCAACCAATAGTAACCTTGTCGAATAATCTTCTTAACTAGGGCCAAACCATTCATGTGCAGAATGCAACTTCCCGCATATATTTCTGACATGATGCGCTCCACTTCAGGCTTTCTTAAACATCTCAAATGCACTCCATCAGGCCATCTTCGATATAACTCTCCATGAAAGGTGATGTATTGCAATGACCACCGCCTTATGGCTCTTCTCTCTTTCTTTGTTGCCCCCAGCGGGTATTCTATTTCTTCCAAAAATCACCTTATAGTATCATACCACGCATCATGGTCCGTATCAATTTCCATGATTGTTTCATATTCATAGCAAGGAGTTGATGAACTTGTCAGGATCAGAGGCTTATGGAATAAGCTAACAGGATTTTCCCATACCGAAGCCAATGTGGCTAAGGCATCAGCCATCTGATTTTCTTCTCTTGATAGGTGTATAAACCTACACTCCTTAAAGTTCTTTTTCATCATGGTCAAGTAATGGTGGTATGGTTTTAATTTTTCTTCTTTGAACTCCAATTCTCCATTTACTTGGGATACAACTAGCAACGAATCACCATAAACTTCCACCTTATCCACCTTCATTATCATTAGGGTTTGCAAACCAAAAATACAAGCTTCGTATTCCACCATATTATTGGTTGGCCTAAATTTCAACTTTTTGGCTAAAGGGATAAGTTCCCCTTCGGGCGATTCTAGTATAACTCCCAAACCTGCCCCTTTCCTGTTTACTGCTCCATCAAAATACATTTTCCACCCTTGTACTTCAATTGGTTCTAAATGTTCATCTTGAAATTCCAAGATTACCTCTTTGCTTTCTGGTAATGGTTGTTGGGCCAGGAATTCTGCCACCACTCTACCTTTGTTTGTTTTCCTGGTTTCATACTCAATCTCAAATTCCTCTAATATTATCAACCATCGACCATATTTCCCACTTAAAGAGGGTGCCTCCCTTAAGTACTTCATTGGGTCCAACCTGGAAATTGCTTGCACACTATACGATTGAAAGTAATGCCGCAACTTCTTAGAAGACCAAACCATAACTATACAGGTCTTTTCGATGATACTATACTTAATTTCATAAGGTAGGAGCTTTCTACTCAAATTGTAAACTGCATGCTCAATCCCCGACTCATCTTCTTGGGCTAGCATGGCTTCTATCGACTCTTCTTCTACTGCTAAGTATAGTAATAGAGGTTTGCCGGGTTTAGGTGGTTTCAAAACAGGTGGATTCAACAAATACTCTTTTATTCGATCAAAGGCCTTTTGACATTCTTCATTCCATACGACCGGCTGATTCTTTCTAAGCTTGAAGATAGGCTCACAAATTATTGTGAGCTTTGCTATAAATCTGTTGATGTACTGCAGTTTACGAATGAATCCCCAAACTTCTCTCTCCGTCTTTGGGGCTAGCATATCCCTGATTACTTTGACTTTGTCAGGATCTATCTCAATACCATTCAGACCAATTACATGTCCCAATAATTTGCCTGAAGTAACACCGAATACGCACTTCTTCGGGTTTAAACTTAGCTTGTATTTCAAAGCTCTATCGAAGAATAATTCTATGTTTTGGAAGTGTTGCTCCCTTGTATCCGACATAACCATCATATCATCAACATATACTTTAACTTCTTTGTGCATCATTTCATGAAATAGTGTGGTGGCCATCCTTTGGTAGGTTGCTCCAGCATTCTTTAAGCCGAACGACATCACCCTATAACAAAATATAACCCATGTAGTAATGAAAGCAGTTTTGGTTTTATCCTCTTGGGCCATTAACAATTGATTATATCCGAAAAATCCATCTACAAACGAGTGTAGCACGCTAGAGGCTACACTATCAATGAGGACATCTATATGAGGTAAAGGAAAATCATCCTTAGGGGAAGCCATGTTCAAATCTCTATAATCCATACAGACCCTTATCCTTCCATCTTTCTTTGGCACAGGTACTATGTTTGCTAGCCAATCTGGATATTCTATTACTTCGAGGAACTTCACTTGTATTTGATTAGTGACCTCTTCTTTAACCAATTTAGCCCACTCAGGTCTTAATCACCTAAGCTTTTTTTTGACAGGTTTTATGTGAGTATAAGTAGGGATATGATGCTCGGCTATGTCTCGATCTATTCTAGGCATATCCTCATAAGACCAAGCAAACACTTCTTCATATTTTTTAAATATTTTTTCAAATCTCTCTCTCTCATTAGGAGTAAGGTCGGATGCTATGCTAATGCTTTTAGGACTTTCAGTTGTTCCCAAATTTAATTATTGTGTGTTAACAAAATTAATATTAAAGATGCTCATGTAACTGCTATTTGAATGTATGCAACCATCAGGAGAAACATCACACAAGTAAGCAAAATCAGACTTTATTGCATTCATTTTGGAAAAGAAAACATCATCATCCTCATACAAAGCAGACAAATTAAAATCAAAATCAAAATCATTGTTCTTAGAATCATAAAGCAGGATGTCTTCAAACTTTTCTTCTACCAGGGCAGCAATCTCTTCCGGAGTCTTCTCGGCTTTCAGGATAGATTCATTCCCCTCTTTTAGATTGGATTCCTTGCTGGTTGGCAAGGTGAATTCTTTCTTCACTTGCTCCACTAGCTCGACAACATCTGCAAAAATTTTAAAACCTGGAATCAACTTACCCATGAACATGATCGGCTCTGGCTTTCCTTAGAGTGGTCCCATATTTGGAGCTTTGACAAAAATCTCTTCAAGTGGTGGGAAGCTCATCTTGTCATTCTTGTTTGGCTTGACATCATTGTCTTCATCATATCCCAATCCTTTCTTGGAAGTTTGAGTTCTAAAGTCTGGCAACTTTGTCAAACCGGCCTTACCTTTTCCAAGACCAGCTCCGGGAAGGTAGTTCATGTTTTTCATCATATTCAAGACTTTAGAGTCCATTACTTAATTATCAAAAATTGCAGCCACTTAAAAACCATTGAGAGGCCTCTCAATCATTAGAGTGTTAACAATCTCATTATCTTCAGCTTTAATGACCACTGTCTCATCTTTGTTGGGAAACTTGATCTTTTGATGAAGGGTGGAAGGAACTCCACCAAGAGGATGAAACCATGGTCGCCCCAAGAGTAAGGTGAATGTAACTGGTATGTCTAAAATAACAAACTCAACAATAGATTCAATTGGACCAACCTTGACAGCTGCTTTAAAAGTCCCTTCGGCATGCCTCTTAGTGTTGCCATAAGCCTGAATTGTCACTTTGGTTGGGTTTAGATCTCTTGTTGACATGGCTAGCTTTGGCAATATCTTAAGTGGACAAACATTTATGGTGGACCCATCATCGACCATTACACAAGGAGTCCTCTTCCCCTTGACCTCTATTTTGATAAAGAGATGGCGGATGTGGTCTCTCCCCTCCTTCGGTAAGTCCGCATCCAAAAAAGAAACTGGTTCCATATTAACTTCTCTCTTTTCTTGAACCTCTTCACATTTCATTACTTCCCCAATTTTTATGAAGTTGATCAACTCCTCCAGTGTTGTGGAGGTAGAAATTGGCATGATAGCCAAGGCTTTGGCCATAGTTTCTTGGTGGTTTTTAGAAGTAGCTAATAAGTCCCAAATACTAACACTTGCTTGGGTTCTTTTCAATTGTTTGAGCACAACATCATCTTCTTCTACTTTAACTTCCTTCCCCTTATTAGTTTCTACCTCCTTAGGTGGTGGCCTTGCATAAGGCTTACCAGATCTAGTGTTGATCACCTCATCTTCTTCGGGCTCAGACCAAGTCCTCTCCTCCTTCTTGGATACAATATCATCATCACTATCACTTGAATCCCAAAACCCGTTGACAACACAAATTGCTACTCCACTCATCATAGCTTGTTCAATTTTGACAAATGCCTCTTCTTCTTTGGTTGCTTCTCCACCCACATCTTGAAAAGAAGACATGACAAAGTCCTCATGTAAACCTCCTCCAATCATGAAGGTTGCCAGTGGTGGTACCCTATTGAATTTTGGCAAAGGGTTGTCTTTGGTGTTTGGCTTATTGGGCTTGGGTAGCTTCCCATTATCAATTAGATTTTGGATCTCATGTCTCAACCTCACACATCTATCCATGTCATGCCCTTGCATTTGATGAAATTGAAAAAATGCTTTGGTATCAAAATTAGGTGGGAGAGGGTTAGGCAAAGGATGAGGATTTAAGGGTTGTAGTAATCCCTTTCTTTGAAGCTTATTGAGAACCCAAGACATCGGTTTTCCCAATTCCAAAAATTGTCTCCTTGTTCCTTAGTTAGTAGCATTAACACCAACGGCCTTTTGCATGCTTTGGCTACCAGATTAATAACTCCCTTTCTCGTTCCTTTTTGTTGCAAAACGACTCTTCTCCCTTTCCCATTCTTCAATTTGCAAACCAGCTTGGAGAAGGTCTTTGAAATCACAGATGAGTGCATGAGACATCCTCTCACAAAGATTAGGTAACACGCCTCTCACAATCATCCTTATTTGATAAGATTCATCGGGCCTCTTCTTGAGTAAAGCGGCCTTGTTTCTCCATCTCTTGACATAATCTACAAAATTCTCATTCAGCCTTTGTCTAATGGCCTCCACTTCGATTAAGGTAACTTCTAACTCAACATTATATCCATATTGTTGGATTAAGGCTTTGTAAAGTAGGTCCCAACTCTTTTGTGTTCCATCATCTAAGGTATTGAACCAATTTTGGACAACAGGGTCCAATGAGAGCATAAAGTACCTTAGGGTTTGAGCCTTAGTAGCTAGGGTAGACTGCATGGCAGTGATATACTGCTTTACATGGAGATGAGGATTTTCGGTGCCATTGTGCTTTGCAAAGGATGGCATCTTGAACTTGTACGAGACTTCTTCATCTTGTTCAAATAGTTTATCGACCTCGAACATCTCTTCGATTTTTCGATTCTTCTCAAATTTCTTTTCTAAATCAGCAATCATCTTTTCAACATCGGACGTCTCGGTCTTTTCAATAGTTGCTTTCTCAACAACCTTCAGTTCTTTCTTCTTCTCTTCAACATCGTGGTAGTATTGAGCCCAATCATCATCATCATCAATGATCACCTTTTCATCATCAAAAACCACTTCACCAACTTTAGTCTTCCCTTTGTCCCTTGGCTTCTTAGTGTTAGCAGATGCCTCGACATGATTCTCTAAGATTGCAGTCAATTGGTTCTTCATGGTCTCAGCTAGGGCCTCTTTGATTTCTTCCATCTTGGCGTTGAGGGCCTCATCCACCATCCTTTGAATTTGTTCAGGCTCCATTATTTTTTGTGAGCAAGTGATTGAGTCGTTGCTAGATACTTCGTCTCCGGCATAGGTCAGATTGTTGTAAGCTTTAGAACTATTGTAATCCAGGGCTATGAGCCAGAAAGGATCAATGATATGAGATGCAAATGTATGCATGTATGCATGATCAATCAACAAAGAAAGATAATTAGAACGTTCCTTCGAACCTTATAACATCCGCACACGAATGGCGAGTCTCTTTTCCTAGGTATATGGTTAATAAAATACCAACATGGGGCATCTTATTTTTGAATAATTCCCTCAGACGTTTCAACCAAAAGTTATATTTTCAAAAATGGAAATCCGTCCATGATAATTCCCATTAATTAGGCTTTAATCCATCCAACCAATTAAAACTAAATTAAGAGGTTTATCATAAATAGATTTCTCAATTGAAAAAGGTAACTAATGATTCATGCCAAAAACAAGCCCATGGTTAATTTATTCTTAGTATAAACTAGGCCCGCAATTGATTTTTGGTATTTCATAATTGGCCTAAATATTTTTGCAAGCTCTTTGTAAGAAAGGGTTGGGTAAAAATAGTTTTGTTTCTAAGCCCATTGTAAAAGATTTTAGAAAAATGGATTTTGGGCTTAGTATTTGGGCCATGGGCCAAAGAATTTTTTATTTAATTTTAGAAAAGTCTTATGTCCAAAGACTATCTTGAAAAATTTTGAAAATAGCTTGGATTTAAAGAAAAATTTATTTTGAGCTTACAATGTACTTAGGTCATATTAGAAAAAGAACAAACCAAATAAGCCATGATTTAGACTGAGATAAACTAACCATAGTCAAATAAAATGCATTTTGGGTAAAACCTAAAGAAAGTAACTAGGCCAATTACATGAGCTTTAGTCTTTGGTTAAAAAGGCTTAGGTTCCCATAGCAAGTATATACCAAATGGTACGAGGCTATGAGTGGTTATGCCATGCTCGATCTCCATACCTTGAGTGAAAGTATGGTATCCCATACGTAACACGACACGGGTAACACGGGCGTCCTAACTCACGCACACGATGCAATCTAAGATGATGCAATGTATAATATCATTATAAGAAAGAATAGAATAATATAAAGACCAATGGAATCAACTTCTCTTATCCCCAGTGGAGTCAACACTGTGAGCGGGGATTTTTGGCCTCACTCCCGGTGGAATGGTTCTTGCGACTTCGGCAGTGTTTAGGCTTGGGGCCTTAGAGAACACGGAACTAAGTCCGGAGAAAATGGAGTCACCACCAAGACGGGCCGGGAAAAAAGAAAGGGGTGGATGACTCGATTCCTAAGAAATCCACAACCCTCTAATGGGTTCGGAAAGTTGGGTACATGTGGGGAAGGTGAGAAATGGCCCAGCACCCCCACAACGCCCGGTTCATTGGAACCGGCCTCCTTTACAGGTTTTAATATTATAAAATTCTTAAGTATAATAATATTATCCATATTGCACACAAAAAAAAGAAAGCATCATTATAGTAAAATTGAAGCAATGTCCAAACAAAACAAAATAAATAAATGGACACCCATCCGAAGATGGAAACATGCCCTTACATCACATGCCTAAATAGGACACCCACTGAAAGGTAGAAACATGTCCTTTACATAGGTTCTAAAATAGAAAAGCAAATTAAATTACATGATATTTAACTAATGAGGTACTCACCAAGTGGAAACATACCTCTTACAACATTTGGAAATTTAAATAAATTGATAAAAGTAAATAACCATTCATCATAAATAAATCATTCATCAATGGTATTAAATATCCGTGAGAAATTTAATAAGCCAAGCATTGAACTTAAATAAAT
Source organism: Garcia nutans (assembly GCA_947685225.1). Taxonomy (NCBI): domain Eukaryota; kingdom Viridiplantae; phylum Streptophyta; class Magnoliopsida; order Malpighiales; family Euphorbiaceae; genus Garcia; species Garcia nutans. The sequence goes on from CANTUV010000031.1 coordinate 44,418,985, forward strand.
TAAAGCATATAAAATAAATCAAAGCATAATTAAATATAGAATTGAATAAGGCAAATAAAAATCCAAATTATAGCTATTGTTTCCATTTAGGGTTCTTTATTTCATGTGTTAAGGTTTTGGAATTCATAGAATTAAGCTACTGTGACTTTTTTATGGAATTAAAATAGATTAAGGTTTTATGTTTTAAAAGGTTTTTAAGACTCTTTGATCAAACAAATTAAGGTTTGAATGGTGAAAACATGAAACTAGGGCTTGGACACTTTAAAACATAAAGTTTTGTGATTCACGGTTAATGAAATGTTATTTTGAGCTTACTGTGTAAAATTATGTTTATATGATCTTTTAAAGTTTTAAAGAATTAGGATTTAGAAAAATTAGGGTTTAAGGTTTTAAAGGGGTTAGGGTTTACTATTTTGAGTTTTGGAATTGAATTAGGGTTTTAAGGCTTTTGAATTAGGGTTTCGGGTAATGAATTTATTTTAGGATTTGGAAAGACAATTTTCAATTTTCATGAAGTTTATGAAAATAAACAAACGATTTAAAGTTTATAAAGCAAAAAAAGAAGATATTTTTAGAGATTTTATAAAGAAACAGAATCAAATTTTGGTTTTGTTGAAAAACATGTTCAATTAGGGTTTTGGAGTTTTGAAGAAATAAAAGTAACAATTTTATGTCTTTTGGAAAATAAACCAATGAAATAAGGTTTTTAACTTTGGAAAAACTAAATTAAATTTCTAGGGTTTTTGATTTTGACAAACACAATTTTATAATTTTAGCTACTTTGAAAAATAAAAGAATTTAATACTTACCTCCTTTTGATAATTCCTCTAAAAAAATAATTCTTCTTGGATGAACAAAAACAAAGACAGTTGTTGCCTTTGATTCATTTTTTAATGCGTTGCTTGTTGCTCTCAAAAAGTCAAATTGATTTGCTGCCTATCCTTCACAGATTCGGTTTTCAACTCTATCAATTTTCGTCCCCCAATTCTGATTACTTTTCCTCCCTTTTTTGTTGTTATTTATAGAGGTTTTTTATGGTTTTTCCTAGTTACTCACTGCATACAATATTTAATAATAAAATGAAAATGAAACCTAATTGTATTAGGTTTCAAAAAATTTGCATCGGAAAATTTTGCTGGCGAAAAAAAACTGCTGCGGAAAAATTGCGCTGGCAAAAACATTTGCATCAGGAAAAATTGCACTGGCAAAAAAATCGGCCGTAGTTGGCTATGGTAGGGGGCTGGGAATAGGCCTGTGGGCCATTTCGCCCGCAGGAAACTCCTGCAGGCGAAATGGTCCACGGCCAAGCGCTGGAATTTTCGGCGGCGATTTTTTTCGTTGCCGATTTTTCCGTCGCCGATTTTTATTTTTATTTTTATTTGTTTATTTTTATTTTTTTATTAATAAAAATTATATAATAAAGCAAAAATTATTTAATTAAGATAACAAAAATCATTTTGGACCAATTAAAATATATTAGACAACACAAAAATTATTTTGGACTAAACAAAATATATTGGACCGGACTTGGTAAAAAATTAAGGGTCTACACTATGGCAAAAGAGAATAAAAAGCAATGTGATTTTTGACTGAATTTGGAGCCATACTGGACTCCATATCCAAGGTTGGTTTGAGCTCTGCACTGAAAAATAATTTGGGTTTTTGACCCAACGTGAACTTAGGATTTAGGTTCTGAACCCGAGGTAAGTTCGAGACTTAAAAATAATTTGGGTTCTGGACCCTAGGTAAGTTCTGAACTTAATTTGGATTTTGGACCCGAGGTATGTTTTGTACGTAAAAGATAATTTGGGTTCTTGACCCAAGGTAAGTTCTAGACTTAATTTAGGTTCTGGACCTGAGATATGTTTTGGACTAATAAAATAATTTTTTTTTGGACCCAAGGTAAGTTATAGACTTAATTAATAATTTGGGTTCTGGACCTAAGGTGAATTTAAGACTCGGGTTCTAGACCCAAGGTGAATTTAGGATTTGAGTTTTGGACCCAAGGTGAATTTAGGATTTGAGTTCTAGACTCAAGGTAAGTTCTGAACTTAAAAAATATTTGATTATCTGCAAAAAATAATTGTCGTCAGTAGGATACTAAATAAATTTGCAAAATATTTTAGCTATTTTTTACCATGCCTATATCTTCTTGCCTCCTGCATGTAAAAAATATTTTAAAGGTGCAAAAATATTTATATATACGTAAATATCTAAATAATTGAATTGAATAATTGAGTTTACTATTTATTCACTATGTAGTCACTATTTATGCACTATTTACTAACTATTCATTTACTATTTATCAATAGTAATATTTACTTTTTTCTTTTTTTCTTTTTTTTTTCACGAGAACACTATTTTTTCTTTTTTATTTTGTCTTTTTCCTTTGCAATTTTTCTATATAAACCTCAGCTCATCTCTTCTTTTCATCCACACTCACACATATTTTGATAGTGAAATTAGAGAGTTTAGCATAGAGTTGAGGAGAAAATGCATGCTTCAAGATCAGGAACTTGATCCAATGCTGAGTTATTAGAGTTTATTCGACGGCATGAAAATGAAACTATAAGTCTACTAACCGGGATGCAGCTTCATCGCAGTTCAAGTAAAAAAACCAAGGTAATAATTCAATTATTTATTTTAACAGCACAAATATGTATATATATTATTATTATTATTCATTTTTGTGTTTTTGTTTTTTTTAAGATTTAGGGAAAATAAATTAATTAGATGGCTATATTTAAGAATTTAATAGACAAATATATAGATAGATTAAAATAGAACAAAACTAATAAATTTAGTCTATAAATTAGTGTTATTAATATGATGATATATTTACCTTGTGTTAACTTACCTGGCTTCGTGTTAGCGCGATCGTTGCATTATCCGGGGCTGAGGGTGTGTCTATAAAGCCCGACAATGGTATGATGTAACACCTTCTCGGGTAAAATGGATTATTCGAGATTGCAGTTTTGAAAGCTTTATCTTGTAATTACCATCCAAGGAATGTTTGATAGACAGGAGTGTAGTTCAAGCATTTTTAGAGCGGTGGATGGACACGACCCATACTTTTCACCTAACTATAGGAGAGATGACCATTGGCCCAGTCGATTATATAGCCATAATTAGTATCCGATACTATGGCCTTCCGGTCCCTCTTCCTAATGATATTCTGACATTCAAAGAAGTCCAATAGTTAATCGGTATAGAATAATCATTAAAAGGGCCTTTCAAGATAAAAATTGAGCGATTCGGAGTTATTGGATGAACTATGAAGGATGGGTTCATAGGGAAACATCCAAACAATATGCTAGAGGATTTTTACTGTATTTTCTCGGGTCGACCATTTTATGCAGCACCGAATCTGCCATCCATTTGTCGATGTTGAGGGCCCTTATTTATTTGAGTATGGTACCGCTTTACAGCTGAGGTGAAGCTGGCCTTGCCTGTCTCTATCATGGACAAGATAAGATTTGCAGAAATAAGAAGTCTTTCATTAGTTTCATGGTCATTGTCGAGGTACTCTTCTTCCACCATTATCAATTCCATTCTTATTCTTACATAAATTTGATTTTTATTGTTGTTGTATGTATGGACATATGAGCATAATCTTGTGAGAGTGCTTGGCATTTTCTGAGAGAGAGTCAGGTATCCAAGATTGAATTTTTGGTTGTCAGATCGTGTAGAGTTCCCGGCTCTCACCATGTGCACACCCAGTGCTATCTCTTGAGTTGCTTAACCTAGGGCCAGGCAAAATAGTATTAGTATACTTTAAAATTTATATAAAAGTTCACTTACCTTATGTCATTTTGCAGGTCAATTTGGCTTGGTGGAACACAAAAGAGTGGACGAACTGGACTTCTTCTATGAATTCCGCATTGGCTTTTCAGCATACCCGCTGAGTCATTGCCTGCCCTGTGTCTAGTGGTTGGTTTCTCGGGGAGAGTGTGTATGAGTGGTTCCTTGGTCTTGAGTGGCGGAGGATCCTGATGAGTTTCCCGAAGTCTACTTTAAATATAACATCAATGCTGGAGAATGCATGGTGGTTGGCTCGGCACGATTATGATGTTGAAACCTTTCTCTATCCACCAGGTGCATCTTATACCCAGTTTATTCGAGTAGGACTCTTGAACTTTGATGTATCTTCTGTTGGTGTACAAGAGATTCCTGAGGAAAATGAGGATAGCGATGAAGAGGAGAATTACGGAGAAAGAGGAGAGTCCATCCTGCATCTCGGGGCTAGCACCTCTCAGGTAAACTTTTACCATTTTTCGATTGCAATTACTTCTTTATTAACTTGTTTTGACTTTTTAATGATTATTGTAGGTTGCTGACTCATTTGGTCATGTGGCTGAATCTTCCTTTACCGCTCCTTCGTTTGTTCATTCTAATCAACTAAAGATGCCATCTCATCCACATGGCGTTGATATGAATTACTTGGTAGGTTTTTCTGTTCAATGATAATTTATGCTACATGTATGCATGATTATGTATTCTCTTACCTTTTTCTTTCTGGCTCACAGTGGATGCTTGAGGAACAAAACAAGAAACTTCAAGAAGAGTTATCTGCTAGTCATCAACAGGTTGCCCATTTAAAAAAATTTTATCACTAGTTAGAGCAAGATTTTAATACTTCGATTTCAGGGGATGAGAGATTTTTGTGCTTCATCATCTAAAGGACCCCAAGCTGATGACCATGAGATCCTTTTGTCTACTTTGAATGAGGACCATTACAGATCTAAATTTCAAGGTAATAGAGATCCAGGTGCTCCTACTTTGGGTAGACTCGGGATAGGTGATATGCCTCCTCCTTAAATAGGCGATGACTTTTTCAAGGCTTTGTTTGATCATGATCTATCACCTCCTCCTCAGTGATCTATCAGTATTATATTAATTAAAAAAGTATTTTATAATGATAAAAATAATAATGATGATATATAATTTTCACTTTTACAGTAAGTTTTGACTTTTTTTTACGTTACAATTATTGGTCTTTCCTTTTCACATTTGAAATTTCCACAGTAGCACTAATTTACAAAACCAAAGAAAATGTGGCAACTCAAAATCTTTTCATCCCGAATTTCCTATCCCTGTGCATCTCAGTCTCAAGCTACTCCTTGTTAATTTCGGAATAGCCAATCATCCCATATAAATCTCTTTTCATGCCATGATCTCATACAGAAGCCAGGAAATTTTCCACTTGAGCATCAAAATTCCTTTTAATCAATTCTAATTTTCCTTCAATTGTCAATAATGACTGAATTCAATTTGAAGATAAAAAAGGTCTATTTAAAAATATGAATGCCATTTGTTGGAAATAAATATCTTGGTCTAAAATTGATACTTTAAAGTGTTTTCAAAATATTAAATTGGACCATTCTTTTTTACATGCCATGGCTTCTTTTTGGAATGTAAATTCTAGGACATTTTAGAGTAATGACTTTGAGATATGTCCCATGATTAAAGAATTTGTGGACATCCTTGGATATCCAAGTAATTAACCAATGGTGTTACGTATATTGATTTCCAAGACTCAACAGAAGATGCAAATGTTATTTCAACTTTCAAAGTCCGAAGTTCTACAGTTGATGAGAGGTGAGAAAATTCTGCTTGGTCCCTTAATTGACTTTTGCCTTTCTCACTTGGCTCCTACTAAGACATGGGGACATATGCTTTGTCTATGCTTACTTGGCCAATTTTCACTTGTTTCATCTGGTGACGATATGGATCCACGAGTATTGGATATCATGGACCAAATGGAAGGAGGCTTGTCGCCGATACATGTGATCTTAACCGAGACTTTAGTTGGATTATACCAACTTGAATCAGGATTGTCAAAGAGATTGGCTAGGAGTCCATTGCTGCTTCAAGTAATTACCTAAACTGCCCTCTTGGGTTTTCAATTTAGGTTTCCTTTTTCCTTTTTTCTTGCTCTAATTTTTGCCTAGTCTGCTCTTGTGGATTTTCGGAAATAGCGAGGTGTCCTAATTTTTGCCTAAGTAGCCCTTGCGGGTTTTCAACTTAGAGGACCTTCTTTTTTTTAATTATTTTCTTGTACTTACAGATTTGGCTTTAGGAGAGTCTCTGCTTACTCGATACTCCATCTATGAATTTTGCCAGATACCTATCGCGACATCACTCTGCTAGGAAACTGCTCTACCATGCTTTTTCATTTGCCTATTGGGTTGACTAGATCTGTTCTCATGCTGAAGTCAACATCCATTGGTTAGTACCTTGGTGGAAGATTTTTTGTATCACCATTCGGACATACTTGAAGTATGTTCCTCTTGCTGCTCTTTGTTGAGGTACTTGCTATGATCCTCGCCAGCTTGATAGTCAGTATGGAGCTGAGCCACGAGGTTTTGATTTTAATCCTAATTTGGACATGCCTTGGCTGACTGAAGCCTACTTGGATCGGCTAAAGCAAAGCTGGCCTGTACATTACACTTATCGTCTACCATAGATTTTACATTTGTCAATTTCTTTAGAAAAAGTTTTGTTAGGATGTAAAAATAATAAAATTAGTAATAAGAGATGTTTCTTTTCCTTTCATAATTTGTCATCACCTTTTGCAATTGTGTTTATTCGTTTTATCCATATTTAGTCAAATGCTTAAAATAGTGCTCGCAGAGCAATTTTAATATTAATTATATTTTATTAAATTGGGGAACAACCAAACATAAAGCTAGCATACACAAGATCACTCCTGTTGCCAACTAGCATTTTTGGGTTTTCTAATTGACAATTTTCTCTCGTTTAGCCCTAACTGTTGCCTAGTCTGCCCTTTCATGTTTTTGGAACTAGCGAACTGCTCTAACTTTTGCATAGGTCGCCCTTTTTGGGTTTTCAACCTAGCGAGCTCATTTTCTTTTTCTCTCTTTTTTTTATACATAAAACCTCTTCAACCTGTCAATGTTCACTGGCGCACTAAACTCATTCCCATCCATGTCTGATAACTTTACTGCACTCTTATTCATGACTTGTTTCACAACATATGGCCCTTCCCAGCTAGGCCTAAATTTCCCTCTTGGATCATATACCACTACAAAAAAAAGCGCTATCTGTGACGGACAGAATCCGTCGCAGATCCGTCGCAAATCAGGATTTGCGACTAATCTGCGACGGATTCTGTCCGTTAATAAAAAAGGCGTCGCAATTTTCAATTTTACGACCGGCCGTCGTAAATTGCGACCGATTTGCTACCACTAGGCGGTTGCAAATTTTCCACTCAAATATTCTCGGACAAACAGTAACCGTCGCAAACCCGTCGCAGAAACCGTTCTCTAATTGGTAGCAAATTTATCTTCCCGCCATTTTCAAGGTCATAGTATTCCGTCGCAGATTTTTCGTCGTAGATTGTAGCAAAACTTGTCGCAAATCCGTCACAAATTCCGTCGCAGATTGTCGTTGCAGATTTTCCGTCGCAGATTTTGTAGCAAAACTTGTCGCAAATCCGTCACAAAGGCCGTCGCAGATTTCCGTCGCAGATTTTGTCGCAAAACTTGTAGCAAATCCGTTACAAAGGCCGTCACAGATGTTCTGGAGTATATATGCCTTCCGTCGCAAATTCCGTCGCAGATGCCGTCGCAGATGCAATGGATTTACTATATTTGTGTCATTATATGGATTTTATATATAAAATACACACCTGTAGTAATAATATTTACAATTTAATTACATAAATCTAAATTTACACCAATTTTCATTGATATAAAATGCAATAGTTAATTAAACTAACATAATTCAAAAGTCATTACAATATATAAGTTTTAAACATTTTAAAGTATTAAAGTATGAACACTTTCAAAAGTAAAAACTAAGCCGAAGGCATACATTAGTCATCATCTGGATGTTCCTTTGTTACTTGATCTTCTGCTGGTGGGGTTGGTTCTGTTAGAGCCTGTAATATCCTCATATATGCCCTAAAAGTTTTGATTATGTTGTTGATGTTGTGGTTAGTGTTGTTGTTGTTATATATTGGATTGTATATATGTGTTAAATTGTAAGAGAAAAGAAATGGAAAGAGAATGTATATGTATATGTGTTTTGGAGAAGAAATTTAGGGTTTAGAGACAAGTTTATATGTTGGGTATATGATGATATATATAACATATAAATTGGCCAAAGGGAGAGTCAATGCAAGAGGATATTTTTTGTGGCATGTGAAATTACTTAATTGGGCACATATGAGACAAAAGGGTAGTTCAATGGTGAAGGGTGTTTTAGTAATTGCAAGGTTAAAAACTCTTGGTGGATATAAGAAGCAAAATTTGACTTTTGCTCTTCATCTTTTCCTCTTCTCATTTGTGTGTGGCCGGCTCTTCCTTAGACAAAAGGGAAAGAGAAGTGTTCTTGAGACAAGAAGCAAATTGAAGAAGAAATCAAAGGTTGTGAAAAGAGATTTGTGGAATTTCTTCATTTTAGGTAAGAATTCTTTTGTTTCCCTTTGTCAATTTTGAAGTTGTGTCTAAATAAAATTGTGATTGGTTGAAGTGATGATTTAGTGTGTTTGTGTATGGTGTGTGTAAAAGTGTTGAAATGGAATTAAAGATAAGAAGCTAGGTTGGTGTTGGTGATGGAAGAGTAAGAGTTGTGTTTAGTGAATTTTTTTTCTGTTTTACAATTAGTAAAGGCTGTGACTTGTATGATTTTTAATTAATTATAGAAAAATGTTCTTGAAGTGAATTTTTGATATGTTGTGCCTCTATGAGTCTAGAATGACTGAAAAATATGTTGATTCGATTTTGGAATGGTTATGAGTTTAGAAAGATTATTTTTATTAGACCTGTTCCAGCAGGTACCTTAACTGAGACAGCTATATTTCGGGATTTTTAATAAAAAGTAGAAAAATCATATCCAATTGAATTTTGGATATGTTGTTGCTTAGTGAGTCTAGTATTTGAGAAAAATAATTTGGAACCACGTTGATTGAATTTGATTTATGGAATTCACAAAGTTCAGAACTGCTGTCAGGATGCAGGGCAATTGGGGCAGTCTGGTTAGGTGAACTATTTGACCAAGATTTTGTGTTCAGTTTGATCTGAAATTTTAAAAGAATGATTTTAAGATACAAAACTAAATTCTGTAAAAATTTTAGAATTTTTAGTCAAGTGGATTAGTTTATACAATTTTTCATAATAAGGATAAAATGGAGTCTAAAACCAGAATGTACTATTTATATGGTCATTTTGCTAATATTCCTTTTGGATTAGATTGTGAAGAGGTTGAATTGCCCTAACCATGTCCCTCAAGTGGGCTGCCCGTGTCCCTCAAATGTAATGGTTATTGTTTTTATTCTTTGTTCTTTTAGCATGGCTTTGATTCTTCAAAGGTATTATGGTACCTAAACCTAAACATAAACACTTTAAACATGTCTAAAACAAAGAATGCCCTAATCAAATGTATGTGGATGATTCTAAACCTATGCATAATGATCTTTGGATTAGGTTTTGAAGAGATTGTGTTGCATTAACCTATATGTTGAGAATTCTTGGAAGAGGAAATGTATGGAGGAATGGGAATAGTTCTTGAGGTAAGTAACAATACATATGATTGTATTTAATTACATAATTTGAGACTTAACACATTTGTTTGCAAATGTGTTAAGTGATTTATTATATTGTTAATATAATTGGACTAAGGTGATGATTGAATGATGTGAAGGATGTGAAGAGCATTAACAAGGTAAGCATAAACCCTATTTGATTGTATATCCTTATATGTCTTTGAACATTAACACATTGGGATGAAAGTGTTAAATAAGCTATTATATTGTGAATGTAAATGAAGAATGTATATTACTATATATATATATATATAAAGGATGAAATATGAAATGGAAAAGGTAGGAAAATATGAGGATCCTTCTTAAGGTATGTGCAATTTGTTATGATAAATGCTCTAGTAATGAATGATGTTAATGTGTTTTGAGAAATGAGAAAATGTTATGTTATATGCATTGTGAATCTTGTGTATGGCAATGTATTATATGAATAATATATTTTGAAATGTTATATCAATGATGTTATATGTATCATATGGATTGAGATATGATATGTAGTGAAGCCATTGTAATTGGCCATGATGATTCAAATGTGAGACGAAGCCATTGTGATTGGCTATGATGATCCAATTGAAAGAAATAAGGCATGTTTGCCTAGATGATAATGAGCATTGAGATTGAAATTGATAATGAAACAATAAGTGAAATATGTGTTTAATGTGTTATTCAGTCTTCAGAGTTCTGAGTTTGGAGGCATGCCTATAAAATGAAAAAGGTAACAGTCTTGCCGGGTTGAGGATCTCTTCAAATTGAGTTGAATTGAGGTCCAAGAGACTGGGTCTGTTACACTATGAGAATTGTGAATATGAAATATATGATTGGTAACAGTCTTGCCGGGTTGAGGATCTCCTCATGATGAGTTGATGGTCCAAGAGACTGGGTCTGTTACACTATCCATGGATAGAAATATTGATATATGATGCCTACGGGCTTGATGATTATGATTATAGACCAAAGCAGTAACTCTGAACTCTGAATAATATAGTGGTGTCTGTTGGGCCCGAGTCTGTCTTTGTTGTCAATGTGATATACAAATGTTGAAAGAAATGGATAATGAAATCTTTGGTATACTTCATTGGACATGTGATTGATGATATGTAATATGTGTGTTGAAATATTGATTATGAGCACTAATGATGAATCATAAATGGTGAATTGTGAATAAAGAAATGTTGTGATTGGTATGATGTATAATGTGTGTACTAGCATTGATTGTGAATTCAATTGATGAATTGTGGTTGAAGACAATGATTGTCTTAATTGGAAATGTGACTTATGGTTAGTATGATGTATAATGTGTGTATTGAGATGTTGATTGTGAATATTAGTGATGGGTTGGAATTGGTAGAAATGTTATGTATATATATGTGTATAAGATATGAAATTAGTTGAAAGATATGAAAGATGCAAATGAAAAGGGATAAACTTAATAAGAACTAAAAGTATATGGAATTGATATATCTTTATATGTTAGTATTTCCATGATATATGTTTGTATTTTATATTTATACTACTAAGCTTTCGAGCTTAGCGCGGATGTATTATCGCGCAGGTAGCTTGGTGGAAGATATGAAGTCTTTTGTTATGCCACGAGAAGAGTAAGATTTTGTCGAGACCAACTAGAGGGTAATGCATACATGTATCCACTTTAAGTATGTTATATTAAATGTATAAATGAAATTTTGATAAAGACAATGATTTTGTAAGTGTTCTTTAAATTGACCTATTATGGTTTGAATTTTGTTACAGGTTTTTAAAAAGTAAAAAGAAAAGTGGCATCCTTATACTCTATATACTTACTGTATGTATACTAGGTATATGTATAGTACTTATATAGGGTATCGGGGTGTTACAATTGTTTTGGTATCAGAGCTTAGGTTCGAGATTCTCGGCCTAAGTGAAACTAAAAAGAGAATTTTTGAAGAGTATAAGTAGAATTAAAAAGAAAAGTTTTGGAAAGCTTAAATAGAGTTACAAAGGAAAAGTTTTGAAATGAAATTTGTAATACATGCATATGCATTCATACCTAGGTTGGTCTCGGATGTGGCATTATATGAATTGTAGAATATTTGTGTTATATGAGATGTTCAATATAGTTGATGATATATGTGTATACCATTTTGATGTGATGAGAAACCATGATTGTTGACCATGATGTTGGAAATGAATTATAATTGAGGCATAGTGCCTAATTGATTATGGGAAACGAATTGTGAAATATAATGTGATATATGTATATTGATGATGCATATGAAAAATGTCATGTTGTGTGCAACATAGAATGTAATGTTGATGGTTATGAGCAATATTATGTGGGACATAATGTGAATTGAAATAAAAAAAAAGAATAAAGTTGAAAAAATGAATAGAAATCAAAATCAAGATTAAAGTATGCACTCTTTCCTCTATACTTTGAATCTGTTTATAATAATGTTTATGTTGAGGTTGCTAGACAGAGAAAATATTGTTGGATTGTTATTATTGAAAGATATGTTACTAAAAATGAGGAAAGAATGGTGGAATATTGAATGAGTTGGTTAATATAGACAAAGTGTGACTAGTTAAAGTTGGAATATATATATATATATATAAAGTTAAGGTTTTATTAAAGGAAAGAGATGATATTGGTTAAGTAAGAAAATAAGTTGATATCATTATTTTGATGCGAACATAGTAAATTCAATGTTAGAAATGTAAAATGCTTGGATATTGTGAAAGCTCATGGTAATGGTGATAATAGGTGATATTTGAGATTTTTTGAAGTGAGCTTGATGATTGTGGAAATTATAAGTTTTAATATTGCTTTGTGATATATATTTGTAAGATGTTTTAGAGTGATATTAGAAAAGATGAGTTTGGTAAATTGAAGCTTAAATGAAGTAGTAATTTGAGAAGTTAAAGTTTTAGTGGAATTTGATAAAGATTATTGGGATAGTGATGGTTTAATGTATATTCAATATATGGGTTAGGTGAAATGACTAATATTCCATATTAAAGCATTATGAATTGAGTAATGTGATTGATAGAAAGAGAAATTGTTTTAAAGTAAAAAAAGGGAATTGGATAAGCAAATGAAAATGAGTTATTTTAAGTCATTTTAACTGCAAAGAGTAAAGATGGTTATGGAAGTATATTAAGTGTTTTTTTTTTTTTAGAATGAAAGTGAAAGAGATGTCACTTTGGGAATATGATCAAGATGAATGTGAAGTATTAGTATAGTCAGGATATACATATACATTGTAGTATGAATAAATGCTTTACATCATATTGAAAGAATGAGAATGACAAAGTTTAAAAGAAAGTGATAAACATTAAATTTGTATTGAATGTATGAAAAAGGGAAATAAAACAAGAGCATATAATTAAGTGTATACATGTATATGAGATGTGAATTGAGTTTTCACAGTGAATGAAATGTATGTGGTATTATTATAGAATTAGTAATATGGAAATGATGTTGTGTGTATTAAAAGACCTAAGGGAGATTAGGTCTTGAATTGTGTTAAGCTAAATGAATTATGTGATGGAAGTGAGAATGGAATGGACTTGAGTAATATTGGATAGTGGAAATTGTTATAGTGAGCATTGAATGTGATGATCATATGATATTTAGAGTTCCAAAGTATGATGATCATATGATATTTAGAGTTCCAAAGTATGCACATATGGAAAGTTCTATGTAATGTTATATTATAAGAGATTGTAAATGGATTAGAAATGAAGTGGCAAATAGAAATTGTATAGGAACTCCATATGATTGAATATGTATAGAGTAATATTGTAGAAACATGAATTAAGTGGATAAAGATTATAAATCGAGTGCAATTGATTTGAAACGGAGTTGGAATGTGTTAGCTATTGATATAGCAAAAATGTAAAGAAGGAATAAGTGATTCTTGATATGTACTTTAGCATTGTATTTGTAAAGATTGAGGATGAAATTTAAAAAAAAAAAAAGACAGCATTGATTTAAAAGTTCCAGGCTTGAATATTAATCCCTTAAAGCCATGTGTTTTGTTCAGTATATTTGATCGGTTAAATTGTTATCCATGGATTTGAATCTTAGATAAAATGATTGTAATACAGATTTGGTGAGGTTGAAATTATAATTGAGAAGTATAGTTAAAAGTTATGATGGATAAAGTTGTATATTATCATTTTATGTTAACAATTTTGGTTATAATTGTGAAGACTAAGAGAGGAAAAAGAAACTATGGAAAGGTTTTGAGTTACGGATGATATGAAAATAAGGTAATCAAAATAAATATAACAATGATATGGAATGATATGGAATGTTATGAAAGTTATATTGAATATGTTTAAGATATGTAACTCGAGGTTTGAGTGCATGAATTGTAGATAGTAAATATGGTATAAAAACCTTTATGAGAATTGGTGGGTATTATAATAAGATGATAGAGAATAAATTATGTGTATATTAAAAGATAATTTGAAGTGATTTGTTATCATGATAATTTGATTGAATATGGATCGGAAGAGATCAGAAATTGTATATATGTTTACCCTAATGGAATTAGGTTATAAATATATATACATATATGAATATTGTGAAATTTCATGATAAGTTTGAATAAATTAATTATTGGTTGGAGTTGAACAAGATTGGAATGTGGATATAATGTGACAGATAAATCAATGGATCTAGATTTGGCTGAGATTATGAATCATTATTGAGATTTAATGTGTATAGTTGTACCAAGAGTGTAGTTATTTACATGATAATGTATATGATGTAAATTTTAAAGTATGATTGGACATGAATGAGTGGAGTATAATAATTATAAATCATCATGAGAAAAAGGGAAAAAGATTGGTTATTTATAAAATAAGTTGAAAAGTAATGTATTAATATGTAAGCTAAGTGAAAAGCATGCTAAAGAAATAACTCCATGTATGAAAAATCATGATTTTGTTATCTATTGAGGGTGATAGAATCTATTTAGACAGTGATTGTAATGAATGGATAATTAATGCTCAGATATAAGTTATAGTTTTTAAGGTTAAAGTTAAGAGAGTAATTACAAAGAAGTGAAGAACAAAATGTATTAAATATAAAGATTTGACAAAGTATTTTTGTGCTATATGATGATCTGATTCTGGTATAAAGATATTAATAGGAATGTAATGAGATCTTTTGAATGTTTGATCAAGAAAGTAATAAGATGTATAGACATATAGAATGATGAGTTAAGGAATTTAAATAAGGTGGTTGATTCTTAAGAGGAGAGTTGAAGCTATATGATTTGATGATATAATGACTTAAGCGTATAATTAACTTCATATGGAAGTTAAGATGGTATGGTATTATGAATGAATTACAATTATACTAGATAATTTCGAGGACGAAATTATTTAAGGGGGAGAGAATTGTAATATCCTCATATATGCCCTAAAAGTTTTGATTATGTTGTTGATGTTGTGGTTAGTGTTTTTGTTGTTATATATTGGATTGTATATATGTGTTAAATTGTAAGAGAAAAGAAATGGAAAGAGAATGTATATGTATATGTGTTTTGGAGAAGAAATTTAGGGTTTAGAGACAAGTTTATATGTTGGGTATATGATGATATATATAACATATAAATTGGTCAAAGGGAGAGTCAATGCAAGAGGATATTTTTTTGTGGCATGTGAAATTACTTAATTGGGCACATATGAGACAAAAGGGTAGTTCAATGGTGAAGGGTATTTTAGTAATTGCAAGGTTAAAAACTCTTGGTGGATATAAGAAGCAAAATTTGACTTTTGCTCTTCATCTTTTCCTCTTCTCATTTGTGTGTGGCCGGCTCTTCCTTAGACAAAAGGGAAAGAGAAGTGTTCTTGAGACAAGAAGCAAATTGAAGAAGAAATCAAAGGTTGTGAAAAGAGATTTGTGGAATTTCTTCATTTTAGGTAAGAATTCTTTTGTTTCCCTTTGTCAATTTTGAAGTTGTGTCTAAATAAAATTGTGATTGGTTGATGTGATGATTTAGTGTGTTTGTGTATGGTGTGTGTAAAAGTGTTGAAATGGAATTAAAGATAAGAAGCTAGGTTGGTGTTGGTGATGGAAGAGTAAGAGTTGTGTTTAGTGAATTTTTTTTCTGTTTTACAATTAGTAAAGGCTGTGACTTGTATGATTTTTAATTAATTATAGAAAAATGTTCTTGAAGTGAATTTTTGATATGTTGTGCCTCTATGAGTCTAGAATGACTGAAAAATATGTTGATTCGATTTTGGAATGGTTATGAGTTTAGAAAGATTATTTTTATTAGACCTGTTCCAGCAGGTACCTTAACTGAGACAGCTATATTTCGGGATTTTTAATAAAAAGTAGAAAAATCATATCCAATTGAATTTTGGATATGTTGTTGCTTAGTGAGTCTAGTATTTGAGAAAAATAATTTGGAACCACGTTGATTGAATTTGATTTATGGAATTCACAAAGTTCAGAACTGCTGTCAGGATGCAGGGCAATTGGGGCAGTCTGGTTAGGTGAACTATTTGACCAAGATTTTGTGTTCAGTTTGATCTGAAATTTTAAAGGAATGATTTTAAGATACAAAACTAAATTCTGTAAAAATTTTAGAATTTTTAGTCAAGTGGATTAGTTTATACAATTTTTCATAATAAGGATAAAATGGAGTCTAAAACCAGAATGTACTATTTATATGGTCATTTTGCTAATATTCCTTTTGGATTAGATTGTGAAGAGGTTGAATTGCCCTAACCGTGTCCCTCAAGTGGGCTGCCCGTGTCCCTCAAATGTAATGGTTATTGTTTTTATTCTTTGTTCTTTTAGCATGGCTTTGATTCTTCAAAGGTATTATGGTACCTAAACCTAAACATAAACACTTTAAACATGTCTAAAACAAAGAATGCCCTAATCAAATGTATGTGGATGATTCTAAACCTATGTATAATGATCTTTGGATTAGGTTTTGAAGAGATTGTGTTGCATTAACCTATATGTTGAGAATTCTTGGAAGAGGAAATGTATGGAGGAATGGGAATAGTTCTTGAGGTAAGTAACAATACATATGATTGTATTTAATTACATAATTTGAGACTTAACACATTTGTTTGCAAATGTGTTAAGTGATTTATTATATTGTTAATATAATTGGACTAAGGTGATGATTGAATGATGTGAAGGATGTGAAGAGCATTAACAAGGTAAGCATAAACCCTATTTGATTGTATATCCTTATATGTCTTTGAACATTAACACATTGGGATGAAAGTGTTAAATAAGCTATTATATTGTGAATGTAAATGAAGAATGTATATTACTATATATATATATATAAAGGATGAAATATGAAATGGAAAAGGTAGGAAAATATGAGGATCCTTCTTAAGGTATGTGCAATTTGTTATGATAAATGCTCTAGTAATGAATGATGTTAATGTGTTTTGAGAAATGAGAAAATGTTATGTTATATGCATTGTGAATCTTGTGTATGGCAATGTATTATATGAATAATATATTTTCAAATGTTATATCAATGATGTTATATGTATCATATGGATTGAGATATGATATGTAGTGAAGCCATTGTAATTGGCCATGATGATTCAAATGTGAGACGAAGCCATTGTGATTGGCTATGATGATCCAATTGAAAGAAATAAGGCATGTTTGCCTAGATGATAATGAGCATTGAGATTGAAATTGATAATGAAACAATAAGTGAAATATGTGTTTAATGTGTTATTCAGTCTTCAGAGTTCTGAGTTTGGAGGCATGCCTATAAAATGAAAAAGGTAACAGTCTTGCCGGGTTGAGGATCTCTTCAAATTGAGTTGAATTGAGGTCCAAGAGACTGGGTCTGTTACACTATGAGAATTGTGAATATGAAATATATGATTGGTAACAGTCTTGCCGGGTTGAGGATCTCCTCATGATGAGTTGATGGTCCAAGAGACTGGGTCTGTTACACTATCCATGGATAGAAATATTGATATATGATGCCTACGGGCTTGATGATTATGATTATAGACCAAAGCAGTAACTCTGAACTCTGAATAACATAGTGGTGTCTGTTGGGCCCGAGTCTGTCTTTGTTGTCAATGTGATATACAAATGTTGAAAGAAATGGATAATGAAATCTTTGGTATACTTCATTGGACATGTGATTGATGATATGTAATATGTGTGTTGAAATATTTATTATGAGCAATAATGATGAATCATAAATGGTGAATTGTGAATAAAGAAATGTTGTGATTGGTATGATGTATAATGTGTGTACTAGCATTGATTGTGAATTCAATTGATGAATTGTGGTTGAAGACAATGATTGTCTTAATTGGAAATGTGACTTATGGTTAGTATGATGTATAATGTGTGTATTGAGATGTTGATTGTGAATATTAGTGATGGGTTGGAATTGGTAGAAATGTTATGTATATATATGTGTATAAGATATGAAATTAGTTGAAAGATATGAAAGATGCAAATGAAAAGGGATAAACTTAATAAGAACTAAAAGTATATGGAATTGATATATCTTTATATGTTAGTATTTCCATGATATATGTTTGTATTTTATATTTATACTACTAAGCTTTCGAGCTTAGCGCGGATGTATTATCGCGCAGGTAGCTTGGTGGAAGATATGAAGTCTTTTGTTATGCCACGAGAAGAGTAAGATTTTGTCGAGACCAACTAGAGGGTAATGCATACATGTATCCACTTTAAGTATGTTATATTAAATGTATAAATGAAATTTTGATAAAGACAATGATTTTGTAAGTGTTCTTTAAATTGACCTATTATGGTTTGAATTTTGTTACAGGTTTTTAAAAAGTAAAAAGAAAAGTGGCATCCTTATACTCTATATACTTACTGTATGTATACTAGGTATATGTATAGTACTTATATAGGGTATCGGGGTGTTACAGAGCCCATCTAGGAGGTTCTGTCTGCCGTCCTAGTAACATATTCTGAATCCAAGTCTGGTTCTCAACCAAAAATCGAGTCATATCTGCAATCTTGGTCTCTAATTTGCTCTCTATATGACTGACTTTATTGCTTATCTCATCACGTATCTCAGCTAACATAATCTCATTCACTTGTTGAGATGTACTTCCACTGCCCTTAAAGATGTGCGAAATTGCTAAATTCCCCAACCCATATAATCTGGCCTTCTTTGTTCCTCCTGCCGCTTCAACAAATAAATCATCATCATCCTTAGTACAAGATTGAACTTCCTCTCCATTTGCATCTTCTATAGATTGTGATGCTTTCAATTTTTGAAAGCTTTCCTAAAAATGAAAATCAAAACAACGTTAGAGTCAAAAGAATCCAGTAGCCAATACACACAATTCACAAGCAGTATACACCGAATTGGCTTAACCTTTGGATACACCGACAATTGATTTATCTAAATAATTATGGATACACCGACAATTGATTTATATATATATATAATAATATATGAGATTGCATGAAAGAAATTGATAAGAAAGTGGGTACAGCCAAACATATTTGAATACACTTCACCAAACCAGAAATTTCTCAACTATATGGCTTCCTTTGCAGTCTGTACTATCAAAGAGTATTGTATTTAATTAATTAATTTATGATTGAAAATTCTCACTTGGGAGCCCATATTCGCTCTCTTACATGTTTATATATATTCTCTAACTTCTCCACACCACTTCCATTGCTCTTGTCTCTCTACCTCAATCTCCAAGCAAAACCAGAGACAGAGAGAAAGAGAGAGTTTCAGAAACAGAGCACAGAACTTTTCAAGATTTCTTGGAGAGAAAAAAGTACATAGTTAAAACATTTTTCAAGAACTTCAACAACCCCAATTATTTCCTCTTTAATTCCTCTGTTTAACAAAGAGTATTTATCTTCTTTAAATATTTAATTTCCTTCAAGTTGTTCAAGAACCAGAACAGAGTATGTAAGTGTTTTTCATTCAATTTCCTACCCTTTGTTTGGTTGCTCTGAAAATGAAAATGATATCAAAGAAATAGAAAACTCTAGCTATTTCCCAGTAATCTAGTCTCTGTTTCCCATTGCAGGAAGTTAGAAGTATAGATTTTTATTCTATTTTTCTCTTCTTTTATTTTTTCTAAGCAACCAAATAAGAACATTATCCTGTTTTTTATTTCCTATTTACGTCCAATTATATTATGGTTTTAGTCATGCAATTAATTTTTCTAATTTTCTTTAAAATGAATGTAGAAGAATATCCAAAAGATGGATGGTTTCGAGAAAGCAAGAGCTTATAGCAGGCAAACAAGCCAGAACATGACCAGAAGCTTTAGCAGGAGCTTTAGCAGGAGCATGGAAGATGTATTTTCTGAAATGGGCTGCTATAGAGACACTACCAACATATGATAGGTTGAGAACAACTATCATGAAATCTTTTGTAGACCAAGAGCTTCAAGGAACAATAATGGAGCATAAAGAAGTTGATGTCAGGAAGCTTGATATGAATGATAAGCAGAAATTTATTGACATGCTTTTCAAGGTTGAAGAAGAAGATAATGAAAAATTCTTGAAAAAATTTAGGCAAAGAATTGATAAGTAAGTTCTTTAGTTTTCTTGATTCATCAATTTTTCATTTTTAAATTATCTACATAAAATCCTTTGAATAAAATAGTATTATCATTTAATGACAAGTCGTAGACACCTAATTTTCAGATTTAGACTTAGCTGGTTCCTTGTGGAACTGAAATTTCCTACTTAATTTCTTCTTTTCTTCCTTCTTTGAATGAAATACTGAATATTTTAAGTTGACTCTATTCTATTATTTTTATAGTGTAATAAATATTAAATATCAATTTAATTATGCTAAAATTCTTAGATAATAGTATTAAGAAAAAAGAAAATTTTACTAATATTAATTTTTATTACTTTTAATTACATAGTTTACATGCTGTAAAACTGAGTTATATGTATTAGTATTACCTAAAAAAATTGAAATTATGAGAATATGAAAAGAAATCAAAGGGAGACCATTATTTTCCTAGTTTAGTTAATTAATTATGCCAACTTGCAAATAATTGATGTACAAATATACTCTAATTTATTTAGATAAATCATTTCTCGGTGTATCCAAAGGTTAAGCCAATTTGATTTTTCATAATTACAAGCAGTCTAGCTAAGTAGTGTGCATGCTTTGCACTAGCAATTAATTTACTAGTTTGTTTAGCTGTTTAATTTGTGTTTTAAGTGTTTATCAATTATCTTTTCACCATTATTAGTTAGCTAGGGTGTATCAATTTAACTTTGATTTTAGATTAAATTCTAGGCTTTTCACAAGTAGATCAAGGATGTTGTGATCCAAATCCAAAATAGAAAAGAAAATAAAAATATACAAGAAGGGAAGGATCCAATGCACTATATATATATATATAATCACACACACACTAGTAATAGCTTGGGAAAATTAAGTACGCACATAAAAATAAAATATATTAACTTACATGAACAAGTTCCGATCTCTTATCTATAAACTTCCCCCGATCTTTTTTACAGGTATGGCTATGCTTGAACAATTCATAATTTCCAAGAAACTTTCCCCCATTTGCTGCAGCCTGTTTAAATCAATATGAAACACAAACATAAGAATATGAACAAAATAATCAATTTATTTAACAAAATAAAATGTAGATTACAATACCAAATCCTTCGCATGCTCTTTCATCGATTTCGACCCACAAGTGTGAGTAGATGGCCCTGTTCCTGGTCCAGCAGGCTCAGACAGTCTGTTCTTAGACTGTTGCTCTGATAATTTTTTAGCATCTTCCGTTTCCCAATCTCTTCTCCACTCTTCTACAAACTAGAAAATTTAAAAATACTATGGAGTGTGTAAGAGTTTTAAGCAAAAATTAGGTGAACTAATGAAGAAAAACTGTAAATTATACAAAGCTTTTCAATGGAAAGTTGAGGAAATTTCAAAATTAGAAAATACCTGTATTAAAAAGAATAAATCAAAGAAATTCTAGTACTGTATAAACCTACCTACCTTGTATCCTTGCAGAAAAAAGAAAAATCTTCCTTTCTCTGTTAAAGATATCTCTTTTATTTGCTTCCGTCCTCAAAAGTCATTTGCATTAACAACTAATTACTGGGAATGCAATAAGAATAACTTCATGAACATTGCATTCTGCCTACGCAAAATTTTGATTTTGCATAACTCATTTCACAATGAACTTTGGTGAGTTGGGTGGTAATTGGTAAATATATTCGTATATTTTATTTATATACACAGAAGCAGTTAGAGCCTGGGAAATTTAGCTTTTTATTATATTTAAGCTCTGTTCACTGGAAATTTCTTTCTTCTTACCCTAACTTGGCTTCTTGCAGATTAATAATCGGCTGCCAAACACAGTATTAATTAATGTTATAAGTGCATGGGATGAAGACATTTGTACAGTGTTTTGGGAAAAGAGTGAATTCTCTATTCTTTTAGACAATGTAGCAACAAATATGCATAGAGTTTGGATTTATTACAATTTATAAAATTTATGTAGACCAAACAAAATGCTTATAGAGAATTCAATCCTCTAATAAAGAACATTAATTTTTGCGTTCCTTGTTCGTTCAATAATCAATTGGAAGGATAAATCCTAAAATATTGACTTTTAACAGTTTATATAAATAGATATTGAGTCTTTTGATTAAGATTTTAGTAGGAAATATACGAAGTTATATAGTTATTGACCATATGAATAAGAAGAAGAAGAAGAAGAAGAAGTGATGCTTTAACAGACTCTCAATATCTTCTTCCTCATATCAACATCAAGACATGAGTATAAAAAGGAGGAAGAAATTGTTGGCTATTGCAAAGTAAATAAAATGAAACAATCATTATACAATGAAAAATGTACCTCTATTGTCAGCCACTTGGCAACATGAGCAGCTGATGGATTTGATTATTTTGTAGACCAGAGTGCAAAGAAACGACTGAATCTGTAACTGATCAAAGCAAAATGCAGGGAGCATGAGACACTAAATATGCAAGTGCTCAAATGTTTTAAGCACAAACAAGAGAATCCACAAATAAAGCAGTACAAAGGTGAATCTCATGATTAACACCTTGAAGATATTTACGGTTTAAAGCAGGTAAATACTACAAAAGCCAATTGTTAGGAACAACAAGAGGAAACTTCATTACAAACAAAATGAAAGATGAGCAAGTGATTAACAGGAAAAAACTAAAATCTCAGAGTACAAATTGGAATTGTCATTGAGTTGAGAGAGAGAAGCTGAAAATAACGAAATTGTTAAGAAATTAAAACCTGGACTCAACAACAGAAAAGGGCTACACGGAACACTGTCTACGGTAGCGAATAAGAACCAGCAGATTGGGGTTAGTTTTGATGGCAAAGGTTCTCAACTCTGAGAATGAGGGAGAACAACATGGAATGCTACTGCTATTGCTAGAACCTACAACCTTTGCCTGTGATCGGGTCGGACCAGATTTTTCTCTGACCCAATCCGATTTAAAGTTTTAAATTCTAAGTCGGGTTTGTTTTTTCCTTCCTTCTTTTCCCTTCCCGAATGTCTATCTCAGAGTAGTTTATCAGCAAAAACTTGAAACGAGTAAAAAGCTAAAACCATCAATTAAGGGTAACGAAAAACCTAAATCCAGCAGGGCAAATGCAAAAAGCTTGTGTTCCGCCAGACAAAACCCAAAAAATAATAAAATTTTTCCCATTTCCATTAACAGAATTTTAACAAAATATGAACTGGGATTCAGAAAAAGAAATAAACCCTAAAAATAAGTAATCCAAACCTGGTTTCAGTCGAAGACCGCTGTGATAGTTAAAATAGAAGCGAGTGAGAACGAACACCTTAGCGTATGTCAGTGGAGAGGCTGAGGATTATAGAAGAATGGAACCAAATACAGAGCAGATGAACGACAAGAACGATGAGTCTAAACGAAGGAAAGAAAACCCTACTAGGAAAATATGTAAAAGAAAAACAAAGCGGAAAATGGTGTCGTCACTTACAAATAATAATACTAATGATAGTATTCTCAAATACGAATCAACCCGACTTACAAACACAAAAATCCATCGCAGATTTGCTATGGATCTGTGACGGCTTTGCGACGGCTTTCTCAAAATTCCTTCAACTTGTACTTCCGTCGCAAATCCGTCGCAAATCCGTAGCAAATTTGCGACGGAATCAAGTCCGTCGCAGATATCCGTCGCAAATTCCGAATATTTTTGTAATGAAATTTGCGACGGCAATAAACGGTAGCAAATGTCTGTTGCAAATTGCTTTTTTTGTGTTTTCTACAACGAATCTGCGACGGAAAATATTTTCACGAAAATTATACGCGGGTCTCTCTCCCGCCAAGTATCCGCGCCAACTTTTGCGACGGTTATTTGCGACGGAATGATTTTCGTCGCAGATTTACTACGGATTTGCAACCGATTTGCGACCAATTTCTCAAAATTCTTCTAACTTGTACTTCCGTCGCAGATCCGTCGCAGATCCGTAGCAAATTTGCGACAGAATCAAGTCCGTAGCAGATATCCGTCTCAAATGCCGAATATTTTTGTAGTGTACGTTAGGCTCACATTGTTTCAACACTAAATCAATGACTTTGAACTTTCTGATTTTAACCCTTCTATTGTGGGCCCAAGCTATCCTCCTTTGATACAGTTGATGATGATACAATGCTTTTAACCTTCTCTCCTCTAGTAAAGCTAACTGTATGTATCTACTCACTACCCACTCCATCTTAGGCAGTTCAGCTTCCAAGACCACTCTTAATGACTAGATCTCAATTTCAATTGGCAACACTGCTTCCATCCGATAAACCAAAGAGAACGGTGTCCTTCCAGTCGGTGTTCGCACACTTGTTCTATATCCCCACAAAGCAAAAGGAAGCATCTCTAACCAATCCCTATATTTCTTGGTCATTTTGGACAAAATTTGCTTAATTGTCTTGTTTGTTGCTTCTACTGCACCATTAGCCTTTGGTCTATGAGGAGAGGATCGATGATGATGGATTTGGTACTTCAAGAATAAGTCTTTATCTGTTCCTTGAAACTGTACCCCATTATCTGATATCACACTGTGCAAAACACAATAAATCTAGCCATTTGACTTGCTCCCAATTTGTTGAAGGATTCAGCTTCGACTCATTTTGAAAAATAATCTACCGCTACAACAATAAAACGATGGCCGTTTGAGGCTGTCGGATGTATCTCTCCTATAATGTTGATCCCTCAAGTGGTGAAGGGCCAGGGTGAAGACATAGAATGAAATTCTTCAGGAGGCATGTGATTCAAATTACCATGTATCTGACATTGCTGACACTTCTTTACAATCTCAATACAATCTCTCTCCATGGTCAACCAGTAGTAACCTTGCCGAATTATCTTTCTAACTAGGGCTAAACCACTCATGTGTGGACCGTAACTTCCCGAGTGTATTTCTGACATGATATGCTCCACTTCAGGCTTCCTCAAGCATCTCAAGTGCACCCCCATTTGGCCATCTTCAATATAATTCTCCATGGAAGGTGACGTATTGCAAGGACCACCGCCTTATGGCTCTTCTTTCTTTCTTTGTTGCCCCTAACGGGTATTTCCTTTCCTCCAAAAATCATCTTATAGTATCATACCATGCATCATGGTCTATATCAGTTTCCATGATTGTCTCATATTTATAGCAAGGAGTTGATTAACTGGTCAAAATTAGAGGCTTGAGGAATAAGTTGATAGGGTTTTCCCATACCGAAGATAATGTGGCTAGGGCATCAGCCATCTGGTTTTCTTCTCTTTGTAGTTGTATAAACCTGCACTCCTTAATGTTCTTCTTCATCATTGTCAAGTAATGGTGGTATGGTTTTAATTTCTCTTCTTTCAACTCCCACTCCCCATTTACTTGGATACTACTAGCAATGAAGCGCCAAAAACTTTCACCTTATCCATCTTCATAATCATTAGGGTTTCCAAACTAAAGATACATGCTTCATACTCCACCATATTATTGGTTGCCCTGAATTTCAACTTTATGGGTAAAGGGATAAGTTCCCCTTCAGGTGATTCTAGTATAACTCTCAAACCTACTCCTTTCCTATTCAATGCTCCGCTAAAATACATTTTCCATCCTTGTATTCAATGGGCTCTAAATGTTCATCCAAAAATTCCAAGACTACCTCATTGCTATCCGGTAATGGTTGTTGGGCCAAGAATTCTGCCACTGCTTTTCCTTTGATTATTTTTCTGGTTACATACTAAATCTCAAATTATTTCAATATTATCAACCATCGCCCGTATTTCCCAATCAAAGAGGGTGTCCCCCTTAAGCACTTCATTGGATTCAACCTAAAAATTGCTTACACACTATAAGATTGAAAGTAATTTCGCAACTTCTTAAAAGATTAAACCATAGTTATACAGGTCTTTTCAATGATACTATACTTAATTTCATAAGGTAGTAGCTTTCTACTGAAATAGTAACTGTGTGCTCAATCCCTGACTCACTTGCTTGGGCTAGCATAGCTCCTATTGACACTTCTTCTACTGCTAAGTATAGTAACAAGGGTTTACTGGGTTTAGGTGGTTTCAAAACAGGTGGATTCAGCAAATACTCTTTTATTTGCTCAAAGGCCTTTTGACACTCTTCATTCCATAGGACCGGCTGATTCTTTTTAAGCAATTTGAA
Source organism: Garcia nutans (assembly GCA_947685225.1). Lineage (NCBI taxonomy): Eukaryota > Viridiplantae > Streptophyta > Magnoliopsida > Malpighiales > Euphorbiaceae > Garcia > Garcia nutans. The sequence goes on from CANTUV010000031.1 coordinate 44,445,201, forward strand.
GATAGGCTCACAGATTGTGGTGAGCTTTGCTATAAACCTACTAATGTATTGTAATTTACCAATAAATCCCCGAACTTCTCTCTCTATCTTGGGGGCTGGCATATCCCTGATTGCTTTAACTTTGTCAGGGTCAATCTCAATGCCATTGAACCAATCACATTTCCCAACAATTTACCAGAGGTAACCCCGAACACACACTTCTTCGAGTATAATCTTAGCTTATACTTCAATACTCTATCAAAGAATAATTCTAAGTTTTGGAAGCGTTGTTCCCTTGTATCTAATTTCACCATCATATCATCAACATATACTTCGACTTCCATGTGCATCATGTCATGAAATAATGTGGTGGCCATCCTTCGGTAGGTTGCTCCAACATTCTTTAATCCGAATGGCATCACCCTATAACAAAATATTCCCCATGTAGTAATGAAAGAAGTTTTGGCTTTATCCTCTTGGGTCACTAACACTTGGATGTATCCAAAAAATCCATCTACAAATGAGTGTAGCATGCTAGAGCCTGCACTATCAATCAGAATATCTATATCGGGTAAAGGAAAATCATCTTTAGGGGAAGCCTTGTTTAAGTCTCTATAGTCCATACAGACCCTAATTCTTCCATCTTTCTTTGGCACGGGTACTATGTTGGCTAGCCAGTCTGGATAATCTATCACTTCAAGGAACTTTACTTGTATTTGTTTAATGACCTCTTCTTTAACCAATTCAGCTAATTCAGGTCTTAATCGCCTAAGCTTTTGTGTGACAGGTTTCATGTGGGTGTAAATAGGAATAAGATGTTCGGCTATGTCTCGATCTATTCCAGGCATATCCTCACAAAACCAAGCAAATACTTCTTCATATTTTTTAAATATTTTTTCAAATCTCTCTCTCATCAGGAGTAAGGTCGGATGCTATGCTAATGCTTTTAGGATTTTCAGTTGTTGCCAAATTTAATGATTGTGTATCAATAGAGTTAATATTAAAGATGCTCATGTAACCACTATTTGAATGTATGCAACCATCAGGAGAAATATGATGCAAGCAAAATTAGACTTTATTGCATTCATTTTCGAAAAAAAACATCATCATCCTCATACAAAGCAGACAAATTAAAATCAAAATCAAAATCATTGTTCTCAAAATCATAAAGCAGAACATCTTCAAACTTCTCTTCAACTAGGGCAACAATCTCCTCTGAAGTCTTCTCAACTTTCAGGACAACTTCCTTCTCCCCTTCTAGATTTGGCTCCTTGTCAGCTGGCATGGTGAGCTCTTTTTCACTTGTTCCACTAGCTCGGCAACATCAGCAAAAATTTTAAAACCTGGGATTAACTTTCCCATGAACATGATTGACTTGGACTTTCCTAAGAGTGGTCCCCTGTCTGGAGCTTTGACAAAGATTTTTTTGAGTGGCGGGAAGCTCATCTTCTCATTCTTCTTTGGCTGGACATCTTGTTGGCCTCTTCATACCCCAATCCTTTCTTGAAAGTTTGAGTCTTAAAATCTGGAACCTTTGTTACACCGGCCTTGCCTTTTCCAAGACCAGCTCCGGGAAGGTTGCTCTTGTTCTTCATCATGATCAAGACCTTAGAGTTCACTACCTCATCACCATAACTTATAGCTACTTGGAAACCATTGAGAGACCTCTTCACCATTAGAGCATTAACAACCTCATTATCCTCGGCCTCGATGACCACTGTCTCATCTCCGTTAGGGAACTTGATCTTTTGATGGAGGGTGGAAGGAACTCCACCGAGAGGATGAAACCATGGTCATCCCAAAAGTAGAGCAAAGGTAACATGTATGTCCAAAACAACAAATTCAATAATAGATTGAATTGGACCAACCTTCACAGCAGCTTAGAAAGTTCCTTCGGTGTGCCTCTTGGTATTGTCATAAGCCCGAATGGTTACCTCAGTTGGGCTTAGATCCCTCGCTGACATAGTTAGCTTTGGCAATATTTTAAGTGGACAAATATTTATGGCAGACCCATCATCAGCCATTACACATGGAGTCCATTTTCCTTTGATTTCCACTTTGATAAAGAGAGGATGGATGTGATCTCTCCCCTCTTCCTGTAAATCTGCATTTGAGAAAGATAACATTCCCATGTCAACTTCGCTTTTCCTTTGAATGTCTTCACACTTGATTACTCCTTCAACTTTTATGAAGTTAATCAGTTCCTCCAGTGTTATAGAGGTGGAAATTGGCATGCTAGCCAAGGCCTTGGCTATAGTTTCACGATGCTTCCTAGAAGTAGCCAATAAGTCCCAAATGCTAACACTTGCTTGGGTTCTCTTCAATTGCTTAAGCATAGTGTCATCTTCCTCTTCTTTATTTTCCACTTCGACTTCCTTTCCTTTATTAGCTTCTACCTCCTTAGGTGGTGGCCTTGAATAAGGCTTACCAGATCTTATGTTCATTACTTCATCTTCTTCGGGCTCGGACCAGGTCCATTCCTCCTTCTTGGGTACAAGATTGTCATCACTATCGCTTGAATCCAAAAATTCATTCACAGCACAGATTGCTACTTCTTTACCCGCCATTGTTTGTTCAACTTTGCTAAATACCACTTCTTTTTTGGTTGCTTCTTCATCCACATCTTTGAAAGAAGACATGATAAAACTTTCATGCAAACCTCCTCCAATCATGAAGCTTGCCGGTGGTGGTACTCTATTGAACCTTGGTAATGGATTGTCTTTGGTGTTTGGCTTGTTTGGCTTGGGCAGCTTCCTACTATCAATCAAATTCTGGATCTCATGCCTCAACCTCACACATCTATCCATGTCGTACCCTTGCATTTGATGGAATTAACAAAATGCTTTAGTGTCAAAATTAGGTGGGAGAGGGTTAGGCAAAGGACTAGGATTTAAGGGTTGTAAGAATCCCTTCTTTTGTAGCTTATTGAGGACCCAAGACAATAGCTTCCCTAACTCTGAAAATTGCCTTCTTCCTCCTTGGCTAGTGGCATTAACAGCAATTGCCTTTTGCATGCTTTGGTTACCAGACTGGTAGTTTCCTTTCTAGTTCCTTGTTGAAAAGCGGTTCTTCTCTCTTTTCCACTCTTCAATTTGTAGACCCGCTTGTAAAAGGTCCTTGAAATCCTGAATGAGTGTATGAGACATCCTTTAGTGAAGGCTAGGTAACACTCCTCTCACAATCATTCTAATTTGATCAAATTCAACAGGCCTTCTTTTGAGCAAAGCAGCTGTGAGCGGGGATTTTCGCCCCCACTCCCAATGGAATGGTTCTTGCGACTTCGGCACTGTTTAGGCTCGGGGCATTAGAGAACACGGACCTAAGTCCAGAGAAAATGGAGTCGCCACCGAACGGGCCAGGAAAAAGAAAGGGGTGGATGACTCGATTCCTAAGGAATCCCCAACCCCTTAATGGGTTCGGAAAGTTGGGTACGTGTGGGGAAGGTGAGAAATGGCCCAGCACCCCCACAACATCCGGTTCATTGGAGCCGGCCTCCTTTTCAGGTCTTAATATTATAAAATTCTTAAGTATAATAACATTATCCATACTACACACAATAAAAAGAAAGCATCATTATATTAAAATCAAAGCAATGTCCAAACAAAACAAAACAAATAAATGGACACCCATCCAAGGATGGAAACATGTCCTTACATCACATGCCTAGATAGGACATCAACCAAAAGGTAGAAACATGCCCTTTACAAAGGTTCTAAAATAGAAAAGAAAATTAAATTACATGATGTTTAACTAATGAGGTACCCACTAAGTGGAAAGATACCTCTTACAACTTTTGGAAGTCTAAATTGATTGATAAAAGTAAATAATCATCCATAATAAATAAATCATTCATTAAGATTATTAACCAAAATATAAAACGAATATCCATCCATGATAAATTAAATAAATCAAGTATTAAAATTAAATAAATTAAATCATATGATATAAATCAAGGTATAAATAAATATGGAATTGAATAAAACAAATAAAAGTTCAAGTATGGCTACTATTTCTATTTAGGGTTATTTACCTCATGTGTTAAGGCTTTGGAAATTCTAAAGTTTAAGCTACTATGACTTTTTAGGTAATTAAAATAGATTAGGTTTTATGTTTTTTAAAGGTTAGCAAGACACTTTGATTAAAAAAATTAAGATTTGAATGATGAAATAATAAAACTTGAGTTTTAGACACTTTTGAAATATTTTTAATTCATGATTTTAAATAATAAATTGAGCTACTGTAGCTTTTTTGAGTTTTTATGTTTTTTATGTTTTAAAGGGTTTAAAGTTTAGAAAAAGTTAGGGTTTAAGGTTTTAAAGGGTTAGGGTTCATTATTTTAGGTTTAAAAGATGATTTTTGGATTTTAGGTTTTGAAATTGGGGTCTCGGCTAAAGTATAATTTTTAGGGTTTTAAATAGCAATTTGATATTTTATGAGGTTTTATGAACTTAAACACATGGATTGAAGTTTTTATAAGTAGAAAATATGTTTTTTAAGGATTTTTGAATGAAAAAGAACCTAATTTAAAATTTTAATAGAAACAGAATTTTATTTTGGTATTTTTGAAAAATATGTTCAATTAAAGTTTAAAGATTTTTAAGAAGAAAAAATAACAATTTTGAGTCCTTTTAGAAAAGAAAGTCACGTTTTTAATGTTCTAATCTTGGAAAAATTAAGTTAAAGCTCTAAGATTTTTATTTAAAAAACTTAAATTTTGTGGATTTTGCTATTATAAAACATAAATCAAAAGAATTAAAACATACCTTCTTTTGTTGATTCTCCAAAAAATAACTCTTCTTGGATGAACTAGCTCCAAAGACAAGCTTTGATTCTCTCTTCCCTTGTTTCTGCCGTGCTACTGCTGCTCTTAATATCAATTGAATTGAGTTTTTCCTTTTCCTTCCTTGATTTGGTTTCAAATCCTAAAGTCACCATGTATTTTTTTTCCTCCTTCATTAGGTTTAATTAGTCCTTATTTATAGTGGTTTTTAGGTTGTATATTCCTAATTAATTAAGGTAATTAATATTAATAAAAAAAAGAAATTAAAACCTAATAGGATTAGGATTCCAAAAATTGCGTCAAAAAATTTTGCGCTGGCAAAAACTGAGCAGCCGGGCCCGTGGGCGTGCCAGCCCGCAGGAAATTCCTGCGGGCGAAAATTTCGCCCGCAGGAATTTCCTGCGGGAAGTTATTTCGCCCGCAGGAATTTCCTGCGGGCGAAATAACTTGCCCCGCAGGACCTGCAGGCGAAATAACTCGACGGGCCCAACGGGTGAGCTGCTGCTGGCCCGACGGGCCCGCGCGACCACTTTTTGCTGCCGATTTTTTTTCCGACTCCGATTTTTATTTTTATTTTTAATTTATATTTATTTATTTTCATTTTTTATCAATAAAAATTAGATACTAAGGTAAAAATTATTTAACTAAAATTATTTTAGACCAATTAAACAACGAAAATCATTTTGGACTAAATAAAGCATATTGGATCGGATTGGGTAAAAAATTAAGGGTCTACAGCAGCCTTATTCCTCCATCTTTTCACATAGTCCACAAAATTCTCGTTTGGCCTTTGTCTAATGGACTCAACTTCCATTAAGGTAACTTCCATCTCGACATTGTATCCATATTATTGATGAAGGCCTTGTATAGCAGATTCCAACTCTTTTGTGTGCCATCATCTAAGGTATTGAACCAATTTTGTATAATAGGGTCCAATGAGAGTATGAAATACCTTAGAGTTTGAGCCTTAGTAGCTCGGGTAGACTGCATAGTAGTGATATATTGCTTCACATGGAGGTGAGGATTTCCGACTTCATCAAACTTTGCAAAGGATGACATCTTGAAATTGTACAGAACTTCATCGTCTAGCTCAAATAATTTATCAACTTCTAACATTTCTTCGGTTTTCAGCTTATTCTCAAATTTCTTTTCCTATTCCTCAATCATCTTTTCAACATCATAATTTTTAGTTTTCTCCATAGTTGGTCTTTCAACAATCTTCGGTTCTTTCTTCTTGTCTTGAAGATCTTGGAATTACTGAGCCCAATCATCATCATCATCAATGATCACCTTTTCATCATCAAAAACCACCTCATCAACTTTAGCCTTCCCCTTGTCCTTTGGTTTCTTGGTGCTAGCAGATGCTTTGGCATTGTTTCCTAAAATTGCAGCCAATTGATTCTTCATGGTCCAGACAGGGCCTCTTTTATTTCTTCCATCTTGGCATTGAGGGCTTCATCCACCGTTCTTTGAATTTGTTCAGGCTCCATTGATTTTGGTTTGTGTAGACCCTTAATTTTTTACCCAGTCTGGTCTGATATTTTTATAGTCCAAAATAATTTTTATAGTATTTTAATTAAATAATATTTATTTTAGTATTTATTATTTATAATTTTTAATAAAAATAAAAAAGAAATATTGGTAAAGTAAAAAAAATAATAACAAATAAATAAATAAAAATCAACGATAGAAAAATCAGCAACAAAAATTTTTCATCGCCGAAAGTAAATTGGCTTGGACCAAATCACCGTAGGAATTTCCTGTGGCAAATTGGCTGACCCGCTCACAATTTTCGTGCTGGCCCACAGCAATTTTTTTACCAGCGCAATTTTTTCAGTATAATTTTTTCCAAAACCAAATTCTGTTTGTTTTTTATTTCTTTTCCTAAATGGTTTTTATTTCCTTAGACAATTAGAATTAGGTTAGGATCTTTTCCTATAAATACCACATTAAAACACTTCAGAGAGGATCTAGACTTTTGCGAGACGAAACTTAGATCTTTCATGTAATATCCCAATGTTTGCCCAAGAAGTTTGGATATAATTGTTGTTTGTTTGAATTATGTGTATATGTTATGTTGATAAGAAAAGAAATTGAAAAGAGAATGTTTATGTATTGTTTAAAAAGGAAAGGAATGTGTAGAGAGAAAGTGTATATGTTGGGTATATGGTAATATATATAACATATACATTAGTCAAAATGGATGGTCAATGCAAGAGGATATTTATTTGTGGTATGTGAAATTACTTAAATAGGCATATATGTGACAAAAGTTAAGTTAAATGGATGAGGGCATTTAGGTAATTGCCTTGTTAAAATTGCTTGGTGGATATTTAAAGAAGAAGATAAGTTGGATTTGTCTTCATTTTCTCTTCTTTGTTTGGTGTGGCCGGCTACCAAAGGGAAAGGAAGAGCAAGTGAGGTGTTTTGATTTCTAACATCAAATTGAAGGAAGAATCAAAGGATGAAGTTGGAGATTTGTGAAATTTCTTCAATTGAGGTAAGTACTCTCTTGTTTTCCTTTGGTATTTTGAAGATGTGTTTGAAGTGTGTTGTGATTTGATAATATTATGATTTGGTATGTTTGAGATGAGTTTCTAAATGTTGAAATTGATTGTGAGTTAATTTAGTGTTGGTTTTGTTTGAAAATGGTAAGTTAAGTAGATGTTGTTATTGAAAGAAGAAGATTGATGTTGGTTTTAGGGTTTGATGTGGTAATTGATTGAATGTATGGTTAGTGTAGTGTTAATGTGAATATTGTGATGAATATGTGTTAATAACATTGATTACATTCATTTGAATGAGGTTGTGTTGTGTATAAGGTGTTGTTAATTCAATCAAAGGAGTTTTGGTTATGTTTAGGGTTTCATTCATGAGAGACACGGCCAAACCAAGGAAGAGACATGGCCAAACTAAAGAAATTTTGAGAGACACGGCCAAGTCTATGAAATTTTGGCCGTGTTGGGTGATTTTTGGAGGAGACACGGCCGTGTCCCTTGCCCATGTTGGCTTCTGTTGCTTTTGATTGAGAGACACGGCCACAAGCTTGGCCGTGTCCCTTGGGTGTGTTGGCTACTGTGATTGTCATTTTCTCTTCTTGCTTTGTGGAGATTGAACATACATTTGATGATGCATATGATTCTAAATGAACAATGTTATGTTATGCATTGTGAATCTTGTGAATGATAATGTGTTATATGAATAATATGACTAATATTATGACTTGTATAGTGTGGAAGAGATGTGGATCATTCAAAAAGGTATGTGCAATGCAATTTCTTATGTTGAATTACCTTAATGTTAATTGAGACATAAAGAAATGTAGAACTAATGTTTTGAGTTATAATGATGCGAATGATATGATATAAACATGCCTAGATGATATGATTGAATAATGGTATGTTGTTTAGTTAATGTAATTGATGTTGTATATTATAATGATGAATCAAATGGGTTATGAAGTCATTGTGATTGGCTATGATGATTTAATAGAATTGTGAAGCCATTGTGATTGGCTATGATGATTCAAATGTGATGTGAAGCCATTGTGATTGGCTATGATGATACAATTGTGAATAAAGTAATGTTATGAAGTGTGAAGTGTAATATGTGTATTGATATATATTGTGAGGATTGATGATGGATTATGGTTGCTGATAATGATATGTATATATGTATATCATATATGAAATGAGTTGAGATATATGAAAGGTGCAATTCAAAAGGAAAATCATGATAGGAAACTAATGGTACATGGAATTGATATATCAACATATGTTAATATTTTTATAATGTATGTTTATATTTTATATTTGTACTACTAAGCTCTCGGGCTTAGCGTGGATGTGTAATCGCGCAGGTGACTAGGTGGAAGATGTGAAGTCTTTCGTTATGCCACGAGAAGAGTAAGAGTTGTCGAGACCAACTAGAGGGTAATGCATACATGTATAATTTTTAATTATGATGTATTTCTGACGAGAGAATATTTATATGTATAAAAGAAGTTTTGATAAAGATAATGATTTTGTAAATGTTATTTAAATTAACGTATTATGGTTTGAACTTTGTTACAGGTTTTAAAAATGTAATGACAAGTGGCATCCTTATACTTTATATACTTACTGTATGTATACTAGGTATATGTATAGTACTTATATAGGGTATCGGGGTGTTACAATTATTTTGGTATCAGAGCTTAGGTTCGAGATTCTCGGCCTAAGTAGAATTAAAAAGAGAAAGTTTTGAAAAACTTAAAGAGAATTAAAAAGAAGAGTTTTGAAATGTAATTGGTAATACATGCATATGCATTGACACCTAGGTTGGTCTCGGATGTGGCATTATATGAATGGTAAAATATATGTGTTATATGAGATGGATGCTAGTGTGTGAATGATGTTTTACATGAAAGTAAAGCTAGAGAAAGAAATGATATGGATTTATATAAGTTTAATTGATTAATTGAAAATATATATATATATATATATATGGAAATTTATGCAAGTAAAGTGAATTGTTAAATGTGTTGAAGTATAAAGAGATGAAAAGGAGAATAGAGTTGAAAATGAGCTGGAAACAAAAATCAAGATTAGAGTATGTACTCTTTCCTCTACACTATGAATCTCTTTATAATAGAGTTTATGTTGGGTTTGCTAGATAGAGGAAATATTGTTGAATTGTTAATATTGGAAGATATGTTACTAAAATGAGAAAAGTATGGGGGAATATTGAATGAGTTGGTTAGTATAGACAAAGTGTGAATATTTAAAGTTTTGGGGTATATATATAAAGTTAAGATTTTGTTAAAAGGAAAAAGAGATGATATTGGTTAAGTATGAATATAAATTGGTATTGTTATTTTAATGCAAACATGGTGAATTCAATGTTAGAAATGTGAGATGCTTGGATATTATGAAAGCTCATGGTAATGGTGATAATATGTGATATTTGAGATTTTTGAAATGAGCTTGATAATTGTGGAAATTATATGTTTTGATATTGCTTTGTGATATATATATATATAAGATGTTTTTAAAGTTGATATTAAGAAAAGATGAGTTGGCAAATTGAAGTTTAAGTGAAGTAGTAAGTTGAGAAGTTAAAATTTTAGTGGAATTTGATAAAGATTATTGGGATATTGATGATTTAATGTATATTCAATACATAAGATAAGTGAAATGACTAATATTGCACATGAAAGTATTATGAATTGAGTAATGTGATTGATAGTATGAGAATTTGTTTTGAAGTAAAAAAAAAAGGGGTAAAAATGGATATGGAAGTATATTAAATGTTTTGTAAAGATGAAAGTGAAAGAGATGTCACATTGGGAATGTGACTAAAATGGATGTGAAGTGTTATTATAGTCAATATATATATATATATATATTTGTGCTGTGTGAATAAATATTTTATATCATACTGGAAGATTTGGTACTGGATTGCGCTCGCTGGCTCTCTTAAGTGGGAGGTCAGGTGTTTGATCCAGGGAGGCGACTTGCACTCATGTGTCTTGGGTGTAAGCCAAACAAACGAATCCTACAGGAGGGCCCGTGAGGGCAGTTTAGTACTGTAGCAGCCCAGCCTAGAGGCCCTGGGGGTTTCTCCGGATAGGAATGGCTCAGCAGGTGGACTGGGACGGTTGTTACAGTTATAAAGGAAAATTTGTATTAACTGTATGATAAATAAGAGTATCTAATTAAGGGTATACATGTATATGATATGTGAATTGAGTTTTCAATATGAATGAAATTATGATATATAAACAAATGTGTGAATCACATTATGAAGGTGACCTATGAATATGTATGTGGTATAATTATAGAATTAGTGATATGGAAAATGATGTTATATGTATTAGTGGACCTAAGAGATATTAGGTCTTGAACTGTGTAAAGCTAGATGGATTATGTGATGGAAGTGAGAATGGCATGGACTTGAGTAATAGTGGATAGTGGAAATTGTTGTGATGAACACTGAACGTGATGATTATATGATATTTGGAGTCCCAAAGTATTCACATATGGAAAGTTCTAAATAATTATATTATAAGAGATTGTAAATGGATTAGAAATGGAGTGACGAATAGAAATTGTATAAGAACTGCATATGATTGAATATGTATATAGTAATATTGTTGAAACATGAATTAGGTTGATAAGGATCATATAATCGAGTGCAAATTGGTTTGAAATGGAGTTGGAATGTGTTAATTTCTGTTATACCAAAAATGTAAAGATTGAGAATAAAGTTATATAAGAACAGTATTGATTTGAAAGTTTCAAGCTTGAATATTAATCTCTTAAAGCCATGTGTTTTGTTCAGTATATTTGATTGGTTAATTTGTTATTCATGGATTTGGATCTTAGATTAAATGATTGTAATACAGATTTGGTGAGATTGAAAATTATGTTGGAGAAGTATAGTTAAAAGTTATGATGGATAAAGTTGTACCTTATCATTTTATGTTAAGAATTTGGTTATAATTATGAAGGTAAAAAGAGAAAAGGAAATTATGGAAATGTGTTGAGTTATGGGTAATATGACAAAAAGGGTAATCAATATAACTATAACAATGATATGAAATGAGTTCATAATACTTTCATTTATGGTATGTAATGAATGAATGAACTCGAGGTTTGAGTGAATGAATTATAGATTATAAATGTGGTATAAAAAAAATTATTATGAGAAATGGTGGGAATTATAATAAGATAATAGAGAAAAAATTATGTGTATATTGAAAGATAATTTGAAGTGATTTGTTATTATGATAATTTGACTGAAAATAGATCGGAAGAGATCAAGAATTGAATTTAAGTTTGCCCTAAGGGAATTAAGTTATATATATACATATATGGATATTGTGAAATTTCATGATAAGTTAAATAAATTAATCATTGGTTGAAATTGAACAAGATTGGAATGTGAGTATATTGTGACAGATAGATCAATTGATCTAGATTGGGCTAAGATTATGAGTCATTATTGAAATTTAATATGTATAGTTGTACTAAGAGTATAATTATTTACATGATAATGTATATAATATAAAATTTTAAAGTGTGAATGGACATGAATAAATGGAGTTATAGTAGTTATAAATCATGATAAAAAGGGAAAAGATTGGTTATTTATAAAATAAGTTGAAGAATAATGTATTAATATGTAAGTTAAGTGAAAAGCATGCTAAAGAAGTAACTCCATTTGTGAAAAATAAGGATCTTGTTATCCATTGAGGTTTGATAAATGTCTATTTAGACAGTGATTGTGATGACGGGATAATTAATGCTCAGATAAAAACCAATGGTTTCTAAGGTTAAAGTTGAGAAAGTATTATTAAAGAGATGAAGGAACAAAATATATTAAATATAAAGATTAGACGAAGTATAAGTGTGCTATAAAATGATCTGATTCTTGTATAAAGATATTAATAGAAAATGTAATGAGATCTTGTGAATGTTTGATCAAGGAAGTAATAAGTTGTATAAACATATAGAATGATGAGTTATGGAATTTAAAGAAGGTGGTTGATTATAAAGAGGAGAATTGAAGTTATATGATTTGATAATATAATAACTTAAGCATATAATTAACTTCATATGGAGGTTAAGATGATATTGTATTATGAATGGATTACAATTATACAAGATAATTTCGAGGACGAAATTATTTAAGGGGGAGAGAATTGTAATATCCCAATGTTTGCCCAAGAAGTTTGGATATAATTGTTGTTTGTTTGAATTATGTGTATATGTTATGTTGATAAGAAAAGAAATTGAAAAGAGAATGTTTATGTATTGTTTAAAAAGGAAAGGAATGTGTAGAGAGAAAGTGTATATGTTGGGTATATGGTAATATATATAACATATACATTAGTCAAAATGGATGGTCAATGCAAGAGGATATTTATTTGTGGTATGTGAAATTACTTAAATGGGCATATAAGTGACAAAAGTTAAGTTAAATGGATGAGGGCATTTAGGTAATTGCCTTGTTAAAATTGCTTGGTGGATATTTAAAGAAGAAGAGAAGTTGGATTTGTCTTCATTTTCTCTTCTTTGTTTGGTGTGGCCGGCTACCAAAGGGAAAGGAAGAGCAAGTGAGGTGTTTTGATTTCTAACATCAAATTGAAGGAAGAATCAAAGGATGAAGTTGGAGATTTGTGAAATTTCTTCAATTGAGGTAAGTACTCTCTTGTTTTCCTTTGGTATTTTGAAGATGTGTTTGAAGTGTGTTGTGATTTGATAATATTATGATTTGGTATGTTTGAGATGAGTTTCTAAATGTTGAAATTGATTGTGAGTTAATTTAGTGTTGGTTTTCTTTGAAAATGGTAAGTTAAGTAGATGTTGTTATTGAAAGAAGAAGATTGATGTTGGTTTTAGGGTTTGATGTGGTAATTGATTGAATGTATGGTTAGTGTAGTGTTAATGTGAATATTGTGATGAATATGTGTTAATAACATTGATTACATTCATTTGAATGAGGTTGTGTTGTGTATAAGGTGTTGTTAATTCAATCAAAGGAGTTTTGGTTATATTTAGGGTTTCATTCATGAGAGACACGGCCAAACCAAGGAAGAGACACGGCCAAACTAAAGAAATTTTGAGAGACACGGCCAAGTCTATGAAATTTTGGCCGTGTTGGGTGATTTTTGGAGGAGACACGGCCGTGTCCCTTGCCCATGTTGGCTTCTGTTGCTTTTGATTGAGAGACACGGCCACAAGCTTGGCCGTGTCCCTTGGGTGTGTTGGCATTGTGATTGTCCTTTGCTCTTCTTGCTTTGTGGAGATTGAACATACATTTGATGATGCATATGATTCTAAATGAACAATGTTATGTTATGCATTGTGAATCTTGTGAATGATAATGTGTTATATGAATAATATGACTAATATTATGACTTGTATATTGTGGAAGAGATGTTGATCATTCAAAAAGGTATGTGCAATGCAATTTCTTATGATGAATTACCTTAATGTTAATTGAGACATAAAGAAATGTAGAACTAATGTTTTGAGTTATAATGATGTGAATGATATGATTGAAACATGCCTAGATGATATGATTGAATAATGGTATGTTGTTTAGTTAATGTAATTGATGTTGTATATTATAATGATGAATCAAATGGGTTATGAAGTCATTGTGATTGGCTATGATGATTTAATAGAATTGTGAAGCCATTGTGATTGGCTATGATGATTCAAATTTGATGTGAAGCCATTGTGATTGGCTATGATGATACAATTGTGAATAAAGTAATGTTATGAAGTGTGAAGTGTAATATGTGTATTGATATTTATTGTGAGGATTGATGATGGATTATGGTTGCTGATAATGATATGTATATATGTATATCATATATGAAATGAGTTGAGATATATGAAAGGTGCAATTCAAAAGGAAAATCATGATAGGAAACTAATGGTACATGGAATTGATATATCATCATATGTTAATATTTTTATAATGTATGTTTATATTTTATATTTGTACTACTAAGCTCTCGGGCTTAGCGTGGATGTGTAATCGCGCAGGTGACTAGGTGGAAGATGTGAAGTCTTTCGTTATGCCACGAGAAGAGTAATAGTTGTCGAGACCAACTAGAGGGTAATGCATACATGTATAATTTTTAATTATGATGTATTTCTGACTAGAGAATATTTATATGTATAAAAGAAGTTTTGATAAAGATAATGATTTTGTAAATGTTATTTAAATTAACATATTATGGTTTGAACTTTGTTACAGGTTTTAAAAATGTAATGACAAGTGGCATCCTTATACTTTATATAGTTACTGTATGTATACTAGGTATATGTATAGTACTTATATAGGGTATCGGGGTGTTACATTTCAAAAACAATTAGGAACCAAACTTGGGACTCTAAAAAATTCTATCGGCCAAAAGAAAACCTAGTAAGCAAGGAAAAATTTTGAAGACAGCAACCAAAGGAAGAAATCATCTCCAAATTGCTTTGCTCAACCAAAATCAAATATGAAGCAAGCAACAGCTTGGTTCAATCTCTTCATATTTGGTGGAGCCTTCAAACTTAGATAAATTGCTTTAACTTTAGTTTATTGAATCATTAATCATCTTCACCTTTTAAGCCATCATCACACTACCTTAGTTTTTTAATTTGTCCTTTAATTTAGTTTAGGCAGTAGCATGAATTAATTCATACAATACTTAAGGTCTTAATTAAAATAAATAATATAATCATTCAACACAAATCTAATTTCATAAGCCCTAAGTTATTCAAACCCTAAATCTTAATTAATTTTACTTCCAAACTTCGACCGTAGCTATTTTGTTATAATTTCATTCAGTGAGCTATTTTAATCTTTCAATAATAAAATTGGCTTTCAATATTTGTTTTCTCCCAAAAATACATAACTAGTTGGTATAATCAATGTTAAAAGCACATTCAACTTTGATTACGGTAAAGCATCAAATTCTAAATTCAAAATCATAATCTATAGAATCAAGATTTCAAACCATAAAACCCTAATATTTTAACCGTAAAACCCTAAAATTTTAATAGCCATTAAAACATATTTTTAAATTCTAAAATCCTAATTACACCTTTCTAAAAACCAAAACAACAATCTATTTTCTTAAAACCCAATCCAGTAAACCCTAGTTTTCCTAAACCCTAATTCTTAAAACATCAAAACTTTATGACAAGTTCATCAACACCCTAAAGCCCTAATCCAGTGAACTTAAAACCAAATATAGTAAATCTAAATCCTAATTCCTAACTCAGTAACCATAATCCAGTGAACCTAAAAACCCAATCTTTTAAAATTATAAACCATAATGTCTTAAGATTCCAAAACACAAATTTCATGATGTTACCCCTAAATCCTAATTTGATTAACCAAAAACCTTACTACTTTCTTAAATTTATAGAAACCTAATCCATTCCATTTTTCTCCCAAAAATTCTCACAGTAGACTAAATAATAAATAGAATAATTTCAAAATCCCAAAACCCTAAATGTTAATTAAAGAACCCTAAATTGAGACATAAACCTAAATTCGTATCTCTATTTGCTTTATTTAATTTTATATTTGATTATGTAGTTTATTATTTGTTTTGATGGTTGATTTATTTAATTTCAATGCTTGATTTATTTAATTTATCATGGATGGATATTCTCTTTATTATTATGATTATTATTTGTTTGTTTTTGTATTAAAATTGTAAGAGATATGTTTCCACTTTGTGGGTGCCTCATTAATTAATTTTCATATAATTTAAATTGCTTTTATATTTTGGACCAATGTAAAGGACATGTTTCCACCTTTCGGTGGGTGTCCTATGTAGTTTAGACATGGACAATGTAAGGACATGTTTCCATCCTCGGATGGGTGTCCATTTATTTGCTTTGTTTGGACATTGCTTTGATTTTAATATAATGATACTTTATTTTAATTGTTGCATGTAATATGGATAATCTTGTTATACTTAAGAATTTTATAATATTAAGACTTGCAAAGGACGCCGGTTCCAATGAACCTGGCGTTGTGGAGGTGCTGGGCCATTTCTCACATTCCCCACACGTACCCAACTTTCTAAACCCATTAGGGGTTTGGGGATTCCTTAGAAATCGAGTCATCCACCCCTTTCTTTTTTCCAGCCCGTCCGGGTGGCAACTACATTTTCTCCGGGCTTAGGCCCATGTTCTCTAAGGCCCTGAGCCTAAACAGTGCCAAAGTCACAACAACCATTCCACCGGGAGTGGGGACGATAATCTCTGCTCACAGTGGCGACTCCACTAGGGATAAGAGAAGTTGATTCCGTTGGTCTTTTTATTATTCAATTTTTTCTTATCATGATATTATCCATTGCATCATATTAGATTGCATCGTGTGTGCGAGTTAGGACGCCCGTGTTACCCGTGTTATGTTATGTGAGGGATACCATACTTTCACTCAAGGTATGGAGATCGAACATGGCAAAACCACTCATAGCCTTATACCTTTTGGTATATACTTGCTATGGGAACCTAAGCCTTTTAACCCAAAGTCTAAAGCTCATGTAATTGGCCTCGTTACTTTCCTTAGGTTTTTACCCTAAATGCTTGTTGTTTGACTATGGTTAATTTGTCTTAGCTTAAATCATGGCTTATTTGGTTTGTTGTTTTTCTAATATGACCAACATATATTGTAAGCTCAAAATAAATTTTTCTATAAAGTCCGAAAGACCAAATGTAATATCCCAAAGTGTGCCCTAGAAGTTTTGATATAATTGTTGTTTTATTTGAATTTAATGTATATGTGTAATTGGTAAGAGAAAGGAAGTGAAGAGAGAGTGTATATGTTGTATATATAGCAATATATACAACATATACAAGTCAAGTGAGTGGAGCTTATAAGATGGTTAGTTAATGATTTTAAATTAATTAAGTTAATTAGTGGAAATGGAAAATTATGTGAGTGGAATGAAATATTTTAATATTTTAATATTAATGCTTGGAGGAGAGGGTTTTGAGGAGTTAGTGGATGAGATTTGACTTTGATTTCTTTCTTTTCTTCTTTCTTTCTTTCTTTCTCCGTGGTCCATTTCCTTTTCTTTCCTTTTCTCTTCTTTTGGCCGGCTATCAAAGAATCAAGAGAGCAAGAAAGAGATTTGATCTTCTAAACTCAAGGTCTAAGGAAGTTTTCAAGTGATCAAGTTGGAAATTTAAGAGTTTCTTCATCCTTGGTAAGTTTCCTCTTGATTCCTTGATTTTCTTTTAAGATGTGTTGAGTTTGTTGGTTGATTTTTGATGGTATGTGAATATGCTTGATTAAGATGTATTTGAGAGTGTTTGTTTTAATTGATTTTGATGTTGGTGTTGGATTGTAAAGAAGGAGTTA
Source organism: Garcia nutans (assembly GCA_947685225.1). Classification (NCBI taxonomy): domain Eukaryota; kingdom Viridiplantae; phylum Streptophyta; class Magnoliopsida; order Malpighiales; family Euphorbiaceae; genus Garcia; species Garcia nutans. The sequence goes on from CANTUV010000031.1 coordinate 44,462,827, forward strand.
GGTTTGATGTTGAAAGAGTAAGAGTTGTGGGTATGTGATGGTTGAAAAGTGGTGTTTGATGTATGTTTTGAAGTGTTTTGGTGTTTTTGCAAGTTATTATGTTTTTTGGGTATGTTTAGTTCAGTTTGTTTGAAGTGGAAAATGGTAGAAGAAAGTGGTTTATTGGTTGTGTTGTTAATGTTGCCGGAATCTGGATTTTTGGCCTGACGCGCCCATGAGCACGGCCAAGTTTTTGGATGTGTCGATGGTTCTGTGTTGCAGTAGAATTTACACGTCCAGTGACATGCCCATGTCACTGAGCGTGTCATAGCTACTGTGTTGGTGAAGGATTGACACGGCCATGAACACGCCCATGTTGTTGGACGTGTCAATGTTTCTGTGAGATAGAATGTATTACACGTTCAGTGACACGCCCGTGGTTCTGAGCGTGTCAAAGCTTCTGTGTTGTGAGTTTAGGGCATGGTCAGGGACACGCCCGTGTTGTTGAGCATGTCATGTGTAGAGTTTGCCCTAGTTGGTTCTTAGCTTTATGATCTTATATGTATCTCTAAGTGAGTGTGTATGATTACCTTTGGTTTAGGTTGTGAAGAAGTTGAATTGCCCTAACCTAAATGTTGAGGATTCTTAGAGGAGGAGGTGTATAGGTTGTTGTGAGTTGGTTTTGAGGTAAGTACAAACTACATTGTTGCATACACTTACATGATTTGATACTTAACATATTTGATTATACATATGCTAAACAATTGATTACAGGGTTAAAACATTTAATGAAATATGAAAGGTATGTTAATGCAATTGGTTGTGTATACTTGAATGATGAATTGATTTAATGTGATTTGAAATATAATGAGATATAAAACCAATGTGATTGACTATGATGATGGTGTTAATTCAATTGATATTTTATATTATATTGATGAGATGATTGAGGCATGGTTGCCTATTTTGATTATGAGAATGAAATGATAAATGAATTGAGAAAGAAATGTATAAAGATATAAATGAAAAGATTTTGTGTCTAATGTGTTATTCAACCTTCAGAGTTCTGGGTTTGGCGGCATGCCTATAAAGTACTGGATAGGTGAAAAGACCGGGTTGTAAGCCGATTCCAGTTGAATAATGTGAAATATGATGTTTTTGGGGTGAAAAGACCGGGTCGTAAGCCTCAAAAACAGTAATAGTATAGCCAAGTTGAGGATCTCCTCGAGTTTAGCCGGGTTGAGGTCCAAGAGACTAGGTCTGTTACGCTATCCATGGATAGAGATATATGTATCGTCTACGGGCTTAATGATTATGATTATGGACCAAAGCAGTATCTCTGAACTTTGAATAACATATTAGTGTCTTTTGGGCCCATACTTGTCATTGTGTCAATGTAAATCATAAGTGATGAAATGTAGTCTTATGAACAATAAAGATATCATTTGTGAATATTGTCTTAATTGTTGAAATATGTGACATTGGCATTGCATAGAAGTATATTGTTATTGTAGTTTGTACCACTAAGCCGTTGGCTTAGCGCAGGTGACCGAGAAGAACCAGAGAGTTCCTCTAGACCGAGTAGAGTCTAGATTTTGAGGTGTTGATAGTGGAGCTTAAAGATCAAAGACATACTGCCGAACATGTATATATTTTATGTTTGTAAAACTTGGGTTTTGATGTATAAGTATTTGTAAATATTTGTTATATTTTCCGCTGCGTTTTAAATAAACACTATATTTATTGTGTTTATAATTTCTTTTAAATGATTTAAATTTGTTCATGTTTTTGAAAAGGGATGAGTCATTTGTTTAGTAAACCGTGACATTTCTATATTCAGTATACGTATATTACGATCGTATTAGCATGCTGTGTACGTATACGGGGTATAAGGGTGTTACACCAAAGCTATTTTCAAAACTTTTTAAAATGGTCTTTGGACATAAAACTTTTCTAAAAAACAAATCAAAAATACTTTTTTCATGATCCAAATACAAAGCCCAAAATATGTTTTTTCTAAAATCTTTTCACAATGGGCTTAGAAACAAAATTATTTTTATAACCTCTTGAAAGAGCTTACAAACTGTTTAGGTCAATTATGAAAATACCAAAAATCAATTGTGAGCCTAATTTATACTAAGAATTATTAATCATGGGATTGTTTTAGGCATGAATCATTAATTATTTTTTCAAGTGAGAAATCTATTTATAATAAACCTCTTAATTTAGTTTTAATCCAATATAGCATAAAAGCTACTTTAGTTGGTTGAATGGATTAAAACCTAATGAATGGGAATTATCATGAACTGATTTCCATTTTTGAAACTATAACTATTGGTTGAAAAGGAAATTATTCGAAAAACAAGATACCCCATGTTGGTATTTTGTTGATTGTGGACGTTATAAGGTCGAAAGGAACATCCTACTTATCTTTCTTTGTTGATTGTTTATGCATACATGCATACATTTATACATTTGCATCTCATATCATTGATCCCTTCTGGCTCATAGCCCTGGATTACGATAGTTCAAAAGCTTACGACAATCTGACCTATGTTGGAGATGAAGAATCTAGTAGCAACTCAATCACTTGCTCACTAAATGCAATGGAGCCCGAACAAATTCAAAGAATGGTAGACGACACCCTCAATGCCAAGATGAAAGAAATAAAAGAGGCCCTAGCTGAGACCATGAAGAACCAATTGGTTGCAATTTTAGAAAATAATGTCGAAGCATCTGCTAGCACTAAGAAGCCGAAGGACAAGGGGAAGGCTAAAGTTGGTGAAGTAGTTTTTGATGATGATAAGGTGATCATTGATGATGATGATGATTGGGCTTAATACTTCCAAGATCCTCGAGACAAGAAGAAAGAACCGAAGATTATTGAAAGATCAGCTATGGAGAAAACTGAACCTTTTGATGTTGAAAAGATGATTACAGATTTGGAAAAGAAATTTGAGAATAAGCTGAAAACCAAAGAAATGTCCAAAGTTGACAAATTATTTGAGCAAGACGAAGAAGTTCTGTACAAATTCAAGATGCCATCTTTTGCAAAGTTTGAAGGAACTGAAAATCCTCACCTCCATGTGAAGCAGTATATCACTGCTATGCAGTCTGCCCGAGATACTAAGGCTCAAACTCTAAGGTACTTTATTCTCTCATTGGATCCTGTTATCCAAAACTGGTTCAATACCTTAGACGACGGCATGCAAAAGAGTTGGGATCTGCTATACAAGGTCTTCATCCAACAATATGGATACAATGTCAAGTTGGAAGTTACCTTAATGGAAGTGGAGTCTATTAGACAAAGGCCAAACGAGAATTTTGTAGACTATGTGAAGAGATGGAGGAACAAGGCTGCTTTGCTCAAGAAGAGGCCCGATGAATCTGATCAAATAAGGATGATTATGAGAGGGGTGTTGCCTAGTCTTCATGAAAAGATGTCTCATACACTCATCCATGATTTCAAAGATCTTCTCTAAGCTGGTCTGCAAATCGAAGAATGGGAAAGAGAGAAGAACTGTTTTTTAACAAGAAGGAATGAGAAAGGAAACTATCAGTCTAGTAACCAAGGTATGCAAAAGGTAGTTGTTGTTAATGCTACTAGCCAAGGAACAAGAAGGAAGTTTTTAGAATTGAGGAAACCACTGTCTTGGGTTCTCAATAAGCTTCAAAGGAATGGATTGTTACAACCCTTAATTCCTCGTCCTTTGCCTAACCCTCTCCCACCTAATTTCGACACTAAGGCATTTTGTCAATATCATCAAAAGTAAGGACACGACATGGATAGATGTGTGAGGTTGAGGCATGAGATCCATAATTTAATTGATAGTGGAAAGCTGCTCTAACCCAACAAGCCAAACACCAAAGACAATCCATTGCCAAGGTTTAATAGAGTACCGCCACCAACAACCTTCATGATTGGAGGAGGTTTACATGAAAGTTTTGTCATGTCTTCTTTCCAAGATATGGGTGGAAAGCAACCAAAGAAGAAGAGGTATTTAGCGAAATTGAACAAGCTATGGTGGGTAAAGAAGTAGCAATTTGTGTTGTGAATGGGTTTTGGGATTCAAGCGATAGTGATGATGATCTTGTACCTAAGAAGGATGAATGGACTTGGTCTGAGCCCAAAGAAGATGAAGTAATGAACACTAGATCCGGTAAGCCTTATGCTAGGCCACCGCATAAGGAGGTAGAAGTTAATAAAGGAAAGGAAGTTGAAGTAAGGAACAAAGAAGAGGAAGATGATACCGTGCTCAAGCAATTGAAAAGAACCCAAGTAAGTGTTAGCATCTAGGATTTATTGGCTACTTCTAAAAAGCACCGAGAAACTATGGCCAAGGCCTTGGCCAACATGCCAATTTCCACTTCTATAACACCGAAGGAGCTGATCGACTTCATAAAAATTGAAGGAGTAATTAAATGTGAAGATATTCAAGAGAAGAGCGAAGTTAATATGGAAGCAGTATTTTTCTCAGATGCGGATTTACCGAAAGAAGGGAGAGATCACATCCGTCCTCTCTTTATCAAAGTGGAAGTCAAAGGAAAAAGGACTCCATGTGTAATGGTTAATGATGGGTCCACCATAAATTTTGCCCACTTAAAATATTGCCAAAACTAGCCATGTCAATAAGGGATCTAAACCCAACCGAGGTAACTATTTGGGCTTATGACAACACAAAGAGACATGCCAAAGGAACTTTCAAAGCTACTGTCAAGGTTGGTCCAATTGAATCTATTATTGCATTTGTTGTTTTGGACATACCTGTTACCTTTTCCTTACTGTTGGTGGAGTTCCTTCCACCCTTCATCAAAAGATCAAGTTCCCTAACGAAGATGAGACAGTGGTCATCGAGGCCAAAGATAATGAGGTTGTTAATGCTCTAATGATTGAGAGGCCTCTCAATGGTTTCCAAGTACCTGCAATTTCTAATGATGAAGTAGTGGACTCTAAGGTCTTGAACATGATGAAGAACATGAGCTACCTTCTCGAAGCTGGTCTTGGAAAGGGCAAGGCCGGTTTGACAAAGCTTTCAGATTTCAAAACTCAAACTTCCAAGAAAGGTTTAGGGTATGATGAAGCTAGCAAAGATGTTCAGCCAAAGAAGAAGGAGAAGATGAGCTACCAGCCACTCAAAAAAATCTTTGTCAAAGCTCCAGAGATGGGACCACTCCAAGGAAAGCCCAAGCCAATCATGTTCATGGGAAAGTTGATCCCGAATTTTGAAATTTTTGCTGATGTTGCTGAGTTAGTGGAACAAGTGAAGAAAGAGCTCAACTTACCAGCCAACAAGAAGCCCAATCAAGAAGAAAAGAAGGATGCTATCCTGAAAGCTGGGAAGACTCCGGAGGAGATTGCTGCCCTGGTTGAAGAGAAGTTTGAAGATATTCTGCCTTATGATTTTGAGAATAATGATTTTGATTTTGATTTTAATTTGCTTGCTTTGTATGAGGATGATGATGTTTTCTTTTCCAAGATGAATGCAATAAAGTTTGATTTTGCTTACTTGTGTGATGTTTCTCCTGATGGAAGTATTTGCCTGGTCCTGTGAGGATATGCCTGGAATAGATCGAGACATAGCCAAACATCTTTTTCCTACTTACACTAATATGAAATCTGTCAAACAAAAGCTTAGGCCATTAAGACCTGAGTGGGCTAAATTGGTTAAAGAAGAGGTCACTAAACAAATACAAGTAAAGTTCATTTAAGTGATAGAATATCCAGATTGGCTAGCCAACATAGTACCTGTGCCAAAGAAAGATGGAAGAATTAGGGTTTGTGTGGACTATAGAAATTTAAACAAGGCTTCCCCTAAAGATGATTTTCCTTTACCCCATATAGATGTCCTCATTGATAGTGCAGCCTCTAGCATGCTACATTCATTTGTAGATGGATTTTCTAGATACAACCAAATGTTAATGGTCCAAGAGGATAAAGCCAAAACTGATTTCATTACTACATGGGGTATATTTTGTTATAGGGTGATGCTGTAAAGAACGCTGGAGCAACCTACTAAAGGATGGCCACCACATTATTTCATGACATGATGTACAAAGAAGTAGAAGTATATATTGATGATATGATGGTGAAATCAGATACAAGGGAACAACACTTCCAAAACTTAGAATTATTCTTCAATAGAGCATTGAAATATAAGCTAAGATTAAACCCGAAGAAGTGTGTGTTTAGGGTTACCTCAAGCAAATTGTTGGGACATGTGATTGGTCCAAATGGCATTGAGATTGACCCTGACAAAGTTAAAACAATCAGGGATATGCCAGCCCCTAAGTCAGAGAGAGAAGATTGGGGATTCATTGGTAAATTACAATACATTAGCAGGTTTATAGCAAAGCTCACAACAATCTGTGAGCCTATCTTCAAGTTGCTTAAGAAGAATCAGCCGGTCCTGTGGAATTAAGAATGTCAAACCCGATAAACCACCTAAACCCGATAAACCCTTATTACTATACTTAGCAGTAGAAGAAGAGTCAGTAGGAGCTATGCTAGCCCAAGTAGATGATTTAGGGATTGAGCACGCAGTTTACTATTTGAGTAGAAAGCTCTTACCTTATGAAATTAAGTATAGTATCATTGAAAAAACCTGTATAGCTGTGGTTTGGTCTTCTAAGAAGTTGCAGCATTGCTTTCAATCTTATAGTGTGCAAGCAATTTCCAGGTTAGATCAAATGAAGTACTTAAGGGAGACACCCTCTTTGATTGGGAAGTATATACGATGGTTGATAATATTGGAAGAATTTGAGATTGAGTATGTAACCAGGAAAACAATCAAAGGTAGAGCAGTGTCAAAATTTCTGGCCCAACAACCATTACTGGATAGCGAAGAGGTAGTCTTAGAAATTTTGGATGAACATTTAGAGGCCATTGAAGTACAAGGATGGAAAATGTATTTTAACGGAGCAATGAATAAGAAAGGAGCAGGTTTGGGAGTCATATTAGAATCACCTTGTGAGCGGGGATTTTTGCCCCCACTCCCGGTGGAATGATTCTTGTGACTTTGGCACTGTTTAGGCTCGGGACTTTAGAGAACACAGACCTAGGTTCTGAGAAAATGGAGTTGCCACCCGGACGGGTTGGGAAAAAAGAAAGGGGTGGATGACTCGATTCCTAAGGAATCCCCAACCCCCTAATGGGTCCATAAAGTTGGGTACGTGTGGGGAAGGTGAGAAATGGCCTAGCACCCCCACAACGCCCTGTTCATTGGAATCAGCCTCCTTTACAGGTCTAACAACATTATCCATATTACACACAATAATTAAAAGAAAGCATCATTATATTAAAATCAAAGCAATGTAGCAAAGTCTACGCAAAACAAATAAATGGACACCTATCCAAGGATGGAAACATGTCCTTACACCACATGCCTAAATAGGACACCCACCAAAAGGTAGAAACATGCCCGTTACATTGGTTCTAAAATAGAAAAGAAATTTAAATTACATGATATTTAACTAATGAGGTACCCACCAAGTGGAAACGTACCTCTTACAACATTTGGAAACCTAAAATAAATTGATAAAAGTAAATAATCATTCATCATAAATAAATCATTCATCAAAGATATTAAATATCAATAGAAAGTGAACATTCATCCATGATAAATTGAATGAACCAAGCATTGAATTTAAATAAATTAAAGCATAAGAAATAAATCAAAGCATAATCAAATATAGAATTGAATAAAGTAAATAAAATTCCAATTATAGCTACTGTTTCCATTTAGGGCTCTTTATCTCATGTGTTAAGATTTTGGAATTCATAGAAGGCTACTGTGACTTTTTTATGGAATTAAAATAGATTAAGGTTTTATGTTTTGAAAGGTTGGTAAGATTCTTTCATTAAACAAATTAAGGTTTGAATGGTGAAATCATGAAACTAGGGTTTTGGACACTTTAAAATACTTTTGATTCATGGTTTTAAATGATGATTTCAAGCTTACTGTGTAAATTTAAAATACTTGTGGTTTATGGTTTTTTAAGTTTTAAAGGATTAAAGTTTAGAAAAAAAGTTAAGGTTTAAGGTTTTAAGGGTTTAGGATTTACTATTTCGAGTTTAGGAATTGAATTAGGGTTTTAGAAGTTTTGAATTAGGGTTTCAGGTGATCTTAGAATTTTAGAATTTGGAAAAAGCAATTGAATATTTTTAGGGAGTTTTATGAAAATACACCAACGATTTAAAGTTTATAAAGCAAAAAAAGGTAGTTTTTAAGGCTTTTGGAAAGATACAACATATTAGTTAAGGGTTTTAATGATTTGGAAAGTAAATTAGGATTTTGGGGTTTTGAAGAGAATAAATTAATAACTTTAAATTCTTTAGAAAATAAAGCAACGAATTAGTGTTTTTAACTTTTGAAAAGCTAAATTAAAGTTATGGGATTTTGATTTTGAAAGCCACAATTAGATAGTTTATGTTACTATGAAAAATATAACAAAACAATAATTTAATCCATACCTCCTTTTAATGGTTCCTCCAAAAAATAATTCTTCTTGGATGAATTAAAATAAAGACAATTGATGTCTTTGATCATTTCTGGCCTTGCTTTTCTGCCCTCAAAAAATCAGCTTGATTAAAGTTTTCCTTCCCATATTTGGTTTACAAACTCTCTCGATTTTCCTTCCTAATTTCTCCTCCCTTTTTTGTGTTGTAATTATACTTATTTATAAAAGTTTTTTGTGGTTTTTTCCTAGTTACACACGGCATACAATATTAAATAAAAAAAGGAAACCGAAACCTAATTGTATTAGGTTTCGAAAAATTTGTATCGGAAAAATTTTGCTGGTGAAAAAAAAACTGTTGAGAAAAAATTGCACTGCGAAAAAAATTTGCTGCAGGAAAAATTGCACTGGTGAAAAAGCTGCCACAGCCAGCTGCGGGCACGCAAGCTGACCTGCGGGCGGGCGAAATGGCCCGCAATCCAACTTTTTTTTTATTTGTTTATTTGTATTTTTTTATTAATACAAATTAGATAATAAAGAAAAAATTATTTAATTAAGATAACAAAAATTATTTTGGATAAATTAAAATATATTGGACAACACAAAAATTATTTTAGACTAAACCGGACTGGGTCAAAAATTAAGGGTCTACACACCTGAAGGGGAACTTATCCCTTTAGCCAAAGATTTGAAATTAAGGGCAACCAATTATATGGTGGAATATGAAGCATGTATCTTTGGTTTGGAAACCCTACAGATTATGAAGGTGGATAAGGTGGAAGTTTTTGTTGATTCATTGCTAGTAGTATTGTAGACCCTTAATTTTTGACCCAGTCTGGTCCAATATTTTTATAGTCCAAAATAATTTTTGTGGTATTTTAATTGAATAATATTTATTTTAGTATTTATTATTTATAATTTTTAGTAAAAATAAAAATGGTAAAGTTAAATAAATAAAAATAAATATATAGTAAAAATATTAATAAAAATAAAAATTGGCGACGAAAAAATTAGCGAGGAAAAAAATTCGTCGCCAAAGGATGAATCGGCCAGGCCAATTCGCCCGCAGGAATTTCTTGCGGCAAATTGGTGCCCGCCTGCAGCCAGCTTGCAATTCTTGCAGTTTTGCTAGCAAGTTTTTTGCCAGTGCAATTTTCCAACGCAGTTTTTTTCGAAACCAAATTCTATTTGGTTTTGGTTTCTTTTCCTAATTGGTTTTAATTTGCTTAAGCAATTAGAAGTAGGTTTATTATTTTTCCTATAAATACCACATTAAAACACATAATTAATGGATAGAAAAATTTGGACTTTTGAACGGAGAGAAATTTTGGACTTGACCTTTGACTTTTGGATTTCTTTGGCCAACCTCAAGCTTGAAAGAACAAGAAGCATTCATCAATCCATCAAAGGCAGCAACATTGCCTTTGTTATTGTTCATCTAGAAATCAGTTTTTGGTGGAACCAACTCCGCAGGTTTGAATCTCTATTTTCTTTGTTTATATTTACAGTAGCTTCATCAAGTTGGATTAATTATTTCATCATACAATTTGATCAATTATCCTACAAAACCATCCAAAGTTGATTTGAAACCCTAAAAACTATTTTTCAAAACCCTAATTCCTTAATACCTGTAACACCCCTTCCCGACCTACGTGTGTAAGCTGAGTAGAGGCGCCACCCTATCCTAATGTTGCTACCACTTTTACTTAGTCAAATTTTTGTTCCGATTTTTATAGAAATTTTGCCATAGTTTTGCCTAAAAATTCAATCCCAAGTGTCGACAAAACTGGTTTTTTTTTCTAATTTTTGAAAACATTTTTACACAAACCAATGCAAACAAAATCATTCTCAGTACACTTCCAATAAATCCCCCTTATAACCTCAACTACAACCTGCAAAAAGGATTTACACTTCTAGTACAAAATAAAGTAAAGGTTTATTATGAAATACAGCAGATAAAATCTTTGTTCACTATGCAACGGAAAGTAACAATATTTACAAATTCATATACATCAAAACTCAAGTTTTACAACACATAAAATTTATACATGTTTGGCAGTCAGTCTTCGATCTTAAAGCCCACTATTCAATCTTCAAAATCTAGGCTCGACTCGGCCTAGAGGAACTCTCTGGTTCTTCCTTGTCACCTGCGCGAAGAATCACATTCGCGCTAAGCCAACGGCTTAGTAAGATAAAACATGCTAATGGTATGCTTTAATGTAATGCAATGCCACATATGTTATTGATAAGATCAATATCATAAATATAAAGTTAACCACATAATTATGCATTTCACAAATCATAGTCATATGAGCATACCACATTTCAACATCTTTCCACATTCAACATTAATCAATCATACTCAATAACCAACATCTCATTTCATTAACTCATAACATTATTTAGGACATTCATATAACCCTGACACCTATGGGCCCAACAAGTATTTAATACGATATTCAGAGTTCAGAGTTACTGCTTTGGTTCATAGTCACAATAATCACGCCCGTAGGCAAGTGAAACAGACCCAGTCTCTTGGATCATCAACTCAACACATATGAGGAGATCCTCAACCCGGCAAGACTGTTACAAATCATATATCTCATAGTGTAACAGACCCAGTCTCTTGGACCATCAACTCAACACCTATGAGGAGGTCCTCAACCCGGCAAGACTATTACCTGTCATCATTTCTTAGGCATGCCACCCAAATCCAGAACTCTGAAACTGAATAACATATTAAACAAACAATTCATTTCCATTCTCAATTCTCATCACATTTAGGCAAACATGCCTTCTTTCTTTCAATTACATCATCTTAGCCAATAACAATGGCTTCACATTTCATTTCACAATATAACATCTCATTATTCAAGTATATATATATATATATATCTCATCCATGATCACATTATATCTCACATAGCATCATTCATAAATATCAACATTTCATACCACATTACTCATGAAACACATTACCATTCACAATGCACAACATAACATTGTTCAATCTCAACAATGCAATTAGGGCAAAGAACAATTGATTATAACATTCATTGATTCAAGTGTGTTTAAAGTGTTTAGGGTTAGGTTTAAGGACCAACCTACCTTTGGAAAACCAAAGCAATGCAAAAAGAACAAAGAATTAAAACCCTAACCATAAATAGTACATTCTGGTTTTAAACTCCATTTTATCCTTATTTTGAAATATTGTATAAAATAATCTACTTGACTAAAAATTCTAAAATTTTTACAGAATTTAGTTTTGTATCTTAAAATCATCCCTTTAAAATTTCAGATCAAACTGAACACAAAATCTTGGTCAAATAGTTCACCTAACCAGACTGCCCCAATTGCCCTGCATCCTGGCAGCAGTTCTGAACTTTGTGAATTCCATAAATCAAATTCAATCAACGTGGTTCCAAATTATTTTTATCAAATACTAGACTCACTAAGCAACAACATATCCAAAATTCGATTGGATATGATTTTTCTACATTTTATTAAAAATCACGAAATATAGCTGTCCCAGTTAAGGTACCTGCTGGAACAGGTCTAATGAAAATAATCTTTCTAAACTCATAACCATTCCAAAATCGAATCAACATATTTTTCAGTCATTCTACACTCATAGAGGCACAACATATCAAAAATTCACTTCAAGAACATTTTTCTATAATTAATTAAAAATCATACAAATCACAGCCTTTACTAATTGTAAAACAGAAACAATTTCACTAAACACAACTCTTACTCAACACAATCACTTCCAACACCTTCACCAACTCAACTTCTCATCATCAAACCAACAAACCCTAATTCCTTTCTCACACCACTTCAAAAGAATTGAAGAAATTAAAGAAAAGATCTTACCTCAAATGAAGAAATCTACAAATCTTTAACCAAAACCCTTGTTTCTTTCTTCAAAATGCTTCAAACCTCAAGATCACCTCTCTTTCTCTCTTTGTCTATGGAGAATCCGGCCACTTCAAGAAAGAAAGAAGAAAATGCACAAGTCAAACACCTTTTCTTCTTTTAATCTCCACCATGCATCTTACAAGGAAAATTACCAAAACACCCTTAACCATATAACTAACTCTTTGTCTCATATAAGCCCTTTATAGTAATTTCATTAACAACCAAAAATATCTTCTTCCACTTAACCATCACCTTGACTCTTCATTTGACCAATGTATATGTTAATTATATCATCATATAAACAACATATACATTTGTCTCTAAACCCTAAATTTCTTCTCCAAAACACATATACATATACATTCTCTTCCCATTTCTTTTCTCTTACAATTTAACACATATATGCACAAACATTCACTTCCCAATATATATATCAACAACCACAATAACAACAACATACTCAAAACTTCTAGGGCATAAATGAGGATATTACAATTCTCCCCCTCTAAAAAGAAAATTTCGTCCTCGAAATTACCTGATATCAAAGCTGAAACAATTGCGGATACTGCTCTCGCATGGTATGCTCACTTTCCCAAGTCGCTTCTTCTTTTGCATGATTCTTCCAAAGAATCTTCACCAATGGCACTCTCTTGTTCCTTAACTCTTTCACTTCTCGTGCCAAGATAGCAACTGGTTCCTCTTCAAATGTCAAATCTGGGCTCACTTCAATAGACTCAAATGGCAACACATGAGATGGATCCGACCTATATCTCCTCAACATAGAAACATGGAATACATTATGAATACGATCCAACTCAGGTGGCAAAGCAAGTCGATACGCCACTGGCCCAACTCTTTCTAACACTTCATACGGCCCAATGAAACGAGGACTCAATTTTCCTTTCCGACCGAACCTCAAAATTTTCTTCCAAGGAGACACTTTCAGAAATACCTTATCTCCAACATCAAACTCTATATCTCTCCTTTTTAGATCTGCATAAGACTTCTGTCGGTCTGAAGCTGCTTTTAACCTGCCTCGAATCAACTTTACTTTATCTTCAGTTTCTTGAATCAAATCAGGACCAACCAACTTATTATCTCCAAGCTCATTCCAACAAAGAGGTGTCCTACACCGTCTGCCATACAATGCTTCAAACGGTGCCATACCAATGCTGGATTGGTGACTGTTGTTGTAAGCAAACTCCACAAGAGGTAAAAACCTATCCCAACTTCCAGAGAAATCGATGACACAGCTTCTCAACATGTCCTCAATAATCTGTATCACCCTCTCTGACTGTCCATCCGTCTGTGGATGAAAAGCAGTGCTGAAGTGCAGTCGAGAACCTAAAGCACTATGCAAACTCTTCCAAAATCTGGAAGTAAACCTGGGATCTCGATCAGACACTAAAGAAGTTGGAACACCATGCAGTTTCACAATCTCATGGATATACAGCTCAGCCAATCTCTCCAAAGAGTAATCCATTCGAACCGGAAGGAAATGAGCTGTCTTAGTCAATCTATCCACAATCACCCATATAGCATCATGCTTCTTTTGTGTCAATGGCAAACTAGACACAAAATCCATTGTCACTCTTTCCCACTTCCATTCTGGCACTGACAATGGTTGAAGCAACCCGGTTGGAACTTGATGCTCTGCTTTAACCTTCTGACAAGTGAGACATTTCGATACAAACTCAGCAATGTCTCTCTTCAAACCAATCCACCAATAATGCTGTCTCAAATCATGATACATCTTCGTATTACCCGGATGCATAGCAAACATTGACTGATGAGCTTCTTCTAAAATGACTCTTTTCAAATCAGCATCATCGGGTACACACAATCGGTTCTTAAACCAGAGACTCCCATCATCTTTCACAACAAAATCTCTAGTCTTCCCATTCTTGCAATCTGAAAAAATCTTCTGAATCTTCTTATCGGCCAACTGAGCTTCTTTGATCTGATCTAACAAAATCGGCTTTAATTGCAACTGTGCCAATAATGCACCATCAACACAAGGTACAAAACTGGCATGCAATGCTCTCAACTCAACAAGCAACGAGAGCGAGTAAACAGTTAAACCAGCTAAAGACTTCCGACTCAAGGCATCAGCAACAACATTTGCTTTACCTGGATGATAGTCAATCAAGCAGTCGTAGTCTTTAATCAATTCTAACGATCTCCTCTGACGAAGATTGAGTTCTTTCTGGACACCCAAATACTTCAAACTCTTGTGATCAGTGTAGATGAAACATTTCTCCCCAAACAGATAGTGGCGCCAAATCTTTAATGCAAACACAATGGCAGCCAATTCTAAATCATGGGTCGGATAGTTAAGCTCATGCGGTTTCAACTGTCGAGATGCATAAGCTATAACTTTCCCTTCCTGCATCAATACACACCCCAAACCTCTATGTGAAGCATCACTGTAGATCACATATGGTTTGCCTTCAACAGGTAAAGTAAGAACAGGCGCTTGAGTCAACAACTCTCTCAACTGCTCAAAACTAGCCTGACACTGATCTGTCCACACAAATCTCACTCCCTTTCGAAGTAATCTGGTGAGTGGAGTAGCTATCAAAGAAAACCCTTTCACAAACCGTCGGTAATAGCCTGCCAAACCCAGAAAACTTCTAATCTCTGTCACAGACTTGGGTGGACTCCAATTTAAAATGGCTTCAACTTTGCTCGGATCAACTCTGATGCCTTCTGCAGAAACAATATGTCCGAGAAAAGCAACTTGATCCAACCAGAACTCACACTTCGACAATTTGGCAAATAACTGATTCTCTCTCAAAATCTGCAACACAATCCGCAGATGCATATCATGCTCCTCTTCATTCCGCGAATACACCAGTATATCATCAATGAAGACCACTACAAACTGATCCAAATAGGGCCTAAACACCCTATTCATCAAATCCATAAAAGCTGCAGGTGCATTCGTTAGACCAAAAGGCATAACTAAAAACTCATAATGCCCATACCTGGTCCGAAAAGCAGTCTTAGGAACATCTTCACTTCTTACCCTCAGCTGATGGTACCCAGATCTCAAATCAATTTTGGAGAACACTGACGCTCCCTTCAACTGATCAAAGAGATCATCGATTCTAGGCAAAGGATATTTACTTTTAATAGTCACCTTGTTCAATTGCCTATAATCGATACACAACCTCATAGTACCATCTTTCTTCTTCACAAATAGCACAGGAGCTCCCCAAGGAGAAACACTGGGGCGAATGAATCCTTTGTCCAACAACTCCTGTAATTGCACTTTCAACTCCCTCAATTCTGCTGGTGCCATTCTATAAGGAGTAATAGAGATAGGAGTGGTACCAGGCAACAATTCAATACCGAACTCCACCTCTCTCTCAGGAGGCAACCCTGGCAACTCCTCTGGAAACACATCCGGGAACTCAGCAACTGTGGCAATGCTATCAATAGGGGAACCCTTCACTCTAGTATCCACCACATGAGCAAGATAGGCTTCACACCCCTTTCTAATCAACCTCCTGGCTGCAACAGCTGAAACAAATAAGGAGGCTAGCTGTTCCTGCTCATTAGATACTATCACCTCTCTACCATCACCCGTTCTCAAAGAAACAATTTTCTTTTTACAATCCACCACAGCTTCATGTCGAGATAGCCAATCCATACCTAAGATCACGTCATATTCCTTAAATGGCATCTCAATCAAATCCCCAAGGAACTCCTCACCCTGCACCACTACTGCACTATCTCTATGCACCTTACTCACAACCACACTATGCCCTAACGGATTTGTTACCAACACATCAAATCCTAGGGACTCAGCATGCAAATCAGATACAGGCAAAACAGATGCACTAATATATGAATGTGTGGAACCCGGATCAATCAAAGCAAGTACTGGAGTATTAAATAAAGAAAAAGTACCAGCTATGACTGCCGATGTATCTGGCTGTCTCTGCATAACATACATCCTCTGGGAAGATCCAACCTCCTCTGGTCTACCCTCCCTGGATGTAGTACCTCTTCTAGAACTGAATCCTGGTCTACCTCCCCGGCTGGCACCTCTGCCTCCTCTGCCTCCCCTCACACTAGCTCGAGAAGCAGCAGAATCAACTGGCATCTGATCCTGCCTCTCAGGACAGTCTCTCACAAAGTGGTCAGGTGATCCACACCTGAAGCATACCCCTGATCTACTATGCCTCCAACAAACGCCCCCATGTCTTCCACCACACTGGTTACACACAGGTAAGGTGGATCTCTGAACTCCAGGAGTAGGAGCACTCGCTACTGAAGCTGCAGGTCTAAATCTCTGCCTCTGGAACTGCACTGACCTACCCACTGGTCTTTGGCTCCTACTACTCCGAGGAACAAAACTTCCTCTACCCCTCTTCGCAGAAGAAGACCCTGCCTCGAACTGGGGCCTTCTAACCCTAACCTCTTCCTCTGAAGCAGCTGCAATAACTTGAGCTCGCTCTACACTTCGAGCTGCTGCCACAAGCTGTGAGAAATCCTGATATCTGGATCCAGCCACTAAGCACATGATCGAGGGCCTCAATCCCTCCTCAAATCGCCGACATCTATCAATCTCATCAGTAATGATACCCCCAGCATACTGACTCAGTCGAATAAACTCAACTTCATACTCAGTTACGGTCCGATGATCTTGCTTCAAATCTAGAAACTCTCTTTTCTTCCCATCTTTATACTCCCTAGGAGTATACTTCAACTCAAATTCTCTCAGAAAATCCGCATAAGACAAGGTTGGTGGATCATCCATAGAATGGGGCACTGTCTTCCACCAGTCGTAGGCATCCTTCTGTAGCAAAGATCTTGCATAGTCAAACTTCTCCTCTGAAGTGGCTTGCAACTGCACAAATACCCTCTGAACTCTATCAAGCCACTGTTCTGCTACAGCCGGATCAACTGTACCAAAGAAATCCTCTGCTCCATATTTCCTTAGCTTATCATAGTGCCTTACTGGTACTGAAGGCTGAGGGGGTGGTGGCGGTGGCTGTGGTTGCACAGGTGCTTGTCTCATAGCTTCCAACATAGGCCTAAACCAGGCTGGCGGAACCTCCTCCCCAGCTGGTCTACCCGACACCGAAGCAGGTGCCTCCTCAACACTATCAACCCTAGCTCCCTCAGCAGGAGCAATACTCTCGGCACTACCCTCAACAGATTGTCGTGAATGAGATGCCATCTCTACCTATATCTGCAAACACAGCAGAATATTCCTCATTAAAGATCAAAGACTGCCATACCAAAACATGTATTTTACTCAAAAACCCACTTTAAAAATCAAAATATTCTTTTTCTTACAATTGATCTAGGTTGAGAATCTCAAACCTAGGCTCTGATACCAAAAATTGTAACACCCCTTCCCGACCTACGTGTGTAAGCTGAGTAGAGGCGCCACCCTATCCTAATGTTGCTACCACTTTTACTTAGTCAAATTTTTGTTCCGATTTTTATAGAAATTTTGCCATAGTTTTGCCTAAAAATTCAATCCCAAGTGTCGACAAAACTGGTTTTTTTTTCTAATTTTTGAAAACATTTTTACACAAACCAATGCAAACAAAATCATTCTCAGTACACTTCCAATAAATCCCCCTTATAACCTCAACTACAACCTGCAAAAAGGATTTACACTTCTAGTACAAAATAAAGTAAAGGTTTATTATGAAATACAGCAGATAAAATCTTTGTTCACTATGCAACGGAAAGTAACAATATTTACAAATTCATATACATCAAAACTCAAGTTTTACAACACATAAAATTTATACATGTTTGGCAGTCAGTCTTCGATCTTAAAGCCCACTATTCAATCTTCAAAATCTAGGCTCGACTCGGCCTAGAGGAACTCTCTGGTTCTTCCTTGTCACCTGCGCGAAGAATCACATTCGCGCTAAGCCAACGGCTTAGTAAGATAAAACATGCTAATGGTATGCTTTAATGTAATGCAATGCCACATATGTTATTGATAAGATCAATATCATAAATATAAAGTTAACCACATAATTATGCATTTCACAAATCATAGTCATATGAGCATACCACATTTCAACATCTTTCCACATTCAACATTAATCAATCATACTCAATAACCAACATCTCATTTCATTAACTCATAACATTATTTAGGACATTCATATAACCCTGACACCTATGGGCCCAACAAGTATTTAATACGATATTCAGAGTTCAGAGTTACTGCTTTGGTTCATAGTCACAATAATCACGCCCGTAGGCAAGTGTAACAGACCCAGTCTCTTGGATCATCAACTCAACACATATGAGGAGATCCTCAACCCGGCAAGACTGTTACAAATCATATATCTCATAGTGTAACAGACCCAGTCTCTTGGACCATCAACTCAACACCTATGAGGAGGTCCTCAACCCGGCAAGACTATTACCTGTCATCATTTCTTAGGCATGCCACCCAAATCCAGAACTCTGAAACTGAATAACATATTAAACAAACAATTCATTTCCATTCTCAATTCTCATCACATTTAGGCAAACATGCCTTCTTTCTTTCAATTACATCATCTTAGCCAATAACAATGGCTTCACATTTCATTTCACAATATAACATCTCATTATTCAAGTATATATATATATATATCTCATCCATGATCACATTATATCTCACATAGCATCATTCATAAATATCAACATTTCATACCACATTACTCATGAAACACATTACCATTCACAATGCACAACATAACATTGTTCAATCTCAACAATGCAATTAGGGCAAAGAACAATTGATTATAACATTCATTGATTCAAGTGTGTTTAAAGTGTTTAGGGTTAGGTTTAAGGACCAACCTACCTTTGGAAAACCAAAGCAATGCAAAAAGAACAAAGAATTAAAACCCTAACCATAAATAGTACATTCTGGTTTTAAACTCCATTTTATCCTTATTTTGAAAAATTGTATAAAATAATCTACTTGACTAAAAATTCTAAAATTTTTACAGAATTTAGTTTTGTATCTTAAAATCATCCCTTTAAAATTTCAGATCAAACTGAACACAAAATCTTGGTCAAATAGTTCACCTAACCAGACTGCCCCAATTGCCCTGCATCCTGGCAGCAGTTCTGAACTTTGTGAATTCCATAAATCAAATTCAATCAACGTGGTTCCAAATTATTTTTCTCAAATACTAGACTCACTAAGCAACAACATATCCAAAATTCGATTGGATATGATTTTTCTACATTTTATTAAAAATCACGAAATATAGCTGTCCCAGTTAAGGTACCTGCTGGAACAGGTCTAATGAAAATAATCTTTCTAAACTCATAACCATTCCAAAATCGAATCAACATATTTTTCAGTCATTCTACACTCATAGAGGCACAACATATCAAAAATTCACTTCAAGAACATTTTTCTATAATTAATTAAAAATCATACAAATCACAGCCTTTACTAATTGTAAAACAGAAACAATTTCACTAAACACAACTCTTACTCAACACAATCACTTCCAACACCTTCACCAACTCAACTTCTCATCATCAAACCAACAAACCCTAATTCCTTTCTCACACCACTTCAAAAGAATTGAAGAAATTAAAGAAAAGATCTTACCTCAAATGAAGAAATCTACAAATCTTTAACCAAAACCCTTGTTTCTTTCTTCAAAATGCTTCAAACCTCAAGATCACCTCTCTTTCTCTCTTTGTCTATGGAGAATCCGGCCACTTCAAGAAAGAAAGAAGAAAATGCACAAGTCAAACACCTTTTCTTCTTTTAATCTCCACCATGCATCTTACAAGAAAAATTACCAAAACACCCTTAACCATATAACTAACTCTTTGTCTCATATAAGCCCTTTATAGTAATTTCATTAACAACCAAAAATATCTTCTTCCACTTAACCATCACCTTGACTCTTCATTTGACCAATGTATATGTTAATTATATCATCATATAAACAACATATACATTTGTCTCTAAACCCTAAATTTCTTCTCCAAAACACATATACATATACATTCTCTTCCCATTTCTTTTCTCTTACAATTTAACACATATATGCACAAACATTCACTTCCCAATATATATATCAACAACCACAATAACAACAACATACTCAAAACTTCTAGGGCATAAATGAGGATATTACAATACCCGTAAAACATATTTTTGAAATCTGAAACCCTAATTATACTTTTCTAAAACCATAAAATAATAAATTGTTTTCTTAAAACCCTAACCTAATCTCTAATCCAAAACATCCAGTAATCTTATTTTTCAAATATCAAAATCTTTAACCCTAATTAAATTTTTTCCAAAATCACACGGTAAGCATTATTCTTTTAAAAAGTAACGTTAGTTTCTTCCAATTCTGAAACCTTATTTTCTATATCTTAAACCCTAAAATCTTAATTTCCAACACCAAAACATACAACCCTAAAAATCAATTTCCAAAATTTTTTGGGGGCGCTGCCCCCAACCTCGCAAGGGGCGCCGCCCGCTTGACCCCAACCAGCTAACCGGCTAGCGGGACTGCCGTATGGGCTCGTCGAAGGGTCAATATTCATTTGTGAATTATGATTCCATGTATTTAACTTTCCTTTTTCCAAAGCCCTAATTATTAAACATAAAAGCCCAGAAAACCCTATTTTATGATGTTAGTCCCAAACCCTAATTAAATCAACTTTTCAAAATCTTCACAGTAGCCTAAATAATAAATATAATAATTTCAAAATCCCAAAACCGTAAATGTTAATTAAAGAAGCCTAAATTGAGACATAAACTCTAAACTTATATATTTATTGCTTTATCTAATTTTAGATTTTATTATGTATTTTGTTTTATGTTTTGATGGTTGATTTATTTAATTTCAATGCTTGATTTACCATGGATGATTATTCTCTTTATTGTTATGATTATTATTTGTTTGTTTTAGTATTAAAATTGTAAGAGGTATGTTTCCACTTTGTGGGTACCTCATTAGTTAAATATCATGTAATTTAAATTGTTTTTATATTTTGTACCAATGTAAAGGACATGTTTCTACCTTTCGATTCGTGTCCTCTTTAGTTTACACATGGATGATGTATGGACATGTTTCCATCTTCGAATGGGTGTCCATTTATTTGCTTTGTTTGGATATTGCTTTGATTTTAATATAATGATGCTTTATTTCAATTGTTGCGTGTAATATGGATAATATTGTTATACTTAAGAATTTTATAATATTAAGACCTTCAAAGGAGGCCGGTTCCAATGAACCGGGCGTTGTAGGGGGTGCTGCTACGGGCAGGATTGCACAACAAAATTTAAATAATAATAACCCTTACCCAATATAGTGGTTAAGCAAGGGGTCGAACACTAGGAACGATTTTCTTGAATATTATTCAATTAATTACTAAAGATGTCTAGGCTTACCGATAGTTAAGATGTTTATTATTAATTAATTTAACTAAGAAACGGATAAAATAAAACAAAAACAAAGTTAACAACAAGATGGCAAATAAAAAAAATATCAATGAATTAAATTGTATTATCAGTATACAGTCATGTTCATAAAAATAATAATCACTTCGAAAGAAGGGTGATTAATTAACTGGAAGGAGAACCTAAGTCTTCTGATCCTTATCTCTAAGCAATAAAAAATGTTCATAGACGGAGGCTATACCCGATCTCTCGCAATATAGTGACGAAAATGAATGTTCAAGTTCTATATTCTACCTTTTAACCCCAAAGACATAAGAGTAGCCCCAATTAGAATGTCACGTACCACCCTTATGAACTAGGTGAATTTGATTAGTTTTCCGTTAAAGTAACGCAGCTCTCGCATTTAATTACCCAACTTAGATTATTATAAATGGTGATCAAGCACTTATAATTTTAAGTCATAATCAAACTCAAATTAATTAAATACCTAATTAAGCACTTTGATCATTTTATTATTTTTATTAACATGATTGTAATACCAATTATACCATAGGAATTTAGCCTAAGTTATAAAATATAACAACAAAAGAAAACATTTTAAATAACATTATAAAGCAGATTTACTAAGTAAATGAAATGAAATAAAATAGATGAAAGTAAAAGAAATGAAATATAATCTGGAGTTGAAAGAAAATATATATAAAAAAACAAAAGAATAAGGGAAAAGAATTTGTCACTCTTATAAATAACTTGCAATTCTTCTTCTGTTGACTTAGAATAATTACAGAATATTTATTTAAGTGAGCTTTTACTAAAGAACAAAAAGAATTCCTCTTTTATAAGGAAATGGTCCCCTTATATTTATAGAAGTAGAAAAGATGCCAACTAAAGTTATATATTTTGACCAACCAATACAATTGTTGAAAAAGTGTGTGATGAAAAGTTGTAGTCTTTGGTCAAAAATCACAACTCAAATTGGGTTATGATTTTTGGCACTGATCCTAAATGGTACACTGGTTTCCACTGTGCCCAAGTCATGGTGTAGCGCACCCGCGCTTGCTTCCCCTCTACTGGAACGCGCCCGCACTTGCTTCGCTTTGCACCCGCGCTTGCTTCCCTTCGCGCCCGCGCTTGCTTCCCTTTGCGCCCGTGCTTGCTTGCAAGCTGAACCTGCTTTTTGCACTTCAACTTTTGCTCTTTCTTTATTTATTTCTACTTTAAATATTAATTATCTGTAAATAACACTCAAACATAACACAAAATATAATAAAATAATAAAATATCAAACAAAATTAAATAAGTTAAATAAGTATTTTGCACGCTAATGCGACGCTATCAATTCCCCCACACTTAGTCTTTTGCTTGTCCCCAAGCAAAATATTGCAAGCAATTTAATTGTACCTCATTTCAATCATTGATTTGGACTTATTAAATAATCTACCAAACTTAGGAAATGATTCAAGAGTGAACTCAAGTATTATATGTTAACATGTTATCCATAAACCATCCACTTAGCAATCAAAGTTTAGAGTTAAGTAATTAAACAAACTTAAAACAACTAGAAAGTCAAAAATCCACTTTTAGAAAATAAAACATAAAGTTCTTAAGGACCAAAATTAAAGCACGCATGTGTGTTTCTTGTCTCAAGGCATTTGTAGGTAACCTATTTTTAGCACTCGAAATGGTTGCGTTTTACGCTTCATACCATTTTCTCACCTTTTACCTCATTACCCCTTTTTGTATTGCTTTTTATTTTTTTTATTTATTTATTTTATATATATATATTTTTAGGAAATTTTAAGTGGTTGCGTTTTACGCTCCATACCACTTTTTACCTTTTACATAACGGATTTTTCGTTATTCCCTCTATATATAAATGTATATATATATATATATATTCGCAATACCCTCATCCTTTTTTGACTTGAAACACACATGTATTATGGCTGTAGTTTCCTACTTACTTTCTATTTCATTTTCTAACTTAGGATTTTATGCATTCACTTAGTTAAAAAATTGGTTAAATACTTAACTAAAAGCTTGTATTTCACTAATGACAATTCGAAACAACATGTTAAACAAATAATACCAAAGTTCAAAATTAAATCTAAACATATAAATAATGAATTTCCTAAACATGGTATACTATTCAAGACTTCCATTTCAATAATTGAAACAAGTATACATTCAAAATGTTGGAACAAACAATTAACTAAGTTGAAAAAGTTGACTTTTTTTATTTGTCTTTTTTTTTTTTCTAAAAATGGAAATATGAAAACATACTTTTTATAACATAATGCATGCACACTTTTCCCCCATACTTGAGAGACACAATGTTCTCATTGTAAAGGATCATACAAATTACATAATAACAACAAACTAAAACGAAAACCAAACACAACAGGAAAAACGAAAAATAAAATAAAAAAGAAAAGCGATAAAAACCTCATTCCACCGGTGAATCCGGTGGAGACGATGTAAACTCCAGGTTTTGTTTGCGGAAGTAAGACTTCAATCGGTGGGACATCTTTCGCTGTTCCTTCTCCATTTTGTTGATTTGGACAGACATATTGGAGACAGTCATCTGCATGTCGGCCTGCTTTCCTTCCAATTGTTCCACCTTACCTAAAACCTGCTTCCAACCCTCTGTGTTATCTTCCTCTTCCTCAGTGTCAATGTTTGAGGACGTTGCCGGTGCCTTGCCTCTAGCAGAACGCCGGACCTCTAAGGGTTCTGTCCTAAGTTTATTGCTCACCCTTTCTTCCCAAGTTTTCCATCGATAGGAAATTGTATCTTCATCCTGGATTTCTACTACCAATCCTGCCCTCTTCAAAAATGGACCATCAAAGAGACTGTAGTTTGCTACTTCAGTAGGGAGACTAAATGGCAACCCGGGTTCAGCAATTCGGTATAAGATGGAAATAATTCCACTTACACCAGTGGTGATCCTTCCCAGATGGCGGGAAACATTATAAATTGCCTCAAACAGAATTCCAGTAATATCCACCGTTTTTCCCTGTAGTAAGCATTGCAATAAGAACAAATCTGTGGCCTGAACTTTGGTGGCTTCAACCCGGAAAAAGATGGAGTAGGAGAGGTATTTGTGTAGATACAGCAAATATTCATCCTTTAACCACTTGTTGCTGGCGTTTCTAGAATTGTACTGAGTCTACCCAGTGAGCATCTCCCAAATAGATGCAGCATTCCATCCTGTAGGTTTTTTTGCAAATCCGTCCTTGGGGAATCCCAAAGTGCGGTTCATCATATCATACGTGAGATAAAGCTCTATTCTCTTGATTCGAAAACTGAGAACCGTACGGTCCTCGTTTGCCCAGTTTAGAGTTGTTAGAAACTGTAATGGAATATTCACACTATGAGGGACTTTGATTCTGGAGTAGGTTTCTAAGTGAAGAATATGTAAGTATTCTTCCATCTTGTCCATCATGCCCATCTTCTCCAAGAATTCGAAGTCCATCAGATACATCTCTGAAAAGTGATATTGAACTATTCTTTCGTATCGTTTACCTTCTTCTTTGGAATAGATAGGAAATAAGGCATTGTATTTAGATTGCAGATTAGTTTGTGAAGAAGGATGGGAGGAAGGGCTAGACATTTTATAAGGGAAATGAAGAAACGGATAAGGAAGTTGGTTTTTATTTTGGATGAAGTTGTTTAAGAATGGGTGCAACGTTTGAAGGGTGGTTAAGTTGGATGGAAAGAATATTGTGGTTTTGAAGAGATGGGTTTTAAATTGAAGTGGTGCAGAAGGTGTTGGAGAAGGGTCACGAGAATTGGAAATGATTTTGTAAAGGAATAAGGTTTTGTTTTTTAGTAGTTGTGTAAGAACATAAAATGTCAAAAGTTGCAATGATTTTGGTCATAAATGATGACTCTTGGGAATAAAATAAGAATCGGGAAGGGGCTGCAGACCGTTGCAGTAGTTTTTTTTTTCTTTTTTTTTTTTAAAACTGTCCAAAAATTACTTGTGAGGCCCGCCCGCGCGAGAAATAACTGCTAGAAAGCTCATACGCGGCCAAAGGGAAAAACTGTCTCGCGCGCGCGATTCTTTGGTCTTTGCTGGGTTGCGCTCGCGAGGCTCCTTTTGCATGCAAAATATTTTTTTTTTGCATGGCTATAATTTGTGGCAGTGCACGTTAAAACAAAATAGCAATGTTTTGTTTCATT
Source organism: Garcia nutans (assembly GCA_947685225.1). Lineage (NCBI taxonomy): Eukaryota > Viridiplantae > Streptophyta > Magnoliopsida > Malpighiales > Euphorbiaceae > Garcia > Garcia nutans. The sequence continues at coordinate 44,488,778 of CANTUV010000031.1, forward strand.
TGTTTTTAATTGTAACCTGTAAGAATTGAATGCATTAAAAATTTTTTTTTATGGAAATAAATAAAAATAAATAATAATAATAATAATAATAAAATGTAACTAAAAAAAATCAAATATTATACTATAATATATTATAATTTAATTTACGATTAATGATTAATGATCCAAATAAATGGTATCCATCCTGAAAGTAGAATTACCGACTATATATATGGTTTTAAACGATGTCCATTGACCTTAAAAGATTCCCCATTTTCATTTAAAATTTCGACAGCTCCATGGGAAAAAACTTCTTTAATTCGAAATGGACTGGACCACCGTGATTTTAACTTACCCGGAAAAAGTTTAAGCCTAGAATTATACAGTAAGACCAATTGTCCTTCATGAAAATTTTTGGCTTGAATATGCTTATCATGCCATAATTTAGTTCGATCTTTATAAATTTTGGTATTCTCGTAAGCATTTAATCTAAGCTCTTCCAATTCATTTAATTGAAGGAGTCTTTTTCTTCCAGCTTTTGCCAAATCAAAATTTAGAACTCTTGTTGCCCAGTATGCCCTGTGCTCTAACTCAACCGGTAAATGGCAAGATTTTCCATATATTAATTGATATGGGGTCAATCCAATGGGGGTTTTAAAAGCAGTCCTATACGCCCATAAAGCATCATCTAATTTCATAGACCAATCTTTACTGGTATAGACCGTTTTTTCTAATATCCACTTTAACTCCCGATTACTAACTTCTACTTGCCCACTAGTCTGTGGATGATAAGGAGTAGAAATTTTATGGGTTACACCATACTTCTTAAGCAGTGATTTGATTAAATGGTTGCAAAAATGCGAACCCCCGTCACTTATTAAAGTTCTAGGTGTACCAAATCTGGGGAAAATGTTCTTTTTAAGCATCCTCTTTACTGTATTGGCATCATTGGCTACTGTTGCCATAGCTTCCACCCATTTGGATACATAATCGACCATAACTAGTATATATTTAAATTCTTTAGAACTCGGGAAAGGTCCCATAAAGTTGATTCCCCAAACGTCAAAGATTTCTACTTCAAGAATATTGCTTAATGGCATCTCTTGACGTTTTCCAATATTGCCAGTCCTTTGGCACCTATCGCAGGATAAAACAAAATTCTTTACATCTTTACAGAGTGAAGGCCACCAAAATCCTGCCTGCAATACTTTAGCAATCGTTTTGGAAATTCCAAAATGACCACCTACTTGTAAAGAATGGCAATGTCTCAATATTTCTTGAATTTCATCTTGGGGAACACATCTTCGAATAATATCATCGCTACATCATTTATAAAGCAAAGGTTCTTCCCAATAGTAATGTTGAACATCTCTAAGGAATTTCTTCCTTGCTCTATAGTCTAAATCAAAGGGTAGAATTCCACTTACCAAGTAATTAGCAATATCAGCAAACCAAGGCTCCTCCTAACTAACTACTCTGAACAATTGCTCATCCATAAATGTTTCGTTTATTGGTATCCCATCATCTTGCTCCATAAGTAGTTCCTTATCAAGTCTAGATAAGTGATCTGCAATGAGATTCTCACTACCCTTTTTATCTCTTATCTCCCAATCAAACTCTTGAAGCATTAATATCCATCGGAGTAATTTTTTCTTCGCATCTTTCTTTCTTAAGAGGTATTTCAAGGCGGCGTGATCAGAATACACAATTACTTTTTGACCAACCAAATATGCCCGAAACTTATCAAATGCATATACGATGGATAGCATTTTTTTTTTCTGTGGTGGTGTAATTAATATGAGCATCATCAAGATGTTTACTAGCATAATAAATAACATACGGCTTACCTTCTTTTCGTTGACCAAGAACTACTCCAATAGCAAAATTGCTTGCATCACACATTATCTCAAAAGGAAGATTCCAATCAGGTGGTTGTAAGATAGGGGCTGAGATAAGTGATTGTTTTAAGGTATCAAATGCACTTATACAAGCATCGTCAAATACAAACTCTGCCTCTTTTTTCCAGTAGATTGCATAATGGCTTGGAAATCTTGGAAAAATCGTTGATAAATCTTCTATAAAATCCTACGTGCCCTAAAAAACTTCTCACATCCTTGACAGTCTTAGGGTGAGGCAGATTTGCTATTACTTCCACTTTAGCTCTATCAACTTCTATACCTTTACTTGATACCAAATGTCCCAAAACAATTCCCTCTTGAACCATAAAATGGCACTTTTCCCAATTAAGTACCAATCCATGGTCCTTGCACCTGTCAAGAACCTTAAAGAGATTTTGGAGACAATGTGAAAATGAAGACCCATAGACACTAAAGTCATCCATAAAAACTTCCACACATTCATCGATTAGATCACTGAAAATAGAAAACATGCATCGTTGGAATGTGGCTGGTGCATTGCAGAGACCAAATGGCATTCGCCTAAATGCAAAAGTTCCATAAGGACATGTAAAAGTTGTCTTATCTTGGTCCTCAGGATGAATAGGAATTTGGTAGAAACCACTAAGACCATCTAGATAGCAGAAGTATGAAAATTTGGCTAATCTTTCTAAAACTTGGTCTATGAAAGGTAAAGGAAAATGGTCTTTTTTTGTAGTCTTGTTAAGTTTTCTATAGTCAATACACATACGCCAACCCATGACTGTCCGAGTAGGGACTAAATCATTGGATTCATTTTTAACAACTGTAAGTCCCCCTTTCTTTGGTACCACTTGAACTGGACTTACCCAATTACTATTGCTGTTGGCATATATGATACACCATTGTCCAAAAGCTTAATTACTTCTTTTCTAACAACTTCCTTCAAAGTCGGATTTAGTCTTCTTGGACCTTCGATTGTCGGTTTAGCATTATCTTCCAAAAGTATCCTATGCATGCAGAGATTAGGGCTTAAGCCCTTAAGATCATGAATTGAATATCCTATAGTACCTTTATATTTGTTTAACACATAGGACATTTCTTGTACTTGATCATCTCTAAGGGAAGAATTAACAATAATTGGCTTACTAGAATGAGAATCTAGAAATGTATATCTTAAACTAGAAAGCAAAGTCTTAAGTTCAAACGTAGACTTACTCTTAGAATCATCCTCTTCTTTTCTTAAGCTCTCAAATTTATTGTGTTTATAAGGAAGTGTGACTGCAATACTTTTTACTGACTCAACGATGTCATCATTTTGAGTGCTACCAATACAATCGTATAAAATTTCAGTGACACAATTATCAATCTCATCGATTGTATCAATTCTATCAACCATATGAAAGGGTGAAGACTCATGCATCATTTTATTGATATTAAATTCAATAGTCTCACCATCGACTTCCAGAGTAATTTTCCCTTTTTTCATATCAATAACGACGCCAGCGGTGACCAAAAATGGTCTATCGAAAAGTACAGGGATTTTAGGATCTTCCTCCATATCCAAAACAACAAAGTCTGCTGGAATAATAAAATTTCCTACTTTAGTAGGAACATTTTCAACAATACCCACTGTGTACTTGATGGATTTATCAGCCATAGATAAACATTTAGTCGTTGGTTTTAACTCCCCCATGTCCAATCTCTTGAACAAGGAATATGGTATAAGACTAACACTTGCGCCAATATCACAGAGGGCCTTTTCAAAACAAGTATTCCCTATTACGCAAGGAACAGTAAAAGATCCTGGATCATTCAACTTAGGAGGAGAATTTGAGAGTAGGGCTTGAGACTCCTGGACTAAAGCCACAAGTCCGTCTCCTTCTAATTTACTTTTATGAGTCACCATATCTTTCAAAAATTTACCCCATGCAGGCATATCTCTTATAGCATCAGTAAAAGGTATAGTGATAGTAATTTGCTTTAAGTACTCAAGGAATTTACCAAATTGTGAATCTAATTTCCTCCTCATCAATCGTTGAGGAAATGGTAGGGTAGTAGGACTTACCTTTGGTTCTTCTTTACTGGAAGTAGGAATCCCCTTATTTACCTTTTTTGTATTGATGTTTGGATCATTTGGACTTTCAGTATTTTCTTTAGGTTGTGGATCCGCAATCTCCTTACCACTTCTCAATGTAATAGCTTGACACGTCTCTTTAGGTTGGTACTCAGGTTGGCTCGGAAGTTTTCCTAGAGTTTTTGAATTCATAGAGGCTTGTTGGGCTATTTGTGTCTCAAGCATTCGCGAATGAGTTGAAAGTTGATCTATTTTGGAATCAAGATGCTTGAGTTGCTCTTGAGTTTGTTTATTTGTGGTGATTTGTTGGTTAATGAATTGTTCCAATAGGATTTCCATATTGGATTTCTGCGATTGGAATGGTTCAGATGGGAAACCTGGTGGGTTTCTATCATTAGGATAGTTTGGTGGGTTTAGGGAGGCTGTAGGGTTGGACCATGAAAAACCTGGGTGATTCCTATGTTGGTAGTTATAATTATTTTGCGGAGGATTATTCCGTTGATTATAACCCCCTTGAACATAGTTAACTTGATCACTGTTATTCATAGTACAATCTTGATAGTTGTGTGTCCCACTGCAAAGTTCACAAGTTAATTTCATATTCTCTACTTGATTAACTTGAGATTTTGCCATTAATTTTGTCAGAGCCTCAACCTTTGCTGTCAGAAGATTGATGCTATCTAATTCTAGGACACCCTTGCCCCTTTGCGTAGCTGGCTTATCACCAATATAACCTTGAGATGCTAGTTCATCTAACAGAGACACGGCCTCTGTTGGAGTCATTGTCATCCATTTTCCACTAGCACCTGCATTGACAATGCTTCTATCCTCATCCGTCAAACCATTATAGAATATGTTTGGTATCATCCTTTCTGGTAGACCGTGGTGAGGGCATTGTCTTTGCAATTCCTTAAATCTTTCCCAAGCATTGTATAAGGTTTCATTTTTCCCTTGCTTGAAAGTTGAAATCTCATTCCTTAATTTAGCAGTCTTTTGGGGTGGAAAATATTTATGCAAGAAAGCTTGCTTCAATTGATCCCATGTAGTAATGGAATTATTGGGCAAACTTGCCAACCAAATTTGTGCCTTATCTCTTACAGAGAAGGGGAACAAACGGAGGCGTATTGCATCATCCGATACTCCATTTATCTTAAAAGTTGCACATACATTAAGGAATGTAAGAATATGTGCATAAGGATCCTCTCCTGGCAGTCCTCCAAATTGGTTATTTTGAACCATTTGGATAATACTTGGTTTAATCTCGAAGTTATTGTTGGCAACCGTTGGTGCCACAATGCCTCCGACATTATCCGTAATGTTTGGCATAGTAAAGTCTGCCAAGGTTCTTCGTTGATCGGCCATTGGTGATTTCTTTTGATCTCCTTGTATTAATCTTTGTTTCCTGCGCAGAGCACGAAAAGTCCTTTCAATTTCAGGATCGAATAAACCACTATCTTGGCTTTTACAACGTCTCATAAAAAAAATAAAAAAAAATAAAATATCCTAAAGCAACTTTTTCGTCAATCTAAATAATATAAAAAATATAACCGTTCCCCGGCAGCGGCGGCAAAATTTTGCTACGGGCAGGATTGCACAACAAAATTTAAATAATAATAACCCTTACCCAATATAGTGGTTAAGCAAGGGGTCGAACACTAGGAACAATTTTCTTGAATATTATTCAATTAATTACTAAAGATGTCTAGGCTTACCGATAGTTAAGATGTTTATTATTAATTAATTTAACTAAGAAAAGGATAAAATAAAACAAAAACAAAGTTAACAACAAGATGGCAAATAAAAAAAATATCAATGAATTAAATTGTATAATCAGTATACAGTCATGTTCATAAAAATAATAATCACTTCGAAAGAATGGTGATTAATTAACTGGAAGGAGAACCTAAGTCTTTTGATCCTTATCTCTAAGCAATCAAAAATGTTCATAGACGGAGGCTATACCCGATCTCTCGCAATATAGTGACGAAAATGAATGTTCAAGTTCTATATTCTACCTTTTAATCCCAAAGACATAAAAGCAGCCCCAATTAGAATGTCACGTACCACCCTTATGAACCAGGTGAATATGATTAGTTTTCCGTTAAAGTAATGCAACTCTCGCATTTAATTACCCAACTTAGATTATTATAAATGGTGATCAATCACTTATAATTTTGAGTCATAATCAAACTCAAATTAATTAAATACCTAATTAAGCACTTTGATCATTTTATTATTTTTATTAACATGATTGTAATACCAATTATACCATAGGAATTTAGCCTAAGTTATAAAATATAACAACAAAAGAAAACATTTTAAATAACATTATAAAGCAGATTTACTAAGTAAATGAAATGAAATAAAATAGATGAAAGTAAAAGAAACGAAATATAATCTGGAGTTGAAAGAAAATATATATAAAAAAAAACAAAAGAATAAGGGAAAAGAATTTGTCACTCTTATAAATAACTTGCAATTCTTCTTCTGTTGACTTAGAATAATTACCGAATATTTATTTAAGTGAGCTTTTACTAAAGAACAAAAAGAATTCCTCTTTTATAAGGAAATGGGCCCCTTCTATTTATAGAAGTAGAAAAGATGCCAACTAAAGTTATATCTTTTGACCAACCAATACAATTGTTGAAAAACGGTGTGATGAAAAGTTGTAGTCTTTGGTCAAAAATCACAACTCAAATTGGGTTATGATTTTTGGCACTGGTCCTAAACGGTACACTGGTTTCCACTGCGCCGAAGTCATGGTGTAGCGCGCCCGCGCTTGCTTCCCCTCTACTGGAACGCGCCCGCACTTGCTTCCCTTCGCGCCCGCGCTTGCTTCCCTTCGCGCCCGTGCTTGCTTGCAAGCTGAACCTGCATTTTGCACTTCAACTTTTGCCCTTTCTTTATTTATTTCTACTTCAAATATTAATTATCTGTAAATAACACTCAAACATAACACAAAATATAATAAAATAATAAAATATCAAACAAAATTAAATAAGTTAAATAAGTATTTTGCACGGTAATCGAATGGGTGTCCATTTATTTGCTTTGTTTGGACATTGCTTTGATTTTAATATAATGATGCTTTATTTCAATTGTTGCTTGTAATATGGATAATATAGTTATACTTAAGAATTTTATAATATTAAGATCTTCAAAGGAGGCCGGTTCCAATGAACTGGGCATTGTGGGGGGTGCTAGGCCATTTCTCACCTTCCCCATACGTACCCATCTTTTCAAACCCATTAGGGGGTTGGAAATTCCTTAGGAATCGAGTCATCCACCCCTTTCTTTTTCTCGGTCCGTCCGGGTGGCGACTCCATTTTCTTCAAGCTTAGGCCTGTGTTCTCTAAGGCCCCGAGCCTAAACAGTGACGAAGTCGCAAGAACCATTCCACCGGGAGTGGAGGCAAAAATCCCCGCTCAAAGTGGCGACTCCACTGGGGATAAGAGAAGTTGATTTTGTTTTTCTTTATATTATTTTCTTCTTTCTTATAATGATATTATCCATTGCATCATATTAGATTGCATCGTGTGCGTGAGTTAGGACGCCCGTGTTACCCGTGTTGTGTTATGTAAGGGATACCATACTTTCACTCAAGGTATAGAGATCGAACATGGCATAACCACTCATAGCTTTGTACCTTTTGGTATATACTTGCTATGGGAACCTAAGCTTTTCCACCGAAAGATTAAAGCTCATGTAATTGGCCTAATTACTTTCCTTAGATTTTTACCCTTTGTTTGACTATGGTTAGTTTATCTTGGTTTACATCATGGGTTATTTGGTTTATTCTTTTTCTAATATGACATACATATATTGCAAGCTCAAAATAAATTTTTTCTTTAAAGTCCAAAAGACCAAAACTATTTTTAAAACTTTTCAAGATGGTCTTTGGACATAAAATTTTTCTAAAAACAAATAAAAAATTATTTGCTAATGACCCAAATACTAAGCCTAAAATCCATTTTCTCTAAAATCTTTTTACAATGGGCTTAGAAACAAAATTACTTTCATCCAACCTTTTCTTACAAAGAGCTTGCAAATTATTTAGGTCAATTATGAAATACTAAAAATCAATTGTGAGCCTAGTTTATACTAAGAATAGTTAATTATGTGCTTGTTTTTGGCATGAATCATTAGTTACTTTTTCAAGTGAGAAATCTATTTATAATAAACCTCTTAATTTAGTTTTAATCCAATGTAGCATAAAAGCTACTTTAGTTGGTTGAATGGATCGAAACCTAATTAATGGGAATTATCATGAACTAATTTTCATTTTTGAAAATATAACTATTGATTGAAACGTCCGAGGAAATTATTCGAAAAACAAGATATCCCATGTTGGTATTTTGTTAACCATATTACCTAGGAAAAGAGACTCGACATCCGTCTATGGAAATTATAAGGTTGGAAGGAACATCCTATTTATCTTTCATTGTTGATTGCTTGTTCTTACATGCATACATGCATATATTTGCATCACATATCATTGATCCTTTCTGGCTCACAACCCTGGATTACGACCGTTCAAAAGCTTACGACAATTCGACCTATGCCGGAGAAGAAGATTCTAGCAACGACTCAATTTATTTTTCACCAAAAGCAATGGAGCCCGGACAAATTCAAAGAATGGTGGATGATGCCCTCAATATAACGGTGGAAGAAATAAAAGAGGCCCTAGCTGAGACCATGAAGAACCAATTGTCTGTGATTTTAGGAAATAATGTAGAAGCATCTGCTAGCACCAAGAAAGACAAGGGGAAGGCTAAAATTAGTGAAGTGGTTTTTGATGATGATAAGGTGATCATTGATGATGATGATGATTGTATTCAATACATCCAATATCCTCAAAACAAGAAGAAAGAACCGAAGATTGTTGAAAGATCAGCTATGGAGAAAACTGAAACCTCTGATGTTGAGAAGATGATTGCTGACCTAGAAATGAAATTTGAGAAGAAACTAAAAATCGATGAGATGTCTCAGATGGACAAACTATTTGAACAAGATGAGGAGGCCCCTTATAAGTTCAAGATGCATTCCTTCACTAGGTACAATGGTACTGAAAACCCCCATCTCCATTTGAAGCAGTACATCACTATTATGCAGTTTGCCCGAGCTACTAAAGCTCAAACTCTGAGGTATTTTATGCTTTCATTGGATCCTATTATCTAAAATTGGTTCAACACCTTAGAGGAAAATACTCAAAACGATTGGGACATGTTGTACAAGGCTTTCATCCAATAATAGGATAGAATGTTGAAATGAAAGTTACCTTAATGGAAGTTGAGTCCATTAGACAAAGGCCAAATGAAAATTTTGTGGATTATGTGAAAAGATGAAGAAATAAGGCCACGTTGCTCAAGAAGAGGCTCGATGAATCTGATCAAATAAAAATGATTGTGAGAGGAGTGTTGCCTAGTCTTCGTGAAAGGATGTCTCATGCACTCATCCGTGATTTCAAAGATCTCCTCCAAGCTGGTCTGCAAATTGAAGAATGGTAAAGAGAGAATAACCGCTTTTTGACAAAAAGTAATGAGAAAGGGAACTACCATTCTGGAAATCAAAGCATGCAAAAAGAAGTTAATGTCAATACAACTGGTCAATCAAATAGAAGGCATTTTTCAAATCTGGGGAAGTTTTTGTCTTGGGTCTTCAGCAAGCTACAGAAGAAGGGACTATTACAACCACTGGCCCCTCAACCTTTGCCGAATCCTTTACCCCTAAAATTTAATACTAAAGCCTTTTGTGAGTTTCATCAGACACAAGGACATGAGACAGACAAATGCTTGTGACTAAAACATGAGATCCAAAATTTAATTGACAGTGGTAAGCTGCCTGAGCCTGATAAGACCAGCACAAAAGATAATCCTTTGCCACCACCAGCAACCTTCATGGTAGGAAAAGGACTGGAAGAAGATTTTATTTTATCATCCTTTCAAGATGGAAAGATTGAATATGTGAAAGGAAAAGGAGCTTAATTCAACAAACTTTCCTTAGCTTGAATGTCGCTTTTCAAATTTTCTATCTTTAATATTTAATTGGAACAATTGTGTTTTTCAAATTTAAATTTATTTTAATAAATTACTTTGATCAAAATTTTTGTTGGTCTTTGTTCATTTTGGTGTTCAACCAATGAGGAATCTAGCTTGATGTTCATAAATTAATGTATCTAGGAATCATGACTTGAATGACTTTACTAGGTGTGGGAATTGCTCTATAGCATTGAGTTGTGTATGCTTACTTAGAGAGAGCTCCTACATAATTACCTTTGTCTAGGTCCTAGTCAGTCTTAGAACATGCTTTGACAAACTTTTGAGGCAAAATTGAACTCTGCTTATTTTAAGAGAGAAATGATCTTGGGAGTCCAGTATGGCTCCAAAACCAGTCATAAATCACATTGTTTTTCACTCTCTTTTGTTGTAGTCTCAGATCGCTCAAGTAGGGGAAAACTGTAAACCCTTAATCACATTGCTTTTCACTTTCTTTTGCCATAGTCTCAGATCGCTCAAGCAGGGGGCAAACTGTAAACCCTTAATTTTTGACCCAGTCAGGTCCAATATTTTTTATAGTCCAAAATAATTTTTGTGGTATTTTAATTAAATAAAATCTATTTTAGTATTTATTATTTATAATTTTTTATAAAAATAAAAAAGTAATATTGCTAAAGTTAAAATAATAATAATAATAAATACATAAATAAATAAAAATCGGCGATGAAAAAATCGGCAACGAAAATTGTAATTTTGCTTGGGCCAAATTGCCGCAGGAATTTCCTGCGGCGTAGTTTTTTCTGAAACCGAATTCTATTTGGTTTTGATTTATTTTCCTAAATGGTTTTTATTTCCTTAGACAATTAGAATTAGGTTTAGATCTTTTCCTATAAATACCACATTAAAACACTTTAGAGGGGATCTTGACTTTTGGGAGACGAAACTTAGATCTTTCAAAAAATATTAGGAACCAAACTTGGGACTCTCAAAAATTCTTTTGGCTAAAAGAAAACCCATAGCAATCAAGGAAAAATTCAAGAGATAGCAACCAAAGGAAGCAATCATCTCTAGATTGCTTTGCTAAACCAAAATCAAATTTGAAGCAGGCAACAACTTGGTTCAATCTCTTCAAATTTGGTGGAGCCTTCAAACGTAGGTAAATTTCTCTAACTTTAGTTTATTGAATCATTAATCATCTTCACCTTTTAAGCCATCATCACACCGCCTTAGTTATTTAATTCTTCCTTCAATTTAGTTTAGGTAGTAGCATGAATTAATTCATACAATACTTAAGGTCTTAATTATAGTAAATAATATAATCATTCAACACAAATCTAATTTCATAAACCCTAAGTTATTCAAACCCTAAATCTTAATTAATTTCGTTTCCAAACTTCCACAGTAGCTATTTTGTTATAATTTCATTCAGTAGGTTATTTTAATCTTTCAACAATAAATTTGGGTTTCTATATTTGGTTTCTCCCAAAAATAAATAAGTAGTTGATATAGTCAATGTTAAAAGCACTCTCAACTTTGATTACAGTAAAGCATCAAATTCAAAATTCAAAATCATAATCTATAGAATCAAGATTTCAAACCATATAACTTTAATATTTTAACCGTAAAACCCTAAAATTTTAATAGCCATTAAAACATGTTTTTCAAATCTAAAATCCTAATTACACCTTTCTAAAAACAAAAACAACAATATGTTTTCTTAATTCTTAAAACATCAAAACTTTATGACAAGTACATCAACACCCTAAAGCCCTAATCCAGTGAACTGAAAACCCAATCTAGTAAATCTAAATCCTAATTCCTAACTCAGTAACCATAATCCAGTGAACCTAAAAACCCAATATTTTAAAATTATAAACCTTAATGTTTTAAAATTCTAAAACCCTAATTTCATGATGTTACCCCTAAATCCTAATTTGATTAACCAAAAACCTTACTACATTCTTAAATTTATAAAACCCTAATTGCAGACCCTTAATTTTTGACCCAGTTCAATCCGATAGTCCAAAATAATTTTTGTGGTATAATTATGATATTTAATAGTTATTTTTAATAATAAAAATAAAAATATAAAAAATATAAAAAATAAAAAATTGGACGGATCGCGCTGCCTTGGGATAAGGAATTTCGTCGTAGGCCTAGACCTGCGGCGAATTGGTTTCTCGCAAAACATTATTCTTCAAACAAACCCTAAAGTGCTTTATTTTTCAAAAAACCCTAAAACCTTATTTCCTCAAACCTTAAATCCCAGAACCCTAATATCTTAAGGATCCAAAACCCTAAATTTCATGATGTTAGCCCTAAACCCTAATTTGATTAACCAAAAACCATATTACTTTCTTAAAATTATAAAACCCTAATCAATTCCATTTTTTCAAAAACCCTCACAGTAGCCTAAATAATAAACATAATAATTTCAAAATCTCAAAACCCTAAATGTTAATTAAAGAACCCTAAATTGAGACATAAACCTAAATTTGTATCTTTATTTGCTTTATTTAATTTTAGATTTGATTATAATTTTAGATTTGATTATGTAGTTTATTATATGTTTTGATGGTTGATTTATTTAATTTCAATGCTTGATTTATTTAATTTATCATGTATGGATATTTTCTTTATTATTATGATTATTATTTATTTGTTTTGGTATTAAAATTGTAAGAGGTATGTTTCCATTATTGGTTACCTCATTAATTAATTTTCATGTAATTTAAATTGATTTTATATTTTGGACCAATGTAAAGAACATGTTTTCATCTTTCGGTGGGTGTCTTATTTAGTTTAGACATGGACGATGTAAGGACATGTTTCCATCCTCAGATGGGTGTCCATTTATTTGCTTCGTTTGGACATTGCTTTGATTTTTATATAATGACGCTTTATTTTAATTGTTGCATGTATTATGGATAATATAATTATATCTAAGAATTTCAAAATATTAAGTCCTGAAAAGGAGGTCGGTTCCAATAAACCGGGCATTGTGGGGGTGCTGGGCCATTTGTCACCTTCCCCACACGTACCCAACTTTTTGAACCCAATAAGGGGTTGGGGATTCCTTAGGAATTGAGTCATCCACCCCTTTCTTTTTCCTGGCCCATCCGGGTGATGACTTAATTTTCTCAGGGCTTAGGCCCTTTTTCTCTAAGGCCCCAAGCCTAAACACTGCCGAAATCGCAAGAACCATTCCATAGAGAGTGGGGGCTGATAAGATCAATTTTATACTTGTTCATAGTATGATTTTGATGTATTTTTAGTTAATGTTTCATTTGATTTTTGTTTAAAGTATGTTTTAAGTGTTTGTTTTAGGTTAAAGTGCAAAAACTCCCTTGGATGATCAAAACAATGAAGGAAGAGAGCGAATCAAGCAAGACATGGCCAAGCCAAATCAAGCTTGGTAGCGTCACTTAAAAGAAGTGCAAGACAGTAGCTGACACGGCCATGAGACATGTAACACCCCTACATTCAATACATGCACACTACAAACACCACAATGTAGTATACATGCACTAAACATAGAGATGCTACGGATTTTCTTAACATTTAAAACATTTTAAACCATACCATAATCTTTCAATTGTATACATTATAGAAAGATAAGTAGTTAACTTGTAATACAAAACTAAATAGATATATATAGATACATTTAGTTGTTACGCAGCGGAATTTATCAAATATTTACATAGATGAAAACATTTAATTTCATATTTACAAATATACACATATGTACATTAAAATCATTACTTTACAAAATATAAAAGAGTTATACATGATTGGCAAGTCTCCTCTGATCTTTAAGTTCCCAAAATCAACTCTTCACTGTCTACTCTCACTCGGTCTCGAAGAGCTCTCGGGTTCAACCCTATTACCTGCGCGATCAAACACTATCGCGCTAAGCCAACGGCTTAGTAAGACAAAATGTGCTAGTGGTATGCTTCCGTGCAATGCAATGCCAATTCTCAATCCATATTATACATGTAACATCATATATGCAAGGCTAACAACATACCTTTACATTTCATATGCCTCATTAGTTATTCATTTAACCAATCATGAACAACATTAAACAAATCATGACTCACATTAAACAAAGACAAGCATTGGGCCCAAGACACACTAATATGCCATTCAATTTTCAGAGTTAATGTTTTGGTTTTGTTATCACATTTATCAATATCATATACCCAACTAGGCTTCAAGGATTAGGTTCAACCAAGCTTCAAGGGGAGCAAAGCATGCTAAGCATCAACCCAACTTGGCTTCAAGAACCAACCCAACCTAGCTTCAAGGGTGGTAACATCTCAATTAGGCTTCAAGGATTCAATCCAACCTAACTTCAAGAGATTGTTACACTTATTAGGCATGCCACCAACAACCCACTCTGAAAATGGAATAACACATTAGCCACACAATCCATTTATTATTTAGTTACCATGTCCATTCTCAATTCTCATCAACATTTAGGCAAACATGCCTTCTTTCTTTCAATATCATCATCATAGCCAATCACAATGACTTTGCATCACATTTCATTATACATTACTCATGGAACACATTATCATTCACAATGCATAACATAACATTATTCAATCTCAACAATGCAATTAGGGCAAAGAACAATTTATGTCATTCATAGCTTTAGGATCTTCCACATCCATTTGATTAGGGCATTCTTTGTTTGAAGTATGTTTAAAGTGTTTATGTTTAAGTTTAGGTACCAAAATACCTTTGAAGAATCCAAACAATGCAATTAGAACAAAGAAATAAATCCCTAACCAACAAATGTGAAGAACACGGGCAGCCCACTTGAGGGACATGGCCAAGCTTGTGGTCGTGTCTCTCAACACCACTTGACAGTAAGCAACACGGCTTGGGGACACGGCCGTGTCACCCAAAAACCAATCCAACACACCCAAAATCTCTTGACTTGGCCGTGTCTTTCTTTCCCTTTGGCCGTGTCACCCAAGAACACAAACCCTAATATGCACAACTCTCCTCCAATTGTACTCAAACTCATCAAACACAATATTACATGTTTCAAATGAATGGAAATAATGTTCTAAACACAAATTCATCACAAAAATCATTTCACAAAACATTCCTAATACATCTAAACACAAACCATCTCAAAACCCTAAAACCAACATCCTTCTCCATCTTCCAAAAATCAACATCTATTTAAAATCTTAACTTAAAACCAATTTAACACATGAAAACACATCTCAACCACCTCTTAAACACACCAAATCACAAAATCAACCAACCCTAATTCACTTCAAACACAACTTCAAAATAAGTAAAGAAAACAAGAGAATACTTACTTGAAATGAAGAAATTCCACAAATCTCTAACCAAAACCCTTGATTCCTTCTTCAAATTGCTTCTAGCATCAAAAACACTTCTCTCACTCTCTCCTTTCTTGAATGGCCAGCCAAGAATGCAAAGAAAAGACAAAATGAAGACAAGTCAACCTCTTCTTCTTCTTTAAATCTCCACCATGCAATCCAACAAGAAGAAATTACTTAATTGCCCTTAACCATTAAACTAATCTTTTGTCTCTTATATGCCCAAATAAGTAATTTCACATGCCAAAAAATAAATATCTCTACCCCCTTGACTCTTCATTTGACCAATTTATATGCTATATATATCATCATATACACAACATATACCATTCTCTCTAAACCCTATTTTCTTTCCCAATTTCTTTTCTCTTGCAATTAACACATATATTCAATCCAATATAACAACAACAACAATAACAACAACATAATCAAAACTTCTAGAGCATATATGAGGATATTACAAGACACGACCAAGCCAATGGCCGTGTCTCACCTAAAGAGCAAAACCAAGAAACCAAAGAAATGAAGGCAGAAGCTGACACCATCACATGACATGGCCAAGCCACTGGCCGTGTCACATGACATGGCCAGGAGCTTGGGCGTGTCACCCTTGGAAATAGAGAAAACAAATTGACAAAGCTAGAAGCAGAAGGTGACACACCCACATGACACAGCCAAGCCACTGGCCATGTCACATGAAACGACCAGGAGCTTGGCTGTGTCACCTAGAAGAAAAGAAGGAAAGAAATGGCAGAAAAAGACATGGCCAGCAAGCTTGGCCGTGTCCCAAGCAAAGTGAGAGACACGGCCAGAAAGCATGGCCGTGTCACCTAGGGTAACCTTGAATATTTAAATTCTTTTGCAGATAAGTGGGGAACAAAGACTAGCATTTGCCAAAAGTAATATTAAACAAAAGAAAAGCTTGCCTAATTTGATGAAAAGAAAGATAAAACAAAGGGAATGTGGGAGACAAGGAAGGTGGTGTGAGTTGGAAGGTATGGGTTGTGAGCTGGAAGGTATGGGTTGTGAGCTTTGAAGGGAGTTAAAAGGAAAAGAAAATAAAGAAGAGAAGGAGACGTGGGGAAAGGGAGAAGGAGCCAACTGCTAAAACAAAGAGGAGAGTCTTGAGCTGAGTTTGAAGAAGAAGATACATCCTATACAAGATCTAAACCAAGAATCAAGGATTCAAGTCAAGAAATACAAATTATTCGCTATGGATTGTTTGGTTTATTTTACTCATTTCTCTTATTTTGTTTCTCTGGTTTTAAACATGAACTAATTCATTCTCTATCTAGATATTGATGAACCCTAGCTTATTTGTATGAATTGAATAATCTTGTTTAATTGAATCATTTGATTGAGTTGTTTTATTCTTATGATACTTAATGATTTATTTCCAATTGATAATAGCATACATATTGATTAGTTGCACTTTTCATATTATTGACTTGAGAAAGCTTGATATGAATTGAATACTCATAAGGGTTGAGGATAGATTGGAGTGCTACAAGATCCTTTGGTTTATAGTTCCTTGTTCTTAATGCAAGATCTATTTAATTGTGTTTGAGAAGAGATTCCGGCACTCTACTTAGTGATTAGGGATTAATTCACTCGAGAGAGGTTTTAGTCTAAGTTAGAGGAATGCCAATTCAACTCTATTATGTGATTTAATTGAATTGATTTTGAAAAATATAATTGTGGCTAGGGGGATTCAATATCTGGATAGTATCAATATCATCAATCCTTTTTGCACAACATTTAATTTCCCTTTACTTTTAGTTATTAAGTTAATTGTCTTCAATTACAAAACTTCACAAAACTATTGATTTGCTAAACAACAGTTAAGATTTGCACTAGTACTTGACCTTGTCCCCAGTGGAACGATAACTCACTCACTACTTTATTACTTGGGTGACCCGTGCACTTGCAGTATTGCTATAGCATTAGGTATGCACGCATCAGGGGCAGAAATCCCCACTCACACTAATTGTAGACCCTTAATTTTTGAACCAGTCCGGTCCATTATTTTTTATATAGTCCAAAATAATTTTTGTGATATTTTAATTAAATAATATTTATTTTAGTAAAAATAAAAATAAAAATGGTGAAGTTAATAAAATAAAAATAAAAAAAATAAAAATCGGCGATGAAAGTAGAATTGGCCAAGGCCAATTTGCCTGCAGGAATTTCATTTTCCTATGTAGTGTGAAGGTTAAATAAGGGACACTACCAAAAAATTTGTACTGTGAAGGTTTGTCCTTTGTGTCACACCAGTTCCTATATCAAAATGGCTTTCATTTAACCCGTGTCCCTTATAGACCCCATTTCAAGCCTATCAAAGATCTGTTGATCTCTCTTGGTAGGTAGAGTCTAGTAGTGGAGATAGTTTGAATAAGCATGCATATGAGATAGACAATATTCAAACTCAAAAGAGACCTTTGGCCAAGTAATGTGTATTTGCCTATCTAAAGTGCAACAATTCTTGCTTAAATAGAAAGGATTCCCGAGTTTTGTACAGTAACTATGGTTGTCATGTTATATATATGTTAATTTGGAAAAATCAAGTCCTGAGGTACATTGACATTGATTTGGCAAAGCCAACATTTGATTTCAAAATCAAAATTCAAAATATATATATATATATATAATGCTTTTGTCTTACAAAGCCTTCAAGTTAAGGGGAGTATGTTGAACTATCAAACCTCGAAGGACATATTGGGCAAAGAAAATGATTAATGGCAAGGTTATGAAGAAGCTACTGAATCATAATTTGAAATGGATGCATCTCTGCTCTTTGCGGCCTCCATTATTCATGTTTTCAACATTTTAAAGATAAAAGCCATAAAAGTGAAGCCTTCTGCCATTCCAGTGCAAGACATGAACGAGCATCTGAAAGGAACCAATGAGAACACTTTTGCTTATCACCTCAGTCTGTGAGTCGATGAAACCATTGTAAGTATTATTCATGCATATCATGCATACATGAGCATATCACATCGCACTTTCTTTTCTTGTATTTTCTATTCTCTATTAAAGTGAACAGCAAACACCCTGTGAAGTAAACAATCAAAAGAAGATATCAAATCAGGGGGGCATGGAAAGTCCATTGCTTGACAAAGTTTCAGTAATTTTGCAAAGAGAAGAAATGCATGCTTTTGCGAAGAACTAGACAACAAAAACATCAATCAGAGACCGCATAGAAAAATCATAGGTTTGAGCCTACACAGGGGGCAAAGTTTATCCTTTTCAATTTTTGAGTTTATGCATGAACAAAACATTTTGAGACTCACTTCTAATATTTTACCATGCAGGGGGCAAGGAGAGGATATGAAGGCTAGCTAAAAAGGGCTGAATTTTTTGCAAAAGTGCAAAGGAAGAACAAAAAAGAATGAAAAAAGAAGAAAATTAGAATTCTCAAAAGAATGAAGATGCAAAGGATAAAAGATCAGTTCAGCTAAAAGAGCTAAATCCAGGATAAAGACCCGACTTCCAGTGGATAAAGATCCACTTTCAAGGGTGAAGACCCAATTTCCAAGGATGAAGATCCATTTTCAAAGGTGAAGACCTGATTCCAAGGATGAAGATCCAATTTCAAAGGGTGAAGATCCAAAGTCCAACGGATGAAGATCCATTTTCAAGGGTGAAGACCCGATGCCAAGGATGAAGATCCAGTTTAAAGGATGAAGATTCAATTTCAAGGGTAAAGACCCGACGTCCAAAGGATGAAGATTCATTGATTTCTCTGGAAGTTGGGACAGGTTCTTACCATTGATGGAATTTTCTTATAACAACAGTCATCAGTCCCGTATTAGAATGACAACTTATGAGACATTATATGGTAGAAGATGCAGGACGCCTCTATGTTGGGATGAGGTTGGAGAAGGTAAGATGGTAGGTCCTGATTTGTTAAAATAAACAAAAGAGAAAGTGAAGATAATTCGAGATTGTTTGAAAGCAGCTTCAGATCGACAGAAATCCTATTCAAATTTGAAGAGAAGGGACATAGAGTTCAGTATTTGAGATAAAGTATTTTTGAAAGTGTCTCCTTGGAAGAAAATTTTTAGATTTGGTCGTAGAGGGAAATTGAGTCCTCATTTCATTGGACCTTATGAAGTACTAGAAAGAGTTAGACCAATTGCCTATCGTCTCACTTTGCCGCCTGAATTAGATAGAATTCACAATGTCTTCCATGTCTCTATGCTACGGAGGTACAGGTCAGACCCATCTCATATTTTGTCAGTGGAATCTATTGAGGTGAGTTCGGATCTGACTTTTGAAGAAGAATCAGTGGCTATTTTGGCACATGAAGTGAAAGAGTTGAGAAATAAGAAAGTGCCACTTGTGAAGGTTCTTTGGAAGAATCATGCTAAGGAAGAGGCAACTTGGGAGAGTGAACAAGTGATGCGAGATCAGTATCCCTAGTTATTCCAGACTTAAGAACAAGTAATCTCGAAGATGAAATTTATTTGTAAAGGGGTAGAATTGTAATATCCCAAATGATACCCTAAAATTTTGGAAATGCTAATTATTGAAATTGAATTAAATGATTTTATAGTGTATATATGATTAAGTGGAAAGAAAGGAAAAGGGAAGTGTGTATATGTTGTATATATGAAGATATATACAACATATACAACTCAACATTTTAATAATAAGGTTAAAAGATATTTGAATTAATTATATATTAAATATTGATAGTGGAAGAAAATTTTTGTTTATATTATTATAATAATTTAATTGCTTGGCGGAGATTAAGTGGAGATTTAAGTGGTTAAGAGTAGTGAGTGGTTTTGACTTTTCATCATCTTCTTCTTTCTTCTTCAAGAGGCCGGCCATCACCATTGTCAAAGGGAAAAGAGGTTTTGTTTCTTCCTAATTCAAGCAATTAAGAATTTCAAGAGATCAAGTTGGAGTTTTATGGATTTTTCTTCATATTTGGTAAGTTTCCAACTTGTTTCTTTGATTTCTTTTGAGTTTGTATATATGAGTTTGGTGGATGATTGGTGTAGTTGTGTGTATGGTTGATTTTGGTGTGTTTGAGGTTATTTTGTCTAGTTAACTTTGATTTTGTGGTTGGATTGAAGAAAAAAGGTTAAGTTTGGTGAAGAAAATAAGAGTTGTGGATTGTGTAAGTTTTGAGTTGTGAAATATGGTTGATATTGTGTTTTGATGCATGTAATTGAGTTGTTTTGATGTTATGCAAGTTTATTATGGTATATTTGTGGTTTTGGTTAAGTTTGTTTGGAGTGGAAAAGTGTAAAGAAAGATGTTTGTTGGATGTGGCATTTTTGGTGTCGATTTCAGGTTTTTGGCCTAACATGCTCAGTAACACAACCATATCTTTGGGCGTGTAGTTGGTTCTATTTTCAGTGTTGGTGACACGAGCGGTGACACACCCATGTCACTGAGCGTGTCACAGCTTCTGTGTAGTAGTAGTATTGACACGTCCAGTGACAAGCCCATGTCACTAAGCATGTCATAGCTTCTGTGTTGGAGGAGGATTAACATGCCCAGTGACACGCTCATGTCACTGAGCTTATCAAAGCTCTGTGTTGTGAGTTTAGAGTATGGCTAGGGACACGCCCATGTAGTTGAGCGTGTCATGTGTAGAGTTTTCCCTAGATAGTTTTTATTCTTATTTTCTTTTGTGTATCACTAAGTGAGTATGTATAATCACATTTGGATTAGGTTTTGAAGAGATTCGAGTTACCCCAATCCAAGTGTTGAAGATATCTTGGAAGAGGAGGTTGTTAGATTGGTGTTTGTTGCTCTTAGAGGTAAGTACAAACCTTAAATGATTGCATACATTTATATGACTTTGGGACTTAACACGTTTGGTTGGAAAATGTGTTAAGTTACCTATTATATTGTTGGTGTATGAGAATAGTGCTATGATTTGCATAATGTGAACTATGGGAAATATATAATGATAATTCAAAATGTAGGAATAATACAATTTGTTATGTATACCCTAATGATGATTTGTAAAGCCATTGGTTATGGCTATATTGATATAAATGGGATATTTGAGGCATTGTGCATATGATGATCATGAGAAAATGAGAAAAGATTTGATAATGAAATTATGAAAGAATTGCATGCCTAGTATGTTATTCAATTTTTCAAGAGTTTTGTTATTAGTGGCATGCCTAAAAGTATGAATCCCTATGTGAGTGGGGATTTTCGCCCCCACTCCCGGTGCAATGGTTCTTGCGACTTCGGCACTGTTTAGGCTCGAGGCCTTAGAGAACATGAACCTAAGTCCGGAGAAAATGGAGTCGCCACCTGGACGGGACGGGAAAAAGAAAGGGGTGGATGACTCGATTCCTAAGGAATCCCCAGCCCCCTAATGGGATCAAAAAGTTGGGTACTTGTGGGGAAGGTGAGAAATAGCCCAGCACCCCCTACAATGCACAGTTCATTGGAATCGGCCTCCTTTACAGGTCTTAATATTATAAAATTCTTAAGTATAACAACATTATCCATATTACACACAATAATTAAAAGAAAGCATCAATATATTAAAATTAGAGCAAGGTCCAAGCAAAAAAAATAAATGGACACCCATCCGAAGATGGAAACATGTCCTTACATCACATGCCTAAATAGGACACCCACCGAAAGGTAGAAACATGTCCTTTACATAGGTTCTAAAATAGAAAAGCAAATTAAATTACATGATATTTAACTAATGAAGGTACCCACCAAGTGGAAATATACCTCTCACAACATTTGGAAATCTAAATAAATTGATAAAAGTAAATAATCATTCATCATAAATGAATCATTCATCAAAGATATTAAATATCAATAGAAAGTAAACATCCATTCATTATAAGCTAAATAAATCGAGCATTGAAATTAAATAAATTAAAGCATGTAAAATAAATCAAAGCATAATCAAATATGGAATTGAATAAGACAAATAAAAATCTAAATTATAGCTAATGTGAGTTTTTAGAAATTAAAATAGATTAAGATTTTATGTTTTAAAAGGTTGATAAAGCTCTTTGATTAACTAAATTAATATTTGAATGGTGAAATCATGAAACTAGTTCTTGGATACTTTAAAACACTTTAATTTATGATTATCGGTTATTGCATTGTGTGAAATTAAGTTATTTATGTTTTTATGGTTTTTAAAATTTTAAAGGATTAGGATTTAGAAAAAATTAGGGTTTAAGGTTTTAAAGGGGTTTGGGTTCATTGTTTTAGGTTTAGAAGTTGCATTAGGGTTTAATGTTTTAGAATTAGGATTTCGGTGGGTACTTAGGTTTATAGAATTTGGAAAAAACAATTGATAATTTTAGGAAATTTTATGAAAATAAACCAACGATTTAAAGTTTATAAAGCAAAAAAGATATTTTTAAAGCTTTTTGGAAGGAAACTGAACACAATTTTAATTTTTGATAATTTGGAATGCAAATCCTAGCTTTGGGGTTTTGAAGAAATAAATCTAATAGCTTTAAACTTTTGGAAAATAAAGCCATGATTTAAGATTTTCAAACCTTAGAAAAAATGAATTGAGGTAATAAAGTTTTTGAATTAAAAGAAACCAAGGGAGAATTTAGCTACTGTGACAAAATAAAAGAAATTAAGAATTCAAACCTTATTTTGTAAGTGTCACCAAAAATTGCTTCTTGGATGAACAAGGTCAAAGACAAGCTTTTTGCCTTTGAATTCTTGAATTTTTTTTCTGCTCTCTCAAAATCCGATTCAGTTTACTGCCACAAGGAATTTTTAAGATTTCCAAGTTTTCCTACTCACTCTCGGTCATCAATTTCTCCTCCCCTTTTTTGTGTTGTTTAGTCCATTATTTATAGAAGAACTCTATGTATAATCCTAGTTACTCACGGCATTCAACATTGAATAAGAAAAGGAAACCGAAACTAATTGTATTAGGTTTTGAAAAATTTGCGTCTGGAAAATTTCCCTGGCAAACAAAAAATGCTGTGGAAAAATCGTGCTGGCGAAAAAATTTGCCGCAGGAAAAATTTTGCTGGCGAAAAATCTCCCGTAGTGGGCGAAGCAGGCTTGTGGGCCATTTCGCCCCCAAGAAATTCATGTAGGCGAAATGCCCACGGGCCCGCTGACTTTCAGCGATGATTTTTTCGTCGCCGATTTTTATTTTTATTTTTATTTTTTGCTTTTGATTTTGATTTGTTTATTTTTATTTTTTATTAATAAAAATTAGATACTAAAGCAAAAATTATTTTGAAAAAATAACAAAAATTATTTTAGAGCAATTAAAATTTATTAGACAACACAAATTATTTTGGACCAAACAAAATATATTGGACCGGACTGGGTAAAAAATTAAGGTTCTACAGTTTGCCCCCTACTTGAATGATATGAAACTTTAGTGAAAGAGAGTGAAAAGCAATAAGATTAATTTTTGAGATTGTGAAGATTTTGGGTTCTGGACCCGGTTCGAGTTCTGGACTCAAGGATAATTCTAGGTTCTGGACCTAAGAAAAATTTGAGTTCTGGACCTGATCTAAGTTCTGGGACTTAGAAATAGTTCTGGGTTCAGGACCTAATGGAAGATTTGAGTTCTGGGCCCGGTTCGAGTTCTGGACTCAAGGATAATTCTAGGTTCTGGACCTAATGGAAAATTTGGGTTCTGGACCCGAGCTAAGTTCTGGGACTTAGAAATAGTTATAGGTTCTGGACCTAATGGAAAATTTGTATTCTGGAACCAGTTTGAGTTCTGGACTCAAGGATAAATCAAGGTTCTGGACTTAATGGAAAATTTGGGTTTTGGACCCGAGCTATGTTCTAGACATAGAAGAGATTATAGGTTCTGGACCTAAGGGTATTTTTTGTTCTGGGCCCGAGAGATTTGGATACTCGATCCTAAACTAGACTCGGATACTCGATCCTAACTAGATTCAGATACTTGATCCTAACTGGATTTGGGTTGGGATACTCGATCCTAAATTGGGTTGGGATAGTCGATCGTAACTTGATTTGGACACTCGATCCTAAATAGGGTTTGGATACTGGATCCTAAACTGGATTGGGATACTCGATCCTAACTGGATTTAGACACTCAATCCTAAACTGAATTTGGATACTCGATCCTAACTGGATTTGGATACTCAATCCTAAATTGGATTGGGATACTCGATCCTAAATTTGCTTTGGATACTCAATCCTAAACTGGATTGGGATACTCGATCCTAACTAGATTTGGATACTCGATCCTAAACTGGATTCGGATACTTGATCCTAACTTGATTTGGATACTCGATCCTAACTGGATTTGGATGCTCAATCCTAAATTCGATTGGGATACTCGATCCTAAATTGGCTTTGGATGCTCGATCCTAAACTTGATTTGGATACTCGATCCTAACTGGATTTGGATACTCGATCCTAAATTGGATTTGGGTACTTGGACCCGAGATTGAATTGATTTTGATTTAATTTAGGTACTTGGACCCGGGATTGAACTTGATTTTAGGGTACTTGGATCCGAGAATGAGTTTGACTAGCCTTTTAGGTGAGAAGTCTGACTGCTCTGGCCGTTCTATGCATTGTGGTTCTTCACCCTCAAAACAGATCTTTACCTTTGAAAATGGATCTTCCATCTTTGAGATCAGGTCTTCACCCTTGAAATTGGATCTTCATCGTTGAGATCGGGTCTTCACCCTTGAAATTGAATCTTCATCCTTTAAATTGGGTCTTTTCCCTGGCTTCAGCTCTTTTAGCTGGACTGATCTTTTGTCTCTTGTATCTTCATTCTTTTGAGAATTCTAATTTTCTTCATTTTTCATTCTGTCTTGTTCTTTCTTTGCACTTTTAAAAAAAATTCAGCCCTTTTTAGCTAGCCTTCATACCCTCTCCTTGCCCCCCAAAGATTTTTCCATGCAAGCTTTGATTGATTTTGTTATTGTCTAGTTCTTCGCACAAGCACGTATTTCTTCTCTTTGCAAGATGACTGGAGCTTTCTCAAGTAATGGGCTTTCTATACCCCCCCTGATTCAATATCTTCTTTTGATTCTTTACTTTGCAAGGTATTTGCTATTCACTTTGAAAAGGAATAGACAATACAAGACAAGAAAGTGCGATGTGACATGCTCATGTATGCATGATATGCATGAATAATTGTAGCACCCCTATATCCTGTATACGCATACTACTTACCACCACTATCGTAATACACGTATACTGAATATAAGAATGCCACAGTTTACTAAATAAACAAATCATCCCTTTATACAATAATATGAGCCAACTAAAAAAAAAAAAACATTTGAGTTATGTCATAAAACACAATAGATAAAAACGTTCATTCAATACGCAGCGGAAAATGTAGCTGTATTTGCAAATACATAAACATGAAAAATCAAATTTTACAAAACATAACATTTATACAAGTTTGGAAGATCGTCTCTGATCTTTAAGCCCACTACCAACACTTTAGAATCTAGACTCGACTCGATCTAGATGAACTCTCTAGCTCTACCCTGTCATCTGCGTGATGAACCACAATCGCGCTAAGCCAACGGCTTAGTGGCACAAACTACAATAACAATATGTTTCAATCCAATGCCAATGTCATACATTCAAATATTATAAACAATACATAAGAATATCATATTTTAAAGTCTTACATTAACTCTCATTATTCATTTGTTTCACCATTCATATATCACATTTAAACAAAGACAAGCATGGGCCCAAAAGACACTAATATGCCATTCAACTTTCAGAGTTAATGTTTTGGTTCAATTATCACATTTATCATTATCATTATCCCAACTAGGTTTCAAGGATTAGGCTCAACCAAGCTTCAAGGGGAACAAAGCATGCTAAGTATCAACCCACTTGGCTTCAAGAACCAAACCCAACCTAGCTTCAAGTGTTGTAACATCTCAATTAGGCTTCAAGGACTAGACCCAACCAAGCTTCAAGGGGAGTTAAGCATGCTAAACTTCTACCCAACTTGGCTTCAAGGATCAAATCCAACCTAGCTTCAAGAGATTGTTACCATTAGGCATGCCACCAACAACAAAACTCTGAAAATGGAATAACACATTAGACACACAATTCATTCATTATTTCATTATCAATTTCATTCTCATTTTCTTATCATCATTTAGGCATCCATGCCTCAATCATCTCATTTGCATCATTATAGCCAACAACAATGGCGTCACATTAATAGAGTATACATAACCAATTGCGTTGGACATATATTTTAAATTCATCATCATCTAGGCAAACATGCCCCACTTATTTCGTTTGAATCATTATAGCCAACCACAATGGCATCACATCTCATTATATCTAAATTCACATTGAAGCAATTCATCATTAAAGTATTCATCATAACCAATTGCATTGCACATACCTTTTGAATGATCATCATATCTTTCACATTATACAAATCATAACATTAATCAAATAGTAATAACAATATAGTAGATTACTTAACACACTTATAACCAAATGTGTTAAGTCTCAAAATCATGTAAATGAATGCAACCATGTATGTTTGTACTTACCTCAACAGCAACTCACACTAATCTATACCTTTCCTCTTCCAAGAATCCTCAACACTTAGATTAGGGCAGTTCAATCTCTTCAAGACCTAATCCAAAAGGAATAACACACACTTATTTACAAATACACATGAATTCCAATGCAATTATTCACCTATTAGTCTCATACTAGACCCATAGATCACAAATACAAGCCAAAACCACTATCTAGGACACCCCACGGTCATGGCCTCACACCCCCACGGTCGTGGCCTCACAACCCCACCGTCGTGGCCTCACAAACCCCCACGGTCGTGGGTTAGCAAACGAATCTGTCCAATCTGCTTAACACCCCCACGATCGTGGCATCCAAGGGCCACGGGCGTTGCATCCAAAATGCTTCTGTTTCGGACCAAACCCATGTATTCTATGCTTCCAACTTCATTAAACACAAACACATTGAAAATCTAAAATAATAATTGCTCAAACTCACAACATACATCAATTATCAATTCACAACTCTTACTCTTCCAACACCAACCTAATTCCTTCTCTTCAATTTAACCCCCAAAATCAAAATCAATTAAACCCAACACTCTCAAACACACCACAATCAAACATATTCATACTATCCACAATTAATCCTCAAACTCAATTACAACTTAAAATAAAATAAGGAAATCAAGTGGAAACTTACCAAAGATGAAGAAACTCTTAAAATTTCCAACTTGATCTCTTGAAAACTCCTTCAATTTTGATCTTGGAATATCAAATCTCTCTCTTGCTCTCTTGCTTTATGATACCCGGCCAAGAAGGAAAAGAAGAAGAGAAGAAGAAAAATGAGAAGCAAAGTCAAACACTCTTCTCTACTTAAACCTCCACCAAGTAATAATAATATTAAAATATTTTAA
Organism: Garcia nutans; assembly: GCA_947685225.1. NCBI lineage: Eukaryota > Viridiplantae > Streptophyta > Magnoliopsida > Malpighiales > Euphorbiaceae > Garcia > Garcia nutans. Next base: position 44,516,467 of record CANTUV010000031.1, read on the forward strand.
AATATCCTCTTCCACTCGTTTAATTTTCCATTTTCCACTAATTAATTAATTAATTCATTAATCTTCTTTTGACCATTTACTTTGACTTGTATATGTTATATATATCACCATATATATAACATATACACTCTCTCTTTACTTCTTTTCTCTTTCCATTAAACATATACATTAAATCCAAATACAACAATAATTCCAAAACTTTTAGTGTATACTTTAGGATATTACAATTCTCCCCCTCGAAAAAGAAATTTCATCCTCGAAATTACTTGATATCAAGTCTGAAACAATTGAGGATACTGATCTCGTATCACTTGCTCACTCTCCCAAGTTTCCTCTTCCTTTAGATGATTCTCCCAAAGAACCTTTACAAGTGGCACTTTCTTATTTCTCAACTCTTTCATATCATGTGCCAAAATAGCAACTGGTTCTTCTTCAAATGTCAGATCCGAACTCACCTCAATAGATTCAACTGGTAAAACATGAGATGGGTCTGATCTATACCTCCGTAACATAGAAACATGGAAGCCATTATGAATTCTATCCAACTCAGGCAGCAAAGCAAGTCGATAAGCAATGAGTCCAACTCTTTCCAATATCTCATAAGGTCCAATAAAACGAGGACTTAACTTTCCTTTATGACCAAATCTCAAAATCTTCTTCCAAGGAGACACTTTCAAAAATACTTTATATCCAACATCAAACTCTATATCTCTAATCTTCAAATCAGAATAAGATTTCTGCCGATCTGAAGCTGCTTTCAACCGATCCCGAATTATCTTCACTTTCTCTTCCGTTTCTTTAATCAAATCAGGACCAACCAATCTGCCTTCTCCAACTTCATTCCAACATAGAGGCGTCCTACATTTTCTACCATACAATGCCTCATATGGTGCCATTCCAATACTAGATTGATGACTATTGTTGTAAGCAAATTCCACAAGTGGCAAAAATTTGTCCCAACTTCCAGAAAAATCAATGACACAGCTTCTCAACATATCCTCTATAATCTGTATCACTCTCTCTGACTGCCCATCTGTCTGTGGATGAAAAGCAGTGCTAAAGTGCAATCGAGAACCCAAAGCACCATGTAATCTCTTCCAAAACCTAGAAGTAAATCGGGGATCTCGATCAGACACTAAAGAAATTGGTACTCCATGCAATTTCACTATCTCACTGATATACAGCTCAGCTAACTTCTCAATAGAATAGTCCATCCGAACTGGAAGAAAATGAGCTATCTTTGTCAACCGATCAACAATCACCCAGATAGCATCATGCTTCTTCTGAGTCAATGGCAAACCAGACACAAAATCCATTGTCACTCTCTCCCATTTCCATTCAGGCACTGTTAAAGGTTGAAGCAACCCTGTTGGAACTTGATGCTCAGCTTTCACCTTCTAAAAAGTGAGACACTTGGATACCAACTCCGCTATGTCCCTCTTCAAACCTGACCACCAGTAATGCTGCTTCAAATCATGATACATTTTAGTACTCCCAGGGTGCATTGCAAAAACTGATTGGTGTGCTTCTTCCAAAATAAAAGATTGGTGTGCTTCTTCTTTCAATCTAGCATTGTCAGGAACACACAATCTATCTTTGACCCAAAGGCTACCATCGTTTCTCACATGGAAATCTCATCTCTCCCATTTTAGCAATCTGACACAACTTTTTGAATTTTCTCATTAGTCAATTAAGCCTCTTTAATCTGATCCAACAACATCGGTCTCAAATGCAACTGAGCTAACAAAGCACCATCATTACATGATTCAAAACTAGCATGCAATGCTCTCAATTCAACAAGCAACAAGAGCGAATAAGCAGTCAAACCTGCTAAAGACTTCCGACTCAAAGCATCAACAACAACATTCGCCTTACCAGGATGATAATTAATCAAACAATCATAGTCTTTGATCAGCTCCAACCATCTTCTTTGCCTAAGATTCAGCTCTCTTTGAACACCCAAATATTTTAAACTCTTATGATCTGTGTAGATAAAACACTTCTCTCCATACAAATAGTGTCGCCAAATCTTTAAAGCAAACAATATAGCTGCCAACTCCAAATCATGCATCGGATAATTAAGCTCATGCGGCTTCAACTGCCGAGAAGCATAAGCTATAACTTTACCCTCTTGCATCAAAACACATCCTAAACCATTATGTGAAGCATCACTGTAAATCACATATGGTTTATCTTCCACAGGCAATGTAAGAACAGGAGCTTGAGTCAACATCTCCTTCAACTGTTCAAAACTAGCTTGACACTGATCTGTCCACACAAATCTAACTCCCTTCCGAAGTAATCTGGTGAGTGGAGTAGCTATCAAAGAAAAACCTTTCACAAAGCGTCGATAATAGCCTGCCAAACCCAGAAAACTTCTAACTTCAGTTACAGACTTCGGTGGACTCCAATTCAAAATAGCTTCAACTTTACTCGAATCAACTCTTATACCATCTGCTAAAACTATATGACTCAGAAAAGTCACTTGATCAAGCCAAATCTCACACTTCGACAGCTTAGCATATAACTGCTTCTCTCTCAGGGTCTGCAACACAATCCGCAGATGCTTGACATGATCCTCTTCATTACTCGAATACACCAAAATATAATCAATAAAGACTACCACAAACTGATCCATATAGGGCCTAAACACCCTATTCATCAAATCCATGAAAGCTGCAGGTGCATTCGTTAATCCAAAAGGCATCACCAAGAACTCATAATGCCCATACCTTGTGTGAAAAGCTGTCTTAGGAACATCTTCAGCTCTGACTCTCAACTGATGGTACCCTGATCTCAAATCAATCTTAGAAAACACTGCTGCTCCCTTCAACTGATCAAAGAGATCATCAATCCTAGGCAAATGATACTTATTCTTAATAGTCACCTTATTCAATTACCTATAATCGATGCACAACCTCAAAGTACCATCATTTTTTCTTTTCAAACAAAACAGGAGCTCCCCACGGAGAAACACTAGGGTGAACAAACCCTTTATCCAACAACTCCTGCAACTGCACCTTTAACTCTCTCAACTCAGCAGGTGCCATTCGATAAGGAGTAATAGAGATGGGAGTGGTACCAGGCAACAAATCGATACCAAACTCAACCTCTCTCTCAGGGGGTAACCCTGGCAACTCCTTAGGAAACACATCTAGAAATTTAGCAACTGTGGGTATACTATCAAGCTGAGAGCCCACTATTCTGGTATCCACAACATGAGCAAGATAAGCATCACACCCTTTTCTAATCAACTTCCTAGCTGCAACAGCTGAAACAAACAAGGATGCAAGTTGTCTCTGCTCACTAGATACCATCACACTTCTACCATCACCGGTTCTCAAGGTAACACACTTCTTTTGACAGTCTACTACAGCTCCATGCTTAGACAACCAATCCATGTCTAAGATCATATCATACTTCTTAAAAGGCATTTCAATCAAATCACCCAAAAACTCCTCACCTTGCACCACCACTGAACTATCACGATGCACCTTACTCACCACAACACTATGTCCTAAAGGATTTGTCACCAAGACATCAAATCCTAAGGACTCTGAATACAATTCAGACACAGGCAAGATAGATGCACTTATGTATGAATGAGTAGATCCTGGATCAATCAAAGCAAGAACTAAAATGCCAAATAAAGAAAATGGACCCGCAATAACTGCTGAAGCATCCGACTACCTCTGTATCACATACACTCTCTGAGAAGACCCAGCCTCATCTGACCTACTGCCTCCGGATGTAGAGCCTCCTCTCTGACTAAATCCAGGTCGACCGCCTCTACTGAAACCTCTGCCCCCTCGACCACCTCTGCTAAAACTTGGTCGAGAAGCTGCAGTATCAGTCTGTCTATCCTCTTGTAACTCAGGGTAATCTTTAATAAAATGAGTTGGTGACCCACATCTAAAGCATACTCCTGATCCACCCGTCTTCCAGCAAATACCCCCATGTGTCCTACCACAATGAACAAATATAGGTGGAGTAGATCTCTGAACCACTGGAGTCGGATCACTCGCTACAGAAACTGTAGGTCTCGATCTCTGCCTCTGATACTGAACTAACCTACCTGACTGCCTCAAGCTCCTACTAACTCTCAGAATAAAACTTCCTCGGCCTCTCTTCATAGATGAAGACCCTGCCTCAAATTGGGATCTCCTAACTCTGGTCTCCTCCTCAGTAACAGTTGCAGCAATAGCTTGTGCTCTCTCAACACTTCTGGCTGTTACAACCAATTGAGAAAAATCCTGATACCGAGAACCAGCAACAATGCACATAATAGAGGGCCTCAACCCCTCCTCAAATCTCCTACACCGGTCAATCCCATCTGAAATAATCCCCCCGGCATAGTGACTCAACCGTATGAACTATATCTCATACTCTATCACAGTCCGGTTATCTTGTCTCAAATTCAGAAATTCCATCTTCTTGACGTCCTTATGCTCCCTCGGGGTATATTTCTGCTCAAACTCCCGCAGAAAATCACTGTACATCAAAGTAGGTGGATCATTCATGGCATGAGGAACTGTCTTCCACCAATCATAAGCATCTTTCCGTAGAAGGGTTCTAGCATAATCAAATTTCTCTTCAGGAGTGGCTTGCAACTGGATAAATACCCTCTGCACTCTATCCAACCACTGCTCAGCTACTGCAGGATTTATAGTACCAAAGAAATCCTCAGCCCCATATTTCCTCAATTTATTATAATATCTCACCGGTACTTGTGGCTATGGTGGCGGTGGCTGCTGCTGCACTAGAGCTCGCCTCAACAATTCTACCACATGCCGTAACCAACCCGGTGGAACCTCATCAGTAATTGATCTCCCTGTCACAGGAGCAGGTGCCTTACTAACTCTCTCAACCCTAGCTCCATCTCTACCCTCTTCAGGAGCTACACTCTCAGCACTACCTTCTATAGACTGACATGACTGAGATGCCATCACTACCTATATCTGCAGAGACAGTAGAATATACCTCATCAAAGATCAGAGACTAACTATACCAAAGCATGTATCTTATTTAAAAACCATAATTTAAAAATCAAAATTTTTTTCTTTTTTTACAATTTACCTAGGTTGAGAATCTCAAACCTAGGCTCTGATACCAAAACAATTGTAACACCCCTATATCCTGTATACGCATACTACTTACCACCACTATCGTAATACACGTATACTGAATATAAGAATGCCACAATTTACTAAATAAACAAATCATCCCTTTATACAATAATATGAGCCAACTAAAAAAAAAACATTTGAGTTATGTCATAAAACACAATAGATAAAAACGTTCATTCAATACGGAGCGAAAAATGTAGCTGTATTTGCAAATACATAAACATCAAAATCAAATTTCACAAAACATAACATTTATACATGTTTGGTAGATTCGTCTGTGATCTTTAAGCCCACTGCCAACACTTCAGAATCTAGACTTGACTCGATCTAGATGAACTCTCTGGCTCTACCCTGTCACCTGCGCGATGAACCACAATCGCGCTAAGCCAACGGCTTAGTGCTACAAACTACAATAACAATATGTTTCAATGCAATGCCAATGTCATACATTCAAATATTATAAACAATACATAAGAATATCATATTTTAAAGTCTTACATTAAATCTCATTATTCATTTGTTTCACAATTCATAAATCACATTTAAACAAAGACAAGCATGTGCCCAAAAGACACTAATATGCCATTCAACTTTAAGAGTTAATGTTTTGGTTCAATTATCACATTTATCATTATCATTATCCCAACTAGGCTTCAAGGATTAGGCTCAACCAAGCTTCAAGGGGAACAAAGCATGCTAAGTATCAACCCACTTGTCTTCAAGAACCAAACCCAACCTAGCTTCAAGGATTGTAACATCTCAACTAGGCTTCAAGGACTAGACCCAACCAAGCTTTTAGGCATGCCACCAACAATAAAACTCTGAAAATGGAATAACACATTAGACACACAATTCATTCATTATTTCATTATCAATTTCATTCTCATTTTCTTATCATCATTTAGGCATCCATGCCTCAATCATCTCATTTGCATCATTATAGCCAACAACAATGGCGTCACATCTCATCAATAGAGTATACATAACCAATTGCATTGGACATATATTTTAAATTCATCATCATCTAGGCAAACATGCCCCACTTATTTCATTTGAATCATTATAGCCAACCACAATGGCATCACATCTCATTATATCTCAATTCACATTAAAGCAATTCATCATTAAAGTATTCATCATAACCAAATGCATTGCACATACCTTTTGAATGTGTAGACCCTTAATTTTTGACCCAATCTGATCCAGTATGCTTTATTTAGTCCAAAATGATTTTTGTTGTCTAATTGATCCAAAATAATTTTAATTAAATATTTTTTACCTTAGTATCTAATTTTTATTAATAAAAAATGAAAATAAACAACTAAAAATTAAAAAATAAAAATAAAAATAAAATCAGTGTCGGAAAAAAAAATCGGCAGCAAAAAGTGGTCGCGTGGGCCCGTCGACCCAGCAGCAGCTCACCCGCAGGCCTGCGGGCGAGTTATTTTGCCCGCAAGAAATTCCCGCAGGCGAAATAACTTCCCGAGGAGCGAGTGAATTTCCTGCAGGCTGGCACGCCCACTGGCCCCAGCCATGGGCCCGCTGCCACAGTTTTTGCCAGCGCAAAATTTTTCGACCCAAATTTTTGAAACCTAATCCAATTAGGTTTTAATTTCTTTTTTTTATTAATATTACTTACCTTAATTAATTAGGAATAAATAACCTTAAACCATTATAAATAAGGACCAAAGACATAGAAAAAAAGGGGGTGGCCGAGAGAGAGCAAATCCAAAGGGAGTTTGGAAAGTTTGAAACCAAATCAAGGAAGGAAAAGAAGAAATTGAATTTAAATCTTTTATGGACAGCAGCATCAAGAATTAAGGGATTCAAAGGCAACAAAGTCTTGTCTTTGGAGCTAGTTCATCCAAGAAGAATTATTTTTGGTAGAATCAACAAAAGAAGGTAAGTGATTTTCCTTAATTGATTTATGTTACACAGTAGCTAAATTATGGAATTAGGGTTTCTTTAAATTAAAAACTTTAGAACTTTAGTTTAATTCTTCTAAAGTTAAAACACTAAAACGTGACCTTCTTTTCTAAAAAGACTTAAAATTTTTATTTTTTCTTCTTAAAAATCTTGAAACTTTAATTGAACATATTTTTCTACAAAACCAAAATCAAATTCTGTTTCTTTCAAAATTTTAAAGTATGTTCTATTTCATTCAAAAAACCTTAAAAAACATCTTTTCTACATATAAAAACTTCAATCCTTTTGTTTAAATTCACAAAACTTCATAGAATATCAAATTGATTTCTAAAACCCTAAAAATTATCTTTTACCCGAGAACCCTAATTTTAAAGCCTAAAATCCAAAATTCAACTTTTAAACCTAAAATAATAAACCCTAATCCTTTTAAAATATTAAACCCTAATTTTTATGAACCCTAATCCCTTTAAAGCATAAAAGAACATAAAAACATGAAAACCCAAAAATTGCACAGTAGCTTAAAATTCAATAATCAAAAATCACAAATTTAAGTATTTTAAGGTATTCAAAACCCTAGTTTCATGATTTCATCATTCAAACCTTAATTTGGTTAATCAAAGAGTCTTATCAACCTTTTAAAACATAAAACCCTAATCTATTTTAATTCCATAAAAAGTCACAGTAGCTATAATTGAACTTTTATTTGCTTTATTCAATTTCATATTTACTTATACCTTGATTTATCTCTTATGCTTTAATCTATTTAATTTCAATACTTGATTTATTTAATTTATCATGGATGGATGTTTATTTTATTGATATTTAAATACTTTTGATGAATGATTTATGTATGATGAATGATTATTTACTTTTATCAATCAATTTATACTTCCAAAAGTTGTAAGAGGTATGTTTCCACTTGGCGGGTACCTCATTATTTAAGCATCATGTAATTTAATTTGCTTTTCTATTTTAGAACTTATGTAAAGGGCATGTTTCTACCTTTTGGTGGGTGTCCTATCTAGGCATGTGATGTAAGGACATGTTTCCGTCCTTGGATGAGTGTCCATTTATTTATTTTGTTTTGTTTGGACATTGCTTTGATTTTAATATAATGATACTTTCTTTTTATTGTGTGTAGTATGGATAATATTATTATATTTAAGAATTTTATAATATTAAGACCTGTAAAGGAGGCCGGTTCCAATGAACCTGGTGTTGTGGGGGTGCTGGGCCATTTCTCACCTTTCCCACACGTACCCAACTTTTCGAACCCATTAGGGGGTTGGGGATTCCTTAGGAATTGAGTCATCCACCCCTTTCTTTTTTCCCGGCCCGTCCGGGTGACGACTCCATTTTCTCCGGACTTAGGTCTGTGTTCTCTATGGCCCCGAGCCTAAACAATGCCAAAGTCGCAAGAACCATTCCACTGAGAGTAGGGGCAAAAATCCCCGCTCACAGTGGCGACTCCACTGGGGATAAGAAAAGTTGATTCGTTGGTCTTTATATTATTTTTTTCTTTCTTATAATGATATTATCCATTGCATCATATTAGATTGCATTGTGTGCGTGAGTTAGGATGCTCGTGTTGCCCGTGTTATGTTATGTAAGGGATACCATACTTTCACTCAAGGTATGGAGATCGAGCATGGCATAACCACTCATAGCCTCGTACCATTTGGTATATACTTGCTATGGGAACCTAAGCCTTTCTACCCAAAGACTAAAGCTCATGTAATTGGCCTAGTTACTTTCCTTAGGTTTTACCCCAAATGCATGTTGTTTGACTATGGTTAGTTTATCTTAGTCTAAATCATAGCTTATTTGGTTTGTTCTTTTTCTAATATGACCTAAGTATATTTTAAGCTCAAAATAAACTTTTCTTTAAAGTCCAAAAGACCAAAGCTATTTTCAAAATTTTTCAAGATGGTCTTTGGACATAAGACTTTTCTAAAAACAAATAAAAAATTCTTTGGCCCTAAATACTAAGCCCAAAATCCATTTTTCTAAAATCTTTTACTATGGGCTTAGAAATAAAACTATTTTCACCCAACCTTTTCTTACAAAGTGCTTGCAAAATATCTAGGTCAATTATGAAATACCAAAAATCAATTGTGGGCCTAGTTTACACTAAGAATAAATTAACCATGGGCTTGTTTTTGGCATGAACCATTAGTTACCTTTTTCAAGTGAGAAATCTATTTATAATAAACCTCTTAATTTCATTTTAATCCAACGTAGCATAAAAGTTACTTTAGTTGGTTGAATGGATTAAAACCTAATTAATAGGAATCATCATGGATTGATTTCCATTTTCGAAAATATAACTATTGGTTGAAACGTCCGTGGGAATTATTCGAAAGCAAGATACCCCATGTTGGTATTTTTGTTAACCATATACCTAGGAAAAGAGACTAGCCACTCGTGTGTGGATGTTATAAGGTTGGAAGAAACGTCTTATTTATCCTTATTTGTTGTTGGTGCATACATGCATACATTGATCCTCTCTGGCTCACAGCCCTGGATTACGATAGTTGTAAAGCTTATAACAATCCGACCTACGCCAGAGATGAAGCATCTAGCAACGACTCAATCACTTGCTCACCAAGAACAATGGAGCCCGAACAAATTCAAAGAATGATGGATGAAGCCCTCAATGCCAAGATGGAAGAAATAAAAGAGGCCCTAGCTGAGACCATGAGGAACCAATTGACTGCAATCTTAGAGAATCATGCTGAGGCTTCTGCTAGCACTAAGAAGCCAAAGGACAAAGGGAAGACGAAAGTTAATGAAGTGGCTTGTGATGATGAGAAGGTGATCATTGGTGATGATGATTGGGCCCAATACTACCAAGATCCTCAAGACAAAAAGGAGTCGAAGGTTGTTGAGAAGGCAACTATTGAAAAGACCGAGACATCTGATATTGAAAAGATGATTGCTGATTTAGAAAAGAAATTTGAGAAGAAATTGAAAACTGAAGAGGTGTCCGAGATAGACAAACTATTTGAACAAGATGATGAGGTCCCTTATAAATTCAAGATGCCATCATTTACTTAGTACAATGACACCGAAAATCCTCATCTTCATGTGAAGCAGTATATCACTGCCATGCAGTCTGCCCGAGCTACTAAGGCTCAAACTCTAAGGTACTTCATGCTCTCATTGGATCCTTCCAAAATTGGTTAAATACCTTAGATGATGGAACACAAAAGAGTTGGGATCTACTTTACAAAGCCTTCATCCAACAATATGGATATAATGTTGAGTTGGAAGTTACCTTGATGGAATTGGAGTCCATTAGGCAAAGACCGAATGAGAATTTTGTAGATTATGTCAAGAGATGGAGAAACAAGACTGCTTTACTCAAGAAAAGGCTCGATGAATCTGATCAAATAAGGATGATCGTGAGAGGTGTCCTGCCCAATCTCCGCGAAAGGATGTATCACACCCTTATAAGGGACTTCAAAGATCTTCTCCAAGCTGGTTTGCAAATTGAAGAATGGGAAAGGGAGAAGAATCGCTTTTCAATAAGAAGAAATGAGAAAGGCAACAACCAGCCTAACAATCAAAGCACACAAAAAGAAGTTGATGTTAATGTAACCGGGCAAGCAAATAGAAGGCAATTTTCAGATCTGGGGAAGCCATTGTCTTGGGTCTTCGATAAGCTACAAAAGAAAGAGTTGTTACAACCATTGGCTCCTCGACCTTTACCTAGTCCATTACCCCCAAAATTTGATGCTAAAGCTTTTTGTCAATTTCATCAAACTCAAGGACATGAGACTGATAGGTGTACCCGATTAAGGCATGAGATCCAATACCTAATCGATAGTAGCAAGCTACCCGAGCCAGATAAGCCCAACACCAAAGACAATCCATTACCAAGGTTCAATAGAGTACCTCCACCGGTAACCTTCATATTTGTTTTATCATCCTTTCAAGATGGAAATATTGAAGATGTGAAGGGAAAAGAAGCCTAACTCAATGAACTTTCCTTAGCTTGAATATTGCTTTTCAATCTTACTTTCTTTAATATTTTGGAACTATTGTGTTTTTCAAATTTAAATTTGTTTGAATAAATTATTTTTATCATAAATTTTTATTGGTCTTTGTTCATTTTGGTGCTCAACCAATGAGGAATTTAGCTTGATTAATGTGTCTAGGCATCATGACTAGAATGACTTTACTAGATGAGGGAATTACTCTATTAGCATTGAGTTGTGTATGCTTACTTAGAGAGGGCTCCCGCATAATTATCTTTGTCTAGGTCTTAGTCAGTCTTAGAACATGCTTTGACAAACTTTCGAGGCGAAATTGAACTCTACTTATTTAAGGGAGAGACGATCTAGGCATTGTTTGATTAGCCAACAACTAGTATCCACCCAATTAAATATTAATCTCTAGTTGTCCTTTTGAGCCTTCATAAAATTTTAGCTTTCTTTTCATTGGCATATAACCTCAACAACCTACCTTGAGCTGTTGTGATACTTTTGACAAGTCTTATGATCACAAAGGTGAAAAGGCAAGAAGATCAAAGAAAGAAATGAATAGTCAAGACTATGAAGATAGTTGAAGTTCTCAAGACAATAGGGATAGTTGATATTTTCAAAACCTTAAGGGTAGTTGAAGTTCCCTTAATGTCTCCAATATATCAAGACAACATCAACATTAGAGTAACAAATGATTTATCCCTGTTAAAGAAGATTTATGTTACTCCACTCATCCATTATTAGAAGCCCAAGTTGGGACAAACAAGGCAACTCAGTTTGAGCTAGAACCAAACAAAACAAAAAAAAAATGAAAGAAAAAAAGAAAAAGAAAAAAGAAGAACAAAAGGCGGTTCAAAAAGCCAACTGAGTTCTCTTTTACCTAAGCAGCAAAAGGCTTCCAATTGGACAGTTTGACTTGAATTAGTCCAACCCAACCAAGGATTCAATCAAAATCAGAGGAAAAGGAGAAAGACCATCCAATTCATGAAAGTTCTATACTTGACGGTCCTATAAGGAAGAAGGACAAAATGATAGGGAAGAGTAAGAGAAATAAAGAAAAGGGAGAAGAAGAAAAGAAACGAATTTGGGAACCAAACCTTTTTCAAGGGCAAAAACTGTCCTAGACAATATCCAGATTAATGCCAATAAGATATAGAAAGAATTTGGAGTCTAGCAAGATTGCTCCCAACTGCTTAAAGTTCAAATAAGAAATTTATAGTGTGAGGGTTTGTCCATTGTGTCACACCAGCTCCTATCTCAAAATGGCCTTCATTTAAACTTGTGTCCCTTATAAGACCCCATTAAGCTTATCAAAGACTTGTTGATCTCTCTTGGTAGAATCTATTAGTGGAGATAGTTTGAATAAGCATGCATATGAGATAGACAATATTTAAACTGAATGAGACCAGTGGCCAAGTAGTGTGTATGTGCCTATCTGAAGTGCAACAATTCTTGCTTAAATAGAAATAATTCCCGAGTTTAGTACAATAACTAGGGTTGTCATGTTATAGATATGTTAATTTGGAAAAATCAAGTCCCGAGGTACATTGACAATAATTTGGCAAAGCCAACATTTGATTTCAAAATCAAAATTAAAAAAAAAATTTGTTTTGTCATACAAAGCCTTCAAGTTAAGGGAAGTATGTTGAACCTCCAAAGGACATATTGGGCAAAGTAAATGATTATTGGCAAGCTGCCAATTGACATGCTGAAACATATTTTGAAATGGATGCATCCTTGACTCTACCATTAGGGGTCTCTACCACTCATGTTCTCAACATATAGAAGATAAAAGCCACAAATGCAAAGCTTTTGATCATTCCAATGCAAGACTTGAACAAGCGTCAAAACGGAGTCAATGAGAATACTTCTGCTGATCACCTTAGTCTGTGAGTCAATAAAACCGCTGTAAGTATCATTCATGCATATCATGCATACACAAGCATGTCACATCGCACTTTCTTGTCTTGTGTTGTCTATTCCTTGTCAAAATGAACAGCAAGCAATCAAAAGAAGATATCAAATCAGGGGGGCATAGAAAGCCCATTGCTTGAGAAAGCTCCAATAATCTTGCAAAGAGAAGAAATGCATGCTTATGCGAAGAACAAGACGGTAAAAACATCAATCAAAGCTTGCATGGATAAAATCTTTGGTTTGAGCCTACACAGGGGGAAAAGTTTCTCCTTTCAATTTTTTGAGTTTATATACCAAATATTTTTAAACTCACTTACAAATATTTTGCCACACAGGGGGGCAAGGAGAGGATATAAGGTCCAATTAAAAATAACTAAATCATTGCAAAAAGAAAGAACAAAAGAATGGAACAATAGAACTCTCAAAAGAATGAAGGTGCAAAAGACAAAAGACCAACCCAGCTAAAAGAGCTGAAGCCAGGGTGAAGACCCAATCTCAAAAGATGAAGATCCACTTTTCAAGGGTGAAGACCCGATCTCAAAGGATGAAGATCCATTTTTAAGGGTGAAGACCCAATCTCTAAGGATGAAGATCCATTTTTAAGGGTGAAGACCCGATCTCAAATGATGAAGATCCATTTTCAAGGGTGAAGACCCGATCTCAAAGGATGAAGATCCATTTTCAAGGGTAAAGACCCGATGTCAAAAGAAGAAGATTCATTTTCAAGGATGAAGATCCATTTGCAAGGGTGAAGACCTAATCTCTAAGGATGAAGATCCATTCTAAGGGTGAAGAATCATAATGCATAGAACAGCCGGAGCAGTCAGAGTTCTCAACTGATAAAAGGTTAGTCAAATTCATTCTCAGTTCCAAGTACCCACTCTCGGGTCCAAGTACCCAAATCAAATCTAATCTCAGGTCCAAGTACCCAAATTAAATCAAAACCAATTCAAATCTCAAGTCAAAGTACCTAGGTTAGGATCGAGTATCTCAATCAAGTTTAGGATCGAGTATCCAAATCAAGTTAGGATAGAGTATCCCAATCCAATTTCGGATCGAGTATCCAAAGCCAATTTAGGATCGAGTATCCAAATTTTATTTAAGATTGAGTATCCAAATCCAGTTTAGGATCGAGTATCCAAATCCAGTTAGGATCGAGTGTCCGAATCCAGTTAGGATCGAGTATCCAAATCCAGTTTAGGATCGAGTATCCAAATCTAGTTAGGATCGAGTATCCAAATCCAATTTAGGATCGGGTATCCAAATCCAATTTAGGATCAAGTACCCAAATCCAGATATGATCGAGTATTCAAGTATAGTTTGGGATCGAGTGTCCAAATCTCTTGGTCCAAAACCCAAAACCTTAAAAATTAAGTCTTTTTACTTTTCACTCTCTTTCACTAAGGTTTCAGATCATTCAAGCAGGGGGCAAACTGTAGACCCTTAATTTTTGACCCAATCCGATCCAGTATGCTTTATTTAGTCCAAAATGATTTTTGTTGTCTAATTGGTCCAAAATAATTTTAATTAAATAGTTTTTACCTTAGTATCTAATTTTTATTAATAAAAAATGAAAATAAACAACTCAAAATTAAAAAATAAAAATAAAAATAAAATCGAAGTCGGAAAAAAAAAATTGGCAGCGAAAAGTGATCGCGCGGGCCCGTCGGCCTAGCAGCAGCTCACCCACAGGAATTTCCTGCGGGGGAGATATTTCCTGCGGGCTGGCACGCCTACTGGCCCCAGCCACGGGCCCGCTGCCACAGTTTTTGCCAGCGCAAAATTTTTCGACCCAAATTTTTGAAACCTAATCCAATTAGGTTTTAATTTCTTTTTTTATTAATATTACTTACCTTAATTAATTAGGAATAAATAACCTTAAACCATTATAAATAAGGACCAAAGGCATAGAAAAAAAGGAGGGTGGCCGAGAGAGAGCAAATCCAAAGGGAGTTTGGAAAGTTTGAAACCAAATCAAGGAAGGAAAAAGAAGAAATTGAATTTAAATCTTTTCTGGACAGCAGCATCACGAATTAAGGGATTCAAAGGAAACAAAGTCTTGTCTTTGGAGCTAGTTCATCCAAGAAGAATTATTTTTGGAAGAATCAACAAAAGAAGGTAAGTGATTTTCCTTAATTGATTTATGTTACACAGTAGCTAAATTATGGAATTAGGGTTTCTTTAAATAAAAAACTTTAGAACTTTAGTTTACTTCTTCCAAAGTTAAAACACTAAAACGTGACCTTCTTTTCTAAAAAGACCTAAAATTTTTATTTTTTCTTCTTAAAAATCTTGAAACTTTAATTGAACATATTTTTCTACAAAACCAAAATCAAATTCTGTTTCTTTCAAAATTTTAAAGTATGTTCTATTTCATTCAAAAAACCTTAAAAACCATATTTTCTACTTATAAAAACTTTATTCCTTTTGTTTAAATTCACAAAACTTCATAGAATATCAAATTAATTTCTAAAACCCTAAAAATTATCTTTTACCCGAGAACCCTAATTTTAAAGCCTAAAATCCAAAATTCAACTTTTAAACCTAAAATAATAAACCCTAATCCTTTTAAAATCTTAAACCCTAATTTTTATGAACCCTAATCCCTTTAAAGCATAAAAAAACATAAAAACATGAAAACCCAAAAATTGCACAGTAGCTTAAAATTCAATAATCAAAAATCACAAATTTAAGTATTTTAAGGTATTCAAAACCCTAGTTTCATGATTTCATCATTCAAACCTTAATTTGGTTAATCAAAGAGTCTTATCAACCTTTTAAAACATAAAACCCTAATGTATTTTAATTCCATAAAAAGTCACAGTAGCTATAATTGAACTTTTATTTGCTTTATTCAATTCCATATTTACTTATACCTTGATTTATCTCTTATGCTTTAATCTATTTAATTTTAATACTTGATTTATTTAATTTATCATGGATGGATGTTTATTTTATTGATATTTAAATACTTTTGATGAATGATTTATTTATGATGAATGATTATTTACTTTTATCAATTAATTTAGACTTCCAAAAGTTGTAAGAGGTATGTTTCCACTTGGTGGGTACCTCATTTGTTAAACATCATGTAATTTAATTTTCTTTTCTATTTTAGAACCTTTGTAAAGGGCATGTTTCTATCTTTTGGTGGGTTTCCTATCTAGGCATGTGATGTAGGGACATGTTTCCATCCTTGGATGGGTGTCCATTTATTTGTTTTGTTTTGTTTGGACATTGCTTTGATTTTAATATAATGATGCTTTCTTTTTATTGTGTGTAATATGGATAATGTTATTATACTTAAGAATTTTATAATATTAAGACCTGTAAAAGAGGCCGGTTCCAATGAACCGGGCATTGTGGGGGTGCTGGGCCATTTCTCACCTTCCCCACACGTACCCAACTTTCCGAACCCATTAGGGGGTTGGGGATTCCTTAGGAATCGAGTCATCCACCTCTTTCTTTTTTCCCGGCCCGTCCGGGTGGCGACTCCATTTTCTCTGGACTTAGGTCCGTGTTCTCTAAGGCCCCGAGCCTAAATAGTGCCTAAGTCGCAAGAACCATTTCATCGGGAGTGGGGGCGAAAATACCCGCTCACAGAATGATCATCATATCTTTCACATTATACAAATCATTACATTAATCAAATAGTAATAACAATATAGTAGATTACTTAACACATTTATAACCAAAAGTGTTAAGTCTCAAAATCATGTAAATGAATGCAACCATGTATGTTTGTACTTACCTCAAGAGCAACTCACACTAATCTATACCTTTCCTCTTCCAAGAATCCTCAACACTTAGATTAGGGCAATTCAATCTCTTCAAGACCTAATCCAAAAGGAATAACACACACTTATTTACAAATACATATGAATTCCAATGCAATTATTCACCTATTGGTCTCATACTAGACCCATAGATCACAAATACAAGCCAAAACCACTATCTAGGACCCCACGGTCGTGGCCTCACACCCCCAAGGTTGTGGCCTCACAGCCCCATGGTCGCGGCCTCACAAACCCCCATGGTCGTGGGTTAGCAAACGAATCTGTCCAATCTGCTTAACACCCCCATTGTTGTGGCATCCAAGGGCCATGGGCGTGGCATCCAAAATGCTTCTGTTTCGGAAAAAACTCATGTATTCTATGCTTCCAACTTCATTAAACACAAACACATTGAAAATCTAAAATAATAATTGCTCAAACTCACAACATACATCAATTATCTATTCACAACTCTTACTCTTCCAACACCAACCTAATTCCTTCTCTTCAATTTAACCCCCAAAATCAAAATCAATTAAACCCAACAGTCTCAAACACACCACAATCAAACATATTCATACTATCCACAATTAATCCTCAAACTCAATTACAACTTAAAATAAAACAAGGAAATCAAGTGGAAACTTACCAAAGATGAAGAAACTCTTAAAATTTCCATCTTGATCTCTTAAAAACTCCTTCAATTTTGAACTTGGAATATCAAATCTCTCTCTTGCTCTCTTTCTTTGTGATACAAGGCCAAGAAGGAAAAGAAGAAGAGAAGAAGAAAAATGAGAAGCAAAGTCAAACACTCTTCTCTACTTAAACCTCCACCAAGCAATAATAATATTAAAATATTTTAAAATATCCTCTTCCACTCATTTAATTTTCCATTTTCCACTAATTAATTAATTAATTCATTAATCTTCTTTTGACCATTTACTTTGACTTGTGTATGTTATATATATCACCATTAAACATCTTTGACTTGGCCACTTTACTTTGACTTGTATATATATCACCATTAAACATATGTTATATATATCACTACTTTACTTCTTTTCTCTTTCCATTAAACATATACATTAAATCCAAATACAACAATAATTCCAAAACTTTTAGGGTATACTTTGGGATATTACAATAATACTTATAGTCATTCCATTGACTCGCAGACCAAGGTGATTAGCAAAAGTGTTCTCACCGGTTCCTTTTTGATGCTCGTTCAAGCCTTGTATTGGAATGATTGAAAGCTTTGCATTTGTGGCTTTTATCTTCAAGATGTTGAGAACATGAGTGGTGGAGACCCCAAGCAGCAGAGTCAGGGATACATCCATTTCAAACTATTTTTCAGCATGTCGGCTGATAGCTTCTTCATGACCTTACCAATAATCATTTCCTTTGCCCAATGTGTCCTTTGGAGGTTCAACATACTTTCCTTAACTTGAAGGCTTTGTATGACAAAACTTTTTTTTTTGAATTTTATTTTTGAAATCAAATGTTGGTTTTGTCAAATTAATGTCAATGTACCTCAGGACTTGATTTTTACAAATTAACATATCTATAACATGACAACACTAGTTACCATACTAAACTCAGGAATCATTTCAATTTAAGTAAGAATTATTGCACTTCAGATAGGCACATACACATTACTTGGCCAAAGGTCTCATTTGAGTTTTAATATTGTCTATCTCATATGCATGCTCATCCAAACTATCTCCACTAATAGACTCTACCTACCAAGAGAGATCAACATGTCTTTTATAGGCTTGAAATGGGGTCTACAAGGGATATGGGTTAAATGAAGGCCTGATAGGCTGCAAATCCAACATGTTTATTACTTTGTTTTTGTGCTTAATTGATGTTATTCACATTGAAAAGAAGAGCTTTTACTTGGTTTTTATTATTTTGGACAGGGATGGTGGATTTGCAATAAAGAGGCTTATTTGGAGCTGGATTAGAAGTATTGGAGCAAAGGACATGAAGCTGAATTTTCTTTATGACAGATTGTCAGATTGGCAGCAGAGGCATTAGCCTTGCCTAAGGCTAACAGCCAAGCAGACCTGAACGGGCTGATTTAATTAAGTGACGGGCCTACGCATTTTAGTGGTATTTGAGGACTTCTAAACCGACTTGTAATAGGATTTAAGTAGTTTTTAGGGGGCCTTTTTGTTGTATTAGGTTGGCCCCACCCTTTATTAAGAATTTAAGTTATTTTTAGGGTTTTGGGAGGACACTTTTTAGCTTCTCTTTGATTATTCCGAGTTTACATTATCTTTTACATAATTTTTGTTGTTCTTCCATGGCCATGCGTGGCTAAACTCTTTCTTTCAGTCGAAGGTTAATTCAACGTTGATTTTCTAATGGATTGTGAGATTTAATGTGCTTTATCTTTGCTTTTTGATTCATATTGTATTTGTGTTTTCTCTTTGATTATTGGGGTGAGAATCATCCATAGTGGATATCTATTATTTGTTTTAACATGGCCTGTTATTCATCTAATAGGTTTCTGCACAACCAATCAATTAGGTTTAATCCGTAATTGTTAATCCTAGTTGATAAAAGTGGTAGTCAATATAATTCAATTGCGTCAAAGCCTTAGGGTTATATTGTGGGAAAACATAATCTGATCTAAATGGATTCTCATAGTTTTTGTTGGTCAGGGCAGGGTTCTATTAATTTTTAACGCTGTTAACGGCTAAATCCTTTGTCGTACTTAGGGTTGCTAGTTAATTAGGGATTATTATTAGGTCGTACCTTAATAATCTAATGCTAAGATAGAATTGGTTGGAAGGACGTTCCTTTTTTACTATAACTTGTCTACAATAATGAGTTGAAAAGCTATCTTGAAATTGATGATCAATCCAAATGAATTTCATACCGCGAATTACCTTTGACCGAGTTTGTCTTCCATTGTTTCATGTTTTTAATTATTTTTGTAGTCCTAATTTCATTCCTGATCACTTCTTTAACTTAATTTCATTTTATTTTTCATAAATATAATTCCCCTGTTTTTATTTTATTTTTCTTAAATTACAGCAGGTCAGGTTTTGTTTAGCCTTGGGCAAGGCTAGTCCCTAGGGTTCGACCCTTCTCATCCTATTTACAATATTTTCGTATTGTTTTGTTTTGGAGAGCAGGTTTTTATTTTTGATGGCTTCGACTGCCATCAAATTTTGGCGCCATTGCCGGGAACTAGTTTACATTACTGTTATTGCTTCTTTGAATGACCAGATCTGAAAATTTGCAATTGGAATTTGATCTTGAGATAGAAAAGACAGCCCGTACATTGACGAAGGAAACCAGGCTATGAAAAAGAGCTGCAACTACTTTTACAGTTGATCCAGAAATTATAATTACTGATTTAGTTGAATCTTCAACTGAATTTGATCCTGAATAAGAAGAAACCTCAACAAAATCTGAAAGAGAGGAACAGATGGCTGATAATCGGACTATTAGAGAGCTGTAAGCAGCCCCTGTGGAGCAGCAGCCTTTGTGCATAACTTACCCGAATTTGGAGGTGTCGTTTGAGTTGAAGTCCGAATTAATCCACCAGCTTCCTACCTTCCATGGGATGAAAAATGAAAACCCACACCACCACTTGAAAGAATTCCATGGTGTGTGCTCAAGCATGAAGCCACAAGGTGTGGCGGAAGAACAACTCAATTTAAGAGCCTTTCCATTTTCATTAAAGGATGCCGCTAAGGAGTGCTTACTTAATTTATCATCGGGATCTATAACAACATGGCATGCTATGGCCCGAGCCTTCCTAGACAAGTACTTTCCCTCTTCTAGGGCAGCAGTCATCCGTAGAGAGATAATCAAGCAAAAAACTAGAGAGAGTCTCTATGATTATTGGGAGAGATTCAAGAAATTATGTGCAGCTTGCCCCCAACATGGAATGACTGACCAATCCTTAGTTCAATACTTTTATGAAGGAATGCATTACAGGGAGAGAAAAATGGTTGATGCAGCTAGTAGAGGAGCACTTGTTAATAAAACCCCAGCCGAAGCAAGAGAGATTATATCAACCATGGCAGCCAATTCACAACAATTTGGCCAAGAAGAACCTTCGAGGAATCTATATCAGATAAGTGATCTTTCACTTGAATCCAAAATAAGTGAACTAACTTCTTTGGTTAAATCTATGGCTGCAGGTTAAGGAAAGAGAACAGCCCCTTGTCAAGTATGTACGGCTTATGACCATCCGACTGAGGCGTGTTTGTCATGGCAAGATGATCAAGAGCAAGTGAATGCTATGGGGGGTTATTCCGGACAACCCCAGAGACCGATGGGTAACACCTACGATGATGCTTGGAGAAATCATCCCAATCTCAGCTATGGACCTAAAAACCAGAATTTCCAACAATACAGAGGGTTCCCACAAGCTCAACCGCCTCAACAACATGTTTCATCTTCAAAAATACCATTGGAAGATATAGTTAGGTCACTTGCCACTTCCCAACAATAATTTTAGCAAGAAACAAAGAAAAATATGCAGAATATGGAAACTCAAATCAGCCAGCTAGCCTCCTCTTTGAGTAGATTGGAGACACAAGGGAAGCTACCATCTCAAACTGTTGTCAACCCAGGAGAGAACGTAAGTGCAATCACTTTACGTAGTGGAAAAGAGCTAAATACAATAGCCCCGAAGAAAGACAGCAGTAGGTCGAAGAAAGAAGCTGAAAAAGAGGTAGAAATTCAGCAAAAGGAGGTTCCCAAGCAAGTTGAAAAGCGGCAGCCCGAGACGTTTGTTATACCGCCTCCCTTTCCCGAAAGGTTGAGGCAATGCAAGAGGGAGAAAGAAGAGAAAGAGATCCTTGACATCTTTCGCAAGGTTGAGGTAAATATTCCTTTTCTCGATTTAATTATGCAAATACCTCGATATGCAAAGATTTTGAAGGAATTTTGTGTAAGTAAGAAGAGGCAAGCTGAGGTTGAGAAGGTAAGTGTGGGGGAGAATGTCTCCTCTATTTTGCAAAGAAAACTTCCCCCAAAATGCAAGGATGAAGGTATGTTTTCTATCCCTTGTAGAATAGGCAATGTACAAATTAAAAAAGCTATGTGTGATTTAGGCGCTTCAATTAATGTTATGCCATTGTCTATTTTCTCTTCTTTGAATATAGGTGTTTTAAAGAAAACTAGTATTTGCATTGAATTGGCGGATAAGTCCGTAATCTATCCAGAAGGGGTGCTAGAGGATGTGTTAGTGAAAGTTAATAATTTAATTTTCCCTGCTGATTTCTATGTGGTTGATATGGAGGATGCTAAATCCCCAAATTCTAGTGAAATCATTTTAGGAAGACCTTTTCTTAGGATAGCTATGACTAAAATTGATGTTTTTGATGGTATTCTTACCATGGAGCTGGATGGAGAAGTTGTCAAATTTAGCATGTATAGTGAAGTCAAAGATGCCAATATTGTTTCTAATGTTAGTGGCGTGACTAATTTTGATCCTAAAAGTCAAAAGTCTTCTCAATTTAATGATGATGGTGAGCTTATTGTTGTTCATTCTAGGAATTTTGATAATGAATGCACTAACAAGTTTAAAGAGAAGGTTTTGTTTGATGAAAAGTTACAGAATATTGAGCTGGAAAAGGCGCTAAAGTTGGGACTAAAACCATTGCCGAGCTATTTGAAGTATGTGTTCTTGGACAATGGAGATCTGATTGCGTTAATTGTCTCCAAAGAGTTAAGGAATGAGCGAGAAAGTGAGTTGATTCGAGTGCTAAACCAATACAAAGATACATTTGGAAGGGCGGGGAAAGTAGCTTTTGGAAGCCCGATGGAGTTCGGTTAAAATTTCGGGAAATATCGAGCCTAAGACATTAAACAAGGGCGCTTTTGGGAGGCAACCCAGCTAGGCTTGTCAAAACCTAATAAATTTTATGTTTTTTTCTTTTTATTTGAATTTCCTGCACTTGTTTTTATTTTTCAAAAAAAAATTGCCATGAACAGTGTCGTCTTCTTCCTTGGCATTCATTTTTCTGTCTAATGTCTGCATAAGGTTCAGTTAAAATGGTCTTTCATGGTGAATATATTGTTGTAGGCAGTTAAAATAAATAGACCTTGCCTTTTTATGAAGTGTTTTAATTTTATTACAATTATTTCCTTAGTTTACCATGTTACTTATCTATTTTTTTATTTTTATTTTTTTTACGGCAGGTATTTAATTCATCTCTCTCTCCCGTTCAAAGGTCTCCACCAGCCACCATCTTATCTTCCGCATCCAGCAGCCCCCTTTTCCCTTTCAATTTCCAAAAACCCAGCATCTCTCTCTCTCTCGCTCTATTCGAAATCTAGCAGCCCCAACAATTTCGAAACTCCAGCATCTCAAGCCCTCACTTTTGGCAGCCACCAAATCTTAATCTTGGGGGTTTTCAATTTTTTCAATTTTTCATTTTGGGGTTTTCTTCTAAGTGTGGGGATTTTCAATTGGGTGAGCAATCCCTTTAACAATTTGAGTTCCGTAAGATTCACACATTAACTTTCCTTTTCTGATATCGAAAAAGCAATTCCAGGTTAGTTTCTGAATTTCTCTCAAATTGACTTATTTCTTGTGTTTGTGTTTTACGAAAATGAGTAATTGTTGGCTGAATTATTCCTTTTAATTACTCTTTGATACTGATGTAGATAATGAATTTGAGTTCTGATTGAATGTTGAGTATATGCTTAAACAACTGAAGGGTGTGTGATGGGTTGTTGGGTTCATAGTTTTGGATGCCTAAGTTTGTAAGTTTCATTCTCTTGAGGTAGGTACTGAACAGAATTTCTGAACTAAAATTAAAATTACTTTTGTGAGAAATTCAGTTGCATTTTTGCTTCTAATTTATTGCAGTGCTGTGTGTTTTTTTTACTGTGATTATCTGCATTAGAAGAGGACCTAAATTCTGCTCTAATTTGCACTTTTTCCATAATGCATTACTGTTGTTGGAGAGTTAATTGCTGGAATTTAATTGGCTGAATCTCTTTGGAAGTCATGCTATTGTGAGCATTAATTGGTTGTTTACCCAAATGCTTCAAGATTCAGTTTAGGCTTAGTCAAGTAACAAGTGTTGACCAAATTTTGATAATAATTTTGAGCTTACCTGTTTAGTCAATCGCTTGTTTGCTTGTTCGTTTTAGTTTGCGTTTGGTGCTTGAGTTTCTTGCAGGTAAGTTGTGACTTTGGTAAATCGCTTAGTTCAAAACTAACTTATCGCTGAGGTTTGACAAGGAATTGTTCGGCAATAATAGGGCAGTATCTCTACACCTCCACTCTCTTTTAATTTTATTTGCTAGAGATCCTCTTCTTGTGGTTGATTATGATTTGTCCACATTGAGGACAATGTGTGAAATAAGTGTGGGGAGGGGATTTGATATGAGAATGTTTTTGCTGCAATTTTTGGGACTGATTTATGTGATTGAGACAGCTGAAATTTTGATGTTATAGTGCTGAAATTTTGAGCTTTCTGTTGATTAATAGCTGCTGCCATGTTGCTTGTTTGATTGTTATGCGTTATAGTTCGCTATTGTCAAGTTTTCCCCTTTTTAATGATGGCATTTGATGATATTTTTGTGTGATTCTGCTGCTTCCATATGCTTAATTTCTGGTATGAAACTTAGCTTTTGAAAATGTGACTTTTGAGTTAGGAAGATTAGACACTTATCCCATGACATTTCGAGTAAATTTTTGCAATTTTGATGTGTTAAACTGATTTTAGGATTACTCATTGGGCTGTTTATGTTTTTAAACATGACCTAGAGCTTCTAGGAATTCTAGAGAGGAGTAATTTGCCTTTGTAACCTAGTTGAACACATTTGGGAACCTTGAATGACAAGACTAGTAAGCGAGAACTTTAGCTTGAGATTGACCATCACTGCACTTGTGAATCTTGATTGCAAGCTGTTACACTTTGAATTCTAAAATTTTCATATTGCAAAACTTAGTTTCTTTCGATAAGTGTTTTTGAGAGCAATTTCCAAAGCCAAAATTTAGGATAGCTTCCGAACACTAGAACTCTTTTCTATGCTCCCTTTAGGCGAAATCCTAGGCGAGTCTCGACTTTTGAGATGATTTAGGCGTTCTTTTGGTCGATTAATCATTCCTTTTACATTTTCCCCACCTTTTCGTTTCCGTTCTTTTCACCCCTTCTAGCCTCCGAAGTATGCTAAATGCGTACTCTAATTTCTTTTCTTAGTCTACAATATAACCATATACACTAAAAAGCCCTTTGCCTACCACCCTTGAACAAGAAAATAGTCTTCTTAGTCATTGTTAAGCATGCACATGTGTAAGTTATTAAGAATTGGCGCAATTGTATTTTTTGCTTAATGTCATTGACTTTGTTTAGTTTGTGGAAATAAATGGTCCTTGTGGCTTATGTGTTTAAAGTTTGTTGGGTTTAAGTTGGTTGTAAGTACTTTATTTATGTTTTAGTTTTTCTAAAAAAAAAACAGAATGACAAAAAATGAAAAAAAAGATAAAAAAATGGAGAAAAATAAAAAAAATCAGAAAAAAAAAGAAAAAGAAAAAAAAGTGTATTCAATTTCAATTTTAGTTTGATTGGGTTCTTAGGCGAAGTACGTGGTCTCCTATATAGATTGATTTTGAGTTTTGAGTCATGCTTGAGGACAAGCATGGGATAAGTGTGGGGATATTTGATAGGCTGCAAATCCAACATGTTTATTACTTTGTTTTTGTGCTTAATTGATGTTATTTACATTGAAAAGAAGAGCTTTTACTTGGTTTTTATTATTCTGGACAGGGACGGTGGATTTGCAATAAAGAGGCTTATTTGGAGCTGGATTAGAAGTATTGGAGCAAAGGACATGAAGCTGAATTTTCTTTATGACAGATTGTCAGATTGGCAGCAGAGGCATTAGCCTTGCCCAAGGCTAATGGCCAGGCAGACCTGAATGGGCTGATTTAATTAAGTGACGGGCCCACGCATTTTAGTGGTATTTGAGGACTTCTAAACCGACTTGTAATAGGATTTAAGTAGTTTTTAGTGGGCCTTTTTTGTTGTAATAGGTTGGCCCCACCCTTTATTAAGTATTTATGTTATTTTTAGGGTTTTAGGAGGACACTTTTTAGCTTCTCTTTGATTATTCCGAGTTTACATTATCTTTTACATAATTTTTGTTGTTCTTCCATGGCCATTCGTGGCTAAACTCTTTCTTTCAGTCGAAGGTTAATTCAACGTTGATTTTCTAATGGATTGTGAGATTTAATGTGCTTTATCTTTGCTTTTTAATTCATATTGTATTTGTGTTTTCTCTTTGATTATTGGGGTGAGAATCATCCATAGTGGATATCTATTATTTGTTTTAACAGGGCCCGTTATTCATCTAATAGGTTTCTGCACAACCAATCAATTAGGTTTAATCCGTAATTGTTAATCCGAGTTGATAAAAGTGGTAGTCAATATAATTCAATTGCGTCAAAGCCTTAGGGTTATATTGTGGGAAAACATAATCTGATCTAAATGGATTCTCGTAGTTTTTGTTAGTCATGGTAGGGTTCTATTAATTTTTAACACTGTTAATGACTGAATCCTTTGTCGTACTTAGGGTTGCTAGTTAATTAGGGATTATTATTAGGTCGTACTTTAATAATCTAATACTAAGATAGAATTGGTTGGGAGGACGTTCCTTTTTTACTATAACTTGTCTACAATAATGAGTTGAAAAGCTATCTTGAAATCGATGATCAATCCAAATGAATTTCATACCGCGAATTACCTTTGACTGAGTTTATCTTCCATTGTTTCAAGTTTTTAATTATTTTTGCTGTCCTAATTTCATTCTTGATCACTTCTTTAACTTAATTTCGTTTTATTTTTCATAAATATAATTCCCCTATTTTTATTTTATTTTTCTTAAATTATAGCAGGTAAGGTTTTGGTTAGCCTTGGGCAAGGCTAGTCCCTAGGGTTTGACCCTTCTCATCCTATTTACAATATTTTTGTGTTGTTTTGTTTTGGAGAGTAGGTTTTTATTTTTGGTGGCTTCGACTCCCATCAAGGCCATTTTGAGATAGGAGCTGATGTGACACAATGGACAAACCTTCACACTATAAATTTCTTGTTTGAATTTTAGGCAGCTTGGAGGCAATCTTGCTAGACTCCAAATTCCTTCTATCTTCTTGGCATTAATCTGGATCTTGATTAGGACAGCTTTCGCCCTCGCAAAAATTTTAAGACCCAAATCTATTTCTTTTCTTCTTTTCCCTTTTCTTTCCACTTTATTTTTCTTATTCTTCCCTCTTTTTTCTCTTTATTTTCCTTACTCTTCCCTTTCTTTGTGCATTTTATCATTTTTTCCTTCTTCCTTGCAGGACTGTTAAGTACAAAACGTTCAAGAACTGGATGGTCTTCCTCCTTTTCCTTTGATTTTGATCGAATCTTTGGACCAATTCAAGTCAATCCATCCTTATAAACTAAATGGAAGCCTTTTATTGTCTTAGGTAAAAGAGAACTCAGTTGGCTTTTTGAACCGCCTTTTTAGGTTTTTTTTTTCTTTTTTTTTCTCTTTTTTCCTTTTCTTTTTCTTTTTTTTCTTTTCTTTTTTTCTTTCTTTTTTTGTTAGGTTTGTTTGTTTGTTTTTTTTTATTCTAGCTCTAAAAGAGTTGTCTTGTTTGTACTAACTTGAGCTTCCAATAATGGATGAGTGGAGTGACATAAATCTTCTTTAATAAGGATAAATCATTTGTTACTATGATGTTGATGTTGATATATTGGAGATATTAGGGAAACTTCAACTACCTTTACGGTCTTGAAAACTTCAACTATCTTCATGGTCTTAAGAACTTTAACTACCCTTATGGTCTTGACTAATCATTGCTTTCTTTGATCTTCTTGCCTCTTCACCTTAGTGATCATAAGACTTGTCAAAAGTATCACAACAACTCAAGGTAGGTTATTAGGGTTTGTAAGCCAACGAAAAGAAAGCTAAAATTTTATGAAGGCCCAAAGGGACAACTAGGGATTGATATTTAATTGGGTGGATACTAGTTGTTTGCTAACCAAATAATGCCTAAATCATCTCTCCCTTAAATAAGCAGAGTTGCAATTTTGCCTCAAAATTTTGTTAAAGCATGTTCTAAGACTGACTAGGACCTAGACAAAGGTAATTATGCAGGAGCCCTCTCTAAGTAAGCATACACAACTCATTGCTATAGAGCAATTCCCTCACCTAGTAAACTCATTCGAGTCATGATGCATAAATATATTAATTCAAGAATTATCAAGCTAGATTCCTCATTGGTTGAACACCAAAATGAACAAAGACCAATAAAAATTTTGATGAAAGTAATTTATTCAATCAATTTTAAATTTGAAAAATAAGATTGTTCCATTTTAAATATTAAAGAAAGTAAAATTAAAAAGCAACATTCAAGCTAAGGAAAGTTCGTTGAGTTTAAGCTTCTTTTCCCTTCACATCTTCAGTATGTCCATCTTGAAAGGATGATAAAACAAAATCTTCTTCCAATCCTTTTCCCACCATGAAGGTTGCCGGTGGTGACACTCTTCCAAATTTAGGCAAAGGGTTGTTCTTGGTATTGGGCTTATCCGGCTCGGGTAGCTTGCCACTATCAATCAAATCTTAGATCTCATGCCTTAGACGAGCACATTTATCTATTTCATGCCCTCGCATTTGATGAAATTGACAGAAGGCCTTGGCATTGAAGTTTGGTGGCAGTGGATATGTAGTGGTCGAGGAGCTAACGGTTGTAACAACCCTTTCTTTTGAAGCTTGCTAAAAACCCAAGATAGAGGTTTCCCCAATTATGAGAATTGTCTTTTATTCCCTTGACTGGTTACATTAACATTAACTTCTTTTTGTGTGCTTTGGTTGTTAGGCTGGTAGTTCCATTTCACATTCCTTTTTATTGCGAAGTGATTCTTCTCCCTTTCCCACTCTTCAATTTGCAGACCAGCTTTGAGAAGATCTTTGAAATCCCTTGTAAGGGTGTGAGACATCCTTTCTCAGAGATTGGGCAGGATGCCTCTCACAATAATCCTTATTTGATCAGATTCATCGGGCCTTTTCTTGAGCAAAGCGGCCTTATTTCTCCATCTTTTCATGTAGTCCACGAAATTCTCATTTGGCCTTTGCCTAATGGACTCAACTTCCATTAAGGTAACTTCCATTTCAACATTATATCCATATTGTTGGATGAAGGCCTTGTATAGCAAATCTGAATTCTTTTGTGTTCCATCATCTAAGGTATTGAACCAATTTTGGACAACAGGGTCCAATGAGAGCATGAAGTACCTTAGGGTTTGAGCCTTAGTAGCTCGGGCAGACTGCATAGCAGTGATATACTGCTTCACATGGAGATGAGGATTTCTGGTGCCATTGTACTTTTCAAAGGATAGAATCTTGAACTTGTACGGGACTTCTTCATCTTGTTCAAATAGTTTATCGATCTCAAATATCTCCTCGGTTTTCAACTTCTTCCCAAATTTCTTTTCCAAATTAGCAATCATCTTTTCAACATCGGATGTCTCGGTCTTTTCAATAGTTGCTTTCTCAACAATCTTTGGTTCCTTTTTGTCTTGAGGATCTTGGTAGTATTGAGCCCAATCATCATCATCAATGATTACCTTATCATCATCAAAAGCTACTTCACTAGCTTTAGTCTTCCCATTGTCCTTTGGCTTCTTGGTGATAATAGATGCTTCGGCATTGTTTCCTAAAATTGTAGCTAGTTTTTTCTTTATGGTCTCAGCTAGGGATCCATTATTTTTGGTGAGCAAGTGATTGAGTCATTGCTAGATACCTCATCTCCGGCGTAGGTCGGATTGTTGTAAGCTTTTGAACTGTCGTAATCCAGGGCTATGAGCCAGAGAGGATTAATGATATGAAATGCATGCATGCATGCACAAACAATAGACAAACAAGGACAAATAGGACGTTCCTTCCAACATTATAACATCCACATACGAATGGCGAGTCTATTTTCCTAGGTATGTGGTTAACAAAATACCAACATGGGGCATCTTGTTTTTGAATAATTCCCTCGAACGTTTCAACCAATAGTTATATTTTCGAAAATGGAAATCCATTCATAGTAATTCCCATTAATTAGGTTTTAATCTGTTCAACCAACTGTAGTAGCTTTTATGCTATATTGGATTTAAACCAAATTAAGAGGTTTATTATAGATAGATTTCTCACTTGAAAAGAGTAACTAATGGTTCATGCCAAAAACAAGCCCATGATTAATTATTCTTAGTATAAACTAGGCTTACAATTGATTTTTTTTTTATTTCGTAATTGACCTAAATATTTTTGCAAGATCTTTGTAAGAAAGGATTATATGAAAACCATTTTGTTTCTAAGCCTATTGTAAAAAGATTTTAGAAAAATAGATTTTGGGGTTAGTATTTGGGCCATGAGTATAAGACTTTTTGATTTATTTTTAGAAAAATTTTATGTCCAAAGACCATCTTGAAAAATTTTGAAAATAGCTTTGGTCTTTTGGACTTTAAAGAAAAGTTTATTTTGAGCTTACAATATACTTAGGTCATATTAGAAAAAGAACAAACCAAATAAGCCATGATTTAGACTAAGATAAACTAACCATAGTCAAACAACATGCATTTGGGGTAAAACCTAAGGAAAGTAGCTAGGCCAATTACATAAGCTTTAGTCTTTGGGTTAAAAGGCTTAGGTTCCCATAGCAAGTATATACCAAATGGTACAAGGCTATGAGTGGTTATGCCATGCTCGATCTCCATACCTTGAGTGAAAGTATGGTATCCCTTACATAACACAACACGAGTAACACGGGCGTCCTAACTCACGCACACGATGTAATCTAAGATGATGCAATGGATAATATCATTATAAGAAAGAATAAAATAATATAAAGACCAATGGAATCAACTTCTCTTATCCCCAGTGGAGTCGCACTGTGAGCGGAATTTTTACTCCCACTCCCGGTGGAATGGTTCTTGTGACTTCGGCACTGTTTAGGCTCGGGGCCTTAGAGAACACGGACCTAAGTCTGGAGAAAATGGGGTCACCACCCGGACGGGCCGAAAAAAAAAGGGGTGGATGACTCAATTCCTAAGGAATTCCCAACCCCCTAATGGGTTCGGAAAGTTGGGTATGTGTGGGGAAGGTGAGAAATGGCCCAGCACCCCCACAACGCCCGGTTCATTGGAACCGGCCTACTTTACAGGTCTTAATATTATAAAATTCTTAAGTATAACAACATTATCTATATTACATAAAATAATTAAAAGAAAGCATCAATATATTAAAATTAGAGCAAGGTCCAAGCAAAACAAATAAATGGACACCCATACGAAGATGGAAACATGTCCTTACATCACATGCCTAAATAGGAAACCCACCGAAAGGTAGAAACATGTCTTTACATAGGTTCTAAAATAGAAAAGCAAATTAAATTACATGATATTTACTAATGATGGTACCCACCAAGTGGAAACATACCTCTTACAACATTTGGAAATCTAAATAAATTGATAAAAGTAAATAATCATTCATCATAAAAGAATCATTCATCAAAGATATTAAATATCAATAGAAAGTAAACATCCATTCATGATAAGCTAAATAAACGAAGCATTGAACTTAAATAAATTAAAGCATGTAAAATAAATCAAAGCATAATCAAATATGGAATTGAATAAGGCAAATAAAAATCTAAATTATAGGTACTGTGAGTTTTTTAGAAATTAAAATAGATTAAGATTTTATGTTTTAAAAGGTTGAGAAAGCTCTTTGATTAACTAAATTTATATTTGAATGGTGAAATCATGAAACTATTTCTTGGATACTTTAAAACACTTAGATTTATGATTTTCGGTTATTGCATTGTGTGAAATTAAAGTATTTATGTTTTTATGGTTTTTAATATTTTAAAGGATTAGGATTTAGAAAAAATTAGGGTTTAAGGTTTTAAAGGGGTTTGGGTTCATTGTTTTAGGTTTGGAAGTTGCATTAGGGTTTAATGTTTTAGAATTAGGATTTCGATGGGTACTTAGGTTTTTAGAATTTGGAAAAAACAATTGATAATTTTAGGGAGTTTTATGAAAATAAACCAACGATTTAAAGTTTATAAAGCAAAAAAGATATTTTTAAAGCTTTTTGGAACGAAACTGAACACAATTTTAAGTTTTGATAATTTGGAATGCAAATCCTAGTTTTGGGGTTTTGAAGAAATAAATCTAATAGCTTTAAACTTTTGGAAAATAAAGCCACGATTTAAGATTTTTAAACCTTAGAAAAAGTGAATTGAGGTTATAAAGTTTTTGAATTAAAAGAAACCAAGGGATAATTTAGCTACTGTGACAAAATAAAAGAAATTAAGAATTCAAACCTTATTTTGTAAGTTTCACCAAAAATTACTTCTTGGATGAATAAGGTCAAAGACAAGCTTTTTTCCTTTGAATTCTTGAATTGTTTTTCTGCTTTCTCAAAATCCAATTCAGTTTACTGCCACAAGGAATTTTTAAGTTTTCCAAGTTTTCCTACTCACTCTCGGTCATCAATTTCTCCTCCCCTTTTTTGTGTTGTTTAGTCCATTATTTATAGAAGAACTCTATGTATAATCCTAGTTACTCACGACATTCAACATTGAATAAGAAAATGAAACTGAAACCTAATTATATTAGGTTTCAAAAAATTTGCGTCGGAAATATTTCGCTGGCAAAAAAAAACTGCTGCGAAAAAATCGCGCTGGCAAAAAAATTTGCCGCAAGAAAATATGTGCTGGTGAAAAAGCTGCTGCTGCGGGCGAAGCAGGCCTGAGAGCCATTTCGCGAAGCAGGAAATTCCAGCCGGTGAAATGGCCTGGGCCATTTCACCAGCAGGAAACTCCTGCGGGCGAAATGCCCACAGGCCTGCTGACTTTAGGCGACGATTTTTTCATCGTTGATTTTTCCTTCGCCGATTTTTATTTTTATTTTTTTATTTTGATTTGTTTATTTTTATTTTTTATTAATAAAAAGTAGATACTAAAGCAAAAATTATTTAATTAAGATAACAAAAATTATTTTAGACCAATTAAAATATATTATACAACACAAAAATTATTTTGGACCAAACAAAATATATTGGACCGGACTGGGTCAAAAATTAAGGGTCTACACCCTTGAAGCTAGGTTGGGCTTGGTCCTTGAAGCCTAGTTGGGTGATGTTGTGCTCCCCTTGAATCTGGGTTGGGCCTAGTCCTTGAAGCCTAGTTGGGATGTTACATAGGAGGTAATCCTCATTGTGATTATGATTCGCCTTCGGGCTAGATAAATGTGATTATTGGACCAAAATAGTAACTCTGGAATTTGAAAGCCATATTAGACTCTTTTGGGCCCATGCTTGTCATTGCTTTAATGTGAATTATGAATGATGGAACAATTGAACAACTTAATGAGATTTAATGTTATGAAATATGAGATCCTTGTATATTGCTTCTAATTCTTGAAAGTTTGACATTGGCATTAAATTTGAATCATATTGTTATCAAGGTTTGTACCACTAAGATTTAGGCTTAGCGCAATTGTGATTTATTGCGCAGGTGATGGGGTAGATCTGGTTGAGTCGAAGAGTTTAGCTTGACCGAGTCAAGTCTAGACTTGTGATCCCTTGTGAAGTGTTGATTTTGGACATCAAGATCCAAGACGAACTGCCAACATGTATAATTTATATATTTTTTTAAATATTGATTTTAATGTAAACATATGTATATTCCACTGCCTATTCCGCTGCTTATTGAACAAATATTTTAGATAAACTTTTGGGTAATGAAGATATATATATATATATACTTTAACAAAGGATGTTTTATCTATTACTTTCTATAATATAAGTTAAATGTTTTATGTTTACTCAGATTGTAGAAATGATGATTTGGTGTTAAAGTTTAAAGATTGGTTTGTTTAAAATAGATTGTGACATTCTTGTATCCGGTATATGTATATTACATATGTGGTTGTATGTGGTGTACGTATATGGGGTACAAGGGTGTTACATTTGGCCAAGTAATGTATGTGCCTATCTTAAGTGCAATAGTTATTGCTTAAATAGAAATGATTCTCGAGTATAGTGTGGTAGTTGTCAAGTTATAAATATGTTAATTTGGAAAATCAAGTCTTGAGGTACAATGACACTGATTTGATAAAGTCAACATTTGATTTAAAAAAAGAAAAAAAAATTATTTTCTTGTTGCATAAACCTTCAAGTTAAGGCAAGTATGTTGCATCGCTAAAACTAGAAGAACACATTGCGAAAAATAAAGGATTATTTGCATGGTTATGAAGAAGTTACCAACTGGTGTGCTGAATCATAATTTGAAATGGATGTATTTTGCTGCTTGGGGCCTCATTGCTCAAGTTTTTAATATCTTGAAGATAAAAAGCCATAAATACGAAGTCTTCTATCATTCCAATGCAAGACCTGAATGAGAATCTAGAAGGAACCAATGAGAACACTTTAGTTGATCACCTCAGTCTGTGAGTCAATGGAACAACTGTAAGTATTATTCATACATATCATGCATACATGAGCATATTATAATCCATTTTGTTGTATTATATTGTCTATTCTTTGTCAAAGTGAACAACAGAAGCTCTCTGAGGCAAATAATGAGAAGCAGATGTGGAATCAGGGGCCATGGAAGGCCCATTGCTTGAGGAAGCTCCTGTCACTTTATAAAGACAGAGATACATGCTTATGCAAGGAACCAGATAATACACAAACATCAATCGGAGCCTACATGGGAAAAAACATTGGTTTGAGCCTACAGAGGGGGCAAACCTTCCTCTTCTCAATTCTTGAGTTTATGCGTGTATAGAATATTTTCAAACTCACTTTCAATATTTTGCCACGCATGGGGCAAGGAGAAGATATAAGGGCCAGCTAAAAAATAGATGAATTTTTTGCAAAAGGAAGAACAAAATAAGAAGAAAGTAAGAAACCCAAAAGAACGAAGATGCAAAAGAAAAAAGATTAGTCCAGTCAGAAGAGTTGAAGCCAATATAAGACAAATTTCCAAGGATAAAGATCCATTTTTGAAGGGTAAGGACCCAATCACAAAAAGATAAAGATCCATTCTTGAAAGGTAAAGACCTGATCTCTAAAGGATAAAGATCCATTTTTGAAAGGTAAAGAATTGATCTCAAAAAGATAAAGATATACTTTTGAAGGGTAAAGACCCGATCTCCAAAGGATAAAGATATATTTTTGAAGGGTAAAGACTCGATATCCAAAGGATAAAGATATATTTTTGAAGGGTAAAGACTCGATATCCAAAGGATAAAGATCCACTTTTGAAGGGTAAAGACCCGATCTTCAAAGGATAAAGATCCATTTTTTAAGAGTAAAGACCCGATGTCCAAAGGCTAAAGATCCCTTTTTGGTTGGCTGATGAGATCAATTTTATACTTGTTTTTAGTATTATTTGTATGTGTTTTTAGTTAATGTTTCATTTGATTTTTGTTTAAAGTTTGTTTTAGGTTAAAGTGCAAAAACTCTCTTGGATGATCGAAGCAATGAAGAAAGAGCATGAATCAAGCAAGACATAGCCAAGCCAAAGCAAGCTTGGCCGTGTCCCTCGAAAGAATCTCAAGGCAGTAGCTGACACGGCTAGGAGACACGACCAAGCTTGCTTTGGCTTGGCCATGTCACACCTAAGAAGCAAAGATCAAAGAGACCAAGAAAGAAAGGAAAAGAAGGCAGAAGCTGACACTGGCACATGACACAGCCAAGCCACTGGCTGTGTCACATGACAAGACCACAAGCTTGGCCGTGTCCCATCCTAAGCCAAGAAACAAAGAACCAAAAGAAATGAAGCAAAATGAAGCAGTAGGTGACACACCCACATGACACGGCCACAAGCTTGGCCTTGGCCGTGTCCCAAAGAGAAATGAGAGACATGGCCAAGCCACTCATGGCTTGGCCGTGTCACCTATAAAATATTGAATTCTTTTGCAAGGATTGAGGAACAAGTGGGGGACAAACAATTTGCTTTTGTCAAAAGAAAGATTAAAGAAAGGAAAATTTGGCCTAAATGATAAAAAGAAAGAAAAAAAAACAAAGGGAATGTAGGAGACAAGGGAGAATGGTGTGAGTTGGAAGGTATGGATTTGAGCTTGGGAATGAAATAAAAGGAGGAGGAAATGCAAGAACCAGGCAGACTGGGAGAGGGAGAAGGAGCCGACTGCTGGAGCAAAGAGGAGAATCTTGAGCTGAGTTTGAAGAAGAAGATACATTCTATACAAGACCTAAACCAAGAATCAAGGATTCAAGTGAAGAAATACAAATTATTCGCCATTGATTGTTTGGTTTCTTTTACTCATTTCTCTTGTTCTATTGTCCTAGTTTTGAACATGAACTAATTCATTCTCTATCTAGATAATGATGAACCCTAGCTTATTTGTATGGATTGAATAATCTTATTTAACTGAATAATTTGATGGAGTTGTTTTATTCTTATGATTCTTAATGCTTTATTTCCAATTGATAATAGCATGCTTATTGATTGGTTGCAATTTTCATATTATTGTCTTGAGAAAGCTTGATATGAATTGAATACTCATAAGGGTTGAGGATTGATTAGAATGCTAGAGATAGACTTACAAGATCCTTTGGTTTATAATTCCTTGTTCTTAATGCAAGATCTATTTAATTATGCTTGAGAAGAGATTCCAGCATTCTACTTAGTGATTAGGGATTAATTAACTCGAGAGAGGTTTTAGTCTAAGTTAGAGGAATGCCAATTCAACTCTGTTATGTGATTTAATCGAATTGATTTTCATAAATATAATTGTGGCTAGGGGGATTCAATATCTGGATAGTATTATTATCATCAATCCTTGTTGTCCCAAGATGGCAACCAAGAGGGGGGTTGAATTGGTTTCCTCAAGGAATAATGGCAAATTAGAAACTCAACAAACAAGAAATGCGGAATAGAGAAATGGTTGAGTAGTGAATGAAAGAAAGAACACACAAGATTTATAGTGGTTCAGATTTTCTTCAATCCGACATCCACTTCCTTAACAACTTGTTAAGGTTCCACTACTCTTTGAAGTTTTACAAGCTCACTTCAAAATTTGGTGTTTTCACAAGTTCACACCTAACTTGACAAGTGTTTTTCTAAGGCTTACACTCAAAAACTTTACAAGAGTTTTTCTAGGCTTACTATCACAACCTTTACAAGAGTTTTACCAGGCTCACTCTCACAACCTAAGTGTTTTCCAAGCTCACACTCAAACTTATACAATGGTGCTTTCAATGCTTATACCTAACATTCATTACAATTCAAATGTAAGTTTAA
The DNA here is from genome assembly GCA_947685225.1 of Garcia nutans. Lineage (NCBI taxonomy): Eukaryota > Viridiplantae > Streptophyta > Magnoliopsida > Malpighiales > Euphorbiaceae > Garcia > Garcia nutans. Next base: position 44,553,482 of record CANTUV010000031.1, read on the forward strand.
GTAAAAGAAAATATGTTGCTTGGCTATAAAGTCTTTGATTCTCTCTTCACATCACATTATTTTTCTTAGAGTAGCAATGTATTTATAGCCAATGTGGTCTAACTAGCCGTTATAGATAGTGAGAATAAAGTCTTGGCAGTTTAGACCTATTTCAGTAAGTTGTTCGAAGCATTTTGCGGTCGTCCTTCATATAAGGATGGTCGCGCTCATGTCTCACGCGGTCATCCTTGGACAAGGTACGGTCGCTGCATTTAAATTTGCTTCAACGGTCGAATTTGAGTGCTCTGCAGCGGGAAGCTTGCCCATGCTGTGGTTGTCGGGATGGTCACACATATGATAGGTGCGTTCGCCCTTTTTGAATGCTGAAGTGGGTTTATAACGATCATCACACGTGGCATTCTTTGATTGGGCAAAATGAAAGTCCACCTAAATATGAATTTCGTGGTCGCCCTAGGTGACATCTTGCGGTCGAGTTGAGACACTCAAGTCAAACTTCTGGATGCACCTTAGGACACTAACACTACTGTCAGTTTAAGCAGATTTCTCCTGAATCATCAGAGCGGTCGCGGATATCAAAGGGTGGTCGCTAAAGTGATAAACAAGACCGTATCCTTCACCGTTCTTGTCACCTCGAACCTTACTGTAATTAGGATGATTTGGGTTCCTTGTGTTGCGGTCATCCATGAATGTAGGACGGTCGCTCTTGTGTAAGTGCGGTCGCGACTGAGGTCGGGTTTCTAACCATGAAACCTACTGTGATATAGTTTTATCCTTCAATTGAATGGGGCGGTCATTTTCATGTCTTGTGCGACCACTAAACATGCTCTGTTCAGCTTTATTTGAAACAACCTAATCCTGCAACAAGGTTCTTCAAACACATGTTAAATAAGTCATTCAATTTGAGTTGTCACAGATCAAATTTGAGATCATTTGTCTAACAATCTCCCCAATTTTGACTTTGACAATCAAATGGAATGATGATATAAATTAACAAGGATATAACTTAGATTGGCTCACAATCTTTCCTTATTCAAATTGCTCATGTGTTGAATGTTAATAAATTTGTTATAATGCTCCCCCTAAACATATGCATGAGTCATGTTTATGTTGGAGTATAACTTGGTGCATTGGTAAACAATCATTCCTATTTTAATAACATTTATATCATTTGGCTATCTTGCATTAGTAAACAATCATTCCAATCTTTTGTCTATCTTTCTCCCCCATTGTCATAGGCAAAATCCATAAGTGAAAATATGTAAAGATAATAAACAACTTTGGGTATAACAATCAAAATGCTTAAAGATAGAGGGCAGTACAAAGATAATGTAAGATAGGAAAAAGAAAACAAGATAAAACAACAAAACATAAAAAAAATAGAAAAAATAAACTAATCAGAATCTTCATCCTCATCTATCTCTTCTTCTTCTAGAGGAGCTTTTCCCTTATCAAGAGGAACATTAGAGATAGAGCTAGTGCTGATAGACTCTTCTTCTTTAGGGAGACTTTCTGTATGATCACTTATATCCCAATCCTCAAGATTGCATTGAGGCAAGTCTAGTTTGCCTTGCATGTCATAGAGATCATGATGCATGTGAGATATAAGGTTAATTCTCTTGTTCAAGTGATGGAATCTTTTGGAGACACTTTTCTTGAATCAAGAGAGTTTCCTGGAGAGAGATTTGATAGCTTTGAGAATGAGTTTTGTAGGGGATGAAGTAGTTTCCTGGGTAGGTTTAGATGAAGTAGCTTTTGGAGGTAGTTCAACAACAACTTCCAAGGAGTCTCCTTCTTCCTCAATTGTGTATCTTTGTCTTTTCTTTTGTCTATCCACAATACCTCATTTGCCAAAGTAATACACATATTTACCCTCAATCTTCCTTACACATCCAGCATGTTCTAGATAGTCAATGGTGATGGCACTAGAGGCAAGATTGAAAGGGTTTCTCAAGGTAGCTAAGTTGAGATCATTTAGTAAGTTCAGGTGCCTAGCTATTTGAGTTATTTGTGAGGACAAGAAGAAAGTTCCAGTTCTTGTAACAACATGATGATATAGAGTGTCAATCAAGAACTTGGTTGTATTCATTTGGATGTTGTGGGTGAAAGCATATAAGAATATGAGGTCTCTTTTTGTTACCTTTTCATTCCGATCAACTCTTTGATGAATGGTGTTGGTGATGATCCTATGAAGCATCCAATGGGTGAGGGATTTGATGTGTCTAGCTTTTGACTCTTTTTCAAATGTGGTTTCCACAAAATATTCTTGCCAAAAGGTAGAGAGTGTTTGGTTGGAGAAGGTTAAGTCATTGTAGGAGATTATTCCATCAACAGGAAAGTCCCAGATTTTGCCAAAGTCTTCTAAAGTTAAGGCTTGGTATTGGTCAAATAACTTAAATCTAACCCCATACCACCCCAGTGCAGTATTCACACTCTTTTCAATCTGAAAAGACATGAGAAATTCCTTACTTAAACTAGAATAGCCTACCTCTTCAGGAAATACTAATTTCCTCCAGCCAAGAACATCAAATAAACTTTCAATCTCATCTTTGATGTTGAGGGCAAAGAGCATCCCACAAAATGGAGATTTGGTTCCCTTAACTTTCTTTCTCTTCAGCATGGCATATCTCACATCTTCCTCAGAGGTTTGGTGGTGAGGTTTGTGAATTTTCTCACCTCTTCTAGGCTGTGGAGGAGATGGAGGAACATCTGTTGGTTCTCTTATTATAATTCCTGAAGGTTTCTTTCCCTTTCCTTTCCCTTTGGAGGTTATTTTCTTTTTGGGAGCCATTAGGGTTGAAGAATAGGAAGAAAACTGGAAAATAGAGAGTGTTTTGAGAAGGAGATGATCTTGAGAGGATTTTAGAGATTTGGAGGGAAGTTTGTATGTTACAAGAAGTAAAATATCCAAGAAACTAATGTATAATGCTCTTAAATAGAAGAAATTAAGAAAATAGCCGTTTATGGCTTTTGAGAATTAAGAAACGCGACCTGTCATACAACCAATGGTTATAAAATTTCGAGCAGAGTGTATAGAGTGCGGTTGCCTATTTGTATAGGTGCGATCGCAAAATGTACTATAGAAACCATTAACAAGATTAGTGCGCTCGCGGGTGCAGAGAGAGTTTGTAACGGTCGAAACTATTCAAATTATTGTGACCTCGTACAAGGTTTCTCGACCGCGCACAGAGATATTAATTTAGATGAATCTGGCTGGCAAGATAGCGATCGCTAAAGGCATTGGAGCGAACGCGAGTGACTCAGAAATGAAAGAGTCAATAAGGATGAAGGATTTTTATAATTTTAGGCAAAAAGTTTATACATTGTGATGTTTAAAAATATTATTGATAGGCAATCTTTTATCAATTCAGAGTAGTTCCATCAATCATTCCTAAATTAAGTTTAATGAAGTTGAGCCTATCTTCATTCAAAAGTTTTGTAAAGATATCAGCAGGCTAATTATGTGTATCTATAAACTCTAGGACTATATTCTAATTTTGTACATTTTCTCTCAAAAAATGATGTCTAATATCTATATGTTTGGATCTATAGTGTTGGTTAGGATTTTTATACAAATTGATAGCACTAGTGTTGTCACATTTAATGGAGATGTTGTTAAATATTTTGCCATAGTCAAGCAATTGTTGTTTCATCCATAATACTTGTGTGCAACAAAAACATGCTACAACATATTCGGCTTCCGTTGTGGATAAAGCAACCGATGCTTGTTTCTTACTATGCTAAGAAACTAGACAGTTACCAAAAAAGTGACATGCACCTATTGTGCTCTTCCTATCTAAGATACTACTAGCATAATCTGCATCTGAAAAACCTATGATATGAAATGATGTGTTTTTAGGATACCAAAGTCCTAAATGTATTGTACCACTTAAATATTTCAAATTTCTCTTAGTAGCATTCAAGTGTGATTCTTTAGGACAAGTTTGAAATCTAGCACAAAGACATACACTATACATTATATCAGGTCTAGAAGCGGTTAAGTAAAGTAGTGATCCTATAATACCTCGATATTTCTTTTCATCTACTGCTTTACCATTTTCATCTTTATCCAATTTCAAGGATGTGCTTATAGGAGTCTTGCTAATTTTGCAGCCATCCATTCCAAATTTCTTGATGAGTTCTTTTGTATATTTGGATTGGTTGATGAAGATGCCATCTTCACATTGCTTGATTTGTAGTCCAAGGAAGAACTTGAGTTCACCCATCATGCTCATTTCAAATTCCCTAGTCAAACAACAAGCAAATTCTTTGCACAAGGCTTCATTAGTAGCTCCAAATATTATGTCATCCACATAAATTTGTACAATTAAAATGTTATGCTTGTCCTTTTTAACAAAGAGAGTTGTATCTACTTTTCCTTTTGAAAAACCATTTCCAAGCAAATATGCACTTAGTTTATCATACAAAGCTCTTGGTCCTTGTTTCAATCCATATAAAGCTTTAGTGAGTTTGAAAACATGATCAGGAAATTTGTAGTTTTCAAAACCAGGAGGTTGTTCTACATAAACTTCTTCGCTTATAAGTCCATTTAGAAATGCACTTTTAACATCCATTTGGAAGAGTTTAAAGTTCATGTGGCATGCAAAAGCAAGTAATATTCTAATAGCTTCTAATCTGGCTACAGGGGCAAAAGTTTCATCATAGTCAATACCTTCTTCTTGATTATAGCCTTTAGCTACCAACCTTGCTTTATTCCTAACAATGTGACCATTTTCATCAAGCTTATTCCTATAGACCTATTTGCATCCTATGATAGAGTGATCTGTAGGTCTAGGAGTGAGTTGCCAAACATTATTTCTTTCAAATTGATTAAGTTCATCTTGCATTGCAGTTATCCACCTTTCATCATTTAAAGCCTCCTCAATGGTCTTTGGCTCAATTTGAGAAACAAAAGCAAAATTAACATCTATATGATTAATTTTAGATCTAGTAATTACTCTCTTAGATGTTTCACCAATGATGAGTTCCTTAGGATGATCTTTCTTGTATTGCCAATCCTTAGGTAGATCATGAGTCTTTTCTTCAAGTTCATACTGATTGATCTTTGGAGCATCAATAGTTTCATGAGGTTCAAGAGTACCTGTAGGGTCATTGAAAGTACTACCTTTCTTTTGATCAAGTTTAGATGATTCATCAAATACAACATGCATTGTTTCTTCAACAACTAGAGTTTTCATGTTAAATATTCTATATGCTTTGCTATATGATGAGTATCCTAGGAATATGCCTTCATCTGATTTGGATGAAAATTTTCCAAGATTTTCCTTGGTGTTCAATATGAAGCATTTGCATCCAAATACTCTAAAATATCCAATTCTAGGAATTCTTCCATTCCATAGCTCATAAGAAGTTTTATTAGTTAAATGCCTTTTGTAAACACGATTTGTAATGTAACAAGCTGTATTAACGGCTTCCGCCCAAAAATAAGATGGTAAATCATATTCATTGAGCATTGTTCTAGCCATTTCAATTAAGGTTCTATTTTTCCTTTCAAGTACACCATTTTGTTGTGGAGTTCTAGGAGCAGAAAAATTATGTGAAATGCCAAGTTCATTACAAAAACTTTCAAAATTTTCATTCTCAAATTCTTTGCCATGATCACTTCTAATAGATGTTATCACATATCCTTTTTCATTTTGAACTCTTTTTGCAAACGTTTTGAAGTAATTAAAAGCTTCATTCTTTTGAGCTAAGAAATTATCCCATGTGAATCTAGAGTAATCATCAACAAGAACAAATGCATATAATTTGCCTCCTAAGCTTGTAACTCTATTTGGTCCAAACAAATCCAAATGAATGATCTTTAAAGGTCTAGAGGTACTTATAACATTCTTTGACTTAAATGAACTCTTATGTTGCTTACCAAGTTGACAAGGTTGACAAATTCTATCTTTATCATATTTTATCTTAGGGAGACCATCAACTAGGTTTTCATTACAAATATATTTTAATTGATCCATACCAGCATGTCCTAGTCTTCTATGCCATAACCATGCATCATTATTAGTAGACATTAGACATTTAAATGCATGATTTGAATGTATGTTGATATTATAAGTGTTATTTGTCCTAGTACCCTTAAATAGGATAACACCATTTGAATTTGTGATTTTGCATTCTTTGGAATCAAAATTAACAAGGTATGATTTATCACATAGTTGACTAACACTTAGCAAATTATGTTTCAACCCATCAACAAGTCATACATCTTCCATTAAATCTTTACCAATTAAACCAATGGAGCCAGCACCAATAATTTTACCTTTAGCATCATTTCCAAAAGTTACATTACCTCCATGTTTGTAGGTAATACTTGTAAAGAGCTTTGCATTCCTGATCATATGCCTTGAGCACCTACTATCCACAAGCCATGTGCTTTCGTTGATAGTAGATTTTAGGCATACCTACAAGGCAATAGTGGTCATCTGCTCTTAGATACCCACATGAAGTTGGGTCCTTGATGGTTAGTAATAAAGGTGTCGTCTAACTTGAGATGAGCCTTTCTTATATGACAGAAAAAACTTTTATGTCCAAACTTCATGCAATATGTGCATTTCCATGGTATTTTATATTTCTGCATTTTTCTTTTTGTATTCCAAGTATTATGCATACAACTACAAATTTGTGATTGCTTTTTGTGCAAGTTTTGTGTACAAAAATGCATGATTACTTTTAGCTTTATTTCCTATAAGAAGTTCTTTTGGTACTTTTTGACTTGGTGCGAGCATCTTTGTTCTTTACAATATCAACATTAGAAATTTTAGTTGTAGATGCTTTTACAAATGTTGGTTTGCTTGGTGCAATGTTGGTTGATCCATTGAATCCTAATCCATATTTTAAGGAGGGTGATCTTTGGTTACCGATTAATGTATCTAAGGCTTCCTTTCCTTTATGAAATCTTGAAATTGATTCTTTTAGTTCTTTTAGTTCATGCTTCAAAATTTCATTCTCTTTAATAATTTTTTCTAAGTCATGTGAGTTTTTATTTAACTCTTCTATTGAATTCATCAAGTGTTCATTTAAGGTTTTCAATTCTAAGGTAGAGTTCTTTAAGCATATAAAATCCTTTTCTAACTTAGAGTTTTTTTCTTTATAGAGCATCATTTTAGAAAAATATTTTTCTATTTTAAAGTTCATGTGCTCAATCAAATCACTATCATCTAGATCATCAATATCATTATGTGCTACTAGATCAAAGGATTGAGTACTTACCTCATTGGAGTCATCTTCAATAGCCATGAGACATAGGTTTGCAATTCCTTCTTCTTCTTCTTCTTCTTCTTCACTTGAAGAGGTGTCATCCCATGTGGCTTTGAGAGACTTTTTCTTTTCTTTGTTCCATTTCCTTTTATTCTTTACTTCAAAGCAATCCGATTTAATATGACCAGTTTTTCCACATTCATAGCACTTTACCTCATTTTTCTTTTCTTTATCTTTGAAGGAGGATTTAGGAAGTGTACCTTTATTTGCTTGTAATCTTTTCTTCCTTTTCCATTCATTGATTCTTTTTTAGAACATTGCCATTTCATCTTCATCATTAGTACCTTCGTTGCTTGAGCTCTCAACTTCTTTGATTGCTTTGAGAGCAATTTGTTTTCTCTTTTCTGTCTCACCTTGAACTTCTTCATTTTCACTATGTAGCTCAAATGTGAGTAGCTTTCCAACAAGCTCATCGGTTCTCAATGTGCTAAGATCATGAGCTTCTTCGATGGATGATACTTTTGATTCAAAGTTCTTTCTAGCTCTTAGGGCTCTCAAGATTTTACTGTTTACATCACCTTGATCATATACCTTGCCATACTTCTTTAGTTCATTGACAATAGCAAGCAAGCGATTGGTCATGTCGGTGACGTTTTCATTTGATTTCTTCTTGAATAGCTTATACTCATGAACATGCATTTGTTTCTTGGTGAATCTTACTTGAGTCATACCTTCATGGTAGTTTTCGAGTGTCTTCCAAATGCAATGTGCATAAGTTAAATGTTGAACTCTTCCACCTTCTTCTCTTGAGATGGAATTCGTCAAGATGGAAGCGGCTCTATTGTTCTTGAATCGATCTTTGACATTGATAGTTGACCATTGTGCTTTGGGAAGAGGAACTTGAATATCATCAACTTCATAAGTGGGAGGTTTCCACTCACTTTCCACAAAATCTCATAGTTCAATCCCTTCACTGTCTAGAAACAAATATATTTTGTGTTTCCAGTAGGAATAATCAGTTCCATCAAAGTAGGGTCTAAGAATAGTGTTAAGATTTCCATGAGAGATAGAGTTTGATGAAGAAGAAGTTGCCATAGTGGATCAAATTTCACAATTAAGTTTAAGAAATTTCAAGCTCTAATACCAATTGTTGTCCCAAGATGGCAACCAAGAGGGGGGGGGGGGGGGGTGAATTGGTTTCCTCAAGGAATAATGGTAAATTAGAAACTCAACAAACATGAAATGCGGAATAGAGAAATGGTTGAGTAGTGAATGAAAGAAAGAACACACAAGATTTATAGTGGTTCGGATTTTCTTCAATCCTACATCCACTTCCTTAACAACTTGTTAAGGTTCCACTAATCTTTGAAGTTTTACAAGCTCACTTCCAACTTTGGTGTTTTCACAAGTTCACACCTAACTTGACAAGTGTTTTTCTATGGCTTACACTCAAAACCTTTACAAGAATTTTTCTAGGCTTACTCTCACAACCTTTACAAGAGTTTTACCAGGCTCACTCTCACAACCTAAGTGTTTTCCAAGCTCACACTCAAACTTATACAATGGTGTTTTCAATGCTTACACCTAACATTCATTACAATTCAAATGCAAGTTTAAGTAAAAGAAAATATGTTGCTTGGCTATAAAGTCTTTGATTCTCTCTTCACATCACATTGTTTTTCTTAGAGTAGCAATGTATTTATAGCCAATGTGGTCTAACTAGCCATTATAGATAGTGAGAATAAAGTCTTGGCAGTTTAGACCTATTTCAGTAAACTATTCAAAGCATTTCGCGGTAGTCCTTCATATAAGGATGGTCGCGCTCATGTCTCACGCGGTCGTCCTTGGACAAGGTACGGTCGCTGCATTTAAATTTGCTTCAACGGTCGAATTTGAGTGCTCTACAGCAGGAATCTTGCCCATGCTGTGGTAGTCGGGATGGTCGCACATATGATAGGTGCGGTCACCCTTTTTGAATGCTGAAGTGGATTTATAATGGTCATCACACGTGGCATTCTTTGACTAGGCAAAATGAAAGTCTGCCTAAATATGAATTTCGCGGTCGCCCGGTGACATCTCGCAGTAGAGTTGAGACACTCGCATTGAACTTCTGGACGCACCTTAGGATGTGAACACTACTGTCAGTTTAAGCAGATTTCTCCTGAATCATCAGAGAGGTCACGGATATCAAAGGGCGGTCGCTAAAGTGATAAGCAAGACCATATCCTTCACCATTCTTGTCACCTCGAACCTTACTGTAATTAGGATGATTTGGGTTTCTTGTGTTGTGGTCATCCATGAATGTAGGACGGTCGCTCTTGTGTAAGTGCGGTCGCGACTGAGGTCAGGTTTCTGACCGCGAAACCTACTGTGATATAGTTTCATCCTTCAATTGAATGGGGCAGTCATTTCTATGTCTTGTGCAACCGCTAAACATGCTTTGTTCAGCTATATTTTAAACAACCTAATCCTGCAACAAGGCTCTATAAACACATGTTAAATAAGTCATTCAATTTGAGTTGTCAAGGATCAAAATTGAGATCATTTGTCTATCAATCCTTTTTGCACAATGTTTAATTTCCCTTTACTTTCAGTCATTAAATTAATTGTTTTTAATTACAAAATATCACAAAATTATTGATTTGCTAAACAACGGTTAAGATTTGCACTAGTACTTGGCCTTGTCCCTAGTGGAATGATAACTCACTCACTACTTTATTACTTGGGTGACCCGTGCACTTGCAGTATTGCTATAGCATTAGGTATGCACACACCAAGTTTTTGGCGCCACTGCTGGGGACAACGGTTTCAATATTAGTAATATAATCAAGACTGTTGATTTAGTTTTATTTTCATTTATTTTTTACATTGGTTCTCACTTGTTGACTATCATTTTATGTATTTCTTCCCATTTATGACCAAAGGTAGCTCATCCCGACTACTTGCATTAGACCCAGAGCTAGAAAGAACATTAAGGAGAAAGTAAAAGGAAGAAGGGGAGGTAGTTTTGGAAGATGCAGAAAAAGGAATAAATCTGGAAATAGAAGAAGAAGAAGAGTTTGAAGTGATGGAAGGAGCTAGGCCATGAACAATGCAGGAGTTTGCTAAGCCCAATCTCAATGGAGTTGATTCTAGTATCAGGAGGCCGACGGTTGCCGTGAACAACTTCAAAATAAAGGCAAATGTAATTCAAATGGTGCAACAGACTTGTGAGTTTGATGGGTTTCCTGATGAAGATCCTAATGCACATATTGAGACTTTTTTGGAGATATGTGAAACATTCAAGATAAATAATGTCTCAGATGATGCAATTAGGCTGAGATTGTTCCCATTTTCCCTTAGAGATAGACCAAAGAAGTGGCTTAAATCTTTTCCTCCAAGAACCTTCACCACATGGGGTCAGTTGGCAGAGAAATTCCTAGAAAAATACTTCCCACTGTCCAAAACTGCTAAGTTGAGGAATGATATCTCATCCTTTTTGCAGCAAGATGGTGAGACCCTTTGTGATGCTTGGGAAAAATTTAAAGATTTGTTGAGAAGGTGTCCTCATCATGGACTTCCACTATGGCTTCAAATTCAAACATTTTACAATGGGTTGAATTATGTAAGTAAGCAATCCATTAATGTAGCAGCTAATGGTACCATAAACAACAAGACACCTGAACAAGCAAGGGATTTCATTGAAGACATGGCTATCACCAATTATCAGTGGCAAGCCCCAAGGGAGCAAGGAAAGCTGAAGGTCATGGGTTCACACCAATTAGATCCTGTGGTGGCTTTGATAGCCCAATTGGAAGCATTGAATAAAAAATTTGATTCTTTGGCCTCTTCTTCTTCTGGAAAAGTAATGCAGGTGATGTCTTGTGAATGGTGTGGGGGTGGACAGCAAAGTCAAGATTGCCAAAGTGGCAACATGTTTGCTAGGCAAGAGTAAGTAGATTATGTTGGAAATATGCCAAGGCAACAACAGAATAACCCCTACAGCAACACGTACAATCCGGGGTGGAGAAATCATCCAAATTTCTCATGGAATAATCAAAATAATCCACGACCTCCCCCTTGATTCCAGCAGCCCCAACATCAACAAGCTGCCCCTCCAAGAAAGAGTAATTTGGAGGACATGATGGAGAAATTTTTAGCAGCTTTTGAAACTAGGTTCCAATAAACTAAAACCACCCTAAGAAATCAGCAAGCCTCTATTCATAATTTGGAGAATCAGGTGGCACAAATTGCCAAGCTACTCAGTGAGAGACCACAAGGGAGTTTACCTAGCAACACTGAGGCAAATCCTAAAGAGCAGCTTAAGGCAATTACACTAAGGAGTGGAAAAGAGATCAAGGCCAATGTGGATGAGAAAAGAGGAGAAGTTGCAGAGAAAAGGGCAGAAGTACAAGAAAAAGAAAAAGAAGATGATCCTCCTGTCACTTCGAGAGAGAAAGCTGCACTAGAAAGTGAGAAAGAGAAGTAGCCACAAGACAGCAGCCCCATAATGAAGGAATACCGACCTAGAGTACCATATCCGACAAGGTTGAATAAGGAAAAGATTGATGCTCAGTTTGGTAAGTTTCTTGAACTCTTTAAGTAATTGCACATTAATATTCCATTTGCTGAAGCTTTTTGACAAATGCCTAAGTATGCTAAATTTTTGAAAGATATCCTTTCTAACAAAAGGAAACTTGAGGAAGTGTCTTTAGTGCATTTGTCCGAAAAGAGTTCGACAATTTTGCAAAGGAGGTTACCTAAGAAATTAAAAGATCCAGGTAGTTTTACCATCCCATGTTTGATAGGTAACCTTGAGGTTAAGAGTGCATTAGCTGATTTGGGGGCTAGCATAAGTGTATGCCTTATAAAATGTTTAAAGAGTTAGGCATTGGAAAACCTAAACCAACATTTATGACCATCCAACTTGCTGATAAGTCAGTAGTCCACCCTCGTGGCATTATAGAAGATGTGTTGGTAAAAGTCAGGGATTTCATTTTCCCCAATGATTTTGTTGTCATTGATATTGATACAGCCCGTGCCCTTATCGATGTTCATGTTGGCACATTAACTTTAAGAGTGGGTGATGAGAAAGTTATTTTTAGGATACATGATGCCATGAAACATTCACTTTCACTTGATGAGGTGGAATAATGCAATGATGTTATTGAGCATGAGACCGTAAATTGTGTTACTAACATTGTTTCCAAGGATCCCCTTGAGTTGTGTTTATTGCAAGAAAATGTTGAGGATCAAGAAGCAATGGAGCAGCTTGCTTTTCTTGAAGCAAGCAAATCATTCAAATGCAGGGCATATGAGACTATTGAGATGCCAAAGGAAGAGAAGCCAAAACCATCGGTGATTGATCCACCCAACTTGGAACTAAAGCCCCTTCTAGATCACCTTGAGTATGGATTTCTGGTGGAGAAGAAGAAATTACCAATAATTCTGAGTTCCCACCTATCTTCTGAGCAGAAGGAAATGCTTATCCAGTTGTTGCAGAAACATAAGAAAGTGATAGCTTGGAAGATAGCAGACATCAAGGGTATCAGTCCATCCTATTGCACTCATAAGATACTGATGGAGGACGAATTCAAGCCAGTAGTGAAACCACAATGGAGACTAAATCCAAAGATGAAAGATGTAGTGAAGACTGAAGTGATAAAACTACTTAATGCAGGGATTATATATTCGATCTCGAATAGTTCTTGGGTGAGCCCGGTCGAGGTAGTACCAAAGAAAGGAGGGATAACGGTGGTCCCTAATAAAATGATGAGCTGATTCCAACAAGAACAGTTACCGGTTGGAGGGTTTGCATAGACTACAGAAAATTGAATGATGCAACTAGGAAGGATCATTTTCCTTTACCCTTCATTGATAAAACGTTGTAGAGGTTATCCCAGCATGAGTATTACTATTTTTTGGATGGTCTTTCAGGCTATTTCCAAATTCTTATCGCCCCGAAAGATCTAGAGAAAACTACATTCACCTGCCCATATGGGACATTCGTATATCAAAGAATGCCATTCGGGTTGTGCAATGTACCTGCGACTTTTCAGAGATGCATGGTGGCAATCTTTGATTAACTTGTTGAGGCATTTATGGATGATTTCTAGGTCTATGGCAGCTCATTTGACAGATGTTTGGAAAATCTTGAAAGAGTCTTGATGAGATGTGAGGAAACCAACTTAGTGCTTAATTGGGAAAAGTGTCATTTCATGGTTCAAGAGGGAATTGTGTTGGGACACAAAATTTCAAACAAGGGCATTGAGGTGGATCGGAATAAAGTAGACACCATTGAGAAGTTACCACCAACCACATCTATGAAGGCCATTAGAAGTTTTCTAGGACATGCGGGTTTTTATTGGAGGTTCATTCGAGATTTTTCTAAGATAACCCGTCCATTGACAAGACTCCTTGAGAAGGATGTGGATTTTGTTTTTGATGATGAATGTTTGAGAGCATTCACCCTTGAAAATGGATCTTCATCCTTGGACTTCGGGTCTTCACCCTTTGAAATTGGATCTTCATCCTTGGAATCATGTCTTCACCTTTGAAAATAGATCTTCATCCTTGGAAATCGAGTCTTTACCATTGAAAATGGATCTTCATCCTTTGGACTTTGGGTCTTCACCCTATGAAATTGGATCTTCATCCTTGGAATCAGGACTTCACCTTTGGAAATGGATCTTCGTCCTTGGAAATCGAGTCTTCACCCTTGAAAATGGATCTTCATCTTTTGGACTTCGGGTCTTCACCCTTTGAAACTGGATCTTTATCCTTGGAATCAGGTCTTCACCTTTGAAAATGGATCTTCATCCTTGGAAATTGAGTATTCACCCTTGAAAATGGATCTTCATCCTTTGGACTTCGGGTCTTCACACTTTAAAATTGGATCTTCATCCTTGGAATTAGGTCTTCACCTTTGAAAATGGATCTTCATCCTTGGAAATCAGGTCTTCACCCTTTAAAATGGATCTTCATCCTTGAAAATCAGTTCTTCACCCTTTGAAATTGGATCTTCATCCTTGGAATTAGGTCCTCACCTTTGAAAATGATCTTCATCCTTGTAAATCGGGTCTTCACCCTTGAAAGTAGATCTTCATCCTTTAAGCTGGATCTTCATCCTTGGAATTGGGTCTTCACCCTTTAAAGTGGATCTTCATCCTTGGAAATAGGGTCTTCACCCTTGAAAGTGGATCTTCATTCTTGGAAATCGAGTCTTCACCCTTGAAAGTGGATCTTCATCCTTGGAAATTGGGTCTTCACCCTTGAAAGTGGATCTTCATCCTTTAAGCTGGATCTTCATCCATTAGAGATTAGGTCTTATATTGGCTTCAGCTGTAACACCCCTATACCCCGTATACGTACACTGCATGCTACCACGATTATAATATACGTATACTGAGTATAGGAATGCCACAATTTTTTTCTTTCAAATAAACAAATCCTCCCTTTATACAATAATATGAGTAAATTTAAACATTTAAGTTATAATATAACACAATAGATAAAAATGTTCATTCAATATGCAGCAGAAAATATAGTTATATTTACATATATTTATATACATCAAAATACATAAACATCCAAATCAATTTTTACAAAAACATAACATTCATACATGTTTGGCAGTTCGTCTCTGATCTTTACGCCCACAATCAATACCTCAAAGTCTACACTCGACTCGGTCTAGATAAACACTCTGGCTCTACCCTATCACCTGCGCGATGAACCACAATCGCGCTAAGCCAACGACTTAATGGTACAAACTACAATAACAACATGCTTCAATGCAATGCCAATATCACAGATTTCAACAATTAAGACATTATTCACAAATGATATCTTTATATTGTTCATAACACTACATTTCATTATTTTATTCAATTATTTCATCACTTATGATTTACATTGAAACAAAGACAAGCATGGGCCCAAAAGACACTAATATGCCATTCCACTTTCAGAGTTAATGTTTTGGTTCAATTATCACATTTATCATTATCATTATCCCAACTAGGCTTCAAGGATTAGGTTCAACCAAGCTTCAAGGGGAACAAAGCATGCTAAGTATCAACCCAACTTGGCTTCAAGAACCAAACCCAACCTAGCTTCAAGGGTTGTAACATCTCAACTAGGCTTCAAGGACTAAATCCAACCTAGCTTCAAGAGATTGTTACCAATAAGCATGCCACCAACAACAAAACTCTGAAAATGGAATAACACATTAGACACACAATTCATTCATTAATTCTTTATCAATTTCATTCTCATTTTCTTATCATCATTTAGGCATCCATGCCTTAATCATCTCATTTGCATCATTATAGCCAACAACAATGGCTTCACATCTCATCAAGAGAGTATACATAATCAATTGCATTGGATATATATTTTACATTCATCATCATCTAGGCAATCATGCCCCACTTATTTCATTTGAATCATTATAGCCAACCACAATGGCATCACGTCTCATCATATCTCAATTCACATTAAAGCAATTCATCATTAAAGTATTCATCATAATCAATAGCATTGCACATACCTTTTGAAGGCTCATCATATCTTTCACATTATACAAATCATAACATTACTTAAATAGTAATAACAATATAGTAGATTACTTAACACATTTATAACCAAATGTGTTAAGTCTCAAAATCATGTAAATGAATGCAACCATGTAAGTTTGTACTTACCTCAAGAGCAACTCACACCAATTTATACACTTCCTCTTCCAAGAATCCTCAACACTAGGATTAGAGCAACTCAACTCTCTTCAAAACCTAAACCAAAGGTGATCATACACATGAGATACTATGGATAAAAACCAACTAGGGCAAACTCTACACATGACACGCTCAACAACACGGGCATGTCTCTGACCGTGCCCTAACTCCACAACACAGAAGCTTTGACACGCTCAGAACCACGGGCGTGTCACTGAACGTGTAATACATTCTGTTTCACAGAAGCATTGACACGTCCAACAACACGGACGTGTTCATGGCCGTGTCAAACCACCAACATCACAGTAGCTATGACACGCTCAGTGAAATGGGCGTGTCACTGCTCGTGTCACCCATCCAAGAACACATAACCATTGACACGCCTAAAGACCTAGTCGTGCTAATGGGCGTGTCAGGCCAAAAATGCAGATTCCGGCAACAATAACAACATATCCAACAAACCACTTACTTCCACCATTTTCCACTTCAAACAAACTTAATTAAACACACCCAAAAACCATAACAAACTTGCAAAAACACCAAAACAACTCAAAACATACATCAAACACAAATTATAATCATCACCACAAACCAAAAACACAACCAAAACACTTTCTCTTCCAACAAACTTACTCTTTCTTTCAATCCAACCCCAAAATCCAAAATCAATTGAACCAAACACTCTTAAACACACCACAATCAAACAAACACATATCAACCACAATCTCAACTCACAAACTCAAAGAAAATCAAAGAATCAAGTGGAGAACTTACCAAAGATGAAGAAACTCTTAAATTTCCAACTTGATCTCTTGAAAACTTCCTTCAATCTTGAGTTTGGAAACAAAAACTCTCTTTCTCTCTTGCTTCTTTGATGGCTGGCCAACCCAAAGAGAAAAGAAAACAAAGAAAAAAATGAATGGCAAATAACCAAGTCAACTCCTCTCTTTAAACCTCCACCAAGCAATTATATAATATAATATTCATAATATCCTCTTCCACAGACTTAATTTTCCATTTAATTTATTTAATTTAGAATCATTAAATAATCATCTTTTGACTTCCACATTTTGACTTGTATATGTTGTATATATCAATATATATACAACATATACACTCTCTTTTTACTTCATCTCTCTTTCCATTTAAACATATACATTAAATCCAAATACAACAATAATTCCAAAACTTCTAGGGCATACTTTGGGATATTACAATTCTCCCCCTCTAAAAAGAAATTACGTCCTTGAAATTACCTGATATCAATTCTGAAACAACTAAGGATACTGTTCTCGCATCGCTTGCTCATTCTCCCAAGTTGATTCTTCTCTACCATGATTCTTCCAAAGAACCTTCACGATTGGCACTTTCTTATGTCTCAACTCCTTCATTCCATATGCTAAAATAGCAACTGGTTCTTCTTCAAAAGTCAAATCCGGATTCACCTCAATTGATTCAACTGACAAAACATGAGATGGATCTGATCTGTACCTCCATAGCATAGAAACATGGAAGACATTATGGATTCTATCTAACTCAGGCGGCAAAGCAAGTCGATAAGCAACTGGTCCAACTCTTTCTAATACTTCATAAGGTCCAATAAAATGAGGACTTAGCT
This sequence comes from Garcia nutans, assembly GCA_947685225.1. Lineage (NCBI taxonomy): Eukaryota > Viridiplantae > Streptophyta > Magnoliopsida > Malpighiales > Euphorbiaceae > Garcia > Garcia nutans. The sequence continues at coordinate 44,571,032 of CANTUV010000031.1, forward strand.
TCCCTTTTTGGCCAAATCTCAAATTTTTTTTTAAGGAGACACTTTCAGAAAAACTTTACTCCAACATCAAACTCTATGTCTCTCCTCTTTAAATCTGACTAAGATTTCTGCCGATCTGAAGCTGTTTTCAGCCGATCCCGAATTATTTTCACTTTCTCTTCAGTTTCTTTAATCAAATTAGGACCAACTAATTTGCCTTCTCTAACTTCATTCCAACACAGAGGCGTTCTGCATATTCTACCATACAATGCCTCAAATGGTGCTATTCCAATACTGGATTGATGACTGTTGTTGTAAGCAAATTCCACAAGTGGCAAAAATTTGTCCCAACTTCCAGAGAAATCAATGACACAGCTTCTCAACATATCTTCTATAATCTGTATCACTCTCTCTGATTGCCCATCTGTCTGCGGATGAAAGTAGTGCTAAAGTGCAATCGAGAACCCAAAGCACCATGTAAACTTTTCCAAAACCGTAAAGTAAACCGGGGTTCTCGATCAGACACTAAAGAAATTGGGACTCCATGCAACTTCACTATCTCACTGATATACAGCTCAGCCAACTTCTCAAGAGAATAGTCAATTCTAACTGGAAGAAAATGAGCTATCTTCGTCAACCGATCAACAATCACCAAGATAGCATCATGCTTCTTCTGAGTCAATGGCAAACCAGACACAAAATCCATTCTCACATGTTCCCATTTCCATTCTGGCACTGATAAAGGTTGAAGCAACCCCGTTGGAACTTGATGCTTAGCTTTCACCCTCTGACAAGTGAGACACTTGGATACAAACTCTGTAACACCCTCATACTCCATATAAGTGCTATACATACACCTGGTATACATACAGTAAATATATAAAGTATAAGGATGTCACTTTTCGTTACATTTTAAAAACCTTTAACAGAATTCAAACCACAATACATTAATTTAAAGAACATTTACAAATCATTATATTTTTAATGATCTTACATATATATCATAATCTTATTTTTAACAAAACTGCATTTATACATATACATACACTTTTGTCAGAAATACATCATAATTAAAAATTATACATGTATGCATCACCCTCTAGTTGGTCTCGACAAACTCTTACTCTTCTCGTGGCATAACGAAAGACTTCGTATCTTCCTCCTAGACACCTGCGCGATTACACATCCGCGCTAAGCCCGAGAGCTTAGTAGTACAAATAAATATTAAAATATACTTTACAAAAGAATCGTACCTCATATTTTTAGCATCATGTTTTATTGTTTTCTTATCCCGTTTTTCCTTTCTTAGTGCATTCTTCATATACTCCCACTAATCTCATAGATTATATATATATATTTACATAAAACATTCACAAAACGACACTTACCATTGCTACCTCATATACATATTACATGTCATATTATACTTCCAGAATCATATATCTCAACATAACTTCTCAAAATCAAATCTCTTTTCAATAACTCATTTATATAATATTATCATGCCATACTTCATAACCTTAAATCTCATTATGCCATTCAATTAAATCATTATCCACAATTCAATATTCATGAATCACATTTTCAACAAAGGCAATCATTATATCATTCAATTGAATCATTATCCGCAATCCATCATTAATACTCACAATTAGTATATCAATATACACATTTCACATCATACTTCCTAACATTGTTTAATTCACAATTCACCAATCATGAGTCACATTGCCAACAAAGTCAACCATAGATCTCATTACTCATTTTTTTCAACATTTGTATATCATATTGACAACAAAGACAGACTCGGGCCCAAAAGACACTAATATGCTATTCAATTTTCAGAGTTAATGCTTTGGTTTTGTTATCACATTTATCATTATCATAGACCCAACTAGACTTCAAGGATTTAGGTTCAACCAAGCTTCAAGGGGAACAAAGCATGCTAAGTCTCAACCCAACTTGGCTTCAAGAACCAATCCAACCTAGCTTCAAGGGTTGTAACATCTCAATTAGGCTTCAAGGATTAGACCCAACCAAGCTTCAAGGGGAGTAAAACATGTTAAACTTCAACCCAACTTGGCTTCAAGGATCAAGTCCAACCTAACTTCAAGAGATTGTTACTAATATTAGGCATGCCACCAACAACAAACTCTGAAAATGGAATAACACATTAGCCACACAATTCATTCATTATTTCATTAGCACTTTCATTCTCAATTCTCATCATCATCTAGGCAAACATGCCTCATTTATCTCGATTGAAACATCATAGCCAAACACAATGGCTTCACATCACATTTGAATCATCATAGCCAAACACAATGGCTTCACATCACATTTAAATCATCATAGCCAAACACAATGGCTTCACATCACATTTTATCTCAATTCACATTATACACTTTATCATCCAAGCATACATAATCAATTACATTGCACATGTATCTTAAATTCATTGTCATATAAACCATATGTCCATTTATTTCATTTTGATCATTATTATCAACTATGATAACATCACATTTCATCATTTCTCAAGACACATTTACACCATTCATTATTAAAACATTTATCATAACAAATTGCATTTGCACATACCTTTTTGGATAATCATTATAGCTTTCACACTATACAAATAACAACATTAGTCACATTGTATTAACAATATAATAATCTACTTAACATTGTTTTAAGTTTCAAAATAATATAAAAGAATGAGTCTAGGTAAATTTGTACTTACCTCAAAAACTACTCCCATCAAGCTATACATAATCAATTACCTCATCATATCCTTCACATTTTACCTATAGCATCATTGATATAACATTACAAAGTACATTATTCATATAACATATTACCATTCACAAGATTCACAATGCATAAAACATAGCATTGTTCATATAGTATCATATGCATCATCAAATGTAGGTTCAATCCCAATCATGTAAGAAGAGCAAAAACCAAACACAGTAACCAACACACTCAAGGGACACGGCCAAGCTTGTGGCCGTGTCTCTCAACACCAATTCAAACCGAGGCAGACAAGGGCAAGGGGACATGGCCGTGTCTCTCAACAAAATTCAGGCAGTGGCAAACATGGGCAAGGGACACGGCCAAGCCAGTGGCCGTGTCTCTCCAAAATTGATCCAACACGGCCAAATTTCCTTGAACTTGGCCGTGTCTCCCAAAAATCTTAAGTCTTGGCCGTGTTCCTTCTTTGGTTTGGCCGTGTCTCACATGAACAAAACCCTAAATGTGGCCAAAACTCTTTTAATTGCATTTAAACTCATTGTGCACAACATAGCCTCATTCAATTGGATATAAACAATGTCATTAACACTTATTTTACATATTCATCACAATATTCTCATTAACAAATCATTAACAACACATTTAAACACATACCACTTCAAAACCCTAAACCAACATCATTCTTATTCTTTCAATTTCAATATCCACTCAACTTACCATTTTCAAACCAAAACCAACACCAATTTAACTTACAACCAATTTAAACACTTATAATCACATCTCAACCCCACCAAATCATAATCTCAACAAATCAAAACTCACATCAAATACAACTTCAAAAATAACAAAGGAAAACAAGAGAGTACTTACCTAATTGAAGAAATTTCACAACTCTCCAACTTAATCTTTTGATTCTCCCTTCAATTTGATGTTAGAAATGAAAACACTTCTCTTGCTCTCCCTTTCCTTATGGTAGCCGGCCACACCAAATGAGAAGAGAAGAAAAATAAAATCAAGTCAAACTCCTCTTCTTCTTTTAATCTCCACCAAGCAATTCTACATGAGCAATTACTAACATGCCCTCTTCCCATTTAACTTAACTTCTTTTTCTTATATGCCCTTAATAGTAATTTCACACGCCACAATAAATATCCTCTTGCATTGACCTTCCATTTTGACTTATGTATATGTTATATATATTACCATATACCCAACATATACACTTTCTCTCTACAAATGCCTTTCCTTTTTAAACAATACATAAACATTCTCTTTTCAATTTCTTTTCTTATCAACATAACATATACACATAATTCAAACAAACAATAATTATATCCAAACTTCTAGGGCATACGTTGGGATATTACAAACTCCACCATGTCTCTCTTCATACCTAACCACCAATAATACTGCTTCAAATCCTGATACATCTTTGTACTCCCAGGGTGCATAGCAAAAACTGACTGGTGTGCTTCCTCTAAAATACTCTTTCTTAAACTAGTATCATCAGCAATGTACAACCTATCTTTGAACCAAAGGCTACCATCACTTCTCACATGGAAATCTCAGCTCTCCCCATTTTGGCAATCTGACATAATTTTTTGGATTTTCTCATCAGCCAATTGAGCCTCCCTTATCTGGTCCAACAACATCGGTCTCAAATGCAATTGGGTTAACAAAGCACCATCATCACATGATTCAAAACTAGCATGCAACGCTCTCAACTCAAAAAGCAACGTGAGTCCTGCCAAAGACTTCCAGCTCAAGGCATCAGCAACAACATTTGCCTTACCAGGATGATAATCAATCAAACAGTCGTAGTCTTTGATCTGCTCTAATCATCGTTGTAATATCCCAAAATGTGCCCTAGAAGTTTTGGGTATAATTGTTTTTTTAATTGGATTTAATGTATTTGTGTAATTGGAAAGAAAAAGGAAGTGAAGAGAGAGTGTATATGCTGTATATATAGCAATATACACAACATATACAAGCCAAGTTAGTGGAGGTCAAAGATGATTAGTTAATAATTTTAATTAATTAAGTTAATTAATGGAAATGGAAAATTAAGTGAGTGGAATGAGATATTTGGAATATTTTAATATTAAATGCTTGGAGGAGAGGATTTTGAGGAAAGAGTGGTTGAGATTTGACTTTGTTTCTTTTCTCCTTCTTTCTTCTTCATGGGTCTTGCTCTCATTTTCCTTTCTTTCCTTTTCTCTCTTCTCTTGGCCGGCTAACAAAGAATCAAGAGAGCAAGAAAGAGATTTGATCTTCGAAACTCAAGATTGAAGGAAGTTTTCAAGTGATCAAGTTGGAAATTTAAGAGTTTCTTCATCCTTGGTAAGTTTCCTCTTGATTCCTTGATTTTCTTTTAAGATGTGTTTGAGTTTCTTGGTTGATTATTGATGGTATGTGTTTATGTTTGATTAAGATGTGTTTAAGAGTGTTTGGTTCAAGTGATTTTGGATTTTGGGGTTGGATTAAAGGAAAGAGTAAGTTGTTGGAAGTGAAAGTATTGTGGTTGTGTTTTGGGTTGTGGTGATGATTTTGATTTGTGTTGGATGTATGTTTTTAGTTGTTTTGGTGTTTTTGCAAGTTTGTTATGGTTTTTGGGTATGTTGAGCTAAGTTTGTTTGAAGTGGATTTTGGTGAAAGGAAGTGATTTGTTGGATTAAGTGTTGTTGTGGCCGGAATCTGGATTTTTGGCTTGACACGCCCATGAGCACGGCCAAGTCTTTGGGCGTGTCGATGGTTCTGTGTTCTTGGATGGGTGACACAAGCAGTGACACGCCCATGTCACTGAGTGTGTGACAGCTTCTGTGTAGTTGTAGTATTGACACGTCCAGTGACACGCCCATGTCACTGAGCGTGTCATAGCTACTGTGTTGATGAGGAATTGACACGGCCATGACCATGCCCAAGTTGTTGGATGTGTCAATGTTTCTGTGAGACAGAATGTATTACACATTCAGTGACACGCCTGTGGTTCTGAGCGTGTCAAAGCTTCTGTGTTGTGAGTTTAGGGCACGGTCAGGGACACGCCCGTGTTGTTGAGCGTGTCATGATTAGGGTTTGCCCTAGTTGGTTCTTAGTCTTATTATCTCATGTGTATCTCTAAGTGAGTATGTATTATCACCTTTGGTTTAGGTATTGAAGAGGTTGAACTGTCCTAACCTAGGTGGTGAACAATTCTTGAAAGAGAAAGGTTGTAGATTGGTGTGAGTTGTTCCTAAGGTAAGTACAAACTACATTGTTGCATACGCTCACATGATTTGATACTTAACATATTTGATTATACATATGCTAAGCAATTAATTACAGGGTTAAAACATTTGATGAAATATGAAAGGCATGTTAATGCAATTGGTTGTGTATACTTGAATAATGAATTGATTTAATGTGATTTGAGATATAATGAGATATAAAACCAATGTGATTGGCTATGATGATGGTGTTAATGCAATTGATATTGTATATTACATTGATGAGTTATGAAGCCATGGTTATTGGCTATAATGATGTAAATGAGATGATTGAGGCATGGTTGCCTATTTTGATTATGAGATATGAAGCCATGGTTGTTGGCTATAATGATGAGAATGAAATGAGAAATGAATTGAGAAAGAAATGTATAAAGATATAAATGAAAAGATTATGTGTCTAATGTGTTATTCAACCTTCAGAGTTCTGAGTTTGGCGGCATGCCTATAAAGTACTGGATAGGTGAAAAGACCGGGTCGTAAGCCGATTCCAGTTGATAAATGTGAAATGTGAATTATAGTAACAGTTATTGCGGGTACATTCTCTTTATTTGGTATTTCAATTCTTGCTTTGATTGATCCAGGATCTACTCATTCATATATAAGTGCATCTATCTTGCCTGTGTCTGAATTGCATTCAGAGTCCTTAGGATTTGATGTTTTAGTGACAAATCCGTTAGGGCATAGTGTTGTGGTGAGTAAGGTGCATCGTGATAGTTCAGTGGTGGTACAAGGTGAGGAATTTTTGGGGGATTTAATTGAATTGACTTTTAAGGAGTATGATTTGATCTTAGGCATGGATTGGTTGTCTAAGCATGGAGCCACGGTAGATGGTCAAAAGAAGTGTGTTACTTTGAGAACCGGTGATGGTAGAAGTGTAATGGTGTCTAGTGAGCAGAGACAACTTGCATCCTTGTTTGTTTCAGCTGTAACAGCTAGAAGGTTGATTAGAAAAGGGTGTGATGCTTATCTTGCTCATGTTGTGGATACCAGAATAGTAGGTTCCCAACTTGACAGTATAACCACAATTGCAGATTTTCCAGATGTGTTTCCTGAGGAGTTGCCAGGGTTACCCCCTGAGAGAGAGGTTGAGTTTGGTATCGAGTTGTTGCCTGGTACCACTCCCATCTCTATTACTCCTTATCGAATGGCACCTGCTGAGTTGAGAGAGTTGAAGGTGCAAATGCAGGAGTTGTTGGATAAAGGGTTTATTCGCCCTAGTGTTTCTCTATGGGGAGCTCCTGTTTTGTTTGTGAAGAAGAAGGATGGTACTATGAGATTGTGCATCGATTATAGGCAATTGAACAAAGTGACTATCAAGAATAAGTATCCTTTGCCTAAGATTGATGATCTTTTTGATCAATTGAATGGAGCAGCAGTGTGTTTCCAAGATTGATTTAAGATCAGGGTACCATCAGTTGAGGGTTAGAGCTGAAGATGTTCCTAAGTCAGCTTTTCGCACAAGGTATGAGCATTATGAGTTCTTAGAGATGCCTTTTGGGTTGACGAATGCACCTGCAGCTTTCATGGATTTGATGAATAGGGTGTTTAGGCCCTATTTGGATCAGTTTGTGGTAGTTTTCATTGACGATATTTTGGTTTATTCGCATAATGAAGAGGAACATGACAAGCATCTGCGGATTGTATTGCAGATCTTGAGAGAAAAGCAATTGTATGCCAAGCTGTCGAAGTGTGAGTTTTGGCTTGATCAAGTTACTTTTCTTGGTCATATAGTTTCAGCAGATGGTATTAGAGTTGATCCAAGTAAAGTTGAAGCTATTTTGAATTGGAGTCCACCAAAGTCAGTGACTGAAGTTAGAAGTTTTCTGGGTTTAGCAGGCTATTATCGACGCTTTGTGAAAGGTTTTTCTTTAATAGCTACTCCACTTACCAGATTACTTCAAAAGGGAGTTAGATTTGTGTGGACAGATCAGTGTCAAGCTAGTTTTGAGCAGTTGAAAGAGATGTTGACCAAGCGCCTGTTCTTACTTTGCCTATGGAAGATAAACCTTATGTGATTTATAGTGATGCTTCACATAATGGTTTAGGATGTGTTTTGATGCAAGAGGGTAAAGTTGTAGCTTATGCTTCTCGGCAGTTGAAGTCGCATGAGCTTAATTACCTTACTCATGATTTAGAGTTGGCGGCTATAGTGTTTGCTTTAAAGATTTGGCGGCACTATTTGTATGGGGAAAAATGTTTTATCTATACAGATCATAAGAGTTTAAAATATTTGGGAGTTCAAAGAGAGCTTAATCTTCGGCAGAGACGTTGGTTGGAGTTGATTAAAGACTACGACTGTTTGATTGATTATCATCCTGGTAAGGCGAATGTTGTTGCGGATGCCTTGAGTTGGAAGTCTTTGGCAAGTTTGTCAGTTTATTCACTCTTGTTGCTTGTTGAATTGAGAGCATTGCATACTAGTTTTGAATCATGCGATGATAGTGCACTGTTAGCTCAATTGCAGTTGAGACCAGTGTTGTTGGATCAGATTAAAGAGACTCAATTGGCTGATGAGAAAATTCAGAAGATTGTTTCAGATTGCCAACATGGAGGAAGTAGAGATTTCCATGTGAGAAATGATGGTAGCCTTTGGTTTAAAGATAGGTTGTGTGTTCCTGATGATACTAGTTTGAGAAAGTTTATTTTGGAGGAAGCACACCAATCGGTTTTTGCTATACATCCGGGAAGTACAAAGATGTACCATGATTTTAAACAGCATTATTGGTGGTCTGGTATGAAGAGAGACATAAGGGAATTTGTATCCAAGTGTCTCACTTGTCAGAGGGTGAATCTAAGCATCAAGTTCCAACAGGGTTGCTTCAACCTTTAAATGTGCCTGAATGGAAATGAGAGAGAGTGACAATGGATTTTGTATCTGGTTTGCCATTAACTCAGAAGAAGCATGATGCTATCTGGGTGATTGTTGATCGGTTGACAAGGCAGCTCATTTTCTTCCAGTTAGAATGGACTATTCTCTTGAGAGACTGGCTAAGCTATATATTAATGAAATAGTGAAGTTGCATGGAGTCCCGATTTCTTTAGTGTCTGATCGAGATCCCCGGTTCACTTCAAGGTTTTGGAAGAGTTTGCATGATGCATTGGGTTCTCGTTTACACTTTAGCACTGCTTTTCATCCTCAGACAGATGGGTAGTCAGAGAGAGTGATACAGATTATTGAGGATATGTTGAGAAGCTGTGTAATTGATTTCTATGGAAGTTGGGACAGATTTTTGCCACTTGTGGAATTTGCTTACAACAACAGTCATCAATCTAGTATTGGTATGGCACCATTTGAGGCATTGTATGGTAGAATATGCCGAACGCCTTTATGTTGGAATGAACTTAGAGATGGCAAACTAATTGGTCCTGATTTGGTTAAAGAGACTGAAGAGAAAGTAAAGATAATTCGAGATTGGTTAAAAGCAGCTTCAGACCGATAGAAATCTTATTCAGATTTGAAGAGGAGAGACATAGAGTTTAATATTGGAGATAAAGTATTTTTGAAAGTGTCTCCTTGGAAAAAGATTTTAAGATTTGGTCGTAAAGGGAAACTGAGTCCTCGTTTTATTGGACCGTATGAGATATTGGAAAGAGTTGGACCAATTGCTTATCATCTTGCTTTACCGCCTGAATTGGATAGAATTCACAATGTCTTCCATGTTTCTATGCTGAGGATGTACAGATCAGACCCATCTCATGTTTTACCAGTTGACTCTATTGAGATAAGTTCGGATTTAACATTTGAAGAGGAACCAATTGCTATTCTGGCACATGAAGTAAAAGAATTGAGAAATAAGAAAGTGCCATTGGTGAAAGTTCTTTGGAAGAATCATGGTAGAGAAGAGGCAACTTGGGAGAGTGAACAAGCAATGCAAGAGCAATATCCTCAACTACTTCGAACTTCAGATCAGGTAATTTCGAGGATGAAATTTCTTTTTAGAGGGGGAGAATTGTAATATCCCAAAATGTGCCCTAGAAGTTTTGGGTATAATTGTTGTTTTAATTGGATTTAATGTATTTGTGTAATTGGAAAGAAAAAGGAAGTGAAGAGAGAGTGTATATGTTGTAAATATAGCAATATACACAACATATACAAGTCAAGTTAGTGGAGGTCAAAGATGATTAGTTAATAATTTTAATTAATTAAGTAAATTAATGGAAATGGAAAATTAAGTGAGTGGAATGAGATATTTGGAATATTTTAATATTAAATGCTTGGAGGAGAGGATTTTGAGGAAAGAGTTGTTGAGATTTGACTTTGTTTCTTTTCTCCTTCTTTCTTCTTCGTGGGTCTTGCTCTCATTTTCCTTTCATTCCTTTTCTCTCTTCTCTTGGCCTGCTAACAAAGAATCAAGAGAGCAAGAAAGAGATTTGATCTTCTAAACTCAAGATTGAACGAAGTTTTCAAGTGATCAAGTTGGAAATTTAAGAGTTTCTTCATCCTTGGTAAATTTCCTCTTGATTCCTTGATTTTCTTTTAAGATGTGTTTGAGTTTGTTGATTGATTATTGATGGCATGTGGTTATGTATGATTAAGATGTGTTTAAGAGTGTTTGGTTCAAGTGATTTTGGATTTTGGGGTTGGATTAAAGGAAAGAGTAAGTTGTTGGAAGTGAAAGTATTGTGGTTGTGTTTTGGGTTGTGGTGATGATTTTGATTTGTGTTGGATGTATGTTTTTAGTTGTTTTGGTGTTTTTGCAAGTTTATTATGGTTTTTGGGTATGTTGAGCTAAGTTTGTTTGAAGTGGATTTTGGTGAAAGAAAGTGATTTGTTGGATTAAGTGTTGTTGTGGCCGGAATCTGGATTTTTGGCCTGACACGCCCATGAGCACGGCCAAGTCTTTGGGCGTGTCTATGGTTCTGTGTTCTTGGATGGGTGACACGAGCAGTGACACACCCATGTCACAGAGTGTGTCACAACTTCTGTGTAGTTGTAGTATTGACACGTCCAGTGACACGCCCATGTCACTGAGCGTGTCATAGCTACTGTGTTGGTGAGGAATTGACACGGCCATGACCACGCCCATGTTGTTGGACGTGTCAATGTTTCTGTGAGATAGAATGTATTACACATTCAGTGACACGCCTGTGGTTCTGAGCGTGTCAAAGCTTCTGTGTTGTGAGTTTAGGGCACGGTCAGGGACACGCCCGTGTTGTTGAGCGTGTCATGATTAGGGTTTGCCCTAGTTGGTTCTTAGTCTTATTATCTCATGTGTATCTCTAAGTGAGTATGTATTATCACCTTTGGTTTAGGTATTGAAGAGGTTGAACTGTCCTAACCTAGGTGGTGAACAATTCTTGAAAGAGAAAGGTTGTAGATTGGTGTGAGTTGTTCCTAAGGTAAGTACAAACTACATTGTTGCATACGCTCACATGATTTGATACTTAACATATTTGATTATACATATGCTAAGCAATTAATTACAGGGTTAAAACATTTGATGAAATATGAAAGGCATGTTAATGCAATTGGTTGTGTATACTTGAATAATGAATTGATTTAATGTGATTTGAGATATAATGAGATATAAAACCAATGTGATTGGCTATGATGATGGTGTTAATGCAATTGATATTGTATATTACATTGATGAGTTATGAAGCCATGGTTATTGGCTATAATGATGTAAATGAGATGATTGAGGCATGGTTGCCTATTTTGATTATGAGATATGAAGCCATGGTTGTTGGCTATAATGATGAGAATGAAATGAGAAATGAATTGAGAAAGAAATGTATAAAGATATAAATGAAAAGATTATGTGTCTAATGTGTTATTCAACCTTCAGAGTTCTGAGTTTGGCGGCATGCCTATAAAGTACTGGATAGGTGAAAAGACCGGGTCGTAAGCCGATTCCAGTTGATAAATGTGAAATGTGAATTATAGTAACAGTCTTGCCGGGTTGAGGTTCAAGAGACTGGGTCTATTACAGGTAACAGTCTTGCCGGGTTGAGGATCTCCTCGAGTTTATCCGGGTTGAGGTCCAAGAGACTGGGTCTGTTACCCTATCCATGGATAGAGATATATATATATATATATTGCCTACGGGCTTGATGATTATGATTATGGACCAAAGCAGTAACTCTGAACTTTGAATAACATATTCGTGTCTTTTGGGCCCAAGTCTGTCTTTGTTTTCAATGTAATTTATGAATGATGAAATATATGAATAATGAGATTCTTAAGAATTTTTTATATGTTTGAGATTATGATATTTGCATTTCATTAAAGTAAAATATTATTATAGTTTGTACCACTAAGCCGTAGGCTTAGCGCGATTGTGGTTCATCGCGCAGGTGACAGGGAAGAACCGGAGAGTTCCTCTAGGCCGAGTAGAGTCTAGAGTTTGAGGTGTTGATAGTGGAGCTCAAAGATCAAAGACATGTTGCCAAACATGTGTATACTTTGTATTTTGTAAAACTCGAGTTTTGATGTATAAGTATTTGTAAATATTTGTTATATTTTCCGCTGCGTTTTAAATAAACACTCTATCTTTTGTGTTTTATAATTTCTTTAAATGTTTTAAATTTGTTTATAAATGAGTCGTTTGGTTGTAAACCATGGCATTCCTATATTCAGTATACGTATATTACGATCGTAAAAGCATGTTGTGTATGTATACGGGGTATAAGGGTGTTACAATCGTCTTTGCCGAAGATTTAGCTCTCTCTAAACCCCCAAATATTTCAAACTCTTATGATCTGTGTAGATAAAACACTTCTCCCCATACAAATAATGTCGCCAAATCTTCAAAGCAAACACTATAGCTGCCAATTCCAAATCATGCGTCGGATAATTAAGCTCATGCAGTTTCAACTGCCGAGAATCATAAGCTATAACTTTACCCTCTTGCATCAAAACACATCCTAAAGCATTATGTGAAGCATCACTGTAAATCACATATGGTTTATCTTCCATAGGTAAAGCAAGAACAGGCGCTTGAGTCAACATCTCCTTCAACTGCTCGAAACTAGCTTGACACTGTTCTGTCCACACAAATCTAACTCCCTTTCGAAGTAATCTGGTGAGTGGAGTAGCTATCAAAGAAAAACCATTCACAAAGCATCGATAATAGGCTGCCAGACCCAGAAAACTTCTAACTTCAGTTACGGACTTCGGTGGATTCCAATTCAAAATGGCCTCAACTTTACTCGGATCAACTCTTAAACCATCTGCTGAAAATATATGACCCAGAAAAGTTACCTGATCAAGCCAAAACTCACACTTCGACAGCTTAGCATATAATTGCTTCTTTCTCAAAGTCTGCAACACAATTCGCAAATGTTTGTCATGATCCTCTTTATTACGCGAATACACCAAAATATCATCAATAAAAACCACCACAAACTGATCTAGATAGGGCCTAAACACCCTATTCATCAAGTCCATGAAAGCTGAAGGTGCATTCGTCAACCCAAAAGGCATCACTAAAAACTCATAATGGCCATACCTTGTCCGGAAAGCTGTCTTAGGAACATCTTCAGCTCTAACCTTCAGTTGATGGTACCCTGATCTCAAATAAATCTTGGAAAACATTGCTGCTCCTTTCAACTGATCAAAAAGATCATCAATCCTAGGCAAAGGATACTTATTTTTGATAGTCACTTTGTTCAATTTCCTATAATCGATGCACAACCTCATAGTACCATCCTTCTTCTTCACAAACAAAATATGTGCTCCCCACGGAGAAACACTAGGGCGAATAAACCCTTTATCCAACAATTCCTACAACTGCACCTTCAACTCTCTCAACTCAGCAGGTGCTATTCGATAAGGAGTAATAGAGATGGGAGTGGTACCAGGCAACAAATCGATACCAAACTCAACTTCTCTCTCATGGGGTAACCCTGGCAACTCTTTAGGAAACAAATCTGGAAATTCCACAACTGTGGGTATACTATTAAGTTGAGAACCCACTACTCTGGTATCCATAACATGAGCAAGATAAGCATCACACCCTTTTCTAATTAACTTTCTAGCTGCAAAAGCTGACACAAACAAGGATGCAAGTTGTCTCTGCTCACTAGATACCATCACACTCCTACCATCACCGGTTCTTAAAGTAACACACTTCTTTTGACAGTCTACCACAGCTCCATGTTTAGTCAACCAATCCATGCCTAAAATCAAATCATACTCTTTAAAAGGCATTTCAATCAAATCCCCCAAAAATTCCTCACCTTGTACCACCACTGAACTATCACGATGCACCTTACTCACCACAACACTATGCCCTAACGGATTTGTCACTAAAACATCAAATCCTAAGGACTCTGAATGCAATTCAGACACAGGCAAGATAGATGCACTTATATATGAATGAGTAGATCCTGGATCAATCAAAGCAAGAATTGAAATACCAAATAAAGAGAATGTACCCGCAATAACTGTTGAAGCATCCGGCTGCCTCTGCATCACATACACTCGCTGAGATGGCCCACCCTCATCTGGCCTACTGCCTCCGGATGTAGAGCCTCCTCTCTGACTGATCCCAGGTCGACCGCCTCTACTGAAACCTCTGCCTCCTCGACCACCTCTGCTAAAACTAGGTTGAGAAGCTGCAGTATCAATCTGTCTATCATCCTGCATCTCAGGGAAATCTTTGATGAAATGAGCTGATGACCCACATCTAAAGCAAACTCCTGATCCACCCGTCTTCCAACAAGCACCCCCATGGGTCCTACCATAATGAACACATATGGGTGGAATGGATCTCTGAACCACTAGAGTCGAAGCACTCGCTATAGAAACTGTAGGTCTTGGTCTCTACCTCTGATACTGAACTGACCTACCTGACTGTCTCTGGCTCCTACTAAGTCTCGGAATAAAACTTCCTCGGCCTCTCTTAATAGATGAAGATCCTGCCTCAAACTGAGATCTCCTAACTCTGGTCTCCTCCTCAGTAGCAGCTGCTGCAAAAGCTTGTGCTCTCTCAACACTTCTGGCTGCTACAACCAATTGAGAAAAATCCTGATACCGAGAACCAGCAACAATACACATAATAGAGGGCCTCAACCCCTCCTCAAATCTCCTACATTGGTCAATCTCATCTGAAATAATCCCACTGGCATAGAGACTCAACCGGATGAATTCTATCTCATACTCTGTCACAGTCCGGTTATCTTGTCTCAAATTCAGAAATTCCATCTTCTTGACATCCTTATACTCCCTTGGAGTATATTTCTGCTCAAACTCCCTCATAAAATCACTATAAGATAACGTTGGTGGATCATCCATGGCATGAGGAACTGTCTTCCACCAATCATAAGCATCTTTCTGCAGTAAAGATCTAGCATAATCAAATTTCTCTTCAAAAGTGGCTTGCAACTGGATAAATACCCTCTGCACTCGGGAGGAGAGAAACAATAAAAAAGAAGGAAGAAAATTGGACAGAAACTTGGGAGAGTTTGAAACCAAACTGAGTAGGAAAGCAGGTGAATCAATCTGATTTTTTGAGAGAACAGAAAAACAATTCAAGCAATTCAAAGGTAGCAAAGCTTGTCTTTGATTTTGTTCATCCAAGAAGAAATTTTTGGTGGAACCAACAAACAAAGGTATGCATCTATTGTTTAATTTTTTCTTCACAGTAGCTTAAATTATCAAATTGTGCCTTTTAATTCAAAAACCTTAGAACCTCAATTCACTTTTTCTAAAGTTTAAAAACCTTAATTCGTTGCTTTGTTTTCCAAAAAGTTTAAAGTTGTTAGTTTTGTTTCTTCAAAACCCCAAAACCAAAATTTGTTTTTCAAATTTCCAAAACTCTAAAATGTTTATGTTTCCTTCTAAAAGCCCTAAAAACTTCTTTTTTTCTTTTATAAACTTTAAATCATTTTGTTTAAATTCATCAAACTTCATGAAATTGTCAATTGTCTTTCCAAATCCTAAAATAAAATTCATTACCTGAAACCCTAAATTCAAAAATCCTAAAACCCTAATTTAATTCCAAAACTCAAAATAGTAAACCCTAACCCCTTAAAATCTTAAACCCTAATTTTTTCTAAACCCTAATCCTTTAAAACTTTAAAAACCATACAAACACAAATTTTACAACTTTACACAGTAAGCTTGAAACCATAATTTAATGAATAGCCGTAAACCACAAAACTTAATGTTTTAAAGTGTCCAAACCCTAGTTTCATGATTTCACCATTTAAACACTAATTTGGTTAATCAAAGAACTTTATCAACTATTTAAAACATGCAACCTTAATCTATTTTAATTCCTTAAAAAACTCACAGTAGCCTAAATTCCATAAATTCCAAAACCCTAACACATGAAATAAAGAACCCAAAATGGAAACAGTAGCTATAATTTAGATATTTATTTGCCTTATTCAATTCTATATTTGATTATGCTTTGATTTATTTTATATGCTTTAATTTATTTAAGTTCAATGCTTTGTTTATTTAATTTATCATGGATGGATGTTTACTTTTTATTGATATTTAATACCTTTGATGAATGATTTATTTATTATGAATGGTTATTTACTTTTATGAATTTATTTAGATTGCCAAATGTTGTAAGAGGTATGTTTCCACTTTGTGGGTACCTCAATAGTTAAATATCGTGTAATTTAAATTGCTTTTCTATTTTAGAACCAATGTAAAGGACATGTTTCTACCTTTCGGTGGGTGTCCTATTTAGGCATGGGATGTAAGGACATGTTTCCATCCTTGGATGGGTGTCCATTTATTGGCTTTGTTTGGACATTGCTTTGATTTTAATATATTGATGCTTTCTTTTAATTATTGTGTGTAATATGGATAATGTTGTTATATTTAAGAATTTTATAATATTAAGACCTATAAAGGAGGCCGGTTCCAATGAACCGAGCGCTGTGGGGGTTCTGGGCCATTTCTCACCTTCCCCACACGTACCCAACTTTTCAAACCCATTAGGGGGTTGGGGATTCCTTAGAAATCGAGTCATCCACCCCTTTCTTTTTTCCCGGCCCGTCTGGGTGGCGACTCCATTTTCTCTGGACTTAGGTAGGTGTTTTCTAAGGCCCCTAGCCTAAACAGTGCCGAAGTCGCAAGAACCATTCCACTGGGAGTGGGGGCAAAAATCCCGCTCACAGTCCCTTAGTTGGTTTGCATCCATCCTTCCAATGAAAGTACTTGAATCAAAATCAATGTTGTAGGTGGTATCGTTGTATGCTCTTGAATTGTCATACTTCAGGGCTGTGAGCCAGAAGGGATCAATGATATGTGATGCTAATGTATGTATGCATGTATGCACAGACAATAGACAAAGATAAGTAGGACGTTCCTTCCAACATTATAACTTCCACACACGAATGGCGAGTGTGAGCGGGGATTTTCGCCCCCACTCTCGGTGGAAAGGTTCTTGCGACTTCGGCACAGTTTAGGCTCGGGGACTTAGAGAGCACGGACCTAAGTCTGGAGAAAATGGAGTCACCACCCGGATGGGTGGGGAAAAAGAAAGGGGTGGATGACTCGATTCATAAGGAATCCCCAACCCCCTAATGGGTTCGGAAAGTTGGGTACGTGTGGGGAAGGTGAGAAATGGCACAGCACCCCCACAATGCCCGGTTTAGTGGAACCAGCCTCCTTTACAGGTCTTAATAATATAAAATTCTTAAATATAGCAATATTATCCATATTACACACAATAATTAAAATAAAGCATCGATATATTAAAAATCAAAATAATGTCCAAACAAAGCAAATAAATGGACACCCATCCGAGGATGGAAACATGTCCTTACATCCCATGCCTAAATAGGACACCCGCCGAAAGGTAGAAACATGTCCTTTACATTTGTCTAAAATAGAAAAGCAATTTAAATTACATGATATTTAACTAATGAGGTACCCACCAAGTGGAAACATACCTCTTACAACATTTGGCAATCTAACTAAATTGATAAAAGTAAATAACCATTCATAATAAATAAATCACTCATCAAAGGTATTAAATATCAATAAAAAGTAAACATCCATCCATGATAAATTAAATAAACCAAGCATTGAACTTAAATAAATTAAAGCATATAAAATAAATCAAAGCATAATCAAATATAGAATTGAATAAGGCAAATAAAGATTCAAATTAGGGCTACTGTTTCTATTTAAGATTCTTTGTTTCATGTGTTTAGGGTTTTGGAATTCATGGGTTTAAGCTACTGTGAGTTTCAAAAGAATTGAAATGGAGCAAAGTTTTATAATTTAAGAGGTTGATAAATTTCTTTGATTAACCAAATTAGTGTTTGAGTGGTAAAATCATGAAATTAGAGTTTGAACACTTTAAAACATTGGATTTATGACTATTATCTACTTACTGTGTTGAATCTTAGGTTTATGAGATTTTAAGGTTTAAAAGATTAAAGTTTAGAAAAATTAGGGTTTAAGATCTTAAGGGAGTTAGGGTTTACTGTTTTGGGTTTTGGAGTTGAATTAGGGTTTAGTGTTTTAGAATTAGGGTTTCGGGGAATGCATTAGGTTTTAGAATTTGAAAATCAATTGATAATTTTATGAAACTTTATGAAAATAAACAAAATGATTTATGGTTTATAGAAACAGAAAAGATGCTTTTTGGGTTTGTGGAAAGAAACGGACTCAAATTTAGGATTTTGAAAAGAAATAGGTTCAATTAGGGCTTTAAGATTTTGAAGAAGCAAAAATAACAATTTTAAGATTTTTGGAAAACAAATTAACAAATTAAAATTTTTAAGCTTTAGAAAAGGAAAATTAAAGTTCTTAGGATTTTTTTATTTTGAAGTAACATAAATAATTATTTTTGATCTATAGTGATGAAGCTACTGTGAATTCATGAAACAAATAAAGAAATTCATACCTTCGTTTGTTGGTTCCACCAAAAATAACTTTTTGGATGAACAAGAACAAAAACAAGCTTTGCTGCCTTTGATGGATTGAATTGCTTGTTTGCACTCCCAAAAAAGTCAGATTGATTCAAGGTTTTCCTCCTCAATTTTGGTCTCAACTTCTCCTCCAAATTTCCATCCCAATTTCTAATCCTTTTTGTGCTGATTTTGGTCTTATTTATAGAAGATTTTTTTTTATTAATTGTAGTTATTCACGGAATATAACATAAATTAAGAAAAGGAAACCGAAACCTAATTGTATTAGGTTTCGGAAATATGCGTCGGAAAAATTTCACTGGCGAAAAAAAAAAACTATTGAGGAAAAAAATGCGCTGGCAGAAAAAAACTGCCGCAGGCGAGAATTGGCCTGCGGGCCATTTCTCCCGCAGAAATAAACTGCGGGCAAAATGGCTCCCGTAGGAAAATCCTGCTTGGGCCATTTTTTTCGTTGCCGATTTTTATTTTTATTTTTTTGTTTATTATTATTAATAATAATTTTTTATTAATAAAAATTAGATACTAAAGCAAATATTATTTAATTAAGAAAATAAAAATTATTTTGGACTAATTAAAATATATTGGACAACACAAAAATTATTTTGGGCTAATTAAAATATATTGGATCGGACTAGGTAAAAAATTAAGGGTCTATAGTTTGCCCCCTGCTTGAATGATCTGAGACTTTAGTAAAAGAGAGTGAAAAGCGATAAGACTTAATTTTTGAGATGGTTGAGGTGTAACACCCCTATACCCCATATACGCACACTACACACTACTACATCTGTAATATACGTATACCGGATACAAGAGTGCCACGGTTTATATTAAACAACCCAATGTTTTTTTTAAATTTAAAATTAACCATATTATGAGAAAACTTGAAACATTCAAATTATATTATAAAGTACAATAGATAAAACGTTCATTCAATATGCAGCGGAAAATATAGCGGTATTTACAAATATATATACATCAAAAATCAAATTTTACAAAAAATAACATTTATTCATGTTTGGCAGTTCGTCTATGATCTTTAAGCCCACTTTCAACACTTCAGAGTCTAGACTCAACTCGGTCTAGTTGAACTCTCTGGTTCTACCCTGTCACCTGCATGATGAACCACTCGCGCTAAGCCAACGGCTTAGTGGTACAAACTACAATAACAATATGTTTTAATGCAATGCCAATGTCACACATTCAAATATTATAAATAATATATAAGAATATCATATTTCAAAACCTTACATTAAATTTTATTATTCATTTGTTTCACCATTTATAATTCACATTTAAACAAAGATAAGCGTGGACCCAAAAGACACTAATATGCCATTCAACTTTCAGAGTTAATGTTTTGGTTCAATTATCACATTTATCATTATCCCAACTAGGCTTCAAGGATTAGGCCCAACCAAGCTTCAAGGGGAACGAAGCATGCTAAGTATCAACCCAACTTGGCTTCAAGGACCAAACCCAACCTAGCTTCAAGGGTTGTAACATCTCAACTAGGCTTCAAGGACTAGACCCAACCAAGCTTCAAGGGGAGTTAAGCATGCTAAACTTCAACCCAACTTGGCTTCAAGGATCAAGCCCAACCTAGCTTCAAGAGAAAGTTACTATTAGGCATGCCACCAACAATAAAAATCTGAAAATTGACTAACATATTAGACACACAATTCTTTCATTATTTCATCATCAATTCCATTCTTATTTCTTCATAATCATCTAGGCAACCATGCCTCAATTATTTCATTTGCAATATTATAGCCAACAACAATAGCTTCACATTTCTTCATGATCATTTAGGCAACCATGCCTCAATTATTTCATTTGAATCATCATAACCAACCACAATGGCTTCACATCTCATCATATCTCAATTCACCTTAAAGCAATTTTATCATTAAAGTATACATAACCAATTGCATTGAACATACATTTTGAATGATCATCATATCTTTCACATTATGCAAATCATAACATTAATCAAATGTATCAACAATGTAATAGATTACTTAACACATTTACAACCAAATGTGTTAAGTCCCAATGTCATGTAAATGTATGCAATAATGTAGAGTTTGTACTTACCTCAAGAACAACTCACACCAATCTATACACTTCCTCTTCCAGGAATTCTTCACTACTTGGATTAGGGCAACTCAACCTCTTCACAACCTAATTCAAAAGGAATAATACACACTTATTTAAAAATACACATGAATTCCAATACACTTATTCACCTATTAGTCTCATACTAATCCCGAAGATCGTAAATTACAAGCCAAAGCCACTATCTAGGTCCCCATGGTCTTGGCCTCACAACCACCACGGTTGTGGGATAACAAATGAATCTGCCCAATTTGCTTAAAACCCCCACGGTCGTGGCCTTCAATGACCATGGTCGTGGCATCTAAGGGCCACGGTCGTGGCATCCATTGTGCTTCTGTTTCGGATCACACTCATGTATTCTATGCTTTTAACTTTATTAAACACAAACATCTTAAAGATCTACAATAATAATTGATCAAACTCAATATTTACATCAATCACCAATTCACAACCATAACATAAACACAACTCTTTACTCTTCCAACACCAACCTAACTCCTTCTCTTCAATTCAACCCCAACACTCTCAAACACACCACAATCAAACATAATCATACTATTAACAATCAACCATCAAACTCAAATACAACTTAAAATAAAATAAGGGAATCAAGTGGAAACTTACCAAAAATGATGAAACTTCTTAGATTTCCAACTTAATCACTTGAAACATCCTTCAATTTTGATCTTGGAAAATCAAAAACTTTCTTTCTCTTTTGCTATGGAGAGTGCCGGCCAAGAAGGAAAAGAAAAAGAGAAGAAGAAGAATGAGAAGCAAAGTTAAACACTTAATCTCTTTAAATCTCCACCAAGCAATTTATATAATATAATATTCATAAAATCCTCTTCCACTAACTTAATTTCCTTTTAATTAGTAATAAAAATAAACAATCTTCTTTTGACTGCCATTAGTTTGACTTGTATATGTTATATATATCACTATATATATAACATATACACTCTTCCCTTACCTCATTTCTCTTTCCATTTAAACATATACACTTATAACATTTAATTCAAATATAACAATAAGTATTCCAAAACTTTTAGGGTATACTTTGGGATATTACAATTCTCCCCCTCTAAAAAGAAATTTCATCCTCGAAATTACCTGATATCAAGTCTGAAACAGCTGGGGATACTGATCTCGCATCGCTTGCTCACTCTCCCAAGTTGCCTCTTCCTTTGCATGATTCTTCCAAAGAACTTTCACAAGTGGCACTTTCTTATTTCTCAACTCTTTCACTTCATGTGCCAAAATAGCAATTGGTTCTTCTTCAAAAGTCATATCTGGACTCACCTCAATAAATTCAATTGGCAAGATATGAGATGGGTCTGACCTATACCTCCGCATCATAGAAACATGGAAGACATTATGGATTCTATCCAACTCAGGCGGCAAAGCAAGTCGATAAGCAACTGGTCCAACTCTTTCTAATACTTCATAAGGTCCAATAAAATGAGGACTTAGCTTCCCTCTTCGACCAAATCTCAAAATCTTTTTCCAAGGAGACACTTTCAAAAATACTTTATCTCCAACATCAAACTCTATGTCTCTCTTCTTCAAATCTGAATAAGATTTCTGTCGATCTGAAGCTACTTTCAACCGATCCCGAATTATTTTTACTTTCTCTTCCGTTTCTTTAATCAAATCAGGACCAACCAATTTGCCTTCTCCAACTTCATTCCAACATAGAGGCGTCCTACATCTTCTACCATACAATGCCTCAAATGGTGCCATTCCAATACTGGATTGATGACTGTTGTTGTAAGCAAATTCCACAAGTGGCAAAAATATGTCCTAACTTCCAGAAAAATCAATGACACAGCCTCTCAACATATCCTCTATAATCTGTATCACTCTCTCCGACTGCCCATCTGTCTGCGGATGAAAAGCAGTGCTAAAGTGCAATCGAGAACCTAAAGCACCATGTAATCTCTTCCAAAACCTCGAAGTAAACCGGGGATCTCGATCAGACACTAAAGAAATTGGAACTGCATGCAACTTCACTATCTCACTGATATACAGCTCAGCTAACTTCTCAAGAGAATAGTCCATCCGAACTGGAAGAAAATGAGCTGTCTTTGTCAACCGATCAACAATCACCCAAATAGCATCATGCTTCTTATGAGTCAATGGCAAACCAGACACAAAATCCATTGTCACTCTCTCCCATTTACATTCAGGCACTGATAAAGGTTGAAGCAACCCAGTTGGAACTTGATGCTCAGCTTTTACTCTCTCACAAGTGAGACACTTGGATACAAACTCCGCTATATCTCTCTTCATACCTGACCACCAATAATGTTGCTTCAAATCCTGATACATCTTAGTACTCCCAGGGTGCATAGCAAAAACTGACTGGTGTGCTTCCTCTAAAATAATCTTTCTAAAACTAGCATCATCAGGAACACACAATCTATCTTTGAACCAGAGACTACCATCATTTCTCACATAGAAATCCTTTTTGGCATTCTGACACAACTTTTTGAATTTTCTCATCAACCAATTGAGCCTCTCTTATCTGATCTAACAACACCGGTCTCAAATGCAACTGAGCCAACAATACACCATTATCACATAATTCAAAACTAGCATGCAACGCTCTCAACTCAACAAGCAATGAGAGCAAATAAACAGTCAAACCTACCAAAGACTTCTGACTCAAGGCATCTGCAACAACATTTTCCTTACCAGGATGATAATCAATCAAACAGTCATAGTCTTTAATCAATTACAACCACCATCTCTGTCGAAGATTAAGCTCTCTCTGAACCCCCAAATATTTCAAACTCTTATGATCTGTGTAGATAAAACACTTCTCTCCATACAAATAGTGTCGCCAAATCTTCAAAGCAAAAACTATGGCTGCTAACTCCAAATCATGCGTCGGATAATTAAGCTCATGCGGCTTCAACTGCCGAGAAGCATAAGCTATGACTTTACCCTCTTGCATCAAAACACAACCTAAACCATAATGTGAAGCATCACTGTAAATCACATATGGTTTATCTTCCACAGGTAAAGCAAGAACAAGCGCTTGAGTCAATATCTCCTTCAACTGCTCAAAACTAGCTTGACACTGATCTGTCCACACAAATCTAACTCCCTTTTGAAGTAATATGGTGAGTGGAGTAGCTATCAAAGAAAAACCTTTCATAAACAGTCGATAATAGCCTGCCAAACCCAGAAAACTTCTAACTTCAGTTACAGACTTCGGTGGACTCCAATTCAAAATAGCCTCAACTTTACTCGGATCAACTCTTATAACATCTGCTGAAACTATATGACCCAGAAAAGTCACTTGATCAAGCCAAAACTCACATTTCGACAGCTTATCATACAATTGCTTCTCTCTCAAAGTCTGCAACACAATCCGCAAATGCTTGTCATGATCCTCTTCATTACGCGAATACACCAAAATATCGTCAATAAAGACTACCACAAAATGATCCAGATATTGCCTAAACACCCTATTCATCAAATCCATAAAAGCTGTAGGTGCATTTGTTAATCCAAAAGGCATCACTAAAAACTCATAATGCCCATATCTTGTGCGCAAAGCTATCTTAGGAACATCTTTAGCTCTGACTCTCAACTGATGGTACCCTGATCTCAAATCAATCTTGGAAAACACTGCTTCTCCCTTCAACTGATCGAAGAGATCATCTATCCTAGGCAAAGGGTACTTATTCTTGATAGTCAGCTTGTTCAATTGCCTATAATCGATGCACAACCTCAAAGTACCATCCTTCTTCTTCACAAACAAAACAGGAGCTCCCCACAGAGAAACACTAGGGCGAACAAACCCTTTATCCAACAACTCCTGCAACTGCACCTTCAACTCTCTCAACTCAGCAGGTGCCATTCGATAGGGAGTAATAGAGATGGGAGTGGTACCAGGCAACAAATCGATACCAAACTCAACCTCTCTCTCAGGGGGTAAACTCCTTAGGAAAGACATCTGGAAATTCAGCAACTGTGGGTATACTATCAAGCTGAGAACCCACTATTCTGGTATCCACAACATGAGCAATATAAGCGTCACACCCTTTTCTAATCAACTTCCTAGCTGCAATAGTTGAAACAAACAAGGATGCAAGTTGTCTCTGCTCACTAGATACCATCACACTTCTACCATCACCAGTTCTCAAAGTAACACACTTCTTTTGACAGTCTACCACAGCTCCATGCTTAGACAACCAATCCATACCTAAAATCAAATCATACTCCTTAAAAGGCATTTCAATCAAATCACCCAAAAACTGCTCTCCTTGCACCACAACTGAACTATCACGATGCACCTTACTCACCACAACACTATGCCCTAAAGGATTTGTCACCAACACATCAAATCCTAAGGACTCTGAATGCAATTCAGACACAGGCAAGATAGATGCACTTATGTATGAATGAGTAGATCATGGATCAATCAAAGTAAGAACTGAAATGCCAAATAAAGAAAATGTACCCGTAATAACTGCTGAAGCATCTGGCTGCCTCTGCATCACATACACTCGCTGAGAAGACCCAGCCTCATTTGGCCTACTGCCTCTAGATGTAGAGCCTCCTCTCTGACTGATCCCAGGTCGACCACCTCTACTAAAACCTCTGCCCCCTCGACCACCTCTGCTAAAACTAGGTCGAGAAGCTGCAGTATCAATCTGTCTATCATCCTGCATCTCAGGGAAATCTTTGATGAAATGAGCTGATGACCCACATCTAAAGCAAACTCCTGATCCACTCGTCTTCTAACAAGCACTCCCATGGGTCCTACCAAAATGAATACATATAGGTGGAATGGATCTCTGAACCATTGGAGTCGGAGCACTCGCTGCAGAAACTGTAGGTCTCGGTCTCTGCCTCTGATATTGAACTGATGTCACATCCCAAAGTTTAGGTAGTTGAGTATGAGGAAAGAAGGACATAAATAAGTGGTCAAATAGAGGCTCGAGATAGTCAAAAACAAAATCGGTGTGCAAAGGAGGCCCGTGAAGTCGACAGGACCTAAAGGTAATTTTTCGAAAGGCCGAAGACCTAAGATTAATTTTCCAAAAAGTTGTGTCGGTTCTTAATAGTGACCCTAACGGATGCCATAAATGTGTTCTCCGGATTAATTGGGCCTTAATGGTGGCGCACGATTTTTCCCAAAAATGCACTGTTTGTAAGTTACGGGCGATTTTTCGACAAGGGCATTTTGGACATTTCCACCGGAGCGGCGATTTTGTAATTAAATATAACTTTGGGGGCAAAATTTAAAAGAACAAAAAACCACTTTCAAGTGGCCAAATCCTAGCCATTAAGTCCAAATGGGTTGGACAAATCATGGCCATTGAAAATAAACAAATTAATTAAATGGAAATTTAATTATAAACAACTGATTTTGGTCTTCCCAACACAAGTAAAGGATCAAAAAACACCACCATCACCACTTTTCTTCTTCCTTAGGTCGTGCTCCCCCCTCCCTTCCATTTTCAAGGAGAAAATTTTCAAGTCTAAGCCATTTTTCAAGTGAAATTCAATAGGAAATAAGGTAAGATACCATCCTAAGTCTTATTCTTTCATTAGAATTAGGAGTTAGGCTATGTTTAGGAAGATTTGATATTATGTTCATGTTGGGAAAGTATTAGTAAGTTGATGATTATGGTGAAAAATGATAAACTACTTAAGGAAAATGATGAAAATGGTGATTATTAGTAAGAATAAGTAAAGGATTGTTAGAAAATCATAAGGTAGCATCATGTTCATATCTAGGGTTTGTCCTTACATATGTGACATGTTAAATTCATAGGAAATCAAGGAGATTAGAGAGGAAAGGAAGTGAAATAGAGAAGAAGAGCAAGGAAAAGCAAGGTTTGGTACTTTAACTAATTGTTTGTTCATTTTCTTGAAATTTTTCTGTTTTAGAATTAGTAAAATGCTGTGACGTGTATGATTTTTAATTAAATATAGAAAAATTATCTTGAGTTGAATTTTTGATATGTTGTGTCTAAAGTAGTCTAGAATGACTGAAAAATATGTTGAGTTGAATTTGGAATGGTTATGATTTTGGAAAAAATTAGTTTTATTAGACCTGCTCCAGCAGGTACCTTGACTGAGACAGCCATCTTTCTGGATTTTTAATAAAATTTAGAAAAATAATATCCAATTGAATTTTGGATATGTTGTTTTTTGGTGAGTCTAGTATTTGAGAAAAATAATTTGAAACCACTTTGGTTGAATTTAATTTACGGAATTCACAAAATTCAGAACTGCTGCCAGGATGCAGGGCAACTGGAGCAGTCTGGTTGGGTGAACTACTTGACCAAGATTTTGTGTCCAGTTTGATCTGAAATTTTACAGGAATGATTTTAAGATGTAAAAATAAATTCTTTAAAAATTTTATAGTTTTTAGTCAAGTAGATTATTTTATACAATATTTCAAAATAAGGATCAAGTTGAGTCCAAAACCAGAATTTACTATTCATATGGTCATTTTGCTAATATTCATTTGGTCATTTTTCAAAAGTAATCCAAATTGATTCCTTATGCATATAAATGAGCATAATATGTCATTAAAATGAAAAAATATGATATTTCACATTGAAATAATATAAGAAACATAAGTCGATAATTGTATAATGCATATTCGATTAAGAAATGGCATTAAAATTTTGGCTCCACTGGGTATCTGGGAAAGTACTGAGTAGGGTAAGGGTATGATATATCATACTATATGCAGTGCTGCTTTAATATAGGACTTCGGTTTGAGTTATATAGGGTGACGATCCGAGCTATATAGGAATTCGGTCTGAGTTATATAGGGCAATCACCCGAGTTATATAGGACTATGGTCCGAGGGCTTCGGCCACAGATTCCACAGGGCTTTGTCCGCAATTTTTTAGGGCCACAGCCACAGAATATATATACAGTTGTTTCAGTTAGTTCCTTACCATACGTTAGTCTACCAAATTACCTTGTGGAGCGAACTGATAAAATGATAATAACTGAATATATGACATGTATGGATTGTTTTTACTGTGGTATTATTTTTCAATATGACTCATTGCTTTTAAAAGTGCATTATGCTTTTATTATTTATTTTCCGTAATTAGTTAAAGTACCCACTAAGCAATGCTTAGCGAGTTTAGTTTATTCTAAACTCGTAGGCTATTAGCAAGGAGCCAGTAGCAAGCAGAGGAGTCCTGCGATCTGTCGATCATCAACAAACTTAGGTGGTGCTCTTCAATTTGTATTTTGGTATTAGAAACTGGCATGTACTTATTTGAACAATACAAAGAGATAACTTGATGTAGCATGTAAATCTAGTAATGTACAATAACTGTATGATTTTAAATTGAGTTGGGTTGTGAATATAGAAGTGTGAATTCTTCTTGCAGGATTGTAGTTGAGGTTATAAGGGTGGATTATTGGGAGTGTGCTTGAGTTGAATTGTGAAACAAAATGTTTTTCAAAAATAAGAAAAATTAGTTTTGTCGACACCTGGGACCTAGAATTTTAAGGGAGACTCCGTCAAAATTTTTGGAAAATTTTTATAAGGAACATTAAGTAAGCTGACATAACCAGAGCTCGTATCCCGATGTAGCATTCCTCCTCGGCTTATTCATAGGTGGGGAAGGGGTGTTACAACTGACCTACCCGACTGTCTCTGGCTCCTACTGATTCTCGGAACAAAACTTCCTCTGCCTCTTTTAATAGATGAAGACCCTGCTTCAAATTGGGATCTCCTAACTCTAGTCTCCTCCTCAGTAGCAGCTGTTGCAATACCCTGCGCTCTTTCAACACTTCTAGCTGCTGCAACCAACTGAGAAAAATCCTGATACCGAGAACCAGCAACAATGCACATAATAGAGGGCCTCAACCCCTCCTCAAATCTTCTACACCGGTCAATCTCATCAGAAATAATCCCCCCGGCATAGTGACTCAACCGTATATACTCAATCTCATACTCTGTCACTGTCCGGTTATCTTGTCTCAAATTCAGAAATTCCATCTTCTTGACATCCTTATACTCCCTCGGAGTATATTTCTGCTCAAACTCCCTCAGAAAATAACCATAAGACAAAGTCGGTGGATCATCCATAGCATGTGGAACCGTCTTCCACCAATCATAAGCATCTTTCTGCAGAAGGGATCTAGCATAATCAAACTTCTCTTCAGGAGTTGCTTGCAACTGGATAAATACTCTCTGAACTCTATCCAACCACTACTCAGCTACTGCAGGATCTGTAGTGCCAAAGAAATCCTCAGCCCTATACTTCCTCAATTTATCATAATGTCTCACCGGCACTTGAGGCTGTGGCGGCGGTGGCAGCTGCTGCACTGGAGCTTGCCTCAACAATTCTACCACATGCCGTAACCAAACCGGCGGAACCTCACCAGCAGCTGATCTCTCTGGCGCATGAACAGGTGCCTCTCCAGCTCTCTCAACCCTAGCTCCATCTCTACCCTCTTCAAGAGCTACACTCTCAGCACTACCTTCTACGGACTGACGTGACTGAGACGCCATCACTACCTATGTCTGCAAACACAGCAGAATATACCTCATTAAAGATCAGAGACTGCCAATACCAAAACATGTATTTTATTCAAAACCCAACTTTTAAAATCAAAATATTCTCTTTTTTTTTCTTACAATTTACCTAGGTTGAGAATCTCAAACCTAGGCTCTGATACCAAAATAATTGTAACACCCCTATACCCCATATACGCACACTACACACTACTACATCTGTAATATACGTATACCGGATACAAGAGTGCCACGGTTTATATTAAACAACCAATTTTTTTTAAATATAAAATTAACCATATTATGAGAAAACTTGAAAACATTCAAATTATATTATAAAGTACAATAGATAAAACGTTCATTCAATACGCAGCGGAAAATATAGCGGTATTTACAAATATATATACATCGAAAATAAAATTTTAAAAACATAACATTTATACATGTTTGGCAGTTCATCTCTGATCTTTAAGCCCACTTTCAACACTTCAGAGTCTAGACTCAACTCGGTCTAGCTGAACTCTCTGGTTCTAACCTGTCACCTGCGCGATGAACCACAATCGCGCTAAGCCAACGGCTTAGTGGTACAAACTACAATAACAATATGTTTCAATGCAATGCCAATGTCACACATTGAAATATTATAAACAATACATAAGAATATCATATTTCAAAACCTTACATTAAATTTTATTATTCATTTGGTTCACCATTTATAATTCACATTTAAACAAAGACAAGCATGGGCCCAAAAGACACTAATATGCCATTCAACTTTCAGAGTTAATGTTTTGGTTCAATTATCACATTTATCATTATCCCAACTAGGCTTCAAGGATTAGGCCCAACCAAGCTTCAAGGGGAACGAAGCATGCTAAGTATCAACCCAACTTGGCTTCAAGGACCAAACCCAACCTAGCTTCAAGGGTTGTAACATCTCAACTAGGCTTCAAGGACTAGACCCAACCAAGCTTCAAGGGGAGTTAAGCATGCTAAACTTCAACCCAACTTGGCTTCAAGGATCAAGCCCAACCTAGCTTCAAGAGATTGTTACTATTAGGCATGCCACCAACAATAAAAATCTGAAAATTGACTAACATATTAGACACACAATTCTTTCATTATTTCATTACCAATTCCATTCTTATTTCTTCATAATCATCTAGGCAATCATGCCTCAATTATTTCATTTGCAATATTATAGCCAACAACAATAGCTTCACATTTCTTCATGATCATCTATGCAACCATGCCTCAATTATTTCATTTGAATCATCATAACCAACCACAATGGCTTCACATCTCATCATATCTCAATTCACCTTAAAGCAATTCATCATTAAAGTATACATAACAATTGCATTGAACATACATTTTGAATGATCATCATATCTTTCGCATTATGCAAATCATAACATTAATCAAATGTATCAACAATGTAATAGATTACTTAACACATTTACAACCAAATGTGTTAAGTCCCAATGTCATGTAAATGTATGCAATAATGTAGGGTTTGTACTTACCTCAAGAACAACTCACACCAATCTATACACTTCCTCTTCCAAGAATTCTTCACTACTTGGATTAGGGCAACTCAACCTCTTCACAGCCTAATTCAAAAGGAGTAATACACACTTATTTTAAAATACACATGAATTCCAATACACTTATTCACCTATTAGTCTCATACTAATCCCGAAGATCATAAAATACAAGCCAAAGCCACTATCTAGGTCCCCATGGTCGTGGCCTCACAACCCCTACGGTCGTGGGATAACAAATGAATCTGCCCACTTTGCTTAAAACCCCCACGGTCGTGGCCTTCAATGACCACGGTCGTGGCATCCAAGGACCACGGTCGTGGCATCCATTATGCTTTTGTTTCGGATCACACTCATGTATTCTATGCTTTTAACTTTATTAAACACAAACATCTTAAAGATCTACAATAATAATTGATCAAACTCAATATTTACATCAATCACCAATTCACAACCATAACATAAACACAACTCATTACTCTTCCAACACCAACCTAACTCCTTCTCTTCAATTCAGCCCCAACACTCTCAAACACACCACAATCAAACTTACTCATACTATTAACAATCAACCATCAAACTCAAATACAACTTAAAATAAAACAAGGGAATCAAGTGGAAACTTACCAAAAATGATGAAACTTCTTAGATTTCCAACTTAATCACTTGAAACATCCTTCAATTTTGATCTTGGAAAATCAAAAACTTTCTTTCACTTTTGCTATGGAGAGTGCCGGCCAAGAAGGAAAAGAAAAAGAGAAGAAGAAGAATGAGAAGCAAAGTCAAACACTTAATCTCTTTAAATCTCCACCAAGCAATTTGTATAATATAATATTCATAAAATCCTCTTCCACTAACTTAATTTCCTTTTAATTAATAATAAAAATAAACAATCTTCTTTTGACTTTTATTAGTTTGACTTGTATATGTTATATATATCACTATATATATAACATATACACTCTTCCCTTACCTCATTTCTCTCTCCATTTAAACATATACACTTGTAACATTTAATTCAAATATAACAATAAATATTCCAAAACTTTTAGGGTATACTTTGGGATATTACATGAGGTTTTGGGTTCTGGACCCGGTTCAAGTTCTGGACTCAAGTATAATTTTAGGTTCTGGACCTAAGCATAATTTTAGGTTATGGACCTAAGAAAAATTTGGGTTCTGGACCCGAGCTAAGTTCTGGACTTAGAATAGATTTTAGGTTCTTGACCTAAGGAAAATTTGGGTTCTGGACCCGAGGTAAGTTCTGGACTTAAAAGAGATTCTAGGTTCTGGACCTAAGAAAAATTTGGGTTCTGGACCCGAGCTAAGTTCTGGACTTAAAAGAGATTCTAGGTTTTGGACCTAAGGAAAATTTGGGTTTTGACCCGAGCTAAGTTCTGGACTTAAAAGCGATTCTAGGTTCTGGACCTAAGGAAAATTTGGGTTCTGGACTCGAGCTAAATTTTGGACTTAGAAGAGATTCTAGGTTCTGGACCTAAGAAAAATTTGGGTTTTGGACCCGAGATAAGTTCTGGACTTAGAAGCGATTCTAGGTTCTGGACCTAAGGAAAATTTGGGTTCTAGACCCGAGCTAAGTTTTGGACTTAGAAGAGATTCTAGGTTCTGGACCTAAGGAAAATTTGGGTTCTGGACCCGAGCTAAGTTCTGGACTTAGAAGAGATTCTAGGTTCGGGACCTAAGGAAAATTTGGGTTCTGGACCCGAGCTAATAATAATTTTTATTTCAAAAAATTTGGCTAATTTTTATGCATGTCTTCTCCTTGCCCCCTGTGTGTAAAAATATTTATACACACACATGTATTTGAATGATTAAATTGAATAATTAAATTTACTGTTATTTACTGTGTAGTCATTGTTTATGAACTATTTACTATTCATAAATAGCAACTTACTATTTGTAAATAGTAGTAAATAGTATTTTTCTATTGAAAATAGTAATTTACTATTCATAAATAGTAATTTACTATTTATAAATAGTAATATTTACTATTCATCAATAGTAAAGTTTACTATTCATGAATAGTAAAACTTACTTTTGAATTTAGTTTTTTTCCTTGCCATTTCTCTATATAAACCCACGAGTTCTTTCGTTCAATTCACAGCAAGATTTTTCAATTTCTATAATTCTCTCAAATTCTTTCAAATTTAGCACATAGTTTTCAAAAAAAAAAATGCATGCTTCAAGGTTAGGGACTCATTCTAATGCCGAGTTATTTGAGTTTATTCGGCATCAATAAGATGAGAATATAGATCTACTAGTCGGGATGCCGCTTCATCGTAGTTCTAACCAAAAGTGCGCGGTGATTATTTTTTTTCTTTTTTCTTAATTTTTCGTCTTTCTGTTTTGTTTTTTTAATATTTTTTATTTTAATTATTATTATTATTTATTTATTTTTATTTTTTGTTATTATTATTCTTTATTTTTTATTTATGATTATATTTGATTTTTGTTTGATTTTTTTTAATTTATGTTTTTATTATTATTGTGTTTACCTTTATTATTATTTTGTTTGTTTATTTTGTATTCTAATATTATTATCTTTTTTTAGAAAATTTAGGAAAAATATATTAATTTAAGCACATAGGATAATATGTACTTACCTAGTTTGTTTGCATGATCGTTGCGTTGTTCGGGCTAGAGGGTGTATTTACAAAGCCCGACAATGGCACGATGTAGTGCCTTCTCGGGTAAGGTAGATTATCTGAGATTGCGGCTTTGAGCAGTTCATCTTACAATTGCCATCAAAGGAATATCAGATAGACCAGAGCATAGTCCAAGCAATTTCAGAACAATGGTTAGACACAACCCACACTTTTCACTTGCCCATTGGAGTCGATTTTACTGCTATAACCGGCCTTCGATATGATGGTGTTTATGTAACACCCCGATACCCCATATAAATACTGTACATATACCAGGTACACATACAATATGTATATAGGGTATAAGAATGTCACTTTTCATCACCATTATAACTCTTTACTTTAATTTTTAAAACCATAATACATTTAAATCATATGAAAGTATTTACAAAATGGTTATTCTTATCATGGTAATACATAAATATAAGTTACATTGTTTCTTCCAAAGATTCATTTATACAAATGAATACATTCTTATGAAAATACAGTATAATTACATGCATGCACCACCATCTAGTTGGTCTCGAACTACACTTGTCCTCGTTGTGACATAGTAGCTTATCTCCAGCTTCATCACCTATATACCTGCGCGATTAAGATAACCGCGCTAAGCTCGAAAGCTTAGTAGTACAAGTAACCATTAAAATATACAATATAAAGGAAACATACCTCATATGTTTAGTCTCATGTTTTAACATTTTCTTACTCTGTTTTCCCCTTTTTCAATGCATTCTTCATATAATCCTATTAATCTTATAGAGGATATACATATACACATATAACATAACCATCAAACATAATTCAATAAATTGATAGAACCTTCATATTATGATACTTACCAATTTCACCTCATACATATCATATATATCATTTTATACTTTATAATCGCATATTGCATATAACTTCACAAACCATATCTCCTTTCAATAATTCATGTATGTTATATAATCATATCACTAACCACAATTCATCATTCACAACTCACATTTCCAACAAAGGCAACATAGTTCTCATTACTCATTTATTTCAACTTGTATATACATCACATTAACAACAAAGACAGACTCGGGCCCAAAAGACATTAATATGTCATTCAAAGTTCAGAGTTAATGCTTTGGTTTTGTTATCACATTTATCAATATCATATACCCAACTAGGCTTCAAGGATTAAGTTCAACCAAGCTTCAAGGGGAGCAAAGCATGCTAAGCTTCTACCCAACTTGGCTTCAAGAACTAACCCAACCTAGCTTCAAGGGTGGTAACATCTCAATTAGGCTTCAAGGATTCAATCCAACCTAACTTCAAGAGATTGTTACACTTATTAGGCATGCCACCAACAACAAAACTCTGAAAATGAATAACACATTAGCCACACAATTCATTTATTATTTCATTATCAATTTCATTCTCATTCTCATCATCATTTACATCATCATAGCCAACCACAATGGCATCATTTAGGCAAAACATGCCTCATTTATCTCATTCTCAATATCATAGCCAACCACAATGGCTTTATACATCATCACCTCTCAATTTACATTTCATATTCCATCACAATATCACATTTCATAGTTCACCACAATATCACATTATCACATTTCATAGTTCATTACAATATCACATTATCAC
Organism: Garcia nutans; assembly: GCA_947685225.1. Classification (NCBI taxonomy): domain Eukaryota; kingdom Viridiplantae; phylum Streptophyta; class Magnoliopsida; order Malpighiales; family Euphorbiaceae; genus Garcia; species Garcia nutans. The sequence goes on from CANTUV010000031.1 coordinate 44,606,340, forward strand.
ATTTCATAGTTCACCACAATATCACATTATCACATTTCATAGTTCATCACAATATCACATTATCACATTTCATAGTTCATCACAATATCACATTATCACATTTCATAGTTCACCACAATATCACATTATCACATTTCATAGTTCATTACAATATCACATTATCGCATTTCATAACATATATATATTGAATGCCTTCACATCTTATATGTATTAATGTATTATCATATCTCTTATCTTTTCATTGCATATACAATATTAATATTTATTTTAACAATATACTTATATGCAATCCAATAGGGTTTTGTACTTACCTCTAAAGAACTCACTCCCATATAACTTCTCTTCCATAGATCTTTCAATACTTGGATTAGGGACAATTCCATCTCTTAAAACCTAATCCAAAAGTAATCATACACACTCACTTAGAAATACACATGAGATAATACAAATAAGAATCAATTAGGGCAAACTCAACACATGACACGCTCATCAACACGGGCGTGTTCCTGATCGTGCCCTAACTCCACAACACAGAAACATTGACACGCTCATAACCACGGGCGTGTCACTGGGCGTGTAATACATTCTGTATCTCAAAAACATCAACACGTCCAATCAACAAGAGCGTGCTCATGGCCGTGTCAATTCTCCAAACTCACATTAGCTATGACACGCTCAATAACAAGGGCGTGTTACTGGTCGTGTCAATCTACTGCCACACAGAACTTATGACACGCTCAATAACATGGGCGTGTCACTGCTCGTGCTACCAACTCCAGAAAACAGAACCAACGACACGCCTAACAAACTGGCCGTGTCTCTAGGCGTGTCCGACTAAAAACCCAGATTCCGGTCAACACACAACAACATCCAACAATACCCATCTTTTTATCATTACTCACTTCAAACAATCTTCATCAAACACACCCAAAAACCATAACAAACTTACCAAAACATCAACAACACTCAAAACACACACCAATCATCATTATAAACATCATTCATATACCAATTTATCAAATCCCCAAATTTCATTAAACTCAACCCTTATTCAACAATTCATCATCATCTTCACAAATAATCATATTATCATCATCCAATTACCAAATCAACACATATATATACTTAAATCTTTCAATATCATCATCATCACACATCAACCATACCAAACCCAACTCAAACAATGAAAATCAATTTAAAGAAATAAATACTTACTTGAATCCTTTATCAAATCTTCATCTCTATCATCAAATCTCTTGAATTCCTTAAGAAATTTGGTAAGAAAATCACATCTTTCTCTCTTTCTCTCTCTCTCTCTCTCTCTCTCTCTCTCTCTCTCTCGGCCAAGAAGAACGAAGAAGACGAATAAGGAGTAGAAGGAAGAAGAAGTTTCTACTTCTTTCCTTTGTCCTTATCCATATATATATATATATATATATATAATAATAATAATAATAATAATAATAATAACAATAACAATAGTAATAATAATAATAATACTTTAAATCTCCACCACATATTCTTTCTTTGATTTTCTTCTTCTCTTTTCTTTTTGTCTTTATTATTATTATTATTATTTAGTTATACAAATATATATATACAACTCACTTATCCTTCACCATATATATATCCCATGTATATGTGATGTATATGTATATGTCTTACATATATTATCCTTATATTTCACATATACACATATACATTAAATCCAAATACAACAACAATAACTCCAAAACTCTTAGGGTCTATTCCGGGACATTACAGTTTAGGTTCCTCTGACCAATGATATTTTAACATTTGAAGAAATTCAGGAATTAATTGGTATGGAACCACCATATAAAGGGCCTTTTGAGATAAAAATTGAACCGATTCTTAGCTATTGGATGAACTACGAAGGACGAATTCACAGAGACAAGGCCCAACAGTATGCGTGAGGATTTTTAATATATTTGCTTGGGTCGACCATCATAGGCAGCACTGAATCCTCCATCCACTTGTCAGTATTGAATGCCCTTTCTTACTTTAGGACAATACCATCCTCCGGCTGGGGTAAAGTTGGTCTCGCCTGTCTTTACGATGGTCTTGATAAACTTTGCCGAAATAAGTAGTCTTTTTTCGGCTTGATGGCTGTTGTCGATGTATTCTTCTTCTACCAATGTCAATTCCACTCTTTTCTTGCATGAATGTGATCTTATTATTGTTGTTGTAGGCATGGGCATATGAACACAACCTCATGAGGGTACCCGGTATTTCCTGAGAAAGAATTGGGTATCGGAGATTAAATTTCTGGTTGTCCAATCGTGTGGACGTTCGCGGCTCTCACCATGTGCATACTCACTGATTTGTGTTGAGCCACTTAATTTGGGACCAGCTAAAACAACATTAGTATATTTTAAATTTTATGTGAAAGTCTACTTACCTTATGTTATTTTGCAGGTGAATTTGGCCTGGTGGAACCCAGAAGAGCGGGCAAACTAGTCTCCTTTCATGAGGGCTGCGCTATCTTTCCAACATTCTCACCGAGTCATCGCTGGCCCAGTGTCCAGTGGCTGGTTTCTATGAGAGAGAGTTATGAGTGGTTTCTCGATCCAGAGCAGCGGTGGTTCCCAATCCATATCCCAAAATATACTTTAAATATTATGTGGATGCTGGAGGATGCATGGTGGCCGGCTCGGTACGGTTCTGGAATTGAAGCATTTCTCCATCTACCAGGTGCATTTTATGCCCATTTTATTCAAAGAAGGCTTTTGAACTTTGATGTATCTCCTTTTTAGAATACGGGAGATTCCCGAAGAAAATGAGGGTAGAGATGAAGATGTGGGAGAGTTCGCTCCACATCTTGGGGCTGGTACTTCTTAGGTAAGACTTTACCTTTTTTCCTTGCAACCACTTCTTTCTTTTTTTTTTAATTCTTTAATGATTGTTACAGGCTGTTGGCTCATTTGATCATGAGGCTAGACCTTCTTTTACTGCCCCTTTGTTTGCTCATTCTAGCCCGCCAGATATACCATCTCATCCGCAGGGCATTGATATGAACTACCTGGTAGGTTCCTTATTTCATAGTAATTTATGTTATATGTATGCATGATTATGTATGCTCTTACCTTTTTCCTTCCTGGCTCACAGCGGATGCTTGAAGAACAAAATAGGAAACTTCATGAAGAGTTGGCTGTAAGTCATCAGCAGGCTTCTCATTTTGAAAGTTTATATCATCAATCCAAACAAAATTTTTGAGACTTTCGATTTCAGGGGATGAGGGATCCTGTCGCTTCTTCATCAAGAGGCCCCTAGACTGATGACCATGAGATCCTTTCACCTGCTTCTGATGAGGACCATGACAGATCAAAACTTCAAGGTAATAGAGATTCTGGTGCTCCTGCTTCGGGTGATCCCGGGATGAGTAATTTGCCAAATTTTGGTGCTCTCGCTTCGGGCAGACTCGGGACGAGTGATTTGCCCCCTTCTCCAATAGGCGATGACTTTTTTAGGGCTTTATTTGATGACCTACCACCACCCTCTTAGTGATGTATAAATATTGTATCAATTGTATAAATATTGTACAATAATGAAAAAAATACAATTTCCATCTTTATTGTAACTTTTTTTTATTACTGCGCCATAATTATTATACTTTTTTCTCTTTTTTTTTGTTTTGCTCTAATTTTTGCCTAGTCCTCCCATGTGGGTTTTCAAAACTAGCGAGCTGTCTTAATTGTGAGCGGGGATTTTTGCCCCCACTCCCGGTGGAATGGTTCTTGCGACTTCGGCACTGTTTAGGCTCGGGGCCTTAGAGAACACAGACCTAAGTCCGAAGAAAAATGGAGTCGCCACCCGGACGGGCTAGGAAAAAGAAAGGGGTGGATGACTTGATTCCTAAGGAATCCCCAACCCCCTAATGGGTTCCGAAAGTTGGGTACGTGTGAGGAAGGTGAGAAATGGCCCAGCACCCCCACAACTCCCGGTTCATTGGAACCGGCCTCCTTTACAGGTCTTAATATTATAAAATTCTTAAATATAATAATATTATCCATACTACACTCAATAAAAAGAAAGCATCATTATATTAAAATCAAAGCAATGTCCAAACAAAGCAAATAAATGGACACCCATCCAAGGATGGAAACATGTCCTTACATCACATGCCTAAATAGGACACCCACCAAAAGGTAGAAACATGCCCTTTACATAGGTTCTAAAATAGAAAAGCAAATTAAATTACATGATGTTTAACTAATGAGGTACCCACCAAGTGGAAACACACCTCTTATAACTTTTGGAAATCCAAATTAATTGATAAAAGTAAATAATCATTCATCATAAATAAATCATTCATCAAAGCTATTAATCAAAATATAAAATAAACATCCATCCATGATAAATTAAATAAATCAAGTATTGAAATTAAATTAAAGCATAAGAGATAAATCAAAGTATAATCAAGTATGGAATTGAATAAAGCAAATAAAAGTTCAATTATAGCTGCTGTGACTTTTGTGGAATTAAAATAGATTAGGGTTTTATGTTTTAAAAGGTTGGTAAGACTCTTTGATTAAACAAATTAAGGTTTGAATGGTGAAATCATGAAACTAGGGTTTTAGACACTTTAAAATACTTTTATTTGTGATTTTTGGTTATTGGGTTTCTAAGCTACTGTGTAAGTTTCATCTATTTATGGTTTTATGGTTTTTAATAGTTTAAAAGGATTAGGGTTCATAAAAAATAGGGTTTAAAGTTTTAAAAGGATTAGGGTTTATTATTTTAGGTTTAAAAGTTGAATTTTGGATTTTAGGATTTAGAATTAGGGTCACAGGTGGTGAATTAATTTTTAGGAATTTGGAAATCAATTTGATAATTTCATGAAGTTTTATGAATTTAAACAAACATATTAAAGTTTTTATAAATATAAAAGATGTTTTTTAAGGCTTTTTGAATGAAATAGAACCTACTTCAAAATTTTAAAAGAAACAGAATTTAAATCTTAGTTTTGTTGAAAAATATGTTCAATTAGAGTTTTAAGATTTTTAAGAAGTAAAAATAGCAATTTTAAGCCTTTTGGAAGATAAACTAACGAAATAAGATTTTTTGGCTTTAGAAAAACTAAATTAAAGTTCTAAGATTTTAACTTTTGAAAAACACAAAAATCCTAGTTTTTAGCTACTGTGTAAAAACAATTAAAGAAAATCAATTAACACATACCTTCTTTTGATGATTCCTCCAAAAATAATTTTTCTTGGATAAACTAGCTCCAAAGACAAACCTTTTTTGCCTTTGAATTGCTTAAATCGTGATGCTGCTCCTTTAAAAATCAATTGAATTGAATTTTTTCTTTTCCACTTCTGTAATATCCTCATATATGCCCTAGAAGTTTTGATTATGTTGTTGATGTTGTTGTTATTGTTGTTGTTGGTATATATTGGAAAGTGAATGTTTGTGAATATATGTGTTTTGGGGAAAGAAATAGGGTTTAGAGACAAATGTATATGTTGTGTATATGATGATATATATAACATATAGATTGGTCAAATATAGAGTCAATGCAAGAAGATAATTTGTGGAATGTGCAATTACATATAAGGGCTTAGATGAGACAAAAGGTTAGTTATTTGATTGAGGGCATTTTGGTAATTACTTGGATAAAATCTCTTGGTGGAGATTTAAAGTGGGGTTGACTTTATTTCCTCCATGTATTTTCTTCTTCTTTTGCATTTTGGCTGATTTCTCGTAGACAAAGGGAAAGCAAAGAGACAAAGAGAAGACTTTGAAGAGTAAGCTCCAATTGTAGGAAGATTGAAGTGATCAAGTGTTGATTCAAGAAGTGTTATAATTTAAGGTAAGAAATCTCTTGTTTTTCCTTTGTAAGTTTTTAAGTTGAGTTTAAAAGAAGTTGTGATTTGTTGATATGATGATTTGATGTGGTTGTAATGTGTTGAATTTGATTATAAGCCAAAGAGTTAATTATTAATGGTTTTGGATTGAAGATGGTAAGTAGGTGGAGATTGATTTTGAGAAAATGGGAGTGATGTTGTATTTTTAGGGTTTTGGTTTGGTATGAATTTAATGTATGGTTATTGTGATTACTAGGGTGAATATGTAAGATATGTGTTTATAACATGAATTGTATCCTTTTGAATGAGATGATTGTTGTGTAAAAAGGGTGTAAATGCTTTTAGAAGGGTGTTGGCCATTTTTAGGGTTGTGTATTTGAGTGACACGGCCAAAACAAAGGAGAGACACGGCCAAGCCATGTGATTATGGGCGTGTTGGATTGCTTTGAGAGAGACACGGCCGTGTCTAGTGCCCGTGTTCACTACTGGATTTTTTGGTGTTGGGAGACACGGCCACTAGCTTGGCCGTGTCCTATGCCCGTGTCTGCTGCTGTGATTTGTTGGTTGAGAGACACGGCCACAAGCTTGGCCGTGTCCCTTGCCCGTGTTGCCTACTGTCAATTTAGGTTGAGAGACACGGCCACAAGCTTGGCCGTGTCCCTCAAGTGGCTGCCCGTGTCCCTCAAATGTGTGAGTTAGGGTTTTTATACTTTGTTCTATTTGCATTGTTTTGGTCCTTTTAAGGTAAGTTGGTACTTTAACCTAAACTTAAACACATTTAAACAATGATTGACCTAAACAAATGCATATGGAAGATCTTAAAGCTATGAATGATATAAATTATCCTTTGCCTTAATTGCATTGTTGAGATTGAACAATGTTATGTTATGCATTGTGAATGGTTATGTGTTTCATGAGTAATGTATATTGAAATGTTATATCAAAGCCATTGTGATTGGCTATGATGATGATATGGAAAGAAAGAAGGCATGTTTGCCTAAATGTGATGAGAATTTGAGAATGGAAATGGTATCTATATAATAAATGAATTGTTTGTTTAATATGTTATTCAGTTTCAGAGTTCTGGATTTGGGTGGCATGCCTAAGAAATGATGAAAGGTAACAGTCTTGCCGGGTTGAGGATCTCCTCAAATGTGTTGAGTTGATGGTCCAAGAGACTGGGTCTGTTACACTATAAGAATTGTGAATATGAGATATATGAAAGGTAACAGTCTTGCCGGGTTGAGGATCTCCTCAAATGTGTTGAGTTGATGGTCCAAGAGACTGGGTCTGTTACACTATAAGAATTGTGAATATGAGATATATGATTTGTAACAGTCTTACCGGGTTGAGGATCTCCTCATATGTGTTGAGTTGATGGTCCAAGAGACTGGGTCTGTTACACTATCCATGGATAGAGATACATGTATATATATTGCCTACGGGCGTGATTATTGTGATTATGAACCAAAGCAGTAACTCTGAACTCTGAATATCGTATTAAATACTTGTTGGGCCCATAGGTGTCAAGGTTATATGAATGTCCTAAATAATGTTATGAGTTAATGAAATGAGATGTTGTATTTTGAGTATGATTGATAAATGTTGAAATGTGGTATGCTCCTATGACTATGATTTGTGAAATGCATAATTATGTGGTTAACTTTATATTTATGATGTTAATCTTATCAATAACATATGTGGCATTGCATTACATTAAAGCATACCATTAGCATGTTTTATCTTACTAAGCCCTTGGCTTAGCGCGATAGTGTTTAATCGCGCAGGTGATAGAGTTGATAGAGTTGAACCTGAAGGTTCTTCGAGGCCGAGTGAGAGTAGACGTTGAAGTGTTGATTTGGAACTTAAAGATCAGAAGAGACTTGCCAATCATGTATATTTCTTTTATATTTTGTAAAGTATTGGTTTTAATGTAAATATATGTATAACTATAAACATGGATTTGAAAGAGTTTATACATGTAAATATTTTATAAAATTCCGCTGCGTATTAACTAAATGTAAATATATCTATTTGGTTTTGTATTACAAATTGATTACTTATTTTTCTATAATGTATACAACTGAAAGATTATGGTATTGTTTAAAATGTTTTGGATGTAAAGAAAATCCGTAGCAACCCTATGTTTAGTGCATGTATACTACATTGTGGTGTTTGTAGTGTGCATATATTGAATGTGGGGGTGTTACAATTGTTTTGGTATCAGAGCCTAGGTTTGAGATTCTCAACCTAGGTAAAATGTAATAAAAAGAATATTTTTACTTAAAAAGTGAGTTTTGAATGACATATACGTTTGAGATTGGCAGTCTCTGATCTTTAATAAGATGTAATCTGCTGTGTTTGCAGTGTTAGGTGTTGATGGATCCTCACTCAAGTCAGTCGGTTGAGGCTAGTGCTGAGAGTATTGCTCCTGATGAGGGAGCTAGGGTTGATAGTGCTGGTGAGGCACCTGCTTCTGGGTCGGGAAGACCAGTAGGTGATGAGGTTCCGCCAGCCTGGTTTATGCATACGATGGAAGCTATGAGACAAGCACCAGTACAACCACAGCCACCACCCCCTCAACCTTTGGTATCAGTGAGGCACTATGACAAATTGAGAAAGTATGGAGCCGAAGATTTTGTAGGTACTACTGATCCAGCTGTAGCAGAGCAGTGGCTTGATAAAGTACAAAGGATCTTTATTCAGTTGCAAGCCACCTCAGAGGAAAAGTTTGATTATGCAAGATCCTTGTTGCAGAAGGATGCATATAGTTGGTGGAAGACAGTGCCACATTCTATGGATGATCCACCAACTTTGTCATATGCTGACTTTCTGAGAGAATTTGAATTGAAGTATACTCCAAGGGAGTATAAAGATGGGAAGAAAAGAGAGTTTCTAGATTTGAAGCAAGATCATCGGACCGTAACTGAATATGAGGTTGAGTTTATTCGATTGAGTCAGTATGCTGGGGGTATTATAGTTGATGAGATAGATAGATGCCGGAGGTTTGAGGAGGGATTGAGGCCCTCTATCTTGTGCTTAGTGGCTGGATCTAGATATCACGATTTCTCCCAGCTAGTGGCAGCAGCTCGAAGTGTGGAGCGAGCTCAGGGTATTGCAGCTGCTTCAGAGGAAGAGGTTAGGGTGAGGAGGCCCCAGTTTGAGGCAGGGTCTTCTTCTGCAAAGAGAGGTAGAGGTAGCTTTATTCCTCGGATTAGTAGAAGTCAGAGGTCAGCTGGTAGGTCAGTGCAGTCCCAGAGGCAGAGATTTAGACCTGCAGCTTCAGTAGCGAGTGCTCCTACTCCTGGAGTTCAGAGATCCACCTCACCTGTGTGTGATCAGTGTGGTGGAAGACATGGGGGCGTTTGTTGGAGGCAAAGTAGATCAGGGGTATGTTTCAGGTGTGGATCACCTGACCACTTTGTGAGAGACTGTCCTGAGAGGCAGGAGCAGATGCCAGTTGATTCTGCTGCTTCTCGAGCTAGTGTGAGGGGAGGCAGAGGAGGCAGAGGTGCCAGCCGAGGAGGTAGACCAGGGTTCAGTTCTAGAGGAGGTGCTACATCTAGGAAGGGTAGACCAGAGGAGGTTGGATCTTCCCAGAGGATGTATGTTATGCAGAGGCAGCCAGATGCATCAGCAGTCATAGCTGGTACTTTTTCTTTATTTGATACTTCAGTACTTGCTTTGATTGATCCGGGTTCCACCCATTCATATATTAGTGCATCTGTTTTGCCTGTATCTGAATTGCATGCTGATTCCCTAGGATTTGATGTATTGGTGACAAATCCGTTAGGGCATAGTGTGGTTGTGAGTAAGGTGCACCAAGATAGTGCAGTGAGGGTGCAAGGTGAGGAGTTCCTTGGAGACTTGATTGAGATGCCATTTAAGGAATATGATTTGATTCTAGGTATGGATTGGCTATCGAGGCATGGAGCTGTGGTGGATTGTAAAAAGAAAGTTGTTACTTTGAGAACTGCTGATGGTAGAGAAGTGATAGTATCTAATGAAGAGGAACATGATATGCATCTGCGGATTGTGTTGCAGATTTTGAGAGAGAAGCAGTTATTTGCCAAATTGTCGAAGTGTGAGTTCTGGTTGGATCAAGTCGCTTATCTCAGACATATTGTTTCAGCAGAAGGCATTAGAGTTGATCCGAGCAAAGTTGAAGCTATATTGAATTGGAGTCCACCCAAGTCGGCGACAGAGGTTAGAAGTTTTCTGGGTTTGGCAGGCTGTTATCGGCGGTTTGTGAAAGGATTTTCTTTGATAGCTACTCCACTCACTAGATTGCTTCGTAAGGGAGTGAGATTTGTGTGGACAGATCAGTGTCAGGCTAGCTTTGAGCAGTTGAGAGATATGTTGACTCAAGCGCCTGTTCTTACTCTACCTGTGGAAGGCAAACCATATGTGATTTTCAGTGATGCTTCACATAGTGGTTTGGGGTGTGTATTGATGCAAGAAGGTAAAGTTATAGCTTATGCATCTAGACAGTTGAAACCGCATGAGCTTAATTATCCTACTCATGATTTGGAGTTGGCAGCCATTGTGTTTGCATTGAAGATTTGGCGTCACCATCTGTTTGGGGAGAAATGTTTTATCTACACTGATCATAAGAGTTTAAAGTATTTGGGTGTTCAGAAAGAACTCAATCTTCGTCAGAGGAGATGGTTGGAATTGATTAAAGACTACGACTGTTTGATTGATTATCATCCAGGTAAAGCAAATGTTGTTGCTGATGCCTTGAGTCGGAAGTCTTTAGCAGGGTTGACTGTGTACTCGCTCTCGTTGCTTGTTGAGTTGAGAGCATTGTGTGCTAATTTTGTAGCTTGTGATGATGGTGCATTGTTAGCACAGTTATAAGTGAAACCAGTTTTGTTGGATCAGATTAGGGAGGCTCAGTTGGCTGATAAGAAGATTCAGAAGATTGTTTCAGATTGTCAGAGTGGAAAAGGTAGAGATTTTGTAGTGAGAGGTGATGGGAGTCTCTGGTTTAAGAACAGATTATGTGTACCCGATGATGCTGATTTGAAGAAGATCATTTTAGAAGAAGCTCATCAGTCAATATTTGCTATGCATCCGGGTAATACCAAGATGTATCATGACTTGAGACGGCATTACTGGTGGGTTGGATTGAAGAGAGACATTGCTAAGTTTGTATCGAAATGTCTCACATGTCAGAAGGTAAAAGCAGAGCATCAAGTTCCAACTGGGTTGCTTCAGCCGTTGTCAGTGCCTGAATGGAAGTGGTATAGAGTGACAATGGACTTTGTGTCTGGTTTGCCTTTGACACAAAGGAAGCATGATGCTATATGGGTGATTGTGGATAGATTGACCAAGACAGCTCATTTCCTTCCGGTTCAGATGGATTACTCTTTGGAGAGATTGGCTGAGTTGTATATCCATGAGATTGTGAGATTACATGGTGTTCCAACTTCTTTAGTGTCTGATCGAGATCCCAGGTTTACTTCAAGGTTTTGGAAGAGTTTGCATAGTGCTTTGGGTTCTCGACTGCACTTCAGCACTGCTTTTCATCCACAGACGGATGGGCAGTCAGAGAGGGTGATACAGATTATTGAAGACATGTTGAGAAGCTGTGTCATCGATTTCTCTGGAAGTTGGGATAGATTCTTACCTCTTGTGGAGTTTGCTTACAACAACAGTCACCAATCTAGCATTGGTATGGCACCGTTTGAAGCACTGTATGGTAGACGGTGTAGGACACCTCTTTGTTGGAGTGAACTTGGTGAAAGTAAGTTAATTGGGCCTGATTTAATTCAAGAAACTGAAGAGAAAGTGAAGTTGATTCGAGGCAGGTTAAAAGCAGCTTCAGACCGACAGAAGTCTTATGCAGATCTGAAAAGGAGAGACATTGAGTTTGATGTTGGAGATAAGGTATTTTTGAAAGTATCTCCTTGGAAGAAGATATTGAGGTTCGGTCGGAAAGGGAAATTGAATCCTCGATTCATTGGACCGTATGAAGTGTTGGAAAGAGTTGGGCCAGTTGCTTATCGGCTTGCTTTGCCACCTGAGTTGGATCGTATTCATAATGTATTTCATGTTTCTATGTTGAGGAGGTACAGGTCGGATCCATCTCATGTGTTGCCAGTTGAATCTATTGAAGTGAGCCCAGACTTGACATTTGAAGAGGAACCGGTTGTTATCTTGGCACGTGAAGTGAAAGAGTTGAGAAACAAGAGAGTGTCTCTTGTGAAGGTTCTATGGAAGAACCATGGGAAAGAAGAAGCAACTTGGGAAAGTGAGCAAACCATGCGAGAGCAATATCCTCAGTTGTTTCAGAGCTGATTTCAGGTAATTTCGAGGACGAAATTTCTTTTTAGAGGGGGAGAATTGTAATATCCTCATATATGCCCTAGAAGTTTTGATTATGTTGTTGATGTTGTTGTTATTGTTGTTGTTGGTATATATTGGAAAGTGAATGTTTGTGAATATATGTGTTTTGGGGAAAGAAATAGGGTTTAGAGACAAATGTATATGTTGTGTATATGATGATATATATAACATATAGATTGGTCAAATATAGAGTCAATGCAAGAAGATATTTTGTGGAATGTGCAATTACATATAAGGGCTTAGATGAGACAAAAGGTTAGTTATTTGATTGAGGACATTTTGGTAATTACTTGGATAAAATCTCTTGGTGGAGATTTAAAGTGGGGTTGACTTTATTTATTCCATGTATTTTCTTCTTCTTTTGCATTTTGGCTGATTTCTCGTAGACAAAGGGAAAGCAAAGAGACAAAGAGAAGACTTTGAAGAGTAAGCTCCAATTGTAGGAAGATTGAAGTGATCAAGTGTTGATTCAAGAAGTGTTATAATTTAAGGTAAGAAATCTCTTGTTTTTCCTTTGTAAGTTTTGAAGTTGGGTTTAAAAGAAGTTGTGATTTGTTGATATGATGATTTGATGTGGTTGTAATGTGTTGAATTTTATTATAAGCCAAAGAGTTAATTATTAATGGTAAGTAGGTGGAGATTGATTTTGAGAAAATGGGAGTGATGTTGTATTTTTAGGGTTTTGGTTTGGTATGAATTTAATGTATGGTTATTGTGATTACTAGGGTGAATATGTAAGATATGTGTTTATAACATGAATTGTATCCTTTTGAATGAGATGATTGTTGTGTAAAAAGGGTGTAAATGCTTTTAGAAGGGTGTTGGCCATTTTTAGGGTTGTGTATTTGAGTTACACGGCCAAAACAAAGGAGAGACACGGCCAAGCCAAGTGATTTTGGGCGTGTTGGATTGCTTTGAGAGAGACACGGCCGTGTCTAGTGCCCGTGTTCACTACTGGATTTTTTGGTGTTGGGAGACACGGCCACTAGCTTGGCCGTGTCCTATGCCCGTGTCTGCTGCTGTGATTTGTTGGTTGAGAGACACGGCCACAAGCTTGGCCGTGTCCCTTGCCCGTGTTGCCTACTGTCAATTTAGGTTGAGAGACACGGCCACAAGCTTGGCCGTGTCCCTCAAGTGGCTGCCCGTGTCCCTCAAATGTGTGAGTTAGGGTTTTTATACTTTGTTCTATTTGCATTGTTTTGGTCCTTTTAAGGTAAGTTGGTACTTTAACCTAAACTTAAACACATTTAAGCAATGATTGACCTAAACAAATGCATATGGAAGATCTTAAAGCTATGAATGATATAAATTATCCTTTGCCTTAATTGCATTGTTGAGATTGAACAATGTTATGTTATGCATTGTGAATGGTTATGTGTTTCATGAGTAATGTATATTGAAATGTTATATCAAAGCCATTGTGATTGGCTATGATGATGATATGGAAAGAAAGAAGGCATGTTTGCCTAAATGTGATGAGAATTTGAGAATGGAAATGGTATCTATATAATAAATGAATTGTTTGTTTAATATGTTATTCAGTTTCAGAGTTCTGGATTTGGGTGGCATGCCTAAGAAATGATGAAAGGTAACAGTCTTGCCGGGTTGAGGATCTCCTCAAATGTGTTGAGTTGATGGTCCAAGAGACTGGGTCTGTTACACTATAAGAATTGTGAATATGAGATATATGAAAGGTAACAGTCTTGCCGGGTTGAGGATCTCCTCAAATGTGTTGAGTTGATGGTCCAAGAGACTGGGTCTGTTACACTATAAGAATTGTGAATATGAGATATATGATTTGTAACAGTCTTACCGGGTTGAGGATCTCCTCATATGTGTTGAGTTGATGGTCCAAGAGACTGGGTCTGTTACACTATCCATGGATAGAGATACATGTATATATATTGCCTACGGGCGTGATTATTGTGATTATGAACCAAAGCAGTAACTCTGAACTCTGAATATCGTATTAAATACTTGTTGGGCCCATAGGTGTCAAGGTTATATGAATGTCCTAAATAATGTTATGAGTTAATGAAATGAGATGTTGTATTTTGAGTATGATTGATAAATGTTGAAATGTGGTATGCTCCTATGACTATGATTTGTGAAATGCATAATTATGTGGTTAACTTTATATTTATGATGTTAATCTTATCAATAACATATGTGGCATTGCATTACATTAAAGCATACCATTAGCATGTTTTATCTTACTAAGCCCTTGGCTTAGCGCGATAGTGTTTAATCGCGCAGGTGATAGAGTTGATAGAGTTGAACCTGAAGGTTCTTCGAGGCCGAGTGAGAGTAGACGTTGAAGTGTTGATTTGGAACTTAAAGATCAGAAGAGACTTGCCAATCATGTATATTTCTTTTATATTTTGTAAAGTATTGGTTTTAATGTAAATATATGTATAACTATAAACATGGATTTGAAAGAGTTTATACATGTAAATATTTTATAAAATTCCGCTGCGTATTAACTAAATGTAAATATATCTATTTGGTTTTGTATTACAAATTGATTACTTATTTTTCTATAATGTATACAACTGAAAGATTATGGTATTGTTTAAAATGTTTTGGATGTAAAGAAAATCCGTAGCAACCCTATGTTTAGTGCATGTATACTACATTGTGGTGTTTGTAGTGTGCATATATTGAATGTGGGGGTGTTACAATTGTTTTGGTATCAGAGCCTAGGTTTGAGATTCTCAACCTAGGTAAAATGTAATAAAAAGAATATTTTTACTTAAAAAGTGAGTTTTGAATGACATATACGTTTGAGATTGGCAGTCTCTGATCTTTAATAAGATGTAATCTGCTGTGTTTGCAGTGTTAGGTGTTGATGGATCCTCACTCAAGTCAGTCGGTTGAGGCTAGTGCTGAGAGTATTGCTCCTGATGAGGGAGCTAGGGTTGATAGTGCTGGTGAGGCACCTGCTTCTGGGTCGGGAAGACCAGTAGGTGATGAGGTTCCGCCAGCCTGGTTTATGCATACGATGGAAGCTATGAGACAAGCACCAGTACAACCACAGCCACCACCCCCTCAACCTTTGGTATCAGTGAGGCACTATGACAAATTGAGAAAGTATGGAGCCGAAGATTTTGTAGGTACTACTGATCCAGCTGTAGCAGAGCAGTGGCTTGATAAAGTACAAAGGATCTTTATTCAGTTGCAAGCCACCTCAGAGGAAAAGTTTGATTATGCAAGATCCTTGTTGCAGAAGGATGCATATAGTTGGTGGAAGACAGTGCCACATTCTATGGATGATCCACCAACTTTGTCATATGCTGACTTTCTGAGAGAATTTGAATTGAAGTATACTCCAAGGGAGTATAAAGATGGGAAGAAAAGAGAGTTTCTAGATTTGAAGCAAGATCATCGGACCGTAACTGAATATGAGGTTGAGTTTATTCGATTGAGTCAGTATGCTGGGGGTATTATAGTTGATGAGATAGATAGATGCCGGAGGTTTGAGGAGGGATTGAGGCCCTCTATCTTGTGCTTAGTGGCTGGATCTAGATATCACGATTTCTCCCAGCTAGTGGCAGCAGCTCGAAGTGTGGAGCGAGCTCAGGGTATTGCAGCTGCTTCAGAGGAAGAGGTTAGGGTGAGGAGGCCCCAGTTTGAGGCAGGGTCTTCTTCTGCAAAGAGAGGTAGAGGTAGCTTTATTCCTCGGATTAGTAGAAGTCAGAGGTCAGCTGGTAGGTCAGTGCAGTCCCAGAGGCAGAGATTTAGACCTGCAGCTTCAGTAGCGAGTGCTCCTACTCCTGGAGTTCAGAGATCCACCTCACCTGTGTGTGATCAGTGTGGTGGAAGACATGGGGGCGTTTGTTGGAGGCAAAGTAGATCAGGGGTATGTTTCAGGTGTGGATCACCTGACCACTTTGTGAGAGACTGTCCTGAGAGGCAGGAGCAGATGCCAGTTGATTCTGCTGCTTCTCGAGCTAGTGTGAGGGGAGGCAGAGGAGGCAGAGGTGCCAGCCGAGGAGGTAGACCAGGGTTCAGTTCTAGAGGAGGTGCTACATCTAGGAAGGGTAGACCAGAGGAGGTTGGATCTTCCCAGAGGATGTATGTTATGCAGAGGCAGCCAGATGCATCAGCAGTCATAGCTGGTACTTTTTCTTTATTTGATACTTCAGTACTTGCTTTGATTGATCCGGGTTCCACCCATTCATATATTAGTGCATCTGTTTTGCCTGTATCTGAATTGCATGCTGATTCCCTAGGATTTGATGTATTGGTGACAAATCCGTTAGGGCATAGTGTGGTTGTGAGTAAGGTGCACCAAGATAGTGCAGTGAGGGTGCAAGGTGAGGAGTTCCTTGGAGACTTGATTGAGATGCCATTTAAGGAATATGATTTGATTCTAGGTATGGATTGGCTATCGAGGCATGGAGCTGTGGTGGATTGTAAAAAGAAAGTTGTTACTTTGAGAACTGCTGATGGTAGAGAAGTGATAGTATCTAATGAAGAGGAACATGATATGCATCTGCGGATTGTGTTGCAGATTTTGAGAGAGAAGCAGTTATTTGCCAAATTGTCGAAGTGTGAGTTCTGGTTGGATCAAGTCGCTTATCTCAGACATATTGTTTCAGCAGAAGGCATTAGAGTTGATCCGAGCAAAGTTGAAGCTATATTGAATTGGAGTCCACCCAAGTCGGCGACAGAGGTTAGAAGTTTTCTGGGTTTGGCAGGCTGTTATCGGCGGTTTGTGAAAGGATTTTCTTTGATAGCTACTCCACTCACTAGATTGCTTCGTAAGGGAGTGAGATTTGTGTGGACGGATCAGTGTCAGGCTAGCTTTGAGCAGTTGAGAGATATGTTGACTCAAGCGCCTGTTCTTACTCTACCTGTGGAAGGCAAACCATATGTGATTTTCAGTGATGCTTCACATAGTGGTTTGGGGTGTGTATTGATGCAAGAAGGTAAAGTTATAGCTTATGCATCTAGACAGTTGAAACCGCATGAGCTTAATTATCCTACTCATGATTTGGAGTTGGCAGCCATTGTGTTTGCATTGAAGATTTGGCGTCACCATCTGTTTGGGGAGAAATGTTTTATCTACACTGATCATAAGAGTTTAAAGTATTTGGGTGTTCAGAAAGAACTCAATCTTCGTCAGAGGAGATGGTTGGAATTGATTAAAGACTACGACTGTTTGATTGATTATCATCCAGGTAAAGCAAATGTTGTTGCTGATGCCTTGAGTCGGAAGTCTTTAGCAGGGTTGACTGTGTACTCGCTCTCGTTGCTTGTTGAGTTGAGAGCATTGTGTGCTAATTTTGTAGCTTGTGATGATGGTGCATTGTTAGCACAGTTATAAGTGAAACCAGTTTTGTTGGATCAGATTAGGGAGGCTCAGTTGGCTGATAAGAAGATTCAGAAGATTGTTTCAGATTGTCAGAGTGGAAAAGGTAGAGATTTTGTAGTGAGAGGTGATGGGAGTCTCTGGTTTAAGAACAGATTATGTGTACCCGATGATGCTGATTTGAAGAAGATCATTTTAGAAGAAGCTCATCAGTCAATATTTGCTATGCATCCGGGTAATACCAAGATGTATCATGACTTGAGACGGCATTACTGGTGGGTTGGATTGAAGAGAGACATTGCTAAGTTTGTATCGAAATGTCTCACATGTCAGAAGGTAAAAGCAGAGCATCAAGTTCCAACTGGGTTGCTTCAGCCGTTGTCAGTGCCTGAATGGAAGTGGGATAGAGTGACAATGGACTTTGTGTCTGGTTTGCCTTTGACACAAAGGAAGCATGATGCTATATGGGTGATTGTGGATAGATTGACCAAGACAGCTCATTTCCTTCCGGTTCA
Organism: Garcia nutans; assembly: GCA_947685225.1. NCBI lineage: Eukaryota > Viridiplantae > Streptophyta > Magnoliopsida > Malpighiales > Euphorbiaceae > Garcia > Garcia nutans. The sequence goes on from CANTUV010000031.1 coordinate 44,624,345, forward strand.
GATGGATTACTCTTTGGAGAGATTGGCTGAGTTGTATATCCATGAGATTGTGAGATTACATGGTGTTCCAACTTCTTTAGTGTCTGATCGAGATCCCAGGTTTACTTCAAGGTTTTGGAAGAGTTTGCATAGTGCTTTGGGTTCTCGACTGCACTTCAGCACTGCTTTTCATCCACAGACGGATGGGCAGTCAGAGAGGGTGATACAGATTATTGAAGACATGTTGAGAAGCTGTGTCATCGATTTCTCTGGAAGTTGGGATAGATTCTTACCTCTTGTGGAGTTTGCTTACAACAACAGTCACCAATCTAGCATTGGTATGGCACCGTTTGAAGCACTGTATGGTAGACGGTGTAGGACACCTCTTTGTTGGAGTGAACTTGGTGAAAGTAAGTTAATTGGGCCTGATTTAATTCAAGAAACTGAAGAGAAAGTGAAGTTGATTCGAGGCAGGTTAAAAGAAGCTTCAGACCGACAGAAGTCTTATGCAGATCTGAAAAGGAGAGACATTGAGTTTGATGTTGGAGATAAGGTATTTTTGAAAGTATCTCCTTGGAAGAAGATATTGAGGTTCGGTCGGAAAGGGAAATTGAATCCTCGATTCATTGGACCGTATGAAGTGTTGGAAAGAGTTGGGCCAGTTGCTTATCGACTTGCTTTGCCACCTGAGTTGGATCGTATTCATAATGTATTTCATGTTTCTATGTTGAGGAGGTACAGGTCGGATCCATCTCATGTGTTGCCAGTTGAATCTATTGAAGTGAGCCCAGACTTGACATTTGAAGAGGAACCGGTTGTTATCTTGGCACGTGAAGTGAAAGAGTTGAGAAACAAGAGAGTGTCTCTTGTGAAGGTTCTATGGAAGAACCATGGGAAAGAAGAAGCAACTTGGGAAAGTGAGCAAACCATGCGAGAGCAATATCCTCAGTTGTTTCAGAGCTGATTTCAGGTAATTTCGAGGACGAAATTTCTTTTTAGAGGGGGAGAATTGTAATATCCTCATATATGCCCTAGAAGTTTTGATTATGTTGTTGATGTTGTTGTTATTGTTGTTGTTGGTATATATTGGAAAGTGAATGTTTGTGAATATATGTGTTTTGGGGAAAGAAATAGGGTTTAGAGACAAATGTATATGTTGTGTATATGATGATATATATAACATATAGATTGGTCAAATATAGAGTCAATGCAAGAAGATATTTTGTGGAATGTGCAATTACATATAAGGGCTTAGATGAGACAAAAGGTTAGTTATTTGATTGAGGACATTTTGGTAATTACTTGGATAAAATCTCTTGGTGGAGATTTAAAGTGGGGTTGACTTTATTTATTCCATGTATTTTCTTCTTCTTTTGCATTTTGGCTGATTTCTCGTAGACAAAGGGAAAGCAAAGAGACAAAGAGAAGACTTTGAAGAGTAAGCTCCAATTGTAGGAAGATTGAAGTGATCAAGTGTTGATTCAAGAAGTGTTATAATTTAAGGTAAGAAATCTCTTGTTTTTCCTTTGTAAGTTTTGAAGTTGGGTTTAAAAGAAGTTGTGATTTGTTGATATGATGATTTGATGTGGTTGTAATGTGTTGAATTTTATTATAAGCCAAAGAGTTAATTATTAATGGTAAGTAGGTGGAGATTGATTTTGAGAAAATGGGAGTGATGTTGTATTTTTAGGGTTTTGGTTTGGTATGAATTTAATGTATGGTTATTGTGATTACTAGGGTGAATATGTAAGATATGTGTTTATAACATGAATTGTATCCTTTTGAATGAGATGATTGTTGTGTAAAAAGGGTGTAAATGCTTTTAGAAGGGTGTTGGCCATTTTTAGGGTTGTGTATTTGAGTTACACGGCCAAAACAAAGGAGAGACACGGCCAAGCCAAGTGATTTTGGGCATGTTGGATTGCTTTGAGAGAGACACGGCCGTGTCTAGTGCCCGTGTTCACTACTGGATTTTTTGGTGTTGGGAGACACGGCCACTAGCTTGGCCGTGTCCTATGCCCGTGTCTGCTGCTGTGATTTGTTGGTTGAGAGACACGGCCACAAGCTTGGCCGTGTCCCTTGCCCGTGTTGCCTACTGTCAATTTAGGTTGAGAGACACGGCCACAAGCTTGGCCGTGTCCGTCAAGTGGCTGCCCGTGTCCCTCAAATGTGTGAGTTAGGGTTTTTATACTTTGTTCTATTTGCATTGTTTTGGTCCTTTTAAGGTAAGTTGGTACTTTAACCTAAACTTAAACACATTTAAGCAATGATTGACCTAAACAAATGCATATGGAAGATCTTAAAGCTATGAATGATATAAATTATCCTTTGCCTTAATTGCATTGTTGAGATTGAACAATGTTATGTTATGCATTGTGAATGGTTATGTGTTTCATGAGTAATGTATATTGAAATGTTATATCAAAGCCATTGTGATTGGCTATGATGATGATATGGAAAGAAAGAAGGCATGTTTGCCTAAATGTGATGAGAATTTGAGAATGGAAATGGTATCTATATAATAAATGAATTGTTTGTTTAATATGTTATTCAGTTTCAGAGTTCTGGATTTGGGTGGCATGCCTAAGAAATGATGAAAGGTAACAGTCTTGCCGGGTTGAGGATCTCCTCAAATGTGTTGAGTTGATGGTCCAAGAGACTGGGTCTGTTACACTATAAGAATTGTGAATATGAGATATATGAAAGGTAACAGTCTTGCCGGGTTGAGGATCTCCTCAAATGTGTTGAGTTGATGGTCCAAGAGACTGGGTCTGTTACACTATAAGAATTGTGAATATGAGATATATGATTTGTAACAGTCTTGCCGGGTTGAGGATCTCCTCAAATGTGTTGAGTTGATGGTCCAAGAGACTGGGTCTGTTACACTATAAGAATTGTGAATATGAGATATATGATTTGTAACAGTCTTGCCGGGTTGAGGATCTCCTCATATGTGTTGAGGTGATGGTCCAAGAGACTGGGTCTGTTACACTATCCATGGATAGAGATACATGTATATATATTGCCTACGGGCGTGATTATTGTGATTATGAACCAAAGTAGTAACTCTGAGCTCTGAATATCGTTTTAAATACTTGTTAGGCCCATAGGTGTCAAGGTTATATGAATGTCCTAAATAATGTTATGAGTTAATGAAATGAGATGTTGTATTTTGAGTATGATTGATAAATGTTGAAATGTGGTATGCTCCTATGACTATGATTTGTGAAATGCATAATTATGTGGTTAACTTTATATTTATGATGTTAATCTTATCAATAACATATGTGGCATTGCATTACATTAAAGCATATCATTAGCATGTTTTATCTTACTAAGCCCTTGGCTTAGCGCGATAGTGTTTAATCGCGCAGGTGATAGAGTTGATAGAGTTGAACCTGAAGGTTCTTCGAGACCGAGTGAGAGTAGACGTTGAAGTGTTGATTTGGAACTTAAAGATCAGAAGAGACTTGCCAATCATGTATATTTCTTTTATATTTTGTAAAGTATTGGTTTTAATGTAAATATATGTATAACTATAAACATGGATTTGAAAGAGTTTATACATGTAAATATTTTATAAAATTCCGCTGCGTATTAACTAAATGTAAATATATCTATTTGGTTTTGTATTACAAATTGATTACTTATTTTTCTATAATGTATACAATTGAAAGATTATGGTATTGTTTAAAATGTTTTGGATGTAAAGAAAATCCGTAGCAACCCTATGTTTAGTGCATGTATACTACATTGTGGTGTTTGTAGTGTGCATATATTGAATGTGGGGGTGTTACAACTTCACCTTCGGATTCCAATTCTCCAAGCATTGTGAAATTTTTACCCCCAAATTAATTACCTTTGGTCCTTATTTATAGTGGTTTGAGGTTGTTTATTCCTAATTAGTTAAGGTAAGTAATATTAATAAAAAAAGAAACCGAAACCTAATTGAATTAGGTTTTGAAAAATTTGCATCGAAAAATTTGCGCTGCAAAAAAAAATTACAGCAGGAAAAAATGCGCTGGCGAAAAAAAATTGCCGTAGAAAACTGCGGCAATGGGCGGGCTGGGGCGTCGCCCGCAGGAAATAGCCCACGGGCCGATCGAATATTTTTTCGCTGCCGATTTTTTCAACTCTGATTTTTATTTTTATTTTTGATTTTTGATTTTTATTTGTTTTTTTTATTTTTTATTAATAAAAATTAGATAATAAGGCAAAACTTATTTAATTAAAATTATGTTGGACTAATTGGACAACAAAAATCATTATAGACTAAATAAAACATATTGAACCGGATTGGGTCAAAAATTAATGGTATACAGTTTGCCCCCTGCTTGAAAAATCTAAAACTTTAGTGAAAGAGAGTGAAAAGCAATAAGACATAATTTTTGAGATTGAGGTTTTGGGTTCTTAACCCAGTTTGAGTTCTGGACGCAGGGATAAATTCTAGGTTCTAAACCTAAGGAAAATTTGGGTTCTGGACCCAGTTCGAGTTCTGGACTCAAGGATAATTCTAGGTTCTGGACCTAAGGAAAATTTGGGTTCTGGACTCAAGGGTAATTTTAGGTTCTCAACCTAAGAAAAATTTTGGGTTCTAGACCCGGTTCGAGTTCTGGACATAAGGATAATTTTAGGTTCTGGACATAATTTTAGTTTAGGATAATTTTAATAGTAAAGTGAAGATTCAAACACTTCCCTTTGACAACTTTTGCATGTTTAACTCAAATCAAACTAATTAAAGTCCAAAACAACTTACCAAATCAACTTGCCAAATTTTCTCAAAACATTTGGTTTCAATTAAATTTAAACAACCCAATTGCCATAAGAAATCAAGAACATAACTCAAATATTTAATTTAAACTCAATCAATATATTTAAGCATCAACATCAAAAATTCCATAAACCAAAGTTTGTAAGAAAAATAAAATTTCTTTTATGGTAAAGTACCAAACCTTATTCTTTTACTTCCCCTTTTGCTTTTCCTCCTTCTCCTTCCTTAATCTTTGTTTTTCCTTGAAGAAATTCAAGAACACACCCTTAAACATAAACCTTAACAATTTAGAATAATAAGCTATCCTCCATTTCTTTTCAAACGAAACCCTAATCTAACCTTATTAAACCTTAGAAACCTTGATTCTTTCATTTAATTGATTAATATCATAACTACTTAAAATTTTCCCAAATCCACCATAAGAACCTTAATCTACAATCTTCCAATAGTTATATAAATACCTAAAATTGATACTAGAATTGAATTCTACATACTTGAAAACCTTAAAACTTACCTTGAAAATCAAACTTGACAAAACTTGGAAATCTTTTGATGTTTTCCTACGGTGGCCGAAACCTGGAAGTGGGAGAGAGAGAGTTTGTTCTTCATATCATGATATATATAAGGGAAATGATGGTCACTTTTGGAAGAATGAATGTTTTAAAGCCAAATGTTCACACTTTTCTCTTTCTTCTTTATTATAACTTTTAAATGGCTAATTTTCATTAGCCCAATTGTCTCCTCCTTTTATTTATTTAAAAACCCAAGCCCTTAAACTTTTTTTAATTATATTTTGGCCCCTCCACCATCTTGTGTTGAAATTTCTATGGTTTAAGGTGTGAAAAGACCAAAATACCCTCTGGCGATTATTTATTGGTAATTTTTAACCCGTATAATTTCACGAGGCAAACTACGTATAGTTTTGATCCTCTCGACCTCTACTTTCTATTTTTAAGGTCTATTTTATGTTTCCAAGTCGTTTTGAAAAATTACCAATAAGCCCTCGACTTTTTACAAAATTTCCTTTAGGTTCTTTCTTTGCTCGGGTGTTGCCCGGGCCCCGTTTCTACTAACGATCATTTCATATTTACCCCCTTAACGTCCTCTACTCACTCTTGTGTTTATTTCCTACTTCGGATTCATGTATAATGACCAAAATGTCCCTAGTCAAAATACCCTATATCTTTCAAACCGTGCGTTTTCTAGAAAAACCGTTACGCGTCGTTGTGACCCGATTTTTCTCTATTTTCCATTTTTTGAATCTGTTATGTGCACTATTAAGAACATCCAGTATGACTTTTGGAAATTACATTTACCTCCCCAAAACTTTTGAAAATTACAGTCACCTCCCCAAAACTTTTTGAAATTACAATCACCTCCCTAACACTTTGCATTTTTCTTCAATTAGGTCCCAGTGGTCCTATAGCCTTATCTGGGGCCGTTGTCAGGAATTATCTTCTCCTTTCCCCTTCTCTCATTGTGTACGTGACTACTATGCATAAATGCGGTAGACGGATGTGACAGTTGGCATATCCCTGATTGCTTTAACTTTGTTAGGATCTATCTCAATGCCATTCGGACCAATTACATGTCCCAATAATTTGCCTGAAGTAACATCAAATACACACTTCTTCGGGTTTAATCTTAGCTTATATTTCAAAGCTCTATCAAAGAATAATTCCATGTTCTGGAAGTGTTGCTCCCTTGTATCCGACTTCACCATCATATCATCAACATATACTTCAACTTCTTTGTATATCAGGTCTTGAAATAGTGTGGTGTCCATCCTTTAGTAGGTTGCTCCAGCATTCTTTAAGCCGAAAGGCATCACCCTATAACAAAATATACCCCATGTAGTAGTGAAGGCAATTTCGGCTTTATCCTCTTGGGCCATTAACACTTGATTGTATCCGAAAAATCCATCTACAAATGAGTGTAGCACGCTAGAGGCCGCACAATCAATGAGAACATCTATATGAGGTAAAGGAAAATCATCCATAGGGGAAGCCTTGTTTAGATCTCTATAGTCCACGCAGATCCTTATCTTCCCATCTTTCTTTGGCACTGGTACTATGTTGGCTAGCCAATCTAGGTATTCTGTCACTTCAAGGAACTTTACTTGTATTTGTTTAGTGACCTCTTCTTTAACCAGCTCAGCCCACTCAGGTCTTAGTCGCCTAAGCTTTTGTTTGACAGGTTTTATGAGAGTGTAAGTAGAAATATGTTGCTCGGCTATGTCCTGATCTATCCCCGGCATATCCTCATAAGACCAAGCGAACACTTCTTCATATTTTTTGAATATTTTTTCAAATCTCTCTCTCTCATCAGGAGTAAGGTCGGATGCTATGCTAATGTTTTTAGGATTTTCAATTGTTCCCAAATTTAATGATTGTGTGTTAACAGAATTAATATTAAAGAGGCTCATGTAACTGCTATTTGAATGTATGCAACCATCAGGAGAAACATCACACAAGTAAGCAAAATCAGACTTTATTGCATTCATTTTGGAAAAGAAAACATCATCACCCTCATACAAAGCAGAAAAATTAAAATCAAAATCAAAATCATTGTTCTCAGAATCATAAAGCAAGATGTCTTCAAACTTTTCCTCGACCAAGGCAGCAATCTCTTCTGGAGTCTTCTCGGCTTTCAGGGCAGCTTCATTCTTCTCTTTTGGATTGGATTCTTTGTTGGTTGACAGGGTGAGCTCTTTCTTCACTTGCTCCACTAGCTCAGCAACATCTGCAAAAATTTTAAAACCTGGAATTAACTTACCCATGAACATGACCGGCTCGGGCTTTCCTTGGAGTGGTCCCATATCTGGAGCTTTGACAAAGATCTCCTCAAGTGGTGGGAAGCTCATCTTCTCACTTTTCTTTGGCTGGACATCGTTGTCTTCATCATATCCTAACCCCTTCTTGGAAGTTTGAGTCCTAAAATCTGGCAACTTTGTCAAACCAGCCTTTCCCTTTCCGTGACCAGCTCTGGGAAGGTAGTTCATGTTCTTCATCATATTCAAAACTTTGGAATCCACTACTTCATTAGAAATTGCAGCCACTTGAAAACCATTAAGAGGCCTCTCAACCATTAGAGCATTAACAATCTCATTATCTTCAGCTTCAATGACCACTGTCTCATTTCCATTGGGGAATTTGATTTTTTGATGAAGGGTGGAAGGAACTCCACCAAGAGGGTGAAACCATGGTCGCCCCAAGAGTAAGGCAAAAGTAACTGGTATGTCTAAAGCAACAAATTGATTAATAATAGAATCAATTGGCCCAACCTTGACGGCCGCTTTGAAAGTCCCTTCGGCATGCCTCTTAGTGTTGTCATTAGCACGAATTGTCACCTCAGTTGGGTTTAGATCTCTTGGTGACATGGCTAGCTTTGGCAATATCTTAAGTGGACAAACATTTATGGCGGACCCATCATCGACCATGACGTATGGAGTCCTCTTCCCCTTGACTTCTATTTTGATAAAGAGAGGGCGGATGTGGTCTCTCCCCTCCTCCGGTACGTCCGCATCTGAAAAAGAAACTGCTCCCGTATTAACTTCTCTCTTCTCTTGCACCTCCTCACATTTCATTACTTCCCCAATTTTTATGAAGTTGATCAACTCCTCCAGTGTTGTGGAGGTAGAAATTGGCATGCTAGCCAAGGCTTTGGCCATAGTTTCTCGGTGCTTTTTGGAAGTAACTAACAAGTCCCAAATGCTAACACTTGCTTGGGTTTTTTTCAATTGCTTGAGCACAACATCATCTTCTTCCACTTAAACTTCCTTTCCCTTATTCGATTCTATCTCCTAAGGTGGTGGCCTTGCATATGGCTTACCGGATCTAGTATGCATCACCGCATCTTCTTCGGGGTCGGACCAAGTCCACTCCTCCTTCTTGGGTATAATATCATCATCACTATCACTTGAATCCCAAAACCCATTAACAACACAAATTGCTACTTCTTCACCCATCATAGCTTGTTCAAGTGCCTCTTCTTCTTTGAATTTGGGTAATGGGTTTTTGGTGTTTGGCCTGTTGGGCTCGGGTAGCTTCCTGTTGCACTCGAATTAACTCTACCACAAAGCATCACTCGCAAGTATACGAGGTAGCTGTAGCAAAGGTGATCACCCCAAGGTCATCTCACAAGGAAGCTAAAGTGGCTAATTGATTATCAGTTTATGAATAAAAAGTAATAAAGAAATTGAAATTGCTAAAAACTAATGAAAAGGATTGATTGAAGTTTAAAACGAATAAAAGTAAATTAAGCTGATGTTTTGATTCACTTGATAGAAAGGTCTAGGGTTTGCACTTCTCTACTACTTATATGTATGAACAGTTATTCCTCTAAACTAATTTAATTTCAAAGATTAAATCTCAAACACATCAATTAATCGAGTCTAGGAAATAAGCTCTCGCATTCAAACCTCATTCAACTAATCTTGTTACAATTGAAATAATCTTTTTAATTAGTTATATCTCTAATTCACCTAAGTCCTTAATTGAATTGTTCCAGCATTAGACTTCATCTCTCAATCCATCATCTATGTAATATCCCTATGCATGCCCTAGAAGTTTTGTTGTTGTTATTGTTGGTTTGAATTAAGAAATGGGAAGAGAATGTTTTTGTATGGTGGTTGGGAAAGAAAAGAGGGTTTAGAGATAATTGTATATGTTGCTTATATGGTGATATATATAACATATAAAGTGGTCAAAATGGAAAGTCAAGGAAAGAGGATATTTTTGTGTTGGTTGTGAATTACTTAAATGGGTATAGATATGACAAAAGCTTAGTTAAATGGATGAGGGTATTATAGTAATTTTCTTTTGGATGGGTATTTAATGCCTATTGACTTTGTGTTTCTTCATCATTTCTTCTTCTTGTTGTTGTTGTGTGGCCGGCTCATCAAAGAGAGAAGAGAGCAAGAGAACAAGTGATGGTTTTGATGATTTCAAGTTCAAGGTGAAGGAAGTTTTCAAAGTTACAAGTTGGAGTTTCAAGGAATTTCATTATTTGGTAAGTTTGCTCTTGTTTACTCTTGTTATTTTTGAAGTTATGCTTGAGTTGAGTTGTGATTTGATGATGGTATGATTAAGTTGCTTATGGTGTGATTTTAAGTATTGATTTTGCTTGATAGATGAGAAGTTGGGTTGGTGTTGGTGATGGAAGAGTAAGAGTTGTGTTTAGTGAAATTGTTTCTGTTTTACAATTAGTAAAGGCTGTGATTTGTATGATTTTTAATTAATTATATAAAAATGTTCTTGAAGTGAATTTTTGATATGTTGTGCCTCTATGAGTCTAGAATGACTTAAAAATATGTTGATTCTATTTTGGATAGGTTATGAGTTTAGAAAGATTATTTTTATTAGACCTGTTCCAGCAGGTACCTTAACTGAGACAGCTCTATTTCGGGATTTTTAATAAAATGTAGAAAAATCATATTCAATTGAATTTTGGATATGTTGTTGCTTAGTGAGTCTAGTATTTGAGAAAATTAATTTGGAACCACGTTGATTGAATTTGATTTATGAAATTCACAAAGTTCAGAACTGCTGCCAGGATGCAAGGCAATTGGGGCAGTCTGGTTAGGTGAACTATTTGACCAAGATTTTGTGTTCAGTTTGATCTGAAATTTTAAAGGAATGATTTTAAGATAAAAACTAAATTCTGTAAAAATTTTAGAATTTTTAGTCAAGTAGATTATTTTATACAATTTTTCAAAATAAGGATAAAATGGAGTCTAAAACCAGAATGTACTATTCATATGGTCATTTTGCTAATATTCCTTTTGGATTAGGTTGTGAAGAGGTTGAATTGTCCTAATTGCATTGTTGAGATTGAATAATGTTATGTTATGCATTGTGAATGGTAATGTGTTTCATGAGTAATGCACATTGAAATGTTATACCAAAGATGTTATAGTGATTCAAATGAAATATGATTGAAGCATGCATTGATGATAGGATTGAATAATAATGTGAGTGTTTAGATAATGTAATGAATATTGTATATAATGATGAAATTAAGTGGGAATGATATGATTTTATGAGAAAATGGTTTTGTTGTAATGTGAGATGTTGAGGCATGATTGCTTAACTTGCTTGTGAAAAAGAAATGAATTGAAAAAGTATTGATAAGTTTAATGAACGGACCTATCCGTCTCCTGCGGAACCATGCGGACCCAGTGGGTTGGGCAACCGATCTTGGACTACCGATCTGGTAGGAGGAAGGTTCGACATAGTCAGTATTATACGTACCTATTTGCCTCCTGCGGAACCATGCGGACCCATTGGAATGGGCAACCGAACTTGGACAACTGACCTGGATGGGGAAAGGTATGTTACTGATAATGTTATACGTGCCTATTTGCCTCCTGCGGACCCTTGGGATTGGAGGGCAACCGACCTGGTTGGGAAAGGGTACGTATATAAAGTCATAGTTGTTGGCTATAATGATAAATTTAAATGAGTATAATGAATGGTGCTATTATATGAATATTGATGTGACATTGAACAAAGCAACATATTGAATAAATAATATGCTTTTGATTGATATATGCAATTAATTTGTGACATTGCATTTTAGCATGAATTATCTTACTAAGCCCTTGGCTTAGCGCGATAGTGTTTAATCGCACAGGTAATAGAGCTGATAGAGTCGAACCCGAGAGTTCATCAAGACCAAGTGAGAGTAGACCTTGAAGAGTTGATTTTGGGAACTTAAAGATCAGAAGAGAATTGCCAATCATGTATACTTCTTTATATTTTGTAAAGTAATGATTATAATGTAAAAATATGGATATTTTTAAATATGTACTCAAGTGTTTGTAAATATGTACATATTTTATAACTTCCGCTGTGTAATATTTAAATGTTAGTGTATGTGCCCTAGGCCATTTATTTGGATCTTTATGTTATACATTCATTATTAATAAATGAGGTTTTATTATCATTATTGTTTGTTTGCATGTTACACAATTTTGATATTTGTCCCTGGTTTATTATTGTTATAGAGATAAAAAAAAATAATTCTTAACCAGTATGAACATTGATTTGATAATCATTAGATGGTTATGTGTATAGTGATACAAATCAATTTCATAGATACTTATTAGAGAACAATGTATTGGATAGACCCATCATGAGATTACTACATGGGTTAGTGTCATAAGTAAATCTCATGATAGTTATGTATTAATTCTTTGACTTGAGATTGTCATAGTTTCCAATATAAGGACTATTATATTTTGACATGATCAAACATTATCCGTAACTGGATAGTAATAAAGGTTATGTTCATATATGATAGAAATTATGTAGAGGATAATGAACAATCAAGATAGAATTTGTCCCTCTCTTTGAGAGAGATATCTTTTGGGCCCCTCGATAAGTGAGACTGTGAAATGCATGGCCGTGCTCAAATGAATTGATAGTGTGATCAATTTCATTTGTTTTTATCAGTCTACTTGGAGATCGAGTAATCATAAGTTTGGACAATATAAGTATGACGTTGACCATGACTTATGTTCAAGCTAGATATCGTGTGACAAAGGGATTAATGCATATACTATTATTAGGCAAATTGGACATTCCTTATATTAATTGGGTAGTTGTAACGCCTTGCTAGAGGCCAATTATGACTTGTTGATTTAATAGAGATTAAATTGACTGCCAATTAATATGGGCCTATCGGGTCACACACAAGAATGCGTTTTGGGCTGGATATAATATTAATAATATTAATATTAGATATTAATATTTATTATTATTATTATTTTCGTTTATATATATATATATTATTAGATAATATATTCAGAATCCTAATTAGATTTGGATTCTGAATTTGACTTACCTTATCCAATTATATATATTATTAGATAATGTATTCAGAATCCTAATTAGACTTGGATTCTGAATTTGACTTTCCGTATCCAATTTTGAATTGGATTCTGGAGTGATTATATTCACTCCAGACGTTAAGTCTTCTCAGAGGTAACAATAAAAACAAAGAGGAACGAAAAAGGTAACCCTAATACGTTTTTAGAGAAAACGTTTTTGCAGCCTTCGCCGTTGCAGAGAGCTAGCACTCCAAACGGTAGCATTCGTGTGGATACGCGATAGAGGGTGTTTCGCGATCGAGGCATCTCTTCCAAACTGTGATTTCGAATGATCAACAGGTTAGTTCTTTGAACACTTTTGTCGAATTAAACAAACAACATGGATCCTGGTGGGAAATCAGAGATCAAATATTTTTCTGCTGCGTGTTTTTGTTTGCAGTGATCTCCTATGATTTCCTAACAGTGGTATCAGAGCCACTTGTTGTTTTCGTTTAAGTCGAAAATGCCATGTTGATATGTTTATGGTGATATATATTGTTTACGTATGGCATGTTAACTATAAAACTCTAATTCGTTTTTCATATGATGAGAAATGATTGGTTTTTGGTTTCGTTTCTGTAAAACCCTAATTCGTTTTTCATATGATGAGAAAGGATTGGTGTTTTTAATTTCGTTTTCATGAGATGATCACGTATATATGATTGGTTGATTAAAATGATTTTCATATGATGAAAACGATTAAGTTTATATGTGATATAAACATTTGGTAATGATTCTGTAATGGGTTGTACATATTCGAAATAAAACAGTAAGAAGGTTAATGAGATTAACGGTTCTGTTTTAGGGTTTCGCCAAAGAAAAATGTTAATGAGATTAACATTTCTGTTTGGCTTCGAGGGGCGCTGCCCCTCGACCCCGCCCAGGGGCGCTGCCCCTTCGGAACCCCGCCCGCTGACCGGTCAGCGGGAGCCCCGCCCGCTAATCGACTAGCGGGACCACCGTATGTTCGCGCCCTATAGTTCGTTACCGCGACATTAAGAATGTCAATATATTTGTTTCTATTTAACATGTTGGTGATGAATATGTTATGTTTGTTTGATGTCTTGGCATGGTGCATAGCATGGCCTTATGACCTATGTGATTGGTTTATTCATATCTTTATTTTGGGTAAATACGGCCTGCGTGTCGTTTATTTTGTTGTAATTTATTTTACTAGTAGTTAGATTTTCTTTTATTGTAATATATGAAGATTCAAGCTACAATGTTTGTGATGGAGATCCATACCAAGGAGAAGATGGTTCCATGGTGATGGAAGCACAAGCTCAAGTTTTGAAGATATGTAATATTGCAAGTGTTGTAATAGATAGGTTTTTCACCTAGGGTTGCCTTTATGATCTTCATTTGGTCTCTTGAAGATCATATTTAGTTTGGCCATGCTATGTCACGTTTACATATTTTGTCATTTGGTATATGATGCTTATGTGATAAATTATATATATGCATATAGGATGCTAAAATATAATGATATGTAATGCAAGACATGATAATAATTTAGTTGAACCCTCATTAATAATTTAAGTCTAAATGCCATCCACGTTTTGAACACCTATCAAAACTAAGATTGTATTAAAGTAGGTATTGCCAAAGCAATATGCTTTAAACATTCCTAGCTAAGTAGGATGAGTAATAGTGCTACTCATATGTTTTAAAATTGGTTAGACTTAATTAGGCTATCAAAATGGTTTTGGGCCTAAGGCATTAGATGGAATTCAACATGCTATGACATATGATGTCAATATTCCATAATTACTAAGAGTTACATGAGATATAATTGGTAAAGATGTTACCTACCTAAATAACTTGATTTTAAGCGTCACGCCAAAGCTGAGTTTAGAATTAAGTGAAATACGGATCTTAGCCTACTAAAATATTTCTTTAGAGGGTTATATTTTTTAGTAGGAGTTTAAATAATTTTAACCTCATTATTAATTAAAATTTGACTTTGCATATTTATCAACAGATGGCTGCTAATAACAATTCCACCTTATCACTGCGATCTATCCTTGAGAAGGAAAAACTGAAAGAATGTGGGACTAATTTTGTTGACTGGTTTAGGAACCTGAGAATTGTTCTCAAACAAGAGAAAAAAGTCCTACGTGCTTGATGAAGCTATCCCTGACCCACCTCCTGCCGATGCTTCTAATGCTGCTAAGAGTAAGCATAAGAAGCATGTGGATGATTCCAATGACATAGGATGTCTTATGTTGGCTACTATGTGTCCAGGACTTCAGAAGGATCTGGAACACTTAGAGGCTTATGAGATGAGTGTGCATCTCAAACAAGCTTTCCAACAACAGGCTAGGCAAGATAGGTTTAACACCGCTGTTGCATTATTTGACTGCAAAATGTCTGAAGGTGAATCTGTTAGTGCTCATGTTTTGAAGATGAAAGGCTATCTAGATCACCTTGCTAGACTTGGATATCCCCTGAGTTTAGAACTCTCCACGGATTTGATCCTACATTCATTGCCTAGCAGTTTCTCACAGTTTGTCATGAACTATAACATGAATGACATGGAGAAATCCATTCCTGAGCTACATGGTATGCTCAAAACTGCTGAGGGGAATATCAAAAAGCCTACCCAAATATTGAATGTCAATATTAAACAAATGAAAAAGAAAGCCAAAGATACTAAAGGCAAGGGTAAGGCAAAAGGTGCTAAAGGGTCCAAGGGACAAGCTAAACCAAAACCTGTACCTAAGGCTAAAGTTCCTAAGGAAGGGACTTGTTTCCATTGCAACAAGCCTGGGCATTGGAAGAGAAATTGTCAACTCTATTTGGATGAGTTAAAGAAGTTGAAGGGCAGTGCGACTACATCTTCAGGTATTTATGTTATAGAAATTAATTTATCTATTCCTTCTTCCTGGGTATTAGATACCGGATGTGGATCTCATATTTGTACAAATATGCAGGGACTCAAAAGGAGTAGGATGCTGAAGAAGGGCGAAGTGGACCTACGTGTTGGCAATAGAGCAAGAGTTGCTGCTATAGCTGTAGGAACTTATGAGCTTGTTATGCCCAATGGGTTTTTGTTAATTTTGAACAATTGCTTTTATGTTCCTACTATGAGTAGGAATCTTATTTCAGTATCTGTTTTGGATGATGAAGGTTATTCATTTTTGATTAAGAATAAGAAATGTTCTATTTTTGATAAAAATGATCTGCTTTATGGTATTGCAAATTCTTATAATGGCCTTTATATCCTTAATCTTGATGATTCTAATGGTAATTATATCTATAACATAACTTCTAAGAGAACTAAGCCAAATGAGTTAAACCCTACTTATTTATGGCATTGTCGCCTTAGCCATATAAATGAGAAACGCATTTCTAAGCTCCATCAAGATGGATTATTAGATTCATTTGATTTTGAATCATTTGAAACATGTGAGTCTTGTTTGCTTGGTAAGATGACAAAGGATCCTTTTACTGGTCATAGTGAAAGGGCTAATGATTTATTGGGCTTGATACATACAGATGTATGTGGTCCTTTTAGCATTAGTGCCAGAGGAGGATTTTGATACTTCATTACTTTTACTGATGATTTCAGTAGGTATGGCTATGTCTACCTAATGAAACATAAGCATGAGTCTTTTGAAATGTTTAGAACTTTTCAAAATGAAGTACAAAATCAACTTGGTAAAACAATTAAACTACTTCGATCAGATCGAGGTGGTGAATATTTGAGCCAAGAGTTTGATGATCATCTAAGGGATTGTGGAATTGTTTCACAACTGACTCCTCCAGGAACTCCACAGTGGAATGGAGTTTCTGAAAGGAGAAATCGAACTCTATTAGATATGGTTCGATCAATGATGAGTCAAGCGGATCTTCCTTTATCTTTTTGGGGTTATGCCTTAGAGACAGCTGCATTCATTCTGAACCGTGTACCATCTAAGGCGGTTGAAAAGACACCATATGAGATATGGACAGGTAAGACACCTAGTTTGTCTTTTCTTAAGATTTGGGGTTGTGAAGCTTATGTGAAAAGACCAGTTTCAGATAAGTTAGCTCCAAAGTCTATCAAATGTAATTTTGTGGGGTATCCTAAGGAAACTAAAGGATACTATTTCTATACTCCTTCAGAGAACAAAGTGTTTGTTGCTCGAAATGGGATCTTTTTGGAAAGGGAATTTCTTTCTAAGAGAACTAGTGGGAGTATAGTAGAACTTGAGGAAACTCAAGTACCACAAGAAATCATTGAGCCGTCTATAGAGCCTATTTCAGAACCACAAATAGTTGTGGAGTCTGAAGATGTAACACAAATCCCTCGCAGGTCTGATAGGACACGTCGTCATCCAGAGAGATATGGATTTCTTGTGACTGATGATAGTGAAGTAATGCTCATAGATCAAGATGAGCCTACTACCTATCAAGAAGCTGTGTCAGGTCCAGATTCAGACAAATGGCTTGGAGCCATGAAATCTGAGATGCAATCTATGTTTGACAACCAAGTTTGGTCTTTAATTGATCCTCCAGAGGGTATTAAGACTATTGGTTGCAAATGGGTTTTTAAGAAGAAAACTGACATGGATGGGAATGTGCAGACCTATAAAGCAAGGCTTGTTGCAAAAGGTTTCAAGCAAACTCATGGTATAGACTATGATGAAACCTTTTCACCAGTTGCTATGCTTAAGTCTGTTAGAATTCTCATTGCCATTGCAGCATACTATGATTATGAGATATGGAAAATGGATGTCAAAACCGCTTTCCTTAATGGAAACTTGCTTGAGGATGTGTATATGACACAACCTGAGGGTTTTGTAAATCCTGAGAATTCTACAAAGGTTTGCAAGCTTCAAAAATCCATTTATGGATTGAAGCAAGCATCTCGAAGCTGGAATCTTCGTTTTGATGAAACAGTTAAGAACTTTGGTTTCATCAAGAATGAAGATGAACCCTGTGTCTACAAGATGGTTAGTGGGAGTGCAGTAGTGTTTTTAGTCTTATATGTGGATGACATATTACTCATTGGGAATGATATCCCTACCTTGCAAAAGGTTAAGACTTGGTTAGGGAATTCTTTCTCAATGAAAGACTTAGGTGAGGCTGCCTATATCGTTGGTATAAAGATCTATAGAGATAGATCTAGAAGGATAATTGGCCTGAGTCAAAGTACATACATAGATAAAGTGTTGAAGAGGTTCAACATGCAAGATTCCAAAAAGGGATTCTTGCCTATGTCTCATGGCATTCATCTCAGCAAGAGTCAATGTCCTATGACATCTGATGAGCGAGATCGAATGAATAAGATTCCTTATGCTTCTGCTATAGGATCTATTATGTATGCCATGCTATGTACTAGACCAGATGTCTCATATCCATTAAGCGCAACTAGTAGATTTCAAGCTGATCCTGGTGAAGGTCACTGGACAGCTGTCAAGAATATTCTTAAGTACCTTCGAAGGACTAAAGATGTATTCTTGGTTTATGGAGGTTTGGAAGATGAGCTAGTTGTAAATGGTTACACAGATGCTAGTTTCCAAACTGACATAGATGATTTTAGATCGCAGTCAGGTTTTACATTCACATTGAATGGTGGAGCTGTTAGTTGGAAGAGCTCAAAACAAAGCACTGTGGCTGATTCTACAACAGAGGCTGAGTATATAGCAGCATCAGATGCAGCTAAGGAAGCAGTCTGGTTGAAGAAATTCATCACTGAGCTAGGAGTGGTGCCTAGCATTGCAAATCCTGTGGACATTTATTGTGACAACAATGGTGCCATAGCACAGGCAAAAGAGCCTAGATCTCATCAAAGGTCTAAGCATATACTCAGGCGTTTTCACCTCATTCGAGACATTATCGATAGAGGAGATATCAAGATATGCAAAGTTGACACAAATGATAACATAGCAGATCCATTAACAAAGCCTCTCTCACGGGTCAAGCATGATCAACACACTAGATCTATGGGTCTTAGAAATTTGTAGGCCTAGTGCAAGTGGGAGATTGTTAGTGTATGTGCCCTAGGCCATTTATTTGGATCTTCATGTTATACATTCATTATTAATAAATGAGGTTTTATTATCATTATTGTTTGTTTGCATGTTACACAATTTTGATATTTGTCCCTGGTTTATTATTGTTATAGAGATAAAAAAAAATAATTCTTAACCAGTATGAACATTGATTTGATAATCATTAGATGGTTATGTGTATAGTGATACAAATCAATTTCATAGATACTTGTTAGAGAACAATGTATTGGATAGACCCATCATGAGATTACTACATGGGTTAGTGTCATAAGTAAATCTCATGATAGTTATGTATTAATTCTTTGACTTGAGATTGTCATAGTTTCCAATATAAGGACTATTATATTTTGACATGATCAAACATTATCCGTAACTGGATAGTAATAAAGGTTATGTTCATATATGATAGAAATTATGTAGAGGATAATGAACAATCAAGATAGAATTTGTCCCTCTCTTTGAGAGAGATATCTTTTAGGCCCCTCGATAAGTGAGACTGTGAAATGCATGGCCGTGCTCAAATGAATTGATAGTGTGATCAATTTTATTTGTTTTTATCAGTCTACTTGGAGATCGAGTAATCATAAGTTTGGACAATATAAGTATGACGTTGACCATGACTTATGTTCAAGCTAGATATCGTGTGACAAAGGGATTAATGCATATACTATTATTAGGCAAATTGGACATTCCTTATATTAATTGGGTAGTTGTAACGCCTTGCTAGAGGCCAATTATGACTTGTTGATTTAATAGAGATTAAATTGACTGCCAATTAATATGGGCCTATCGGGTCACACACAAGAATGCGTTTTGGGCTGGATATAATATTAATAATATTAATATTAGATATTAATATTTATTATTATTATTATTTTCGTTTATATATATATATTATTAGATAATATATTCAGAATCCTAATTAGATTTGGATTCTAAATTTGACTTACCTTATCCAATTATATATATTATTAGATAATGTATTCAGAATCCTAATTAGACTTGGATTCTGAATTTGACTTTCCGTATCCAATTTTGAATTGGATTCTGGAGTGATTATATTCACTCCAGACGTTAAGTCTTCTCAGAGGTAACAATAAAAACAAAGAGGAACGAAAAAGGTAACCCTAATACGTTTTTAGAGAAAATGTTTTTGCAGCCTTCGCCGTTGCAGAGAGCTAGCACTCCAAACGGTAGCATTCGTGTGGATACGCGATAGAGGGTGTTTCGCGATCGAGGCATCTCTTCCAAATTGTGATTTCGAATCATCAACAGGTTAGTTCTTTGAACACTTTTGTCGAATTAAACGAACAACATGGATCCTGGTGGGAAATCAGAGATCAAATATTTTTCCGCTGCTTGTTTTTGTTTGCAGTGATCTCCTATGATTTCCTAACATTAAATGTATATATATATATAACTAATATGTTTTGTTTTATAAGTAAATGACCTACTTTTCTATAATGTATAATTATAAGGGTATTGTATCAAGTTTAAAGTGTTTTGAATGTTAAGAAAATCGTAGCATCCCTATGTTTGATGCACTTATGCTACATTGTTGTGGTTGTAGTGTGTGGGCATTGGATATGGGGGTGTTACAAATCCTTTTTGCAGGTTGTAGTTGAGGGTATAAGGGGGGATTTATTGGAAGTGTACTGAGAATGATTTTGTTTGCATTGGTTTGTGTAAAATGTTTTAAAAAAAATAAACTAGTTTTGTCGACACTTGGGACTCAATTTTTAGGCGAAACTATGGCAAAATTTCTATTAAAATTGGAACTAAAATTTGACTAAGTAAAATTGGTAGCAACATTAGGTTAGTGTGGCACCTCTACTCAGCTTACACATGTAGGTCGGGAAGGGGTGTTACAATTGTTTTGGTATCAGAGCCTAGGTTTGAGATTCTCAGCCTAGGTAAAATGTAATAAAAAGAATATTTTACTTAAAAAGTTGGTTTTGAAATAATATACATG
The DNA here is from genome assembly GCA_947685225.1 of Garcia nutans. NCBI lineage: Eukaryota > Viridiplantae > Streptophyta > Magnoliopsida > Malpighiales > Euphorbiaceae > Garcia > Garcia nutans. Next base: position 44,644,936 of record CANTUV010000031.1, read on the forward strand.
TTTGGGATTGGCAACCTCTGATCTTTAATAAGATGTAGTATGTTGTGTTTGCAAACTTAGGTTGTGATGGATTCTCACTCACGTCAGTCGATTGAGGGTAGTGCCGAGAGTATCGCTCCTGCTGAGGGAGCTAGAGTTGATAGTGTTGAGGAGGCACCTGCTTCGGTGTCGGGTAGACCAGCTGGAGAGGAGGTTCCGCCAGCCTGGTTTAGACATATGATGGAAGTTATGAGGCAAGCACCAGTGCAACTAGTGCCACCACCCCCTCAGCCTTTGTTATCTGTGAGGCACTATGATAAACTAAGGAAGTATGAAGCGGAGGATTTCCTTGGTACTACTGATCCAGCTGTAGCAGAACAGTGGCTTGACAAAGTACAGAGGATCTTTATTCAATTACAAGCCACCCCTGAGGAAAAATTTGACTATGCAAGATCTTTGCTACAGAAGGACGCCTACGGTTGGTGGAAGACGGTGCCCCATTCTATGGATGATCCTCCAACACTGTCTTACACTGATTTTCTGAGGGAATTTGAGTTGAAGTATACTCCTAGGGAGTATAAAGATGGGAAGAAAAGAGAGTTTCTAGATTTGAAGCAAGATCATCGGACCGTAACTGAGTATGAAGTTGAGTTTATTCGACTGAGTCAGTATGCTGGGGGTATCATTGCTGATGAGATTGATAGATGCAGGAGGTTTGAGGAGGGATTGAGGCCCTCGATCATGTGCTTAGTGGCTGGATCGAGATATCAGGATTTCTCACAGCTTGTGACAGCAGCTCGAAGTGTAGAGCGAGCTCAAGTTATTGCAGCTGCTTCAGAAGAAGAGGTTAGGGTTAGAAGGCCCCAGTTCGAGGCAGGGTCTTCCTCTGCGAAGAGGGGTAGAGGAAGTTTTGTTCCTCAGAGTAGTAGGAGCCAGAGACCAGCTGGTAGGTCTGTGCAGTTCCAGAGACAGAGATTTAGACCTGCAACTTCAGTGGCAAGTGCTCCGATCCCTATGACTCAGAGATCCGCTCCACCTAGATGTGCTCAGTGTGGGGGTTATCATAGAGGTGTTTGTTGGAAGAGTGGTGGACCAGCTGTATGCTTCAGGTGTGGATCACCTGACCACTTTGTGAGAGACTGTCCTGAGAGGCAGGAGCAGATGCCAGTTGATTCTGCTGCTTCTCGAGCTAGTGTGAGGGGAGGCAGAGGAGGCAGAGGTGCCAGCCGGGGAGGTAGACCAGGATTCAGTGCTAGAGGAGGTGCTACATCCAGGGAGGGTAGACCAGAGGAGGTTGGATCTTCCCAGAGGATGTATGTTATGCAGAGGCAGCCAGATACATCGGCAGTCATAGCTGGTACTTTTTCTTTATTTAATACTCCAGTACTTGCTTCGATTGATCCAGGTTCCACGCATTCATATATTAGTGCATCTGTTTTGCCTGTATTTGATGTGCATGATGAGTCCCTAGGATTTGATGTGTTGGTGACAAATCCGTTAGGGCATAGTGTGGTTGTGAGTAAGGTGCATAGAGATAGTGCAGTAGTGGTGCAGGGTGAGGAGTTCCTTAGGGATTTGATTGAGATGCCATTTAAGGAATATGACGTGATCTTAGGTATGGATTGGCTATCTCGACATGGAGCTGTGGTGGATTGCAAAAAGAAAATTGTTTCTTTGAGAACGAGTGATGGTAGAGAGGTGATAGTATCTAATGAGCAGGAACAGCTAGCCTCCTTATTTGTTTCAGCTGTTATAGCCAGGAGGTTGATTAGAAAGGGGTGTGAAGCTTATCTTGCTCATGTGGTAGATACTAGAGTGAAGGGTTCTTCCATTGATAGTATTGCCACAGTTGCAGAGTTCCCTGATGTTTTTCCAGAGGAGTTGCCAGGATTGCCTCCTGAGAGAGAGGTGGAGTTTGGTATTGAATTGTTGCCTGGTACCACTCCTATCTCTATTACTCCTTACAGAATGGCACCAGCAGAATTGAGGGAGTTGAAAGTGCAATTACAGGAGTTGTTGGACAAAGGATTTATTCGCCCCAGTGTTTCTCCTTGGGGAGCTCCTATGCTATTTGTGAAGAAGAAAGATGGTACTATGAGGTTGTGTATCGATTATAGGCAATTGAACAAGGTGACTATTAAAAATAAATATCCTTTGCCTAGAATCGATGATCTCTTTGATCAATTGAAAGGTGCAGCTGTGTTTTCTAAAATTGATTTGAGATCTGGGTACCATCAGCTGAGAGTCAGAGCTGAGGATGTTCCGAAGATCGCCTTTCGGACCAGGTATGGGCATTATGAATTTCTAGTTATGCCTTTTGGTCTAACGAATGCACCTGCAGCTTTTATGGATTTGATGAATAGGGTGTTTAGGCCCTATTTGGATCAGTTTGTTGTGGTCTTCATTGATGATATACTAGTGTATTCGCGGAATGAAGAGGAACATGATATGCATCTGCGGATTGTGTTGCAGATTTTGAGAGAGAAGCAGTTATTTGCCAAATTGTCGAAGTGTGAGTTCTGGTTGGATCAAGTTGCTTTTCTCGGACATATTGTTTCAGCGGAAGGCATTAGAGTTGATCCAAGTAAAGTTGAAGCTATTCTGAATTGGAGTCCACCCAAGTCTGTGACAGAGATTAGAAGTTTTCTGGGTTTGGCAGGCTATTACCGACGGTTTGTGAAAGGGTTTTCTTTGATAGCTACTCCACTCACCAGATTACTTCGAAAGGGAGTGAGATTTGTGTGGACAGATCAGTGTCAGGCTAGTTTTGAGCAGTTGAGAGAGTTGTTGACTCAAGCGCCTGTTCTTACTTTACCTGTTGAAGGCAAACCATATGTGATCTACAGTGATGCTTCACATAGAGGTTTGGGGGTGTGTATTGATGCAGGAAGGGAAAGTTATAGCTTATGCATCTCGACAGTTGAAACCGCATGAGCTTAACTATCCGACCCATGATTTGGAATTGGCTGCCATTGTGTTTGCATTGAAGATTTGGCGCCACTATCTGTTTGGGGAGAAATGTTTAATCTACACTGATCACAAGAGTTTGAAGTATTTGGGTGTCCAGAAAGAACTCAATCTTCGTCAGAGGAGATGGTTAGAATTGATTAAAGACTACTACTGCTTGATTGACTATCATCCAGGTAAAGCAAATGTTGTTGCTGATGCCTTGAGTCGGAAGTCTTTAGCTGGTTTAATAGTTTACTCGCTCTCGTTGCTTGTTGAGTTGAGAGCATTGCATGCCAGTTTTGTACCTTGTATTGATGGTGCATTATTGGCACAGTTGCAATTGAAGCCGATTTTGTTAGATCAGATCAAAGAAGCTTAGTTGCCCGATAAGAAGATTCAGAAGATTATTTCAGATTGTAAGAATGGGAAGACAAGAGATTTTGTTGTGAAAGACGATGGGAATCTCTGGTTTAAAAACCGATTGTGTGTACCCAATGATGCTGAATTGAAAAGAGTCATTTTAGAAGAAGCACATCAGTCAGTGTTTGCTATGCATCCGGGTAATACGAAGATGTATCATGATTTGAGACAACATTATTGGTGGATTGGTTTGAAGAGAGACATTGCAGATTTTGTGTCGAAATGTCTCACTTGTCAGAAGGTTAAAGCAGAGCATCAAGTTCCAACCGGGTTGCTTCAACCATTGTCAGTGCCAGAATGGAAGTGGGAAAGAGTGACAATGGATTTTGTGTCTGGTTTGCCATTAACACAAAAGAAGCATGATGCTATATGGGTGATTGTGGATAGATTGACTAAGACAGCTCATTTCCTTCCGGTTCAAATGGATTACTCTTTGGAGAGATTGGCTGAGCTGTATATCCATGAGATTGTGAAACTGCATGGTGTTCCAACTTCTTTAGTGTCTGATCGAGATCCCAGGTTTACTTCCAGATTTTGGAAGAGTTTGCATAGTGATTTAGGTTCTCGACTGCACTTCAGCACTGCTTTTCATCCACAGATGGATGGACAGTCAGAGCGGGTGATACAGATTCTTGAAGACATGTTGAGAAGTTGTGTCATTGATTTCACTGGAAGTTGGGATAGATTTTTACCTCTTGTGGAGTTTGCATACAACAACAGTCACCAATCCAGCATTGGTATGGCACCGTTTGAAGCATTGTATGGCAGACGGTGTAGGACACCTCTTTGTTGGAATGAGCTTGGAGATAATAAGTTGATTGGTCCTGATTTGATTCAAGAAACTGAAGAAAAAGTAAAGTTGATTCGAGGCAGGTTAAAAGCAGCTTCAGACCGACAAAAATCTTATGCAGATCTGAAAAGGAGAGATATAGAGTTTAATGTTGGAGATAAGGTATTTCTGAAAGTGTCTCCTTGGAAGAAGATTTTGAGGTTCGGTCGGAAAGGAAAATTGAGTCCTCGTTTCATTGGGCCGTATGAAGTGTTAGAAAGAGTTGGGCCAGTGGCGTATCGACTTGCTTTGCCACCTGAGTTGGATCGTATTCATAATGTATTCCATGTTTCTATGTTGAGGAGATATAGATCGGATCCATCTCATGTGTTGCCATTTGAGTCTATCGAAGTGAGCCCAGATTTGACATTTGAAGAGGAACCAGTTGCTATCTTGGCACATGATGTGAAAGAATTGAGAAACAAGCAAGTGCCATTGGTGAAGATTCTTTGGAAGAATCATGCAAAAGAAGAAGCGACTTGGGAGAGTGAACAATCCATGCGAGAGCAATATCCGCAGTTGTTTCAGCTTTGATATCAGGTAATTTCGAGGACGAAATTTTCTTTTTAGAGGGGGAGAATTGTAATATCCCTATGCATGCCCTAGAAGTTTTGTTGTTGTTGTTGTTGGTTTGAATTGAGAAATGGGAAGAGAATGTTTTTGTATGGTGGCTGGGAAAGAAAAGAGGGTTTAGAGATAATTGTATATGTTGCTTATATGGTGATATATATAACATATAAAGTGGTCAAAATGGAAAGTCAAGGAAAGAGGATATTTTTGTGTTGGTTGTGAATTACTTAAATGGGTATAGATATGACAAAAGCTTAGTTAAATGGATGAGGGTATTATAGTAATTTTCTTTTGGATGGGTATTTAATGCCTATTGACTTTGTGTTTCTTCATCATTTCTTCTTCTTCTTGTTGTTGTGCGGCCGGCTCATCAAAGAGAGAAGAGAGCAAGAGAACAAGTGATGGTTTTGATGATTTCAAGTTCAAAGTGAAGGAAGTTTTCAAAGTTACAAGTTGGAGTTTCAAGGAATTTCATTATTTGGTAAGTTTGCTCTTGTTTACTCTTGTTATTTTTGAAGTTATGCTTGAGTTGAGTTGTGATTTGATGATGGTATGATTAAGTTGCTTATGGTGTGATTTTAAGTATTGATTTTGCTTGATAGATGAGAAGTTGGGTTGGTGTTGGTGATGGAAGAGTAAGAGTTGTGTTTAGTGAAATTGTTTCTGTTTTACAATTAGTAAAGGCTGTGATTTGTATGATTTTTAATTAATTATAGAAAAATGTTCTTGAAGTGAATTTTTGATATGTTGTGCCTCTATGAGTCTAGAATGACTGAAAAATATGTTGATTCCATTTTGGATAGGTTATGAGTTTAGAAAGATTATTTTTATTAGACCTGTTCCAGCAGGTACCTTAACTGAGACAGCTCTATTTCGGGATTTTTAATAAAATGTAGAAAATTCATATTCAATTGAATTTTGGATATGTTGTTGATTAGTGAGTCTAGTATTTGAGAAAAATAATTTGGAACTACGTTGATTGAATTTGATTTATGAAATTCACAAAGTTCAGAACTGCTGCCAGGATGCAGGGCAATTGGGGCAGTCTGGTTAGGTGAACTATTTGACCAAGATTTTGTGTTCAGTTTGATCTGAAATTTTAAAGGAATGATTTTAAGATACAAAAATAAATTCTGTAAAAATTTTAGAATTTTTAGTCAAGTAGATTATTTTATACAATTTTTCAAATTAAGGATAAAATGGAGTCTAAAACCAGAATGTACTATTCATATGGTCATTTTGCTAATATTCCTTTTGGATTAGGTTGTGAAGAGGTTGAATTGTCCTAATTGCATTGTTGAGATTGAATAATGTTATGTTATGCATTGTGAATGGTAATGTGTTTCATGAGTAATGCACATTGAAATGTTATACCAAAGATGTTATAGTGATTCAAATGAAATATGATTGAAGCATGCATTGATGATAGGATTGAATAATAATGTGAGTGTTTAGATAATGTAATGAATATTGTATATAATGATGAAATGAAGTGGGAATGATATGATGTTATGAGAAAATGGTTTTGTTGTAATGTGAGATGTTGAGGCATGATTGCTTAACTTGCTTGTGAAAAAGAAATGAATTGAAAAAGTATTGATAAGTTTAATGAACGGACCTATCCGTCTCCTACGGAACCATGCAGACCCAGTGGGTTGGGCAACCGATCTTGGACTACCGATCTGGTAGGAGGAAGGTTCGACATAGTCAGTATTATACGTACCTATTTGCCTCCTGCGGAACCATGCGGACCCATTGGAATGGGCAACCGAACTTGGACAACCGACCTGGATGGGGAAAGGTATGTTACTGATAATGTTATACGTGCCTATTTGCCTCCTGCGGACCCTTGGGATTGGAGGGCAACCGACCTGGTTGGGAAAGGGTACGTATATAAAGTCATAGTTGTTGGCTATAATGATAAATTTAAATGAGTATAATGAATGGTGCTATTATATGAATATTGATGTGACATTGAACAAAGCAACATATTGAATAAATAATATGCTTTTGATTGATATATGTAATTAATTTGTGACATTGCATTTTAGCATGAATTATCTTACTAAGCCCTTGGCTTAGCGCGATAGTGTTTAATCGCGCAGGTAATAGAGCTGATAGAGTCGAACCCGAGAGTTCATCAAGACCAAGTGAGAGTAGACCTTGAAGAGTTGATTTTGGGAACTTAAAGATCAGAAGAGAATTGCCAATCATGTATACTTCTTTATATTTTGTAAAGTAATGATTATAATGTAAAAATATGGATATTTTTAAATATGTACTCAAGTGTTTGTAAATATGTACATATTTTATAACTTCCGCTGTGTAATATTTAAATGTATATATATATATAACTAATATGTTTTGTTTTATAAGTAAATGACCTACTTTTCAATAATGTATAATGATAAGGGTATTGTATCAAGTTTAAAGTGTTTTGAATGTTAAGAAAACAGTAGCATCCCTATGTTTGATGCACTTATGCTACATTGTTGTGGTTGTAGTGTGTGGGCATTGGATATGGGGGTGTTACAAATCCTTTTTGCAGGTTGTAGTTGAGGGTATAAGGGGGGATTTATTGGAAGTGTACTGAGAATGATTTTGTTTGCATTGGTTTGTGTAAAATGTTTTAAAAAAAATAAACTAGTTTTGTCGACACTTGGGACTCAATTTTTAGGCGAAACTATGGCAAAATTTCTATTAAAATTGGAACTAAATTTTGACTAAGTAAAATTGGTAGCAACATTAGGTTAGTGTGGCGCCTCTACTCAGCTTAGACATGTAGGTCGGGAAGGGGTGTTACAATCTAATACCTAAAACACATAATTGGTGGCCAATCAATTATATATAACAATATTCCATTCAATCAAGGCTAAGAAATTAATAGCTAAGAGAATAACCAATTCATACAATTATAGCAGATCCATACAAACCCTAGACTAGATCAAATTAGTTCATCATGCTATCAAAAATACTCATCTCATTAATGTTCAAAGAAATCAAATTAGACATGATAATATCCATTAATATAATTTCAATGAAAATAAAGAGAATAAGTTTAAGAACAAAACCAAGTTACAAACTCCTTGAAGCTTCTGAAGAATCTCTTGTTCAAATCTTGCCAGAAGGATGTATCAATGGCTAGAACAATCTAATCTAAGCTAGATTAATCCAAAAGTGTAATCAAAATCAAGAAAACAATGTTAAAACCCTAACTTCACTCACAGACGGCTCAATTCAATCTTCAAATCGTCAACCACCCCAAAACCCTAGCTTCTTTTTCCTTTTATATGAAACGTCCGCTACGGCTTTGGTTCATGAGAGACACGGCCAAGTTGTATGTGACTTGGCTGTGTGGGTGCTCTTTGGAGGGACACGGCCAGTGACTTGGCCGTGTCCCTTGCATGTGTCACCTACTGTGAGAATTTCTTCTTCTTTTCTTCTTTGGTTGAGTGACACGGCCAGTTGGAGGTTGACTTGGCCGTGTTGGACCCTTTTGGAGGGACACGGCCAGTGACTTTGCCGTGTCCCTTGCTTATGTTTGCTTCTGTGAGATTTTAGTCTTCTTTTCCTTGGATGTAAGTGAGACACGACCAAGTCAAAGCAACTTGGCTGTGTCTGGGCTTCTTTGGAGGGACACGGCCACTGACTTGGCCATGTCCCTTGCCTGTGTCCTCTTCTGTGCCTTGAACTTCCTTTTAACTTGACATGGGACACGGCCAGTGACTTGGCCGTGTCCTCTGCCTGTGTCAGCTACTACCCCTTTTCTTCTTCAATTTGCTTCCTTGCCTTTTTAACCTAACACAAAACTCAAAACAAACTTTAAACAAGAAGTAAATAGACAATAACCAACAAAACATTAACACCATACTAAAAACTAGATCAAAAACAACATAAACACTAAAATAAACTAAAACTACCAATTTTAATGAAAACACTAAACAAACCGATAAAAACTAACAAAATATCTAAATAAAACAATAATTATCATAATAAACAAGACACAAATCTATAACAAAAACTAATAAAAAACTACCCCACACTTAAAAGTTTGCTTGTTAAGGGAGGTCTTTTTAAGCTAAAGGGCTAACCTAATTTGCCTTCATCATTTTAAAACTTGAGATTAAATCATAATGTGAGTTCAATTAGTATGCAAAAGCAAACTCTAGAGATGCAAAATCATGAAGGTGCACACTTAAGAAAATAAAATCAACTGATAATAATATCAAATTATGAGGCTCAAAACTCACACAGGTGGGTTCACAAAGATTTATATGTCATAAATTGCAGAATGTGAAAATTGATCCTTAATGAATTCAAATGCTCATTTCTATGCTAATACTAAAGTCTCAACTATAATGCTAAAATCACAGAAAAGATCAATAAATTTTCAACAATTATACCATGCACAACAAACACAATAAACAAACCAAGACAAATAAAACAAGGATTAAGGAAAAGCTAAAAGATTACCCCACACTTTAGAATTTCCATTGTCCTCAATGGAAAACAAGAATAATAAAGAAAAAGAGTTAAAGGACAACCTGTCTTCCATCATACCCTGGTGAGGCAAAAGCCTAACTTTTCATCACAGACACAAATGTTCAAAAACAAAACACAAGAGAGCTTTAGGGTTTCTATTTATTTAAACTAAAAATAAAATCAAAATTGCAAAATATAAAATTAAAAATATGAAAAAGAAATGCAAACCGATGGGTTGCCTCCCATTTAGCGCTTCTTTTATGTCATATAGCTGGACATCATGCAAGGCCTAGGGATCATGGATCAAAGTGTTGTCAATGATCCTCACTTCCTGAAATCCTTCATTGTATAGTTTAACTCTATGTCTATTTGCTTTAAAATTCTTATTGGTTCTAGAGTTAAGCAATTCAATGGCACCAGAACAACATACCTTAGTTACCTCGAAAGGACCACTCCATCGAGATTTGAGTTTACCTTGAAACAGACTGAGTCGAGAATTAAAAAGTAAAACTTTTATACCTTGACTCAATGTCTGTCGCACAATAAATCTGTCATGAGTTGCCTTAGTGCGATCCTTGTAAATCCTCGAGCTCTCATATGCCTTTGGGTTAATGCATCTTTGGGTCTCCCTCACTGATTTAGCCCCCTCTTCTAAAGTAAGTGTCAGCTCCAATTTATCGAGGGAGTCTATCTGCAACACAACATCTGAAACAACTGCTTCAACACTATTAATTAAAGAACATTCCTTATATAAAGCAGTTGTAGGAATAGGAGAAGTGTTAAAAATAGAAAATTCAACAGTTTTCCCTAGGACAGTCATTGACAACTTACCATTTTTAACATATATTAAGGTGTTGGTAGTAGCCATGAAAGGCCTACCCAGGAAAATAGTGTGTGCTGATGGTGCAGGGTTACTCCCTTCCATGTCAAGAACTATGAAATCCACAGGTACTATTGACCCTCCAACCTTAACTAACACATCTTCTACAACCCCTTTCGGGAATCTAAAAGATCTATCAGCTAATTGCAACACCATTTTGGTTGGTTTAAGTGCCCCTAGTTCTAATTCTTGATACACAGAATAAGGCATCAAATTCACACTAGCTCCTAGATCACACATGCCCTCAGTCCCCTTTCCATTTCCCACAGTAATTTGAATTATAAAGCTTCCAAGATCCTTTAGTTTGGGAGGTAGTTTATGCTATAGAACAGCACTAGCTACCTCAGAAACTATCACCTTTTCATTCGGCTCATACCTCTTTTTCTTGGTGATCAGCTCTTTGAAAAATTTGGCATAAGCCGGCATGTTCTTTACTGCTTCATGTAATATCCCAAGGTACACCCTAAAAGTTTTGGAATAATTATTGTGGTATTTGGATTTAAGGAGTATGTTTAATGGAAGGAGAAAAGAAGTGAAGGTATATATAACATATATAAGTTAAACTAATGGAAGTCAAAAGAAGATAAATGAATTAATTTAATACCCGATTTTGGTGTACATTGGAATGGTAGTTGTGAGAAGATATGTTGGTAAAATATGTAAGGAAAATATTATAAGAAATAGGTGTATATGAGGGATAATATATATTTATGTGGTATTTGAAAAATGTGGAAAATATAAAGGAAATATAAAAGAGATATACATATACCAACATATATATTACATATACATAATGTATAAAGTGGTGTAGGAAAAGTAAGTTTATATAATTAATTAATAATAATAATAATAATAATAATAATAATAATAATAATAATAATAATAATAAAAGAAAGAAAAGTCAAAGGGAGAAAAGTGTGTAGTGGAGGTTTTTAGAAATAATTTATTATATTATTATTATTATTATTATTATATATATATGATAAACATGAAAAGAAGAAGGAAAAAGATATTTTTCTTCTTCTTCTTCTTCTTACACGAGAGAGAGAGAGAGAGAGAGAGAGAGAGAGAGAGAGAGAGAGAGAGAGAGAGAGATGTGATTTTACTTATATACACATCAAATCCATAGGGATTTTGAGAGAATTGAAGATGGATGTTGAAGATTTGGCATAATACTCAAGTAAGTTTTCTTTTGATTTCTCTTGTTCTATTTGGAATTTTGTTTGAGTTTGATGGAGTGTTGTTGATGGTTGGAGTGTATTTGTGTATGGTGTGTGTAAAAGTGTTGAAATGGAACTAAAGATAAGAAGTTAGGTTGGTGTTGGTGATGGAAGAGTAAGAATTGTGTTTAGTGAAATTTTTCTGTTTTACAATTAGTAAATGCTGTGACTTGTATGATTTTTAATTAAATATAGAAAAATTTTCTTGAAGTGAATTTTTGATATGTTGTGCCTCTATGAGTCTAGAATGACTGAAAAATATGTTGATTTAATTTTGGAATGGTTATGATTTCGGAAAGATTATTTTTATTAGACCTGTTCCAGCAGGTACCTTAACTGAGACAGCTATCTTTCAGGATTTTTAATAGAATGTAGAAAAATAATATCCAATCGAATTTTGGTTATGTTGTTTCTTAGTGAGTCTAGTATTTGAGAAAAATAATTTGGAACCACGTTGATTGAATTTGATTTAGGGAATTCACAAAGTTCAGAACTGCTGCTAGGATGCAGGGCAATTGGAGCAGTCTGGATGGGTGAACTATTTGACCAAGATTTTGTGTTCAGTTTGCTCTGAAATTTTAAAGAATGATTTTAAGATGTAAAACTAAATTCTGTAAAAATTTTATAGTTTTTAGTCAAGTAGATTATTTTATACAATTTTTCAAATAAGGATTAAGTTGAGTTCAAAACCAGAATTTACTATTCATATGGTCATTTTGCTAATATTCCTTTTGGATTAGGTTGTGAAGAGGTGGAATTGCCCTAATCTAAGTGTTGAGGATTCTTGGAAGAGTAAGTGTATAGATTGGTGTGAGTTGGTTTTAAGGTAAGTACAAACTACATTATTGCATAAATGCATATGACTTTGAGACTTGATACACATTTGGTTGTAAATGTGTTAGGAAATGTAATGCATTGTTGATGTATATTAATAATGTTATGTTTGGTATAATATGAATGTTGTGATGAGTATGTAAAATGTGTGTTAATGCCATTGATTATATACATTTGAATTGATTAAGGTGATTTGAGATATAAATGAGATGGTTGAAGCATAATTGCTTATATGATGATGAAATAAAAAAAAAAGGAATATGAAATGTGAAAGATATGGAAATGAAATGTGAAAGATATGATGTTATGAAGAATTGTTTTATTGTGATTTGAGATCATATGAGATATGATGCCGTGGTTGTTGGCTATGATGATGCAAATGAGATATAATGGAGGCATGGTTGCCTAATTAATTATGAGAAATGAAATGAAAAGAGATTAAAAAAAAAGATAAATGAAATGATTGTGTGCCTAATATGTTCATTCAATTTTTAGAGTTCTGGATTTGGTGGCATGCCTATAAATCACTGGATAGGTGAAATGACCGGGTCGTAAGCCGATTCCAGTTGAAAATGTGAAATGTGATGTTTTTGGGGTGAAATGACTGGGTCGTAAACCTCAAAAACAAATTATTGAAACTAGATTGAGTGAAATGACTGGGTCGTAAGCTCAAATCTAGTTGAATATCCATGGATAAATGTATTGATGATTATGATTATAGACCAAAACTGTAACTCTGAACTTTGAATAGCATATTAGTATCTTTTGGGCCCATGCTTGTCTTTGTTTAAATGTGATTTCATGAAATGTGAAATGAATGAATAATGAGACCAATGATTATTTTTGTTTAAATGTGAATTATGGAATAAGATGTAATGTTATGAGATATATGATGATAATTATGAAATGAGATGATTACAATGTATAAGTAAATTATTGAAGGTGAATGTGGATTGAAAAACTATGTTGAATGATGAGATCTGAAGGTACTACATGAAAATACAATATGATGTATAATATGGATGTGGTTGTGGACATTGTGAGTATTATTTTATGAATGTTTTAATAAGTCATGGAATTGTGGATTGTATTAATGAAATACGTGCATATGTATATAATTATGAGATTTGTAGAAATATATATAAGGTGTAATTGAAATGGGAAAATATGATAAGAAAATAATAATATAGGAAGTTAACATATAAGTATGATTGTCTGTTATGTATGTTTATAATATTTATTTGTACTGCTAAGCTTTCTGGCTTAGCATGGTTGTATAAATCGCGCAGGTGAGTAGATGGTTGATCTGGAAGTCAAACTGTTATGCCACGAGAAGGGTAAGAGTATTTCAAGACCAACTAGAAGGTGATGCATATATGTATAATTTAGTTATGTTGTATCTCTGACAAGAATGTATTCATATGTATAAATGAAATTTTGGTAAAAACAAGATTATCATATATATGTAAGATTATTGAAAGTATAATGATTTTGTAAATGTTCTATATTTAAATTAATGTAATATTGTTTGAACTCAGATATAGGTTTTTAAACTGTAACAAAAAGTGACATTCTTATACCTTATATACGTACTGTATGTATACCCGGTATATGTATTGTACTTATATAGAGTATGGGGGTGTTACAGTTATACTGTACGTTAGTAGTATGTGATAATAATAAACCTCTACTTATTTTGTATTAGAAGTGTGAACTCTTCTTGCAGGTTTGTAGTTGAGGGTATAAGGTGGATTCATTGGGAGTGTATTGAAACTGATTGCATTCGCATTGGTTTGTGTAAAAATGTTTTCAAAAATCAGAAAAACCAGTTTTGTCGACACTTGGGATTCAATTTCTAGGCGAACCTCTGGCAAAATTTCTGTAAAACCGGAACTAAAATTCAAATTAAGTAAAATTGGTAGCAACATTAGGATAGTGTGGCGCCTCTACTCGGCTTACACATGTAGGCTAGGAAAGGGTGTTACACTTCAAGTAAGGGTAAGTTAACACTTACCTTAGACAGCATGTTGAAGATATTAGAAAATTGCTTATCTTTTTTATCATCTTTCAACCTGCTAGGGAATGGTATAGGAGGCCGATATGGATTGCTTGCAATATGTAAATCTGCTGAAGGGAACTTCTCCATTGATATATCTCCAGCACCTTTGTTCTCTGGTTCTCCTTCCTTCTTGTTCTCTTGGTCACCTGCATTCACAGAGTTATTTTCAACATTAGTGTTAATTACCTTACCACTTCTAAGAACAGTCACTGAATGTGCCTGCTCAGGTTGAATTGAAAATTTCCCCTTCTGTTGAATCTGCATCTGTTGTGCAAGTTGTCCTACTTGAGTCTCCACTTTTTTAAAAGATGCTTCTGATGAATTCAGCCGCTTATTAGTCATCTCTTGATTTTGAGCACTGACTTTGATGAAAGCTTGTAAACTTTCCTCCGAGCTCTCAATCTTAGACTGCCCTTGATTTGAGGATTGACCCTGCTGTTGGTTCTATCTCTGGAGTAAATGGAAAGGCTGTTGAGAATTATTTGTTGCCCAAGAAAAATTTGGGTGATTCCTCCAACCAGGATTGTATGAATTTGAATAAGGATCATTCCGAGCTCTTGGTTGAAATCCCCCCATGGCATTGACTTGCTCAGCTTCATTCCCATATGATTCATATGCAGAGGGGCAAATGTTTGCTCCATGCCCTAAAGTTCCACAGATTCCACACGCTTCTTGAGTAGATGAAGAAATATTGTTCTTGATGTTCAGCATCTGCACTTGCCTTGTCAACTCAGCTATCTAATTTACCATCTCACTATTGGCTTCCAATTGATTCACCCCTTTACTTCTTCTTCTTACACTCTTCTGTTGAGAGTTAGCTCCAAACATCTCAAAGATCTCATAGGTTTCATCAGCTGTCTTTTCTCCCATGGCTCCCCCAGCTGCATTGTCAACAGTGTTCTGAAATTGCTGGGTTAGACCATCATAGAAAAACTGATTAAGAAGTTGAAGTGGGTAGTGATGATGTGGACACTGGATCAATAACATCTTGAATCTGTCCCAAGCCTCATGAAATGGTTCTCCCTCAAATTGAGAGAATGTAGCAATCTTCCCTCTCAATTCAGCTGTCTTTTGATGTGAATAAAACTTGCCCATGAATTTATTATAAACTTGCTCCCAAGTTGTCAGTGAGTTTTCGGGCAACATCATAAGCCAGCTCTTTGCCCTATCCTTCAAAGTATAAGGGAAACATCTCATCCTCAACCGATCCTCTGTTAATCCTCCCAATGGGAAAGTGTTGTTGGTGGAGTAGAAATCCCGAATAAAGTTCAAAGGATCTTCATTTGGAACTCCATAGAATGATGGCAGCATATTGTAGTGAATGTTCTTCAACTCATAATTTCTTGCTGCATCTGTCAGTCTTATGCAAGAAGTGGAAGTTCCAATGACAGGTCTAGTAAAGTCTCTCATCGTTCTTTGCCTTTCTTCAGCCATTTTAACAGATTGTGCAGATTTCGACTCAAAATCAGAAGTGTCCTCCTCTATAGTATCAAATCCGGTATAAAGTTCAAACTCTTCCCTGCTCTTTTTCACTTTCTGAATTTCTGGAATGACTGGGTATAGCTCTCCTCCAAGTGATCTTCTGCCTTGCATAAACAAAAATTTCTAGAAAAAGAAATTATTAAAAACAAAAGAAAAATAAAATCAAAATTAAACAATGAAGAATAATCAAAAATTTCTAAAACTAATAAACAATTACGCCAATTAGCCTCCCCGGCAGCGGCGCCAAAAACTTGTTGCGCTCGAATTAACTCTACCACAAAGCGTCACTCGCAAGTATACGAGGTAGCTGTAGCAAAGGTGATTGCCCCAAGGTCATCTCATAAGGAAGCTAAAGTGGCTAATTGATTATCAGTTTATGAATAAAAAGTAATAAAGAAATTGAAATTGCTAACAACTAATGAAAAGAATTGATTGAAGTTTAAAACGAATAAAAGTAAATTAAGCTGATGTTTTGATTCACTTGATAGAAAGGTCTAGGGTTTGCACTTCTCTACTACTTATATGTATGAACGGTTATTCCTCTTAACTAATTTAATTTCAAAGATTAAATCTCAAACACATCAATTAATCTAGTTAAGGAAATAAGCTCTCGCATTCAAACCTCATTCAACTAATCTTGTTACAATTCTACAAAAAAAAGCGCAATCAGCGACGCATTCTGCGACAACTCTTATTTCGTCACTGATTAGCGACATTATCAACGACAACTTTACGACAAAGAATCGAGATAAGCTGTAACACCCCCATATCCAATGCACACACACCACAACCACAACAATGTAGCATATGTGCACCAAACATAGGAATGCTACATTTCTCTTAACATTTAGAACACTTTAAAACTTGATACAATACCCTTATCATCATACATTATAGAAAAATAGATCATTTACTTATAAAACAAAACATATTAGTTATGTATATATATATATTTAAATATTACACAGCGGAAGTTATAAAATAATTAAATATTTACACATTAAACATTTCTTTACAAAATATAAAGAAGTATACATGATTGGCAAGTCTGCTTTGATCTTTAAGCTCCCAAAAATGGGTTCCTCAAGGTCTACTCTCACTTGGTCTTGAAGAACTACCGGGTTCAACTCTATCAACTCTATTACCTGCGCGATTAAACACTATCGCGCTAAGCCAACGGCTTAGTAAGATAAAACATGCTATTGGTATGCTTTAATACAATACAATGTCAATTCTCAATTCATATTATACATGTAACCATTTATATGCAAAGCTAACATCATACCTTTACATTTCATAATTCAACATATAAATATATGCATATCACATTTCAACATCTTTTCTCATACTTCATTAACTAATCATTAAACAATCCATAAACAACACTAAACAAAGACAAGCATGGGCCCAAGACACACTAATATGCAATTCAATTTTCAGAGTTAATGCTTTGGTTTGTTATCACATTTATCAATATCATATACCCAACTAGGCTTCAAGGATCAAGTTCAACCAAGTTTCAAGGGGAGCAAAGCATGCTAAGCTTCTACCCAACTTGGCTTCAAGAACTAATCCAACCTAGCTTCAAGGGTGGTAACATCTCAATTAGGCTTCAAGGATCCAATCCAACCTAACTTCAAGAGATTGTTACACTTATTAGGCATGCCACCAACAACAAACTCTGAAAATGGAATAACACATTAGCCACACAATTCATTTAGATTTCATTCTCAATTCTCATTATCATTTAGGCAAACATGCCTCATTTATCTCCATTGAATCACATTAGCCAATAACAATGGCTTCACATTTTATTTCACAATATAACACTTCATTATTCAAGTGTATATTTATCTCATCCATGATCACATTATATCTCATATAGCATCATTCATCATAGCCAAACACAATGGCATTGTCTCATATCATGTCTTATTTGAATTATCATTTCATCTTTGATACAACATTTCAATATACATTACTCATGAACCACATTACCATTCAAAGTGCATAACAACATTGCTAAATCTCAACAATGCAATTAGGGCAAAACACAATTGATATGATTCATAGCTTTATGATCTTCCACATTCATTTGATTAGATCATTCTTGTGTTTGAAACATGTTTATAATGTTCATATTTAAGTTTAAAAACAATGGAACCTTTGAAGAATCAAAACAATGTAAAAAGAAACAAAGTATAAAACAATATGTAATTCATTTGTAGGACACGCCCAACCCATTTGATGAACACGCCCAGCCACTTGATGGAACACGCCCGTGTCACTAACAACAAAAGAGACAGTAGCCAATTCAAACAATTGACACGCCCATCACCTTTGATGGACACGCCCGTGTCTCTCCAATGCATATGGCCGTGTCACCCATCAACACAACCTTAACTAAAACCAACACTTTCTCAATTTCACTCAAACAAAATATTCATCATATAACATGTTTCAAGTGAACAAAATCAATGTTCTAACACATTTTCATCACAAGAATTACTTCACAACACATTAATATAACAATTAAACACATATCATCTCAAAACCCTAAAATCAACACTCTTCTCCATTCTTCCAAATCAACATCTCCACCATTTCCAACAACAACCTCTAATTAAACTCATAACTTAAAATCAATTAAACACTTGAAAACACAACACAACACATCTCAAACCCACCAAATCACAAAATCACCAAACCCTTATTCACTTCCAACAAAACTTCCAAATAAACAAAGAAAACAAGAGAGTACTTACTTTAGAAGAAGAAATTCCACCAATCCTTTGTCAAAACCTTGGATTGCTTCTTCAATTCACTTCTAGCATCAAGAACACTTATCTTTCCCTTTTGTAAATGGAGAGCCGGCCACTTTATGAAGAAAGAAGAAAATGATGAAGACACAAAGTCAATTTTTGCTTTTAATCTCCACCAAGTATTCTTATCCAAGCAAATACCAAAATGCCCTCAATCATATAACTAACTTTTTGTCTTATCTAAGCCCTTATATGTAATTACACACTTAACACAAAAATATCTTCTTCCACTTAACCAACACTTTGACTCTTCATTTGACCAATTTATATGTTATATATATCATCATATACATAACATATACCATTCTCTCTAAACCCTAAATCTTTCCCAATACACATATACACAAGCATTCTCCTCCCAATTTCTTTTCTTATCCCATCATATACATTCAATCCAATATATAACAATAACAACAACAATATGCAAAACTTCTAGGGCATAAATGAGGATATTACAATTCTCCCCCTCTAAAAAGAAATTTCGTCCTCGAAATTACCTGATATCAAAACTGAAACAACTGCGGATACTGCTCTTGCATAAATTGCTCACTTTCCCAAGTTGCTTATTCTTTTCCATGATTCTTCCCTAGCACTTTCACCAATGGTACACTCTTGTTCCTCAACTCTTTCACTTCTCGTGCCAAGATAGCAACTGGTTCCTCTTCAAAAGTCAAGTCTGGGCTCACTTCAATAGATTCAAATGGCAACACATGAGATGGATCCGACTTATATCTCCTTAACATAGAAACATGAAACACATTATGAATACGATCCAACTCAGGTGGCAAAGCAAGTCGATATGCCACTGGCCCAACTCTTTCTAACACTTCATATGGCCCAATGAAACGAGGACTCAATTTCCCTTTCCGACCGAACCTCAAAATCTTCTTCCAAGGAGATACTTTCAAAAATACCTTATCTCCAACATAAAACTCTATGTCTCTCCTTTTCAGATCTGCATAAGACTTCTGTCGGTCTGAAGCTGCTTTTAATCTGCCTCGAATCAACTTTACTTTCTCTTCCGTTTCTTGAATCAAATCAGGGCCAATTATTTTACCTTCACCAAGTTCACTCCAACAAAGAGGTGTCCTGCACCGTCTACCATACAATGCTTCAAATGGTGCCATACCAATGCTGGATTGGTGACTGTTGTTGTAAGCAAACTCCACAAGCGGTAGAAATCTGTCCCAACTTCCAGTGAAATCGATGACACAGCTCCTTAACATGTCTTCAATAATCTGTATCACCCTCTCTGACTGCCCATCTGTCTGAGGATGGAAAGCAGTACTGAAGTGTAGTCGAGAACCCAAAGCACTATGCAAACTCTTCCAAAACCTTGAAGTAAACCTGGGGTCTCTATCAGACACTAAAGAAGTTGGAACACCATGCAACTTTACAATCTCATGGATATACAGCTCAGCCAACCTCTCCAAAGAGTAATCCATCCGCACTGGAAGGAAATGAGCTGTCTTAGTCAATCTATCCACAATCACCCATATGGCATCATGCTTCTTTTGTGTCAATGGCAACCCAGACACAAAATCCATCGTCACTCTATCCCACTTCCATTCTGGCACTGACAACGGTTGCAACAACCCGGTTGGAACTTGGTGCTCTGCTTTAACCTTCTGACAAGTGAGACATTTCGATACAAACTCAGCAATGTCTCTTTTCAACCCAATCCACCAATAATGCTGTCTCAAATCATGATACATCTTCGTATTACCCGGATGCATAGCAAACATCGACTGATGAGCTTCTTCCAAAATGACCTTTTTCAAAACAGCATCATCGGGTACACACAATCTGCTCTTGAACCAGAGACTCCCATCACTTTTCACAACAAAATCTCTAGATTTTCCATTTTTGCAATCTGAAATAATCTTTTGAATCTTCATATCCGTCATCTGAGCCTCTTTAATCTGATCTAGCAAAACTGGCTTCAATTGCAACTGTGCCAACAATGCACCATCATCACAAGGTACAAAACTGACATGCAATGCTCTCAACTCAACAAGCAACGAGAGCGAATACACAGTTAAACCAGCTACAGACTTCCGACTCAAGGCATCAGCAACAACATTTGCTTTACCTGGATGATAATCAATCAAGCAGTCGTAGTCTTTAATCAATTCTAACCATCTCCTCTGACGAAGATTGAGCTCTTTCTGGACACCCAAATACTTCAAACTCTTGTGATCAGTGTAGATGAAACATTTCTCCCCAAACAGATAGTGATGCCAAATTTTCAATGCAAATACAATGGCAGCCAATTCCAAATCATGGGTTGGATAATTAAGCTCATGCGGTTTCAACTGTCGAGATGCATAAGCTATAACTTTCCCTTCCTGCATCAATACACACCCCAAACCTCTATGTGAAGCATCACTGTAGATCACATATGGTTTGCCTTCCACAGGTAAAGTAAGAACAGGCGCTTGAGTTAACCTATCTCTCAACTGCTCAAAGCTCGCCTGGCACTGATCCGTCTACAAAAACCTCACTCCCTTACGAAGCAATCTGGTGAGTGGAGTAGCTATCAGAGAAAACCCTTTTACAAATCGCCGGTAATAGCCTGCCAAACCCAGAAAACTTCTAACCTCTGTTACCGACTTGGGTGGACTCCAATTCAGAATAGCTTCAACTTTGCTCGAATCAACTCTGATGCCTTCTGCAGAAACAATATGACCAAGAAAAGCTACTTGATCCAACCAGAACTCACACTTCGACAATTTGGCAAACAATTGCTTCTCTCTCAAAATCTGCAACACAATTCGCAGATGCATATCATGTTCATCTTCATTCCGCGAATACACCAGAATATCATCGATGAAGACCACTACAAACTGATCCAGATAGGGCCTAAACACCCTATTCATCAAATCCATAAAAGCTGCAGGTGCATTCGTCAGACCAAAAGGCATAACTAAAAACTCATAATGCCCATACCTGGTCCGAAAAGCTGTCTTCGGAACATCCTCAGCTCTGACTCTTAGCTGATGGTACCCAGATCTCAGATCAATTTTAGAAAACACAGCTGCACCCTTTAACTGATCAAAGAGATCATCAATTCTAGGCAAAGGATATTTATTTTTAATAGTCACCTTATTCAATTGCCTATAATCGATACACAACCTCAAGGTACCATCTTTCTTCTTCACAAATAGCACAGGAGCTCCCCAAGGAGAAACACTGGGGTGAATAAATCCTTTGTCCAATAACTCCTGTAATTGTACTTTCAACTCCCTTAATTCTGCTAGTGCCATTCTGTAAGGAGTAATCGAGATAGGAGTGGTACCAGGCAACAATTCGATACCGAACTCCACCTCTCTCTCAGGAGGCAATCCTGGCAACTCATCTGGAAAAACATCCGAAAACTCAGCAACTGTGGCAATGCTATCAATGGGAGAACCCTTCACTCTAGTATCCACCACATGAGCAAGATAGGCTTCACACCCCTTTCTAATCAATCTCCTAGCTGCAACAGCTGAAACAAATAGGGAGGCTAGCTGTTCCTGCTCATTAGATACTAACACTTCTCTACCATCAACAGTCCTCAAAGAAACAATTTTCTTTTTACAATCCACCACAGCTCCATGTCGAGATAGCCAATCCATTCCTAAGATCACATCATATTCCTTAAATGGCATCTCAATCAAGTCTCCAAGGAACTCCTCACCTTGCACCCTCACTGCACTATCTCGGTGCACCTTACTCACAACCACACTATGCCCTAACGGATTTGTCACTAACACATCAAATCCTAGGGACTCAGCATGCACATCAAAAACAGGCAAAATAGATGCACTAATATAAGAATGGGTGGAACCCGGATCAATCAAAGCAAGTACTGGAGTATCAAATAAAGAAAAAGTACCAGCTATGACTGCCGATGCATCAGGCTGCCTCTGCATCACATAAATCCTCTGAGAAGATCCCACCTCCTCTGGTCTATTCTCTCTGGATGCAGAACCTCCTCTGGAACTGAACCCAACTCTGCCTCCTCTGCCAAAGCCCCTGCTTCCTCGACCTCCCCTCACACTGGGCCGAGAAGCTGCAGTATCAACTGACACCTGCTCTTGCCTCTCAGGGCAATCTCTCACAAAGTGATCAGGTGACCCACACCTGAAACAAACTCCCGCTACCCCTGCTTTCCAACAAGGACCACCATGTGGCCTCCCACAATGAATGCAGATGGGTAAGGTGGATTTCTGAACCATAGGGGTTGGAGCACTCGCCACTGAAGCTGCAGGTCTAAATCTCTGTCTCTGTGACTGCACTGACCTACCCACTGGTCTCTGGCTCCTACTACTCCGAGGAACAAAACTCCCTTTTCCTCTCTTCGCAGAAGAAGACCCTGCCTCGAACTGGGGCCTCCTAACTCTAGTCTCTTCCTCTGAAGCAGCTGCAATAACTTGAGCTCTCTCCACACTGCGAGCTGCTGCCACAAGCTGGGAAAAATCAGTATATCTTGAACCAGCCACATGACACATAAGAGAAGGCCGCAATCCCTCCTCAAATCTCCTGCATCTATCAATCTCATCAACTATAATTCCCCCAGCATACTCACTCAACCGGATAAATTCAACCTCATACTCTGTCACGGTCCGGTGATCCTGCCTCAAATCTAAAAACTCTCTTTTCTTCCCATCTTTATACTCCCTTGGAGTATACTTCAATTCAAATTCTCTCAAAAAGTCAGCATATGACAAAGTTGGTGGATCATCCATAGAATGGGGCACTGTCTTCCACCAACTATATGCATCCTTTTGTAGCAAAGATCTTGCATAGTCAAACTTTTCCTCAGGGGTGGCTTGCAACTGAACAAATACCCTCTGAACTCTATCAAGCCACTGTTCTGCCACAGCTGGATCAACTGTACCAAAGAAATCCTCTGCTCCATATTTCCTTAGCTTATCATAGTGCCTCACTGATACTGAAGGCTGAGGGGGTGGTGGCACTGGTTGCACAGGTGCTGGTCTCATAACTTCCATCATATTCCTGAACCAAGCTGGCGGAACATCCTCACCAACTGGTCTACCCGACACCAAAGCAGGTGCCTCCTCAACACTATCAATCCTAGTTCCCTCCTCAGGAGCAACACTCTCCGCACTTCCCTCAATTGACTGCCGTGAGTGGGGATCCATTACTACCTATATCTACAAACACAGCAGATTATATCTTATTAAAGATCAAAGACTGCCAATCATAAATATGTATGTTATTCAAAAATTCACTTTTTAAGTAAAAATATTCTTTTTCTTACATTTTACCTAGGTTGAGAATCTCAAACCTAGGCTCTGATACCAAAACAATTGTAACACCCCCATATCCAATGTACACACACCACAACCACAACAATGTAGCATATGTGCACCAAACATAGGAATGCTACATTTCTCTTAACATTTAGAACACTTTAAAACTTGATACAATACCCTTATCATCATACATTATAGAAAAATAGATCATTTACTTATAAAACAAAACATATTAGTTATGTTTATATATATATTTAAATATTACACAGCGGAAGTTATAAAATAATTACATATTTACACATTAAACATTTCTTTACAAAATATAAAGAAGTATACATGATTGGCAAGTCTGCTTTGATCTTTAAGCTCCCAAAAATGGGTTCCTCAAGGTCTACTCTCACTTGGTCTTGAAGAACTACCGGGTTCAACTCTATCAACTCTATTACCTGCGCGATTAAACACTATCGCGCTAAGCCAACGGCTTAGTAAGATAAAACATGCTATTGGTATGCTTTAATACAATACAATGTCAATTCTCAATTCATATTATACATGTAACCATTTATATGCAAAGCTAACATCATACCTTTACATTTCATAATTCAACATATAAATATATGCATATCACATTTCAACATCTTTTCTCATACTTCATTAACTAATCATTAAACAATCCATAAACAACACTAAACAAAGACAAGCATGGGCCCAAGACACACTAATATGCAATTCAATTTTCAGAGTTAATGCTTTGGTTTGTTATCACATTTATCAATATCATATACCCAACTAGGCTTCAAGGATCAAGTTCAACCAAGCTTCAAGGGAGCAAAGCATGCTAAGCTTCTACCCAACTTGGCTTCAAGAACTAATCCAACCTAGCTTCAAGGGTGGTAACATCTCAATTAGGCTTCAAGGATCCAATCCAACCTAACTTCAAGAGATTGTTACACTTATTAGGCATGCCACCAACAACAAACTCTGAAAATGGAATAACACATTAGTCACACAATTCATTTAGATTTCATTCTCAATTCTCATTATCATTTAGGCAAACATGCCTCATTTATCTCCATTGAATCACATTAGCCAATAACAATGGCTTCACATTTTATTTCACAATATAACACTTCATTATTCAAGTGTATATTTATCTCATCCATGATCACATTATATCTCATATAGCATCATTCATCATAGCCAAACACAATGGCATTGTCTCATATCATGTCTTATTTGAATTATCATTTCATCTTTGATACGACATTTCAATATACATTACTCATGAACCACATTACCATTCAAAGTGCATAACAACATTGCTAAATCTCAACAATGCAATTAGGGCAAAACACAATTGATATGATTCATAGCTTTATGATCTTCCACATTCATTTGATTAGATCATTCTTGTGTTTGAAACATGTTTATAATGTTCATATTTAAGTTTAAAAACAATGGAACCTTTGAAGAATCAAAACAATGTAAAAAGAAACAAAGTATAAAACAATATGTAATTCATTTGTAGGACACACCCAACCCATTTGATGAACACGCCCAGCCACTTGATGGAACACGCCCGTGTCACTAACAACAAAAGAGACAGTAGCCAATTCAAACAATTGACACGCCCATCACCTTTGATGGACACGCCCGTGCCTCTCCAATGCATATGGCCGTGTCACCCATTAACACAACCTTAACTAAAACCAACACTTTCTCAATTTCACTCAAACACAATATTCATCATATAACATGTTTCAAGTGAACAAAATCAATGTTCTAACACATTTTCATCACAAGAATTACTTCACAACACATTAATATAACAATTAAACACATATCATCTCAAAACCCTAAAATCAACACTCTTCTCCATTCTTCCAAATCAACATCTCCACCATTTCCAACAACAACCTCTAATTAAACTCATAACTTAAAATCAATTAAACAGTTGAAAACACAACACAACACATCTCAAACCCACCAAATCACAAAATCACCAAACCCTTATTCACTTCCAACAAAACTTCCAAATAAACAAAGAAAACAAGAGAATACTTACTTTAGAAGAAGAAATTCCACCAATCCTTTGTCAAAACCTTGGATTGCTTCTTCAATTCACTTCTAGCATCAAGAACACTTATCTTTCCCTTTTGTAAATGGAGAGCCGGCCACTTCATGAAGAAAGAAGAAAATGATGAAGACACAAAGTCAATTTTTGCTTTTAATCTCCACCAAGTATTCTTATCCAAGCAAATACCAAAATGCCCTCAATCATATAACTAACTTTTTGTCTTATCTAAGCCCTTATATGTAATTACACACTTAACACAAAAATATCTTCTTCCACTTAACCAACACTTTGACTCTTCATTTGACCAATTTATATGTTATATATATCATCATATACATAACATATACCATTCTCTCTAAACCCTAAATCTTTCCCAATACACATATACACAAGCATTCTCCTCCCAATTTCTTTTCTTATCCCATCATATACATTCAATCCAATATATAACAATAACAACAACAATAACAACAACAACAATATGCAAAACTTCTAGGGCATAAATGAGGATATTACATAAGCGTCTTTCTAACATTTCGTCGCTGAATGAGTCGCTAAATGTGTCGCTGATTAACGATAAAAAAATGGTCGTAGAATCTGTCGCTGAATAGCGATAAAAGGTCGTTTCTCGCTGAATGTGTCGCTGAATTTTGCGCCAAATTTTGGCGCTGACAATCAGCGACGATGTTACGACTAATTTACGACAAATTAGCAAAGAATGTGTTTATTTTTTATTGAAAAATTTTTGGTCGCTAATTAGTCGCTAATTGTTTATGTATACTTATTGCCACTAATAACTTAATTATGAATGTTGTGTTATTTGATTATTATTGTAATGAATGACTATTTTATAATCAGGTTTGGTTATTATATTTGAAATTCAACAGGTTTTTAAAAATGTGTAGACAAAAAAAAATGGAATATTGAAAAAATATAGCCAAACAATTACAAAATTGCGACAAAATTGCGACAAAATCAGCGACCAAAGGTGATAAAAAAATATTGAATTCTGCGACAAATCAACGACTGAAACAACGAGAAAAATATTGCGACATATTCTGCGACACATCAGCGACAAAATTTAGCGAGCAAATTAGCGACAAATTCAGCGACTAAATTAACGACCCAAATAGCGATGAATTCAAAGACCAAAGCTAAATCAGCGACGACTTTCAGCAGGAATAAATAATTCCCGCCAAAAATGAAAATGTCGTTGAATTTGTCTCTGTTTTGTCGCTGATTTGTCGCTAATCAACGACACACACAATTGGTCGCTGATTTATCGTTGATTTTTTAGCGACCAGGACATTACCGTCCGCTCGATTTTTCTCGCTGTTCGTCGCTAATATTGTCGCTATCGTATTTTGGTCGTTGATTTCGTCGTTAATTGTGTCGCAGATTACTGTTTTTTTTGTAGTGCAATTGAAATAATCTTTTTAATTAGTTATATCTCTAATTCACCTAAGTCCTTAATTGAATTATTCCAGCATTAGACTTCATCTCTCAATCCA
Organism: Garcia nutans; assembly: GCA_947685225.1. Lineage (NCBI taxonomy): Eukaryota > Viridiplantae > Streptophyta > Magnoliopsida > Malpighiales > Euphorbiaceae > Garcia > Garcia nutans. Next base: position 44,672,311 of record CANTUV010000031.1, read on the forward strand.
TCATCTAATACCTAAAACACATAATTGGTGGCCAATCAATTATATATTAACAATATTCCATTCAATCAAGGCTAAGAAAATAATAACTAAGAGAATAACCAATTCATACAATCATACCAGATCCATACAAACCCTAGACTAGATCAAATTAGTTCATTATGCTATCAAACATACTCATCTCATTAATGTTCAAAGAAATCAAATTAGACATGATAATATCCATTAATATAATTTCAATGAAAATAAAGAGAATAAGTTCGAGAACAAAACCAAGTTACAAACTCCTTGAAGCTTCTAAAGAATCTCTTGTTCAAATCTTGCCAGAAGGATGTATTAATGGCTAGAACAATCTAATATAAGCTAGATTAATCCAAAAGTGTAATCAAAATCAAGAAAACAAAGTTAAAACCCTAACTTCACTCTCTGACGGCTCAATTCAATCTTCAAATCGTCAACCACCCCAAAACCCTAGCTTCTTTTTCCTTTTATATGAAACGTCCGCGTTAAAATCCGCTACGGCTTTGGTTCATGAGAGACACAGCCAAGTTGTATGTGACTTGGCCGTGTGGGTGCTCTTTAGAGGGACACGGCCAGTGACTTGGCCGTGTCCCTTGCTTGTGTTTGCTTTTGTGAGATTTTAGTCTTCTTTTCCTTGGATGTAAGTGAGACACGGCCAAGTCAGAGCAACTTGGCCATGTCTGGGCTTCTTTAGAGGGACACGGCCACTGACTTGGCCGTGTCCCTTGCCTGTGTCCTCTTCTGTGCCTTGAACTTCCTTTTAACTTGGTATGGGACATGGCTAGTGACTTGGCCGTGTCCTCTGCCTGTGTCAGCTACTGCCCCTTTTCTTCTTCAATTTGCTTCCTTGCCTTTTTTAACCTAACACAAAATTCAAAACAAACTTTAAACAAGAAGTAAATAGACAATAACCAACAAAACATAAACACCATACTAAAAACTATATCAAAAACAACATAAACACTGAAATAAACTAAAACTACCAAAATTAATGAAAACACTAAACAAACCGATAAAAACTAACAAAATATCTAAATAAAACAATAATTATCATAATAAACAAGACACAAATCTATAACAAAAACTAATAAAAAACTTCCCATTATCAATTAGATTTTGAATCTCATGTCTCAACCTCACACATCTATTCGTGTCATGTCCTTGCATTTGGTGAAATTGACAAAATGCTTTGGTGTCAAAGTTAGGTGGGAGAGGGTTAGGCAAAGGACGAGGATTTAAGGGTTGTAGCAATCCTTTTCTTTGAAGCTTGTTGAGAACCCAAGACATCAATTTTCCCAATTCTGAAATTTGTCTCCTTGCTCCTTGGTTGGTTAGTAGCATTAACACTGATGGCCTTTTGCATGCTTTGGCTAGTAGGTTGATAGCTCCCTTTCTCGTTCCTTTTTGTTGCAAAGCGGCTCTTCTCCCTTTCCCATTCTTCAATTTGCAAACCAGCTCGGAGAAGGTCTTTGAAATCACGTATGAGTGTATGAGACATCCTCTCATGAAGATTAGGCAACATCTCTCTCACAATCATCCTTATTTGATCAGATTCATCGGGCCTCTTCTTGAGTAAAGCGGCCTTGTTTCTCCATCTCTTGACATAGTCCGCAAAATTCTCATTTGGCCTTTGCCTAATGGACTCTACTTCCATCAAGGTAACTTCTAACTCAACATTATATCCATATTGTTGGATGAAGGCTTTGTAAAGTAGATCCCAACTCTTTTGTGTTCCATCATCTAAGGTATTGAACCAATTTTGGATAACAGGGTCCAACGAGAGCATAAAGTGCCTTAGGGTTTGAGCCTTAGTAGCTTAGGCAGATGGCATGGTAGTGATATACTGCTTCACATGAAGATGGGGATTTTCGGTGCCATTGTACTTAGCAAAGGAAGGCATCTTGAACTTATAAGGGATCTCATCATCTTATTGAAATAGTTTGTCGATCTCAGACATCTCTTCGGTTTTCAGCTTCTTCTCAAATTTCTTTTCTAAATCAGCAATCATCTTTTCAACATCAGAAGTCTCGGTCTTTTCAATAGTTACCTTCTCAATAGCCTTCGGTTCTTTCTTCTTTTCTTGAACATCTTGGTAGTATTGAGCCCAATCATCATCATCATCAATGATCACCTTTTCATCATCAAAAACCACTTCACTAACTTTGGTCTTCCCTTTGTCCTTTGGTTTCTTAGTGCTAGCAAATGCCTCGGCATGGTTTTCTAAGATTGCAGTCAACTGTTTCTTCATGGTCTCAGCTAGGGCCTCTTTGATTTCTTCCATCTTGGCATTGAGGGCCTCGTCCACCATCCTTTGAATTTTTTTGGGCTCCATTATTTTAGGTGAGCAAGTGATTGAGTCGTTGCTAGATACTTCATCTCCAGCATAGGTCGAATTGTTGTAAGCTTTAGAACTATCGTAATCCAGGGCTGTGAGCCAGAGAGGATCAATGATATGAGATGCAAATGTATGCATGTATGCATGTATGCACAAACAATCAACAGATAAGGATAAATAGGACGTTCCTTCCAACCTTATAACATCCACACACGAATGGCGAGTCTCTTTTCCTAGGTATATGGTTAACAAAATACCAACATGGGGTATCTTGCTTTCGAATAATTCCCTCGGACGTTTCAACTAATAGTTATATTTTTGAAAATGGAAATCCATTCATAGTAATTCTCATTAATTAGGTTTTAATCCATTCAACCAACTATAGTAGCTTTTATGCTATATTGGATTAAAACAAAATTAAGAGGTTTATTATAAATAGATTTCTCACATGAAAAGAGTAACCAATGGTTCATGCCAAAAACAAGCCCATGATTAATTTGTTCTTAGTATAAACTAGGCTCACAATTGATTTTTGGTATTTCTTATTTGACCTAAATGTTTTTGCAAGCTCTTTGTAAGGAGAGGTTGGGTGAAAATAGTTTTGTTTCTAAGCTCATTGTAAAAGATTTTAGAAAAATGGATTTTTGGGCTTAGTATTTGGGCCATGGGACAAAGAATTTTTTATTTGTTTTTAGAAAAGCCTTATGTCCAAAGACCATCTTGAAAAGTTTTGAAAAAATAGCTTTGATCTTTTGGACTTTAAAGAAAAAAAAATTTACTTTGAGCTTGAAAACGTACTTGGGTCATATTAGAAAAAGAACAAACCAAATAAGCCATGGTTTAGAATAAGATAAACTAACCATAGTCAAACAACATGCATTTGGGGTAAAACCTAAGGAAAGTAACTAGGCCAATTACATGAGTATTTGGGTTAAAAGGCTTAGGTTCTCATAGCAAGTATATACCAAATGGTATGAGGCTATGAGTGGTTATGCCATGCTTGATCTCCATACCTTGAGTGAAAGTATGGTATCCCTTACATAACATAACACGGGTAACACGGGCGTCCTAACTCACGCACACAATGCAATCTAAGATGGTGCAATAGATAATGTTATTATAAGAAATAATAGAATAATAAACAGACCAACGGAATCAACTTCTCTTATCCCCAGTGGAGTCGCCACTGTGAGCGGAGATTTTCGCCCCCAGTCCCGGTGGAATGGTTCTTGCGACTTCAGCACTGTTTAGGCTCGGGGCCTTAGAGAACACAGACCTAAGTCTGGAGAAAAATGGAGTCGCCACCCGGACGGGCCAGGAAAAAGAAAGGGGTGGATGACTCGATTCCTAAGGAATCCCTAACCCCCTAACGGGTTTGAAAAGTTGGGTATGTGTGGGGAAGGTGAGAAATGACCTAGCACCCCCACAATGCCCGGTTCGTTGGAACCGGCCTCCTTTACAGGTCTTAATATTATACAATTCTTAAATATAACAATATTATCCATACTACACTCAATAAAAGGAAAGCATCATTATATTAAAATCAAAGCAATGTCCAAACAAAGCAAATAAATGGACACCCATCCAAGGATGGAAACATGTCCTTACATCACATGCCTAAATAAGACACCCACCAAAAGGTAGAAACATGCCCTTTACATAGGTTCTAAAATAGAAAAGCAAATTAAATTACATGAGGTTTAACTAATGAGGTACCCACCAAGTGGAAACATACCTCTTACAACTTTTGGAAATCCAAATTAATTGATAAAAGTAAATAATCATTCATCAAAAATAAATCATTCATCAAAGCTATTAATCAAAATATAAAATAAACATCCATCCATGATAAATTAAATAAATCAAGTATTGAAATTAAATTAAAGCATAAGAGATAAATCAAAGTATAATCATGTATGGAATTGAATAAAGCAAATAAAAGTTCAATTATAGCTACTGTGACTTTTGTGGAATTAAAATAGATTAGGGTTTTATGTTTTAAAAGGTTGGTAAGACTCTTTGATTAAATAAATTAAGGTTTGAATGGTGAAATCATTAAACTAGGGTTTTAGACACTTTAAAATACTTTGATTTGTGATTTTTGGTTATTGGGTTTCTAAGCTACTGTGTAAGTTTAATCTATTTATGGTTTTATGGTTTTTAATATTTTAAAAGGATTAGGGTTCATAAAAATTAGGGTTCAAAGTTTTAAAAGGATTAGTGTTCATTACTTTAGGTTTAAAAGTTGAATTTTGGATTTTAGGATTTAGAATTAGGGTCACGGGTGGTGAATTAATTTTTAGGAATTTGGAAATCAATTTGATAATTTCATGAAGTTTTATGAATTTAAACAAACAAATTAAAGTTTTTATAAATAGAAAAGAAGTTTTTTAAGGCTTTTTGAATGAAATAGAACCAACTTCAAAATTTTAAAAGAAATAGAATTTAAATCTTAGTTTTGTTGAAAAATATGTTCAATTAGAGTTTTAAGATTTTTAAGAAGTAAAAATAGCAATTTTAAGCCTTTTGGAAGATAAACTAACGAAGTAAGATTTTTTGGCTTTAGAAAAACTAAATTAAAGTTCTAAGATTTTAAATTTTGAAAAACACAAAAATCCTAGTTTTTAGCTAATGTGTAAAAACAATTAAAGAAAATCAATTAACACATACCTTCTTTTGATGATTCCTCTAAAAACAATTCTTCTTGGATGAACTAGCTCCAAAGACAAACCTTTTTTGCTTTTGAATTGCTTAAATTGTGATGCTGCTCCTTTAAAAATCAATTGAATTGAATTTTTGCTTTTCCACTTCACCTTCGGATTCCAATTCTCCAAGCACTGTGAAAATTTTCCCCCCAAATTAATTGCCTTTGGTCCTTATTTATAGTGGTTTGAGGTTGTTTATTCCTAATTAGTTAAGATAAGTAATATTAATAAAAAAAGAAACCGAAACCTAATTGAATTAGGTTTCAAAAAATTTGCGTCGAAAAATTTGCGCTGCCGAAAAAATTGCCTCAGGAAAAAATGCGCTGGCAAAAAAAAGTGCTGTAGAAAACTGCAACAGTGGGCGAACTGGGGCGTCGCCCGTAGGAAATTCCTGCGAGTGAGCTATTTTGCCCGCAGGATTTTCCTGTGGGTGAAATAGCACAGTGATTTCGCCCGCAGGAATTTCCTGCGGGTGAAATAACCCACGGGCCCGTGAGACTGTTTTTTTGCTGCCGATTTTTTTGACTCCGATTTTTATTTTTATTTTTATTTTTTAATTTTTATTTGTTTATTTTTATTTTTTATTAATAAAAATTATATAATAAGGCAAAAATTATTTAATTAAAATTATTTTGGACCAATTGGACAACAAAAATCATTATGGACTAAATAAAACATATTGAATCGGATTGGGTCAAAAATTAAGGGTCTACACTAATTTTTTCCTAAGCTGCCCTCGTGAGTTTTCAACTTAGTGGACCTCTTCTTTTTATTATATATATTTTCTATAGCTCTAATTTTGGCCTTGTCCGCTCATGTGGGTTTTCGAAACTAGCGAGCTGTCTTAATTTTTGCCTAAGCTGCCCTTACTGGTTTTCAACTTGGCGGACTCTTTTTTTTCATTTCTTTTTTTTTAATTTAACCCTTTCTTTACAGATTTGGCTTCAGGAGCGTCTTTGTTTGCTTGATACTCCATCCATGGATTTTGCCAGATATCTGCCATGTCATCATTCTGCTAGGAAACTACTCCATCTTGCTTCTTCATATGCTGACTGGGATGACTGGATCCACTCACGTGCTGAAATAAATATCCGTTGGTTGGTACCTTAGTGGAAGATTTATCATATCACCATGAGAACTTATTTGATGTATGTTCCCCTTACTGCTTTTTATCAAGGTACATGCTATGATCCTAGCCGACTTGGCCGTCAGTACGGAGCTGAGTCTCGCGATTCTGACTTTACTCCCGATTTAGAGATGCCTTGCTTGACTGAAGCCTACTTGGATCGGCTGAGGCAAAGCTGGCCTGCACGTTACACTTATCATCTGCCATAGATTTTACATTTGTCAATTCAGAAAGTGTGTTGTTAGGATGAAAAAATAATTAAAGTAATAAAAGATGCTTCTTTTTCCATTTAAAATTTGTCATCACCTTTTGCTATTGTGTTTATTTATTTCATCCATATCTGGTCAAATACTTATAACAGTGCACATAGAACAATTTTAACATTAATTCTATTTTATTAAATTGGGAAACAACCAAACATAAAGCTAGCATACACAAGATCACACCTGTTGCCAACTAGCCCTTTTGGGTTTTCTAATTGACGATTTTCAATCTTTTAGCCCTAATTGTTGCCTAGCCCGCCCTTTCGGGTTTTAGAACTAGCGGACTGCTCTAACTTTTGCCTAGGCCGCCATTTTTGGGTTTTCAACCTAGCGAGCTCTCTTTCTTTTTTTTATATATATATATCATACACAAAACCTCTTCAACCTGTCAATGTTTACCAGCTCACTAAACTCATTCCCGTCCATGTATGATAACTTCACCGCACCTTTGTTCATGACTTATTTCACAACATATGGCCCTTCCCAGCTAGGCCTGAACTTCCCCCTTGGATCAGATACATTAGGCTTACATTGCTTCAACACCAAATCCCCAACTCTGATTTTTTTTATTTTGACCCTTCTATTGTAGGCCCGAGCTATCTTCTTTTGGTACAGTTGGTGATGATACAGTCCCTTTAACCTTCTCTCTTCTAGTAAAGCTAACTGTGTGTATCTGCTCACTACCCATTCCGTTTCAGGCAGTTTAGCTTCCAAAACTACTCTCAATAACTTGATCTCAATTTTAATTGGCAACACTGCTTCCATCCCATAAACCAAAGAGAACGGTGTCATTCCAGTAGATGTTTGTACACTAGTCCTATATCCCCATAAAGCAAAGGGAAGCATCACTGACCAATCCCTGTAAGTCTTGGTCATCTTAGACAGAATTTGCTTAATTGTCTTGTTTATTGCTTTTACTGCACCATTAGCCTTTGGTCTATAAGGAGAGGATTTATGATGATGGATTCGGTACTTTGAGAATAAATCCTTAACTGCTCCTTAAAACTGTGCCCCATTGTCTGATATCACACTGTGCGGGACCCCGTGCCTGCAGATGAGGTTCTTTTCAATAAATCTAGACATTTGGCTTGCACCCAATATATTGAAGGATTTGGCTTCGACCCATTTTGAAAAATAATCTACTGCTATCACAATGAAACAGTGACCGTTTGAGGCTGTCGGATGTATCTCTCCTATAATGTCGATACCCCAGGTGGCAAAGGGCCAGGGTGAAGACATAGAATGCAATTCTTCAGGAGGCATGTGATTTAAGTTACCATACATCTGACATTGTTGGCACTTCTTTATGAACTCAATACAATCTCTCTCCATGGTCAACCAGTAGTAACCTTGTCGAATAATCTTCTTTACTAGGGCCAAACCACTCATGTGCAGACCACAACTTCCCGCATGTATTTCTGACATGATACACTCCACTTCAGGCTTTCTTAAACATCTTAAATGCACCCCATCAAGCCATCTTCGATATAACTCTCCATGGAATGTGATTTATTGTAATGACCACTGTCTTATGGCTCTTCTTTCTTTCTTTGTTGTCCCCAGCAGGTATTCTCTTTCTTCCAAAAATTGCCTTATAGTATCATACCACGCATCATGGTCTGTATCAATTTCCATGATTGTCTCATATTCATAGTAAGGAGTTAATGAACTGGTCAAAATCAGAGGCTTAAGAAATAAGCTGACAGGGTTTTCCCATACCGAAGCCAATGCGGCTAGGGCATCAGCCATCTGATTTTCTTCTCTTGATAGGTGTATAAACCTACACTCCTAGAAGTTCTTCTTCATCATGGTCAGGTAATGGTGGTATGGTTTTAATTTTTCTTCTTTCAACTCCCACTCTCCATTTACTTGGGATACTACTAGCAATGAATCGCCAAAAACTTCCACCTTATCCACCTTCATAATCATTAGGGTTTCCAAACTCAAAATACAAGCTTCATATTCCACCATATTATTCGTTGCCCTAAATTTTAACTTTTTGGCTAAAGGGATAAGTTCCCTTTCGGGTGATTCTAGTATAACTCCCAAACTTGCTCCTTTCCTGTTTACTGCTCCATCAAAATACATTTTCCACCCTTGTACTTCAATTGCTTCTAAATGTTCATCCGAAAATTCCAAGATTACCTCTTCGCTTTCTGGTAATGGTTGTTGGGCTAGGAATTCAGCTACCGCTCTACCTTTGATTATTTTCCTGGTTATATATTCAATCTCAAATTCTTCTAATGTTATCAACCATCGACCATACTTCCCAATCAAAGAGGGTGTCTCCCTTAGGTACTTCATTGGATCCAACCTGGAAATTGCTTGCACACTATACGATTGAAAGTAATGCTGCAACTTCTTAGAAGACCAAACCACGGCTATACAGGTCTTTTCAATGATACTATACTTAATTGCATAAGGTAGGAGCTTTCTACTCAAATAGTAAACTGCATGCTCAATCCCTGACTCATCTGCTTGGGCTAGCATGGCTCCTGTTGACTCTTCTTCTACTACTAAGTATAGTAATAGAGGTTTGCCAGGTTTAGGTGGTTGTAAATCAGGTGAATTCAACAAATACTCTTTTATTCACTCAAAGGCCTTTTGACATTCTTCATTCCATATGATCGGCTGATTCTTTCTAAGCAATTTGAAGATAGGCTCACAAATTGTTGTGAGTTTTGCTATGAACCTGCTAATATATTGTAATTTACCAATAAATCCCCAAACTTCTCTCTCCGTCTTAGGGGCTGGCATATCCCTGATTGCTTCAACTTTGTCAGGATCAATCTCAATGCCATTTGGACCAATCACATGTCCTAATAATTTGCCTGAAGAAATACCGAACACACACTTCTTCGGGTTCAATCTTAGCTTATATTTCAAAGCTCTATCAAAAAATAATTCCAAGTTTTGGAATTGTTGTTCCCTTGTATCCGATTTAACCATCATATCATCAACATATACTTCAACTTCTTTGTGCATCATGTCATGAAATAGTGTGGTGGCCATCCTTTGATAGGTTGCTCCAGCATTCTTTAAACCGAATGGCATCACCCTATAACAAAATATACCCCATGTAGTAATGAAAGCAGTTTTGCCTTGGGCCATTAATACTTGGTTGTATCCGGAAAATCCATCTACAAACAAGTGTAGCACGCTAGAGGTTGCACTATCAATGAGAACATCTATATGAGGTAAAAGAAATTCATCTTTAGGGGAAGCCTTGTTCAAATCTCTATAGTCTGCACAGACCCTTATTCTTCCATCTTTCTTTGGCATGGATACTATGTTGGGTAGCCAATCTGGGTATTCTATCACTTCGAGGAACTTCACTTGTATTTGCTTAGTGACCTCTTCTTTAACCAATTCATCCCACTCAGGTCTTAATCACCTATGCTTTTGCTTGACAGGTTTCATGTGAGTGTAAGTAGGAATATGATGCTCGGCTATGTCTCAATCTATTCCAGGCATATCCTCATAAGACCAAGCAAACACTTCTTCATATTTTTTGAATATTTTTTCAAATATCTCTCTCATCAGGAGTAAGGTCAGATGCTATGCTAATATTTTTAGCATTTTTGGTTGTTCCCAAATTTAATGATTGTGTGTTAACAGAATTAATTTTAAAGATGCTCATGTAACTGCTATTTGAATGTATGCAACCATCAGGAGAAACATCACACAAGTAAGCAAAATCAGACTTTATTGCATTCATTTTGGAAAAGAAAACATCATCATCCTCATACAAATTAAACAAATTAAAATCAAAATCAAAATCATTATTCTCAAAATCATAAGGCAGGATGTCTTCAAAATTCTCTTCGACCAGGACAGCACTCTCCTTAGGAGTCTTCTCAGCTTTCAGGACAGCTTCATTCTTCTCTTATGGATTGGATTCTTTGTTGGCTGACAAGGTGAGCTGTTTCTTCACTTGGTCAACTAGCTCGGCCACATCTGCAAAAAATTTCAAAACTTGGGATCAACTTACCCATGAATAGGATCGGCTCGGGCTTTCCTTGGAGTGGTCCCATATCTGGAGCATTGACAAAGATTTATTCATGTGGTGGGAAGCCCATCTTCTCATTTTTCTTTGGCTGGACATTGTTGGCTTCATCATATCCCAACCCCTTCTTTGAAGTTTGAGTTCTAAAATCTGCAGCTTTGTCAAACCGGCCTTATCCTTTCCAAGACCAGCTCCGGGAAGGTAGTTCATTTTCTTCAACATATTCAAAACATTGGAGTCCACTACTTCATCATCAGAAATTTCAACTACTTGAAAACCATTGAGAGGTCTCTCAATCATTAGAGCATTAACGATCTCATTATCTTCAGCTTCAATGACCACTGTCTCACCTCCGTTGGGGAACTTGATCTTTTGATGAAGGGTGGAAGGAACTCCACCAAGAGGATGAAACCATGGTCACCCCAAGAGTAAGGTGAAGGTAACCAATATGTCTAAAACAACAAACTCAATAATAGATTCAATTAGACCAACCTTGACAGCAGGTTTGAAAGTTCTTTTGGCATGTCTCTTAGTGTTGTCATAAGCCCGAATTGTTACCTCGGTCGGGTTTAGATCCCTTGTTGACATGGCTAGCTTTGGCAATATCTTAAGTGGACAAACATTTATGGCAGACCCATCATCGACCATTACACATGGAGTCCTCTTCCCCTTAACTTCTATTTTGATAAAGAGAAGGCGGACGTGATCTCTCCCCTCCTCTGGTAAATCCGCATCCAAAAAAGAAACTTCTCCCATATTAACTTCACTCTTTTATTGAACATCTTCACATTTCATTACCCCTCCAATATTTATGAAGTTGATAAGCTCCTCCGGTGTCGTGGAGGTAGAAATTGGCATGCTAGTCAAGGCTTTGGCGATAGTTTCTCGGTGTTTTTTAGAAGTAGCTAATAAGTCCTAAATGCTAACACTCGCTTGGGTTCTTTTCAATTGTTTGAGCACAACATCATATTCCTCTTCTTTATTGCCTACTTCAACTTCCTTACCCTTATTAGTTTCTACCTCCTTAGGTGGTGGGCTTGCATAAGGCTTACCAGATCTAGTGTTCATTACTTCATCTTCTTCGTGCTCGGACCAAGTCCACTCCTCCTTCTTGGATACAAGATGATCATCACTATCGCTTGAATCCCAAAACCCATTGACAACACAAATTGTTACTTCTTTACCCACCATAACTTGTTTAATTCCACCAAATACCTCTTCTTCTTTGGTTGCTTCTCCACCCACATCTTGAAAAGAAGACATGACAAAGTCCTCATGCAAACCTCCTCTAATCATGAAGGTTGCAGGTGGTGGTACTCTATTAAACTTTGGTAATGGATTGTCTTTGGTGTTTGGCTTGTTGGGCTCAGGTAGCTTCCCATTATCAATTAGATTTTGGATCTCATGTCTCAACCTCACACATCTATCAGTGTCATGCCCTTGCATTTGGTGAAATTGACAAAATGCTTTAGTGTCGAAATTAGGTGGGAGAGGGTTAGGCAAAGGACGAGGATTTAAGGGTTGTAGCAATCCCTTTCTTTAAAGCTTATTGAGAACCCAAGACATCGATTTCCCAATTCCAAAAATTGTCTCCTTGTTCCTTTGTTAGTAGCATTGACACCGACTGCCTTTTGCATGCATTGGCTACCAGATTGATAGTTCCCTTTCTCGTTCCTTCTTGCTGAAAAATGGTTCTTCTCTCTTTCCCATTCTTCAATTTGCAAACCAGCTTGGAGAAGGTCTTTGAAATCATGGATGAGTGTATAAGGCATGCTCTCACAAAGACTAGGCAACACCCCTCTTAGAATCATCCTTATTTGATCGGATTCATCGGGCCTCTTCTTGAGCAAAGCGGCCTTGTTTCTCCATCTCTTCACATAATCCACAAAATTCTCATTCGACCTTTGCCTAATGGACTCCACTTCCATTAAGGTAACTTCCATCTCGACATTATATCCATATTGTTGGATGAAGGCTTTTAAAGTAGATCCCAACTCTTTTGTGTTCCATCATCTAAGGTATAGAACCAATTTTGGACAATAGGGTCCAATGAGAGCATAAAGTACATTAGTGTTTGACCCTTAGTAGCTCGGGCAGACTGCATGGCAGTGATATATTGCTTCACATGGAGATGATGATTTTTGGTTCCATCAAACTTCGCGAAAGATGGCATCTTGAACTTGTACGGGACTTCATCTAGCTCAAATAATTTGTCAACTTCAGACATTTCCTCGATTTTTAGTTTCTTCTCAAATTTCTTATCTAAATAAGTAATCATCTTTTCAACATCAGAAATTTTGATTTTCTCCATAGTTGACTTTCAACAATCTTAGGCTCTTTCTTCTTGTCTTGAGCATCTTGGTAGTATTGAGCCCAATCATCATCATCATCAATGATCACCTTTTCATCATCATAAACCACTTCACCAATTTGGGTCTTCCCTTTGTTCTTTCGCTTCTTAGTGCTAGCAGATGCCTCGACATGATTTTCTAAGATTGCAGTCAATTGTTTCTTCATGGTCTCAGCTAGGGCCTCTTTTATTTCTTCCATTTTGGCATTGAGGGCTTCATCCACCATTCTTTGAATTTGTTCGGGATCCATTGTTTTTGGTGAGCAAGTGATTGAGTCATTGCTAGATTCTTCATTCCGGCGTAGGTTGGATTGTTGTAAGCTTTTGAACTATCGTAATTCAGGGCTGTGAGCCAGAAAGAATTAATGATATGAAATGCAAATGTATGCATGTATGCATTTATGCACAAACAATAGAAAAACAAGGACGAATAGGATATTCCTTCCAACCTTATAACATCCACACACAAATGGCAAGTCTTTTTTCCTAGGTATATGGCTAACAAAATACCAACATGGGGTATCTGGTTTTTGAATATTTCCCTTGAACGTTTCAACAAATAGTTATATTTTCAAAACTGGAAATCCATTCATAGTAATTCCCATTAATTAGGTTTTAATCCATTCAACCAACTATAGTAGCTTTTATGCTATATTGGATTAAAACTAAATTAAGAGGTTTATTATAGATAGATTTCTCACATGAAAAGAGTAACTAATGGTTCATGCCAAAAACAAGCCCATGATTAATTATTCTTAGTATAAACTAGGCTCAGAATTGATTTTTGGTATTTCATAATTGACCTAAATATTTTGCAAGCTCTTTGTAAGAAAAGGTTGAATGAAAATAATTTTGTTTTTAAGCCCATTGTAAAATGGATTTTGGGCCATGAGCAAAAGAATTTTTGATTTATTTTTAAAAACTTTTATGTCCAAAGACCATTTTGAAAATGTTTTGAAAATAGCTTTGGTCTTTTGGATTTAGAGAAAAGTTTATTTTGAGCATACAATGTACTTAGGTCATATTAGAAAAAGAGCAAACCAAATAAGCCATGATTTAAGCCAAGATAAATTAACCATAGTCAAACAACATGCATTTGGGGTAAAAACCTAAGGAAAGTAACTAGGCCAATTACATGAGCTTTAGTCTTTGGGTAAAAAGGCTTAGGTTCCCATAGCAAGTATATACCAAAAGGTATGAGGCTATGAGTGGTTATGCCATGCTCGATCTCCATACCTTGAGTGAAAGTATGGTATCCCTTGCACAACATAACACGGGTAACACGGGCATCCTAACTCACGCACATGATGCAATCTAATATGATGCAATGGATAATATCATTATAAGAAAGAATAAAATAATATAAAGACCAATGGAATCAACTTATCTTATCCCCAGTGGAGTCGCCACTGTGAGCGGGGATTTTCGCCCCCACACTCAGTGGAATGGCTCTTGCGACTTCGGCACTGTTTAGGCTCGGGGCCTTAGAGAACACGGACCTAAGTTCGGAGAAAATGGAGTCGCCACCCGGACGGGGCGGGAAAAAGAAAGGGGTGGATGACTCGATTCCTAAGGGATCTCCAACCCCCTAATGGGTTTGAAAAGATGGGTAAGTGTGGAGAAGGTGAGAAATGGCCCAGCACCCCCACAATGCCCAGTTCATTGGAACCAGCCTCCTTTACAAGTCTTAATATTATAAAATTCTTAAATATAGCAATATTATCCATATTACACACAACAATTAAAATAAAGCATCGATATATTAAAAATCAAAACAATGTCCAAACAAAGTAAATAAATGGAGACCCATCCGAGGATGGAAACATGTCCTTACATCCCATGCCTAAATAGGACACCCACCGAAAGGTAGAAACATGTCCTTTACATTGGTCTAAAATAGAAAAGCAATTTAAATTACATGATATTTAACTAATGAGGTACCCACCAAATGGAAACATACCTCTTACAATATTTGGAAATCTAAATAAATTGATAAAAGTAAATAACCATTCATCATAAATAAATCATTCATCAAAGATATTAAATATCAATAGAAAGTAAACATCCATCCATGATAAATTAAATAAACCAAGCATTGAACTTAAATAAATTAAAGCATATAAAATAAATCAAACATAATCAAATATAAAATTGAATAAGGCAAATAAAGATTCAAATTAGGGCTATTGTTTATATTTAAGATTCTTTGTTTCATGTGTTTAGGGTTTTGGAATTCATGGGTTTAAGCTACTGTGAGTTTTAAAAGAATTGAAATGGAGCAAAGTTTTATAATTTAAGAGGTTGATAAATTTCATTGATTAACCAAATTAGTGTTTGAGTGGTAAAATCATGAAATTAGAGTTTGAACACATTAAAACATTGGATTTATGACTATTAGCTACTTACTGTGTTGAATT
Source organism: Garcia nutans (assembly GCA_947685225.1). Taxonomy (NCBI): domain Eukaryota; kingdom Viridiplantae; phylum Streptophyta; class Magnoliopsida; order Malpighiales; family Euphorbiaceae; genus Garcia; species Garcia nutans. The sequence continues at coordinate 44,687,531 of CANTUV010000031.1, forward strand.
TTAGGTTTATGAGATTTTAAGGTTTAAAGGATAAAAGTTTAGAAAAATTAGGGTTTAAGGTTTTAAGGGAGTTAGGGTTTAGTGTTTTAGAATTAGGGTTTCGGAGAATGCATTAGGTTTTACAATTTGAAAATCAATTGATAATTTTATGAAACTTTATGAAAATAAAGAAACAATTTATGGTTTATAGAAACAAAAAAGATGTTTTTAGGGTTTGTGGAAAGAAACGGACTCAAATTTAGGATTTTGAAAAGAAACAGGTTCAATTAGGGCTTTAAGATTTTGAAGAAGCAAAAATAACATTTTTAAGATTTTTGGAAAATAAATAAACAAATTAAGGTTTTTAAGCTTTAGAAAAGGTAAATTAAAGTTCTTAGGATTTTTTTATTTTAAAGAAATAGAAACAATTATTTTTGATCTATAGTGATGAAGCTACTGTGAATTCATGAAACAAATAAAGAAATTCATACATTCGTTTATTGGTTCCACCAAAAATCACTTCTTGGATGAACAAGAACAAAGACAAGCTTTGTTGCCTTTGATGAATTGAATTGCTTGATTGCTCTCTCAAAAAAGTCATATTGATTCAAGATTTTCCTCCTCAATTTTGGTCTCAATTTCTCCTCCAAATTTCCATCCCAATTTCTGATCCTTTTTGTGTTGTTTTTGGTCTTATTTATAGAAGATTTTTTTTTATTAATTCTAGTTATTCACGGAATATAACATAAATTAAGAAAAGGAAACCAAAACCTAATTGTATTAGGTTTCGAAAAAATTTGCGTCGGAAAAATTTTGCTGGCGAAAAAAAAACTACTGCGGAAAAAAATGCACTGGGAAAAAAAACTGCCGCGGGCCATTTCGCCGCAACTCTTCGGCGATGATTTTTTTCTTCGCCGATTTTTCCGTAGCTGATTTTTATTTTTATTTATTTATTTATTATTTATTTATTATTTTTTATTAATAAAAATTAGATACTTAAGTAAATATTATTTAATTAATATAACAAAAATTATTTTGGACTAATTAAAATATATTGGACAACACAAAAATTATTTTGGACTAATTAAAATATATTGGATCGGACTAGGTCAAAAATTAAGGGTCTACAGTGAGCTTCTTTTCCTAGGTAATATGGTTAACATAAAATACCAACATGGAGTATCTAGTTTTTTGAATAATTCCCTCGGACGTTTCAACCAATAGTTATATTTTCAAAAATGGAAACCAGTTGATGATAACTCCCATTAATTAGGCTTTAATTCATTTAATCAACTAAAATAGCTTTTATCCTATATTGGATTAAAACTAAATTAAGAGGTTTATTATAAATAGATGTCTCACTTGAAAAAGTAACTAATGATTCATGCCAAAAACAAGCCCATGATTAATAATTCTTAGTATAAACTAGGCTCATAATTGATTTCTGGTATTTCATAATTGACCTAAATAATTTGTAAGCTCTTTCAAAGGTTGGATGAAAGTAATTTTGTTTCTAAGCCCATTGTAAAAGGATTTTAGAAAAAATGGAGTTTGGGGTTTGTATTTGAGTCATGAGAAAAGAATTTTTTGATTTGTTTTTTAGAAATGTTTTGCGTCCAAAGATCATCTTGAAAAGTTTTAAAAATACCTTTGGTCTTTTGGACTTTGAAAAATTTATTTTGAGCTTACAAATGTACTTGGGTCATATAGAAAAAGAACAAACCAAATAAGCCATGATTTAAGCCAAGACAAATTAACAACAACAAGCATTTGGGGTAAAACCTAAGGAAAATAACTAGGCCAATTACATGAGCTTTAGTATTTGGCTTAAAAGGCTTAGGTTCCCATAGCAAGTATATACCAAATGGTACAAGGCTATGAGTGGTTATGCCATGCTCGATCTTCATACCTTGAGTGAAAGTATGGTATCCCTTACATAACACAGCACGGGAAACATGGGCATCCTAACTCATACACACGATGCAACCTAATATGATGCAATGGATAATATCATGATAAGAAAGAATAGAATAATATAAAAACCAACAGAATCAACTGCTCTTATTCCCAGTGGAGTCACCACTGTGAGTGGTGATTTTCACCCCCACTCCTGGAGGAATGGTTCTTGTAACTTTGGCACTGTTTAGGCTCGGGGCCTTAGAGAAGATGGGCCTAAGCCTGGAGAAAATGGAGTTGTCACCCAGATGGGCTGAAAAAAAGAAAGGGGTAGATGACTCGATAACTAAGGAATCCCCAACCCCCTAATTGGTTCTAAAAGTTTGGTACATGTGGGGAAGGTGAGAAATGGCCCAGCACCCCCACAACGCCCTGTTCATTGGAACCGGCCTCCTTTGCAGGTCTTAATATTATAAAATTCTTAAGTATAACAATATTATCCATACTACATGCAATAATTAAAATAAAGCATCATTATATTAAAATTAAAGCAATGTCCAAACAAAGCAAATAAATGGACACCCATCCGAGGATGGAAACATGTCCTTACATCATCTATGTCTAGAACTAAATAGGACACACTCCAAAAGATGGAAACATGTCCTTTACATTGGTCCAAAAACTTTAAAATAAAATAAATTACATGAAAATTAATTACTGAGATACCCAATAATGGAAACATACCTCTTACAATTTTAATACCAAAATAAACAAATAATAATCATAATAATAAAGAAAATATCCATCCATGATAAATTAAATAAATCAAGCATTGAAATTAAATAAATCAACCATTAAAACATATAATAAACAACATAATCAAATCTAAAATTAAATAAAGCAATAAATATATAAATTTAGGGTTCGCATCTTAAAATAGGGTTTTAGAATTTTAATTACTAAATTAGGGCTTTGGAAAAAGGAAGTTAAATACACGGACTCATAATACACCAATGAATATTGACCCCTTCGACAAGCCCATACGACGGTCCCGCTAGTCGGTTATTGGGCGGGGGTCATGGGGGCAGCGCCCTAGAAAATTTTAGAAATTGGCTTTTAGGATTGTAGGTTTTGGTGTTGAAAATTATGATTTTAGGGTTTAAGATTTAGAAAATAGGGTTTTAGAATTTTAAGGAACTAATATTATTTTTAAAAGAATAATGCTACTGTATGTTTTAAAGATTTAAGGTTTGGATGTTTTATGAAAATAATGCTACTGTGATTTAAAAAGTAGGTTTGGTTAGGGTTTTAGGGTTTAAGGAATTTAGGGTTTAAGAGAGAAAGATTTATAGTTTTAAAATTTTAGAAACAAAAGAATGATTTAGGGTTTTGATAATTTAATCAATGACTAAGGCTATTGGATGGTTTTAAGTTTTTAATTTATATAAAACATGCAAGTGGAGTTACGAACACCAATTGATTAATGTATTAATTAAAGCAAATAATTAAATTTTTTAAACAAAGATCAATTTGCTGCATGTTCAAAGATCAAGTTATTGCATGTTCAAAGATCAAGTTACTGCATGTTTTTATTAATCAAAGAAAACAAAGCTACTGTGAGCATGAATAATTTATAATTAAAGATCAAACCTCTGCCGTTGGTTCCACCAAAAACATTGATTTCTGGATGAACAATGTGAAGACAGTATGGACTCTGCCTTCTTCTTTGGTTGTCTTGATATTTATGTTTGTTGTTTCCTTCGTTCTCCAAAAAATGCTGCTGCTGTTCTTCTCTCTTTGTTACCGTCTCTTCTGTTTTGTGGTTCAATCTCTCTTAATATTAATTACCAACCCTCTTTTATGTTAATTGCTGACCCTCTTTAATGTTAATTGCCAACCCTCTTAATCTTCATTCATGTCCTTGTTAAAGTATAAAATGTTATTATTTATAGGCCCTAACCTCACTCAGAATCCTTAACCCTAATATTAATCCGTCCTTAAAATAAATTTTAAATCAATTCAAAAACTACTTTCAAAAAACAATTGAAACCATGTCAACCTGGTTGCCCCAGGTCCACATGAGTCCAACCTCATGTCGATCTGGGCTGCCAGATCAATGTGAGCCATGCTCATGTCAACCTGGTCCTTCCAGGTTGACATGAGCAATTGCCCAAGTCTCCCCAGCCGGCCTGACTCGAATTATTCTTGCCTTTTAAACTTATGGACCAAAAAGTTTTAATTTGGGCCGATTCAACTTGATTTTAGGGTTTTACAATTGAATTTATGCCTCTTTAATTCGAACAGACTTCTTTAAAAATTATAAACTAGGTTTAAATATTTTAAAGTCGGATCAAATTTATTTTGGCATCCTTTAATTAGGATCGTATCAAATTGGGATCAAAATTAAGGGTCTACACAATGTAAAGGACATGTTTCCATCTTTTCGATGGGTGTCTTATTTAGTTTTAGGCGTGGATGATGTAAGGACATGTTTCCATCCATGGATGGGTGTCCATTTATTTGTTTTGTTTGGACATTGTTGTGATTTAAATAAAGTATTTATTTATTCTTATGATTGCATGTAGTATGGATAATATCATTATATTTAAGAATTTTATAATATTAAGACCTGCAAAGGAGGCTAGTTCCAATGAACCGGGCATTGTGGGGGTGCTAGGCAGTTTCTCACCTTTCCAACACGTACCCAACTTTTTGAACCTATTAGGGGGTTGGGGATTCCTTAGGAATGGATTCATCCACCCCTTTCTCTTTCCCAGCCTGTCCGGATGGCGACTCAATTTTCTCTGGGCTTAGGCTCATGTTCTCTAAGGCCCCAAGCCTAAATTGTGCCGAAGTTGCAAGAACCATTCCACCGGGAGTGGGGGCAAAAATCCCGGTTCACAGTGGCAACTCCACTGGGGATAAGAGAAGTTGATTCCGTTGGTCTTTTTATTATTCTATTCTTTCTCATCATGATATTATCCATTGCATCATTTAGATTGCATTGTGTGCATGAGTTAGGACGCCAGTGTTACCCGTGTTGTGTTATGTAAGGGATACCATACTTTCACTCAAGGTATGGAGATCGAGCATGGCATAACCACTCATAGCCTAATACTTTTGGTATATACTTGTTATGAAAACCTAAGCCTTTCAACCCAAAGACTAAAGCTCATGAAATTGGCCTAGTTATTTTCCTTATGTTTTTACCCCAAATGCTTGTTGTTTGACAAGGGATTAATTTATCTTGGCTTAAATCATGACTTATTTGGTTTGTTATTTTTCTAATATGACTTAAGTATATTGAAAGCTCAAAATAAATTTTTCTTTAAAATCCAAAAGACAAAAGCTATTTTCAAAACCTTTCAAGATTGTCATAGGAAATAAATCTTTTCTAAAAAGAAAATAAAAAATTCTTTTCTCATGACCCAAATACAATACCCAAAATCCATTTTTTCTAAAATCTTTTTACAATGGACTTAGAAATAAAATTATTTTCATGATCTTTTGAAAGAGCTTACAAATATTTAGGTCAATTATAAAATACCAAAAATCGATTGTGAGCCTAGTTTATACTAAGAATTATTAATCATGGGCTTATTTTTGGCATGAATCATTAGTTACTTTTTCAAGTGAGAAATCTATTTATAATAAACCTCTTAATTTAGTTTTAATACAATATAGCATAAAAGCTGCTTTAGTTGATTGGATGGATTAAAGCCTAATTAATGGGAATTATCATGAACTGATTTCCATTTTTTAAAATGTAACTATTGGTTGAAACGTCCAAGGAAAATATTCAAAAACAAGATACCCCATGTTGGTATTTTGTTAACCATATACCTAGGAAAAGAGACTCGCCATTCATGTGTGGAAGTTATAAGGTGGGAAGGAACGTCCTATTTATCCTTGTTTATTTGTGCATACATGCATACATGCATCACATCACATATCATTAATCCTTTCTGGCTCACAGCCCTGGATTACCATAGTTCAAAATCTTACGATAATCCGACCTGCACCGGAGATGAAGAATCTAGCAGTGACTCAATCACTTTTTCACCAAAAGCAATGAAGCCCGAACAAATTCAAAGAATGGTGGATGACGCCCTCAATTCTAAAATGAAAGAACTAAAGGGGACCCTAGCTGAGATCATGAAGAATTAAATGGCTGCAATGTTTGGGAATAATGCCAAAGCATCCATAAGCACCAAGAAAGATTAGGGGAGGCTAAAGTTGGTGAAGTGGCTTTTTGATGATGATAAGGTAATCATTGATGATGATGATGATTGGGATCAATACTTCCAAGATCCTCAAGACAAGAAGAAAGAGTCAAAGGTTGTTGAAAGATCAGTTATGGAGAAAACTAAAACTTCAGATGTTGAAAAGATGATTGCTGATCTGGAAAAGAAGTTTGAAAAGAAGCTAAAAATTGAATAAATTTTCGAAGTTGACAAATTATTTAAGCTAAGTGAAGAAGTTCCGTACAAGTTCAAGAAGCCATCCTTTGCAAAGTTTGATAGAATTAGAAATCCTCACCTCCATGTGAAGCAGTATATCGCTGCTATGCAGTCTGTTCGAGCTACTAAGGCTCAAACTCTGAGGTATTTCATGCTCTCATTGAACCCTATTATCCAAAATTGGTTCAATACCTTAGATGATGGCACGAAAAAGAGTTGGGATCCACTATACAAGGCTTTCATCCAACAATATGGATACAATTTTGAGATGGAAGTTACCTTAATAGACGTTGAGTCCATTAAACAAAGGCCAAATTAAAATTTTATGGACTATGTGAAAAGATGGAGGAATAAGGCTGCTTTGCTCAAGAGAAGGCCTAATGAATCCTATCAAATTAGAATGATTGTGAGAGGAGTGTTACCTAGCCTTCGCGAAAGGATGTCTCATGCACTCATTCAGGATTTTAAAGACCTTTTACAAGCTGGTCTATAAATTGAAGAGTGGGAACGAGAGAAGAACTACTTTTCAACAAGAAGGAACGAGAAAGGAAACTATCAGTATGGTAACCAAAGCATGCAAAAGGTAGTTGGTTTTAATGCAACTGGCCAAGGATGAAGAAGGTAGTTTTCAGAATTAAGGAAGCCGCTGTCTTGGGTCCTCAATAAGCTATAAAAGAAGGGATTGTTATAACCCTTAAATCCTCATGCTTTGCCTAACTCTCTCCCACCTAATTTTGACAATAAGATATTCTGTCAATTTTATGAAATGCAAGGGCATGACATGGATAGATGTGTGAGATTAAGGCATGAGAACTAAAGTTTGATTGATAATGGGAGGCTGCCCAAGCCCAATAAGCCAAACACAAAAGACAACCCATTGCCAAGGTTCAATAATGTACCACCACCGGCGACCTTCATGTTTGGAGGAGGTTTGCATGAAGTTTTGTCATGACTTCTTTCCAAGATGTGGGTGGAGAAGCAACCAAGGAAGAAATGGTATTTAGCAAAGTTGAACAAGCTATAGTGGGTAAAGAAGTAGCAATCTGTGTTGTGAATGAGTTTTGGGATTTAAGCAATAGTGATGACAATCTTGTACCCAAGAAGGAGGAATGGACCTAGTCCGAGCCCGAAGAAGATGAAGTAATGAACACTAAATCTGGTAAGCCTTATGCAAGGCCACCACCTAAGGAGGTAAAAGCTAATGAAGGGAAGGAAGTCGAAGTGGGAAATAAAGAAGAGGAAGATGACACTGTGCTTAAACAGTTAAAAAGAACCCAAGCAAGTGTTAGCATATATGACTTATTGGCTACTTCTAAGAAGCATTGTGAAACTATAGCCAAGGCCTTGGCTAGCATGCCAATTTCCACCTCCATAGCACCGGAGGAACAGATTAATTTCATAAAATTTGAAGGAGTAATGAAATGTGAAGATATTCAAAAGAAGAGCAAAGTTAATATGGGAATGGTATCTATCTCAGATGCGGATTTACCAGAAGAGAGGAGATATCACATCTGTCCTCTCTTTATCAAAGTAGAAATCAAAGGAAAAAGGACTCCATGTGTGATGGTTGATGATGGGTCTACCATAAATGTTTATCCACTTAAAATATTTCCAAAGCTAGCTATGTCAACAAGGGATCTAAGCCCAACTGAGGTAACCATTAGGGCTTATGACAATACCAAGAGGCATGCCGAAGGGGCTTTCAAAGCTATGGTGAAGGTTGGTCCTATTGAATCTATTATTGAATTTATTATTTTGGACATACATATTACTTTTTCTCTACTTTTGGATTACCATGGTTCCATCCTCTTGGTCGAGTTCCTTCCACCCTTCATCAAAAGATCAAGTTCTCTAATGGAGATGAGACAGTGGTCATTGAGGCTGAAGATAATGAGATTGTTAATGCTCTAACAATTAAGAGGCCTCTCAATGGTTTCCATCCAGCTGTAAATTTTGATGATGAAGTAGTGGACTCTAAGGTCTTGAACATGCTGAAAAACATGAGCTACCTTCCTGGAGCTAGTATTGGAAAGGGCAAGGCTGGTGTAACAAAGCTTCTAGATTTCAAAACTCAACTTCCAAGAGGGTTAGGGTATGAAGAAGCCAACAAAGATGTCCATTCAAAGAAGAATGAGAATATGAGCTTCCCAACACTTGATGAGATCTTTGTCAAAGCTCCAAACGTGGGACCACTCCAAGGAAACCCCGAGCCAATCATGTTCATAGGAAAGTTGATCCCAAATTTTGAAATTTTTACTGATGTTGCCAAGAAAGTGGAACAAGTGAAGAAAGAGCTCACCCTGCCAACTGACAAGGAGCCCAATCCAAAAGAGGAGAAGGAAGCTGTCCTAAAAGTAGAGAAAACTCAAGAGGAGATTGCTGCCCTGGTTGAAGAAAAGTTTGAAGATGCCCTGCTTTATGATTTTAAGAACAATGACAATGATTTTAATTTTGATTTTAATTTATCTGCTTTGTATGAGGATGATGATGTTTTCTTTTCCAAAATGAATGCAATAAAGTCTGATTTTGCTTACTTGTATGATGTTTCTCCTGATGGTTGCATTCATTTAAATAGTGGTTACATGAGCATCTTTAATATTAACTCTGTTGATACACAATCAATAAATTTGGGAACAACCAAAAATCCTAAAAACATTAGCATAGTATCCGACCTTACTCCTGATGAGAGAGAGAGATTTGAAAAAATATTTAAAAAATATGAAGAAGTATTTGCTTTGACTTATGAGGATATGCCTAGAATACATCGAGACATAGAAGAACATCTGATTCCTACTTACACTCACATGAAACCTGTCAAACAAAAGCTTAGGTGGTTAAGGCCATAATGGGATGAATTGGTTAAAGAAGAGGTCACTAAACAAACACAAGGAAAGTTCCTTGAAGTGATAGATTATCCAGACTGGTTAGCCAAGATAGTACCGGTGCCAAAGAAAGATGGAAGAATTAGGGTCTGTGTGGACAATAGAGATTTAAACAAGGCTTCCACTAAAGATGATTTTCCTTTACCCCATATACATGTCCTCATTGATAGTGCAGCCTCTTGCGTGCTACACTCATTTGTAGATGGATATTTCGAATACAACCAAGTGTTAATGGCCCAAGAGGATAAAGCCAAAACTTCTTTCATTACTACATGGGGTATATTTTGTTATAGGGTGATGCCGTTTGGATTAAAGAATACTGGAGCAACCTACCAAAAGATGGCCACCACATCATTTCATGACATGATGCACAAATAAGTTGAAGTATATGTTGATGATATGATTGTGAAATAAGATATAAGGGAACAACACTTCCAAAATTTAGAATTATTCTTCGATAGAGCATTAAAGTATAAGCTAAGGATAAACCCAAAGAAGTGTGTGTTTGGGGTTACCTCAAGGAAATTATTGGGACATGTGATTGGTCCAAATGGTATTGAGATTGACCCTGGAAAAGTTAAAGCAATCAGGGATATGCCAGCCCCTAAGACAGAGAGAGAAGTTTGGGGATTCATTGGTAGATTACAGTACATTAGCAGGTTTATAGCAAAGCTCGCCACAATCTGTGAACCTATCTTCAAATTGCTTAAAAAGAATCAACCAATCCTGTGGAATGAAGAGTGTCAAAAGGCCTTTGAGAAAATAAAGGAGTATTTGCTAAATCCACCTATTTTAAAACCACCTAAACCTGGTAAACCCTTGTTACTATACTTAGCAGTAGAAGAAGAGTCAATAGGAGCTATGCTAGCCCAAGCAGATGATTCAGGGATTGAGCACTCAGTTTACTATTTGAGTAGAAAGCTCCTACCTTATGAAATTAAGTGTAGTATCATTGAAAAGACCTGTATAGTTGTGGTTTGGTCTTCTAAGAAGTTGCGGCATTACTTTTAATCATATAGTGTGCAAGCAATTTCCAGGTTGGATCCGATGAAATACTTAAGGGAGACACCCTCTTTGATTGGGAAGTATGGGCGATGGTTGATAATATTAGAAGAATTTGAGATTGAGTATGTAACTAGGAAAACAATCAAAGGTAGAGCAGTGGCAGAAATTCTGGCCCAACAACCATTACTAGATAGCGAAGAGGTAGTCTTGGAATTTACTGATAAACATTTAGAGGCCATAGAAGTACAAGGATGGAAAATGTATTTTGATGAAGTAGTGAATAGGAAAGGAGCAGGTTTGGGAGTCATACTAGAATCACCCGAAGGGGAGCTTATCCCTTTAGCCAAGAGTTGAAATTCAGGGCAACCAATAATATGGTGGAATATGAAGCATGTATCTTTGGTTTGGAAGTCCTGATAATTATGAAGGTGTATAAGGTGCAAGTCTTTGGTGATTCATTACTAGTAGTATCCCAAGTAAATGGAGAGTGGGAGTTAAAAGAAGAAAAGCTAAAACCATGCCACCTTTACATGACCATGATAAAGAAGAACTTTAAGGAGTGTAGGTTTATACACCTACCAAGAGAAGAAAACGAGATGGTTGATGCCCTAGCCACATTTGCTTCGGTATGGGAAAATCCTGTCAACTTATTCCTTAAGCCTCTAATTTTGACTAGTTCATCAACTCCTTGCTATGAATATGAGACAATCATGGAAACTGATACAGACCATGATGCATGGTATGATACTATAAGACAGTTTTTGGAAGAGAAGGAATACCCATTAGGAGCAACAAAGAAAGAAAGAAGAGCCATAAGGTAGTGGTCCTTACAATACATCACTGTTCATGGAGAGTTGTATCGAAGATGGCCTGATGGGGGTGCATTTGAGATGTTTAAGGATGCCTGAAGTGAGGCATATTATGTTGGAAATACATGCGGGAAGTTACAATCCACACATGAGTGGTTTAGCCCTGGTTAAGAAGATAATTCGACAAGGTTACTACAGACTGACCATGGAGAGAGATTGTATTGAGTTTGTGAAGAACTGTCAGCAATGTCAGATGTATGATAATTTGAATCACATGCCTCCTGAAGAATTACATTCTATGTCTTCATACTGGCCATTCGCAACTTGGGGGATTGACATCATAGGAGAGATACATTTGACAGCCTCAAATGGTCACCATTTCACTGTAGTAGCAGTAGATTATTTTTCAAAATGGGTCGAAGCTGAATCTTTCAACAAATTGGGGGCAAGTCAAATGGATAGATTTATTGAAAAGAATCTCATCTACAGGTATGGGGTCCTGCATAGTGTGATATCAGACAATGGGGTACAGTTTAAAGGTACAGTTAAAGACTTATTCTCAAAATACTGAATCCATCATCACCGATCCTCCCCTTATAGACCAAAAGCCAATGGTGCAGTAGAAGCAACCAATAAGACAATTAAACATATCATGTCCAGGATGACCAAGACATACAGGGATTGGTAAGAAATGCTTCCTTTTGCTTTATGGGGATATAGAACAAGTGTGCGAATGCCAACTGGAATGACACCGTTCTCTTTAGTTTATGAGATAGAAGCAGTGTTGCCAATTGAAATTGAGATCAAATCATTAAGAGCAGTCTTGGAAGCTGAACTGCCTGAGATGAAATGGGTAGTGAGCAAATACACACAGTTAGCTTTACTAGAGGAGAGAAGGTTAAAAGCATTGTATCATCATCAACTGTATCAAAGTAGGATAACTTGAGCCTATAATAGATGGGTTAAGATCAGAAAACTCAAAGTCGATGATTTAGTGTTGAAACAATGTAAGCTTAATGTATCTAATCCAAGAGGAAAATTTAGGCCTAGCTAGAAGGGCCATATGTCGTGAAACAAGTCATGAACAAGGGTGCAGTTAAGTTATCATACATGGAAGGGAATGGGTTTAGTGAGGCAGTGAACATTGACAGGTTGAAGAGGTTTTATGTATAAAAAGAAAAAGAAAAAGAGCTCGCTAGGTTGAAAACCCAAAAAGGGTAGCCTAGGCAAAAGTTAGAGCGGTCTGCTAGTTCTGAAAACCTGAAAGGGCAGGCTAGAAAAAAATTAGGGCTAAGTGAGAGAAAATAGTCAATTAGAAAATCTGAAAGGGCTAGTTGGCAACATGAGTGATCTTGTGTATGCTGGCTTTATGTTTGGTTGTTCCCTAATTTAATAAAGCAGAATTAATATTAAAATTATTCCATGTTCACTGTTTTAAGTGTTTGACCAAATATGGATAAAATGAAATAAACACAATAGCAAAAGGTGATGTCAAATTATGAAAGGAAAAGAAACATCTCTTATTACTACTTTCATTATTTTTACATCCTAACAATATTTTTCTAGAGAAATTGACAAATGTAAAATCTATGGCAGATGATAAGTGTAGCGTGCAGGCTAGCTTTGCTTCAGCCAATCCAAGTAGGCTTATGTTAGAAAAGGCATGTCCAAATCAGGAGGAAAATCAAAATCTCGAGACTCAGCTCCATGCTGACGATCAAGCCAGCGAAGATCATAATAAGTACCTCAATGAAGAGCAGCAAGAGGAACATATATCAAGCATGTTCGAATGGTGATATGAGAAATCTTGCACCAAGGTACTAACCAACGGATGTTGACTTCAACGCATGAGTGGATCCAGTCAACCCAGTTAGCATATGAAGAAGCAGGATGCAGTAGTTTCCTAGCAGAATGATATCATGGAAGATATCTTGTAAAATCTATAGATGGAGTGTCGAGCAAGAAGAGACGCTCCTGAAGCCAAATCTATAAGCTTAAAAAAAAAGAAGAAAAAAGAAGGGTCTGTCAGGTCAAAAATCAACAAGGACGTCATAAGAAAAAAAAAAGAACAGCTCATTAGTTTTGAAAACCCGCAATGGTAGACTAGCCAAAAATTAGAGCAGTAATAAAAAAAGAAAAGAAAAAAAGAAAAAAGAGACATAAATTGAAAACCCAAAAGGGCAGTTTAGGTAATTACCTGAAGCAGAAACAGACTCCCTATCAATCTCTTTGAAAATCCTGATTTAAGTTGGTCTAATCCAACTAATGTCTCAGCTAAGATCACGGGTATTGGTGACAAGCCTCCTTCCATTTGGTCCATGATATCCAATACTCGTGGGTCAATATCGCCATCAGAAGAAACAAGCAAAAATTGGCCAAGCAAGCACAGACAAAGCATACGTCCCCATGCCTTGGTAGGAGCCAAGATAGAAATGCAAAAGTCAATTATGGGACCAAGCAAAATTTTCTCACTTCCCATCAACTGTAGAACTTCGGGCTTTGAAAATTGAAAAAGCATTTGCATCTTTTGTTGAGTTTTGGAAATCAATATAGGTAATGCCATTGGTTGATTGCTTAGATAACCAAGGATGGCCTCAAACTCTTCAATCATGGGACATATCTCAAAGTCATTTATCTTAAAAGTCCTAGAATTCACATTCCAAAGAGAAGCCATGGCATGAAAAAAAAAAGAATGGTCCAAAATGGTAAAAGTATACCTGAGAGGTGCTAGCCTCGGGATGCAAGACAAACCTTCCTCCCTCTCCGTGATACTCCTCTTCATTTCTATCCTCCTTTTCCTCAGGAATCTCTCAGATGCCAATAGGAGATACATCAAAGTTCAAGAGTCCTACTCAAATAAACTGGGCATATGATGCACCTGGTGGATAGAGAAAAATTTCAACATCATAACCATGTCGAGCCAACCACCATGCATTCTCCGACATTGATGTGATATTCAAAGTATACTCTGAGCAATTCATCGGGATCCTTCACCACTTGGGACTAAGGAACCACTCATACACCGTCTCCCTGAGAAACCAGCCACTAGGCACAGGGCCAGCAATAACTCGGCGGGTATGCTGAAAAGGCAATGCAGCATTCATGGAAGAAGTCTAGTTCGTCCGCTCTTTTGTGTTCCGCCAAGCCAAATTGACCTAATAAATGAAATAAGGTAAGTGAACTTTTATATAAATTGTAAAGTATACTAATATTATTTTACCTGGCCCTAGGTTAAGCAACTCAAGAGATAGAGCTGGGTGCGCACATGGTGAGAGCCGGGAACTACTACATGATCTGACAACCAAAAATTAAATGTTGGATACCTGACTCTCTCTCGGGAAATGCTAGGCACTCTCACAAGATTATGCTCATATGCCCATACCTACAACAACAACAAAGATCAAATTCATGCAAGTATAAGAATGGAATTGACATTGGTAAAAGAAGAGTACATTGATAACTACCATGAAACCAATGAAAGACTTCTTATTCCTGTAAATCTTATATAGTCCATGTACAGATAGGCAAGGCCAGCTTCACCCCAGCCATAAAGCGGTACCATACTCATGTCAGTAAGGGCCCTTAACATCGACAAATGGATAGCAAATTTGATGCTGCATAAAATGGTCTACCCAAGCAAATACAGTAAAAATCCTCGAGCATAATGTTTGGTCGTTTCCCTATGAACTCATCCTTCATAGTTCATCCAATAACTCCGAATCAGCTCAATTTTTATCTTAAAGGGCTCTTTTAATGATGGTTCCATACTGATTAACTGTTGGACTTCCTCGTATGTTAGAATATCATTGGTAAGAGGGACCGAAAGGCCATAATACCGGATATCAGTGATGGCTATATAATTGATTGGGCTAATGATCATCTCTCCTACAGGTAGATGAAAAGTATGGGTGTGAGCAGGGATTTTCACCCCCACTCTCGGGGCCTTAGAGAACATGGGCCTAAGCCCGGAGAAAAACGGAGTCGCCATCCGAATGGACCGAGAAAAAGAAAGGGGTGGATGAATCGATTCCTAAGGAATCACCAACCCCCTAAAGGGTTCAAAAAGTTGGGTACTTATGGGAAAGGTGAGAAATGACCCGACACCCCCACAATGCCCGGTTCATTGGAACTAGCCTCCTTTGCAGGTCTTAATATTATAAAATTCTTAAGTATAACAATATTATCCATATTACATGCAATAATTAAAATAAAGCATCATTATATTAAAATTAAAGTAATGTCCAAACAAAATAAATAAATGGACACCCATCCGAGGATGGAAACATCTCCTTACATCGTCCATGTCTAAAACTAAATAGGACACCCACCGAAAGGTGGAAATATGTCCTTTACATTGGTCCAAAAACTTTAAAATAAAATAAATTCCATAATGCTCATGACATGAGGTATCCAAAATATGGAAGCATACCTCTTACAATGTTTTGAAACCAAAGCAAATTAATAAAAACAACCAACCAACCATTCATTATAATTAAATCATTCATTGAAGACATAAATTGAATATATAAATAAATCATTAATCAAACTATATAATAAACATTCATCCAATTTAAATAAAATAGTAAATATATAACTTTAGGGGGTTCATGCATTAATTAGGGTTTCTTGGATTTAATGTTTAACAATTAGGGTTTTTCATATGCTAATTTAATTAGTTGAGAAACATTTTAAAGAAATAACATGGCTATTGGATGTTTGAATATAAAGATTAGATTTGAAATAAATTAGGGTTTGAATCTAAAGAATGGATGTTTTGGATTTAGGGTTTCAAAAGTTGTATGAAAATAATATTAAAATTTAGGGTTTAAATAAATAAGATTGAAAATCATGAAAATTGGTTTTTAGATTAAGTATTTGAAAAAAAAAGCTACTGTGATTTTAGAAAAATAGATTTGGTTAGGGTTTTAAGAAACATATTATTGTGGTTTTAGAAGAATGTAATTTAGGGTTTTAGATTTTAAAAATGTGTGTTGCGAATATTAAATCATTAGGATTTTAAAAGAAATAGTTTTAGGGTTTCAAATAGAGTTTGGATGGTTAGTAGAATAATTGATCAAATTCTATGATGAAACAATTAATCAAATTTGATGAAGCTACAGTAAACATAAACAAAGAAATAGAGATTCAAACCTTCGTTGTTGGTTCCACCACAATCTTTGAATTCTGGTTGAACAATAATAAAGACAGTGTAGGCTCCCTTTGATAGAGTGTTTGATGTTTACTGCCTCTTAATCTTTCAAGCTTAAGATTGGCTAAAAAAATCAAAAAGTCCAAGGTCAAGTAAAAAATTTCTGCCCCTTAATTTTGGGTCTTTAATGTTGCATTTATAAGAAAAAACCATAAAACCAATCCTAATTGACTAACAAAATAAAAACCCTTTTAGGAAATAAAATTTAAAACTAAGTAGAATAGGGTTTTGGTGAAACTGTGTGCGTTCAGGCGTGCGAAAGTGCGCTGGCAAAAAAATTGCTGCAGGCGCTGGGCGCGGGCCAGCTAGTTCGCCACAGGTTTTTGCTGCTGCGAATTGGCCGATTCTTTCATTGTCGATTTTTATTTATTTATTTTTATCTTTTTTTACTGTTACCTTTTTTATTTTTATTAAAAATAAATATTGTAAGTAATGAATATTAAAATAAATATTATTTAATTAAAATATCACAAAAATTATTTTAGACATTTTATAAATCTCAGATCAGACTTGATCAAAAAGTAAGGGCCTACAGTTTGCCCCCTACTTGAGCAATCTGAGACTAAAACAAAAGAGAGCAAAAAACAATGTGATTTTTTACTAGATTTAGAGCCATATTGGACTTCGTATTCAAGGTTGGTTTGAGCTCTAGACTCAAAAATAATTTAGTTCTTGACCCAAGGTGAATTTAAGATTTGGGTTCTGGACCCAAGGTAAGTTCTGGACTTAAAAATAATTTGGGTTCTGGACCCGAGGTGAGTTCTAGACTTAATTTGAGTTTTGGACCCGAGGTGAGTTCTAGATTTAAAAATAATTTGGGTTCTGGACTCGAGGTGAGTTTTGGACTTAAAAATAATTTGGGTTTTGGACCGAGGTAAGTTCTAGACTTAATTTAGGTTCTGGACCGGAGCTAAGTTCTGGACTTAATTTAGGTTATGGATCTGAGGTGAATTTAGGATTTAATTTAGGTTCTAGACCCTAGGTAAGTTCTGGACTTAATTTAGGTTCTGAACCCGAAGTAAGTTTTGGACTTAATTTAGATTCTGGACCTGAGGTAAGTTCTTGACTTAAAAAAATAATTTGACTTTCTACAAAAAATAATTGTAGTCAGTAGGATACTAAAGAAATTTGCAAAAAAAAAAAAGCTATTTTTTACCATGCCTATATCTTCTTGCTCCCTGCTTGGAAAAATATTTTAAAAATGAAAAATATTTATATACACGTAAATATCTGAATAATTGAGTTTACTATTTATTCACTGTGTCGTCACTATTTATGTACTATTCACTAACTATTCATTTACTATTTATCAACAATAATATTTATTTTTTTCTTTTTTCCTTTTTTTACGAGAATACTATTTTTTCTTTTTTCTTTTTGTCTTTTTCTTTACAATTTTCCTATATAAACCTCTGCTCATTTCTGCCATATTCATTCACACTCACATATTTTGATAGTTAAATCAGAGAGTTTAGCATAGAGTTGAGGAGAAAATGCATGTTTAGAGATCAGGACCTCGATCCAATGCTGAGTTATTGGAATTTATCCGACGGCATGAAAATGAAACTGTAAGTCTACTAGCTGGGATGCAGCTTCATCGCAGTTCAAGTAAAAAAACTAAGGTAACAATGCAATTTGATATTTTAAAAGCACAAATATGTATTTATTATTTTTTTTTGTTTTTGCTTTGTTTTTTTAAGATTTAGGAAAAATAAATTAATTAGATGACTATATTTAAGAATGTAATAGACAAATATATAGATAGAAGAAAATAGAATATAATGAATAAATTTAGTCTATAAATCAGTGGTATTGGTATGATGATATACTTACCTTGTGTTAACTTACCTGGCTTAGTGTTAGCGCAATTGTTGTGTTATCTGGGATGGAGGATGTGTCTATAAAGCTCGATAATGGTATGATGTAGCACCCTCTCAGTTAAAACGGATTGTTCGAGATTGCAATTTTGAAAGCTTTATCTTGCAATTACCATCTGAGGAGTGTCCGATAAACAGGAGTGTAGTTCAAGCATTGTTGGAGTGGTGAATGGACACGACCCATACTTTTCACCTACCTATAGGAGAGATGACCATTGGCCCAGTTGATTATACAGCCATAACTGGTATCCGGTACTATGACCTCCTGGCCCTTCTCACTAATGATATTTTGACATTCGAAGAAGTCCAACAGTTAATCGGTATGGAACCATCATTAAAAGGGCCTTTCAAGATAAAAATTGAGCCAATTCAGAGTTATTGGATGAACTACGAAGGACGGGTTTGTAAGGAAACAACCAAACAATATGCTTGAGAATTTTTACTGTATTTGCTCGTGTCAACCATTTTATGCAGCACCGAATCTGCCATTCATTTATCGGTGTGGAGGTCCCTTATTGATATGAGGTGAAGCTGACCTTGCTTGTCTCTATCATGGACTAGATAAGTTTTGCATAAATAAGAAGTCTTTCATTGGTTTCATGGTGGTTGTTGAGGTACTCTTCTTCCACCATTGTCAATTCCATTTTTTTCTTGCATGAATTTGATCTTTATTGTTGTTGTAGGTATGGGCATATGAGCATAATCTGATGAGGGTGCCTGGCATTTCCCGAGAGAGAGTTGGGTATCTGAGATTAAATTTTTGGTTGTCGAATTATGTAACAGTTCCTGACTCTCACCATGTGCACACCCAACGCTATCTCTTGAGTTGCTTAACTTGGGGCCACGCAAAATAGTATTAGTATACTTTAAAATTTATATAAAAGTTCACTTACCTTATGTCATTTTATAGGTCAATTTGGCTTGGTGGAACACAGAAGAGTGGACAAACTGGACTTCTTCCATGAATGCCGCATTGCCTTTTCAGCATACCCGCCGAGTCATTGCCGGCCCTGTGTCTAGTGGTTGGTTTCTTGGGGAGAGAGTGTATGAGTGGTTCATTGGTCCCGAGTGGCGGAGGATCCTGATGAGTTTCTCAGAGTATACTTTAAATATCATATCAATGCTGGAGAATGTGTGGTGGTTAGCTCGACATGATTATGATGTTGAAATATTTCTCTATCCACCAGGTGCATCATATACCCAGTTTATTTGGGTAAGACTCTTGAACTTTGATGTATCTCTTGTTGGCATATGGGACATTCCCGAGAAAAAGGAGGAGAGTGATGAAGATGAGTATCACAGATTGGGAGGAGGGTCTATCTCGAGGCAAGCACCTCTCAGGTAAACTTTTACAATTTTGCCATTGCAATTGCTTCTTTCTTAACTTGTTTTGACTATTTTAATGATTGTTGCAGGCTGCTGGCTCATTTGGTCATGAGGCTGGACCTTCCTTTACCGCTCCTCCGTTTGCTCATTCTAATCAACCGGAGATGCCATCTCATCCACAAGGCGTTGATATGAATTACTTGGATTAAATTTGGGTACTTGGACCCAGGATTGGGTACTTGGACCCGAGATTGATTTGATTTGGGTACTTAGACCCAAGAATGGGTACTTGGACCCGAGATTGAATTTGATTTGGGTACTTGGACCCGAAAATGAATTTGATTTGGGTACTTGGACCCGGGATTGGCATAGATTGAATTTTATTTGGGTACTTGGACCCGAGATTAGATTGATTTGGATACAGGGACCCGAGATTGGGTACTTGGACCCGAGCTTGAATTTGATTTGGGTACTTGGACCCGAGATTTAATTTGGTTTGGGTACTTGGACCCGAGATTGGGTACTTAGACCCGAGATTGGGTACTTGGACCTGAGACTAATTTGATTTGAGTGCTTGGACCTGAGATTGGGTTTGACTAACCTTTTATCAATTGAGAAGTCTGACTGCTCTGGCTGTTCTATGCATCGTGGTTCTTCACCCTCAAAATGGATCTTCATCCTTTGAGATAGGGTTTTCACCCTTGAAATGGGGTCTTCATCCTTTGAGATCGGGTCTTCACCCTTGAAAATGGATCTTCATCCTTTGAGATTAAGTCTTCACCTTTGAAAATGGATCTTCATCCTTTGAGATCCGGTCTTCACAATTGTAAACAGATCTTCATCCTTTGAGATCAAGTCTTCACCCTTGAAAATGAATCTTCATCCTTTGAGATCGGGTCTTCACCCTTGAAAATCGATCTTCATCCTTTAAACTTCGGGTCTTCACCCTTGAAAGTGGATCTTCATCCTTTAGACTTTGGGTGTTCACCCTTTGACAATGGATCTTCATCCTTAGAATCAGGTCTTCACCTTTGAAAATGGATCTTCATCCTTTGTACATCGGGTCTTCACCATTGAAAGTGGGTCTTCATCCTTTAAACTTCGGGTCTTCACCCTTTGAAATTGGATCTTCATCCTTGGAATCAGGTCTTATATCGGCTTCTGCTCTTCTAGCTAGATTAATCTTTTGTCGTTTGTGTCATCATTCTTTTGATAGTTCTAAGGTTCCATTCTTTTTGTTCTTCCTTTGCAAAAATTCATCTATTTTTAATTGGACCTTTTGTCCTCTTCTTGCCCCCCTTCGTGGCAAAATATTTGTAAGTGAGTTTGAAAATATTTTATATGTAGACTCAAAAAATTAAAAAGGAGAAACTTTGCCCCCTGTGTAGGCCCAAACCCATGATTTTTCTATGCGGGCTTTGATTGACGTTTGTATTTCGTCTTGTTCTTCGCAAAAGCATGCATTTCTTCACTTTGCAAAATTACTGGAACTTTCTCAAGCAATGGGCTTTCCATGCCACCTTGATTCAATATCTTCTTTTGATTCGTTACTTCGCAGGGTGTTTGCTGTTCATTTTGACAAGGAATAGACAATAAAAGACAAGAAAGTACGATGCGATATGCTTATGTATGCATGTTATGCATGAATGATACTTACAGTCGTTCCATCGACTCACAGACCGAGGTGTTCAGTAGAAGTGTTCTCATTGGTTCCTTTCATATACTCGTTCAGGTCTTGCATTGGAATAAAATAATACTTCCCATTTATGACTTTTATCTTTGAGATATTGAAAACATGAATAATGGAGGCCCCAAGCAGCAGAGTCAGGGATTCATCTATTTCGAACTATGTTTCAGCATGTCGGTTGATGGCTTCTTCATGACCCTGCCAATAATCATTTCCTTTGCCCAATGTGTCCTTTGGAGGTTCAACATACTTCCCTTAACTTGAATGCTTTGTATGACAAAACACTTTTTTTTTAATTTTGATTTTGAAATAAAATGTTGGTGTAGACCCTTAATTTTTGACCTAGTCTGATCCAATATATTTTAATTAGTCCAAAATAATTTTTGTGTTGTCCAATATATTTTAATTAGTCCAAAATAAATTTTTTATCTTAATTAAATAATATTTGCTTTAGTATCTAATTTTTTGAAAAATAATAATAAAAAAGGGGGTAGGCTGGGCGAAATGGCCAATAGCATTAACACCAACTTCCTTTTGCATGCTTTGGTTACCAGACTGGTAGTGTAACATCCTCTGCCAATTCTTATATAAAAACTATCAGAGAATGTTATATGATACACTATTCGCGCTCCAATCAATTCTTAGAAAACTCTCTTCATAATTAAAAATTTTCAAATAATAATACAATCTGCATATCACAACACTTATAGGTCCAATGTTTAAACCAATTTTCAATAATCTATTACAAAACAAATAACTATCATACATTTGTCAAATCAAATGATTAAATAATACATTCCTTTTTTTTATAATCATTCACTAGAATTCTCAAACTTCATTCTCTAAATACATATATCCTTTTATGTTTACACATTTATACAATCTCTCAAATCGCCAAACTGAAGTATCTATATACATTTATCACTTATGAATACAATATACACAAGATCTTCATCTGTTCTTATGTAATATCCTAAAGTGTTCCCTAGAATTTTTGATATAATTGTTGTTTGATTTGAATTAAATGTATATGTGTTATTGGAAAGGAAGAGAAGTGTATTGAGAGAATGTATATGTTATATATATGGCAATATATATAACATATATGCAAGTCAAATGGGTGGTCAAGGGAAGAATATATTTTATTTGTTGATTGTGAATTTACTAAAAAGGGCAAGTGATTAAGAAGGATGTTAAAACAAATTAAAAGAGGGTGTTTAGGTAATTCCTTGTTTTGAAATACTTGGAGGAGATTTAAAGAGAAGTTTGACTTTGTTTCTTTATGTTCTTTTCTTCTTTTCCATTGTGTTGGCCGGCTCATCCAAAGACAAGAGAAAGCAAGAGAGCAAGAGAGGATTTTAATGTTCTAAGCTCAAATTGAAGGAAGATCTAAGTGATCAAGTTGGTGATTCAAGAAGTTTCATTACTTTGGTCTTCAAGAAAGTGATTTGTCATTGATCTAAGAAGTAAAAGAATCTTGGAAAAGGAAGTGTTTAGAGTTGTGTGAATTGTTATTGAGGTAAGTACAAATATTGCATTATTACATTGTTGAATTATATGAATAATGTACTTTGTTATGTTTATATCCATGATGCTTTATGTATAATGTGAAGGATATGATGATGTAAATGATTGTGTATTTGAAAGATGAATTGCTATAATGTGGATTAAGATGTGATGGAATATAAAGCCATTGTGATTGGCTATAATGACTGTAATGAGGCATGTTTACCTAATTGATAATGAAGATTGAGAATGGAATTGATAATGAAATAATGAATGAATTGTGTGTCTAATGTGTTATTCCATTTTCAGAGTTTTGTTGATTGGTGGCATGCCTATTAGTAACAATCTCTTGAAGTTAGGTTGGATTTGATCCTTAAAGCCAAGTTGGGTTGAAGTTTAACATGTTTTACTCCCCCTTGAAGCATGGTTGGGTCTAGTCCTTGAAGCCTAATTGAGATGTTACAACCCTTGAAGCTGGGTTGGGTTGGTTCTTGAAGCCAAGTTGGGTTGATACTTAGCATGCTTTGTTCCCCTTGAAGCTTGGTTGAACCTAATCCTTGAAGCCTAGTTGGGATTATGATAATGATGAATGTGATAATTGAACCAAAACATTAACTCTGAAAATTGAATGGCATATTAGTGTCTTTTGGGCCTATGCTTGTCTTTGTTTAAATGTGATTCATTAATGGTAAAATAATTGAATAATGAGATCTATGGAAGGACTTTGAAATGTAATAAGTTTATATGTATATGGTTTATGAAATATAAAGGTGTGACATTAGCTTTCCACTTATGAGGTTGTCTTTATTATTAAAATGTGTGACATTACATTACATTACAGCATAATGTTAGTATACTTTGTACTACTAAGCCGTTGGCTTAGCGCAATAGTGGTTGATCGCGCAGGTGACGGGGTTGAACCCGAGAGTTCCTTGAGACCGGGTGAGACTAGGCATTGAAGAATTTATTTTTGGGACTTAAAGATCAGAGAAGAGCTGCCAATCATGTATAACTTCTTTATATTTTGTAAAGTATTGATTCTAATGTAAATATATGTATAATTGTAAATATGGATTTGAATGTATTCATATATGTAAATATTTTATAAATTCCGCTGCGTATTAAGTAAACGTATATATCTATTTTGTTTATATTACAAGTTAATTACTTTATTTTCTATAATGTATAATGAGAAAGAATATCTTATCATTTAAAATGATTTAAATGTTAAAGAAAACCGTAGCATCCCTATATTCAGTGTACGTGTATTACATTGTGGTGTTTTGTAGTGTGCGTGTACAGGATGTAGGGGTGTTGCAATTGTTTTGGTATCAGAGCCTAGGTTTGAGATTCTCAACCTAGGTAAAATGTAAGAAAAAGAATATTTTGACTTTAAAAGTTAGTTTTTGAATAACATACATGTTTGGTATTGGCAGTCTCCGATCTTTAATGAGATGTATTCTGCTGTGCTTGCAGATATAGGTTGTGATGGATTCTCACTTACGTCAGTCAGTAGAGGGTAGTGCTGAGAGTGTAGCCCCGGATGAGGTTAGGGATGGAGTTAGAGTGGATAGTGCCGGAGAGGTACCTGCTTCTGTGTCGGGGAGACCAGCTGGTGAGGAGGTTTCGCCAGTTTGGCTTAGGCATGTGGTAGAGATATTGAGGCAAGCACCAGTGCAATCACCTCCACCACCCCCACTGCCTTTGGTATTAGTGAGACATTACGATAAATTAAGGAAGTATGGAGCTGAAGATTTTTTGGGTACTATTGATCCAGCTGTAGCTGAGAAGTGGCTAGATAAAGTACAGAGAATATTCATTCAGTTGCAAGCCACTCCAGAAGAAAAATTTGATTATGCAAGATCATTGTTGCAGAAGGATGCATATGATTGGTGGAAGACAGTGCCCCATGCTATGGATGATCCACCTACATTGTCCTATACTGATTTTCTAAGAGAGTTTGAATTGAAGTATACTCCGAGGGAGTATAAAGATGTGAAAAAGATGGAGTTTTTGAGTTTGAAACAAGACAACCGGACAGTAACAGAATATGAGGTTGAGTTCATCCGGTTGAGCCATTATGCTGGGGGTATTATATCTGATGAGATTGATAGGTGCAGGAGATTTGAGGAGGGATTGAGACCCTCTATTATGTGTCTTGTGGCTGGATCTAGATATCATAATTTTTCCCAGCTTGTTGCAGCAGCTAGGAGTGTGGAGAGAGCTCAGGGCATTGCAGCAGCTGCTTCTGAGGAAGAGATCAGGGTTAGGAGACCCCAGTTTGAAGCAGGGTCTTCATCTGTGAAGAGAGGTAAAGGAAGTTTTGTTCCTCATGTTAGTAGGAGTCAGAGGCCAGCTGGTAGGTCAGTACAGTTTCAGAGGCAGAGATCGAGACCTACAGTTTCAGTGGCGAGTGCTCCGACCCCAGTGATTCAGAGATCCACTCTACCCATATGTATTCATTGTGGTAGGCCACATGGTGGTACTTGTTGGAAGACTGGTGTAGCAGGGGTATGTTTCAGATGTGGGTCGCCTGATCATTTTGTTAGAGAGTGTCCTGAGAGGCAGGAGCATATGTCGGTAGATTCTGCAGCTTCTCGACCTAGTGTGAGGGGAGGTCGAGGAGGCAGAAGTTTCAATAGAGGAGGCAGATCTGGGTTCAGTCCTAGAGGAGGTTCTACATCCAAGGAGAGTAGACCAGAGGAGGCTGTATCTTCTCAAAGGATATATGTGATGCAGAGGCAGCCAGATGCTTCAGCAGTCATAGCGGGTACTTTTTCTTTATTTGATATTTCAGTACTTGCTTTGATTGATCCAGGATCTACTCATTCATATATTAGTGCATCTGCTTTGCCTGTGTCTGAATTGTATGCTGAATCCCTAGGATTTGATGTATTGGTGACAAATCCTTTAGGGCATAATGTGATTGTTAGCAAGGTGCACCGAGATAGTGCAGTAGTGGTGCAAGGTGAGGAGTTTCGTGGAGATTTGATTGAAATGCCTTTTAAGGAATATGATTTGATCCTAGGCATGGATTGGTTATCTAGACATGGAGCTGTGGTAGATTGTCAAAAGAAACTTGTTACCTTGAGAACCGGTGATAGTAGAGATGTGATAGTATCTAGTGAGCAGGGATAGCTAGCATCCTTGTTTGTTTCAGCTGTTGCAGCTAGGAGGTTGATTAGAAAAGGGTGTGATGCTTATCTTGCTCATATTTTGGATACTAGAGTA
Organism: Garcia nutans; assembly: GCA_947685225.1. NCBI lineage: Eukaryota > Viridiplantae > Streptophyta > Magnoliopsida > Malpighiales > Euphorbiaceae > Garcia > Garcia nutans. The sequence goes on from CANTUV010000031.1 coordinate 44,713,398, forward strand.
GTGAGTTCTCAACTTGATAGTATACCTACAGTTGCAGAGTTTCCAGATGTGTTTCCAGAGGAGTTGCCAGGGTTGCCTCCTAAGAGAGAGGTGGAGTTTGGTATTGAATTATTGCCTGATACCACTCCTATCTCTATTACTCCTTATAGAATGGCACCTGCTGAACTGAGAGAATTGAAGGTGCAGTTACAGGAGTTGTTGGATAAAGGGTTTGTTCGCCCTAGTGTTTCACCGTGGGGAGCTCCTGTTTTGTTTGTGAAGAAGAAGGATGGTACTATGAGATTGTGTATCGATTATAGGCAATTGAATAAGCTGACTATTAAAAATAAATATCCTTTGCCTAGAATTGATGATCTCTTTGATCAATTGAAGGGTGCAGCAGTGTTTTCCAAGATTGATTTGAGATCAGGGTACCATCAGTTGAGGGTCAGAGCTGAAGATGTTCCTAAGACAGCCTTTCATACAAGGTATGGGCATTATGAGTTTCTAGTTATGCCTTTTGGTTTGACGAATGCACCTGCAGCTTTTATGGACTTGATGAATAGGGTATTTAGGCCCTATTTGGATCAGTTTGTGGTAGTTTTTATCGATGATATCTTGGTGTATTCGCGTAATGAGGAGGAGCATGACAAGCATTTGCGAATTGTGCTGCAAATTTTGAGAGAGAAGCAATTGTTTGCTAAACTGTCGAAATGTGAGTTTTGGCTTGACCAAGTAACTTTTCACGGTCATATAGTTTCAACAGAGGGTATTAGAGTTGATCCGAGTAAAGTTGAAGCTATTTTGAATTGGAGTCCACCAAAGTCTGTGACTGAAGTTAGAAGTTTTCTGGGTTTGGCATGCTATTACCGACGGTTTGTGAAAGGATTTTCTTTGATAGCTACTCCACTTACCATATTACTTCGAAAGGGAGTTAGATTTGTGTGGACAGATCAGTGTCAAGCTAGCTTTGAATAGTTGAGAGAAATGTTGACCCAAGCGCCTGTTCTTACTTTACCTGTGGAAGATAAACCATATGTGATTTACAGTGATGCTTCACATAATGGTTTGGGTTGTGTTTTGATGCAAGAAGGTAAAGTTATAGCTTATGCTTCTCGACAGTTGAAACCGCATGAGCTCAATTATCCAACCCATGATTTAGAGCTAGCAGCCATTGTGTTTGCATTGAAGATTTGGCGACACTATTTGTATGGGGAGAAGTGTTTTATCTATACAGACCATAAAAGTTTAAAATATTTGGGTGTCCAAAGAGAGCTCAATCTTCGACAGAGGAGATGGTTGGAGTTGATTAAAGACTATGACTGTTTGATTGATTATCATCCTGGTAAGGCAAATGTTGTTGTTGATGCCTTGAGTCGGAAGTCTTTAGCAGGTTTGAATGTTTATTCGCTCTCGTTGCTTGTTAAGTTGAGAGCGTTGCATGCTAGCTTTGTATCTTGTGATGATGGTGCATTGTTGGCACAGTTGCAATTGAAACCGGTATTGTTGGATCAGATTAAAGAGGCTCAATTGGCTGATGAGAAGATTCAAAAGATTGTTTCAGATTGCCAGAATGGAAAGAATCGAGATTTTATTGTGAGAAGTGATGGGAGTCTTTGGTTTAAGAACAGATTGTGTGTACCTGATGATGCTAATTTGAGAAGGATTATTTTAGAAGAAGCACATCAGTCAGTATTTGCTATGCATCCGGGCAATACAAAGATATATCATGATTTAAAGCAGTATTACTGGTGGTCCGGTATGAAGCGAGACATAGCGGAGTTTGTATCCAAATGTCTCACATGTCAGAGGGTAAAAGCTGAGCATCAAGTTCCAACAGGGTTACTTCAACCTTTATCAGTGCCTGAATGGAAATGGGAGAGGGTGACAATGGATTTTGTGTCTGGTCTACCAATGACACAAAGGAAGCATGATGCTATTTTGGTGATTGTTGATTGATTGATTAAGATAGCTCATTTTCTTCCGGTTCGGATGGATTATTCTCTGGAGAGGTTAGCTGAGCTGTATATCCATGAGATTGTGAAGTTCCATGGTGTCCCAATTTCTTTAGTGTCTGATCGAGATCCTCGGTTTACTTCAAGGTTTTGGAAGAGTTTGCATGGTGCTTTGGGTTCTCGATTGCATTTTAGCACTGCTTTTCATCCGCAGACAGATGGGCAATTAGAGAGAGTGATACATGTTGTCGAGGACATGTTGAGAAGCTGTGTCATTGATTTCTCTGGAAGTTGGGATAGATTCTTGCCACTTGTGGAATTTGCATACAATAACAGTCATCAATCCAGCATTGGTATGGCACCATTTGAGGCATTGTATGGTAGAAGATGTAGGACGCCTCTATGTTGGAATGAAATTGGAGAAGGGAAGTTAATTGGTCCTGATTTGGTTAAAGAAACTGAAGAGAAAGTGAAAATGATTCGAGATAGGTTGAAAGCAGCTTCAGACCGACAGAAGTCTTATTCAGATTTGAAAAGGAGAGACATAGAGTTTGATGTTGGAGATAAAGTATTTTTGAAAGTGTCTCCTTGGAAAAAGATTTTGAGATTTGGTCGAAGAGGGAAGCTGAGTCCTCGTTTCATTGGACCTTATGAAGTATTGGAAAGAATTGGACCAGTTGCTTATCGGCTTGCTTTGCCACCTGAGTTGGATAGGATCCATAATGTATTCCATGTTTCTATGTTGAGGAGGTACAGGTTGGATCCATCTCATGTTTTGCCAATTGAATCTATTGAAGTGAGTCCAGATCTGACATTTGAAGAAGAACCAATTGCTATTTTGGCACGTGAAGTGAAAGAATTGAGAAATAAGAAAGTGCCACTTGTGAAGATTTTGTGGAAGAATCATGCAAAGGAAGAGGCAACTTGGGAAAGTGAACAAACAATGCGAGATCAGTATCCTCAGTTGTTTCAGAATTGATGACAGGTAATTTCGAGGACGAAATTTATTTTTAGAGGGGGAGAATTGTAATATCCTAAAGTGTGCCCTAGAAGTTTTGATATAATTGTTGTTTGATTTGAATTAAATGTATATGTGTTATTGGAAAGGACGAGAAGTGTACTGAGAGAATGTATATGTTATATATATGGCAATATATATAACATATATGCAAGTCAAATGGGTGGTCAAGGGAAGAAGATATTTTATTTGTTGATTGTGAATTTACTAAAAAGGGCAAGTGATTAAGAAGGATGTTAAAACAAATTAAAAGAGGGTGTTTAGGTAATTCCTTGTTTTGGAATACTTGGTGGAGATTTAAAGAGAAGTTTGACTTTGTTTTTTTATGTTCTTTTCTTCTTTTCCATTGTGTTGGCCGGCTCATCCAAAGATAAGAGAAAGCAAGAGAGCAAGAGAGGATTTTAATGTTCTAAGCTCAAATTGAAGGAAGATCTAAGTGATCAAGTTGGTGATTCAAGAAGTTTCATTACTTTGGTCTTGAACAAAGTGATTTGTCATTAATCTAAGAAGTAAAAGAATCTTGGAAAAGGAAGTGTTTAGAGTTGTGTGAATTGTTATTGAGGTAAGTACAAATATTGCATTATTACATTGTTGAATTATATGAATAATGTACTTTGTTATGTTTATATCAATGATGCTTTATGTATAATGTGAAGGATATGATGATGTAAATGATTGTGTATTTGAAAGATGAATTGCTATAATGTGGATTAAAATGTGATTGAATATAAAGCCATTGTGATTGGCTATAATGACTGTAATGAGGCATGTTTGCCTAATTGATAATGAAGATTGAGAATGGAATTGATAATGAAATAATGAATGAATTGTGTGTCTAATGTGTTATTCCATTTTCAGAGTTTTGTTGATTGGTGGCATGCCTATTAGTAACAATCTCTTGAAGTTAGGTTGGAATTGATCCTTGAAGCCAAGTTGGGTTGAAGTTTAACATGTTTTACTCCCCTTGAAGCTTGGTTGGGTCTAGTCCTTGAAGCCTAATTGAGATGTTACAACCCTTGAAGCTGGGTTGGGTTGGTTCTTGAAGCCAAGTTGGGTTGATACTTAGCATGCTTTGTTCCCCTTGAAGCTTGGTTGAACCTAATCCTTGAAGCCTAGTTGGGATTATGATAATGATGAATGTGATAATTGAACCAAAACATTAACTCTGAAAATTGAATGGCATATTAGTGTCTTTTGGGCCCATGCTTGTCTTTGTTTAAATGTGATTCATTAATGGTAAAATAATTGAATAATGAGATCTATGGAAGGACTTTGAAATGTAATAAGCTTATTTGTATATGGTTTATGAAATATAAAGGTGTGACATTAGCTTTCCACTTATGAAGTTGTCTTTATTATTAAAATGTGTGACATTGCATTACATTAAAGCATAATGTTAGTATACTTTGTACTACTAAGCCGTTGGCTTAGCGCGATAGTGGTTAATCGCGCAGGTGACGGGGTTGAACCCAAGAGTTCCTTAAGACCGGGTGAGACTAGGCATTGATGTAATATCCCAATGTATGCCCTAGAAGTTTGGATATAATTGTTGTTGTTTGAATTAAGTGTATATGTTATGTTGAAAAAAAAAAAAGAAATTGAAAGAGAATGTATATGTGTTGTTTGAATGGGAAGTATTATGTATAAGGAAATGTATATGTTGTTTATATGGTGATATATATAATATATATATGTTGGTCAAAATGGAGAGTCAAGTGATGAAGATATTTATTTGGTTATTGGTGAAATGACTAAAAAGGGCAAGTGTTTTAAAAAGAAACAAAACAATTTGTAGAAGGGTGTTTTGGTAATTGCTTTAATTGAAACACTTGGTGGAGATTAAAAGAAGAGTTGACTTTGTTTTTTGTGGTTCATTTCTTCTTTCTTCTTTGTGTGGCCGGCTTCTCCATAGACAAAGGAAAGCAAGGGACAAAGAGAAGATCTTGATGTGTTAAGTTCAAAGTAAAGGAAGATTCAAGTGATCAAGTTATTGATTCAAGAAGTTTTGTTACTTTGGTAAGTCCTCTTTTGATTTCTTTGTTTATTTGAAGTTTTGATTGAGTTGGATAGATGATTTAAGAGTGTGTTGGTTGATTTGATGTGTTTAAGGGTGTTTGATTGTCTTGATCATGGATTTTAAGAATGAATTGAAGAAAGAAGTAAGTTGGTTGGAAAAGATGGTATTGTTTGTGTGGTTAGGGTTTGAGATGATTTTGTGTTTTGTGTTTGATATGTGTTTTGGTTTGTTTTGGGGTTGTTGCAAGTTTGAGATAGGTTGTTGGGTATGTTTTGTGAAGATTGGTTGAAGTGAATGTTAGTGGATAGAAGTGTGTTGTTGAGTGTTTGGTTGGTTTGGCCGGATTTTGAGTTTTTGGTCGGACACGCCCATGAGCACGTCCAGATTTTTAGGCGTGTCAATTGTGTTGGAGGCAGTAGGTTTGACATGACCAGTAACACGCCCGTGTTATTGAGCGTGTCATAGCTACTGTGAGAATGGAGAATTTACACGGTCAGGAGCACGTTCAGGTTGTTGGACGTGTTGATGTATTTGTGTGAGGCAGTATGTATTGCACGCCCAGTGACACGCCCGTGGTGTTGAGCGTGTAAAGGCTTATGTGTTGTGGAGTTAAGACACGGTCATGGACACGCCCGTGTGGGTGAACGTGTCAAGTTTAGGGTTTGCCCTAGTTCACTCTTAAATTGTTTATTTCTTGTGTATCCCTAAGTAAGTATATGTTATTATTTTTGGATTAGGGTTTGAAGAGAGGGATTGATCATTGATCTAAGTGAAAGGATCTTGGACAAGGAAGTGTTAAGAGTTGTATAAATTGTTATTGAGGTAAGTACAAACATGTCATTGTTGCATATATTCATTGGATGATATGGTTGACTCATATGAATAATGTTCTTTGTTATGTTTATATCCATGATGCCATATGCATAATGTAAATTGAGATAATTGAGGCATGTATGTCTATGTGATAATGTTTAATGTATTTGGCTATGTATACTTGAAAAATAAAATATGATAATGTGAAGTGAAACATGATGAGATATGAGGCCATTGTAATTGGCTAATATGATTTTAATGAGATATGAAGCCATTGTATTTGGCTATGATGATGAGAATTGAGAATGGAAATGATAATGAAATAATAAATGAGCTGTGTGGCTAATGTGTTATTCCATTTTCAGAGTTTGTTGTTGGTGGCATGCCTAATATGAGTAACAATCTCTTGAAGTTAGGTTGGACTTGGTCCTTGAAGCCTAATTGAGATGTTACCACCCTTGAAGTTAGGTTGGATTGGTTCTTGAAGCCAAGTTGGGTTGAAGCTTAGCATGCTTTGCTCCCCTTGAAGCTTGGTTGAACCTAATCCTTGAAGCCTAGTTGGGTTTATGATAATGATGAATGTGAAAACAAAACCAAAGCATTAACTCTGAAAATTGAATAGCATATTAGTGTGTTTTGGGCCCATGTGTGTCTTTGTTTAAATGTGATTTATTAAGATGAATTGATTGAATAATGAGATATAGAAGAACTTGTGAAATGTGATATGCTTATATGATCATGAATGGTGTAATGCAAAGGTATGATGTTGTCTCTATTATTAAGATGTGTGACATTGCATTGCATTTAAAGCATGAGAATAGCATGTTTTGTATTACTAAGCCGTTGGCTTAGCGCGATAGTGTTAATCGCGCAGGTGATCAGGTTGAACCTGAGAGCTCTTCGAGACCGAGTGAGAGTAGACATTGAAGAGATTACTTTGGAACTTAAAGATCAGAGAAGAACTGCCAATCATGTATAACTTATTTATATTTTGTAAACTATTGTTTATAATGTAAATATGAATTTAAATGCTTTTATATATGTAACAAATCTTTAAATTCCGCTGCGTATTAAGTAAATATGTTTATATCTATTTTGTTTTTATATTACAAGTTAATTACTTATTTTCTATAAATGTGTAATGATAAAGATTATGTTGTCTTTATAAATAATTTGAATGTTAAAGAAAATCGTAGCGTCCCCATGTTCAGTGCATGGATATTACATTGTGGTAATTGTAATGTACATGTACCGGATGTGGGGGTGTTACAATTGAAGAATTTATTTGTGGGACTTAAAGATCAGAGAAGAGCTGCCAATCATGTATAACTTCTTTATATTTTTTAAAGTATTGATTCTAATGTAAATATATGTATAATTGTAAATATGGATTTGAATGTATTCATATATGTAAATATTTTATAAATTCCGCTGCGTATTAAGTAAACGTATATATCTATTTTGTTTATATTACAAGTTAATTACTTTATTTCCTATAATGTATAATGAGAAAGAATATCTTATCATTTAAAATGATTTAAATGTTAAAGAAAACCGTAGCATCCCTATATTCAGTGTACGTGTATTACATTGTGGTGTTTTGTAGTGTGCGTGTACAGAATGTAGGGGTGTTACATCTTAACTTGCTCCGATGTCCTGATACCTACGTGTCAGAAAATAATTCTAACACGCTAAGCAAAGCTTAGTGGTGCTTGTATACATAAATTTTAATACTTAATATTAAAGAAATATACTTATGAAAATATAGTAATAACACTTAGTTTTAAGAAGTATTTCCATATATAAACTAATTTTAGTACCAAGTCAATATACCATGCTGAATACACAAAATAAGAGCTATCCCTGTATAAAGTTATCATTTAATACAATACTTTCGGTATTGCCTCTTGTCTCATTGAGAAGCAGTTTATTCAAGACTTGATTTCTTATTTGATAACATTGTTCACAATACACTTATTTTGTTTTTCAATAAGTATTTCTTTTCAAGTTCACTTCTAGTATCATTTCATTCAATCTATATTTTTCATCACTTCATTTTAATACTATACTTGAGAGTTCTTTGTATCTCACATCATGATATACACTTTCAATCATTTGATATATTTTGGATCACTTTGTATCTCATAGCATTATATACACTTTTAATCCTTTGATTACTTCAATACATTGAGCATAACATTACCATTACGTGCATTAGGACTTTCACTTGTAAGCATTAATATATATATTACCATTCACTTTTACACTATAACACAATACTTCAATTTCAAGTAATTGACTTATATTATTATTTTACATTTCTTTCAACTATCATGTTCACATATATTTTCATTAATTATGCCCAAACATACTAAACTTAGATCATAGGTTTGGATAACATGTTAGTATAGCAATCTCAAGAATTTATAATGGTAATTATGCCCACTATCACTGATAGCACAATGTGTCCATTAAAGGCACGAGGTGCCCACTATCACTGTGGCTATCCATTCTCTGGTTAAGCATTCAATCCAAAGCTAGATATAAATTTAATATGATTTGGGCAATTCATTAATTTTGATGAACACTACATTGTTTATTTCCTTTCATTGATACTATACTCTTATCAACATTTGGTAGAATATATATGTGTGTCACGTATCTAAAGTTTATCACTCATTTTCATACATTTAACACATTAACACAAAAGTATGGACTATACACATATTAATCTCATATCATTGATTAACACTCACTTGTTTATATAAACACTCACTTGTTTATATAAACACTGGTTTATATCATTTCACTTGTTTATACCATGACCTTGGTACATTACTCTTAGCAACATTTAGTATGATATATATTTGTCACTTATCTCAAGTTTCTCACTCTTTTTCATGCATTTAACACATACACATGAAGTCTCAATACATTTATTCACATATTAGTCTCATATTAGGCCCGTAGATCACAAATTAGAAGCCAAAAACATTATTTAGGTACCCCACGGTCGTGGCATCTCAACCCCACGCTCGTGGGATCCAAAATGAAGTTGTAAAATAAGTTTGAAGACCCCACGGTCGTGGCCTTCAAGGGCCACGGTCGTGGCATCTAAAACTCTTCTGTTTTCTCGAATTTTTTTGAAGAAACAGCATCACTTTCAATCCCACGGTCGTGGCACTCAATTGCCACGGCCGTGGCATTGATTTTGGGAATGTTTTCGGAGTAAAATCATGTATTCTTCACTTTTAACTTCATTAAACACAAACATGTTTAAGATCTAAGATCAAAATGTATCAAACTCAAAGTTTTGATAGAAAAAGAATTCATATTAAATTCCTTCACTTAATTAAACTTTTAACCATTTCATATGGATAGAAACATGATCAAATCCTTCACTTCTCATCAATATATCTTTATACATAACTTAATCAATCAATTAAATCATTTAAACTTGTAAAAAGTCATATTTTTATAAAATATAAATCAAAAGCTCATACCTTGTTGATAATCACCACTTTTCCAACTTAATCTTAAGTTTTGATTCAACTCATGGAAAGAAGGAAGAAGAAAGAAGTGAAGATGATGATGATGGCGTGGAGAGAAGAGGAAATCAGAAATTTCCACACACTTACACATATGCACAAATATATATATATGTATTTAATCTAGTGAGGGAATGCTCATAATAACTATGGTGCACCCTCATTATTAACCGTTGATTTTAAATTGAGTTTTCATCTCGTAAAACAGTAAAAATACTCTTTTCAGTAAAGTTTTAAGATACACAATGTACTCTTCTCTACATATAGCATTTATCCATAATACTTTGGTCACTGTACACTATCAAGTTTTTATTATTAGTTAAAACGTCCCTGATTAAAATCTTGACCATTACAGGTATTTTCCTTTCGCATTCCTTATTGTTGAAAAGCGGTTCTTCTCTCTTTCCCACTCTTCAATTTATAGACCAGCTTGTAAAAGGTCTTTAAAATGCTGAATGAGTGTATGAGACATCCTTTCATGAAGGCTAGGTAACACTCCTCTCACAATCATTCTAATTTGATCAGATTTGTCAGGCCTTCTCTTGAGTAAAGCAGCCTTATTCCTCCATGTTTTCACATAGTCCACAAAATTCTCATTTGGCCTTTGTGTAATGGATTCATCTTCCATTAAGGTAACTTCCATCTCGACATTGTATCCATATTGTTGGATGAAGGCCTTGTATAACAGATTCCAGCTCTTTTGTGTGCCATCATCTAAGGTATTGAACCAATTTTAGATAATAGGGTCCAATGAGAGCATGAAGTACCTTAGAGTTTGAGTCTTAGTAGCCCAGGCAGACTGCATAACAGTGATATATTGTTTCACAAGGAGATGAGGATTTTCGGTTCCATCAAACTTTGCAAAGGATGGCATCTTGAACTTGTATGGAACTTTTTCGTCTAGCTCAAATAATTTGTCAACTTTAGACATTTATTTGATTTTCAGCTTCTTCTCAAATTTCTTTTCCAAGTCCGCAATCATCTTTTCAACATCTGAAGTTTCAGTTTTCTCCACAGTTGATCTTTCAACAATCTTTGGCTCTTTCTTCTTATCTTGAGGATCTTGGATGTATTGAGCCCAATCATCATCATCATCATCATCAATGATCACCTCATCATCATCAAAAACTACTTCACCAACTTTAGCCTTTGTAACTCCCTTATACCCTATATACATACAATACATATTTTCAGCATATGTAAAATACGCATATACGGTATAAAAATGTCACAGACCGATTTAATAAAAAAATTTACATTTCTGTTTTAAGATTTCAAATACTAATATATAAAATAAATAGTATGTAAATATTCTTTGCTTGTTACAGGAATCCAAAATAAATATTTTATATGAAAATCTCTGGTAAAAATTCGCCAGAGTTTTGTTTGTAATTTTAACGTTTCCAAAATTCAACAAAACACAACTTGCATAAAACAAACACTCCAAATAAAATCAATTCACCAATACTTCTCAATCTCTCCATATTTTCTCAAAATACTTATATATAGGTATATATATATATATCAAAATTATATATAAAATCTCATCTTAAACAAAATTATTCAAATAGTTCTTTACAATTTACAATATATGCTTCAAAAACATATCATAACATACATAATATAAAAAATGTACATGCTGGCAACTGGCTCTGACCTTAATGTATGCAAAACAACTCTTCAAGCTCAATAAATACAAAACTAGACCTGACCAGGTCTAGTAAAACTCTCCAGCTCTACCAAAACGTCCATGACACATGCGCAACGAATTACAATGTCGCTAAGCCGAAGCCTAGTGGTACAAACTTTAATAATAAAAAAAATGTAAAGCAATGCCAATGCACAATGCATATAGAGGTCACATCATTTCACTTTCTTATATTTTTCAAATATTTTATACTCACAACTCATAACGTTATATTGCTCAATTGTATCACAATTCATAATGCACATTAAAGCAAAGACAAGCATGGGCCCAAAAAGGATCTAATATGCTATTCAAATTTCAGAGTTACTGCTTTGGTATATAATGACACCATGTGTCTAGCCCGTAGGCAATATATATATCCATAGAAAATGTAATAGCCCCAGTCTCTTGAACCTCAACCCGGTTAGACCCTTAGGCCCTAGTATCTTGGTCCTCAACCCAGCTAGACTGTTACTGTTTTTGAGGCTTACGACCCAGTCTTTTCACCCCAAAAAAATCATATTTATCATTTATCAGCTAGGCTCGGCTTACGACCCGGTCTTTTCACCTGCCCAACGATTCATAGCCATGCCGCCAAACCCAGAACTCTGAAAATTGAATAACATACTAGGCACACAATTAATTCATTTATCTCATTATCAAATACTTTCACAATTCATTTCTCATTTTATTTCTCATAATCAAACTAGGCTCATTGCCTTATTTTCACTTTTTTTTCTCATTTTTCTCATTTTTCACATCTTTCTCATTTTTCTCACTCTTCTCATTTTTTTTCTCATTTTTATCAATATCAATTCATTTCATTATTCCACATATCTCATTTTTGCATTCACAACACATTACCTAATTATTTTGGGTATTTTCACATAATATGCATATTTCACACTTTACACAATTTAGCCACCGTACCTTGTTCAAGGACGACCGCGTATGGCAATAGCGCGACCATCCTTATATGAAGGACGACCGCGAAATGCTTCGGAAAGTTTAATAAAGAAGGTCTAAACTTCCAAGACTTTATTCTTACTATCAATAACGGCTAGTAAGACCATATTTGCTATAAATACAGTGCTTCTATAAGAAAAGAAAAAAGAGAAGCAAGAAAAAAGAATTTCATATCCAATAAACAAACTTTCTTTTACTTAAACTTACATTTGAATTGTAATGAATGTTAGGTGTAAGCATTGAAAACACCATTGTATAAGTTTGAGTGTGAGCCTGGAAAAACACTTGGGTTGTGAGAGTAAGCCTTGTAAAACTCTTGTTTGGGTTGTGAGAGTGAGCCTTAAAAACTCCTTTAAAGGTTCTTGAGTGTAAGCCTTAGAAAAACACTTGTGAAGTTAGGTGTGAACTTGTGAAAACACCAAAGTTGGAAGTGAGCTTGTAAAAACTTCAAAGATTAGTGGAACCTTAACAAGTTGTTAAGGAAGTGGATGTAGGATTGAAGTAAATCCGAACCACTATAAATCTTGTGTGTTCTTTCTTTCTTTCATTACTCAACCATCTCTCTATTATGTATTTCTAGTTTGTTGAGTTTTTTAATTGTCATTATTTCTTGAGGAAACCAATTCACCCCCACCCCTCTTGGTTGCCATCTTGGGACAACAATTGGTATCAGAGCATGAGATTTCTTAAACTTAATTGTGAAATTTGATCCACTATGGCAACTTCTTCTTCATCAAACTCGCATGGAAATCTTAACACTATTCTTAGACCCTACTTTGATGGAACTGATTATTCATACTGGAAACACAAAATGTATTTGTTTCTAGACAGTGAAGGGATTGAACTATGGGATTTCATGGAAAGTGAGTGGAAACCTCCCACTTATGAAGCTGACGGTATTCAAGTTCCACTTCCCAAAGCACAATGGTCAACTAGCAATGTCAAAGATCGATTCAAGAACAATAGAGCCGCTTCCATCTTGATGAATTCCATTTCAAGAGAAGAAGGTGGAAGAGTTCAACATTTAACTTGTGCACATTGCAATTGGAAAACACTTGAAAACTACCATGAAGGTACGACTCAAGTGAGATTTACCAAGAAACAAATGCATGTCCATGAATATGAGCTATTCAAGATGAAATCAAATGAAAATGTCACCGACATGACCAATCGCTTGCTTGCTATTGTCAATGAACTAAAGAAGTATGGCAAGGTATATGATCAAGGTGATGTAAACAGTAAAATCTTGAGAGCACTAAGAGCTAGAAAAAACTTTGAATCAGAAGTATCATCCATAGAAGAAGCTTATGATCTCAGCACATTAAGAACCGACGAGCTAGTTGGAAAACTACTCACATTTGAGCTACACAGTGAGAAAGAAGAAGATAAAGGTGAAAAAAGAAAAGAGAAAACCAATTGCACTCAAAGCAATCAAAGAAGTTGAGAGCTCAAGCAATGAAGGTACTGATGATGAAGATGAAATGGCAATGTTCTCAAAAAGAATCAATGAATGGAAAAGGAAGAAAAGATTACAAGCAAACAAAGGTACACTTCCTAAATTCTCCTTCAAAGATAAAGAAAAGAAAAATGAGGTAAAGTGCTATGAATGTGGAAAAACTGGTCACATTAAATCTGATTGCTTCAAATTAAAGAACAAAAAGAAATGGGATAAAGAAAAGAAAAAGTATCTCAAAGCCACATGGGATGACTCTTCTTCAAGTGAAGAAGAAGAAGAAGAAGAAGGAATTGCAAATCTGTGTCTCATGGCTATTGAAGATGACTCCAATGAGGTAAGTACTCAATCCTTTGATCCAGCAGCACATAATGATATAAATGATATAGATGATAGTGATTTGATTGAGCACATGAACTTTAAAATAGAAAAATATTTTTCTAAAATGATGCTCTATAAAGAGAAAAACTCTAAGTTAGAAAAGTATTTTATATGCTTAAAGAACTCTACCTTAGAATTAAAAACCTCAAATGAAAACTTGATGAATACGATAGGAGAATTAAATAAAAACTCACATGAAATAGAAAAGGTTATTAAAGAAAATGAAACATTGAAGCATGAACTAAATGAACTAAAAGAATCAATCTCCAGATTTCATAAAGGAAAGGAAGCATTAAACACATTAATTAATAACCAAAGATCACCTTCCTTAAAATATGGATTAGGATTCAATGGCTCAACCAACATTGCACCAAGCAAACCAACATTTGTAAAAGCATCTACAATTGAAATCTCTGATGTTCATATCAAAGATGCTTGCACCAAGTCTAAAAGTACCAAAAGAACTTCTTATGGTTCACTAGGAAATAAAGCCAAAAATAATTATGCATTTTTGTACACTAAACTTGCACAACAGAAATCACATACTTGTAGCTGCATGCATAATACGTTAAATACAAAAAGAAAAATGCATAAGTATAGAATGCCATGGCAATGCACATATTGCATGAAATTCGGACACAAAAATTTTTCTTGTTATATAAGAAAGGCTCACCTCAAGTTAGAAGGCACTTTTACTACTAACCATCAAGGACCCAACTTCATGTGGGTACCTAAAAGAAGATGATCACTATTGCCTTGCAGGTATGCCTAAAATCTTCTATCAACGAAAGCACATGGCTTGTGGATAGTGGATGCTCAAGGCATATGACTGGGAATGCAAAGCTCTTTACAAGTATTACCTACAAACATGGTGGTACTCTTGAACCTCTTGAATCTATTGATGCTCCAAAGATCAATCGGTATGAACTTGAAGAAAAGACTCAAGATCTACCTAAGTATTGGCAATACAAGAAAGACCATCCTAAGAAACTCATCATTGGAGAAACATCTAAGGGAGTAATTACTAGATCTAAAATTAATCATATAGATGTTAATTTTGCTTTTGTTTCTCAAATTGAGCCAAAGACTGTTGAGGAGGCTTTAAATGATGAAAATTGGATAACTGCAATGCAAGATGAACTTAATCAATTTGAAAGAAATAATGTTTGGCAACTTACTCCTAGACCTATAGATCACTCTATAATAGGATGCAAATGGGTCTATAGGAATAAGCTTGATGAAAATGGTCACATTGTTAGAAATAAAGCAAGATTGGTAGCCAAAGGCTATAATCAAGAAGAAGGTATTGACTATGATGAAACTTTTGCCTTTGTAGCCAGATTAGAAGTTATTAGAATATTACTTGCTTTTGCATGTCACATGAACTTTAAACTCTTTCAAATGGATGTTAAAAGTGCATTTCTAAACGGACTTATAAGCAAAGAAGTTTATGTAGAACAACCTCCTGGTTTTGAAAACTACAAATTTCCTGATCATGTTTTCAAACTTGCCAAAGCTTTATTGGATTGAAACAAGCACCAAGAGCTTGGTATGATAAACTTAGTGCATATTTACTTGAAAATGGTTTTTTAAAAGGAAAAGTAGACACAACTCTCTTTGTTAAAAAGGATAAGCATAACATTTTGATTGTACAAGTTTATGTGGATGACATAATATTTGGAGCTACTAATGAAGCCTTGTGCAAAGAATTTGCTTCTTGTATGACTAGGGAATTTGAAATGAGCATGATGGGTGAACTCAAGTTCTTCCTTGGACTGCAAGTCAAGCAATGTGAAGATGGGATCTTCATCAACCAATCCAAATATACAAAAGAACTCATCAAGAAATTTGGAATGGATGGTTGTAAAACTAGCAAAACTCCTATGAGCACATCCTTAAAATTATGTAAAGATGAAAATGGTAAAGCAGTAGATGAGAAGAAATATCGAGGTATCATCGGATCACTACTTTACTTAACCGCTTCTAGACCTGATATAATGTATAGTGTATGTCTTTGTGCTAGATTTCAAACTTGTCCTAAAGAATCACACTTGAATGCCACTAAGAGAATTTTGAAATATTTGAGTGGTACAATGCATTTAGGACTTTGGTATCCTAAAAACACATCATTTCATATCATAGGCTTTTCAGATGCAGATTATGCTGGTAGTATCTTAGATAGGAAAAGCACTACAGGAGCATGTCACTTTCTTGGTAATTGTCTAGTTTCTTGGCATAGTAAGAAACAAGCATCGGTTGCTTTATCCACAACGGAAGCCGAATATGTTGCAGCATGTTTTTGTTGCACACAAGTATTATGGATGAAACAGGAATTGCTTGACTATGGTAAAGTATTTAACAATATCTCCATTAAATGTGACAACACTAGTGCTATCAATTTGTCTAAAAATCCTATCCAACACTCTAGATCCAAACATATAGATATTAGACATCATTTCTTGAGAGAAAATGTACAAAATCAGAATATAATCCTAGAATTTATAGATACACAAAATCAACTTGCTGATATATTTACAAAACCCTTGAATGAAGATAGACTTAACTTCATTAAACTTAATTTAGGAATGATTGATGGAATCACTTTGAATTAATAAAAAAAAATTGCCTATCAATGAAGTTTCAATGTGCATAAACTTTTTTTTTGCCTAAACATTAGAAAATTCCTCCATCTTTCCTTGACTCTTTCATTTCTAAGTCAGTCGCGTTCGCTCCAGTGTCCTTAGCGATCGCTATCTCGTCTGAAAGATTCATTCAAATAAAAATCTTTGTGCGCGGTCGAGAAAATTTTTGCGCGGACGCAATAATTTGAACAGTTTCGACCGTTACAGACAGTTTCTTCACCCGCGAGCACACTGATCCTGCTAATGGTCGCTAGACCACATTTCACGATCGCACCCTTTTGAATCTGCGACCGCACTCTGTACACTCTGCTCAAAATTTTGTAACCGTTGGCTGTGTGACAGGTCGCAACTCTTAACTTTCAACAGTCATAAACGGCTATTTTCTTAATTTCTTCTATTTAAGAGTTTGATACATCAGTTTCTTAGATATTTTGCTCCTTACAACATATAAACTTCCCTCTGAATCTCGAAAATCCTCTCAAAATCATCTGCTTCTCAAAACACCCTCTATTTTCCAGTTTTCTTCTTTTTCTTCCTATCTTAATGGCTCCCAAAAAGAAGACAACCTCCAAAGTAAAAGGAAAAGCAAAGAGATCTTCAGGAATCTCAATAAGAGAACCAATAGATGATCCTCCATCTCCTCCACAGTCTAGAAGAGGTGAGAAAATTCACAAACCTCACCACTAAACCTCTGAGGAAGATGTGGGGTATGCCATGCTAAAGAGAAAGAAAGTTGAGGGAACCAAATCTCCTTTTGGTGTGATGCTCTCAGCCCTGAATATCAAGGACGAGATTGAAAGATTACTAGATGTCCTTGGATGGAGAAAGTTTGTATTTCCTGAGGAGGTAGGTTATTCCAGTTTAAGCAAGGAATTCCTTATGTCTTTCCAAATAGAGAAGAGTGCTAACTCTGCACTGGGATGGTATGGGGTTAGGTTTAAGCTGTTTGATCAATACCAAGCCTTAACCCTAAAAGACTTTGGCAATATTTGGAACTTTCCTGCTGATGGTATAACCTCCTACAATGATCAAACCTTTTCCAACCAAACTCTCTCTGCATTCTGGAAAGAAATTTCTGTGGAAACTTCTTTTGAAAAAGAATCAAAAGCCAGACACATCAAATCCCTCACCCATTGGATGCTTTATAGGATTATCACCTACACCATCCATCAAAGAGCTGATGGGAATGAAAAGGTAACAAAAAGAGACCTCATATTTTTATATGCTTTCACCCACAACATCTAAATGAACACAACCAAGTTCTTGATTGACACCCTCTATCATCATGCAGTTACAAGAACTGGAACCTTCTTCTTATCCTCACAGATAACTCAAATATCTAGGCATCTGAACCTACTAAATGATCTGAACTTGGCTACATTGAGAAACCCTTTCAATCTTGCCTCTAGTGCTATCACTATTGACTATCTAGAACATGTTAGATGTGTAAGGAAGATTGAAGGTACATATGTGTATTATTTTGGCAAAAAATGGGTTGTGGATAGACAAAAGAAAAGGCCAAGGTACAAAATTGAGGAAGAGGGAGACTCTCTGGAAGTTGCTGTGGAATTACCTCCAAAAGCTGCTTCATCCAAAGCTACTCAAGAAACTACATCATCTTCTACACAACTCATCCTCAATGCTATCAAATCTCTCTCCAGGAAACTCTCTAGATTCAAGAAAAGTGTCTCCAAGAGATTCCATCACTTGAACAAGAGAATCGACCTTATATCTCACATGCATCATGATCTCTATGATATGCAAGGCAAACTGGACTTGCCTCAATGCAATCTTGAAGATTGGGATATAAGTGATCATACACAAAGCCTTCCTGAAGAAGGAGAGTCCATTAGCAATAGCTCTACCTCTGTTGCTCCTCTTGATAAAGGAAAAGCTCCTTTAGTAGAAGAAGAGATAGATGAGGATGATGATTCTGAATAGTTTACTTTTTCAAGATGTTCTTATGTTTGTTGCTTAATATGTTTTCTATATATTTGTAGCTTAATATGTTAACTTTCCTTTATCTTTTAATAAACAAGATGTTTACTTTTCTCTATTTGTAGCTTGATTTGTTTACTTCTTGCTTTCTATTATGCATTTTGCCTATGACAATGGGGGAGAAATAGTAAACAACTTGGAACTTGACCATGATTTGTTTGGAATGATTGTGATCAAATAATATCAATGCACCAAGATATACTTAACCATGATTCATGCATATGTTAAGGGGGAGCATTTTAGACTTATTATTTTTTTATCATTCCATTTGAATTGTCAAAGTCAAAATGGGGGAGATTGTTAGACAAATGATCTCAATTTTGATCCTTGACAACTCAAATTGAATGATCCATTTAACATGTGTTTGGAGAATCTTGTTGCAGGCTTAGGTTACTTCAAATAAAGCTGAACAGAACACTTATAGCGGTCGCACCAAACCTGAATACGACCGCACCCTTCAATTAAAGGATGAAACCTTATCACAGTAGGTTTCACGGTCAGAAACCCGACCTCAGTAATGACCGCACTTAATGAAGAGCGACCGTCCCAAGTTATGGACTACCGCTACCCAAGGAACTCAAATCATTCTAATCACAGTAAGGTTCGCGATGACAAGAACGGCAAATGATACGGCCTCGCTTATCACTTTAGAAACCGCCCATTTATATTCGCGACCGCTCTACCAATTCAAGAAGAATTTGCTTTAAGAGATAGTAGTGTTCGCGTCCTCAGGTGCATCCAGAAGTTCGACGTGAGTATCTCACTTTGACCGCGAGATGTTACCTAGGGCGACCGCGACATTCAAATTTTGGCGGAAATCTCTTCTGCCCTGTCAGAGAATGACAGTGACATGACCGTTATAAACCCACTTCAACATTCAAAAAGGGCGACCGCACCTTTATGATGCGCGACCGTCCCGACAACCACAGCATGGGCAAGACTCCTGCTGCAGAGCACTCAAATTCGACCGTTGAAGCTTTTTTAAATTCAGCGACCGTACCTTGTACAAGGACGACCACGTATGGCAATAGCGCGACCATCCTTATATGAAGGACGACCGCGAAATGCTTCAGACAGTTTAATAAAGAAGGTCTAAACTGCCAAGACTTTATTCTTACTATCAATAACGGCTAGTAAGACCACATTGGCCATAAATACAGTGCTTCTATAAGAAAAGAAAAATGAGAAGCAAGAAAAAAGAATTTCATAGCCAAGAAACAAACTTTCTTTTACTTAAACTTACATTTGAATTGTAATGAATGTTAGGTGTAAGAATTGAAAACACCATTGTATAAGTTTGAGTGTGAGCTTGGAAAAACACTTGGGTTGTGAGAGTAAGCCTTGTAAAACTCTTGTTTGGGTTGTGAGAGTGAGCCTTAAAAGCTCCTTTAAAGGTTCTTGAGTGTAAGCCTTAGAAAAACACTTGTGAAGTTAGGTGTGAACTTGTGAAAACACCAAAGTTGGAAGTGAGCTTGTAAAAACTTAAAAGATTAGTGGAACCTTAACAAGTTGTTAAGGAAGTGGATGTAGGATTGAAGTAAATCCGAACCACTATAAATCTTGTGTGTTCTTTCTTTCTTTCATTACTCAACCATCTCTCTATTCCACATTTCTAGTTTGTTGAGTTTTTTAATTGTCATTATTTCTTGAGGAAACCAATTCACCCCCCCTCCCTCTTGGTTGCCATCTTGGGACAACACACTTTTTCATTTAAAACCCCTTCATTTTTCATTTAAAACCATTAATTTAATTTATACATTTAAATTATAATTTATTTTATCAAATTTCTAAAAATTAGAACTTTTCAAAAATTTAGGATATTACACATATGCATGAGTAATGTGTATCTTATATACACATCAAATGTACCTTATGTGTGTATTAAATATTAAGTATGTAATATATTAATCCAACATATACAATTAATATACCATATGTATATGTTATGTATACTCTAGATATATATATTGAGTATATACAATTTATCTCTCCAAATACTTATTTAATTTCTCCAAAATCAAGGATGTTACAATTTTCTCCCCCTTAAATAATTTCGTCCTCGAAATTATTCAGTATAGTAATAAATCGTCCAAATCATTATTTTACCAAATTACATAATTTCTATTCTCCCCCTTAGGTTCATTCTTAATTTCCTTTTTATCATTCCCTAACACATCATTATACTATCTATTTACTCAAACAGTCACAACAGATTATTATATCTTCAATCGAATTGTCATTAGACAAAATTAGTTCATCTCCTTAATATATATACACCACACACCTATTGCACTCAAGATATCTGATCACTTTAATATCTTAAAAATATACTCTCATCACCTTAAATTCAAATGTTAATAACTTTTATCTTAACACAATAATTTTACACATCTTCACTTTGATCCTACTCTTTATAAAATTACCACATATTAATTTAATATCACCATTATACAACAACAAAATCTTATTTCCTTATTAAAATTCATTCTAATTATACTATAACTAACACTTTTCTCTTATAATTATTTGAAAATAATATAACTTAGCTCCTTTCATATGCATATACATATCAAAACGTTGTATTATGCACATTATCATATAGCTTGCATATTCTTAATACAACTACACACATTGAATTTCAATAAATACTTGTAAACTTATTGCATTTCGGATCAATTGATCTAACTATCACAACCTTATTCTATTCTGACCAAACTTTAGTCTATTTGAAATTCATCAATTTGTTTTCAATTCATGACCTAATTCTATTAGATCAAATTTATTCTCAAATTTTAATTCTCTTCGAATTCATCATTGCAGATAATATTTACTTCTCCTAGTCTTGTTCAATTTAAACATCACTTTCATCAACTTATTCATTTATACCACTCTCAAACACATTCAATATAGCTCTTATGAACATTTCATAATTCCTTTCATTTACCCCTTTTCTCATATTTCTTATAGTTACTATATTTACAAAAATCACTGTTCTTACACATCATTTATAGCTGATCATATTTTCACAATTATCTTCTGTTTTCACACTATTTATGGTCATAAATAAATTTCTACATAAAGTTATGAGTCCAACTATACCAGCCACAAATCTTGCTTGTATCTCATGAAACAAAAATTATAAATTTCACTTAATATATTTCAAAATTGTATCATCTTAAGTCCCCGTCTGTAGGTTACAAATAAACACCGCCTTCACTATAATTTTTTCTCAAATAGCTCTTATCTTGAAACTACACCCATGTCTTAATGGTCACACATCCATGGCATTTTAAAATTACATAAAAGTTCTTTAAACTCTTACTACATGAAGAGTTAACACATTTCAGCTCTATTTTAAAGCAATTTACTTTTGATTACTTGATCATCATTAGCCTAACTCATGTTTCAACAATATTATTATTAACATTTCTTATATATACACATTCGTTCATATGCTAATTTACACAATTTCCATTTATTACTCCATTTCTAATCTATCTCTTATAAAAATTTTCATTCATATATATATATATATATATTTTCCATTTCCATACTTTCTTCATTATACTTTCCTTTTTCTTACAATCTCTTATTTATACGCATATACTTTAGGCCCAAAACACTATACAATCATCAAGTTCAGTTGTTAAAATAACAATTTCACCATCCATCTCTGTTCGGTCCATTCTCAATCTCAATTCATCACATGACCTAACTCTACGCAGTTCAAGACCTAATCTCTCTTAGGTCTATTAATACATACAATATCATTCTCAATATCACCAGACACTTATTTGTATAAGGTAGTTAATACTCGATAATATTTTTTTTAATCATCCATATACACCTTCGTAAGTCATAATCACAATGTGACTTACTTTCCACATTTTCTTACATATCATATTGTGTTCATATAAAAAAAAATCTCATCACACAAATCATATAATTATACTCAATTCCTCTTTTACATACAACCTATACAAAGTTAACATTTATCACCTTTTAGAGAACATTATCATTTCTCATTCTTTTGACATTACTTAGGTTATTCATCAATTCAACATATATACACACTCTGACCACAACATAATTAACATTTTTTTATTTAATCACCCATTTCTTAAATAAGTTTCTTATTACATATATATTTTTAACACTTCATATAAATCTTAGTCACATTTCCAATGTGACATCTCTCACACACATTTTTTTTTCAATTATTATACCCTTCATATCTATTTTCATCATTTCCAATTCAATTACCTAAAGTAACTCATTTTCACTTGCTTATTCATTTCTCTTTATTTCATAACAAATTTATATATTATCAACCACATTACACCTTAGTTAGTACTTTTATAGATAATATTACTCATTCAAAATTACTTCCATGTTTATTAAACATTAAACTATTAATATCTAAACAATCTTCATCAAAATTCTCTTACAACTCTAAATTTTCAACTTACTACTTTACTTAAACTTCATTCTATTAATCTCATTTTCAAGAGCTAACTTTATAAGCATTACCCATATATCAATATAACATCAAAGTACATCACTTTCACAACTATGAAAACCCATTTCAAAAATTCAAATTCCGCATAATACAACCAATAACATGAACCTCACTAAATTTCATCCATATCACATTCTCAATCTTAAGATCATAACATTTACTTTTAAACAACACTAATTCATTTCCTTACACTAATTAACATCATCCATTTAGATACTTTAATTTTACACACTCAACCCTAAATTATGCATCATTGTTCCATAATAAATAATTCGCTGTCATATATGATTTCACTCTTTGATTTAATTATGAACTCTTTGTTGAAAATTATTAAAAACTCCATATTTCTTCTATACTTATAACCATATGCATATAAATTTTTATAATTTTCTTCATTCATTTGTCTCATAAAATTAATTTATTACTTACTTACACAAAACTGCATAACTTCCTCAGTTTCATGTCAATCTCACTTTTAATTTTTATATTCCTTACCAATTCTTTATAAAAGCTTGTAAACTTTTATCCATGTGCACTTGGCACATATACGGACTTATATTTAAAGTTTTAGATTTTTCCAAGTTGATTTAGTATATTTAAAAATTAAATCTTCCAAAATCAAAGAATCTGTCTCTTTAATAATTTCTTTGGCAACACCCGGTTGTCCATTTTTTTCAGGTATCAAACCTTAATAAAAATTCATTAAATTTTAACCATATGTTATAGGAATACATATGATATTGGGTGTAAATTTTCATATTTTTCTGGGTGGGTTTTCCATCTCAATTTATACAGATTCTGAGTTTCTGGAACTCCTCCAACAATCTGTGTTCTTCTAACTTTCTTAATTAGTAATTCATCTTATGCATAAAATTATGAAATTTTATACATAAGATTCTAACATATAGAAAAACTTTTTATTAAATTTTCAAACTCATCCAAGATTTCTATATTTATTTTAAAATAAATTCAATAATATCATTTTACAGCATACCTATAAAATTTTCTGTTACTCTCATGTCCATTTCTCAAACTTTTTATTTCATATCATAAATCATTTCATAAATTATTTTTCTTAATTCAACTTATTAATCAATTGAATCAACTTTGAATCTTAATTTCAAATAGAAGTTCCAAAAATTCTTAATCCATAAGGTCCAGAATGATGCTTCTACTGCGCCACTCTGATCTATGCAACCCAGACGCCAACTCAACACATATCCATTATATCAAATGGACATTGCCATATCAGGGATCAGATAAATTACCATTGCCAATGCATGCATCACAATTGAAAATTATTTTTTTAAATTCTAAATTTCTCTCTCTAACAACCACCTAGGTCGAGAACCTCAAGCCTAGGCTCTGATACCAAAATAAATGTAACACTCTTATACCCTATATACGTACAATATATAATTTTAGCATATGTAAAATACGCATATACGGTATAAAAATGTCACAGACCGATTTAATAAAAAATTTTACATTTCTGTTTTAAGATTTCAAATACTAATATATAAAATAAATAGTATGTAAATATTCTTTACTTATTATAGGAATCCAAAATAAATATTTTATATGAAAATCTCTGGTAAAAATTCGCCAGAGTTTTGTTTGTAATTTTAACGTTTCCAAAATTCAACAAAACACAACCTGCATAAAACAAACACTCCAAATAAAATCAATTCACTAATTCACCAATACTTCTCAATTTCTCCATATTTTCTCAAAATACTTATATATAGGTATATATATATCAACATTATATATAAAATCCCATCTTAAACAAAATTATTCAAATTATTCTTTACAATTTACAATATATGCTTCAAAAACATATCATAACATACATAATATAAAAAATGTACATGCTGGCAACTGGCTCTGATCTTGATGTATCTAAAATAACTCTTCAAGCTCAATAAATATAAACCTAGACCCGACCAGGTCTAGTAAAACTCTCCAGCTCTACCAAAACGTCCATGACACCTGCGCGACGAATTACGATCGCGCTAAGCCGAAGCCTAGTTGTACAAACTTTGATAATAATAAAAATGTAAAGTAATGCCAATGCACAATGCATATAGAGGTCACATCATTTCACTTTCTTATATTTTTCAAATATTTCATACTCATAACTCATAACATTATATTGCTCAATTGTATCACAATTCATAATTCACATTAAATTAAAGACAAGCATGGGCCTAAAAAGGATCTAATATGCTATTCAAATTTCAGAGTTACTGCTTTGGTCTATAATGACACCATGTGTCTAGCCCGTAGGCAATATATATATCCATAGATAATGTAACAGCCCCAGTCTCTTGAACCTCAACCCGGCTAGACCCTTAGGCCCCAGTATCTTGGTCCTCAACCCAGCTAGACTGTTACTATTTTTTAGGCTTACGACCCAGTCTTTTCACCCAAAAATATCATATTTATCATTTATCAGCTAGGCTCGGCTTACGACCCGGTCTTTTCACCTGCCCAGCAATTCATAGGCATGCCGCCAAACCCAGAACTTTGAAAATTGAATAACATATTAGGCACACAATTAATTCATTTATCTCATTATCAAATACTTTCGCAATTCATTTCTCATTTTATTTCTCATAATCAAACTAGGCTCATTGCCTTATTTTCACATTTTTTTTCTCATTTTTTTTTCATTTTTCACATCTTTCTCATTTTTCTCACTTTTCTCACTTTTTCTCATTTTTATCAATATCAATTCATTTCATTATTCCACATATCTCATTTTTGCATTCACAACACATTACCCAATTACTTTGGGTATTTTCACATAATATGCATATTTCACACTTTACACAATTTAGCCATTATCAATGGCTTTTCATAATGAATTTAACACATATATGACATTACAAATGTCATAGCACATTATTCATACTCAATCAATGAACCAAGTAGCTTAACACATTTTTCAACCAAAATGTGTTAAGTCCAAATGTCATGCAAATATAAACATTATACTCAAAGTTTGTACATACATCTACTACCAACCCAAAGCAAGCTTAATACAACCTCCATTCCTATCCTTCCAACTTGCCCTTCGCCACTTGGATGAAGCAAAACAACCTCCCTCAATGCCTATACCAAATGTGATCATACATAATCATTTAATATCATATTCTAAGGTATTCTCGACATCAAACCATAATTAAACATCACTCTAAACCAAATCCCAAAATTAAGCTTCACCTCACTTTAACTTTGAAAAATCATATCAAGCCATTTAAATTAGTGTTTTAAGTTTATTAATATCATTAGAAGCATATTTTAATACATTTGAACCATTTACATTATAAAAATACACTCTTATATACAAAACCATAAAATGGCATAACCTTCCCCCATTGAAGGTTTTGCATTCCAACACAATCCATTACTCATTTCAAGCTTATATTCATCACTCTTAATACTAAACAACATGCTTAAACAAATAAAATCACACAATTCAACCACTTTGGAAAATCACTTTTCCAAAACCCTAAATCTCCAATTCCATTCTTAAACTCCAACCAAACACAACCAAATCCAATATTTGACTTTAAAATACTTGATTATGTATCAAAAAAACGCATTTGGAATCAATTTACACAATTAAAAACCATGATTTCAAAACTCCAAAAATTACATAACCCTAAATTCTCTCTCTTCACCAATCTTACCCAAACTCAACCATTTCTTTAATCCAACCTTAAAATCATTGTTAATCACTTAAAATAACTTCATATATACCCAAATAGACAATTAAATCTTAGAACTTTAAAAACTCAAAACAAACATAATCACAATTCCTATGAAATCCAAAGAAAGAAGTTGGAAACTTACTAATTTTGGTGAAAATCACCAAAAATCTACTTTAAACTTGGTGAATCCTTCAATTTGTGGAGTATGGAAGATCAAAATTCTTGAGATTAATAGCCATGGTGGCCGGCCCTTGATGGAGAAGAAGAAGATGATGAAAAACTTTTAAATTTTCTTTTTCTTTTCATCTTTTATTTTTAACCATATATATATTAAAATAATTTAATAATTAATTATTTAATTATTTATTTAATAAATTAAAAGTCATAAATTTCCTCTTCCATTCTAAAATAATTTATTTTTGAATTATTTTATTAATTTTGAATTTCTAAGATTTAATTACTAAAATACCCTTTTACTTTGACTTTGCTTTTAAAAAGTGTTGACTTTTATATGTTATGTATATTTTACATATATATCACATATATTATCCACTTTTTCATTTAAAACCTCTTCATTTTTCATTTAAAACCATTAATTTAATTTATACATTTAAATTATAATTTATTTTATCAAATTTCCAAAAATTAGAACTTTTCAAAAATTTAGGATATTACACTTATGCACAAGTAATGTGTATCTTATATACAAATCAAATGAACCTTATGTGTGTATTAAATATTAAGTATGTAATATATTAATCCAAGATATACAATTAATATACCATATTTATATGTTATGTATACTCTAGATATATATATATTGAGTATATACAATTTATCTCTCCAAATACTTATTTAATTTCTCCAAAATCACAGATGTTACAGCCTTCCCCTTGTCTTTTGGCTTCTCGGTGCTAGCAGATGCTTTGGCATTGTTTCCTCAAATTGCAGCCAATTGGTTCTTCATGGTCTCGACCGGGGCCTCTTTTATCTCTTCCATCTTGGCATTGAGGGCGTCATCCACCATTCTTTGAATTTACTCGGGCTCCATTGCTTTTGGTGAGCAAATGATTAAGTCGTTTCTAGATTCTTCATCTCCGGCATAGGTTAGATTGTCATAAGCTTTTGAACTATCATAATCCAGGGTTGTGAGCTAGAAAGGATTAATGATATGAGATGCAAATGTATGCATGTATGCACAAACAATAGACAAAGATAAGTAGAATGTCCCTTCCAACCTTATAACTTCCACACAAGGATGCCGAGTCTCTTTTCCTAGGTATATGGTTAACAAAGTACCAAGATGGGGCATCTTATTTTCGAATATTTCCCTCGGACGTTTCAACCAATAGTTATATTTTCAAAAATGAAAATCAGTTCATGATAATTTCCATTAATTAGGCTTTAATCCATTCAACCAACTAAAGTAGCTTTTATGCTATATTGGATTAAAAATAAATTAAGAGGTTTATTATAAATAGATTTCTTACTTGAAAAAGTAACTAATGATTCGTGCAAAAAACAAGCCCATAATTAATAACTCTTAGTATAAACTAGGCTCATGATTGATTTTTGGTATTTCATAATTGACCTAAATATTTGTAAGCTCTTTAAAAAGGTTATGAAAATAATTTTGTTTCTAAGCCCATTTTAAAAAATTTTAGAAAAATGGATTTTGGGCTTTGTATTTTGGTCATGAGAAAAGAATTTTTGATTTGTTTTTAGAAAAGTTTTATGCCCAATGACCTTCTTGAAAAGTTTTGAAAATAGCTTTGATCTTTTGGACTTTAAAGAAAAATTTATTTGAGCTCACAATGTAATTAGGTCATATTAGAAAAAAAAAAAACCAAATAAGCCATGATTTAAGCCAAGATAAATTAACCATAGTCAAACAACAAACATTTGTGGTAAAACCTAAGGAAAGTAACTAGGCCAATTACATGAGCTTTAGTCTTTGGGTTAAAAGGCTTAGGTTCCCATAGCAAGTACATACCAAAAGGTACAAGGCTATGAGGGATTATGCCATGCTCTATCTCCATGTCTTGAGTGAAAGTATGGTATCCCTTACATAACATAACATGGGTAACACGGGCGTCCTAACTCTTGCACATGATGTAATCTAATATGATGCAATGGATAATATCATGATAAGAAAGAATGGAATAATATAAAGATCAATGGAATCAAATTCTCTTATCCCCAGTAAAGTCGCCACTGTGAGCGGGGATTTTCACCCCCACTCCTAGTGGAATGGTTCTTGCGACTTTGACACTGTTTAGGCTTGGGGCCTTAGAGAACACGGGCCTAAGCCTAGAGAAAAAAGGAGTCGCCACCCGAAAGGGCTAAAAAAAGGAAAGGGGTGGATGACTCGATTCCTAAGGAATCCCAAACTCCCTACTTGGTTCAAAAAGTTGGGTATGTGTGGGGACGGTGAGAAACAGTCCAGCACCCCCACAATGCTCGGTTCATTGGATCCGGCCTCCTTTGCAGGTCTTAATATTATAAAATTCTTAAGTATAACAATATTTTCCATATTACATGCAACGATTAAAATAAAGCATCATTATATTAAAATCAAAGCAATGTCCAAACAAAAGAAATAAATGGACACCCATCCGAGGATGGAAACAAGTCCTTACATCGTTCATGTCTAAAACTAAATAGGACACCCACCGAAAGTGGAAACATGTCCTTAACATTGGTCTAAAAACTTTAAAATAAAATAAATTACATGATGCTCATGACATGAGGTACCCAAAATATGGAAACATACCTCTTACAATGTTTTGAAACCAAAGCAAATTAATAAAAACTACCAACCAACCATTCATTATAAATAAATCATTCATTGAAGACATAAATTGAATATACAAATAAATCAATAATCAAACTATATAATAAACATTCATCCAATTTAAATAAAATAGTAAATATATAACTTTAGGAGTTCATGCATCAATTAGGGTTTCTTGGATTTTATGTTTAACAATTAGGGTTTTGCATATACTAATCTAATTAGTTGAGAAACATTTTAAAGAAATAATATGGCTACTGGATGTTTGAATATAAAGATTAGATTTGAAATAAATTAGGGTTTGAATCTAAAGAATGGATGTTTTGGATTTAGGGTTTCAAAAGTTGTATGAAAATAATATTAAAATTTAGGGTTTAAATAAATAAGATTGAAAATCATGAAAATTGGTTTTCAGATTAAGTATTTAAAAAATTAAGCTACTGTGATTTTAGAAAAATAGATTTGGTTAGGGTTTTAAGAAATAGATTATTGTGGTTTTAGAAGAATGTAATTTAGGGTTTTAGATTTTTAAAATGTGTGTTACGAATATTAAAGCATTAGGGTTTTAAAAACAATAGTTTTAGGGTTTCAAATGGAGTTTGGATAGTTAGTAGAATAATTGATCAAATTGTATGATGAAACAATTAATCCAATTTTATGAAGCTACTGTAAACATAAACAAAGAAATAGAGATTCAACCCTTTGTTATTGGTTCCACCACAATCTTTGAATTCTGGTTGAACAATAATAAAGACAGTGTAGGCTGCCTTTGATGGAGTGTTTGTTGTTTACTGCCTCTTGATCTTTCAAGCTTGAGATTGGTCAAAAAAATCCAAAAGTGGAAGGTCAAGTAAAGAATTTATGCCCTTTAATTTTGTGTCTTTAATGTGGTATTTATAAGAAAAAATCATAAACCTAATCCTAATTGGCTAACAAAATAAAAAACCTTTTAGGAAATAAAATTAAAAACAAAGTAGAATAGGATTTTGGCAAAATCATGTGCGGGCCGGGCGTGTGAAAGTGTGCTGGTAAAAAAATTACTGCAAACGCTAGGCGTGGGCTAGCCAGTTCACCGCAGGAAAATCTACGGCGAATTGGCTTGTACATGTGGCGAATTGGCCTAAGCTAATTCATCTTCGGCGATAAAATATGTTCGTCGCCGATTCTTCCATTGTCGATTTTTATTTATTTATTTATATCTTTTTTTACTGTTATCTTTTTCTATTTTTATTAAAAATAAATATTGTAAGTAATGAATATTAAAAAAATATTATTTATTTAAAATACCAGAAAAATTATTTTAGACTTTTTATAAATCTCGAATTGGACTGGGTTAAAAATTAAGGGTCTACATGTCCATCCACCACTCCGACAATGCTTGAACTACACTCCTGTCTATCGGACACTCCTCAGATGGTAATTGCAAGATAAAGCTTTTAAAACCGCAATATCGAACAATACGTTTTACTTGAGAGGGTGCTACCTCATACTATTGTCGGGCTTTATAGACACACCCTCTGCCCCGGATAACACAGTGATCGCGCTAACACGGAGTCAGGTAAGTTAACACGAGGTAAGTATATCATCATACCAATACTACTAATTCATAGACTGCATTTATTCATTATATCCTATTTTAATTTATCTATTTATTTGTTTATTAAAAAG
This sequence comes from Garcia nutans, assembly GCA_947685225.1. NCBI lineage: Eukaryota > Viridiplantae > Streptophyta > Magnoliopsida > Malpighiales > Euphorbiaceae > Garcia > Garcia nutans. The sequence goes on from CANTUV010000031.1 coordinate 44,744,555, forward strand.
TCCACTAACTAATTTATTTTGTCTAATCTTTATTAAATAAAGAAAAAATATAATAACAAAATAAAAAATAATAAAAAATATATAAAATTAAAAAACCAAAAATAAAAATAATAAATATTTATGCTTTTACCTTAGTCTTTTGATTTTAACTGCGACGAAGCTGCATTCCAGCTAGTAAACTTACAGTTCCAATTTCATGCCTTCGAATAAATTCTAATAACTCAATATTGGATCGAGGTCCTGATCTCAAAGCATGCATTTTCTCCTTAACTCTCTCTCTCTCTGCTTTAATTATGAGAATATGTAAGTGTGAATAAATATTGAAGAGATAAGCTATTTATATGGGAAAATTGCAAAGGATCCTTACTTTGAATGAAAAATAAAAGAAAAGGAAATGGTGTGAGAATGCAAAGATAAAAGAGAGTTTATATAGGCAAATTGCAAAGGAAAAAGACAAAATAAAAAGTGAAAACAGTATTCTTGTGAAAAAGGAAAAAAAAAGTAAATATCACTGTTAATGAATAGTTAGTAAATAGTGCACAAATAGTGACTACACAGTGAATGAATAGTAAATTCAATTATTTAGATATTTGCGTGTCTAAAAATATTTTGACACTTGTAAAATATTTTTACACATAAGGGGCAATAAGATATATGCATCTTAAAAAATAGCTAAATTTTTTGTAAAATTTTTGTTACTCACTACAATCATTTTTCGCAGATAACCAAATCATTCCTAAAATTCCAGAAATTAGCTTGGGTCTACAACCCAAATTATTTTTAAGTCTAGACTTTATCCTAGGTTCGGAACTCAAATTATTTTTTAAGTCCAGAACTTATCCCGGGTCCATAATCCAAATTATTTTTTAAGTTAGAACTTACCTCGGGTCCAGAACCCAAATTAACTTTTTAAGTCTAGAACTTATGCTGAGTCCCGAATCCAAATTATCTTTTTAAGTCCAGAACTTATGCCGAGTCCAGAACCCAAATTATCTTTTAAGTCCAGAACTTATGTCGAGTCCAAAACCTAAATTATTTTAAGTTCGAAACTTATCTCGGGTCCAGAACCCAAATTATTTCTTAAGTTCAGAACTTACCTCTGGTCCAGAACCCAAATTATCTTTTTAAGTCCAAAACTTATGCCGGGTCCAAAACCAAATTATCTTTTTAAGTTCAGAACTTATGCGGGTCCAGAACCCAAATTATCTTTTAAGTCCAGAACTTAGGGCTGGTCCAAAACCCAAATTATTTTTTAAGTCCAGAACTTATCTCTGGTCTAGAACCCAAATTATTTCTTAAGTTCAGAACTTACCCCGAGTGTAGAACCCAAATTATTTTTTAAGTCCAAAACTTATCTCGGGTCTAAAACCCAAATTATTTTTTAGTCCAAAACTCAAACTAACCCTGATTAGAGAGTCTAGTATGGCTCTAAACCCAGTTAAAAATCATATTGCTTTTCGCTTTCTTTTGTTGTAGTCTCATATTGCTCAAGCAAGGGGCAAACAGTAGACCCTTAATTTTTGACCCAGTCCAGTCCTATATTTTTAAATAGTTCAAAAAACGTTTTGTAGTATTTTTAATAATATTTATTACTTATAGTATTTATTTTTAATTAAAATAAAAAAAATAAAAAAGAAGGGATAAAAGATAAAAAATAAAATTGAAAATAGAAACCGGCGACGAATTGGCTTGGGCCAATTTGCCGCAAGAAAAACCTGTGACAAATTAGCCACAAGCCAATTCGTAGCCAATTCATCGCAGGTTTTTCCTACGACGAACTGGCCTGTTGTGAGCAGGGATTTTTGCCCCCACTCCTGGTGGAATGGTTCTTGTGACTTTGTCACTGTTTAGGCTCAGGACCTTAGAGAACACAGGCCTAAGCCTGGAGAAAATGGAGTCGCCACCCAGACAGGCCGAAAAAAATAAAGGGGTGGATGACTCGATTCCTAAGGAATTACCAACACCCTAATATGTTCGAAAAGTTAGGCACGTGTAGGGAAGGTGAGAAATGGCCCAGCACCCCCCCACAACTCCCGGTTCATTGGAACCAGCCTCCATTGCAGGTCTTAATATTATAAAATTCTTAAATATAACAAAATTATCCATACTACATGCAACAATTAAAATAAAGCATCGTTATATTAAAAATCAAAGCAATATCCAAACAAAACAAATAAATGGACACCCATCCGAGGATATCGTCCATGTCTAAAACTAAATAGGATACCCACCGAAAGGTGAAAACATGTTCTTTACATTGGCCCAAAATATAAAAGCAATTTAAATTACATGAAGTTTAATACTTGAGGTACCCAACATATGGAAACATACCTCTTACAAAGTTTTGAAATCAAAGCAAATTAATAAAAACAACCAACCAACCATTCATCATAAATAAATCATTCATTGAAGACATAAATTGAATATATAAATAAATCATTAATCAAAAGATATAATAAATACCCATTTAATAATAAAACAAATAAAGATGCAAATTTAAGTGTATCAACTTAGGGTTCTTAGATAACATTTAGGGTTTTGGAATTTATATCTAAAAGCTAGGGTTTCGAAATCTTAAAGAACTAGTATTATGGTTAGGTTTATTATTTTAAAAAGATTACACTATTGTATGACTAAGATTATAATTTGGGATTTAATTGAATAAGGTACAAGCCTATGAAAATAAGATTAAAACTTAAATATATTAAAAATAAATAGCTACTATGATAATAAAATAAATAAATTTGATTAAGGTTTTAACAAAATATGTTAGGGTTTAATTTCAATTAGGGCTTGGATTTCTAAAAAAAATAACACTATCATATTTATTTTTGAAAGGAGAGGCTACTGTGAAGATTTTGGAAAATTGATTTAATTAGGGTTTAATAATTTTAAGAAAGTAATAGGATTTTTGGTTAATCAAATTAGAGTTTAGGGCTAACATCATGAAATAGGGTTTCTAGGGTTTTAAATATGAAATATGGCTTACGACTATTAAGGTTTACTATATTGATTAGGGTTTGAGAAAATAGACTATTATTTTGAGGCAATTGTTAAATTGTTACTGTTTTTCTCAATTGCTTCTTAACGATTAGGGTTTCATAAAAATTGTATCCTCGCTTTCCTTTACTGCCAGTTTATTAATCATAGTTGCTCCCTTGATTTTTGATATTGCTCTCTCTCTTTTACTGCCAATCTATTAATTCTAGTAGCCTTCCCATTTGTTCTTCGTTTCCTCTTTTTTATTCATGTTAATCATGTATTTATATAAAAACCAACCCTTTAACCTAAACCTAATCCGAATCTCATAAGGTAATTAGGAAGTCTAATGGCCTATACAATTACGTTTAGGACTTAGATTAAAGGTCGAAATTGACATGGAGTGCATCTCATATCGGTTTGGGCTGTCCAAATCAATATGAGATAGATTCCATATTGATTTGGCCTAGCTAAATCGATATGAAATTGCCTCATATCAATTTGGCTTGCCAAAATCGATATGAGACACTTGCCCATATCAATTTGGCAAGCTCAAATCTGTATGGGCAGCACCCATATCGATTTGGTCCTCTCAAATCGATATGGCAGTACCCATATCAAACCAACTTGATTAAAACCATTAACTTCAACACAAACCGGTCCAAAATAATTAAATTTTCAGCCAATATTTTTGTAATTTTGATATAACTTCCAATTTAATTCTAAAATTAGGTTTAAGAAATCTAAATTCATAATGGACCAATATAAAATTTAAACCGGTCCAAATTTAAGGGTCTACAGTTTGCCCCATGCTTGAATGATCTGAGACTTGGTTAAAGAGAGTGAAAAGCAACATGACTTTGAGTAGATTTTGGATGAGGATGGGTTCTCAACCCGAGGTTAGAGTTGGTTTGGGTTTGGACCCGAAAAAGATTTAGGTTCTTAGACCAGAGACTGAATTGGGTACTTGGACCTGTGATTAGGTACTTGGACCCGAGACTTAATTGGGTACTTAGACCCATGACTGAATTGGGTATTAGGCACTTGGACCCGAGACTGGGTACTTGTACCTGAGACTGAATTTAATTTGGGTATTTAAACCTGAGACTGGTTACTTGGACCCAAGACTCAATTTGATTTGTGTACTTGGACCCAAGACTGGGTACTTGGACCAAAGACTGAATTTGATTCGGGTACTTGGACCTGAGACTGGATACTTGGATCTAAGAGTGGACACTTGGACTCGAGACTAGATTAAATTTGGGTACTTGGACCCGAGACTGAGTTTGACTGACCTTTTATCAGTTGAGAATTCTGGCTTCTCTAGTTGTTCTATTCTTTAACGGATTGTGGGTCTTCACCCTCAAAATGGATCTTCATCATTGGACCTTGGATCTTCATCTTTGGTATCGGATCTTCATCCTTGAAAATTGGGTCTTCACTCTTGAAATTGGATCTTCATCCTTTAAGCTGGATCTTCATCCTTGGCATCGGGTCTTCACCCTTAAAAATGGATCTTCATCATTTGTACGTTGGGTCTTCACCCTTGTAATTGGATCTTCATCCTTTAAGTTGGATCTTCATCCTTGGCATCAGGTCTTCACCTTTGAAAATGGATCTTCATCCTTAGAGATCGGGTCTTCACCCTTGAGAGTGGATCTTCATCCTTGGCATAGAGTCTTTACCCTTGAAAATGGATCATCATCCATTGGACTTCAGGTTTTCACCCTTTGAAAATGGATCTTTATCCTTGGAGATCGGGTCTTCGCCCTTGAAAGTGGATCTTCATCCTTTAGACGTCGGGTCTTTACCCTTGAAAGTGGATCTTCATCCTTGGAAATTGGATCTTCGCCCTTAAAATTGGATCTTCATCCTTTAAGATGGATCTTCATCCTTGGAATCGGGTCTTTACCCTTGAAACATGGATCTTTATCCATTGGAGATTGGGATGGATGTTTATCCATTGGAGATTGGGTCTTTACCCTTCAAACATGGATCTTTATCCATTGATGATCGGGTCTTTACCCTTGAAATATGGATCTTTATCCATTGGAGATCTGGTCTTTACCCTGGCTTCAGATCCTTTAGCTGGACTAATCTTTTGTCATTTGCATCTTCATTCTTTTGATAGTTCTAATGTTCCATTCTTTTACACTTTTTCAAAAAATTCAGCTATTTTAGCTAGCCCCTTATATCTTCTCCTTGCTCGAAATGATTTTTCTCATGCAGGCTCTGATTGATGTTGGTCTTATCTAGCTCTTCAAACAAGCAAGTATTTCTTCTTTTGCAAAATGACTGGAGCTTCCTCACGCAATGGGCTTTCAATGCCTCCCTAATTTAATATCTTCTTTTGATTCTTTACTTCACAGGGTGTTTGCTATTCACTTTGACAAAGAACAAATAACACAATACAAAAATGCCGTGTGATATGCTCATGTATGCATGATATGCATTAGTAATACTGACAATGGTTCCATCGACCCACAGACCGAGGTGATCAACAGAAGTATTCTCATTGACTCCTTCTAGATGCTTGTTCAAGTATTACAAAAGGATTCACTTTTATGGCTTTTATCTTAAAGATGTTGAGGACATGAGTGGTTGAGACCCCGAGCGGCAGAGTCATAGATACATCCATTTCAAACTATGATATTGTATGTCAATTGGTAGATTCTTCATAACCTTGCCAATAATCATTTCCTTTGCCCAATGTGTCCTTCAAGGTTTGATGGTTTGACAAACTCCCCTTAACTTGAACACTTTGTAAAAAAAATTTCTTTTCTTTTTTTTTTATTTTTGATTTTTGAAATCAATTGTTGGCTTTGACAAATCAATGTCAATTTACCTCAGGACTTGATTTTCCAAATTAACATATCTATAACATGACAACCCTTATTACCATACTAAACTCGAGAATCATTTCCATTTAAACAAGAATTGTTGCACTTCAGATAGGTACATACACATTACTTGGTCAAAGGTCTCATTGAGTTTGAATATGGTCTATCTCATATGCATGCTTATTCAAACTATCTCCACTAAGAAACTCTATCTACCAAGAGAGATCAAAAGCTCTTTAATAGGCTTGAAATGGGGTCTATAAGGGACACAATTTAAATGAAGACCATTTGTAATTTGGAACTGTTGTGACATTATGGGCAAATCCTCACATTATAAATTTCTTGTTGGAACTTTAGGCAGTTAGGAAAATGAAAAGATAGACCTTTGAATGTTCTTTCATCTTCTTAATGTTAATCTGGATCTTGATTGGGACTGTCTTTTCCCTTATAAAAAGGATGATACCCACATTCCTTTTCTTTCTTCTTTTCCCTTTTCTTTCTCTTTCTTATCTTACCCCTTTTTTTCTTTGAGCATTTTATCATTTTGTCCTTCTTTCCTGTAGGACTATTAAGTACAGGACTTTCAAGAACTGGGTGACCTTTCTTCTATCTCTCTAATTTTGATTGAATCTTTGGTTGAGTTGGACCAATTCAAGTCAAACTGTCCTTATGGTAGTCTTATGCTGCTTTAGGTAAATGAGAACTTGGTTGGCTTTCTAAACCATTTTGGGTTTTATTTTATTTTCTTTTTCTTTTTTCTTTTCTTCTTTTTTCTTCTTTTTCTTTTCTTTTCTTTCTTTTTTTCTTTTTCCTTTTCTTTTTCTTCTTTTCTTTTTTCTTTTTTTTGGTTCTAGCTCTAAAAGAGTCATCTTGTTTGTACCAACTTGGGTTTCTAATAATGGATGAGTGGAGTGACATAAATATTCTTTAATATGGATAAATCATTTGTTACTTTGATGTTATCTTGATAGATTGGAGATATTAGGTGAACTTTAACTACCCTCATGGTTTTGAGAACAGTAACTATCCTTACAGTTTTGGCTATGCATTCCATTCTTTGATCTTCTTGCCTCTTCATCTTAGCGATCATAAGACTTGTCAAAAGCATCACAACTGCTCAGGGTAGGTTGTTGGGGTTTGTAAGCCAATAAAAAGAAAGCTAAAATTTTATGAAGGCTCAAAGGGACAACTAGGGATTGATATATAATTGGGTGGATACTAGTTGTTGGCTAACAAAATAGTGCCTAGATCATCTCTCCCTTAAATAAGCAGAGTTCAATTTTGCCTCAAAAATTTGTCAAAGCATGTTCTAAGATTGACTAAGACCTAGACAAATGTACTTATACAGGAGCCCTCTCTGAGTAAGCATACACAACTCAATGCTATAGAACAATTTCCTCACCTAGTAAAGTCATTCAAGTCATGATGCATAAATATATTAATTCATGAATCATTAAGCTAGATTCCTCATTGGTTAAGCACCAAAATGAACAAAGACCAACAAAAATTTTGATGAAAGTAATTTATTCAAACAATCTTAATTTTAAGAAATATAATTGTTCCATAAAATACCAAATAATGAAAATAAAACAAAAAAAAAACAAACAAGCCAAGGGAAGTTTGTTGAGTTAAGCTTCTTCTCCTTTCACATCTTCAATATTCCCATCTTGAAAGGAGGATAAGACAAGATCTTCCTCCAATCCTCCCCTTACCATGAACTTAGGCAGAGGATTGCTTTTGGTATTGGATTTATCCGGCTCGGGTAGCTTACCACTGTTAATCAAATCTTGGATCTCATGTCTTAGACGAGCACATTTATCCATCTTAAGCCTTTGCATTTGATGAAATTGACAGAAGGCCCCGGCATTGAAGTTTGGTGGCAGAGGATTATGTAGCGATCGAGGAGCCAATGGTTATAAAAATCCTTTCTTTTGTAGCTTGTGGAAAACCCAAGATAGAGGTTTCCCCAAATCTAAAAACTGCCTTCTATTTCCTTAACCAGTTGCATTAACATCAATTTCTTTTTGCTTGCTTTGATTGTTCGACTGTTAGTTCCCTTTCTCATTCCTTCTTACTGAAAAAGCAGTTCTTCTCCCTTTCCCACTCTTCAATTTGTAGACCAGCTTGGAGAAGATCTTTAAAATCTCAGATGAGTGTATGAGACATCTTTTCATGAAGACTAGGCAACACCCCTCTCACAATCATCCTAATCTGATCTGACTCATCAGGCATCTTCTTGAGCAAAGCAGCCTTATTTCTCAATCTCTTCACATAGCCCATGAAATTCTCATTCGGCCTTTGTCTAATGGACTCCACCTCCATTAGAGTAACTTCTAATTCAACATTGTATCCATATTGTAGGATGAAAATCTTGTATAGCAAATCCCAACTCTTTTGAGTGTCATCATCTAAGGTATTAAACCTGTTTTGGACAACAGTGAAACACCCCATCTAGCCTACGTTTATAGACCAAGATGGACTTTTATCTCATGGTGGTTGTGTCTTAATATTTTACTTAGCCAATTTTAAGTGCAGATTTTAAAAAAATTCTGCCATAACCTCCCCTAAAAATGGAGGTCCCAAGTGTCGGCAAAACTGATTTTTCTTATTTTTGAAAAACATTTTGTTTCACAATTCAACTCAAGCAAACTCCCAATAATCCACCCTTATAACCTCAACTAAAATATCACATATATTCACATATGTATCACATGTATTCACATATTTTCCATCTAATTTATTCTTCATATCATACTTAAACTCAATACCAAAAATAAAATGATAAAACACCCACACCAAGTTTTTTACCAAGTTAATAATGAAAAATTACCATATGAACAATAAACTCTGGTTCTTGACCCAACTTGATCATTGTTTTAGAAAATTTGTATAAAATGATCCACTAGGCTAAAAACTCTAAACTTTTTAAAGAATTTAGTTTTCCATCTTAAAATCAGTCCTTTAAAATTTTATACCAAACTGTACACAAAATCTTGGTCAACTAGTTCACCCAACCAGACTGCTCCAGTTGCCCTGCATCCTGGCAGCATCTGAATTTTGTGAATTCCGTAAATTAAATTAAATCGATGTGGTTCCAAATTATTTTTCTCAAATACTAGACTCAGTAATCAACAACATATCCAAAATTTAATTGGATATTATGTTTCTATATTTTATTAAAAATCTAGAAAGATGGCTGTCTCAGTCAAGGTACCTGCTGAAGCAGGTCTAATAAAAATACTTTTTCCAAAATCATAACCATTCCAAATTCAACTCAGAATATTTTTCAGTCATTCTAGACTCATTGAGACACAACATATCAAAACTTCAACTCAATATAATTTTTCTATATTTAATTAAAAATCATACAACTCACAGCATTTTACTAATTGTAAAACAGAAACTTTTCAAAAAGAGTTCAATGGTTAAAGTACCAAACCTTGCTTTTCCTTAGTCCTTATTCTATATCACTTCCTTTCCTTCCTTGTCTCCTTGATTTCCTATGAAATTTAACATCACATATACAAAGGTAAGAACCCTAGGTATAGACATAGTCTTATCTTATGATTTTTCTAATGGTTGCTAGCTTATTTTCACCATTAAACACCATTATTTCCTTCATCAAATCCTTCAATTAATTATTTCTTGAATTTTCTCCAAATCTAACTACATGAACCCTAATTTCAATCTCTTAAATTAACCATTAATCCATGAAATTAAAACTAGAGATAGGTTTCTCTTACCTTATAATCTTGTTTGTCACCAAACTCTTTAAATCAAAAGCCTTAAACTTTGGAAAAATCACCTCCTTCTTCCTTCTCTTATGGTTTGGACGAATTCACCATGCAAGAGAGGGCTTTTATACTTTCTTTCCTTAGCTTATTTTGATCCAAATGGCAGCCATAAGTGGTGAATAGATGTTGACTTCCAATTGGTACACCTTATAGCAAAAATGACCACTTTTAATTGGTCTACTTACCTTCTTCCAATTGGTACACCTTATAGCAAAAATGGCCACTTTTAATTGGTCCATTTGCCTTCTTCCAATTGGTACACCTTATAGCAAAAATGACCACTTTTAATTTGTCCATTTTCCTTCTTCCAATTGGTGCACCTTATAGCAAAAATGGCCACTTTTAATTGGTCCATTTGCCTTCTTCTAATTGGTACACCTTATAGCAAAAATAGCCACTTTTAATTGGTCCATTTGCCTTCTTCTAATTGGTACAACTTATAGAAAAAATGGCCACTTTTAATTGGTCCACTTGCCTTATTCTTTTATCTATTTATTTAGCAAGCCATTAAGCTTTCTTTTATTCATATTTTGACCCCCTTAACTTTCTTGTGTTGTAATTTTATAGTCTAGGTGTGAAAATACCAAAATATCCTCCAGCGATTAATCGATTGTAACTTTTAAACCGTGCGTTTTCGGGAAAAATTGAAATCCACGGTTATGACCCGATTAATCTCGAGAATATTCTTCCGGGGTCGGATATGGGCACTATTAAGAACTTCTGACACTTAATTTTTAAGTTTACATAGTTGCCCCTAACTTTTGAGAAATTTCCACTTAGGTCCTCGGCCTTTCAAAAAATTACCTTTAGGTCCCGTCGACTTCACGAGCCTCCTTTGCACACCGATTTTGTTTTTAACTATCTCGAGCCTCTATTTGACCATTTATTTATGTCTTTCTTGCCTAATACTCGACTACCTAAACTTTGGGATGTGACAGTTCTACCTCCCTTAATTTAAGTTTCGCCCCGAAACTTGCTTATTCATGCATAATTCTTACATGTAATTACACATCATCAATATAACTAATAATCATCACATATACACACATATGTACTCAAGACACTGATTTTAAACTTACGTACTTTCATTTCCTTCTTCTGCTTAGTTCATCAACATATAACTCGATTATTAATTCCTATCTGGCATGTACATCTACCGATTCATCATATAACTTTCTCCTTACTTTATCTTACATGGCACACATAGTTACTTACTTACTACCTATCTCAAAGAATCGACTAAACCAATGCTCTGATACTACAAATATAACACCCCATCTAGCCTACGTTTATAGACCAAGATGGACTGTTATCTCATGGTGGTTGTGCTTAATATTTTACTTAGCCAATTTTAAGTGCAGATTTTTAAAAAATTTTGCCATAACCTCCCCTAAAAATGGAGGTCCCAAGTGTCGACAAAACTGATTTTTCTTATTTTTGAAAAACATTTTGTTTCAAAATTCAACTCAAGCACACTCCCAATAATCCACCCTTATAACCTCAACTAAAATATCACATATACTCACATATGTATCATATGTGTTCACATATTTTCCATCTAATTTATTCTTCATATCATACTTAAACTCAATACCAAAAATAAAATGATAAAAGACCCACACCAAATTTTTGACCAAGTTAATAATGAAAAATTATCATATGAACAATAAACTCTGGTTCTTGACCCAACTTGATCCTTGTTTTTGAAAGTTTGTATAAAATGATCCACTTGGATAAAAACTCTAAATTTTTTACAGAATTTAGCTTTTCATCTTAAAATATGTCCTTTAAAATTTTATACCAAACTTTACATAAAATCTTGGTCAACTAGTTCACACAACCAGACTGCTCCAGTTGCCCTGCATCCTGGCAGCAGTTCTGAATTTTGTGAATTCCGTAAATTAAATTCAATCAATGTGGTTCCAAATTATTTTTCTAGAATACTAGACTCACTAATCAACAATATATCCAAAATTCAATTGGATATTATGTTTCAACATTTTATTAAAAATCCAGAAAGATGGCTGTCTCAGTCAAGGTACCTGCTGGAGCAGGTCTAATAAAAATAATTTTTCCAAAATCATAACCATTCCAAATTCCACTCAACATATTTTTCTGTCATTTTAGACTCATTGAGACACAACATATCAAAAATTTAACTCAAGATAATGTTTCTATATTTAATTAAAAATCATACAATTCACAGAATTTTACTAATTGTAAAACAGAAAATTTTCAAAAAGAGTTCAATGGTTAAAGTACCAAACCGTGCTTTTCCTTAGTCCTTATTCTATATCACTTCCTTTCCTTCCTTGTCTCATTGATTTCCTATGAAATTTAACATCACATATACAAAGATAAGAACCCTAGGTATAGACATAGTCTTATCTTATGATTTTTCTAATGGTTGCTAGCTTATTTTCACCATTAAACACCATTATTTCCTTCATCAAATCCTTCAATTAATTATTTCTTGAATTTTCTCCAAATCTAACTACATGAACCCTAATTTCAATCTCTTAAATTAACCATTAATCCATGAAATTAAAACTAGAGATAGGTTTCTCTTATCTTATAATCTTGTTTGTCACCAAACTCTTTAAATCAAAAGCCTTAAACTTTGGAAAAATCACCTCCTTCTTCCTTCTCTTATGGTTTGGACGAATTCACCATGCAAGAGAGGGCTTTTATACTTTCTTTCCTTAGCTTATTTTGATCCAAATGGCAGCCATAAGTGGTGAATAGATGTTGACTTCCAATTGGTACACCTTATAGCAAAAATGGCCACTTTTAATTGGTCCATTTGCCTTCTTCCAATTGGTACACCTTATAGCAAAAATGGCCACTTTTAATTGGTCCATTTGCCTTCTTCCAATTGGTACACCTTGTAGCAAAAATGGCCACTTTTAATTGGTCCATTTGCCTTCTTCCAATTGGTACACCTTATAGCAAAAATGACCACTTTTAATTGGTCCATTTGCCTTCTTCTAATTGGTACACCTTATAGCAAAAATGGTCACTTTTAATTGGTCCACTTGCCATCTTCTTTTATCTATTTATTTAACAAGCCATTAAGCTTTCTTTTATTCATATTTTGACCCCCTCAACTTTCTTGTGTTGTAATTTTGTAGTCTAGTGTGTGAAAATACCAAAATATCCTCCAGCGATTAATCGATTGTAACTTTTAAACCGTGCGTTTTCGGGGAAAATTGAAACCCACGGTTATGACCCGATTAATCTCGAGAATATTCTTCCGGGGTCGGATATGGGCACTACTAAGAACTTCCGACACTTAATTTTTAAGTTTACATAGTTGCCCCTAACTTTTGAGAAATTTCCACTTAGGTCCTCGGCCTTTCGAAAAATTACCTTTAGGTCCCGTCGACTTCACGAGCCTCCTTTGCACACCGATTTTGTTTTAACTATCTCGAGCCTCTATTTGACCATTTATTTATATCTTTCTTGCCTAATACTCGACTACCTAAACTTTGGGATGTGACAGTTCTACCTCCTTTAATTTAAGTTTCGCCCCGAAACTTGCTTATTCATGCATAATTCTTACGTGTAATTACTGTAATATCCCAAAGTGTGCCCTAGGAGTTTTGATATAATTGTTGTTTTATTTGAATTAAAATGTATATGTATAATTGGAAAGAGAAAAGAATTTAAAAGAGTGTATATGTTGTATATATGGAAATATATATAACATATACACAAGTCAAGTGGATGGTCAAAGGAAGAAGATATTTATTTTGTTAACTATGAAATTACTAAAAAGGGCATGTAAGTGAAAGGAAGTTAAAACAAATAGAAGAGGGTATTTAGGTAATTTCTTATTTTGGAATGCTTGGTGGAGGTTTAAAGAGATGAGAAGTTTGACTTTGCTTCATTTTCTTCTTCTTTCCTTTTCCTTTGTTGGCCAGCCATCCTAAGCAAGAGAGAGCAAGAGTGAGTTTGTGTTTAAAGCTCAAAAATTGAAGGAGTTTTCAAGTGATTAAGTGGAAATCCAAGAAGTCTCATTATTTTGGTAAGTTCTCTCTTGATTTCTTTTGTTATATTTGAAGTTGTATATGATTTTGATTGTTGATAATTGAAAGTGGGGTTGTGTCAATGGTAGTATGTTTGTGTGTGTTTGATTAAATTGATTGTGGTGTTGGTTTTGAATTGAAAATAAAAAGATAGGTTGATGTTGGTTTTGGAAGAGTAAGAGTGATGTTGGATTTAGGGTTTTGAAGTGTTAAGTGATGTTTAACTTGAGTTTGATCAATTATTTTCATAGATCTTCATGTTGTTTGTGTTTGTTGGAGTTGTAAGCCTAGAATATGTGAATTTGGTCAAAAGCAGTAGCATCTTGGATGCCACGCCCGTGGCCTTGGTTGCCATGACCGTGGCCATTTGAAGCCATGGCCGTGGAGGTTTGGAGTAAGGGAGGCAGAATCATTCTCTAACCCACGCCCGTGGGGGTTGGGGTGGCCACGGCCATGGGCTTTAGTTAGTGATGTTGAGTTGTAATTTGTGATCTAAAGGTCTAAGATGAGGTTAATAAGTGATAAATTGAATTGGAATTCATGTATTGTATCATTTTTGGATTAGGTTTTGGGAAGAAGGTGATTTGCCCTAATTTAAGAAGTGAAGAATTCTTGGAAGAAGAAGAGTTTAGAGTTTTGTGAGTGTTCTTGAGGTAAGTACAAACTACATGATTGCATATATTCATATGATGTTGAGACTTAACATTCATTTGATTGTAAATATGGTAGGAAATCTAATGCATTGTTGATACTTATGAATAATGTTATGTTTGGTATAATGTGAATGATTGATGAGCATCTAAAATGTGTGTTAATGTCATTGATTATGTATATCTAAATGATGAATTGATTAATGTGAGTTGAGATACAATGTGTTGGTTCTAATGGTGTAAATGACATGATTGGGGCATGTTGCCTATATGATGATGAATTTAAGATATATGTTCAATGTAATTGATTATGTATACTTGAATGATGTATATGTATTTGTAAATAATTGTTATATTTTCCGCTGTGTTTTGTATAAAAATTTTGGTCTATTGTGTTTTATAAATTTCTTTAAATGTTTTAAAATTGTTAGTATTATTCAAAAGGATGGTTTATGTGTTTTGTAAACCGTGGCATTTCTATATTCAGTATACGTATATTACGATCGTATAAGCATGCTGTGTACGTATACGGGGTATAGGGGTGTTACAATTACACATCATCAATATAACTAATAATCTTCACATTTACACACATATGTACTCAAGACACTGATTTTAAACTTACGTACTTTCATTTCCTTCTTCTGCTTAGTTCATCAACATATAACTCTATTATTAATTCCTATCTGGCATGTACATCTACCTATTCATCATATAACTTTCTCCTTACTTTATCTTACATGGCACAGATAGTTACTTACTTACTACCTATCTCAAAGAATCGAATAAACCAATGCTCTGATACTACAAATGTAACACCCCATCTAGCCTACGTTTATAGACAAAGATGGACTGTTATCTCATGGTGGTTGTGTCTTAATATTTTACTTAGCCAATTTTAAGTGCAGATTTTAAAAAAAAATTTGCCATAACCTCCCATAAAAATGGAGGTCCCAAGTGTCGACAAAACTGATTTTTCTTATTTTTTAAAAACATTTTGTTTCACAATTCAACTCAAGCACACTCCCAATAATCCACCCTTATAACTTCAACTGAAATATCACATATACTCACATATGTATCATATGTGTTCACATATTTTCCATCTAATTTATTCTTCATATCATACTTAAACTCAATACCAAAAATAAAATGATAAAACACCCACACCAGGTTTTTGACCAAGTTAATAATGAAAAATTACCATATGAACAATAAACTCTGGTTCTTGACCCAACTTGATCCTTCTTTTAGAAACTTTATATAAAATGATCCACTTGGCTAAAAACTCTAAAATTTTTACAGAATTTAGTTTTTCATCTTAAAATCAGTCCTTTAAAATTTTATACCAAACTATACACAAAATCTTGGTCAACTAGTTCACCCAACCAGACTGCTCCAGTTACCCTGCATCCTGGCAGCAGTTCTGAATTTTGTGAATTCGGTACATTAAATTCAATCAATGTGTTTCCAAATTATTTTTCTCAAATACTAGACTCACTAATCAACAATATATCCAAAATTCAATTGGATATTATGTTTCTACATTTTATTAAAAATCCAGAAAATTGGCTGTCTCAGTCAAGGTACCTGCTGGAGCAGGTCTAATAAACATAATTTTTCCAAAATCATAACCATTCCAAATTCAACTCAACATATTTTTCAGTCATTATAGACTCATTGAGACACAACATATCAAAACTTCAACGCAAGATAATTTTTCTTTATTTAATTAAAAATCATACAAGTCACAGCATTTTACTAATTGTAAAACAGAAAATTTTCAAAAAGAGTTCAATGGTTAAAGTACCAAACCTTGCTTTTCCTTACTCCTTATTCTATATCACTTCCTTTCCTTCCTTGTCTCCTTGATTTCTTATGAAATTTAACATCACATATACAAAGGTAAGAACCCTAGGTATAGACATAGTCTTATCTTATGATTTTTCTAATGGTTGCTAGCTTATTTTCACCATTAAACACCATTATTTCCTTCATCAAATCCTTCAATTAATTATTTCTTGAATTTTCTCCAAATCTAACTAAATGAACCCTAATTTCAATCTCTTAAATTAACCATTAATCCATGAAATTAAAACTAGAGATAGGTTTCTCTTACCTTATAATCTTGTTTGTCACCAAACTCTTTAAATCAAAAGCCTTAAACTTTGGAAAAATCACCTCCTTCTCCCTTCTCTTATGGTTTGGACGAATTCACCATGCAAGAGAGGGCTTTTATACTTTCTTTCCTTAGCTTATTTTGATCCAAATGGCAGCCATAAGTGGTGAATAGATGTTGACTTCCAATTGGTACACCTTATAGCAAAATGGCCACTTTTAATTGGTCCATTTGCCTTCTTCCAATTGGTACACCTTATAGCAAAAATGTCCACTTTTAATTGGTCCATTTGCCTTCTTCCAATTGGCACACCTTATAGCAAAAATGGCCACTTTTAATTGGTCCATTTGCCTTCTTCCAATTGGTACACCTTATAGCAAAAATGGCCACTTTTAATTGGTGCATTTGCCTTCTTCTAATTGCTACACCTTATAGCAAAAATGGCCACTTTTAATTGGTCCACTTGCCTTCTTCTTTTATATATTTATTTAGCAAGCCATTAAGCTTTCTTTTATTCATATTTTGACCCCCCTCAACTTTCTTGTGTTGTAATTTTATAGTCTAGGGTGTGAAAATACCAAAATATCCTCCAGCGATTAATCGATTGTAACTTTTAAACCGTGCGTTTTTGGAAAAAATTAAACCCACGGTTATGACCCGATTAATCTCGAGAATATTCTTCCGGGGTCGAATATGGGCACTATTAAGAATTTCCGACACTTAATTTTTAAGTTTACATAGTTGCCCCTAACTTGTGAGAAATTTCCACTTAGGTCCTCGGCCTTTCGAAAAATTACCTTTAGGTCCCGTCGACTTCACAAGCCTCCTTTGCACACCGATTTTGTTTTTAACTATCTCGAGCCTCTATTTGACCATTTATTTATGTCTTTCTTGCCTAATACTCGACTACCTAAACTTTGGGATGTGACAAACAGGGTCTAATGAGAGCATGAAACATATTAGAGTTTGAGCCTTAGTAGCTTTGGCCGACTGCATGGTAGTGATGTACTATTTAACATGCAAGTGAGGATTTTTTGTACCATTGTATCTAGCACAAGAAGACATCTTGAACTTATAAGGGACCTCTTCTTGTTCAAACAGTTTTTCGATCTTGGACACCTCTTCAATTTTTAGTTTCTTCTCAAATTTCTTTTCTAAATCAACAATCATCTTCTCAACATCAGAAGTTTCAGTTTTCTCCACAACTGTTCTTTCAACAGCCTTCGACTCTTTCTTCTTGTCTTGAGGATCTTAGAAGTATTGAGTCCAATTGTCATCATCATCAATGATCACCTTATCATCATCAAAAGCCACTTCACCAACTTTATCCTTCCATTTATCTTTCTTGGTGCTTACAGATGCTTCGACATTGTTCCCAAACATTGTAGTCATTTGATTCTTCATGATCTCAGCTAGGGCTTCCTTTAGTTTTTCCAACTTATCATTGAGGGTGTCATCCACCATTCTTTGAATTTGTTCGGGCTCCATTACTTTTAGTGAAAAAGAGATTGAGTCATTGCTAGATTTTTCGTCACCGGCTTAAGTCGGATTGTCGTAAGCTTTTGAACTATCGTAATCCAAGGTATTAAGCCAGAAAGGATTAATGATATGTCATGTGATGCATGTATGCATGTATTCACAAATAATAGACAAAGTTAAGTAGAACATCTCTTCCAACCTTATAACTTCCACACACGGATGGCGAGTCTCTTTTTCTAGGTATATGGTTAACAAAATACCAACATGGGGTATCTTTGTAATATCCCAATGTGTGCCCTAGAAGTTTGGATATAATTGTTGTTTGTTTGAATTATGTGTATATGTTATGTTGATAAGAAAAGAAATTGAAAAGAGAATGTTTAGGTATTGTTTAAAGAGGAAAGTAAAGTGTAGAGAGAAAGTGTATATGTTGGGTATATGGTAATATATATAACATATATGTTGGTCAAAATGAGGAGTCAAGGGAAGAAGATATTTTATTTGTGATATGTGAAATTACTTAAATGGGCATATAAGTGAAAGAAGCTAAGTTAAATGGATGAGGGCATTTAAGTAATTGCTTTGTTAGAATTGCTTGGTGGAGATTTAAAGAAGAAGAGAAGTTTGAGTTGTCTTCATTTTCTCTTCTTTGCATTGTGTGGCCGGCTACCAAAGGAAAGAGAGAGCAAGAGAGGTGTTCTAAATTCTAAAATCAAATTGAAGGAAGAAGCAAAGGATTAAGTTGGAGATTTGTGAAATTTCCTTAATTTTGGTAAGTACTCTCTTGTTTTCCTTTGTTATTTTGAAGTTGTGTTTGAGGTGAGTTATGATTTGTTGATATTATGATTTGGTGTGTTTGAGATGTGTTTATAAGTGTTGAAATTGAGTATAAGTTAAAAAGATTGAATTGGTGTTGGTTTTGGTTTGAAGATGGTAAGTTAAGTGGATGTTGATATTGAAAGAATAAGAGTGATGTTGATTTTAGGGTTTTGAAATGGTAAGTGAATAAATGTATTGTTAATGTGAATATTGTGATGAATATGTAAAATAAGTGTTAATGACATTGATTATATCCATTTGAATGAGGTTATGTTGTGCATAATGTGTTTTAATTCAATAAAAAGAGATTTGGCCATGTTTAGGGTTTTCATTCATGAGAGACACGGCCAAACTAAAGAAGAGACACGGGCAAGACTAAAGATTTTTGGGAGACATGGCCAAGTTTAAGGAAAGTTGGCCGTGTTGGATCAATTTTGGAGAGACACGGCCACTGGCTTGGCCGTGTCCCTTGACTGTGTCTGCCACTGCTTATTTTGTGTTGAGAGACACGGCCAAGCTAGGGAAGTCTTGGACTTGTTGGAGCTTTTGGTTGAGAGACACGGCCACAAGCTTGGCCGTGTCCCTTGAGTGTGTTAGCTACTGTGATTGTTCTTTGCTCTTCTTGCATTGTTTTGATTCTTCAAAGGTCTTCTTTCACCTAAACATAAAAATAAACACTCTAAACACATTTAATATAAAGAATGATCTAAACAAATATATGTGGAAGATTCTAAATCTATGAATAATGTTATATTGTGTATAATGTGGGACACAATGTGAGTAATGATGATGCATATGATACTACATGAACAATGTTATGTTTTATACATTGTGAATCTTGTGAATGGTAATGTGTTATATGAATAATGTACGTTGTAATGTTATATCAATGATGCTATATGTAAAACGTGAAGGATATGATGGGGTAATTGATTAGGTATACTATGAAATATTATAATATGAATTGAGACATGACATGATATGATAACTCAAATGTGATGTGAAGCCATTGTGATTGGCTATGATAACTCAAATGTGATGTGAAGCCATTGTGATTGGCTATGATAACTCAAATGTGATGTGAAGCCATTGTGATTGGCTATGATGATTCAATTGAGAATGAAATTGCTAAATGAATTGTGTGGCTAATGTGTTATTCCATTTTCAGAGTTTGTTGTTGGTGGCATGCCTAATATTGGTAACAATCTCTTGAAGTTAGGTTGGATTTGATCCTTGAAGCCTAATTGAGGTGTTACAATCCTTGAAGCTAGGTTGGGTTGTTTCTTGAAGCCAAGTTGGGTTGATACTTAGCATGCTTTGTTCCCCTTGAAGCTTGGTTGAACCTAATCCTTGAAGCCTAGTTGGGTTTATGATAATGATGAATGTGATAACAAAACCAAAGAATTAACTCTGAAAGATGGAATGGCATATTAGTGTGTTTTGGGCCCATGCTTGTCTTTGTTTAATGTGATTCATGATTGATGAATTGTGAATAAAGTAATGATATGAAGTATGATATGTAATGTGTGTATTGATATATTGATTGTGAGTATTAATGATGGATTGTGGTTGGTGATAATGATATGTATATATGTATATAATAAATGAAATTAGTCGAGATATACGAAAAGTGCAATTAAAAAGGAAAAACATGAGAAGAAACTAATGGCACATGGAGTTGATATATCATTATATGTTAGAATTTTTATAATGTATGTTTATCTTTTATATTTGTAGTACTAAGCTCTCGGGCTTAGCGCGGATGTGTAATCGCGCAGGTGACTAGGTGGAAGATATGAAGTCTTTCGTTATGCCATGAGAAGAGTAAGAGTTTATCGAGACCAACTAGAGGGTGATGCATACGTGTATAACTTTTAATTATGATGTATTTCTGACAAGAGTGTATTTATATGTATAAATGAAGTTTTGATTAAGATAAGATTCTTATATATATGTAAGATCATTAAAAGTATAATGATTTTGTAAATGCTCTTTAAATTAATGTATTGTGGTTTAAACTCTGTTAAAGGTTTTTAAATTGTAACAAAAAGTGACATTCTTATACTTTATATACTTACTGTATGTATATTAGGTATATGTATAGTACTTATATGAGGTATCGGGGTGTTACAATTATTTTGGTATCAGAGCTTAGGTTTGAGATTCTCGGCCTAAGTGAAATTAAAAAAAAAATTGAAACGCTTAAAATGAATTAAAAAGAAGAGTTTTGAAATGCAATTGGTAATACATGCATATGCATTAACACCTAGGTTGGTCTCGGATATGGCATTATATGATTTGTAGTATATCTGTGTTATATGAGATGGATGCTAGAGTGTGAATGATGTGTTACATGAAAGAAAAGCTAGAGAAAGTAATGATATGGATTTATATAAGTTTAATTGATAAATTAAAAAAAATGGAAATTTATGCAAGTAAAGTGAATTGTTAAATGTGTTGAAGTATAAAGAAATGATATGGAAAAAATTAATATAAGCTTAATTGATAAAATAAATAATGGGAGTTTACTTAAGAAAAGCAAATATTGAAATATTGCTTATTGAGATGTGGTTGTAATATAAAGAAATGAAAAGGAGAATAAAGTTGAAAATGAGTTGGAAACAAAATCAAGATTAAAGTATGTACTCTTTCCTCTACACTTTGAACCTCTTTATAATAAAGTTTATGTTGGGTTTGCTAGACAGAGGAAATATTGTTGGATTGTTAATATTGAAAGATATGTTATTAAAATGAGGAGAGTATGGTGGAATATTGAATGAGTTGATTAGTATAGACAAAGTGTGATTATTTAAAGTTTGGGGTATATATATATAATTAAGGTTTTGTTTAAAGGAAAAAGAGATGATATTGGTTAAGTAAGAATATAAATTGGTATTGTTATTTTAATGCAAACATTGTAAATTCGATGTTGGAAATGTGAGATGCTTGGATATTGTGAAAGCTCATGGTAATGGTGGTAATATGTGACATTTGGATTTTTGAAATGAGCTTGATAATTGTGAAAATTATATGTTTTGATATTGCTTTGTGATATATATATATATGTTGTTTTTAAAGTTGATATTAAGAAAAGATGAGTTTGGCAAATTGAAGCTTAAGCGAAATAGTAAGTTGAAAAGTTAAAGTTTTAGTGGAATTTGATAAAGATTATTTGGATATTGATGGTTTAATGTATATTCAATATATGAGCTAGGTGAAATGACTAATATTGCACATGAAAGTATTATGAATTGAGTAATGTGATTGATAGTATGAGAATTTGTTTGGAAGTAAAAAGGCTAAAAATGGATATGGAAGTATATTAAATATTTTTAAAGACGAAAATGAAAGAGATGTCACATTGGGAATGTGACCAAGAAGGATGTGAAGTGTTAGTATAGTCAGAATATATAATTGTAGTGTGAATAAATACTTTACATCATATTGGAAGAATGAGAATGATAGTGTTTAAAAGAAAGTGATAAATATTAAATTTGTATGGAATGTATGAAAAAGGAAAATAAAATAAGAGCATATAATTAAGTGTGTACATGTATATGATATGTGAACTGAGTTTTTCAATATGAAAGAAATTATGATATAAAAAAAAATTGTGAATCACATTATGAAGGTGACCTATGAATATGTATGTGGTATTATTATAGAATTCGTGATATGGAAAATGATGTGGTATGTATTAGTGGACCTAAGAGCGATTAGGTCTTGAACTGTGTAGAGCTAGATGGATTATGTGATGGAAGTGAGAAGGGAATGGACTTGAGTAATATTGGACAATGAAAATTGTTATGGTGAGCACTGAACGTGATGATCATATGATATTTAGAGTCTCAAAGTATTCACATATGGAAAGTTCTATGTAATTATATATTATAAGAGATTGTAAATGGATTAGAAATGAAGTGACGAATAGAAATTGTATAAGAACTGCATATGATTGAAAATATATATAGTAATATTGTTGAAACATGAATTAAGTTGATAAGATCATATAATCGAGTGCAAATTGGTTTGAAACGGAATTGGAATGTGTTAACTTCTGATATAGCAAAAATGTAAAGAAGGAATATGTAACTCTTGAGATACACCTTAGCCTTGTATTCGTAAAGATTGCGAATAAAATTATAAAAAGAACAGTATTGATTTGAAAGTCCCAGGCTTGAATATTAATCTCTTAAAGCCATATGTGTTGTTCAGTATATTTGATCGGTTAATTTTGTTATCCATAGATTTGGGTCTTAGATAAAAAGATTGTAATACAGATTTGGTGAGATTGAAAATTTTGTTTGAGAAGTATAGTTAAAAGTTATGATGGATAAAGTTGTACCTTATAATTTTATGTTAAGAATCTGGTTATAATCATGAAGGTAAAAAGAGAAAAGGAAATTATGGAAATGTTTTGAGTTATGGATAATATGACAAAAAGGTAATCAAAATGAATATAACAATGATATGAAACGTGAGAAGATATTAAAAAGGGAGAAAATATAAAATATGACTGAGAGTTATACTGAATATGTTTATGGTATATAATGAATAATTGAATGGACTTGAGGTTTAAGTGAATGAACTATAGATAGTAAATATGGTATAAAATTATTATGAGAATTGGTGGGAATTATAATAAAATAATAGAGAATAAACTGTGTATGTTAAAAGATAATTTGAAGTGATTTGTTATCATGATAATTTGACTGAATATGGAACGGAAGAGATCAGGAATTGAATATAAGTTTACCCTAATGGAATTAAGTTATATATATATATATGAAAATTGTGAAATTTCATGATAAGTTAAATAAATTAATCGTTGGTTGGAATTGAACAAGGTTGGAATGTGGGTATATTGTGACGGATAGATCAAGTGATCTGGATTTGGCTAAGATTATGAATCATTATTGAGATTTAATATGTATAGTTGTACTAAGAGTATAATTATTTAAATGATAATGTATAGGATGTAAAATTTTAAAGTGTGATTGGACATGAATGAATGGAGTTAGTAGTTATAAATCATGATAAAAAGGGAAAAGATTGGTTATTTATAAAATAAGTTGAAAGGTAGTGTATTAATATGTAAGTTAAGTGAAAAGCATGCTAAAGAAGTAACTCAGTTTGTGAAAAATAAGGATCTTGTTATCCATTGAGGCTTGATAAATGTCTATTCAGACAGTGATTGTAATGACAGGATAATTAATGCTAAGATATAAACCAATGATTTTTTTTTAAGGTTAAAGTTAAGAGGGTAATTACAAAGAGATGAAGGAACAAAATATATTAAATATATAGATTGGACGAAGTATAAGTGTACTATAAAATGATCTGATTATTGTATAAAGATATTAATAGGAAATGTAATGAGTTCTTTTGAATGTTTGATCAAGGAAGTAATAAGATATATAAACATATAGAATGATGAGTTATGGAATTTTGAGAAGATGGTTGATTCTAAAGGGGAGAGTTGAAGTTATATGATTTGATGACATAATAACTTAAACATATAATTAACTTCATATGGAAGTTAAGATAGTATTTTGTTAAGAATGAATTGTTACGGTACTGGTAATTTCGAGGACGAAATTTCTTTTTAGAGGGGGAGAATTGTAATATCCCAATGTGTGCCCTAGAAGTTTGGATATAATTGTTGTTTGTTTGAATTATGTGTATATGTTATGTTGATAAGAAAAGAAATTGAAAAGAGAATGTTTAGGTATTGTTTAAAAAGGAAAGTAATGTGTAGAGAGAAAGTGTATATGTTGGGTATATGGTAATATATATAACATATATGTTGGTCAAAATGAGGAGTCAAGGGAAGAAGATATTTTATTTGTGATATGTGAAATTACTTAAATGGGCATATAAGTGAAAGAAGCTAAGTTAAATGGATGAGGGCATTTAAGTAATTGCTTTGTTATAATTGCTTGGTGGAGATTTAAAGAAGAAGAGAAGTTTGACTCGTCTTCATTTTCTCTTCTTTGCATTGTGTGGCCGGCTACCAAAGGAAAGAGAGAGCAAGAGAGGTGTTCTAAATTCTAAAATCAAATTGAAGGAAGAAGCAAAGGATTAAGTTGGAGATTTGTGAAATTTCCTTAATTTTGGTAAGTACTCTCTTGTTTTTCTCTGTTATTTTGAAGTTGTGTTTGAGGTGAGTTATGATTTGTTGATATTATGATTTGGTGTGTTTGAGATGTGTTTATAAGTGTTGAAATTGAGTATAAGTTAAAAAGATTGAATTGGTGTTGGTTTTGGTTTGAAGATGGTAAGTTAAGTGGATGTTGATATTGAAAGAATAAGAGTGATGTTGATTTTAGCGTTTTGAAATGGTAAGTGATTAAATGTATTGTTAATGTGAATATTGTGATGAATATGTAAAATAAGTGTTAATGACATTGATTATATCCATTTGAATGAGGTTATGTTGTGCATAATGTGTTTTAATTCAATAAAAAGAGATTTGGCCATGTTTAGGGTTTTCATTCATGAGAGACACGGCCAAACTAAAGAAGAGACACGGGCAAGACTAAAGATTTTTGGGAGACACGGCCAAGTTTAAGGAAATTTGGCCGTGTTGGATCAATTTTGGAGAGACACGGCCACTGGCTTGGCCGTGTCCCTTGACTGTGTCTGCCACTGCTTATTTTGTGTTGAGAGACACGGCCAAGCTAGGGAAGTCTTGGCCGTGTTGGAGCTTTTGGTTGAGAGACACGGCCAGAAGCTTGGCCGTGTCCCTTGAGTGTGTTAGCTACTGTGATTGTTCTTTGCTCTTCTTGCATTGTTTTGATTCTTCAAAGGTCTTCTTGCACCTAAACATAAAAATAAACACTCTAAACACATTTAATACAAAGAATGATCTAAACAAATATATGTGGAAGATTCTAAATCTATGAATAATGTTATATTATGTATAATGTGGGACACAATGTGAGTTATGATGATGCATATGATACTATATGAACAATGTTATGTTTTATACATTGTGAATCTTGTGAATGGTAATGTGTTATATGAATAATGTACGTTGTAATGTTATATCAATGATGCTATATGTAAAACGTGAAGGATATGATGGGGTAATTGATTAGGTATACTATGAAATATTATAATATGAATTGAGACATGACATGATATGATAACTCAAATGTGATGTGAAGCCATTGTGATTGGCTATGATAACTCAAATGTGATGTGAAGCCATTGTGATTGGCTATGATGGCTTTGATAACTCAAATGTGATGTGAAGCCATTGTGATTGGCTATGATAACTCAAATGTGATGTGAAGCCATTGTGATTGGCTATGATGATTCAATTGAGAATGAAATTGCTAAATGATTTGTGTGGCTAATGTGTTATTCCATTTTCAGAGTTTGTTGTTGGTGGCATGCCTAATATTGGTAACAATCTCTTGAAGTTAGGTTGGATTTGATCCTTGAAGCCTAATTGAGATGTTACAACCCTTGAAGCTAGGTTGGGTTGGTTCTTGAAGCCAAGTTGGGTTGATACTTAGCATGATTTGTTCCCCTTGAAGCTTGGTTGAACCTAATCCTTGAAGCCTAGTTGGGTTTATGATAATGATGAATGTGATAACAAAACCAAAGCGTTAACTCTGAAAGATGGAATGGCATATTAGTGTGTTTTGGGCCCATGCTTGTCTTTGTTTAATGTGATTCATGATTGATGAATTGTGAATAAAATAATGATATGAAGTATGATATGTAATGTGTGTATTGATATATTGATTGTGAGTATTAATGATGGATTGTGGTTGGTGATAATGATATGTATATATGTATATAATATATGAAATTAGTCGAGATATACGAAAAGTGCAATTAAAAAGGAAAAACATGAGAAGAAACTAATGGTACATGGAGTTGATATATCATTATATGTTAGAATTTTTATAATGTATGTTTATCTTTTATATTTGTACTACTAAGCTCTCGGGCTTAGCGCGGATGTGTAATCGCACAGGTGACTAGGTGGAAGATATGAAGTCTTTCGTTATGCCATGAGAAGAGTAAGAGTTTATCGAGACCAACTAGAGGGTGATGCATACGTGTATAACTTTTAATTATGATGTATTTCTGACAAGAGTGTATTTATATGTATAAATGAAGTTTTGATAAAGATAAGATTCTTATATATATGTAAGATCATTAAAAGTATAATGATTTTGTAAATGCTCTTTAAATTAATGTATTGTGGTTTAAACTCTGTTAAAGGTTTTTAAATTGTAACGAAAAGTGACATTCTTATACTTTATATACTTACTGTATGTATATCAGGTATATGTATAGTACTTATATGAGGTATCGGGGTGTTACAATTATTTTGGTATCAGAGCTTAGGTTTGAGATTCTCGGCCTAAGTGAAATTAAAAAAAAAAAATTGAAACGCTTAAAATGAATTAAAAAGAAGCGTTTTGAAATGCAATTGGCAATACATGCATATGCATTAACACCTAGGTTGGTCTCGGATATGGCATTATATGATTTGTAGTATATCTGTGTTATATGAGATGGATGCTAGAGTGTGAATGATGTGTTACATGAAAGAAAAGCTAGAGAAAGTAATGATATGGATTTATGTAAGTTTAATTGATAAATTAAAAAAAATGGAAATTTATGCAAGTAAAGTGAATTGTTAAATATGTTGAAGTATAAAGAAATGATATGGAAAAAATTAATATAAGCTTAATTGATAAAATAAATAATGGGAGTTTACTTAAGAAAAGCAAATATTGAAATATTGCTTATTGAGATGTGGTTGTAATATAAAGAAATGAAAAGGAGAATAAAGTTGAAAATGAGTTGGAAACAAAATCAAGATTAAAGTATGTACTCTTTCCTCTACACTTTGAACCTCTTTATAATAAAGTTTATGTTGGGTTTGCTAGACAGAGGAAATATTGTTGGATTGTTAATATTGAAAGATATGTTATTAAAATGAGGAGAGTATGGTGGAATATTGAATGAGTTGATTAGTATAGAAAAAGTGTGATTATTTAAAGTTTGGGGTATATATATATAATTAAGGTTTTGTTTAAAGGAAAAAGAGATGATATTGGTTAAGTAAGAATATAAATTGGTATTGTTATTTTAATGCAAACATTGTAAATTCAATGTTGGAAATGTGAGATGCTTGGATATTGTGAAAGCTCATGGTAATGGTGGTAATATGTGACATTTGGATTTTTGAAATGAGCTTGATAATTGTGAAAATTATATGTTTTGATATTGCTTTGTGATATATATATATGTTGTTTTTAAAGTTGATATTAAGAAAAGATGAGTTTGGCAAATTGAAGCTTAAGCGAAATAGTAAGTTGAAAAGTTAAAGTTTTAGTGGAATTTGATAAAGATTATTTGGATATTGATGGTTTAATGTATATTCAATATATGAGCTAGGTGAAATGACTAATATTGCACATGAAAGTATTATGAATTGAGTAATGTGATTGATAGTATGAGAATTTGTTTGGAAGTAAAAAGGGTAAAAATGGATATGGATGTATATTAAATATTTTTAAAGACGAAAATGAAAGAGATGTCACATTGGGAATGTGACCAAGAAGGATGTGAAGTGTTAGTATAGTCAGAATATATAATTGTAGTGTGAATAAATACTTTACATCATATTGGAAGAATGAGAATGATAGTGTTTAAAAGAAAGTGATAAATATTAAATTTGTATGGAATGTATGAAAAAGAAAAATAAAATAAGAGCATATAATTAAGTGTGTACATGTATATGATATGTGAACTGAGTTTTTCAATATGAAAGAAATTATGATATAAAAAAAAATTGTGAATCACATTATGAAGGTGACCTATGAATATGTATGTGGTATTATTATAGAATTCGTGATATGGAAAATGATGTGGTATGT
This sequence comes from Garcia nutans, assembly GCA_947685225.1. NCBI lineage: Eukaryota > Viridiplantae > Streptophyta > Magnoliopsida > Malpighiales > Euphorbiaceae > Garcia > Garcia nutans. Next base: position 44,773,171 of record CANTUV010000031.1, read on the forward strand.
ATTAGTGGACCTAAGAGCGATTAGGTCTTGAACTGTGTAGAGCTAGATGGATTATGTGATGGAAGTGAGAAGGGAATGGACTTGAGTAATATTGGACAATGGAAATTGTTATGGTGAGCACTGAACGTGATGATCATATGATATTTAGAGTCTCAAAGTATTCACATATGGAAAGTTCTATGTAATTATATATTATAAGAGATTGTAAATGGATTAGAAATGAAGTGACGAATAGAAATTGTATAAGAACTGCATATGATTGAAAATATATATAGTAATATTGTTGAAACATGAATTAAGTTGATAAAGATCATATAATCGAGTGCAAATTGGTTTGAAACGGAGTTGGAATGTGTTAACTTCTGATATAGCAAAAATGTAAAGAAGGAATATGTAACTCTTGAGATACACCTTAGCCTTGTATTCGTAAAGATTGCGAATAAAATTATAAAAAGAACAGTATTGATTTGAAAGTCCCAGGCTTGAATATTAATCTCTTAAAGCCATATGTGTTGTTCAGTATATTTGATCGGTTAATTTTGTTATCCATAGATTTGGGTCTTAGATAAAAAGATTGTAATACAGATTTGGTGAGATTGAAAATTTTGTTTGAGAAGTATAGTTAAAAGTTATGATGGATAAAGTTGTACCTTATAATTTTATGTTAAGAATCTGGTTATAATCATGAAGGTAAAAAGAGAAAAGGAAATTATGGAAATGTTTTGAGTTATGGATAATATGACAAAAAGGTAATCAAAATGAATATAACAATGATATGAAACGTGAGAAGATATTAAAAAGGGAGAAAATATAAAATGTGACTGAGAGTTATACTGAATATGTTTATGGTATATAATGAATAATTGAATGGACTTGAGGTTTAAGTGAATGAACTATAGATAGTAAATATGGTATAAAATTATTATGAGAATTGTTGGGAATTATAATAAAATAATAGAGAATAAACTATGTGTATGTTAAAAGATAATTTGAAGTGATTTGTTATCATGATAATTTGACTGAATATGGAACGGAAGAGATCAGGAATTGAATATAAGTTTACCCTAATGGAATTAAGTTATATATATATATATATGAAAATTGTGAAATTTCATGATAAGTTAAATAAATTAATCGTTGGTTGGAATTGAACAAGGTTGGAATGTGGGTATATTGTGACGGATAGATCAAGTGATCTGGATTTGGCTAAGATTATGAATCATTATTGAGATTTAATATGTATAGTTGTACTAAGAGTATAATTATTTACATGATAATGTATAGGATGTAAAATTTTAAAGTGTGATTGGACATGAATAAATGGAGTTAGTAGTTATAAATCATGATAAAAAGGGAAAAGATTGGTTATTTATAAAATAAGTTGAAAGGTAGTGTATTAATATGTAAGTTAAGTGAAAAGCATGCTAAAGAAGTAACTCAGTTTGTGAAAAATAAGGATCTTGTTATCCATTGAGGCTTGATAAATGTCTATTCAGACAGTGATTGTAATGACAGGATAATTAATGCTAAGATATAAACCAATGATTTTTTTTAAGGTTAAAGTTAAGAGGGTAATTAGAAAGAGAAGAAGGAACAAAATATATTAAATATATAGATTGGACGAAGTATAAGTGTACTATAAAATGATCTGATTATTGTATAAAGATATTAATAGGAAATGTAATGAGTTCTTTTGAATGTTTGATCAAGGAAGTAATAAGATATATAAACTTATAGAATGATGAGTTATGGAATTTTGAGAAGATGGTTGATTCTAAAGGGGAGAGTTGAAGTTATATGATTTGATGACATAATAACTTAAACATATAATTAACTTCATATGGAAGTTAAGATAGTATTTTGTTAAGAATGAATTGTTACGGTACTGGTAATTTTGAGGACGAAATTTCTTTTTAGAGGGGGAGAATTGTAATATCCCAATGTGTGCCCTAGAAGTTTGGATATAATTGTTGTTTGTTTGAATTATGTGTATATGTTATGTTGATAAGAAAAGAAATTGAAAAGAGAATGTTTAGGTATTGTTTAAAAAGGAAAGTAATGTGTAGAGAGAAAGTGTATATGTTGGGTATATGGTAATATATATAACATATATGTTGGTCAAAATGAGGAGTCAAGGGAAGAAGATATTTTATTTGTGATATGTGAAATTACTTAAATGGGCATATAAGTGAAAGAAGCTAAGTTAAATGGATGAGGGCATTTAAGTAATTGCTTTGTTAGAATTGCTTGGTGGAGATTTAAAGAAGAAGAGAAGTTTGACTTGTCTTCATTTTCTCTTCTTTGCATTGTGTGGCCGGCTACCAAAGGAAAGAGAGAGAAAGAGAGGTGTTCTAAATTCTAAAATCAAATTGAAGGAAGAAGCAAAGGATTAAGTTGGAGATCTGTGAAATTTCCTTAATTTTGGTAAGTACTCTCTTGTTTTTCTTTGTTATTTTGAAGTTGTGTTTGAGGTGAGTTATGATTTGTTGATATTGTGATTTGGTGTGTTTGAGATGTGTTTATAAGTGTTGAAATTGAGTATAAGTTAAAAAGATTGAATTGGTGTTGGTTTTGGTTTGAAGATGGTATGTTAAGTGGATGTTGATATTGAAAGAATAAGAGTGATGTTGATTTTAGCGTTTTGAAATGGTAAGTGATTAAATGTATTGTTAATGTGAATATTGTGATGAATATGTAAAATAAGTGTTAATGACATTGATTATATCCATTTGAATGAGGTTATGTTGTGCATAATGTGTTTTAATTCAATAAAAAGAGATTTGGCCATGTTTAGGGTTTTCATTCATGAGAGACACGGCCAAACTAAAGAAGAGACACAGGCAAGACTAAAGATTTTTGGGAGACACGGCCAAGTTTAAGGAAATTTGGCCGTGTTGGATCAATTTTGGAGAGACACGGCCACTGGCTTGGCCGTGTCCTTGACTGTGTCTGCCACTGCTTATTTTGTGTTGAGAGACACGGCCAAGCTAGGGAAGTCTTGGCCGTGTTGTAGCTTTTGGTTGAGAGACACGGCCACAAGCTTGGCCGTGTCCCTTGAGTGTGTTAGCTACTGTGATTTTTCTTTGCTCTTCTTGCATTGTTTTGATTCTTCAAAGGTCTTCTTGCACCTAAACATAAAAATAAACACTCTAAACACATTTAATACAAAGAATGATCTAAACAAATATATGTGGAAGATTCTAAATCTATGAATAATGTTATATTGTGTATAATGTGGGACACAATGTGAGTAATGATGATGCATATGATACTATATGAACAATGTTATGTTTTATACATTGTGAATCTTGTGAATGGTAATGTGTTATATGAATAATGTACGTTGTAATGTTATATCAATGATGCTATATGTAAAACGTGAAGGATATGATGGGGTAATTGATTAGGTATACTATGAAATATTATAATATGAATTGAGACATGACATGATATGATAACTCAAATGTGATGTGAAGCCATTGTGATTGGCTATGATGGCTTTGATAACTCAAATGTGATGTGAAGCCATTGTGATTGGCTATGATAACTCAAATGTGATGTGAAGCCATTGTGATTGGCTATGATGATTCAATTGAGAATGAAATTGCTAAATGATTTGTGTGGCTAATGTGTTATTCCATTTTCAGAGTTTGTTGTTGGTGGCATGCCTAATATTGGTAACAATCTCTTGAAGTTAGGTTGGATTTGATCCTTGAAGCCTAATTGAGATGTTACAACCCTTGAAGCTAGGTTGGGTTGGTTCTTGAAGCCAAGTTAGGTTGATACTTAGCATGCTTTGTTCCCCTTGAAGCTTGGTTGAACCTAATCCTTGAAGCCTAGTTGGGTTTATGATAATGATGAATGTGATAACAAAACCAAAGCGTTAACTCTGAAAGATGGAATGGCATATTAGTGTGTTTTGGGCCCATGCTTGTCTTTGTTTAATGTGATTCATGATTGATGAATTGTGAATAAAATAATGATATGAAGTATGATATGTAATGTGTGTATTGATATATTGATTGTGAGTATTAATGATGGATTGTGGTTGGTGATAATGATATGTATATATGTATATAATATATGAAATTAGTCGAGATATACGAAAAGTGCAATTAAAAAGGAAAAACATGAGAAGAAACTAATGGTACATGGAGTTGATATATCATTATATGTTAGAATTTTTATAATGTATGTTTATCTTTTATATTTGTACTACTAAGCTCTCGGGCTTAGCGCGGATGTGTAATCGCGCAGGTGACTAGGTGGAAGATATGAAGTCTTTCGTTATGCCATGAGAAGAGTAAGAGTTTATTGAGACCAACTAGAGGGTGATGCATACGTGTATAACTTTTAATTATGATGTATTTCTGACAAGAGTGTATTTATATGTATAAATGAAGTTTTGATAAAGATAAGATTCTTATATATATGTAAGATCATTAAAAGTATAATGATTTTGTAAATGCTCTTTAAATTAATGTATTGTGGTTTAAACTCTGTTAAAGGTTTTTAAATTGTAACAAAAAGTGACATTCTTATACTTTATATACTTACTGTATGTATATCAGGTATATGTGTAGTACTTATATGAGGTATCGGGGTGTTACAATCTTGTTTTTAAATAATTCCCTCGGACGTTCCAACCAATAGTTATATCTTCAAAAATGGAAATTAGTTCATGATAATTCCCATTAATTAGGTTTTAATCCATTCAACTAACTAAAGTAGCTTTTATGCTATATTGGATTAAAACTAAATTAAGAGGTTTATTATAAATAGATTTCTCGCTTGAAAAAGTAACTAGTGATTCATGCCAAAAACAGGCCCATGATTAATAACTCTTAGTATAAACTAGGCTCACAATTGATTTTTGGTATTTTCATAATTGACCTAAATAATTTGTAAGCTCTTTTAAAGGTTGGATGAAATGCAAAAATAATTTTGTTTGAATTGTAAAAAGATTTTAAGAAAAAATGGAATTTTGACTTTGTATTTGAGTCATGAGAAAATATTTTTTAATTTATTTTTAGAAAAGTTTTATATCCAAAGACCATCTTAAAAAGCCTTAAAAATAGCTTTGGTCTTTTAGATTTCATTGAAAAATTTATTTGAGCTCAAAATGTATTTAGGTCATATTAGAAAAAGAACAAACCAAATAAGCCATGATTTAAGCCAAGATAAATTAACCATAGTCAAACAACAAGCATTTAGGGTAAAAACCTAAGGAAAGTAACTAGGCCAATTACATGAGCTTTAGTCTTTAGGTGAAAAGGCTTAGGTTCCAATAGCAAGTATATACAAAAAGGTTCAAGGCTATGAGTCATTATGCCATGCTCGATCTTCATACCTTGAGAGAAACTATGGTATCCCTTACATAACCCAACATGGGTAACACGGGTGTCCTAACTCACGCACACGATGCAATCTAATATGATGTAATGGATAATATCATGATAAGAAAGAATAGAATAATATAAAGACTAACGGAATCAACTTCCCTTGTCCCCACTAGAGTCGCCATTGTGAGCGGGGATTTTTGCCCTCACTCCCGGTGGAATGGTTCTTATGACTTTGGCACTGTTTAGGCTCGGGGCCTTAGAGAACACGGGCCTAACCCCGGAGAAAATGGAGTCGCCATTTGGATAGGCCAAGAAAAAAAAGGGGTGGATGACTTGATTCCTAAGGAATCCCCAACCAGGGAAAAGTTAAGTATGTGTGGGGAAGGTGAGAAATGGCCCAGCACCCCCACAACGCCCGATTTATTGGAACCGGCCTCCTTTGCAGGTCTTAATATTATAAAATTCTTAAATATAACAATATTATCCATACTACATGCAACAATTAAAATAAAGCATCATTATATTAAAAATCAAAGCAATATCCAAACAAAACAAATAAATGGACACCCATCCGAGGAGATCGTCGATGTCTAAAACTAAATAGGACACCCACCGAAAGGTGGAAACATGTTCTTTACATTGGTCCAAAATATAAAAGCAATTTAAATTACATGATGCTTAATACATGAGGTACCCAACATATGGAAACATACCTCTTACAAAGTTTTAAAATCATAGCAAATTAATAAAAACAACCGACCAACCATTCATCATAAATAAATAATTCATTAAAGACATAAATTGAATATAAAAATAAATCATTAATCAAACTATGTAATAAATACTTATTTAATAATGAAACAAATAAAGATGAAAATTTAAGTGTATCAACTTAGGGTTTCTTAGATAACATTTAAAGTTTTGAAATTTATATCTAAAAGCTACGGTTTCGGAATCTTAAAGAACTAGTATTATTGTTAGGTTTATTATTTTAAAAAGATTACACTACTGTGTGATTAAGATTATAATTTAGGATTTAAGTGAATAAGGTACAAGCCTATGAAAATAAGATTAAAACTTAAATATATTTAAAAGAAATAGCTACTGTGATAATAAAATAAACAAATTTGATTAAGGTTTTAACAAAATAAGTTAGGGTTTAATTTCAATTAGGGCTTGGATGTCTAAGAAAACCAACACTATCATATTTATTTTTAAAAGGAGAGGCTACTATGAAGATTTTGGAAAATTGATTTAATTAGGGTTTAATAATTTTAAAAAAGTAATAGGGTTTTTGATTAATCAAATTAGGGTTTAGGGCTAACATCATGAAATAGGGTTTCAAGGGTTTTAAATATGAAATATGGCTTACGGCTATTAAGGTTTACTGTATTGATTAGGGTTTGAGAAAATAGACTATTATTTTGAGGCAATTGTTATATTGTTACTATTTTTCTCAATTGCTTCTTGATGATTAGGGTTTCATAAAACTCTTATCCTCACTTTCCTTTACTGCCAGTTTATTAATCACAGTTGCTCCCTTGATTTTCGATAATTGCTCTCTCTCTTTCACTGCCAATCTATTAATTCCAGTAGCCTTCCCATTTGTTCATTGTTTCCTCTTTTTCATTCCTATTAATCATGTATTTATATAAAAACCAAGCCTTTAACCTAAACCTAATCCGACTCTCATAAGGTAATTTGGAAGACTAATGGCCGGTACAATTATGTTTAGGACTCGGATTAAAGGCCGAAATCGACAAGGAGTGCAACTCATATCAATTTGGACTACCCAAATTGATATGAGGTAGATTGCATATCGATTTGGCCTAGCCAAATCGATATGAAATTGCCAATTTGGGCTAGCCAAATTGATATGAAATTGCCTCATATCGATTTGGCTTGCCAAAATCGATATGAGGTACTTGCCCATATCGATTTGGTAAGCTCAAATCAATATGGACAGTACCCATATCGATTTGGCCCTCTCAAATCGATATGGAAGTACCCATATCAAACCAACTCGACCGAAACCATTAACTTCAACACAAACTGGTCCAAAATAATTAAATTTTCCTCCAATATTTTTGTAATTTTGATATAACGTCCAACTTAATTCTAAAATTAGGTTTAAGAAATCTAAATTCATAATGGACCAACATAAACCTTTTAAATTTAAACCGGTCCAAATTTAAGGGTCTACACCTGTGGCCCTCGCCTAGCCCACGCCTAGCCTATGCCCATTCTGCGCGCCCTGGAGTAATTTTTGCCACCACAATTTTTGCTAGCATAATTTTTTTCGAACCCTATTCTACTTGGTTTTTGTTTTTAATTTATTTTCTAAACCGTTTTTATTTCCTTAACAAATTAATATTAGGTTTTGATTTTTCTTATAAATACCACATCAAAACACACAGAAAATGGACTTTTTGCAATTATTTAGACTTTTGAGCTTGAGACTTTGGACTTTGATCTTTTAAGGAGATCGGACTTTTTTTAGAACCTTGGACTTGGAAAAAGCAAGAGGCAGTAAGCAAGAAGGAATCCATCAAAGGTAGCATACTTTGTCTTTGCTTATTATTCGACTAGAATTCAAGTTGTGGTAGAACCAACACTGAAAGTTTGAGTTTCTATTTACTTATTTTTGTTTACAGTAGCTTCATCCTTTAATTGATCAATTATTTAAACATACAATAGAAGATGGTTTTGTTATTTGATCAATTATTCTATCTACCATCCAAACTCTTTTCAAAACCCTAAAAACTTTTTTTCAAAACACTAAAAACCCTAATATCAAGATGGGGAAGAGCAAGGGAATGCCTTAGAAGGTTTGTGAATAAGGATTTTTGCCCCCACTCCTGGTGGAATGGTTTTGCGACTTTGACATTGTTAGGCTCTGTGCCTTAGATAACATGGGCCTAAACTCAGAGAATTAGGGAATCCCCAATCCCTACTTGAGTTGGGAAAGTTGGGTATGTGTGGGGAAGGTGAGAACTGACCCAACACCCCCATAACACACGGTTTATTGGAACCACCCTCCTTTCTAAGTCTAAATATTATTGAATTCTTAAATTATTATGGCATTATCCATATTACATGTAATAGTGGAAAATCAATAATCATATTACAAATTAAATAAACAAGCAAACAGATAAAATAGGCACCCATACTAGATGGAAATATGCCCTTACAAACATCTAAAATCCATACAAACAAATAAAATAGGACACTACCAAAAGGTGGAAACATGTCCTTACAATTGTCCAAAATCCTTGAAATTAAAATACATAGCTAAAATAAACAAGGCACCTACATAAGTGGATGCTTGCCTTTTACATCTTCTTTAAAAATCCAAACAATGATAAATAAGCATTATCTAATCATTCATCATAAGCAAATTATATCAACCAACCATATCATCCATTATAAGCAAATAACAATAAATCAATGATTAAAATTAGGGTTCCATAATTAAATTGGGTTTAGATTGCAAAACAAGGGTTTTAGGGTTTATACTAATCAAATTAGGGTTTTCACATGTAAACTAAGATTAAAACATGCAAACTAGTGTTTTGGAAAATAAACTAAAGCTAAACATGCAAACTAAGTTTTGGAAAATAAGCTAAAACTAAAAATGCAATTATTCAATTAAAGTTTGATAATGCAATTCTAGGGTTATAAAATGCAATTTAGGGTTTAATCTTATAAAAAATGCAATTACGGTTTGATCTCATAAAATATACAATTACGGTTTAATCTTGCATTATGGTTACAAAATGTGAAATTAGGGTTTTAAATTATGTGATTGAGGTTTAGTGTGCAAAGGTTATCCTTAAAACTATGGCTTATTGAACAGGATTTCAAATCCCAACAAAAAACAATGAATCAAATGATGAGGATGATAAATGGAATTAAAATAAGCTAGTAAAATATTACCTATGTTGTTGGCTTCACCAAAATAGTTTTGTTGAACTAAACTTTGCCCCAAACATTGCAATTACTCCACAAAATGATTGTGTGCTGGTGCTATGGCTTATTGGATCCAACAGGTCCTTGCTGAACTAAAATAAATAATCCATAGATTATCTACCAATTTTAGCTACTGCTTCTTTTGTTACTCTCTGCCCCTCTTGCTATTGCTTTTGCTATTTTTTATTTATGTTTTGGTTCTTCAATATGGCTCCTGATTACTAATTCTTCTCTCCCTCCTCTTTTTAAAATCTATTTACTTGGCTATTTATAAGCCAACCTCTAGGGCAACTGGTGCTAAGTAGTTCGAGCCATTTGAGTTCTATTAGAATTAAACTTACTTGAATATGGCCGACCGACTTTTCCTAATTTGACATGAGACATTGCTCATGTCAAATTGGCTTGCCTATTCAACATGAACTGAGCATCATGTTGAATTGGCACAATTCGACAAGCCAATTCGACATGAGCTTTGACACATGTCGAATTGGCACACTAATTTTGACATGAGGCTTGACTCATGTCCAATTGGTGCAGCAATTCGACATGAATTTAATTTTGGCCCATTATTTTAGCTTTTAGGTCACACCTGAATTAGTTTGTGCCATTTAACTTGATTAAGCTTCTTAAAACGGGACTGAATTTAACTTAGGCTTTTAAAATTGGACAACACTCATTCAGGGCTAAAATTAAAGGTCTACAGGGTTTCCAATAAAAGGGAAGAAATGATCCATATTCTAACTATTTTATCCAAGTTGAAGAAGCCATCAGAACTTTTCTTGGAAAAATCATCAGAAAATTCCACCTCAAGAATCCTTTCAACCTTATCAAAGATGTCCTCATTTTCAAGGACGATCTTTAAATCAAGATTAGTTAAAGAAACCCACAATAAAAGATAATTTAATTGCTTTTATTCAAATTAGTATATAAAACCAAGAGGTAAACAACAAGAGTTTTGATTCTTTGGAGACATCATTAAAGAAGGTGGAAACTCAAGTTGGACAATTAGCAAATCAACTACAGGCACACCAAAAAGGAAAATTTCTTAGCTAACCAGAGCAAGCCAAAGTGATCATAGTTTTGAGGAGTGGAAAGGTAATATAACAAAGTTGTTGATTCTTTAGATGCAGATACTAATCAAGAAAAGAATGGAAAGGGGATACAAACCAACCTAGAACAGCCAAGTCAATTAAAGGAGGAGGAAAACTTAGAGGCATCAACTTCACCAAAGTTGTATAAGTCTTCCAATGCATATAGGCCACCAATTCCTTTTCTAAGTAGGTTAAAATGTGAGAAGCAAGATAAGTAATGAAATCTATGACATGCTCTCCATGGTAAGTATAAATCTTCCCTTACTTGAGGTGATTAAGAACATGCTAGCTTATGACAAATTGTTCAAAGAATAAACATCAAGAAGAAGAGTATGAGCCAAATGAAAAAGTGATGTTTTTAGACGTAGCAAGTGATATTTTACAACATAAGTTACCTCCTAAGCTAATGAACCTTGGAAGTTTTATAATTAACATTTCTATAGGGAATGGAAAGAAACAACCGGCATGTGTGACTTAGGAGCTAGTATAAATTTCATGCCTTACTCAATTTATTTGCAGTTAGAGCTTGGGGAACTTAAACTAGCCAAAATGGTCTTGCAATTGGCAAACCGAACTCTTAGATTCCCTAAGGGGATGATAGAGGATGTTATAGTTTAAGTTGGGGATTTAACAGTTCATGTAGACTTTATAGTCCTTGATATGGGGCAAGAGATCCTTAGGGATGCTGAACATACCATTTTGTTATGAAGACCTTTTATGGCTACAACTAACACTTTGATAGATGTTAAAAATGGAAAACTAACAATGACTGTTTTAGGACAAACCGTGGTATTTTCAATTTATAACACTTCTCTTATTCCCACTACTGTTATTTATGAAAATTTTTCTTTTATTGATTGTAATGATCTTAGTATTAGAGATTTTTTCTTACAGCAAAGTAATGAAGACAAACTTGAGATGGCATTGACCTTGGGAGAAGAGGTTAAAATTTCTAATTTATAAATTGAGGAGTACAAATTGATTTTAGATGGTAAGATTGGTGAGAGGGGAGTGGATGATGTTAAGGTAGAGGAAGAGGGGATTCAACCCAAATCAGTTAAGCTTAAGGAGCTCCCAAAACATTTGAAATATGTTTTTCTTGGGGAGAACAATACACAACCAGTGTTCGTTTCTTCGAATCTTAGTGGTGTTAAAGAGGAGAAGGTTGTGAAACTACTAAAGAGACTTCAAAAAGCCATTATTTAGGGATTGAGTGACATTAAGGGCATTAGTCCTTCCATGCATATATATAGAATAGTCTTAGAGGAAGGAGCTACACCAGTAAGGGAGGCCCAAAGGGGGCTCAACCGAACACATGAGTATGGTAGTGAAGAAGGAGGTTCTTAAACTCCTTGATGAGGGGGTGATCTACCCTATAGCTGAGAGTGAGTGGGTTAGTCTTGTGCATATGGTATTAAAGAAAATAGTGTTAACTATGGTTTAAAATGAGAAAGGTGAGTTGATACCAACACGCACACAAATTGGGTGGAGAATGTGTATAAACTATAGGAAGTTAAATCATGTGACCAAGAAAGACCATTTTCCCTTTCCATTCATTAACCAAATGCTTAATAGATTATCAGGGCATGCTTTCTATTATTTTCTTAATGGTCTTTCAAGTTATTAACAAGTTCTTATAGCACTGGAGGACCAACCCAAGATAACCATCACTTGTCCTTTTGGGACATTTTCTTTTCGAAGGATGCCATTTGTGCTTTGCAATGCACCAGCTACTTTTCAGAGGTGCATGCTATCCATTTTCTTTTAGATGGTAGACAAGTTCATTGAGGTATTTATGAATGATTTTTCTATTTTTGGTACTTCATTTGATGATTGTTTATATAAACTAACTCTGGTGCTTGAAAGATGTATTGAATGCAATTTATCTTTGAGTTGGAAAAGAGTCACTTTATGGTAGATCATGTTATAGTTTCGGGACATGTTGTATCTCATAATGGTATTGAGCTGGATAAAGTTAAAGTTGATTTGATTGCTAATTTACCATCTCCCATATTGGTTGCGGGGATTATAAGCTTTTTAGGACATGCTGGGTTTTATTGGAGATTCATAAATGAATTTTCAAAAATTTAACATCCTTTGTGTAATTTGCTTGAAAAAGATGTTCCATTTATTTTTGATGATTAATGCTTAGAAGCATTTAATATGTTAAAAGAAAAATTAACTTCTACGTATATAATTGTTGCACCCAATTGGGCTTTGCCTTTTGAGATTATATGTGATGCTTCAAATTATGCTATTGTGGTTGTTTTATGCCACAGGGTAAATAAAATCTTATGTGTAATTTATTATGCAAGTTTGTCTTTGAATGATGCACAAGTAAATTACACAACAACTAAAAAAGAGTTGGTAGCCATGGTGTATACACTTGATAAATTCATATCGTATTTGATAGGTTCTAAGGTCATTGTATTTTCAAATCATACGACATTGAAATACTTATTGAGTAAACCATAAGCTAAACCTAGGCTTATTAGGTGAGTGTTATTGTAACAAGAGTTTGATGTGGAAATCAAGGATAGAAAAGGTAGTGAAATTTTAGTGGTGGACTACCTTTCTAGGCTGCACTCTAATGATGACAATGCTTAGATTTCTCTTGAAAATGCTTTTGAGAGATTTCCTGATGAGCACTTATTTGCTATAATATAAGTATCATGATATGTAGATATTAATAATTATCTTTGTTATGGTGTCTTAAGGAAAGATTTAAATTTCTAGGCAAAGGAGATTTCTACATTCTTGCAAGTATTATTTTTGGGATGAGCCATATTTGTTTAGAATTTGCAAGGATAAAATCATTTAAAAATGTGTGCAAGAAGAGGATCAATTGCAAGTGTTGTAATTTTGCATGGGACACAGCCAATGGCTTAGTCGTGTCTCTTGAGTGTGTTCTCCAATGCTTCCATCCTTGCTTTGTTCTTTAGATGAGACACAGCCAAGGCCTTGGTCGTGTCATGTGACACAGCCAATGGCTTGGTCGTGTGTCTCTTGGGTGCATTCACTTCTGCCTTTGCTTCTTTGGTTTCACTCTTTGGCTTCATCAAGTGAGACACGGCTAGTGGCTTGGCTGTGTCTTCTCCCAGTGTCTGCTTCTGCCAATTTGTTTTGAAGGACACAGCCAGTGGCTTATTAATTCAGGTCGTGTCATGTGTGTGTTGCCTTGGATGAGGGACACGGCTAATGGCTTGGCCATGTCTCTTGGGTGTGTCACATGCTTTTCCACTTTTTTTGATCCTTCAATTCATTCTTTTGAGCTTCCATCTAAATCAAACACTTTAAGCAAACTTTAAACACAAATTAAGAGAAAAATTAACTTAAAGTCAATAACATTAACCTAAATATATGTACATATATGAACAAAACAACTACCCCACACTTAATCCTTTGCTTGTCCCCAAGTAAAGTTAAAATCAAAACAAGTAAACAAGAAAATTTAGCCAAGTTCAAGAGTTATAAGAGTATATCAAGACTTCCAATTTCTTAAATCCGCAATCAATATCAAACCAAATAAAATCAATACTCATGCAATTTAGTGGTTTTCCACACAACCAATATTGGCATTCCCTCACCAACTCTTAAAGTGTTAAAATAGGTAGTGTTTACACTCATAACATTCAATGACAAATTATCACCATAAGCTTGCTTATCAATCAAACTTCCATCACTAAATTTCAATCAATCACCAATCATAAGGTCTTTCATTTGGTTGTAATGGGGCTAAGGTAAAGGCATGATATTTAGAAAATGTGAGCTGATTCATTAAGTTTAAGAGTACTTCTTAAATGAAATAAATGATGTGATATCACCAAACAATCCCAATGTACCTCTCATTCACTTAGCACTAGACATTAAAGAACTTTTTAGGAACTCACTTATTAAATATGCAAATATCATTCCCAAACTCTATTCAACCCTTCCAACAAGAACAACAATTATTCTTATTATTTATTTATTTTTCTCTTTTTATTATTTTTATTATTTTTATTTTTTTACTATTAAAACTTTTTAACTATAATTTGCAACTAAAGAACATAATGGTTTGCAATCTTAAACCTACTAAATTTAACCCCACACTTAATTCAACATAACACTCGGTCATAAATGCTCTTAAAATGCTCTTGACCTAATGAAAGGGTAAGAGACAAAATAGCACAGTTCAAAGTTAGTAGTGTTGTGAGAAAGAATAAAAAGGAGAAACGGAATATGCTCAAAATTGGCTAACTAAGGTTGAATATAGGGTTGGTCGTTTTAAGCCAAAATGGGTTCACCTAATTGCCTTAATCATCTTGATGCCTAATAAAAAAATTTTATGCAATCTCAACATGCATGTCAAAGTAAGTTCTAGCAATTTATCAATCAAAGATGTTTACACACAATAAAGAATAATAAGTTGATATTCAACTTAATAGGCTCAATTCCTCACTAGTTTAAAAGGCATTGCAGGGAATATCCACCAAATCAACAATAAGCACAAATTTTATTCAATTCTCCAATTCATGCTTCAAAAATTAAAAAGGTCATCTATTAACCATCTTATAACAGTTGAACATAAAAAATATGTAAGGTAAGGCAAAACACTTAACAAAAATGACTAAATTAAAGACTTAACAACAACAAGATTACGAAAAACAAAAACTACTTCAATTTACCCATCGGTTTGTGGGTGACAAGTTATAGAAAATAACAATTTTGTCCCTAACTTATTCCACAAAACCTTCCAAAAATGACTAAGAAACTTAACATCCCTATCACTAATAATAGTTCTTGGTATGCCATGCAATCTCACTATTTCTTGGAAAAAATTTATTCTCTATGTGTGGCATCATTTGTTTCATTGCAAAGAATGAATTGTGCCATTTTGGAAAAATAATCAACCGCTACATAGATTGAATCCTTACCTTTCCTAGACCTCAGCAATCCCAACACAAAATCCATAGATATATCAGTGCAAGGACCATTAAGAATATGCAAAGGATGATATAAACCATGATACATAATTCTAGACTTAGCCTGTTTACATCTAATACACTTATCTCCTGATTTTGGGCTAATAAAAAATGTTCATTTAATACTTCCAAAGTTTTCGTAGCTCTGAAGTCCTTAAATAGAAATCCATCCAATTTATAGAATTTACCATATAATCCCTTTTCACAATTCTGAAAAAATATTGGAAAAATCATGATCCTTATCATACAAGGTCTTAAGAAATTCAAAACCAAGTATCCTAGCATCTAATGTGGTTAATAAAGCATATCTCTTATAAAGTACATCAGCTACCACATTCTCTTTTCCATTCTTATACTTAATCACATATGGAAAGGATTCTATAAATTCAACCCATTTAGCCTGCCTCTTTTTAAAATTACCTTGACCTTTGATAAACTTTAGAAATTGATGATTAGTATGAATCACAAATTCCTTAAGCCAAAGGTAGTGTGTCAATGTTGTAATGCTCTCACCAATGCATATAGCTTCTTGTATTAGGTAGGATAATTTAGTGTTGCACGATTAAGCCTTTCACTAAAGTAAGCTATTGGCTTCTTTTTCTTCCATAAGAACAACTCCTATACCTATACCTAAAGCATTACACTCAATTTAAAAGGTTTTAGTAAAATTAGGTAAACATAAAATAGATGCATTGAATCTTTTTCTTCAAGAGAGCAAAAGAATTGTCTTGTTATACACCCTAAAAAAAGAATTATTTTTCTTAATTACAGCAATTAAAGGTGTAGCTATGGTGCAAAAAATCTTGGAAACACCTTCTATACAAACTAGCCAATCCATGGAAACTTCTAACCTCACTAATAGATTTAGGGTTTGGCCAATTCTTAATAGTACTAACCTTTGTATCATCTACTTCAACACCATTTTGCTTACAACAAATCCAAAGAAAACAACTTTATCTATACAAAAATAACACTTTTTCAAATTAGAAAATAATTTTTTCTCAAAATATTCAAGACATTACACATGAGAAACATGATTATTTAAAGATTTTTAATAAATGAGAATATTATCAAAGTACACAACCACATAATTGCCAATTAGATCTTTTAAAACATGGTTCATTAATCTCATAAAAGTGCTAATTGCATTAGTTAGTCCAAAAGGCATAACTTACCATTCATATAAACCAAATTTCATTTTAAAAGATGTATTCCATTCATCCCCTTCTTTCATCCTAACTCGTTGATAACCGCTTTTGAGATCAATTTTACTAAAAATAATGTAACATCAGTAATTTTACAAAATATTAAATTAAATTAAATATTTAAGTTGGGGAGATAAATGAGATTTTATAAGTGAGAAAATATAATATATATATATATATGTGTGTGAAATATAATAAAAATATAGATTACGCATAAAGTCAACATAAGTTAGAAAAAGTCAACAGTGGAATAGTAAAAGAAGGGTAAAATGATAATTTTACTTAAAATAAATTAATTAAATAATTCAAAAATAATTTTATTTTTGAATGGATGTTGGAAATTAAAGAATTAAAAATAATTAAATAAATAATTAAATATTTATATATGGTGGAAAATTTTTTTTAAGAAAGGAAAATTTTAAAAATTAACTATTTATCATCTTCTTCTTCTTTTCTTTCTCCACCAAGAAATTTCACCATAACCATGGATTATTTTTGCTCCAAACACCAAATTTTGAATGTTTTCAAAGGATCAAAGTGATTTTTTGTGATTTTTCCAACAATTAGTAAGCTTTCTGTGAGCGGGGATTTTCGCCCCCACTCTTGGTGGAATGGTTCTTACGACTTCGACATTGTTTAGGCTCCGGGTCTTAGAGAACATGGACCTAAGCCCGGATAAAATGGAGTCTCCACTCGGATAGGCCGAAAGAAAAAAGAAAGGGGTGGATGACTAGACTCCTAAGGAATCCCCAACCCCCTAATGGGTTCGAAAAGTTGGGTACGTGTGGGACAGGTGAGAAATGACCCAGCACCCCCACAATGCCCGGTTGATTAGAACCGGCCTCCTTTGCAGGTCTTAATATTATAAAATTCTTAAATATAATGATATTATCCATACTACAATCAACAATTAAAATAAAGCATTATTATATTAAAATCAAAGCAATGTCCAAACAATACAAATAAATGGACACCCATCCGAGGATGGAAACATATCCTTACATCGTCCATGTCTAAAACTAAATAGGACACCAACCGAAAGGTGGAAACGTGTCCTTTACATTGGTCCAAAAACTTTAAAATAAAATAAATTACATAAAATTTATCTAATGAGGTACCCACAAAGTGGAAACATACCTCTTACAATTCTAAAACTAAGACAAATAAAAGAATATTCAATAATCTAATTATAAATAAAAGAAAACCATTCATAAAATAAAATAAACCATTCATCATTAACATATAACAAATCACATAATCAAATAAATAAATAAAATTAGAATTCAATCCATTAAATAAACAAGGTTAAGGTTTAAGATTTAGAATTTAAGAAAATAGGGTTCTGGAATTTAAAGTTTGAGAAAATAAGGTTTTGGTTATGGCTTTAGGCTACTGCGAATACTGGGTGTTCGTTTAATAAATTATGATTTCTAAATTTTAGCTTTGATGAATTAAGGTTTTGGCATTTAGGATTAGGGTTTTAAAGAATTTAGGGTTCGGGAAATTTGATTTAGGGTTTTTTGAAAAATAAAGCACTTTAGGATTTGTTTGAAGAATAATTTATGGTTATGGAAGAAGAGCTTAAGAATTTGGGTTTTAAAGAATTTAGGGTTTGAAAGTTAATTTTTGGAGTTACTGGATATTTGGAAAACATATTAGGATTTAAGAAAACAATTTTGAATTTTAGAATTTTAGAAAATAATTTAGGGTTTTGATAATTACAAAACTGTTTTAGGGTTTTAGGAATTACAAGGCAAATTAAGGTTTGGGTCTTAGCGTTTACTAGAGTAAAACATGATTATTATAAAAACTTTAAGACCACTTTAATATGGATTTTTGAGAAATACTTATATGTAATATGACTACTGGACGTTTAAAACATTATTTGAATAATCTAATGCTATGGTGATTTAATGGAACAAGCTACTAGTCATGCAAACAACAAAGAGAAACCACTATGCTCACTGTATATTTGTATATAAATTAAAAGTTAAAAGAATAAACTTTAAACGAAGAAAGTTTGATAGATGAAGTAATAATCAGTTATCTCACCATAAATTTAAATGAATTAAGTTAGAACGACACACCTTCATTTGTTGGCTCCACCAAAATTGTTTGAATGAAATTCTGGATGTGCTTTGGGAAAGACAATGATTACACTGTCTTCATAGAGTTTTGTGTTATTAATCTTCCTCATCTAGCTTTTCTTTTTCTTTTTGTTCCTCTCCAAAAGTTTGTTCAAGTTAGAATTCTATGAAGACTGCCTTTACTAATTTCTTTTCTATGTTGCTGGTTTAGGGTTTCTTCATGCTTGCTAGGGTTTATTGAAAACCCAAGAGTCTCCCAACGCTCCTCGGAAAAAATAAAGGTCCAAAGTTTTTCCCATTAATTGCCACCCAATCCGTGTGTTTAATGCTAGTATTTATAGGAAAACAAAAAGTCATAATCCTATTTTAATAAGGAAATACCAACTGTTTAGGAAAATTTACAAAATCAGGTAAAATAAGGTTTGGTCAAAAAATCGGCAGCGCGCCCGAGCTGATGGGCCTGCGGGCTGTGCTGGCAAAAATTGCTATGTGGATTGGGCTAGGTGAACTGGGTAAGCCAGTTCACTATTGGTAGTGCCCAATTCGCTGTAGACAATTGCTGCGGCGAACCCTAGTTGGCTGCGTGCCACGTGACGCTCGCCGATCCGTCCGATTTTTTATTTTTTCATTATTTTTTATTTTTTTATTTTTATTATTAAAAATAACCATTAAATATCATAAAAATAAATATTATACCACAAAAATTATTTTGGACTATCGAATTAGACTGGGTCAAAAATTAAGGGTCTACACTTACTTTATTATTTTCTATGTTTATGGAATTTTTAGATTATGTGTAATTTGGGGTTTTGATAGGCTGGTTGTTTTTGGTTCTAATGCATGTTAAAAATGTTATTTTAATGAATAGGCAATGATTTTATGGTGGAATGGTTGATAGGTTTAAGTTTTGGTGGAATTTGAGAAAGGTAGTAAGGTTAGGGTTATGGAAAAGGGGTTTGTTCAAGATTGTAGTTTATTTAGTTTTATCATTTAAATCATGTTGTTTAATGATTTAAATGATAGAAATGGACTTCAATTAACAATTGGAATTGGTTAGAATGTTGAACCAAAATGAAAGTGGCTTAGGGTTTGAATTTTGAAATTTTAATGGAAGAAAGATACATTGTATTTTAGTGCTTTGATTGTCTTTCTCCTTTTTTCTGATTTTGATCGAATCTTTGGTTGGGTTGGACCAATTCAAGTCAAACTTTTCTTATAAACCAAATGGAAGCCTTTTGCTACTTTAGGTAAAAGAGAACCCAGTTGTATTTCTGAACCATTTTGGTTTTTCTTTTCTTTTTTTTTCTTTTCTTTTTTCTTGTCTTTTTTTTATCTTCTTTTTTTTGTCCTTTTTTTTGTTTTTTTGGGTTCTAGCTCTAAAAGAGTGTCTTGTTTGTACCAACTTGGGTTTCTAATAATGGATGAGTGGAGTGACATAAATCTTCTTTAATAGGGATAAATCATTTGTTACTCTGATGTTATCTTGATAGATTGGAGATATTAGGTGAACTTCAACTACCCTTATGGTCTTGAGAACATCAACTATCCTTATTCTTTGATCTTCTTGCCTCTTCACCTTAGTGATCATAAGACTTGTCAAAAGTATCACAACAGCTCAGGATAGGTTATTGGGGTTTGTAAGCCAATGAAAAGAAAGCTAAATTTTTATGAAGGCTCAAATGGACAACTAGGGATTGATATTTAATAGGGTGGATACTAGTTGTTGGCTAACCAAACAATGGCTAGATCATCTCTCCCTTAAATAAGCAAAGTTCAATTTTGCTTCAAAATTTTGTCAAAGCATGTTCTAAGACTGACTAGGACCTAAACAAAGGTAATTATGCTGGAGTCCTCTCTAAGTAAGCATACACAACTCAATGCTATAGAGCAATTCCCTCACCTAGTAAAGTCATTCAAGTCATGATGCCTAGACACATTAATTTATGAACATCAAGCTAAATTCCTCATTGATTGAGCACTAAAATGAATAAAGACCAACAAAATTTTGATACAAGTACTTTATTCAAACAAATTTAATTTTGAAAAACACGATAGTTCCAATTAAATATTAAAGAAAGTAAAATTGAAAAGCAATATTCAAGCTAAGGAAAGTTTATTGAGTCAGGCTTCTTTTCCTTTCATATCTTCAACATTCCCATCTTGAAAAGAGGATAAAACAAAATCTTCTTCCAATCCTTTTCCCACCATGAAGGTTGCTGGTGGTGGCACTCTTCCAAATTTAGGCAAAGGGTTGTTCTTGGTATTGGGCTTATCCGGCTCAAGTAGTTTGCCACTATCGATTAGGTCTTGGATCTCACGCCTTAGACGAGCACATTTATCTGTTTCATGCCCTTGCATTTGATGAAATTGACAGAAGGCCTCGATATTGAAGTTTGGTGGCAATGGTTAATGTAGTGGTCGAGGAGCTAACGGTTATAACAACCCTTTCTTTTGCAGCTTGCTAAAAACCCAAGATAGAGGCTTCCCCAGATCTAAAAATTGTCTTTTATTTCCTTGACCGGTTACATTAATATCAACTTCTTTTTGCATGCTTTGATTACTAAGCTGGTAATTCCCTTTCTCATTCCTTCTTATTGAAAAGTGTTTCTTCTCTCTTTCCCACTCTTCAATTTGCAGACCAGCTTGGAGAAGATCTTTGAAATCCCTTATAAGGGTGTGAGACATCCTTTCACGGAGATTGGGCAGGACACCTCTCACGATCATCCTTATTTGATCAGATTCATCGTGCCTTTTCTTGAGCAAAGCAGCCTTGTTTCTCCATCGCTTCACATAGTCCACAAAATTCTCATTTGGCCTTTGCCTTATGGACTCCACTTCCATTAAGATAACCTCTAACTCGATATTGTACCCATATTGTTGAATGAAAGCCTTGTACAGCAAATCCCAATTCTTTTGTGTTCCATCATCTAAGGTATTGAACCAATTTTAGACAATAGGGTCCAATGAGAGCATAAAGTACCTTAGAGTTTGAGCCTTAGTAGCACGGGCAGACTGCATAGCAGTGATATACTGCATCACATGGAGATGAGGATTTCCAGTTCCATTGTACCTAGCAAAGGAAGGTATCTTGAGCTTATAAGGGACCTCTTTATCTTGTTCGAATAGTTTATCAATCTCAGACATCTCTTCGGTTTTCAGCTTCTTCTCAAATTTCTTTTCTAAATCAGTAATCATCTTTTCAACATCGGATTTCTCGGTCTTTTCAATAGTTGCTTTCTCAATAACCTTGGGTTCTTTCTTCTTCTCTTGAACATCTTGGTAGTATTGAGCCCAATCATCATCATCATCAATGATCACCTTTTCATCATCAAAAACCACGTCACAAACTTTAGTCTTCCCTTTTTCCCTTGGTTTCTTCGTACTAGCAGATGCCTCAGCATGATTCTCTAAGATTGCAGTCAATTGGTTCTTCATGGTCTCAGCTAGGGCCTCTTTTATTTCTTCCATCTTGGCATTGAGGGCATCATCCACCATTCTTTGAATTTGTTCGGGCTCCATTGTTTTTGGTGAGCAAGTAATTGAGTCGTTGTTAGATACTTCATCTCCGGCGTAGGTCTGATTGCTGTAAGCTTTTGAACTGTCGTAATCCAGGGCTATGAGCTAGAGAGGATCAATGATATGAGATGTAAATGTATGCATGTATGCATGTATGAACAAACAATGAATAAACAAGGACAAATAGGACGTTCCTTCCAACCTTATATCATCCACATACGAATGGCGAGTCTCTTTTCCTAGGTTTATGGTTAACAAAATACCAACATGGGGCATCTTGTTTTCGAATAATTCCCTCGGACGTTTCAACAAATAGTTATATTTTTGAAAATGGAAATCCATTCATAGTAATTCTCATTAATTAGGTTTTAATCCATTCAACCAACTATATTGGATTAAAACTAAATTAAGAGGTTTATTATAGATAGATTTATCACTTGAAAAGAGTAACTAATGGTTCATGCCGAAAACAAGCCCATGGTTAATTTATTCTTAGTATAAACTAGGCCCACAATTGATTTTTGATATTTCATAATTGACCTAAATATTTTTGCAAGCTTTTTGTAAAAAATGGTTGGAAGAAAATAATTTTGTTTCTAAGCCCATTGTAAAAGATTTTAGAAAAATGGATTTTGGGCTTAGTATTTGGGCCATGGGCTAAAGAATTTTTTATTTGTTTTTTAGAAAAGTCTTATATCCAAAGACCATCTTGAAAAAGTTTTGAAAATAGCTTTGGTCTTTTGGACTTTAAAGCAAAATTTCTTTTGAGCTTACAATATACTTAGGTCATATTAGAAAAAGAACAAACCAAATAAGCCATGATTTAAGCCAAGATAAATTAACCATAATCAAACAACAGGAATTTGGGGTAAAATCCTAAGGAAAGTAACTAGGCCAATTACATGAGCTTTAGTCTTTGGGTTAAAAGGCTTAGGTTCCCATAGCAAGTATATACCAAATGGTACTAGGCTATGAGTGGTTATGCCATGCTCGATCTCCATACCTTGAGTGAAAGTATGGTATCCCTTACATAACATAACACGGGTAACACGGGTGTCCTAACTCACGCACACGATGCAATCTAATATGATGCAATGGATAATATCATTATAAGAAAGAATATAATAATATAAAGACCAACGGAATCAACTTCTCTTATCCCCCGTGGAGTCGCCACTGTGAGCGGGGATTTTTGCCCCCACTCTCGGTGGAATGGTTCTTGCGACTTCGGCACTGTTTAGGCTCAGGGCCTTAGAGAACATGGACCTAGGTACGGAGAAAATGGAGTGGCCACTCAGATGGGCTGGGAAAAAGAAAGGGGTGGATGACTCGATTCCTAAGGAATTCCCAACCCCCTAATGGGTTTGGAAAGTTGGGTACGTATGGGGAAGATGAGAAATGGTCCAACACCCCCCATAATGCCCGGTTCATTGGAACCAGCCTCCTTTACAGGTCTTAATATTATAAAATTCTTAAGTATAACAATATTATCCATTTTACACACAATAATTAAAAGAAAGCATCAATTTATTAAAATCAATGCAAGGTCCAAGCAAAACAAATAAATGGACATCCATCCGAAGATGGAAACATATCCTTACATCACATGCCTAAATAGGACACCCACCGAAAGGTAGAAACATGACCTTTACATAAGTTCTAAGATAGAAAAGCAAATTAAATTACATGATATTTAACTAATGAGGTACCCACCAAGTAGAAACATACCTCTTATAAGATTTAGAAACCTAAATAAATTGATAAAAGTAAATAGTCATTCCTCATAAATAAATCATTCATTAAAAGTATTAAGTATCAATGGAAAATAAACATCCATCCATGATAAATTAAATAAACCAAGTATTGAACTTAAATAAATTAAAGCATGTAAAATAAATCAAAGCATAATCAAATATAGAATTGAATAAGGTAAATAAAAATCCAAATTATAGCTACTGTTTCCATTTAGGGTTCTTTATTTCATATGTTAGGGTTTTGGAATTCATAAAATTAGGCTACTGTGACTTTTTTTAAGGAATTAAAATAGATTAAGGTTTTATGTTTTAAAAGGTGGGTAAGACTCTTTGATTAACCAAATTAAGGTTTGAATGGTGAAATCATGATACTAGGGTTTTGGACACTTTAAAATACTTTTGATTTGTGGCTTTAAATAATCATTTCAAGCTTATTGTGTAAATTTAAAATATTTGTGTTTTTATGGTTTTTAATGTTTTAAAGGATTAAGGTTTAGAAAAAGCTAGGGTTTAAGGTTTTAAAGGGGTTAGAGTTTGCTATTTTAGGTTTAGAAGTTGAATTTGGGTTTAGTGTTTTAGAATTTAGGGTTTAGGTGGATGTTTAGGCTTTTAGGGTTTGAAAATGAATTTGATACTTTTATGAGGTTTTATGAAAGTAAACCAAACGAATTAAAGTTTTTATAAATAGAAAAGATATTTTTTAAGGCTTTTTGAAAGAAACAGAATTTTAATTTAACGTTTTGAAAAGAAACATGTCAAATTAGAGTTTTAAGATTTTGATGAAACAAAAGTAGCAATTGTAAGTTTTTTGGAAAACAAAGTAACAAAATAGTGTTTTTAACTTTAGAAAAACAAAATTAAAGGTTATGGGATTTTTTTCTTGGATGAATTAAGCTACTGTAAACAAAAAAAAAACAAAAAGAATTTAGAATTCAAACCTTCTTTCGTGGGGTTGCACCAAAATTGCTTCTTGGATCAACCAAATCAAAGGTAGTTGATGCCTTTGATGAATTGCTTGAATTTTTTTTCGGCTCTCCTAAAAATCAGCTTGGTTCCACTACTTTCCTTCACAGATTCGGTTTCCCAATCTCTAATTTCGTCCCCTAATTTCTGATCCCCTTCCCTCCTTTTTTGTGTTGTTATTTATAGAGGTTTTTTTTTATGGTTTTTTCCTAGTTACTCAAGGCATACAATATTTAATAAGAAAAGGAAACCGAAACCTAATTGTATTAGGTTTCGAAAAATTTGCATCGGAAAATTTCGCTCGCGAAAAAAAACTGCTGCGGAAAAATTGCTCTAGCAAAAAAATTTGCCGCAGGAAAAATTGCACTAGCGAAAAAATCTGATGCAGTTGGCTGCAGCAGGGGGCGGGGAATAGGCCTGTAGGCGGGCGAAGTGCGCCTGCGGCCATTTAGCCCGCAGATTTTATTTGCGGGCGAAATGGCCTTCGGCCAATCCGACCCCTTTTTTTATTTTCATTTTTATTTTTTATCTCTTTATTTATTTATTTTTTATTTTTTTTGGTGAATTATTTTCGAAGCAAATATTACTTACTTAAAAAAACAAAAATTGTTTTTTTGGACTAAAAAATATATTAGACAACACACATTATTTTGGACTAATTAAAATATATTGGACAGGATTGGGTCAAAAATTAAGGGTCTACAGACACTAAAGAAATTGGAACTCCGTGCAACTTCACTATCTCACTGATATACAGCTCAGCCAACTTCTCAAGAGAATAATCCATCCGAACTGGAAGGAAATGAGCTGTCTTCGTCAACTGATCAACTATTACCCAGATGGCATCATGCTTCTTCTGAGTTAAGGGTAGACCAGTAACAAAATCCATCGTTACATGCTCCCATTTCCATTCAGGCACTGTTAATGGTTGGAGCAACCCCGAAGGAACTTGGTGCTCGGCCTTCACTTTCTGACAAGTGAGACATTTGGATACAAACTCCGCTGTCCCTCTTCATACCTGACCACCAATAATGTTACTTCAAATCATGATACATCTTAGTATTCCCAGGGTGCATATCAAAAATCGACTGATGTGCTTCCTCCAAAATAATCTTTTTCACTCTTGCATCATCACGAACACATAATCTATCTTTGAACCATAAACTGCCATCACTTCTCACCTGAAAATCTCTACTCTCTCCATTTTGGCAATCCAAAACAATCTTCTGAATTCTTTCATCTGCCAACTAAGCCTCTCTAATCTGACCCAACAAGAATGGCCTCAATTGCAAATGAGCTAACAGAGCACCATCATCACATGATTCAAAACTAGCATGCAACGCTCTCAACTCAACAAGCAACGAGAGCGAATAAGAAGTCAAACCTGCCAAAGACTTTTGACTCAAGGCATCAGCAACAACATTTGCCTTACCAGGATGATAATCAATCAAATAGTCATAGTCTCTAATCAACTCCAACCACTGTCTTTGTTGAAGATTCATCTCTCTTTGAACCCCCAAGTACTTCAAACTCTTATGATTTGTATAGATGAAACACTTCTCCCCATACAAGTAATGTCACCAAATCTTCAAAGCAAACACTATGGCTGCCAATTCCAAATCATGCGTAGGGTAATTCAACTCATGCGGCTTTAACTACCAAGAAGCATAAGCTATGACTCTTCCCTTCTGTATCAAAACACAACCCAAACCACTATGTGAAGCATCACTGTAAATCACATATGGTTTACCTTCCACAGGCAGGGTAAGAATAGGAGCTTGAGTCAACATCTCTTTCAACTGCTCATAGCTTGCTTGACATTGATCTGTCCACACAAATCTAACTCCCTTTTGAAGTAATCTGGTGAGTGGAGTAGCTATCAAAGAAAAACCCTTCACAAACTGTGGATAATAGCCTGTCAAACCCAGAAAACTTCTAACTTCACTCACAGTCTTCGGTGGACTCTAATTCAAAATAGCTTCAACTTTACTCGGATCAAATCTTATACCATCTGCTGAAACCACATGACAGACAAAAGTCACTTGATCAAGCCAAAACTCACACTTAGACAGCTTAGCATACAACTGCTTCTCTCTCAATGTCTGCAATACAATCCGCAAATGCTTATCATGATCTTCCTTATTATGCGAATACACCTAAATATCATCAATAAAGACTACTACAAATTGATCTAGATAGGGTCTAAACACCCTGTTCATCAAATCCTTAAAAGCTACTGGTGCATTCATCAATCCAAACGGCATCACCAAAAACTCATAATGCCCATACCTTATGCGAAAAGCTGTCTTAGATACATCTTCAGTTCTGACTCTCAACTGATGGCACCCTAATCTCAAATCAATCTTGGAGAAAATTGCTGCTCCTTTCAATTGATCAAAGAGATCATCTATCCTAGGCAAAGGATACTTGTTCTTGATAGTCACCTTATTCAACTGCCTATAATCAATCCACAATCTCAAAGTACCATCCTTCTTCCTCACAAACAAAACAAGTGCTCCCCACAGAGACACACTAGGGCGAACAAACCCTTTATCCAACAACTCTTGCAACTGCACCTTCAACTCTCTCAACTCAGCAGGTGCCATTCGATAGGGAGTAATAGAGATGGGAGTGGTATCAGGCAACAAATCAATACCAAACTCAACTTCTCTATTAGGGGGTAACCCTGGCAACTCCTCGAGAAACACATCTAGGAATTCAACAACTGTAGGTATACTATCAAGCTAAGAACCCACTACTATAGGATCTACAACATGAGCAAGATAAGCATCACACCCTTTCCAAATCAACTTCCTAGCTGCAACAGCTAAAACAAATAAGGATGCAAGTTGTCTCTGCTTACTAGATACCATCACTCTCATACCATCAACGGTTCCCAAGGTAACACACTTATTCTGACAATCTACCACAACCCCATGCTTTGACAACCAATCCATGCCTAAGATCAAATCATATTCCTTAAAAGGCATTTCAATCAAATCACCCAAGAACTCCTCATCTTGCACCACAACTGAACTATTACGATGCACCTTGCTAACTACAACACTATGCCTTAAAGGATTTGTCACCAAGACATCAAATCCTAGGGATTCAGAATGCAATTCAGACACATGCAAAATGGATGCACTTATGTATGAATGAGTAGGACCAGGATCAATTAGAGCAAGAACTAAAATGCCAAATAAAGAAAATATACCCGCAATAACGGCTAAGCATCTGGCTGCCTCTGCATCACATACACTTGCTGAGATGGCCCAGCCTCATCTGGCCTACTGCCTCCGGATGTAGAACCTCCTCTCTGACTAATTCCGGGTCGACCACCTCTACTAAAACCTCTGCCCCCTTGACCTCCTCTAACATTGGGTCGAGAAGCTGCAGAATCAGTTTATCTATCCTCCAGTAGCTTAGGGCAATCTTTGATAAAATGATCTGGTGACCCACATCTATAACACACTCCTAGTCCACCCGTCTTCCAGCAAGCACCCCCATGTGCCCTACCACAATGAACACATGTAGGTGGAATAGACTTATGAACCACTAGAGTCGGAGCACTAGCTACAGAAACTGTAGGTCTCGATCTCTGCCTCTTATACTGAACTGATCTACCAGACTGACTCTGGCTCCTACTAACCCTCAGAAAATAGTTTCCTCTGCCTCTCTTCATAGATAAAGACCTTGCCTCAAACTGGGGTCTCCTTACTCTAGTCTCCTCCTCAATAGCAACTGCTGTAATACCCTGTGCTCTCTCAACACTCCTGGAGCTGCAATCAACTAAGAGAAATCTTGATACTGGGAATCGGCAACAATACACATAATAGAGGGTCTCAACCCCTCCTCAAATCTCCTACACCGGTCTATC
Source organism: Garcia nutans (assembly GCA_947685225.1). Lineage (NCBI taxonomy): Eukaryota > Viridiplantae > Streptophyta > Magnoliopsida > Malpighiales > Euphorbiaceae > Garcia > Garcia nutans. Next base: position 44,801,942 of record CANTUV010000031.1, read on the forward strand.
TCATCTGAAATAATCCCACCGACATAATGACTCAACCGGATATACTCAATCTAATACTCTGTCACTGTCCGGTTATCCTGTCTCAAATTCAGGAACTCCATCTTCTTAACATCTTTATACTCCCTCGGAGTATACTTCTGCTCAAACTCCAGTAGAAAATCATTATAGATCAGGGTCGGTGGTTCATCCATAGCATGTGAAACTGTCTTCCACCAATTATATGCATCACTCTGCAGAAGTGATCTAGCATAATCAAATTTCTCTTCAGGAGTAGCCTGCAGCTGAATGAATACCCTCTGAACTCTATCCAACCACTGCTCAGCTACTGCAGGATCTGTAGTGCGAAAGCAATCCTCAGCTCCGAACTTCCTCAATTTATCATACTGCCTCACCGGTACTTGTGGTTGCTGTGGCGGTGGCGGCTGCTACACTAGAGCCTGCCTCAACAAATCTACCATATGCCGAAACTAAACCGACGAAATCTCATCAGCAGCTGGTCTCTCTGGCACAGGAGCAGGTGACTCTCCAGCTATCGCAACCCTAGCTCCATCTCTACTCTCAAAAGGAGATACACTCTCAGCACTACCTTCTATTGACTGATGTGACTGAGACACCATCACTACCTATATCTGCAAACATAACAGAAATATACCTCATCAAAGATCAGAAACTGCCAGTGCAAATGCATGTATCTTATTTAAAAACCATATTTTAAAAATCAAAATCTTCTTTTTCCATTCAATTCACCTAGGTTGAGAATCTCAAACCTAGGCTCTGATACCAAACAATTGCAACACCCCTGCACCTAATATACATACACCACATATACACACTATATGTACTGTACATATACCGGAGACAAGAATGCCATAGTCTATTTGAAGCAAACCAATCTTTAACATCAAACATCATTAGAAATAGTAATAGATAAAACGTTCCTTGTTAAAATATATATACATATATCTACATATATCATCATTACCCCAAAAGTTTATCCAAAACATTTGTTTAATAAGCAGGGAAAAATGTAGCGGAATATACATATGTATACATCAAAAATAATATTTATAAAATATGAAGTTTATACATGTTTGGCAGTTTGTCTCTGATCTTGAAGTCCAACAATCAACACTTCACAAGGGATCACAAGCCTATACTCGACTCGGTCTAGCTGAACTCTCCAGTTCAACCAGATCTACCCTGTCACCTGCGCGATGAACCATAATCTCGCTAAGCCATAAGCTTAGTGGTACAAACCACGATAACAATATGCTTCAAATGTAATGCCAATGTCAAACTTTCAAGATTTATAAACAATTCACAAGGATATCATATTTCATAACATTACAATTCATTATATTGTTCAATTGTTTCAACATTCATGATTCACATTTAAGCAAAGACAAGCATGGGCCCAAAAGAAACTAATATGCCATTCAAATTCTAGAGTTACTATTTTGTTCCAATAATCACATTTATCAATCCCGTAGGCGAATCATTATCACAATGAGAAACATCTCATATGTAACATCCCAACTAGGCCCAACCAAGCTTCAAGGGGAGCTTAGCATCAACCCAACTTGGCTTCAAGGACCAAGCCCAACCTAGCTTCAAGGGATTGTTACTTTTAGGCATGCCACCAACAACAAAACTCTAAAAATTGAATAACATACTAGGCACACAATTCTTTCATTATTTCATTATCAAGTCCATTCTCATTTTCTCATGATCATCTAGGCACAATGCCCCAATTATTTCATTTGCATCATTATAGCCAACATCAATGGCTTCACATATCATTATTAGAGTGCACATCATAAATTACATTATACATACATTTTAGATGATCATTATATATTTCACATAGTTCACATTATACAAATCATAGCATTATTCAAATGTATCAACAATGTAGTAGATTACTTAACACATTTACAACCAAATGTGTTAAGTCCCAAAGTCAAGTAAATGTATGCAATCATGTAAGGTTTGTACTTACCTCAAGAGCTATAAACACCAATCTAACAATCTCCTCTTCCAAGAATCCCTCCAACACTTGGATTAGGGCAACTCAATTCTCTTCAAAACCTAATCCAAATGTGATTGTACAAACTCACTTAGTGATACACATGAGGAAAATAAGGATAAGAACTAACTAGGGAAAATTCTACACATGACACGATCAACAACACAGGTGTGTCCCTTATCGTGCCCTAAACCCATAACACATAAGCTTTGACACGCTCAGTGACATGGGCGTGTCACTGCACATGTCACCCACACTGAAAATAGAACCATTGACATGTCCAAAGACATGGTCATGCTTCTAGGCGTGTTAGGCCAAAAACCTGAAATCGAAACCAAAAATACCACATCCAACAATCAACTTTCTTTCACCCTTTTCCACTCCAAACAAACTTACCCAAAACCATCAATGTACCATAATAAATTGGCATAACATCAAAACAACTCAATTACATGCATCAACACACAAACCCAACCATATATCACAACTCAAACTTACACAACACATACACAATCCACAACTCTTGTCTCTTTCACCAAACTTAACCTTTTCTCTTCAATCCAACCCCAAAAATCAAAGTTAATAAGACCAAACACTTCAAACATACCAAATCAACCAAAAATACATTTACAACAACCATTCACCAAACTCAAATACACAAACTCCAAAAGAACACAAAGAAACAAGTTGGAAACTTACCAAAAGTGAAGAAAATCCTTAAAACTCCAACTTGATCACTCGAAATACCCTTCAATCTTGAGTTTGGAAGCAACAAAACCTTTCTTTCCCTTAGCAATGGTGATGGCCGGCTAACCCAAAAGAAGAAAGAAGAAGATGATAGAAAAGTCAATACCACTCTACTCTTAGCCACTCAAATCTCCAATTAACCTCCACCAAGCAATTAATATATAAAATAATGTAAATATTATCTTCCACTTACATAAATTCCTATTTAAAATAATTAATCATTCCATTTGACCATCAATAAATGTTGACTTGTATATGTTGTATATATTTCCATATATACAACATATACACACTCCTCTTTTCCTCTCTTTCCACTTAATTATATATATATATACCTTATATCATTAAAGCCAATTACAACAATAAACATTCCAAAATTCTAGGGTATAGTTTGGGATATTACAAGTATTCTTCCACACTTCTTGACCCCTTGAGTAAGATTTTGAAGGCAGTTGTGTAACTCTCTCAAATTGTGACTTTGTACAAACTATCTCCTCATAATTGGTTTGATATCTATCCATTCTTTAATGTCTTTCCCTATTTTTTCTTCTTTTTTTCTTTGTATCATCCCACCGTGTTATTACATAACCTTTAAAGGGGGTTACAACAAGCTTAACGTTCTTAGATTCAGTGCACTCATGACAATCAAACACTTGTTCAATCTTCTTTTCCCAATCAAGGTATTTTTCCAAGTCCATTTAAAAAATGAAAGAGTGGAATCTTCAACTTCACTCCTCCACTATCTCGATTAACTTGTCTTCATCTAGGTCTGACCTCCTCCTCTTCTTCATTATCTCCATAAGACTCTTCTACTTTTGAATCTTCTTCCACATGATTTCTCTTATTATCCCCTCTTCTTTAGTCATTGGTCTACTCTTTTCATTTGATTCATTATTTATGCAATTTTCCCATTTAAGAACTCGATGGTTTCAACCATTGTATATACCTGATTAACTAATAAGAATAGGGCAAGATCAACAAAAATGAAAACTTAGATTAAATGGACAAATAGATAGGATATGTAGATAGTATGGGGAACTTGATTTAGAGCCCTGCTTTGATATCAAGCTAATGCAAACCCCAAGTAGCAACTTGGGACCCAACACCAAATATGCATGGAAGCGACTCCTTGGAAAGCCAAATTAGATTCTTTATTCAAGACCTTGACCCAGAGCTAATAATGTAAGAGAGAACCTTAGTATTAACACACTTAAGTGATTTTTGTGTGGAAGTTGATTCAAGCAAGAATCAAAATAAGAGATAAACCTCTCTTAAGTAAGAATGATGTTCTTAGATTTTAATTGATCAAAATTCTTGAATCCTTTCATTGCTAAAAAGAATGCCTTATATAGGCTACAAAGAAAACCAAACCTTAAAAGTAAATAAAGAGTATTTATGAAGTTATTACTCTTCTCCTAAACTAACTAGGAAGCTTAAAGTAATTAGGGTAAATCTATCTTAAGTTAATGTTACATCTGATATTAACCTCAAAGAAGATGTCTTCTTTTAAATAAATGCTAAATAAAATATAAAATATTAAAATAATGAAAAATACAAAAATTAGTTCATCTGAAGACATAATGGTTCGCGATAGGCTATGCGACCTCGAGGTTGACTGCGATGAGTTGTGACTGCACAATTGGTTGAGTGACCATGCAACTTAAACACTCCTACAGGAAAAAAATGGTTTAAGATATAGTAAGGTTCGCATTGAGTCAAGCGACCATAATATCAAGCACTAGATCAGAAGTGCAACCTCTTAAGGTGTTATGCGATCACTACCAGGCCTTGACCTGCATGTTGAAAGGCAAGCTTATAGTTGGAATCTTCCTTGTACTCTTTAATGGTAGTTAAATCTATCCACAGGCCTTGAACCACAATCAACAAAACTTCCTTAAACTTATTCAAGCATCCTTTTATGATGGGTCCACTTGGTAAGTGCAATTAATCCATGGACTTGGGTGGGGTAAGCTCTTTGGTTGCATCACAAATTCATCCCTAATGAAGAGTTAAGTTCTTCATATTATTGTTGTATGCACATTTGGTCCTCAAATATTGTTTTTGGAGATAATGGCCTAAGTTGATACTTCTTCCCATCCATACTCAAAGAATAACGATTTTTGAACCCATCATACATCACTTTTTGATCATATTGCCATGGTCTACCCAATAACAAGTGTCCAGCATACATGAGTACCTCATCACACAAAACCTCACCTTATAATTGCCAATTGAAAATGAAATCAAAACTTGATTGTTTACCTTCACCATACCACTATCATTTAACCACTGAAGCTTGTATGGTTTTGGGTATTTAATAGTGGGTAGCTTTAAATTCTCTACTATCAAAGTGCTTGCTACATTGGTACAACTTCCACTATCCACTATCATGTGACATAATTTGTTAGCTGCCAAATAATGAGTATGAAACAAAATCTCACATTGCTTCCTATTTTCATTTTGTTTATTTTGCAAACTAAGTGTCATTGTACAACCAAAGTTTCTCCTTTGGCATATTCTACATCACTATCATCTTCTAAAGGTGGCGTTTCATCTTCATCTTCTCTCTCACTTTTAGATTCATCAATCCCATCCCTTATGATCATTATTCTTTTATTAAGGCATTCACGTGCCACATGACTATGTCCAAGACACTTAAAGCATTAATGCTTCTAGTTTGATTACGTTGATTCTTAACTTTACCCTTGCTGCATAATTCATTTTTTTGGTTTTATCTATTTTAGGCTTAACAATGGGTTTATCAGCCTTTTTACTCTAATTCGATCTCTAAGAAGAAGAAACCAAAGAGAGTTTAGATTCATACCTTATGCCTTTTCCTTTGAGTTGTCTTTCAATTTTCATGGCCATATTCATCATGTCCTCCATCTCCACATAAAGTTGCAACTCCAAACGATCAGCAATTTGCTTATTTAGTCCACTCAAACATCTTGCCATAGAAACTTCACAGTCTTCCTCCATATTAGCCCTTATAATGGCCATTTCCATCTCTTTGTGGTACTCCTCTACATTCATATAGCCTTATGTCAAAGTTTACAGCCTTTGATGCAATTCTTTATAGTATTAACTTAGGACAAATCTCTTTCTCATTATTTGATTCATCTTCCTCCATGTATCTATTGGTCTTTCACCATTTCTATGTCTTTCCTTGCAAATTTGATCCAAACAAACAATAGTATAATCATAAAATACAACAATAGCATGTTTAACCTTTTCCCCTTCAAAATAATTGTGACATTCGAAGATCAACTCCACTTTTTTCTCCTATTTCAAGTAAATATATGGATTATTCCTTCCTTGAAATGGAGGAATTTTCATCTTAATGTTGCTAATGTTATGATCTACATCATCAACACGTGCCCTCCTAACTTGCCTCCTAGGATTAATGTTTTGACCAACCAAAGTGATTTGATCGTCATCCATATCCTCACTTTCATATTCTTCTTGATCAAGGGCTGGTTTTCTTTGTTGAATTGGTTCGCATTGCAAACATTTAAGAATATCATTATGACATTCAAGTCGATAATTGACTACTCCCATCATGTTAAACATCCTCTCAAATTGTTGTTGCATAGCTTGTATTATTGGATTGTTTGAAGAAGATCTCGCTTCTTTTTCTTTGTTAGACATCTTTAAAACCTATAAAAGAAAGTATAACAACCTCTCCAACACTCCTTCATGTGTCTCGCTCGATGACTTGATTTACACCACTTGTGTTTCACACAATTATTTAGCTTCTCTTGATGCTTATCCTACCACTCATGCCTTTTACATCTCTTGTTTTGTTCTTTGGGTTCTTAGATAAACTATGGTCCTCAAACCAAACAATTCAGATTATGGTTGATTCAATGGAGTGAAATTGGGTAGGTCTAGGAAAAAAATAAAGGTAGGCTAAAATTTAGAAGTGGCTTTTACAAGAACACAATCAAAATTTATAACTCCAATATCAGTAGATGAATATTCTATTTTCTTTTATTATTTTTTTAGCTTTTCTTTTACTTTTCTTTTTCTTTTTTTTTTTACTTTTTTTTGTTTTTCTTTATATATACTTGTGAGATGTAGGAAAGTTAAACAACATTTCCACTAGAAACACAAGATTGGAATGAGAAATGATTTTTTTTAGCTATGGTGTTATAAAAAGAAAGATAAGAACTGAAAATTAAAAGTGAATCAAATAGCAATTTAAAAGGGATATACAAACTCAACCTAAGCTCTGATACCAAATGATGGAAATCAATAACTAAAGAACTATGATATATATGGAATGCAAATTAACACCCTCAAACTAGTTGAATCAAATATGGATCGTGTAACACCCTTATACCCTATATACGTTAAATATATATTTCAAGCATATGTAAAATACACATATACGGTATAAAAATATCACAGACTGATTTAATAAAAATTTTCACATTTTTGTTTTAAGATTTCAAATTAAATATGTAAAATTAAATAGTATATAAATATTCTTTACTTGTTATAGTAACCCAAAATAAAAATTTTATATGAAAATCTCTGGAAAAAATTCGCCAGAGTTTTGTCTGTAATTTGACCGTTCCCAAAATTCAGCAAAACACAACCTGCATCAGAAAACACTCCCAATAAAAAAAAATCAAATCTCCATTTCACCAACACTTCTCAATTTCTCCATATTTTCTCAAAATATTTATACATAGATATATAAATCAACAACACATTTAGATTCCCATTTTAAACAACTTATCCAAAACATTTTTTACAATTTACAATATATACTTCAAAAACAAACATTATATACATAGTATCAAAATATACTATAATATCAAATATGTACATACTAGCAAATGGCTCTGATCTTAATGTACCCAAAAATACTTCAAGCTCGATAAATGCAAGCCTAGGCATGACTAGGTCCAGTAGAGCTCTCTTGCTTTATCAAAATGCCCATGCCACCAACGCAATGAATTATAATCGCGCTAAGCTAAAAGCTTAGCGGTAGCAACTTTGATAATAATAAAAATGTAAAGTAATGCCAATGTAAAATGATTATGAACATCACATCTTTCAATTTTCTAATACTTTTCAAATATTTCACAATCCACAATTCATATAAAAACAAACACAAACATGGGCCCAAAGATAACTAATATGCTATTCAAATTCTAGAGTTATTATTTTGGTCTATAATGACACCATGTATCTAGCCTCGTAGGCAATATATCAATATAATAATCCAACTAGGTTTGAGCTTACGACCCGGTCATTTCACCCATCCTAGCTTCAAGTACTTATTTTTGAGGCTTATGACCCGGTCATTTAACCTCAAAAACATTTTCACAATGACGCCCAACGTCTAGCCTGTAGGCAAATCATAGGCATGCCGCCAAACATAAAACTCAAAAAATTGAATAATATACTAGGCACACAATTTATTCGTATTTGTCATTATCAATCTCTTTCTCATTGTCACATAATCAAACTAGGCACATTGCCTTATTTTCTCATTTTTTTTCTTACTTTTCTCATTTTTCTCATTTATATCAATATCAATTCATTTCATTATGTTTCCATATATCTCATTACATTATACCACATTTTTTTTTTGCATTTACAACACATTACCCAATTACTTTGGGTATTTCCATATAATTCACATATCAATCACATTTACATAATTTAACCATTATCAATGGCTTTTCACAATGCATTTAACACATATATGACATTATAAATGTCATAGCACATTATTCATACATAACCATTGTATCAAGTAGCTTAACACATTTTCAACCAAAATTTGTTAAGCCCAAATGTCATGCAAGCATAACCAATGTATTCAAAGTTTGTACTTACCCCAAATAGCATCCAAACAAGCTCAAAACTCTCCCCAATCTTCTCTTGCAAGTTGCCCTTCAGCACTTGGATTGGCCAAACTAGTTCCTCTCAATACCAAATGTGATTATAAATAATCATTTAATATCACATTCTAAGGCATTCTCAACATCAAACCTTAATTAAACAACACTTAAATAAAATTTTCACAATTAAGCCTTACCTCACTTTAACATTGAAAAACCATGTTAATCCATTTAAATTAATGTTTTAAGTTTATTTCTATCATTACAAACATATTTTAACATGTTTAAATCAATTACTTTAATTAAACACACACTTTTGTTCAAAATCCTAAAATGGCATAACCTTTCCCATTGAAGGTTCTCCATTTCAACACATTCCAATAATTAATCCAAGCTTATTTCCATCTTTAATGTCATCAAATAACATGCTTTAAGCATTAAAATCAAACATTTCACCATACTTTGAAAATTCACTTTTCCAAAACCCTAAATCAATACTACCATCTTCAAACTCTATCCAAATTTAACTAAATCTGTAATATCCCAAAATATACCCCAAAAGTTTTGGAGTTATTGTTGTATTTGGATTTAAGGTATATGTTTTATGAAAATAGAAAGATAGATAAATTAATTAAAAGGAAATAGTATAAGGAATGGATGTATATGGAGGATAATATGTATACATATGGTATTTGGGGAATATAAATGCAATATATATATAAGACATATACATAATGTATAAAGTGATGTAGGGAAGAGTAAGTTTATATAGTTAAATAATAATAATAATAATAATAAAAGAAAGAAGGAAAGAAAGTCAAAAGGAGTAAGAAGATATTTTGGAAATAATAATATTATATTATTATTATTATTATATATATATATATAAGAGATAAGAACAAAGAAAGAAAAGATTCTTTCTTTCTTCTTCTTCTTCTTCTTCGTGGATGAGAGAAAGAGAGAGAGAGAGAGAGAGAGAGAGAGAGAGAGAGAGAGAGAGAGAGATGTGATTTTTGATCTTCACATCAAATTGCTTAACGATTTTAAGAAGATTGAAGATGAAGTTTGAAGATTTGGCAAGAAATTCAAGTAAGTCATCTTTTGATTTCTTGGTTTAATTGAAGTTGTGTTTGAGTTTGATAGATTGTTTAAGAGTGTGTTGTTTGATTTTGATATGTTTAAGAGTATGTGAGTAAATTGATTATGGATTTTAAGGATGGATTGAAGAAAAGAGTAAGTGTGTTGAAAGAGATGGTGTTGTAATTGTGTTTAAGGTTTGTAATGATGTTTGTGATTTGTGATTGATGTATGTGGGAGTTGTTTTGATGTTTTGTAAGTTTAAAATGGTTTTTGGGTATGTTTTGGTAAGTTTGTTGGAAGTGGATGTTGGTGATAAGGGGTGTTTTGTTGGGTGTCTTGTTGTTTTGGCCGGAATCTGGATTTTTGGCCTGACACGCCCATGAGCACGTCCAGGTTCTTAGGCGTGTCAATTATGTTGGTGGCAGTAGGTTCGACACGACCAGTAACACTCCCGTGTTGGTGAGCGTGTCATAGCTACTATGAGATTTGAGAATTTACACGGCCATGAGCACGCTCATGTTGTTGGACGTGTCGATGTTTTGTGTGAGGCAGAATGTATTACACGCCCAGTGACACGCCCGTGGTATTGAGCGTGTCAAAGCTTCTGTATTGTTGGTTTAGGGCACGATCAAGGACACGCCCGTGTTGGTGAGCGTGTCATGTGTGTGGAGTTTGCCCTAGTTGATTCTTACCTATATTATCTTATGTGTATCTCTAAGTAAGTATGTATGATCACTTTTGGGATTAGGTGTTGAAGAGATTGAGTTGCTTTAATCCAAGTACTGAAGGATTTATGAAAGAAAAAGTAGATGGATGTGAGTTTCTCTTGAGGTAAGTACACAACTTCATTTGATTTCATATATTTATATGATTTAGGACCTTAACACCTTCAGCTATAAATGTGTTAATGTATTATAGTGTTGATGTATATATATATGGATAATGTATATGTTATGGAAGGTGAAAGATGTGATGATATAATTTGCATGATGTGAAAGTAATGTTATGATTGATGTTTAATGTAATTGATGTTATACATGTATACTTGAATAATAAAGTGTATTATTGTGAATAAGAATGTGATATGAAGCCATTGTGATTGGCCATGATGAATCAAATGAGATGTGAAGCCATTGTGATTGGCTATAATGATAATTGAGAATGATATTGATAAAGAAATAATAAATGAATTGTGTGACTAATGTGTTATTCCATTTTCAGAGTTTGTTGTTGGTGGCATGCCTATAGTAACAATCTCTTGAAGTTAGGTTGGGCTTGATCCTTGAAGCCAAGTTGGGTTGAAGTTTAACATGTTTTACTCCCCTTGAAGCTTGGTTGGGTCTAGTCCTTGAAGCCTAATTGAGTTGTTACAACCCTTGAAGCTAGGTTGGATTGGTTCTTGAAGCCAAGTTGGGTTGATACTTAGCATGCTTTGTTCCCCTTGAAGCTTGGTTGAGCCTAATCCTTGAAGCCTAGTTGGGATAATGATAAATGTGATAATTAAACCAAAGCATTAACTCTGAAAATTGAATGGCATATTAGTGTATTGTTTGGGCCCGAGTCTGTCTTTGTGTCAATGTGATATTCAAATGTTGAAATAAATGAATAATGGGATTTATGGCTGACTTTGTTGAAAGTGTGATTCATGATTAATGAATTGTGAATAAAATGATGTTATGAATTATGATTTTGTAATGTATGTAATAATATATTGAAAGTGAATATGGCTTGAGGAGCTTTGTTGAGATATGATTTTATGAAAATATAGTATGATGTGTAAAATGTATATGAATGTGGAATTTGTGAGTATTGTTTTCATGAAGGTTTGGATAGGTCATTGAATGGTGATTTATTGAAATGATGTATATGTTTATGTATATGAGATAGGAAGGGTAAGTATCGTGTTGTGAATGTTCCATGTAAATATGTATATAATTTATGAGATTTGTGGGAATATATGAAGAATACATTGAGAAAGGAAAACGGGGTAAAAGAACAATAAAACATGATGCTAAAAATATGAGGTATGATTCTTTGGTAAAGCATATATTTTATATTTTATATTTATTTGTACTTCTAAGCTCTCGGGCTTAGCGCGGTTGTGTAATCGCGCAGGTGGTTATGCGATTGATCTAGAAGTTCAGCTGTTATGCCACGAGAAGGGTAAGAGTGTCTCGAGACCAACTAGAAGGTGATGCATACATATGTGATTTTAATTATATTGTATTTTTATAAGAATCATGATATTTGTAAATGTTCTTTAAATTAATGTAATATTGCTTGAACTTGGATAAAGGTTTTAAATAATTGAAACGAAAAGTAACATTCTTATACTTTATATACGTATTGTATGTATACCAAGTATATGTATAGTACTTATATAGAGTATGGGGGTGTTACAATTATTTTGGTATCAGAGCTTAGGTTCGAGATTCTCGGCCTAAGTGAAATTAAAAAGAAAATTTTTGAAGAGTTTAAATAGAATTAAAAAGAAGAGTTTTGAAATGCAATTGGTAATACATGCATATGCATTCACATCTAGGTTGGTCTCGAACGTGGCATTATGTGATTGGTGATGTATCCGAATTACAGGAGATAGATGATAGTGCGTAAATGAGGTTTTATATGAAAGCAAATTTTGAAATGTTGATAATTGAAAAGTGATTGTGATATGAAGAAATGATATGGAATTTAAAAAAAAAAATTTGATTATTGATATGTGTTTGACATATAAAGAAATAGCTAGAAGAATAAAGTTGGGAATGAGTTAAAAACAAAATTGAGATTAAAGTATGTAATCTTTCCTCTATTATTTGAACCTCTTTCTAATAAACTTTATGTTTGGATTTCTAGAAAGAGGAAATATCGTTGGATGGGTAATATGGAAAGATATATTATTTAAATGAAAAGAGTACGGTGAATTATTGAATGAGTTGATTGGTATAGATTAAGTGTGATAATTTAAGGTGTTGATATGAAAAGTTAAGGTTTTGTTTTAAAAAAAAAAAAAGATGATGTTGGTTAAGTACAAAGAGATGTTGGTGTTGTTTATATTATTATTTTAATGCAAACATGATGATTTCAATGATAGAAATGTGATATGTTTGAATATTGTAAAAGCTCATGTAAATGGTGGTAATATGTGACATTTAGATTTTTGGAATGAGCTTAGTAATTGTGAAACATATATGTTTTGATGTTGCTTTGTGGTATATACATATAAGATGTTTTAAAGTTGATATTAAGAGAATGAGATGAATAAATTGAAATTTAAGAAAATTAGTAAGTTGAAAATTTATAGTTTTAATGGAATGTGGATAAAGATCATTTAGATATTGATAGTTTAATGTATTTAATACATGAGATATATGAAATGAATAGTAGTGCACATAAAAGTATTAAGAATTGGGGGATGAGATTGATAGTAGGAAAATTTGGTTTGAAATAAAAGAAAAGGAATTGAACAAATGAAAATGAGTTACTTTAGGTAATTTGATTGGAAAGGATGAAAATGAATATGGAAGATATGTTAAAGATATTTAAAAACAAATGTGAGAGAGATATCACATTGGAAATGTGATTAAGCTCCTTGTGAAATGATATTATAAGTCGAGTGTATATATTTATTGAAGTTAATGAATAACTTAAGTTAGGTTAAAAGAATGAGAATGATAATAGTCAAAGGAAAGTGATAAATATTCAATTTGTATAAACTATATGCAAAAGAGAAATTTAATAAATTGCATAATTATGTGTATATATAAAGAGGATATGTGAAATGAACTTTTCGACATGAATGAAATGATTATATGTATGAAAGGTGGGAAGTGAGTCACATTATAAGCGTGACCTATGAATGTGTATATAATATGTTTATTATTTTATACCATTACATGTTTAATGGTATTAGAAATGAGAATGGACTTGGGTAATATTGAACAGTGAAATTGTTATGTCAATAACTAAATGAGGCTATCATAAGAAGTTTTGGAACTCAAAGTAATTGTGCGTGGAAATGTTTTATGTATAAGTGTAGTATAAGAAATTGTAAGGAAAGAATATTGTATTTGAAATTTTTAGAAGAGATGGATTGGAAATGTAGTAATGAAGGAAACTTGTGTAAGATTTGTATCTGATTGAAGGTTGGGTGTAGAAATGTTAAAGATAATATTATTGAACATGAGTTAGGTTAATAACGACCATATAATCAAAAGCAAACTGTTTTGAGATGGAATTTAAAATGTGTTAACTCTTAGTGTAATAAAAGTTTGGAGAATATATATAATTTTTGTGATACAATTTAGCATTATAATCGTAAAGGCTGGAAATCGAATAATAGAAGAACAATATTGATTTACAAACCCCAAGCGTGATTGTTAATATATTATGGTCATATGATTTGATTAGTATGATTAGTTGATTAGTTTTATTATTTTCAGATTTAGAACTGAGATGATATAACTGTGGTACAGTTTTGGTGAGATTGATAACTATGTTTCCAGAAACATGGTTAAAAGATATGATTGGTGAAGTTATATCTTATAATTTCTATGTTAAAAATTTAATTATAATTATGTGAAGTGAAGAAATAATAAAAGGGAAGAAATTGTAAATATGATTGAAACATGTTTAGATGATATGATTTAATAATGAGATGTTCAATATAGTTGATGATACATGTGTATACTATTTTGATGTGATGAGAAACCATGATTGTTGACAATGATGTTGGAAATAAATTATAATGGAGGTATAATGCCTAATTGATTATGAAAAATGAATTGTGAAAAGATAAATGAGCGGACTTATCTGCCTCCTACGGAAAACATGCAGACCCATTGTGTTGGGCAACCGAACTTGGACTACCGACCTAGTTGGGGAAAAGTTCGTTTATGAAGCCATAGTTGTTGGCTATATTGATAAACTTTGAATGAGTATGAGAGATGATGATATAATTATAATAATAATGAAATGTATATTTATAAGCATGATTCTTATTGATTGAATATATGAATTTGAAAAGACTAGAATTTGAATATAAGTTTGACCTAATGGAATTAGGTTCTATTATTATATATATATTGTGAAATCCAATGATAAATTTCGATAAGTTAATTGTTGGTTTGAATCAAATAAGGTTGAAATGTAAGTATTTTGTGATGGATAGATCGATTGATTTAGAATTCGCTAAAGTTGCGCGTCAATATTGAGATTTAATACGTGCAGTTGTATTGGAAGTGTAAAATTTAAATGGTAATGTGTATGATGTAATATTTTGGCTTATGAATGAACATAAATAAATTGAATTATATCAATTGTACATGGTGAGAAAAAGGGAAATGTTGTTCACCTGTTAAGTAAATTTAAAAGTATTGTATTAATATTTATATTAAGTGAGAAGCAAGCTTAAGAAAGTAAGGATATTGTTATTCATTGAGGTTTGGTAAATGTTATTTTGAAAGTGATTGTAAGAATGGAATAATCAATGTTAAGATATTGATTAATGACTTTTGAGGTTAAAGTTAAGAGAATATCGATAAAGAGTTAAAATGATAATCTAACTCTAATACAAAGATAAAATTCATTGGAGATGTAATGAGTTATATTGATTGCTTTGTTGAGAAAGTAATAAGATATAAAGATATATATATATATATACCCATATAATGGTGAATTATGAATTTTAGAGAAGAGGATTAACTCTAAAGGGGGAGAGTAGAAGTTATGTGATTTGATGAAATCATAATATAAGAATACGATTAATAATATATGAAATTTAGATGGTGTTTTGTTAAGAATGAATTGATACTACACTGAATAATTTCGAGGACGAAATTATATAAGGGGGAGAGAATTGTAATATCCCAAAATATACCCCAAAAGTTTTGGAGTTATTGTTGTATTTGGATTTAAGGTATATGTTTTATGGAAATAGAAAGATAGATAAATTAATTAAAAGGAAATAGTATAAGGAATGGATGTATATGGAGGATAATATGTATACATATGGTATTTGGGGAATATAAATGCAATATATATATAAGACATATACATAATGTATAAAGTGATGTAGGGAAGAGTAAGTTTATATAGTTAAATAATAATAATAATAATAATAAAAGAAAGAAGGAAAGAAAGTCAAAAGGAGTAAGAAGATATTTTGGAAATAATAATATTATATTATTATTATTATATATATATATATAAGAGATAAGAACAAAGAAAGAAAAGATTCTTTCTTTCTTCTTCTTCTTCTTCTTCGTGGATGAGAGAAAGAGAGAGAGAGAGAGAGAGAGAGAGAGAGAGATGTGATTTTTGATCTTCACATCAAATTGCTTAAGGATTTTAAGAAGATTGAAGATGAAGTTTGAAGATTTGGCAAGAAATTCAAGTAAGTCATCTTTTGATTTCTTGGTTTAATTGAAGTTGTGTTTGAGTTTGATAGATTGTTTAAGAGTGTGTTGTTTGATTTTGATATGTTTAAGAGTATGTGAGTAAATTGATTATGGATTTTAAGGATGGATTGAAGAAAAGAGTAAGTGTGTTGAAAGAGATGGTGTTGTAATTTTGTTTAAGGTTTGTAATGATGTTTGTGATTTGTGATTGATGTATGTGGGAGTTGTTTTGATGTTTTGTAAGTTTAAAATGGTTTTTGGGTATGTTTTGGTAAGTTTGTTGGAAGTGGATGTTGGTGATAAGGGGTGTTTTGTTGGGTGTCTTGTTGTTTTGGCCGGAATCTGGATTTTTGGCCTGACACGCCCATGAGCACGTCCAGGTTCTTAGGCGTGTCAATTATGTTGGTGGCAGTAGGTTCGACACGACCAGTAACACGCCCGTGTTGGTGAGCGTGTCATAGCTACTGTGAGATTTGAGAATTTACACGGCCATGAGCACGCTCATGTTGTTGGACGTGTCGATGTTTTGTGTGAGGCAGAATGTATTACACGCCCAGTGACACGCCCGTGGTATTGAGCGTGTCAAAGCTTCTGTATTGTTGGTTTAGGGCACGATCAAGGACACGCCCGTGTTGGTGAGCGTGTCATGTGTGTGGAGTTTGCCCTAGTTGATTCTTACCTATATTATCTTATGTGTATCTCTAAGTAAGTATGTATGATCACTTTTAGGATTAGGTGTTGAAGAGATTGAGTTGCTTTAATCCAAGTACTGAAGGATTTATGAAAGAAAAAGTAGATGGATGTGAGTTTCTCTTGAGGTAAGTACAAAACTTCATTTGATTTCATATATTTATATGATTTAGGACCTTAACACCTTCAGCTATAAATGTGTTAATGTATTATAGTGTTGATGTATATATATATGGATAATGTATATGTTATGGAAGGTGAAAGATGTGATGATATAATTTGCATGATGTGAAAGTAATGTTATGATTGATGTTTAATGTAATTGATGTTATACATGTATACTTGAATAATAAAGTGTATTATTGTGAATAAGAATGTGATATGAAGCCATTGTGATTGGCCATGATGAATCAAATGAGATGTGAAGCCATTGTGATTGGCTATAATGATAATTGAGAATGATATTGATAAAGAAATAATAAATGAATTGTGTGACTAATGTGTTATTCCATTTTCAGAGTTTGTTGTTGGTGGCATGCCTATAGTAACAATCTCTTGAAGTTAGGTTGGGCTTGATCCTTGAAGCCAAGTTGGGTTGAAGTTTAACATGTTTTACTCCCCTTGAAGCTTGGTTGGGTCTAGTCCTTGAAGCCTAATTGAGATGTTACAACCCTTGAAGCTAGGTTGGATTGGTTCTTGAAGCCAAGTTGGGTTGATACTTAGCATGCTTTGTTCCCCTTGAAGCTTGGTTGAGCCTAATCCTTGAAGCCTAGTTGGGATAATGATAAATGTGATAATTAAACCAAAGCATTAACTCTGAAAATTGAATGGCATATTAGTGTGTTGTTTGGGCCCGAGTCTGTCTTTGTGTCAATGTGATATTCAAATGTTGAAATAAATGAATAATGGGATTTATGGCTGACTTTGTTGAAAGTGTGATTCATGATTAATGAATTGTGAATAAAATGATGTTATGAATTATGATTTTGTAATGTATGTAATAATATATTGAAAGTGAATATGGCTTGAGGAGCTTTATTGAGATATGATTTTATGAAAATATAAATGATGTGTAAAATGTATATGAATGTGGAATTTGTGAGTATTGTTTTCATGAAGGTTTGGATAGGTCATTGAATGGTGATTTATTGAAATGATGTATATGTTTATGTATATGAGATAGGAAGGGTAAGTATCGTGTTGTGAATGTTCCATGTAAATATGTATATAATTTATGAGATTTGTGGGAATATATGAAGAATACATTGAGAAAGGAAAACGGGGTAAAAGAACAATAAAACATGATGCTAAAAATATGAGGTATGATTCTTTGGTAAAGCATATATTTTATATTTTATATTTATTTGTACTTCTAAGCTCTCGGGCTTAGCGCGGTTGTGTAATCGCGCAGGTGGTTATGCGATTGATCTGGAAGTTCAGCTGTTATGCCACGAGAAGGGTAAGAGTGTCTCGAGACCAACTAGAAGGTGATGCATACATATGTGATTTTAATTATATTGTATTTTTATAAGAATCATGATATTTGTAAATGTTCTTTAAATTAATGTAATATTGCTTGAACTTGGATAAAGGTTTTAAATAATTGAAACGAAAAGTAACATTCTTATACTTTATATACGTATTGTATGTATACCAAGTATATGTATAGTACTTATATAGAGTATGGGGGTGTTACAAAATCCATCATTTGATTTTAAAATCCTTGTTTATGCATCAAAACAACACATTTAGAACCAATTTGCACAATTAAAACTCAAGATTTCAAAACTCAAATGTTCCATAACCCTAAATTCTCTCTCTTCAACCAACTTAACTCAAACTTAACCATTTCTTCAATCCAACTTAAGAATCAATAATAATTAAACAAAATAGCATCTTTCATATGCATTTAACCAATTAAAACACACTCCATTAAAATCTCAAATTATACATAATCATATATTTAGATGGACTTCAAAATTGTAAAGGAAAACTTACTAATTTATGAAGAAATAACCAAAACCCACTTGGTTCTTGTAAAATATTTGGAAATTGGTTGTTTAAATGAAGCAAAAAACCAATCTAGCTCATCCAAGGAGAAAACGTCAAAGAGAGGAAGAAGAAAAAAAATCTTTTTAAATTTTTTATTTTTTCTCTTTCCTTCATTTAAGACCACATATATATATTTTTATATTATTTTAATTATTTATTTATTTATTTATTTTAAAAATACCAATTTTCATCTTCCATTTAAAAACATTTTCTTTTTAAATTATTATATTAATTTTTAAATTTTATAAAGTATATTTACTAATTTACCCCTCTACTATTTATGTTTTTGTCTTTTTAATTTCTTTCTTCTTTATTTTCTAGCCTTATATATATAAATATTTAATTAATTAATTAATTATTAATAAATATATTTAATCTTCTACCACCCAAAAATAAATTAATATTGAATTTTTTATTTACTTATTAATTAATTAATTAATAATTACAAAATATCACACTTTTCCATCATCTTCCACTATCTAATATTATTTTTTTATTATTATTTTCATCATTCACTTTTCCAACACCAAATTATATCCCACATATATATATTGTATATTTTATTTATATGTATATATCTTATATATGTTACTTATATTTCACATATATGATTATGTATATATTTATGTAATGTATATACTATGTCTTTGTAATGTATATTTAATGAATATAAATATCCATATGCACAAATAATATTCCTATATACATATCAAATTTACCTTATATGTGTATTAAATATATTAAGTATGTAATATATATATATATCCAACATATACAATTAATATACCATATGTATGTGTTGTATGTATACTAGGTATATATATTGGGTATGTACAACTTTTATATCTCCAAATACTCATTTAATTTCTCCAAAATTACGGGTATGATAATTTTCTCCCCCTTAAAGAATTTCGTCCTCGAAATTATCTAGTACTGTAATAAATCATCCAAATCAAAATATAATCTTAAAATCTCATATTAAATAAATCATCTCATTAAATCGTTATTTCATCAAATTACATCATTTCTACTCTCCCCCTTAGGTTCATTCTCAATTACCTTTTTACCATTCCATAACTCACCATTATACTATCTATTTACTCAAATAGTCACAATAGATTATCATATCATCAATCAAATTATCATTAGACAAAATTAGTTCATCTCCTTAATATATATACACCACACACCTATTGCACTCAATATATTTGATCACTTCATTATCTTAAAAATATACTAGCATAACCTTAAATTCAAATGTTAATAACTTATATCTTAACACTGACTATTCTGTCATCATAGTCATTTTTAAAATTGTATCTCTATTTAATTACCACCTTGCTTATATTTACAAATAGTTATTTGTAAAAACCACAAATGATAACAACTCCCAATTCCAACTAATAATTCTTAACACAATAATTTTGCACATCTTCACTTTGACCCTACTCTCTATATAATTACCACATATTAGTTTAACATCACCATTATAAAACAACAAAATCTTATTTCCTATTAAGATTCATTCCAATTATACTATAACTAACATTTTCCCTTATAATTATTTGCAACTAATATAACTTAGCTCCTTTCATATGCATATACATATCAGAGCGTTGTATTATGCACATTATCATATAGTTTGCATATTCTTAGTATAACTACATACATTAAATTTCAATAAATACTTGTAAACTTATTACATTTCAGATAAATTGATCTAACTATCACAATATGACCATCACAACCTTATTCTATTCTAACCAACCTTTAGTCTATTTTAAATTCATCAATCTGTTTTCAATTCATGACCTAATTCTATTAGGTCAAATTTATTCTCAAATTTTAATTCTCTTCAAATTCATCATTACAGATAATATTTATTTTCCCTAGCCTCATTCACTTTAAACGTCATTTTCATCAACTTATTCATTTTATACCACTTTCAAACACATTCAATATAGCTCTTATGCACATTTCATAATTCTTTTCATTTACTCCTTTTCTCATATTTCTTATAGTTACCATATTTACAAAAATCACTTTTCTTACACATCATTTATAGCTTATCATATTTTCACAATTCTCTTCTATTTCCACACTATTTATGGTCATAAATAAATTTCTACATAAGATTATGAGCCCAACTATACCAACCACAAATCTTGCTTGTATCTCATGAATCAAAAACTATCAATTTCACTAAATATATATCACAGTAGTATCATCTTAAGTCCATGTCTGTAGGTTACAAATAAACACCGCCTTCACTATAATTCTTTCTCAAACAACTCTTATCTCGAAACTATGCCCATGTCTCAATGGTCACACACCCGTGGCATTTCAAAATCACATATTAATTCTTTAAACTCTTACTACATGAAGAGTTAACGCGTATCAATTCTATTTTAAGACAAATTACCCTTGTCCACTTGTTTTTTTATTGGCCTAAACAAATGATCCATTTACTAATAATTACCAATTTTATCTCAACTTATTCAATAATTGTTTTTTTGTTTTGTTTTTTTTACCAATTTCTCCTTCTCAAATCAAATAAGTAATTATATAGGGTTACAAACATACCATAATACTTCAATAATACTTTTTCATATCTTTAAGTAATCAATTCAATACTTGATCACTTTCACATTACATCTCATTGTCACAATTTTCAGGTGATCAACCTTATCATGATCACCTTCATCTCAAATATTTACCATATTATTTCACATTTTAAATATTTACCATAATTTTAAATCATCCACATACATATCCATAAGTCACATTCATAATGTGACTTACTTTTCACATTTTCTTGCATATCACATTAGTGTATGTATTGGACAATTCACCACACATATCATATTCGTGTATGCACACAATCACACAATTATACTCAACTTTTTTTATATATAAATTGAACATTTATCATATTTCATGGAATATTATCATTTCTCATTCTTATATAATAAATAATTTATCCTCATACATCTTTTTTTTAAATAAATATTAGTCATATTTCCAATGTGACTTCTCTCTCACATTTTCCATACACCTACCATACTCTTCATATATATATTTTCACTTTCTTAATTATTTTTCTTTATTTCATATCCAGTATCTATACTATCAACCACATTACACATTACATGATATTTTCATAAGTAATATTACTCATTCAAAATTACTCTCATGCTTATTAAACATTAAACTATCAATATCTAAACAATCTTCATCGAAATTCCCTTACAACTCTAAATTTCCAACTTACTACTTTACTTAAACTTCATTCTATTAATCTCATTTTCAAGAGCTAACTTTATAAATATTATTTTTATATTAATATAACATCAAAACACATCACTTTCATAATTATGGAAACCCATTTCAAAAATTCAAATTTCATATAATGCAACTAACAACATGAACCTCACCAAATCTCATCCATGTCACATTCCCAATCTTAAGATCATAACATTTACTTTTAAGCAACACTAATTCATTTCATTACACTAATTAACATCATCCATTTAGATATCCTAATTTTACATACTCAAACCCTAAATCATGCATTATTTTTTTTTCATAATAAACAATTCACTATCACATACCATTTCCCTCTTTGATTTTTTTTATTATGAACTCTTTGTTCTAAATTATTAAAAACTCCATATTCCTTCTTCATACTTCTACCCGTCTGTATATAAGTTTTCATAATTTTTCTTATTCATTTGTCTCATGAAATTAATTTATTACTCATGTGCACAAAGATTTATGACTTCCTTATTTTCATGTCAATCTCACTTTCAATTTTTATATTCCTTATCAATTCTTTTTAAAAGCTTGTAAAATTTTAGCCATGTGCACTTGACACATATATGAACTTATATTTAAAATTTTAGATTTTTCCAAGCTGATTTACTATATTTAAAAATTAAATCTTCCAAACCCACAAAATTTGTCTCTTTAATAATTCCTCTAGAAGCACGCGGTTATCCATTTTGTTTTAGATATTAAACCTTAATAAAAATTCATAAACTTTTAACCATATGTTCAAGAAATACATATAATATTTTATGTAAATTTTTAGATTTTTCTGGGTTGGTTTGCCCTATCTTTTAAATATTTTTCTCAATTTTTACATATTCTGAGTTGCTGGAACTGTTCCAACAACCCGTGTTCTTCTATTTTTCTTAATTAGGAATCCATCTTTAAAAATTATGAATTTTTATTCATTGGATTCTAACATATAAAATAACTTTCCATTAAATTTTCAAACTTATCCAAAATTTCAAGATTTATCCAAAAATTCGAATAATATCACGTTGCAGTACACATATAGAATTTTCTGTAACTATCATGCCCATTTCTCAAACTTTTTATTTCATATCTTAAATCATTTCCTAGATTATTTTTCTAAATTTCACTTATTCATCAATTCAATCAACTATGAAACTTAATTTCAAATAAAAGTTCGAAAAATTCTTAATCTATAAGCTCTAGAATGACACTTCTATTGTGCCACTCTGATCTATATAATCCAGACATCATCTCAACTTATATCCGTTATGTTAAACGGACATTGCCACATCATGGATCAGATAAATTGTCAGTGCCAATGCATGCATCATAATTGAAAATTATTTTTTTAAAATTTTAATTTTCTCTCTCTAACAACCCACCTAGGTCAAGAACCTCAAACCTAGGCTCTGATACCAAAATAAATATAACACCCTTATACCCTATATACGTACAATATATATTTTCAGCATATGTAAAATATGCATATAGGTATAAAAAAATCACAGACCGATTTAATAAAAATGTTCACATTTCTGTTTTAAGATTTCAAATACTAAATATATAAAATTAAATAGTATATAAATATTTTTTACTTGTTATAGTAACCCAAAATAAACATTTTATATGAAAATCTTTGGGAAAAATTCGCTAGAGTTTTGTTTGTAATTTGAACATTCCCAAAATTTAGTAAAACACAACTTGCATCAGAAAATACTCCCAATAAAAAAATCAAATCTCCATTTCACCAATACTTCTCAATTTCTCCAAATTTTCTCAAAATATTTATACATAGATATATAAATCAACAACATATATATAATCCCATTTTAAACAACTTATCCAAAATATTCTTTACAATTTACAATATATACTTAAAAAAAAACATAATATACATAGTATCAAAATATACTATAATATCAAATATGTACATGCTAGCAAATGGCTTTGATCTTGATGTACCAAAAAACACTTCAAGCTCGATAAATGCAAGCCTAGGCATGATTAGGTCCAGTAGAACTCTCCGGCTCTACCAAAACGCCCATGCCAGCTACACGACGAATTACAATTGTGCTAAGCTAAAAGCTTAGCAGTACAAACTTTGATAATAATAAAAATGTAAAGTAATGCCAATGTAAAATGCTTATGAACATCACATCATTCCATTTTCTCATACTTTTCAAATATTTCACAATCCACAATTCATATAAAACAAACACAAACATGGGCCCAAAGATAACAAATATGCTATTCAAATTCCAGAGTTACTGTAGACCCTTAATTTTTGACCCAATCCGGTCCAATATGTTTTATTTAGTCCAAAATGATTTTTGTTGTCTAATTGGTCCAAAATAATTTTTGTTAAATAATTTTTGCTTTAGTATCTAATTTTTATTAATAAAAAATAAAAATAAACAAATAAAAATCAAAAAATAAAAATAAAAATCGGAGTCAAAAAAATCGGCAGCAAAAAAACAGTCGCACGGGCCCGTGGGCTATTTCGCCCCACTGCGGCAGTTTTTTTTTTCGCCAGCGCGTTTTTTCCTACGGCAACTTTTTCGACAGCGCAAATTTTTCGACGCAAATTTTTCGAAACCTAATTCAATTAGGTTTCGATTTTTTTTATTAATATTACTTACCTTAACTAATTAGGAATAAACAACCTCAAACCACTATAAATAAGGACCAAAGGCAATTAATTTGTGGGGGGGGGGGGGAATTTCACAGTAAGCTTGGAAATTGGAAAACCAAATCAGTGAATGAAAAGCAAAAATTCAATTCAATTGATTTTTAAAGGAGCAGCATCACGATTTAAGCAATTCAAAGGCAAAAAAGGCTGGTCTTTGGAGCTAGTTCATCCAAGAAGAATTATTTTTGGAGGAATCATCAAAAGAAGGTATGTGTTAATTGATTTTCTTTAATTGTTTTTACATAGTAGCTAAAAACTAGGATTTTGTGTTTTTCAAAAGTTAAAATCTTAGAACTTTAATTTAGTTTTTCTAAAGCCAAAAAAACCTTATTTCGTTAGTTTATCTTTCAAAAGGTTTAAAATTGTTATTTTTACTTCTTAAAAATCTTAAAACTCTAATTGAACATATTTTTCAACAAAACTAAGATTTAAATTCTGTTTCTTTTAAAATTTTAAAGTAGGTTCTATTTCATTCAAAAAGCCTTAAAAAACATCTTTTCTACTTATAAAAACTTTAATTGTTTGTTTAAATTCATAAAACTTCATGAAATTATCAAATTGATTTCCAAATTTCTAAAAATTAATTCACCACCCGTGACCCTAATTCTAAATCCTAAAATCCAAAATTCAACTTTTAAACCTAAAATAATGAACCCTAATCCTTTTAAAACTTTAAACTTAATTTTTATGAACCCTAATTCTTTTAAAACATTAAAAACCATAAAACCATAAATAAATTAAATTTACACAGTAGCTTAGAAACCCAACAACCAAAAATCACAAATCAAAGTATTTTAAAGTGTCTAAAACCCTAGTTTCATGATTTCACCAGTCAAATATTAATTTAGTTAATCAAAGAGTATTACCAACCTTTTAAAACATAAAACCCTAATCTATTTTAATTTCATAAAAAGTCACAGTAGCTATAATTGAACTTTTATTTGTTTTATTCAATTCCATACTTGATTATACTTTGATTTATCTCCTATGCTTTAATTTATTTAATTTCAGTACTTGATTTATTTAATTTATCATGAATGGATGTTTATTTTATATTTTGATTAATAGCTTTGATGAATGATTTATTTATGATGAATGATTATTTACTTTTATTAATTAATTTAGATTTCCAAAAGTTGTAAGACGTATGTTTCCACTTGGTGGCTACCTCATTAGTTAAACATCATGTAATTTAATTTGCTTTTCTATTTTAGAACCTATGTAAAGGGCATGTTTGTACCTTTTTTGTGGGTGTCCTATTTAGGCATATGATGTAAGGACATGTTTCCATCCTTGGATGGGTGTCCATTTATTTGCTTTGTTTGGACATTGCTTTGATTTTAATATAATGATGCTTTCTTTTTATTGTGTGTAGCATGGATAATATTGTTATATTTAAGAATTTTATAATATTAAGACCTATAAAGGAGGCCGGTTCCAATGAACCGGGCGTTATGGGGGTGTTGTGCCATTTCTCACCTTCCCCACACATACCCAACTTTCCGAACCCATTAGGGGGTTGGGGATTCCTTAGGAATCGAGTCATCCACCCCTTTCTTTTTCCCTGCCAGTCCGGGTGGCAACTCCATTTTTCTTCGGACTTAGGTCCTTGTTCTCTAAGGCCCCGAGCCTAAACAGTGCTGACGCGGACCCTTAGCAACGATGGTAGCAAACCCAACGTATAACAATGGTAGAGAACTCCTTGAAACTTGATAATCACCTCCTAAGAAACCCAACGCCTATAAAGAGACGCGAACTCACTATGATTGAAGGATTTAGTTGGTAAGAAGAAGGAAAATGCCACAACTCTCGTTGATAAGTAAACCTAATTCTTGATGCAAAGAAAGAATTAAAGAATCCACTCTAATCTCTCTCACACGAAAATTCACAAGAAGAACTTGTAGAAGAATTCAAAATTTTCTTTAATAATAATGGTGTACCCCAATTCGGCCTAATAGTGCCCTTAAATAAGGGTTACAAAATTCCTAATTGCCTATGGAAAATTAAGACTAAAACATTCTAGAAGGATCCTAGGCTTGTATGGGAAAACACTTCCAAAAACCCAACAAGAATAGGATTTGACAAAGTCAAAACAACTTAACTAATTAAAATAAAAGGATGGGGACCACAAAATAACAAAAATATCCCCTCTAACTAACTATGAAGATTCGGCCAAGGGGTTCAACAAACTCCCTTGGAATTCGGCCAACTTGCATCCATGAATATGCATGCATGAGCATGAAAATAAGATTGACCAAGCTTTGACTCTTCCTTGGTAGTTTCGGCCTAGGCTTAAAAATAGCCTTCAAAGGCTCCTTCTTGGCTTCCATTGCATGCTTCTAGAACCATGATATATTTAGGCCTTCCTTGCAGCTCCATCTCCATCTTCTTTAATGATAATTCTTGAAGCTCTTTGGAAATCTCTTCTTGAATATGCAAAGCCATGCTAGCTTGATATCTCTTTGCCTTGCTCCTAGTGATTGGTCCACTTGCTAGCTCCAAGGGGTCCTTTCTTGCATCATTCTCCCCCTCTTCAAAAAGATTTGTCCTCAAATCTGCATCATCAAAAGGAGAAAGATCACTTACATTCA
The DNA here is from genome assembly GCA_947685225.1 of Garcia nutans. NCBI lineage: Eukaryota > Viridiplantae > Streptophyta > Magnoliopsida > Malpighiales > Euphorbiaceae > Garcia > Garcia nutans. The sequence goes on from CANTUV010000031.1 coordinate 44,829,370, forward strand.
AAGTAGCACTAACATTATACGTACCTGGTAAGTCGATCTTGTAGGCATTGTCATTAATCTTCTCCAGCACTTGGAATGGGCCATCTCCTCTAGCTTGCAACTTGTTCTTCCTTTGGTTAGGAAACCTCTCTTTTCGAAAATGCACCCAAACCCAATCTTCTACTTGAAACTTCATCTCACGTCTCCCTCTATTTGCAGAATCAGCATATCTCTTGTTCCTTTTCTCAATATTCGCCCTTGCTTTCTCATTCATCTCTTTCACCAATTTAGCTTTCTTCTCACCATCTAAACTAACAAGCACATGAGAAGGTAAAGAAACAAGATCCAATACTGTTAGTGGGTTAAAACCATAAACAAGCTAAAAAGGTGAATATCTTGTAGAAGAATGAATAGCACGATTATAAGCAAACTCAATAAATGGCAAACAATCTTCCCAAGAACTCAAATTCTTACCCACTAAAGCTCTCAACATGGTACCTAAAGTTCTATTTACTACTTCTGTTTGTCCATCCGTTTGAGGATGACAAGTGGTGGAAAATAACAACTTGGTACCTAACTTTCCCCAAAGCACACGCCAAAAGTGAGACAAAAACTTGGTGTCTCTATCAGAAACTATGGATTTTGGTATCCCATGAATTCGAACCACCTCCCTAAAGAAGAGTTCGGCCACTAAACTAGCATCATCACTCTTATGACATGGGATAAAGTGTGCCATCTTACTAAACCTATCAACAACCACAAATATGCTATCTCTCCCCCTCTTAGTCCTTGGTAATCCTAAAACAAAGTCCATACTAATGTCCATCCAAGGAGAACTAGGAACAGGTAATGGCATATACAAACCATGAGGCATAGACTTAGACTTAGCTTGCCTACAAGCCAAAAAGGCCTTACAAATCCGAATTACATCCCTTTTCATATTCGGCCAATAAAAGTGTTCATTCAGCATGCCTAAAGTCTTATCAACTCCAAAATGCCCCATCAAACCCCCCACAATGTGATTCTAATACTAGCAAATCTCTCATAGAACATCTAGGCATGCATAATTTCGAACCCTTAAACAAAAACCCATCATGTCTATAGAAAGAATTAAAAGCACCATGCTCACAAGCATCATAAACATTGCCAAAATCAGAATCACCAACATATAAGTCCTTTATACATTCAAATCCAAGCAATTTAGTACTCAAAACATTAAGTAAAGCGTACCTCCTTGAAAGTGCATCTGCCACTACATTGTCTTTACCTTGCTTGTATTTGATCACATAAGGAAACTTCTCAATCTTCACAACCCATTTTGCATGTCTTTTATTCAACTTGCCTTGCCCTCTCAAATGCTTCAATGATTCATGGTCTGAATGGATCACGAATTCCTTGGGCAGCAAATAATGCTCCCATACTTCCAATGCTCTCACCAAAGCATATAGCTCCTTTGTAACACCTCCACATCCATTACATGCACACTACAATACCACAATGTAGCATACATGCAATAAACATAGGGATGCTACGGATTTTCTTAACATTCAAAACATTTTATATACTACCATAATCTTTATCATTATATATTATAGAAAAGAAGTCATTAAATTGTAGTATAAAATAAATTCAATATATACATACATTCATACATTTAATTATTACAGAGCGGAAGTTATAAAATTATTTACATATATGAAAACATTTAAATCTGTATTTAAAAATATACATATATTTACATTATAAACAATATTTTACAAAACATAAAGAAGTTATACTTGATTGGCAAGTCTGCTCTGATCTTTAAGTCCAAAATCAACACCTCAATGTCTACTCTCACTAGGTTTAGAAGAGCTCTCGGGTTCAACTCTATCACCTGCGCGATTAACACTATCGCGCTAAGCCAACGGCTTAGTAAGACAAATCATGCTAATGCTATGCTTTAATGCAATGCAATGTTTCATATATGTATTAACAAATCAACATCAATGATACACACTCAATCAATAAAGATCATATTCAACAGACAATATTCCGTGAATAGTCCGTTTCATCATTTAAGTAACATTAACATTTCATTACATTAGAACATCATTTATGATATACATAAAACCTAGACACCTATGGGCCCATCAAATATTTAATACGATATTCAGAATTCAGAGTTACTGCTTTGGTTCATAAACACAATTATCAAGCCCGTAGGCAACAAATACATATATATCTCTATCCATGGATAGCGTAACAGACCCAGTCTCTTGGATCATCAACTCATCTATCTCGAGGAGATCCTCAACCCGGCAAGACTGTTACAAATCAAATATCTCATAATATCAATTATCATTGTGTAACAGACCCAGTCTCTTGGACCTCAATTCAATTCAATTTGAAGAGATCCTCAACCCGGCAAGACTGTTACCTTTCATTAACTAGGCATGCCTCCAAAAACCAGAACTCTGAAACTGAATATCATATTAAGCATACACTTATTTCTTTATTCTCTTTATCAAACTCTTTCTTAATCTTCCTCATCAATTAGGCAAATATGCCATACATCATTCAATTGTATCATCATAACCCATCACAATGGCTTTACATCACATTTCAAATCACATTACAATACTTCATCTTTCAAATACACCATCATATCCTCAACATATCCATCACATTATACATATAGCATTATTGATATAAACATAACAAAACACATTACTCATCACATAAGTCACAATACATGAAATATCACATAGTATCATATGCATTACCATTATCATCATATATATGATCAAGCTCAACTTCATATGCATCATCAATGCAATGTCACATGTATGTATCAACACAAGATTTGTACTTACCTCAATCACAAGTCACACAACTCTAAACACCTTCCTTCTTGCAAAGTTCTTCACTTCCCAAATTAGGGCAAATCACCTTCTATCAAACCCTAATCCAAAGAATGATACAATCCATCAATTCCAATACCATTTAATCACTTAATAACTTCATCTTAAACCTTAAATCACAAAATTACACTTCAACATCATTCATTATAGACCACGGTCGTGGCCACTATAACCACCACGGGCGTGGGGTACAAAACAATTCTGCCACCCAAGCTTCCATCCTCCACGGCCATGGCACCAAAAGCCTACCAATGGCCACGGCCATGGCCAATCAAGGCCACGGGCGTGGCATCCAGAAGGCTACTGCCCTCGGCCAAAATCCCATTTCTAAGTCCAAAATTCCAACAAACACCAACCACAAGAATATCTTTGAACATAATGAAGCAAACACAAGGAAAACATCATGTAACACTTCAAAACCCTAAAACAATATCAACTCCAACACTTCCAACAACAACACCTCTTAAACTTCTTCACTTAAAATCAAAAACAACATTTAAAAACTCATCACAAACACATTTAATCATCATCTCAACAAACCAAAAATTCATTTCCAACTCCACTTCAAAAGAACAAAAGAAAATCAAGAGAAAGGACTTACCAAAGTTGATGAATTTCACAAATCTTCCACTTAATTCCTTGAATCTCCTTTCAAATTGAGTTTAGAACTTCAAGCCCTCTCTAGCTCTTTCTCTTCCTCAATGGCCAGCACACACATGAGAAAAGACAAGAAAATAAACTCAAGTCAACCACTTCTTCTTCTTTTAATCTCCACCATGCAATTCCTACAAGGAAAATTACCAAAACACCCTTAACCATTTGTTCTAGCTTTTGTCCCTTGCATGCCCATATATGTAATTTCACATATCCCATAAAAATATCTCTCTTCCATTGACCTTGCATTTGACCAACTTATATGTTATATATATTAACATATAAACAACATATACACTTTTCTCTAAACCCTATTTTCTTTCCCAAAACACATATACATAACCATTCTCTTCTCAAATTCTTTTCTTCTCACATAACATATACATTCAATCCAATTTAAAACAACAACAACAACAACAACATAGTCAAAACTTCTAGGGCATACATGAGGATATTACATCCTTGTCATAAGTTGAATAATTCAGTTTTGCTCCATTAAGCTTTTCACTAAAGTATGCAATGGGCTTCTTCTCTTGCATCAAAACAGCTCCAATACCTACACCAGAAGCATCACATTCAATTTCAAAAGTAGAATCAAAGTTAGGTAAAGCTAAAACGGGTGTAGTGGAAAGCTTCTCTTTCAAAGCATCAAATGCTTCTTGTTGCTCCTTGCCCCAAACGAATCCCACTTCTTTCTCGATTATGCTAGTTAAGGGGGCTGCCAATGTAGAGAAATTAGGGACAAATCTCCTATAGAAGCTTTCCAATCTATGAAAACTCCTCACTTCTGTCACACTTGAAGGATTCGGCCACTCTTGGATAGCTTTCACCTTCTCTTGATCAACTTCAATTCCCTGAATACTTACAACAAAACCAAGAAAAATAACCCTATCTAGACAAAAAGAACACTTCTTAAGCTTAGCATAAAGGTTTTGCTCCCTAAGGATTTCAAGCACTTTCCTAACATGTTCAACATGTTCTTCCTCAGTTTTGCTATAAATCAGAATATCATCAAAGTAAACTACCACAAACTTACCTAAATAAGCTCTCAAAACATGGTTCATTAATCTCATGAAAGTACTAGGTGCATTAGATAAACCAAAAGGCATAACTAATAATTCATACAAACCATATTTTGTTTTGAAGGCAGTCTTCCATTCATCTCCCGGCTTCATGCGAATTTGATGATAACCACTCATAAGATCAATCTTTGTGAAATATCTCGCCCCATGCAATTCGTCCAACATGTCATCAAGTCTAGGAATGGGATGTCTATACTTCACAATAATCTTGTTCATAGCCCTACAATCAACACACATCCTCTAAGAACCATCTTTCTTGGGTACTAATAAGACTGGAATGGCACAAGGACTAAGGCTCTCGTGAACCAAGCCTTTCTCCAAAAGCTCTTCAACTTGTCTTTGCATCTCTTTTGTCTCCATAGGATTGCTCCTATATGCTGGCCGGTTTGGAATTGCAGAACCGGCTATGAAGTCAATTTGATGTTCAATCCCTCTTAATGGCAGCAAACCACTAGGAAGGTCTTCAGGAAACACATCCTTAAAATCCTGCAACAAAGACAAAAAACCAAAAGGTAAAGAATCAAGAGATTCTTCACTGTCGGCAAGTAACGATTCTTTATACATAATAATAAGTACAGGCTGCCCTACATCTATCTCTCTTGCTCTTGCATAAAATGTATGTTTTGCTTTTTCTCCTTACTTATTTTCTCTCACCAATGGGACATTTATTTGTTTGCTTACTTTCTTTTAACTCTCGGCCTCTTTTCCCTTTCTACACTCACTCAATTTATTATTTTCTCTCTCCCTACCCTTAGAATTACCCTTGGGTGTTGAAGAAACATCATTGGCCGAATTAGAACCCCCTTGGTTCATGTTGGCCGAAACTTCTTTCTCCCTCTCTAGCATCCTCTTTTGATCTTCATACACCTCTTGAGGTGATAATGGTGCTAGAACAACCTTCTTTCCTTCATAAGTAAAGGTATACTTATTAGAAAAGCCATCATGTTGTGCCCTTCTATCATGCTGCCATGGTCTTCCTAATAGCAAATGTCCAGCTTGCATTACCACTACATCACACAAAACCTCATCTTTATACCACCTAATGGAGAATGGTACCTTGACTTGCTTCAACACTTTTACTTCCCCAGCGTCATTGAACCATTGCAACTTGTAAGGATTGGGATGTTTAAAACAAGCTAACCCCAATTTATCCACCATTGTAGTACTAGCAGAATTGGTACAACTTCCACCATCAATGATAAGTGTACAAACCTTACCATTCACCAAACACCTAGAGTGGAAAAGATTCTCCCTTTGATCCAAGCCTTCTTCCTTGACTTGAATATTCAAGGCTCTTCTAGTAACAAGCATCTCTCCATGTTCAGCATTCAAGACTTGATTCTCCCAAGCCTCTTCATCATATTCGGCCCTATCACCACATTCGGCCTCCTCTTCTTCTTCATTTTCAGATTCTAATTCAATTTCCCCTTCATGGGTAGCAATCATCACCCTCTTATTGGACATTGAGAAGCAATGTGTCCACTTCCCATACACTTGTAGCATTTAATTTCCATACTTGGAGTAGGTCTAGAAGGTGTTTCCTTGGCTGTTTTTGCATCCCTATCATTCGGCTTCTTAAAATTAGGATTGTAGGAAGAATTCTTTTGGAAAGAACCCTTGTAATTCCCTTTGTAATCCCCTTTGTAGGAACCTCCACTCGAACTTGAACCCTTAAAGTTTGAAAAATTTCCACTAGCTTTAGAGTAGCCAGTTTTCGAAATAGCTTTATTCTTCAATCTTCTCTCTATCTTCATGGCCTTTTGAACTAACTCTTCCATTGTGTTGAATTCATACATCTCCAATTCATTGGCTATGTTCAAATTCAATCCCCCAAGAAATCGTGACATCTTCTTGTCTTCATCTTCATCAATATTTGCCCTAGCCATGATCATCTCCATCTCTTTGTGGTACTCTTCCACACTTCTTCCACCTTGAACTAGTCTTGCTAGTCGATTGTACAAATCATGAATGTAGTGAGATGGAACAAATCGGCTTCTCATTAGTTCTTTCAAGGTTGACCATTCAAGAATAGGCCTCATACCTTTCCCTCTTCTATTAGCTTTCAATTGATCCCACCAAAAGGTAGCATACCCTTTGAACTCTACGGCTGCCAAAACTAATTTCTTCTCTTCGGTGTAGTTATGGCATTCGAAAATCTACTCAACTTTCCTCTCCCATTCTATGAACTCTTCTGCATTGTTCTTCCCTTCAAAGGAGGGAATCTTCATCTTGATGGAAGTAAGGTCACCATCAGTGGTAGGTTGATTTCCACCATCATCTTCATCTTCTACCCTTTCGGCTGCTTCTAGGGCTTCAAGATTTCCTTGCCCTTCTCTCCTAAGCACTCTCCTAGCTCGCATTATGGGATTTGGATGTGTGGCTGGCTGCCCTTGTTGCACTTGCTGAATTTGTTGCACTTGTTGCATTTGTTGTGCTTGCCGTGCTGCATTCTCTTGCAATCTAGTATCCATCATCTCCATTCGACCAAGCATTGCTGCCAAAGTCTCATTAAGCCTAGCCAAGCTTTCAGCCATAGCTCCTTCTTTGCTAGTCTCTTCTCCTTTTCCAGCCATGTTAACAAACAAACAAACTCAAAGAAACAAGATTAGTAATAATCGAAATTCACTCAAGTGTTTAGAATTACCTCACTTTTCTTGTCTTCCTTGATTGCACTTCAAAACCAAGCTCACCAACCAACAATTGTCAAGTCGTTCAAGAAACTAGAACCTAAATCCTAGAACTAGATAGAAAACAAGACGAGTATCCGGAGGCAATGCAAGGTAATTTGCACTACACGATATAAAACCAAGTATCGACAAAAGCAAATGATACTTAGCAATGTAATGGAATTAAAAGCTAGATAAAGAAATCAGAAACAATGAAGCCAATAAACAAGACCAATTTGGATATAATGAATCAAAAACAACCCACACTTGGCAAGCTGCTTTATGGACCTAATCAATTCTACCCAAAACGCTAGCTTATAGACTCTAATTCCGACCTATAACACTCAAATAATATGAATATTAAGGTCTGATTTTTGAATTCCAAAAGCCCCTCAAAAGGTGAAATTTTTCGCCCCAAAAATTTTATTACTTCTAACCCACCTAGATCTGATCTTTAGCACCCAAATAGCAAGAATATAAAAAAAAATTTGTTGAAGTTGTTTTGTACTCTTTTTTTTTTTGCTTCCTATCACTATCCCCTTGATTCAGAACTTAATTTACTCACAAGAACTTTTTGAAATCTGGACTTAATTCGCAACACAGAATTCACCCACAAAACAAATCGAGGGAATACCCAAAAACACAAAACAATTTTCAAATTTCAATCAGATTAATTCCCTAGGTTTCGAATCCAATTCAGATGCAAGGCCTAGGTTTCGAAATTCGATCAGACTCCTTTTCCTAGGTTTCGAATTACTCTTTGAACAATCTTCAAACTTTTCGAATTTTGATATATGACTCTTTTTCGAAAATTAAAGACTAGACTCTCTAAGAACCCTAAAATGCAGAAATTTAAAAGACCTAAATTAACAAACCCTAGAAAGACAAAGTAGATAAAAATTACCTTGTAGCAAGGCTCTGATACCAAATGACATGGACCCTTAGCAATGATGGCAGCAAACCCAACATATAACAATGGTAGAGAACTCCTTGAAACTTGATAATTACCTCCTAAGGAACCCAACGCCTATAAAGAGACGTGAACACACTATGATTGAAGGATTTAGTTGGTAAGAAGAAGGAAAATGCCACAACTCTCATTGATAAGTAAACCTAATTCATGATGCAAAGAAAGAATTAAAGAATCCACTCTAATCTCTCTCACATGAAAATTCACAAGAAAAACTTGTAGAAGAATTCGAAAATTTCTTTAATAATAATGGTGTCCCCCAATTCGGCCTAATAGTGCCCTTAAATAAGGGTTACAAAATTCCTAATTGCATATGGAAAATTAAGACTAAAACATTCTAGAAGGATCCTAGGCTTGTATGGGAAAACACTTCCAAAAACCCAACAAGAATAGGATTTGACAAAGTCAAAACAACTTAACTAATTAAAATAAAAGGATGGGGACCACAAAATAACAAAAATATCCCCTCTAACTGACTATGAAGATTCGGCCAAGGGGTGCAACAAACTCCCTTGGAATTCGGCCAACTTGAATCCATGAATGTGCATGCATGTGCATGGAAATAAGATTGACCAAGCTTTGACTCTTCCTTGGTAGTTTCGGCCTAGGCTTAAAAATAGCCTTCAAAGGCTCCTTCTTGGCTTCCATTGCATGCTTCTAGAACCATGATATATTTAGGCCTTCCTTGCAGCTCCATCTCCATCTTCTTGAATGATAATTCTTGAAGCTCTTTGGAAATCTATTCTTGAATATGCAAAGCCATGCTAGCTTGATATCTCTTTGCCTTGCTCCTAGTGATTGGTCCACTTGCTAGCTTCAAGGGGTCCTTTCTTGCATCAAGTGCCGAAGTCGCAATAACCATTCCACTGGGAGTGGGGGCAAAAATCCCCGCTCATAGCGGCGACTCCACTGGGGATAAGAGAAGTTGATTCTGTTGGTCCTTATATTATTCTATTCTTTCTTATAATGATATTATCCATTACATCATTTTAGATTGCATTGTGTGCGTGAGTTAGGATTTCCGTGTAACCCGTGTTGTTTTATGTAAGGGATACCATACTTTCACTCAAGGTATGGAGATCGAGCATGGCATAACCACTCATAGCCTCATACCATTTGGTATATACTTGCTATGGGAACCTAAGCCTTTTTACCCAAAGACTAAAGCTCATGTAATTGGCCTAGTTACTTTCCTTAGGTTTTACCCCAAATGCATGTTGTTTGACTATGGTTAATTTATCTTGGCTTAAATCATGGCTTATTTGGTTTGTTCCTTTTCTAATATGACCTAAGTATACTGTAAGCTCAAAATAAATTTTTCTTTAAAGCCCAAAAGACCAAAACTATTTTCAAAATTTTTCATGATGGTCTTTGGACATAAAACTTTTCTAAAAACATATCAAAAATTCTTTGGCTCATGGCCCAAATATTAAGCCCGAAATCTATTTTTCTAAAATCTTTTTACAATGGGCTTAGAAACAAAATTATTTTCACCCAACCTTTTCTTACAAAGAGCTTACAAATTATTTGGGTCAATTAAGAAATACCAAAAATCAATTGTGGGCCTAGTTTACACTAAGAATAAATTAACCATGGGCTTGTTTTTGGCATGAATCATTATTTACTTTTTTTCAAGTGAGAAATTTATCTATGATAAACCTCTTAATTTAGTTTTAATCCAATATAGCATAAAAGCTACTCTGGTTGGTTGAATGGATTAAAACCTAATTAACGGGAATTATTGGATTGATTTCCATTTTCGAGAATATAACTATTGGTTGAAACGTCCGAGGGAATTATTCGAAAACAAGGTACCAAATGTTGGTATTTTGTTAACCATATACCTAGGAAAAGAGACTTGCCATTCATGTGCGGATGTTATAAGGTTGGAAGGAACATCCTATTTGTCCTTATTTGTTGATTGTTTGTGCATACATGCATACATGCATACATTTGCATCTCATATCATTGATCCTCTCTGGCTCACAGCCCTGGATTACGATAGTTCTAAAGCTTACAACAATCCGACCTACGCTAGAGACGAAGTATCTAGCAATGACTCAATCACTTGCTCACCTAAAGCAATGGAGCTTGAACAAATTCAAAGGATGGTGGATGAAGCCCTTAATGCCAAGATGGAAGAAATCAAAGAGGCCCTAGCTGAGACCATGAAGAACCAATTGACTGTAATCTTAGAAAACCATGCCAAGGCATCTACTAGCACTAAGAAACCAAAGGACAAAGGGAAGACCAAAGTTAGTGAAGTGGTTTTTGATGATGAAAAGGTGATCATTGATGATGATGATGATTGGGCTCAATACTACTAAGAGGTTTAAGAAAAGAAGAAAGAACCGAAGGCTGTTGAGAAGGAAACTATTGAAAAGACCGAGACATCCGATGTTGAAAAGATGATTGCTAATTTAGAAAAGAAATTTGAGAAGAAGTTGAAAACCGAAGAGATGTCTGAGATCGACAAACTATTTAAACAAGATGAAGAGGTCCCTTATAAATTCAAGATGCCTTCCTTTGCTAAGTACAATGGCACCGGAAATCCCCATCTTCATGTAAAGTAGTATATCATTGCCATGCAATCTGCCCAAGCTACTATGGCTCAAACCCTAAGGTACTTTATGCTCTCATTGGACCCTGTCGTCCAAAATTGGTTCAATACCTTGGATGATGGAACACAAAAGAGTTGGGATCTACTTTACAAAGCCTTCATCCAACAATATGGATATAATGTTGAGTTAGAAGTTACTTTAATGGATGTGGAGTCCATAAGGAAAAGGCCAAATGAGAATTTTGTGGACTATGTGAAGCGATGGAGAAACAAGGCCGCTTTACTCAAGAAGAGACCCGATGAATCTGATCAAATAAGGATGATTGTGAAAGGGGTGTTGCCTAGTCTTCATGAGAGGATGTCTCATACACTCATTCGTGATTTCAAAGACCTTCTCCAAGCAGGTTTGCAAATTGAAGAATGGGAAAGGGAGAAGAGCCACTTTGCAACAAAAAGGAACGAGAAAGGGAGCTATCAACCTAGTAGCCAAAGCATGCAAAAGGCCGTCGGTGTTAAAGCTACTAACCAAGGAACAAGGAGACAATTTTTAGAATTGGGAAAACCGATGTATTGGGTTCTCAACAAGCTTCAAAGAAAAGGATTGCTATAACCCTTAAATTCTCGTCCTTTGCCTAACCCTCTCCCACCTAACTTTGACACCAAAGCATTTTGTCAATTTCACCAAATGCAAGGACATGACACGGATAGATGTGTGAGGTTGAGACATGAGATTCAAAATCTAATTGATAATGGGAGGCTACCCAAGCCCAACAAGCCAAACACCAAAGACAACCCATTACCCAAATTCAATAGGGTACCACCACCGGCAACCTTCATGATTGGAGGAGGTTTACATGAGGACTTTGTCATGTCTTCTTTTCAAGATGTGGATGAAAAAGCAATCAAAGAAGAAGAGGCATTTGTCAAAATTGAACAAGCTATGATGGGTTGAGAAGTAGCAATTTGTGTTGTCAACGGGTTTTGGGATTCAAGTGATAGTGATGATGATATCATACCCAAGAAGGAGGAGTGGACTTGGTCTGAGCCTGAAGAAGATGAGGTGATGAATACTAGATCCGGTAAGCCATACGCAAGGCCACCACCTAAGGAGATAGAATCGAATAAGGGAAAGGAAGTTGAAGTGGAAGAAGATGATGCTGTGCTCAAGCAATTGAAAAGAACCCAAGCAAGTGTTAGCATTTGGGACTTGTTAGCTACTTCCAAAAAGCACCGAGAAACTATGGCTCCTTGGCTAGCAAGCCAATTTCTACCTCCGTAACACCGGAGGAGTTGGTCAACTTCATAAAAATTGGGGAAGTAATGAAATGTGAAGAAGTCCAAGAAAAGAGTGAAGTTAATATGGGAGCAGTTTCTTTCTTAGATGCAGACTTACCGGAGGAGGGGAGAGACCACATCCACCCTCTCTTTATCAAAATAGAAGTCAAGAGGAAGAGGACTCCATGTGTAATGGTCGATGATGGGTCCACTATAAATGTTTGTCCACTTAAAATATTGCCAAAGCTAGCCATGTCAACAAGAGATATAAACCCAACCGAGGTGACAATTCGTGCTTATGACAACACTACTAGGCATGCCGAAGGGACTTTCAAAGCGGCTTTCAAGGTTGGTCCAATTGAATCTATTGTTGAATTTGTTGTTTTAGACATTCCAGTTACCTTCTCCTTGCTCTTGGGGCGACCATGGTCTCACCCTCTTGGTGGAGTTCCTTCCACCCTTCATCAAAAGATCAAATTCCCCAACAAAAATGAGACAGTGGTCATTGAAGCTAAAGATAATAAGATTGTTAACACTCTAATGGTTGAGAGGCCTCTCAATGGTTTTCAAGTGGCTGCAATTTCTGATGATGAAGTAGTGGACTCCAAAGTTTTGAATATAATGAAGAACATGAGCTACCTTCCCGGAGCTGGTCTTGGAAAGGGAAAGGCTGGTTTGACAAAGTTGCCAGATTTTAGGACTCAAACTTCCAAGAAGGGGTTAAGATATAATGAAGACAAAGATGTCCAGCCAAAGAAGAGTGAGAAGATGAGTTTCCCACCACTTGAGGAGATCTTTGTCAAAGCTCCAGATATGGGACCACTCCAAGGAAAGCCCGAGCCAATCATGTTCATGGGTAAGTTAATTCCAGGTTTTGAAATTTTTGCAGATGTTGTTGAGCTAGTGGAGCAAGTGAAGAAAGAGCTCACTTTGTCAACCAACAAATAATCCAATCCAAAAGAGAAGAATGAAGCTACTCAAAGAGCCAAGAAGACTCCGAAAGAGATTGCTGCCCTGGTTGAAGAGAAGTTTAAAGACATCCTGCTTTATGATTCTGAGAACAATGATTTTGATTTTAATTTATCTGCTTTGTATGAGGATGATGATGTTTTCTTTTCCAAAATGAATGCAATAAAGTCTGATTTTGCTTATTTGTGTGATGTTTCTCCTGATGGTTGCATACATTCAAATAGCAGTTACATGAGCATCTTTAATATTAATTCTGTTAACACGTAATCATTAAATTTGGAAACAACTGAAAATCCTAAAAATATTAGCATAGCATCCGACCTTACTCCTGATGAGAGAGAGAGATTTGAAAAAATATTCAAAATATATGAAGAAGTGTTTGCTTGGTCTTATGAAGATATGCCGGGGATAGATCGAGACATAGCCATATTCCTACTTACACTCACATAAAACCTATCAAACAAAAGCTTAGGCGATTAAGACCTGAGTGGGCTGAATTGGTTAAAGAATAGGTCACTAAAAAAATACAAGTGAAGTTCCATGAAGTGATAGAATACCCAAATTGGCTAGCCAACATAGTACCTGTGCCAAAGAAAGATGGGAGGATAAGGGTCTGCGTGGACTATAGAGATTTAAACAAGGCTTCCCTTAAGGATGATTTTCCTTTACCTCATATAGATGTTCTCATTGATAGTGCAGCCTCTAGCGTGCTACACTCATTTGTAGATGGATTTTCCGGATACAATCAAGTGTTAATGGAAAAAGCCAAAACTGCCTTCATTACTACATGGGGTATATTTTGTTATAGGGTGATGCCTTTCGGCTTAAAGAATGCTGGAGCAACCTACCAAAGGATGGCCACCACACTATTTCATGACATGATGCACAAAGAAGTTGAAGTATATGTTAATGATATGATGGTGAAGTCGGATACAAGGGAGCAACACTTCCACAATTTAGAATTATTCTTCAATAGAGCTTTGAAGTTTAAGCTAAGATTAAACCCAAAGAAGTGTGTATTCGGTGTTACTTCAGGCAAATTATTGGGACATGTAATTGGTCCGAATGGCATTGAGATTGATCCTGACAAAGTCAAAGCAATCAGGGAAATGTCAGCCCCAAAGACGGAGAGAGAAGTTTGGGGATTCATTGGTAAACTGCAGTACATTAGCAGATTTATAGCAAAGCTCACAACAATCTGTGAGCCTATCTTCAAATTACTTAGAAAGAATCATCCGGTCATATGGAATGAAGAATGTCAAAAGGCCTTTGATCGAATAAAAGAGTATTTGTTGAATCCACCTGTTTTGAAACCACCTAAACCCGGCAAACCTTTATTACTATACTTAGCAGTAGAGGAAGAGTCGATAGGAGCCATGCTGGCCCAAGCAGATGAGTCGGGGATCGAGCGTGCTGTTTACTATTTGAGTATAAAGCTCCTACCTTATGAAATTAAGTATAGTATCATTGAAAAGACATGTATAGCCATGGTTTGGTCTTCTAAGAAGCTTGTGGCATTACTTTCAATCGTATAGTGTGCAAGCAATTTCCAGGTTGGATCCAATAAAAAACTTAAGGGAGACACCCTCTTTAATTGGGAAATATGGTCGATGGTTGATAATATTAGAGGAATTTGAGATCGAGTATGTAACCAGGAAAACAATCAAAGGTAGAATGGTGGCAGAATTCCTGGCTCAACAACCATTACCAGAAAGTGAAGAGGTAATTTTGGAGTTTCCAGATGAACATTTAGAAGCAATTGAAGTACAAGGGTGGAAAATGTATTTTGATGGAGCAGCAAACAGGAAAGGAGCAGGTTTGGGAGTTATACTAGAATCACCCGAAGGGGAACTTATCCCTTTAGCAAAGAATTTGAAATTTAGGGCAACCAATAATATGGTGGAGTACGAAGCTTGTATTTTCGGTTTGGAAACCCTAATGATTATAAAGGTGGAAGTTTATGGCGATTCATTGCTAGTAGTATCCCAAGTAAATGGAGAGTGGGAGTTGAAAGAGGAAAAATTAAAACCATACCACCATTAACTGACCAAGATGAAGAAGAATTTTAAGGAGTGTAGGTTTATACACCTGTCAAGAGAAGAAAATCAGATGGCTGATGCCCTAGCCACATTGGCTTCGGTATGGGAAAATCCTGCCAGCTTATTCCTTAAGCCTCTGATCTTGACCAGTTCATCAACTCCTTGCTATGAATATGAGACAATCATGGAAGTTGATACAGACCATGATGCGTGGTATGATACTATAAGGCGATTTTTGAAAGAAAGAGAGTACCCGCCGGGGGCAACAAAGAAAGAGAGAAGAGCCATAAGGAGGTGGTCATTGCAATACATCACCTTCCATGGGGAGTTATATCGAAGATAGCCTGATGGAGTGCATTTGAGATGTTTACGAAAGCCTGAAGTGGAGCGAATCATGTAGAAATACATGCGGGAAGTTGCAGTCCGCACATGAGTGGTTTGGCCCTAGTTAAGAAGTGTATTGGCCCTAGTTAAGAAGTGTATTGAGTTTAAGGTTACTATTGGTTGACCATGGAGAGAGACTGTATTGAGTTTGTTAAGAAGTGCCAACAATGTGAGATGTATGGTATCTTGAAGCACATGCCTTCTAAAGAACTGCATTCAATGTCTTCGCCCTGGCCATTTGCCACTTGGGGTATCGACATTATAGGAGAGATACATCTGACAGCCTCAAACGGTCACCGTTTCATTGTAGTAGCAGTTGATTATTTTTCAAAATGCATGGAAGCCGAATCCTTCAACAAGCTAGGTGCAAGTTAAATGGCTAGGTTTATCAAAAAGAACCTCATCTGCATATATGAGGTCCCGCACAGTGTGATATCAGACAATGGGGTACAGTTTCAAGGAGCAGTTAAGGATTTATTCTCCAAGTACCAAATCCATCATCATCGATCCTGTCCTTATAGACCAAAGGCTAATGGTGCCGTGGAAGCAACAAACAAGACAATTAAGCAAATTCTGTCCAAGATGACCAAGACTTACAGGGACTGGTCGGAAATGCTTCCCTTTGCTTTATGGGGATATAGGACAAGCGTACGAACACCTACTGGAATGACACCATTCTCTTTGGTTTATAGGATGGAAGTGGTATTGCCAATTGAAATTGAGATTAAATCACTGAGAGTAGTCTTGGAAGCTGAACTGCCTAAAATGGAATGGGTAGCGAGCAGATACACACAATTAGCTCTATTAGAAGAGAGAAGGTTAAAGGCACTATATCATCACCAACTATATCAAAAGAAGATAGCTCGGGCCTACAATAGAAGGGTTAAGGTCAGAAAATTCAGAGTTGGAGATTTGGTGTTGAAGCAATGTAAGCCTAATGTATCTGATCCAAGAGGGAAGTTCAGATCTAGCTGGGAAGGGCCATATGTCGTGAAACAAGTCATGAGCAAAGGTGCGGTGAAGTTATCAGACATGGATGGGAATGAATTTAGTGAGCCAGTAAACATTGACAGGTTGAAGAAGTTTTATGTATGATAAAAATCAAAATAAAAGGAAAAGAGCTCGCTAGGTTGAAAATCCAAAAAGGGCAGCCTAGGCAAAAGTTAGAGCAGTCCGCTAGTTCCGAAAACCCGAAAGGGCTGGCTAGGCAACAATTTGGGCTAAATGAGAGAAATTCGTCAATTAGAAAATCTGGAAGGGCTAATTGACAACAGGAGTGATCTTGTATATGCTGGCTTTATTTTTGGTTGTTCCCCAATTTAATAAAACAGAATTAATGATTAAATTTGTCCTATGTGCACTGTTATAAGTATTTGACCAGATACGGATGAAATAAATAATCATAATTGCAAAAGGTGATGACAAATTATAAATGGAAAAGAAACATCTTTTATTACTTTAGTTATTTTTCATCCTAACAAAACACTTTCCGAATTGACAAATGTAAAATCTATGGCAGTCGATAAGTGTAACGTGCAGGCCAGCTTTGCCTCAGCCGATCCAAGTAGGCTTCAGTAAAGCAAGGCATGTCTAGGTCAGGAGCAAAGTTAGAATCACGAGGCTCGGCTCCTTACTGATGCCCAAGTCGGCGAGGATCATATCATGTACCTTGTCGAAGAGCAGCAAGGGGAACGTACATCAAGTATGTCCGCATGGTGATACGAGAAATCTTCCACCAAGGTACCAACCAACGGATATTGACTTCAGAGCGTGAGTGGATCCATTCAACCTAGTCAGCATATGAAGAAGCAGGATGTAGTAGCTTCCTAGCAGAATGATGATGTGGTAGGTATTTGGCAAAATCCATGGAGGGGGTATCAAGCAAACAAAGACGCTCCTGAAGCCAAATCTGTAAAGAAAGAATTAAGAAAAAAAAAGAGTTTGCTAAGTTGAAAACTCGCGAGGGCAGCTTAGGCAAAAATTAGGACAGCTCGCTAGTTCCGAAAACTCTCATGGGCGGACAAGGAAAAAGTTAGAGCAATATATAAAAAATAATAATAATAAAATAATAATAAAAAAAAACCTTAATTGAAAACCCGAAAGGGTAGTTTAGGTAATTACCTGAAGCAGCAACGGACTCCCAGTCAGTCTCTTTGACAATCCCGATTTAAATCGGTCTAATCCAACTAAGGTCTCGGCTAAAATCACAGGTACCGGTGACAAGCCTCCTTCCATTTGGTCCATAATATCCAATACTCGTGGATCAATATCATCCTCAGAAGAAACAAGCAAGAATTGGCCGAGCAAGCAAAGACAAAGCATGCGTCCCCATGCCTTAGTAGGAGCCAAATGAGAGAAACAAAAGTCAATCAAAGGAACAAGTAGAATTTTTTCACCTCTCATCAACCGAAGAATCTCGGGTTTCAAAATTTGAAATAACATCTGCATCTTCTGTTGAATTTTGGAAATCAATGTGGGTAACGCCATTTGTTGATTATTAGGATGTCCAAGGATGGCCTCAAATTCTTCAATCAAGGGACACATTTCAAAGCCATTAATTCTAAATACCCTAGAATCCATATCCCACAGGGAAGCCACGGCATGTAAGAAGGAGTGGTCCAATTTGACATTTTCAAAGCATTTTAAAACATCAAGCTTTGACCATGAAATTTGCTTCCAATGGTTGGCATCCATACTCTCAAATAGAATTTTTATTTTCTTTAAATGGTGCTCGGTCATGGTTGATGAATAAAGGGGAAAGGGAGTCTTCACGTTGAAAGAGAGAGATTTTTTGGTTTATGAATTGAAATATGGCATGCAAGGTGATTTATATAGAAGAAAATAAACCTTTTCCAAAAGTGAAATGGAAAAGATGATGGGAAAGGATAAGACCATATGGCATAAGGAAAGGAAGTGGTCACAATTTCTTTTTCCACTTTGGATTTGGTTTAACAAAAGAAGTGGATATTAATTATGATGTACTATATATATAAAAAATAATAATAATAAATAAATAATTTTGGCAGTAACAAAAAAAAAAGAAAAAAAATTTGGCAGTAACGAAAAAATATGCAAAAAAAAAATTACAGTAAAGAGGAAAATTATATATTTTTCATTATAGTAAAGTCAAAGCTTCTTTCAACTTGTTAGCTCTACACCTTGTCATTGGTCCTCCATGTATGGCTAATGGATCTTTTACTTGTTCATTCATCTCATCATTTGACTGTTGGTGTTTGGCCAATTGATGATCAGCATGTAGCTCCTCATCAGTAGGGACCTAGCACATTCAGAAGTACGATATATATCTTAATTAATAGTTATACAAGAGTTGTTATGTATTTTGTAGAAAATTTTGCAAAATATTTTCTAGGTTCTTCAAGTGCACGACGTCAAATATAAAAATTAATCAATGAAATAATATATGACTAATTTTGATATTTAGAATGCATTGAGAGAACATTTAGGTAGAAAAGATACCAATTTTCTAAAAAAAAACACTTGTAATAAATTGTTTCATACAAATGCTAATTACTATAGATATATATAGTTATTTCTAAACTATCCAACATAGACAATTAAGTGAGTCCCCACTTAAAAAAAATAAGAAACTCACTAAGTAGGTGCTATGGTTCTTTTATATTTTTAATTTAATAAATTTTATTTCAAAAAATATTTTTGATGTTTTGTCTATATTTTTACTAAAAATCCGACATAATTTCGTTTAGTAAATTAGCTACTAAACTAATTTTTAACGTCCCTACAAAGAAAAAACATTTCCAATATATCACGCTTATATAACCAGGACTACAACAACATTTCACAAATCACAAGCACTTATATAAATTGGTCATTCTCATTCTTAAATAATTCTAAATTATTATACAACATAACAAAATGCACATCACAGATAATTCATATATAATTAATAAACAATTATATTAATAAACATTTCTCATTATAATCCCATATGCATATAAAGTCAAAATTATTATGTATGTTATTCATTTTCTTAGGCCTAAATACATATTTGAATTTCGTTATTTATTATGTTTGTAATTTGAGATGTATGTGTTTGTATAGTTATTTATCATTATTTTTTTTATCATTAATTTTATTATTTACAGTATGAATCATCATAGGTCTAAATATATACTTTTGGAATTCTATTATTTATTATGTTTTGCAATTTGCAATTTATAATGTGAATATTCTATAGATGGGCTTTGGCCAAAATTACTTTATATTAATACACATTATATTATATTAGTTATGCAGATAATTATTATTTATAAGTTATAAAATACATTAATATTTATTTTATTTGCATAAATGAGATTATATCCAAAATTACATTTATGTATCCTAAAATGGGATTTTTACATATTCACATTATATTTATTTTACTATTATTTTCCATCCAAATAAGTATTAATATTTATTTTAATTGCATATATCGCTTAGGCCCAAATTACTTTTACATCCAAAAATTACTTTTAAATTTTCGAAATGAATTTTTTACATATTCACAATATATTTATTTATTTTATTATTATTTGCTATCTCATAAAATATTAATATTTATTTTAATTGCATATATGGACGGACTTAGGCCTAAATTATTTTTATATCCAAAAGTTAAATATCCAAAATGGGTTTTTTTATATATTCACACTATATTTGTTTTATTATTATTTTCCATCTCATAAAATTTTAATATTTAGGGAAAATTATACCCTCTATAATTTTTTATAATTTTTTTTTCTTTTTACCAGGGGTATTTTAATTATTTTATAATAAACTCATAATAAAACATACTAAACTCATAATAAACTATATAAACAAATGAACTCGTAATAAACCTATAATAAACTTATATAAACTATATAAATCTGTTATTTTGGTAAGCTAATTATAAATTCTTGTAAATCTAAACATATTTTGAAAATATGGTAAATTTAAATTTTTTTCTGACATTTTTGTCAAAATGCCTAATATTTTAATTTCATATATGGGGTTAGGCCCAAATTACTTTACATCTAAAATTACTTTTAAATATCACTCCCTCGTTGCCCATAATGTGTATGCCCAAGCCTCCTCCTCTCAAACCTCTCTTCTCTGTCTCTGTTCTCTGCCTCCTGCAAAACTTCTCCAGCTCTCTCTAGAAGCTCTTCCTCTTCTTCTCTTTTTAAATCATTCCAAGCTCAAAGCCCATACCTTCCAACTCACACCACTCTTCCTTGTCTCCCACATCCCCTTTGTTTAATCTTTCTTTCCATCATTTAGACAAGCTTTTTCTTTCTTTAATCTTTCTTTTAACAAAAGAAAATTGGTTGTCCCCTACTTGTTCCTCAAACCGTGCAAAAGAATTCAGCATTTGATAGGTCTCATCTTTCTTTGGGACATGGCAAAGCCAGCTGGTAGTGTCCATTACTGCTTTTCTTCCTTTCTTTCTTTTCTTTTTGGTCTCATGGGGTGACACAGCCAAGCTCCTGGCCGTGCCATGTGACATGGCCACTGGCTTGGCCGTGTCACTTGGGTGTGTCACCTTCTGCTTGCCAACTTGTCAATTTCTTACGGCCAAGCTCCTGACACGGCCAGTGGCTTGGCCGTGTCATGTGATGGTGTCAGCTTTTGTTTCTTCATTTTTCTTCTTCCTTGCTTGTCTTTTAGCTTAGGATGGGACACAGCCAAGCTTGTGGCCGTGTCATGTGACACGGCCACTGGCTTGGGTTTGTCACCTGCCAGTGTCAGCTTCTGCCTTCTTTTCTTTTCTTTCTTGGTTTTGTTCCTTGGGTGAGACACGGCCAGTGGCTTGGCCGTGTCTCTTGGGCATGTCAGCTACTGTCTTGGACTTCTTTTGAGGGACACGGCCAAGCTTGCTTTGGCTTGGCCATGTCTTGCTTGATTCATGCTCTTTCTTCATTGTTTTGATCATCCAAGGGAGTTTTTGCACTTTAACCTAAAATAAACACTTAAAACAAACTTTAAACAAAAATCAAATGAAACATTAACTAAAAACACATAGAAATTCATACTAAAAACAGGTATAAAATGATCTCATCAATACCCATGATATTAACAAAATATACCAAAAATATTTTTTATACCAAAAAATATATATAATTTATAGAAAATTATAGAAAATATAAAATATAAAAAAACTATATGCATATATATAATATATATAATATGTATACACAGAATATGCAAACAATCAACTCATTTTTACACTGCATATATTCATATTTTCATCCATTTAATATTAAAAGAATTAAAAACAACAAAATCATTTGACATGCAGGTTATTGTAAAAGAAAACCCAAGAGTATTATGAACTTCAGTTAGAGCTGTGAGAGAGGAAAAAATAAATACAAAGAAGAAAAAATTAATATAAGAAATAAAAAAATTAATTACCTTTGATCGTAGCTGCTGTAGGCCTCGTCAGTCGCCGATGACTGAAGATATATAGAAAGACAAAGAGGCAGAGGCAAAGAGCGAGAGAGAGTGTGTGAGAGAGAAAAAAATTAGAGGTGGGTTGGAGAAGAAGAAAAAAGAATGGACGAATTTACAGAGAGATAATTACACCACCCGGTAATTTTATTGAAAGAAAAAAATCTATCGGTGAAAAATTATTGGCACAAATAAAATGTGCCTTTTTGTTTTCCTTTTCCTAGAGAATATAAGTATCTTTTGGTAAAAGCAAACACTTTTATGATTAGGGTATGTTCAGTTTTGAGAGACAAAAGTCTTCTCTTGGTAAAAGAATTTAATATTATTTTAAAGTCGCACATCCTGATTTAATGATTACCGAGAGAATAATCATATCCCTCATTGTTATAGAGCAATTATATAGCTCTCTCAATAACCATAAATTCTTTTATGATTATGGTTTATCAAATATTGGGAGATGAACCGGTCTCTCAGTAAATGAATTTAATATTATTTTAAGGACTCTTCTCTTGATTTAATATTTACTAAGAGAAACAACATATCCCTCGTTATTACTGAGTGATTGTACAACTCTCTCAGCAACCTGAAATTATTTTTAAATCTTTATTACTAAGAGAAACATCATATCCCTCATCATTACTGAGTGAATATCCTGCTCTCAGTAAATTGGAATTTATTTTTTTATAAAAATATTATATAAATTTTTATAAGTTACATATAATATATATATTAACATATATTAATTTTGAAATACAATTAATATAATATTAATTTTAAAATATAATTAATATATATATAACATTAATTTATATAATTAAAAATTAAAATTATTAGTACTATAAATTAAAACAAAGCATAACAAAATACTTAAAATTTTACCACAATAAAAATTACAATAAATTGTTCTATAAATTAAAAAACTGCTTCAAATTTGATTACGTTTTAATTTTTTTTACATTTACCATTATCCCTCCTCTCACTGTACTAATTGAAAATTTATTTTTTTTTTTTGTCGCCTTGGCACAAGAAAAATGACTCAAAATCCATATTAGTTTTTGAAGGAATAGTGGCAATTCTCTTTCTTGCAAGCATCAAGAGAAAAGGTCAAGAATGGATCAACTATATTGCCCTATGAAGTGATGCAAATATCATCAATTTTTGCAATAGATATTTCAAAGGCCATTAGACCACTGTACCATTGAAGCATAAAATGCCAACAACATTCTTCTTCATCCATATTAAGTTTATGATGTTTATTTATAACTTTACCAACTAAAGCATCATAAAACTTAATATCTCCATTCTCGAATGCATAGGAGGCATAAGCTGTAAGGTCTGTAATACTTTTTAAACACTTATTATCTTGTACTACTACACTTCTATGCCTAAACCTTCTCTTAAATTCCTCCAATTGTTCGAGACTGTTGAAATAACCAATATGAATAGTTTCATTCACCTATTCAGAGAAAAGAATATTTTTGATGTTGAGTTTGTTTTCATTTGTCGACAATTCCACATCATACAATGCTTCATCATGTATACATGAAATTCCATTTTAGTAACTATAGTTCATAAACAATATTTATAAAATTTTAAAAATACAACAAATTATTTTTAAAAAAATAAAAACTAACAATATTTCCAAAAATAACAAAAATCGTAATAATAACAAAAATTATGAAGATAACACAATATACACAATTCTCTTAACATATACACAAAATATATGTTGCATATACCCATAATATATACATTTCTCTTAGAATATACACATGATATATTTTGCATATATCCATAATATACACAGAATATACAATGTATATATCAACATTATGCATATTTGAATCCAAATATACACAAAATATATACTGTATATACACACAATATGCATATTTCAATCAAAATATATACAGAATATATACTGCATATACTCATAATATATAATTTCTCTTAAAATATACACAGAATATATGTGGCAAATACCCATAATATCCACATTTCATTCGAAATAAACACATAATATACACTGCATATATTGACAATATACACATTTCACACGAAATATACAAAGGGTATACACTGCATATATACAATCATATAAACATTCCACTCAAAATATACACAGAATATATGGCTAATATACACTTTGAATTAACCATATAAATTATATATAAACCGTATATATAAGGTATATACCTATCAATAAATAAATTAATAAATGAAACAACAACATAATGCATACCCTATTTCAAAAACGCAAGATTCACCGGTCAACAGTGAGAATGTGATGGAGAGACAGAGAGAGAGATAGAGAGATGAGAAGATGGTGAGGAGGGAGGGGATGGAGGAGGGAAAGAAGGAAAGGTTTTATACCTAGTTTATATTTACTGATAAACACTAAAATCATTCCTCAATTTATTGAGAGAATAAGGACATCTCTTGGAAACAAAAAAAATAATTTTCAGATTAGGTTTTTCATTTACCTAGAGATCATCATTTTCTTATAGTAAATGAATTAAATAATATCAAAAGGCACGATGCATTATTTTCAATTACCAAGAGAAGTGGCTATTCTCTAGGGAAAGAAATTAAAAATTATTTAAAAGATGTGCCTCTTTATTTTAGTTTGTCGAGCGCTTAGCACATTCTCTTAGCAACTGATTTAAATAATATTAAAAGGTATGACTCTTTATTTTCAATTTTCAAGAGAATTGGCTTTTTTCTTGCTAAATGAAATGAATATTTTATATTTAAAAGATGCACCTTTTTATTTCAGTTTGCCGAGCAATTAACACTTTCTCTTGATAAATTAATTAAATCATGTTAAAATGCAAGACTCTTTAATTTCAATTGCCGAGAGAATTGGCTATTCGCTTGGTAAAGGAATTAATTATTTTGAACAAAATACTCCTGTAGACTGTTGCGCTCGATTTATTACTACTACAAGTGACACTCGCAAGTATACGAGGTAGCTGTAGCAACGGTGATCTCCTTAGGGTCATCTCACAAGGAATGAATTATTTTATAATAGTTTGATTAGCAAGAAATTTAAAAGCAAGAGTGTGATGTGTTGGAATGGAGAAAAACAATTTTAAATCTAAAAGTAATATGTGTAATGGTTTTGCAAGATTAATACAATTCTAGGAATGGTGCCTAGGGTTGTAGATCAATTTAATCAAAGCTTAGCTCTTAAATTATCCATTAACATGACCTTGTATTTTAATTTATTCCTTGAGTTTAATTAGTAATTACCAATTCATTAGTTTTCACATTCATGAATTAACAACAACCAATTGTTTTGAAATTACAAATTAACAAACCTTAGAACTTATATTTCTAATTCATTCTTATGGTAGCTGATTGCATAATTCCAATATCAAATTTCACCTCTCGGTCCTTCATTAAATATCTAGAGATCAATAGGTAGCTAATCTATCAACCTAACATTCAATCCAATGCAATAAACCAATGACAAGGTATATTAATGGAAATATCAAATCAAGTCATTCAATCAAATCTACTACAAACCCTAGACATGAGTGATTTAGCTAATCACCATTAATTTAAAAAAATATATTCATCTCAATATAAATCAAATCACAATTGTCCATTGAAAATATTAATGATGTTAACAAACAATAACAATCTAAAAATGAATTAAAGAGAGAATATAAAACCTCTTTGAAGATACTAAGAGTTGAACTTCTAGTCTTCCTCCTAGCTTCAACTTGATGTGTGGTGAAGAATTAACAAGCCTTCTTCAATCAATGGCTCTCCTCTTGAAAGATGAAATGGTCACTCTCTAAAGCCCCCAACTCCTCAATCAAGCTTTCTTCAAACCCTAACCTTCATAAGAGCTTGCTCACCCATTTTTATCCCCAAAAAATGTTAAGAATCTTGTCTATGGAAGATGAAGATGAAGGTGATGTTCAAGGTCTCTCTCAAGACCAAGAACAAGAAGATGAACCAAGCGAGAACCCCCTTTTTCTAGCTCCAAAACGTGTATATGTATATCCCTCCTCCATTCTTTTTAATTTCTTAAGACACAAAGCATGCTTTCCAACTCACACACTCCACCTTGTCTCCCACTTATTTCATTATTTAAGTCTTCATCCCATAAATTAGGCAACCTTTTTCTTCTTTTAATAGTTTTTTTTAAAAGATGGCACTTGTAGTCTCCCACTTTGTCTCCCATTTCATGTAAATAATTGAAAGAATTCTCACAAGACATGGCCAAGTCACAAGTGACTTGGCCATATCACTCAATTTCTTATGGACACGGCCAAGGCCTTGTGACCGTGTCCATGGCTGCCTCATTACTTTCTTCATTTTCCAAGTGGGACACGGCTAAGGCCTGGCCGTGTTATGTGACACAGCCAGTGGCTTGGCCGTGTCTCTCGAGTGTGTTCTCCACTGTTTGTTGTCTTTGCTTTGAGCTTTAGATGGGACACGGCCAAGGCCTTGGCCGTGTCATGTGACATGGCCAATGGCTTGGCCGTGTTCCTTGGGTGTGTTCACTTCTGCATATAATCCTTGCTTCTTCTTTGCTTTGCTTTTTAGGTGGGACACGGCCGAGA
This sequence comes from Garcia nutans, assembly GCA_947685225.1. Taxonomy (NCBI): domain Eukaryota; kingdom Viridiplantae; phylum Streptophyta; class Magnoliopsida; order Malpighiales; family Euphorbiaceae; genus Garcia; species Garcia nutans. The sequence continues at coordinate 44,855,878 of CANTUV010000031.1, forward strand.
TGTGACACAGCCAATGGCTTGGCCATGTCTCTTGCTTGTGTCAAGCTCTGCCAAATTTTCCTGCCTCTTTCCTTGGATGATGGACACGGCCAAGCCATGAAGTGTCTTGGTCGTGTCTCATGTTTTTCCACTTAATAATCCATTAAATTGAATTAAAGCTCCATTTTTTTGTTCTTCAACCTGAATCAAATACTTCAAACAAACTTTAAACACAAATTAAAAGAAAAATCAATCAAAAGCCAATAAATCACACTAAAAATAAATACATAAATGATCAAAACAACTACCCTACACTTAATTCTTTGCTTGTCCCCAAGCAAAGTCAAAATCAAAACAAACTAAACAAGATAAATTTAGTCAAGTTTAAGAGTTATAAGGATGTATCAAGACTCCCATTTTATTAAATCCACAATCATTATCAAATCAAGAACAATCAGTACTCAAGAAATTTAATGGTCAATCCATGCATACCAAAAATTTTCACTCCCTCACAAAACTTCATAAGTGTTTAATCAGGTAGTGTTTAAGCTCTGAACATTCAATGAAAGATTATCTCTATAGGCTTGCTTATCAATCAAATCTCCACCACCTAATTACAATCAAGCATCAATCATAAGGTCTTCTTTGGGTTGTAATGGGGCTAAGGTAAAGGCATGACATTTAGAAAATGTAAGCTTATTCATTAAGTTCAAGAGCACTTCAAGAATGAAGTAACTGATCATATGTATAACCCAACAATCCCAAAACACCTTCCACTCACCTACCACTTGACATTAAAGAGCTTTTCAAGGGAACTCGCTTATTAAATTTTACGATAATCATTCCTAAACTTATTCCAACCCTATGAAAAAGAACAACTTCTTCTATTATTTTGATTTTTTTTATATAAGGTTTGCTAAAGAAGATAATAATTTATATTTTTAAACCCACTAAATTTAACCCCACACTTTACTTAACATAACACTCAATCATAAACGCTCTTAAAATGCTTTTGACCTAATGCAAGGGTAATAGTTAAAATAATAAGGTTTAAGCTAATGGTGTTGTGAAAAAGAAAGAAAAGGAAAAATGAAATAAGCTCAAAATTGGCTAACTAAGGTCGGATAGAAGGTTCACCTAATTGCCTTAATCATATTGATGCCTAATTGAAATTTATATGTAGTCTCAAAATGCATGTCAAAGCAAGTTCTAGCAATTTATCAATCAAAGATGTTTACACACAATAAAGAATAATAAGTTGATATCCAACTTAATAGGCTCAATTCCTTTCTAGTTTAAAGGTGATGCAAGCATAACCATCAAAATTGACACTAAGTACCAATTATAATCAATTCTCAAATTCATGCTTCAAAAATTCAAAGGTCATCTATCAACAATCTTATAACAATTGAACTTTTCAAAATTCATTTATTCAAAGAAAAAAAATTAACTATTAAACAAAGATAAGTTAAAAGTAAAAACACAAACTGCACCCCGCACTTAAAGATTCACATTATCCTCAATGTGAGCATGCATAAATTAAAAGAGCAGAGTTTAGATGAAACCTAATTTTCATCATTCCCATATGCGATATGAAGTGTTCCTTCCACCCTTAATGAAGTTATCACCCATTTTTGAAAAGATGAATAGCATGCAACTCCGAAAGGTACTCAGTGTATTGCAAAGCCGAAATAAATCCTTGGAAGAGCAAGTGTCCAAAGGAAACATGTGAAAACTGTCTTGGGGTGATCCTCCAATGCTATGGGAACTTGGTAAAAATATTTTTCATTCTACAACATGGTTATGTTCTTTTTTTTCTCTTTCTCACCACCGAGAGTGGAAGAGACGATCATTGGTTGCATATTCTTCTCCCAAACCAAAACATATGTCAAAAGTTTTGGGGTCTTTGTAGGTTCAACCAAGTTCAGTTGAATCTCTTTCTCATCCACTTTAGCAATATGAAGTCCCCTCTCAACAACCTCATCATTTAAGATTAATTTCCTCTCCTCAATTTCTGAATTAAAAATTTTAGGCTCTACTTCCAAGGTCATGGCCATCTCAAGTTTATCTTCACTATCTTCTTTATAGGGCATGTCATAGATTTCAGAAAGTTACTTACCTTGTTTCTCATCCTTCAATCTACTTGTGAATGGAATTGGTGGCATATAAGGATTTGGAGGTTCATGCAATTTTATTGAAGTTGATGCTTCTAAATTCTCCTCCTCCTTTGATTGACTTGGCTCCTCTATGTTGGGTTGTATCTCCTCATCATTTTTCTTCTTGATTAGTACCTGCATCAATGGAATCGCAAAATTTGTTATATATCACCTGTTCACTCCTCAAAATTGTGATTGCATTGACTGGCTCGAATTAGCTAAGAAATTTCACTTTTTGGTGTGTTTGGAGTTGATTTGCTAGTTGCCCCACTTGAGTTTTCACCTTCTTCAATGATACCTCCAAAGAATCAAACCTCCTATTGCTCCCTTCCTAATTTTGTGTGCTAATTTGAAGGAAAGCATTCAAATTATCTTCCACTGTGGGTTTTTTGAATTGATCTTGATTTTGTGTGCTAATTTGAATAAAGGCATTCAAATTATCTTCCAAAGTGGATTTTTTGAATTGATCATGATTTAGAAATTCTCCTTGAAAGTAAGAACTTCTTTGATAAGATTGAAAAATTATTGAGGTGAAATTTGTTGCTGATTTTCCTAAGAAAATTTTGGGTAGTTTCTCCAATTTGGATTATAAGGATTGGAATATGGGTCATTTATACCCCTTGGCTGGAAACTTTCAAAGGCATATTCTTCCTCTTGCCTCTCTTGGTATTGTTCAAAACCAAATGAACACATATTTGCACTATGTCTTGCAATGCCACATGCTGGACATACATCACGAGTAGGCATATGTACTCTTCCTTATGCATTTAGCATCTTAAGTTGACTTGTTAATTCTGCTAATTGCCATGCCATTTTAGAATTAGCATTCACATCATAAACTCCCTCGTGCCTTGAAAACTTCATCCTTACAATAAACACTTATTAATTCAAAAAGAAACACTTTAAAAATTAAACAATTTAAATAAAAAATCAACTACTCACAACAATTGCCTTCCCCGGCAGCGGCGCCAAAAACTTATTGCGCTTAATTTATTACTACTACAAGTGACACTTGCAAGTATACAAGGTAGTTGTAGCAACGGTGATCGCCCAAGGTCATCTCATAAGAAAGGATTTGTTTTGTAAAAGTTTGATTAGCAAGAAATTTAAAAGCAAGAGTGTGATGTGTTGGAATAGAGAAACAATTTAAAATCTAAAAGTAATATGGGTAATGGTTGTACAAGATTAATACAATACTAGGAATGGTGCCTAGGGTTGTAGATCAATTTAATCAAAGCTTAACTCTTAAATTATTCATTAACATGACCTTGTATTTTAATTTGTTCCTTAAGTTTAATTAGTAATTACCAATTCATTAGTTTTCACATTCATGAATTAATAATAACCAATTGTTTTGAAATTACAAATTAACAAACCCTAGAACTTATATTTCTAATTCATTCTTAGGGTAGTTGATTGCATAATTCCAATATCAAATTTCACCTCTCGGTCGTTCATTCAATATCTAGAGATTAATAGGTAGCTAATCTATCAACATAACTTTCAATCCAATCCAATCAACCAAGAACAAGGTATATTAATGGAAATATCAAATCAAGTCATTCAATCAAATCTACTACAAACCCTAGGCATGAGTGCTTTAGCTCATCATCATCAATTTAAAACAAATATTCATCTCAATATAAATCAAATCACAATTGTCCATTGAAAATATTAGTGTTCTTAACAAACAATATCAATCTAGAAATGAAGTAAAAGAGAGAATATAAAAACCCCTTTGAAGATACTAAGAGTTGAACTTCTAGTCTTCCTCCTAGCTCCAACTTGATGTGTGATGAAGAACTAACAAGCCTTCTTCAATCAATGGCTCTCCTCTTGCAAGATGAAATGGTCACTCTCTCAAGCCCCCAACTCCTCAATCAAGCTTTCTTCAAACCCTAACCTTCATAAGAGCTTGCTCACCCAATTTGATCCCCAAAAATATTAAGAATCTTGTCTATGGAAGATGAAGATGAAGGTGATGTTCAAGGTCTCTCTCAAGACCAAGAATAAGAAGATGAACCAAGAGGGAACTCCCTTTTGCTAGCTCCAAAACGTGTATATGCATATCCCTCCTCCATTCTTTTTAATTTCTTAAGACACAAAGCGTGATTTCCAACTCACACACTCTACCTTGTCTCCCACTTATTTCATTATTTAAGTCTTCATCCCATAAATTAGGCAATCTTTTTCTTTATTTAATATTTCTTTTTAAAAGATGGCACTTGTTGTCTCCCACTTTGTACCCCATTTCATGTAAATAATTGAAAGAATTCTCATAAGACACGGCTAAGTCATGAGTGACTTGGCCATGTCACTCAATTTCTTATGGACACGGCCAAGGCCTTGTGACCGTGTCCAAGGTGCCTCATTACTTTCTTCATTTTCCAAGTGGGACTCGGCCAATGTGACATGGTCAGTTGCTTGGTCGTGTCTCTTGAGTGTGTTCTCCACTATTTGTTGTCTTTGCTTTGAGCTTTAGATGGGGCACGGCCAAGGCCTTGGCCTTGGCTATGTTATGTGACACGGCCAATGGCTTCGCCGTGTTCCTTGGGTGTGTTCACTTCTGCATATAATCCTTGCTTCTTCTTTGCTTTGCTCTTTTGGTAGGACACGGCCAAGGCCATGGCCGTGTCTCCTGCTTGTGTCAAGCTCTGCCAAATTTTCCTACCTCTTTCCTTGGATGAGGGACATGGCCAAGCCATGAAGTGTCTTGGCCTTGTCTCATGTTTTTCCACTTAATAATCCATCAAAATGAATTAAAGGTCCATTGTTTTGTTCTTCAACCTGAATCAAATACTTCAAACAAACTTTAAACACAAATTAAAAGAAAAATCAATCAAAAGCCAATAAAATCACACTAAAAATAAATACATAAATGATCTAAACATAGACCCTTAATTTTTGACCTAATCTAGTCATGCCCTAATTAAAAGGGAGTTAGATCAAATCTAAAGGTTTAAACCAGTCTTGAATAATTTTAAGCCTAAAATGGTCTAGTATAAAATTAAAATCCCAAGACAAGTTGACCCAAGCCCAAATTTTGTCAAATCGGCAAGCCCGATTTGCCACAGGCCATGCCTGGGTCAAATGGTCCTATGGCGAATTGGCATGGCCAATTCACCACAGGCCCACGGCTAGGGCAAATTGGATGGCCAATTCGTCACACGCCCATAATCCAGACTTAATTCAGTTAATTAACTTTCTTAATCAAGATTAGACTCTTTTTGACCGTCAGATTAATGTACTAGGGCTTTTTTAAACCATCTTGGCCTATAAATAGAAATAATTAATATGAAAGAGATTATTCAGCAAGATTTAACATAGAGCAACAGAGAGAAACAAAGAGCTTTTAGCAATCAATTAAGAGGGAGTAATAAGAAACACACAGAAATAATAAAAAAATAAAAAGACAATAACCACACATCAACCAAAGAGGGCAGTGTCCACCACCTCTAGATGTCTTCATCCCACCAAGATTAAAGGTGATTCAACAAATTGATATTGGTGGAATCTACAAAAGCAGGTATGATATTATTATTTCATTTAAACTTCAATTAATTGTCTTTATATTAGTTTCTTTGTAACACCCATATACTCTATATAAGTACTATACATATACCCTGTATACATACAATATGTATATAAAGTATAAGAATGTCACGTTTCAGTATTGTATAAAGCCTTTACCTTAGTTCCATAACAAAGATATATTTTTAATTAAAGAACATTTACAAAACCATTAAAACTTTTGATTATATTACAAATACATAAATTACATTGTCTTTTCCGAAATTCACTTATGTACATATACATTTTTATCAAAATACAGTATAATAAAATTGTAAATGTATGCACCACCTTCTAGTTGGTCTCGAAATACTCTTACTCTTCTTGTGGCACAACTGTAAGACTCCCAGATCAACCATCTACTCACCTGCATAATTTATATAACCGTGCTAAGCTCGAAAGCTTAGTAGTACATATAAATATTAAATACATACATCACAGAAATTCATACTCACATATTAACATCATTTATCATCATATTCTTACCGTGTTTTTCATTTTCAATGCACTTTTCTTATCTTTTCACTAATTTCATAATTTATATATATATCATTAACACAAGCCACAATTCAATAGCTTATCATAATATTTATGAAACAATACACACAATTTCTACATCCATATACATATTACACATCACATTATATTTGCATAATCTCATTTTTAATATCAAGACATAGCTCTGCTCAAGTCTTTCATTTAGCATATTTTCTTAAACCACATTCCTTTTCAGTAATTTTCTTATGTATTGTGATCATATCATTCCAGGATCACTATCATATTTCTCATATCATTATATCTTAATATATTGCACAATTGTTCCAAATTCATAATTCACATTAAAGCAAACACAAGCATGGGCCCAAAAAGGATCTAATATGCTATTCAAATTTCAAAATTACTACTTTGATTTATAATGACACCTTATGTCTAGCACCGTAGGCAATATATCTCATCACATTATACCACATTTTTTTTCATTTACTACACATTACCTAATTACCTTGGGTATTTCAACATAATTCACAATGTACAAATCATAGCATATTACTCATGCACCAACAATGTAGTAAGTAACTTAACACATTTTCCAACCAAATGTGTTAAGTCCCAATGTCATGTAAATAAAAACAATTATTCAAAGTTTGTACTTACCTTATCAAAAACTCCAAAATAAGCTTTAAAACTTCCTCTAACATTCTCTTCCAATTTTCCCTTCAACACTAAGGCTGGGCAAACTACTCTCTCTCAATGCCTATACCAAATGTGATCATAAATAACTATTTAATATCACATTATAAGGTATTCTTAACATTCAAATCATTTAAATATGAATTACAAATGAAAAACAACAAAAAAAAGGTATTCTCAAGTGACACGCCCAACAACACGGGCGTGTTAAAGACCGTGTCATTAACTCATTCATATAGAAGCATTGACACGTCCAATGACATGGGCATGCCACTACCCATGTCATTCATTCTGCCTTATAGAAACATTGACACACCCAACAACACGGGCATGTTCATGGCCTTGTCAATTACCTTATCTCACAGTAGCTATGACACGTCCAGAGACATGGCCGTGTTAATGGTCGTGTCATCAATCATTAAACTCAGCACCATTGACACGCCCAATGACATGGTCATGTCACTGGCTGTGTCAGGAAAAAATTCTATATTTTGAGCTCTCATCCATATGAACACAATCATTCCAAAATCAATACTACAACACCCTTAATCATCATCTTAGTTTATATTCAAAATTCACCCATCAATTCAACACTTATATAACTCCAACATATCATAATAATAATCATTATATACATCATCCATGTCTCAATTTACTCAATTCCCAACTCATTTATACTAAACCCTTACTCTTTTCCTTATGACCCTTATTCCTCAATCTCAACCACTCACCATCATCCTCACAAATAATCATATTTTCATCATCTAAGCACCAATTCAACATACATATCTACTTCAATATTTCATTATCATCATAATATTCAATTAATCATCACTTTCTCTCACTAACCATATCACATATAAACTCAAAATCTATATAAAAATCAACTCAAGGAAAAGAGCACTTACTTGAATTCTTTGCCAAATCTTCAATATCCACCTTCAATTCTCTTAAGACTCTTATGAATTTGATGTGTATATGAACAAAATCAAACTCTTCTCTCTCTCTCTCTAGTCCCATGTTCCAAGAGGAAGAAAAAGAAGAAAGAAAGAAAGAGAGAAAACTCTCTTTTCAATACATCCTTATCTTAATATAATTATTTCCACCTAAAAAGATTTTCCACCACAAATATTTGTCCTTCTTTTGACTTTTATTTCTTCTTTTTCTCTTGTCATTATTATCATTATTATTATTATTAATTAATTAATTACAATTTACTTTTCCTACACTAATGTATACATCATGTATATGTGGTATATATGTTGATATATGTATATGTCTCATATATTGTCTTTATATTTCCAATATACTTCAAATACATAATATATATAACTTCCTTCATACACATCTACCACTTATTATATTTTCTTTATCTATTTCACCAACATACTCTCACATAACTACTATTCCAAAGCACATAAAAATCGGGATATTACAATTCTCTTCCCCTTAAATAATTTCATCCTCGAAATTATCCAGTACGGTAATAATCCATCCTTAACAAAATACCATCTTAAATTTTCATATGAAGTTAATCATATTATTAAAATATTATTTCATCAAATCACATAACCTCTACTCTCCCCCTTAGGGTCAATCATCTTCTTCCAATTTCATAACTCATCACTATATATATATACATATATTTTCTAAACAAAGCAATCAAGATAACTCATTACATTACCAATCAAATCATCATTAGACAAGAATCAGTTCATCTTATTAGTATATATACCTCACCCATCTGTTATGCTTAAGATATTTTATCACATCATCATTTTATAAATATACTCTCTTAACCTTAAGTTATATCTTAACACTGACTATCCAGTCACCATAGTCATTTTCATATTTGTATCACTGTTTATCTATTTCTTTCTTATATTTATAAATAGACACTTGTCAAACCTTAGTTGATAACAATTCTCTTATTTCTGATACACTTAATTCCTTCTTTTAACATGTTCTTCACTTAGCATTAACATTAATACAATGCCTTTAAACTTACTTTACTGATAATCAACCTTTTTTCTTTTTATAATCATTTACAACTGATATACCTTAACTCATTTCATGTCCATACAATATCAGAATATTATATCATATACAGTATCACATCTCTCACAATCTTAATATAACTATACATATTAAATCTCAAAAATGATTCGCAACCTTAGCGAAACCTAGATCAATTGATCTAACTATCGTAATACCAACGCCGCAGCCTTATTCAATTCAAGCCAATAATTAACTTATTTAAACTTATCATTATATTTCAATATATGACCTAACTCTATTAGGTCAAACTTATATTCAAATTATGGTCTCTTTGAATCCATCATTTCAACTTTCTAAAATTAATGATTATTTATAACAAATCACTTCAAATTATTTTTCCATATTCATATATTTTTTTAATTATCTCTATACAATTTCCACATAATTCTCATGATTATCTCATATCATATTCTTTACCCATAGTTCATTCATTTAAACATCATTTCCATCAACTTATTCACATTATCCCATTTTTGAACATATTCAATATAACTCTCAATCACATTTTGTAATTTCTCCCATTTATCATCTCCTTACATTTTCATATCATTACAATATTTACATAATCACTTTCCTATCATATTATCCATAATTCATTGCATTTTCACAAATCTCTTCTCTTTCCATACTTTCTTTAATTATAAACAAATTTCTAACTTAAAATTATATGATAAAATTATACAAACCATCAATCTTAACCATGTTTCTTGAAGTATAACTATCAATCTCACTAAAAGTATCCTACAGTCATGTCATCTCAGGTCCATGCCCGTGGATAACAAAACAAATCAGCCAGAATACTAAACAAATCATACAGCCATGGCATATTAATAGTCACGCATGTGGCTTATAAATCAATACTGCCCCTCTATCATTCTTCTTCACACATTTCCAATCACAATGCTAAGTTCATATCACAACGATCACATATTCATTCTCTAAACTTTTTCTACACAAAGAGTTAACACATTTCAACTCTATTTCAAAGCAATTTACTATTGATCACTTGATCATCATTGGCCTAACTCATGTTTCAACAATATTATCATTAACATCTCTTACATATATACATTCGATTATATGCAAATTTTTACATAATTTCCATTTATTACTCCATTCCTAATCTATCTCTTACATAAATTTTCATTCATAATACTTCCCTTTTTCCTTACAATTTCTTATTATACACATATACATAGAACATTTCCACACGCAAATACTTTGGACCCAAAACATTATACAATCATCAAGTTCAGCTATTACAATAAAAATTTCACCGTCTAGAGTTACTGAGTCCATTCTCACTCTTAATTTCATCACATAGCCTAGCTTTGCACAGGTCAAGACCTAATCTCTCTTAGGTACACTAATACATGAAATATCATTCTCAATATCACTAGACAAGTAATTGTATAAGATAACAAACACATAATAACATTTTTTTTATAATCATCCACATACACATTCGTAAGTCACATTCATAACGTGACTTACTTTTCACATTTTCTTACATGTTACAATTGTGTTCATATTGAAAAACTCATCTCACATATCATATACATATATACACATAGTCATACAATTATATTTAATTCCTCTTTTACACACAATCTATACAAATTTAACATTTATCACATTTCAGTGAACATTATCATTTCTCATTCTTTTGACATGACTTAGGTTATTCATCAACTCAACATATATATATCCTCTAACCACAACATAATTAACATCTTCTCTTTTTAACAGCCCTTCTCTTAATAATTTCCTTATTATATTTTATTTTATTTTTTATTTTTTTATAACACTTCACAGAAATCTTAGTCACATTTCCAATGTGACATCTCTCTCACACATTTTTTATGCATTTATCATACCCTTCATATCCATTTCCATCATTTCCAATCCAATTATCTATAGTAACTCATTTTCACTTGCCTAATCATTTCCCTTTATTTCATAATAAATTTTTATATTATCAACCACATTACACATTACATAATGCTTTCATAAGCAATATTATTCTTTCAAAATGGCTCATATGCTTAATATACATTAAACTATCAGTATCTAAGTAATCCTCATTAAAATTCCATTAAAACTCCAAACTCTCAACTTACTACTTTGCTTAAACTTCAATCTACTAATCTCATTTTTTTAATATTTAACTTTTAAAAAATTATTTATATAATAATATAACACCAAAACACATCATTTTCACAATTATGAAAGCCCATTTCAAAAATCCAAATTTTACATATTGCCACCATTAACATGAGCTTTAACAACACTCAAGCATATCACATTTCTAACATTACAATCACAATATTTGCATTAAAACAATACTAATATATCTCCTCACATTAACCAACATCATCTATTTTTAAAAACCTTAACTTTACATAACCAAACCCTACATTTTCACACCTTGTCCATATCAATCAACCAACCTAATATTCCCTCCTACTCTCTTCATTTTAATGTCATATCTACCCATTTTAGCAATCAAACAATATTCTCTCTCTCTAGCAATCCAAACATAATCTTTCTTAGAAAAAGAACCAAACTTTAGAGAAGAGGTACTCACTTAAATCTTGATGATTTTTTTTAGCTCATTTCCAACATTATTCTCATATTCATTCTTTTATAACCTATTTCACAAACACATTTCAATAATCAATAAATTCAAAATTATTTTTACTTAAGTAAATTCCAATTCTTTAATTTATCAATTAAACTTGTACAAATTTTTCCATATCATTTCTTTCTCTAGCTATACTTTCATGTAAAGCCTCATTCACACACTATCATCCAACTCATGTAATTCAATATATCACATCACGATTCACATAATGCCACATTTGAGACCAACCTAGGTGTTAATGCATATTTATGTATCACAAGTTTCATTTTTTTTTAAATTTCCATTTTGTTTATAAAAAAAACCTCCTTAGGCTGAGAATCACAAACCTAAGCTCTGATACCAAAATAATTGTAACACCCATATACTCTATATAAGTACTATACATATACCCTATATACATACAATACGTATATAAAGTATAAGGATGCCACGTTTCAGTATTGTATAAAGCCTTTACCTTAGTTCCAAAACAAAGATATATTTTTAATTAATGAACATTTACAAAACCATTAAAACTTTTTATTATATTACAAATATATAAATTAAATTATCTTTTCCGAAATTCACTTATGTACATTTACATTTTTATCAAAATACAGTATAATAAAATTGTACATGTATGCACCACCTTCTAGTTGGTCTCGAAATACTCTTACTCTTCTCATGGCACAACTGTAAGACTCCCAGTTCAACCATCTACTCACCTGCGCGATTTACATAACAACGCTAAGCTCGAAAGCTTAGTAGTACATATTAATATTAAATACATACATTACAGAAATTCATACTCATATACTAACATCATTTATCATCATATTCTTACCGTGTTTTTCATTTTCAATGCACTTTTCTTATCTTTTTATTAATTTCATAATATATATATATATCATTAACACAAGCCATAATTTAATAGCTTATCGTAATATTCATGAAACAATACACATAATTTCTACATCCATATACATATTACACATCACATTATATTTGCATAATCTCATTTTTAATATCAAGACTTAGCTCTGCTCAAGTCTTTCAACAATTCATTTCTCATCATTTAGCATATTTTCTTAAACCACATTCCTTTTCAGTAATTTGCTTATGTATTGTGATCATATCATTCTAGGATCACCATCATATTTCTCATATCATTATATCTTAATATATTGCACAATTGTTCCACAATTCATAATTCACATTAAAGCAAACACAAGCATATACCCAAAAAGGATCTAATATGCTATTCAAATTTCAGAGTTACTACTTTGGTCTATAATGTGTATAAGAACAAAATCAAACTCTTATCTCTCTCTCTCTCTCTCTAGTCCCATAGTCCAAGAGGAGGAAGAAGAAGAAAGAAAGAAAGAGAGAAAACTCTCTTTTCAATTCATCCTTATCTTATATATATATATATATAATAAAAATAATATAATTATTTCTTCCTAAAAAAATTTTCAACCACAAATATTTGTCCTTCTTTTGACTTTCATTTCTTCTTTTTATCTTGTCATTATTATCATTATTATCATTATTAACTAATTATTTATAATTTACTTGTCCTACACCAATGTATACATCATGTATATGTGGTGTATATGTTGATATATGTATATGTCTTATATATTGTATTTATATTTCCCATATACTTCAAATACATAATATATATAACATCCTTCATATATCTACCTCTTATTATATTTTCTTTACCTATTTCACCAACATACTCTCTCATAACTACTATTCCAAAGCACATCAAAATCGGGGTATTACATTCTTCATGTCTAGTAGCTTGTTTCATTAATTATAAAATCACCATAGTTTAGATTATTCAAACATTGTTTCAAATGTCCAGTAGCTTAGGATATAATTTAAACATCTGATTGAATCATCTAAACCCTAATTTCCAAACCCCCAATCTATAAACTCTAATTTCCAAACCCCCAATCTATACAATCCTAAACCCTAATTTCAAAAAATCCTAAATATCTAACCCTAATTTGTGAAACCCTAATCTCCAAACCTCAATATGTAAAACCTTAATACTAAATACTAAACCTTAATCCCAAATACCTAACAATGTTTCCAAAACCCTAAACCTATAATTTTAACCCAAAAACCCTAATTTTTATCTTAAGACACTAGTTTAGGAAAAACCCTAATTTGAATAAATATAAAACCCTAGTTTAGATAAAAACCATAATTTTCCAACAAATCAAATCCTATAAATTATTTACCTTTCGGGGGCACTGCCCCCGATCCCCACAAGGGGCGTTGCTCTCTTGGCGCCCGCTTGCTAAACAGCTAGAGGGACCGCTGTAGGCGCGACCCTCATTGTCACGTCCTATATTTCCTTAATGAGATAATATTAAGATTTGTTTATTTATTCTCTTTTTAAATTTTCAATTATTTTCATATATATTGTATTATTTTCCTCTACTTTATTCTTTTTCTTAGATTTATATGTATTTTTAACGGAAATTGTAAAAGGCATATTTTCATCCAGTATGGGTGCCTTGTTTATTTAGTTTACATAATTTAATTTATTTCAAAGACTTTGGACAATTGTAAGAGACACATTTCCACACTTTTGGTGGGTGTCCTATTTTATTTATTTTCTTTATGAATATTTAGACATTTATAAAGGCATGTTTTCATCTTTGGATGGGTTCCTGGCCCGTTCGAGTGGCGAATCCATTTCTTCGGGTTTAGGCTCGTGTTCTCTAAGGCCTTAAGCCTAACAGTGTTGAAGTCGCAAGAACCATTCCACATGAAAGTGGTGGTGAAAATCCCCACTCACAGCTCCTCTTTATTTTAGTTTTCTAAGCGATTAATACTATCTCTTGGTATTTCTGAGAAAATATTAATAATCCTCAGTAAAGGAAAAGACTTATCATATTAGGGTTCATAGTTTACCAAGAAAATATACATTCTCTTGGTAAAGGAATTAAATATTATTTAATAGATGTGCCTCTTTATTTTTATTTACCTACAAATGGTAATTTTCTCTTGGTATTACCAATGAATATGTCCGGTCTCTTAGGAAATTAAAATACTTTTCATATTACAGTTTTATTCACCGAGAGTAGAAAATATTCTCTTGGTAAAAGAATTTAATATTATTTAACTCTTCATCTTTAGTTGTTATCGAGAGAGGTTGGGATTCCCTTGAGAACCTTTATATTTATTGAGAGATATTAATGTCTCACTATCTTTTATCGGTAAAATGTGGCACCATAATTTTGCACCTTTGTTTGCCCAAAAATATCATATGCGGTCAATAAATTTAGTTAGAACATGGTGGCAGCTTTTTTTGGCGCCATATTTATTGACAAATATCTTAAGTGGTTGGTAACTTTAGTTGATACATAATGGCACCTTTTCTTTGGAGCCATATTTACCGGCTAAAATAGTGTGAGCGGTATTTTCTCAGTATATTTTAAAAATAGTTTAAAATGATTATTCTCTCTGCAATCAATCGGTAATTCGCGATAAATCTATGTCTCTCGGTAATTATCTATCAGTAATTCTGCACATTCTTATAGTGTTATTAATTGGATCAACCACATCCAATTTAGATGAGTATGGATTATGTATAGGATTGAGTTAACCCATCATGGCGATCTGATATGTAATCCATTATCTTTATGTATGGATTTACAATTTGGCAAATTAAATCATTCAAGAATTTTCTTTATGTATGGCTCTTGTGATAGAGATAATAATTTCTTTGAATGATTTCTTGAAATCTTGACTCCAAGAATATATACAGTTTCACCCATATCTTTCATTTCAAACTTGATGATAACAAACTTTTGACAGATAACAAAGTCTTAAAATTTGCAACTATTAATATATCATCTATATATAATGATAAGATAAAAAATTTATCTTTTGATCTTTTAACATAAACACATTAATCTTCATCTAACATAACAAAGTCATATGTTATGATAGCTTTGTGAAATTTAATGTACCATTATCTAGAAGACTCCATAAGGCCATAAATTGATTTTAACAATTGACTTACTTTATCTTCTTGGCCGTTTTCAATGAAACTCCTAGGTTGTTCCATGAAAATTTCTTTTTCTAATTCTCCGTTGAGAAAAGTAGTCTTTATACCTGTAGACCCTTAATTTTGGACCAGTCCAAATTAAGTTCTAATTAAAATGGGTGAATTAAGTTTGATTTCAATGAAAAGGTCTAAATTAAACCTAGTCTGATTTTTAAAGTCTAAATTAGATTCGGTCCAATGATTTATTAGAGTTGAGACTTTTTTAAGAAAATCAGATCGTCGGTTCGGTTGGCTTAGCCCAATTAGATATGAGCTAAGCTCATATCGAATTGGCCTAGCCAATTTGATATGAGGCCTCCCATATCGAATTGAGCCTCATATCGAATTGACTTAGGCCAATTCGATATGGGAGGCCTCATATCAAATTGGCTAGGCCAAATTCCACATGAGTGCGGCTTAGTTTAGTATTTATGCAAAATTAGCATCCTAATCAAGCTAGAGTTCAAAAGCATTCAAATTAAGGAGCAAAGAATTGCCCTAATGTTGTCTATAAATATGGGATTAACAAACAAAGAGAGCCAGCCACAATCATTGAGTAAACAATAATAAAAAAATAGAAGCAAAAGAAGGAGAGAGACAGTAGCAACCGAGAGGAACAAAACCCTAAAATCAAAGGGACACTAAGCAATATTAAAATATAGCCATTGTCAGCAAATAAGAAAAACAAGAGACAAAAATGAAATAAAAAGAAATAGAAGCAGAAGGCAAGGAAGCTTGTAGCTAAAGTAGCAATAATCCTTGGATTGTTTAAACCTTGGCTAAGAACCTATTGATCCAAACTAGCTGTGCAATTTAGAGGAAGAATCCTGCATCAACCTTTGTAGAAGAATTGTTCCAAGGCTTGGTTCAACAAAATTATCTTGGTGGAGCCAACAATGTATGTATGGTTTATATTACCTAATTCTATCTAATCTATTATGTAATCATGTAGAGTGCATTGATTCTTAGGTTTATTAATTTGGTTTTGCTCAAAACCATGACTTCATCCAGTAAACCTTAATTGCATAATTAAACCCTAATTGTATTGTAAAACCCTAATTTTGTATGTTAAACCTTAGTTTTAGGTTTAAACCCTAAATTATGATTTTAAATGCTAATTTATATTTTGGAGATAACAACTCATTCAACGAGTATGGTAAATCTTTTACCCTTCGGGGATAGTGCCCCCTAGACCCCCTCTCGCTAACCGGCTAGCGAGACCGCCGTGTAAATCGCTCACTATATTTTGTTAATGGGTTACTAGTAAGATATGTTTGTGAACTATAATTTTTATGACGAACTGTATGTATGGATTACTTATTTTATTATGAATGATGAAACCATGTTAATATTTATTTATTAGTTGTATTTTTTTAGGGCAATGTAAAAGGCATATTTTCACTTGTGGGTGCTTTATTAATTTAAGTTTATGTAATTTAATTTATGGACTTTTTAGACTGTTGTAGAGGACATGTTTCTACTAATTGGTGGGTGTCCTATTTTATTTATTTGTATAGATGTTGGGATATTATAAGGATATGTTCCATCTTTGTATGAGTGCCCAATTTATTTGTTTTTTTGTTTGCTTGATTTATAATATAATGATTATTTATTCTCCATTGTTGCATGTAATATGGATATTGTCATAGTAATTTAAGAATTCAATAATATTTAGGCCTAAAAAGAGGCTGGATCTAATGAACCGAGTATTATGGGGGTGTTGGGTCACTTCTCACCTTCCCCGTACGTACCCAACTTTCTGAAACCAAGTAGGAGTTGGAGATTCCTTAGAAATTTAGTCATCCACCCCTTTCTATCTTCTCGGCTTGTCCGGGTGGTGACTCCAAATTCTTCAGGTTTTGGCCCTTATTCTCTAAAGCCTAAAGCTTAACAGTGCTGAAGTTGTAAGAACCACTCCACTAGAGTGGGGGGCGAAAATCCCTGCTCACAATATCCATTTGATGTGACTCAAGATCCATGCTTGCTACAATAGCCACGATGAGACATATTGAGGTAAATCTCACTGTGAGTGGGGATTTTTGCCCCCACTCCTAGTGGAATGGTTCTTGCGAATTCGGCACTATTTAGGCTCGGGGCCTTAGGGAACACGAGCGTAAGCCTGAAGAAAATGGAGTCGCCACCCGGACGAGCCGGGAAAAAGAAAGGGGTGGATGACTCGATTCCTAAGGAATCCCCAACCCCCTAATGGGTTCGAAAAGTTAGGTACGTGTGGGGAAGGTGAGAAATGGCCCAGCACTCCCACAATGCCCGATTCTTTGGAACCGGCCTCCTTTGTAGTTCTTAATATTATAAAAGTCTTAAGTATAACAATATTATACATATTACATGCAACAATTAAAATAAAGCATCATTATATTAAAATCAAAGTAATGTCCAAACAAAGCAAATAAATGGACACCCATCCGAGGATGGAAACATGCCCTTACATCGTTCATGTCTAAACTAAATAGGAAACCCACCAAAAGGTGGAAACATGTCCTTTACATTGGTCCAAAATATAAAAGCAATTTAAATTTCATAGAAATTAATTAATGAGATACCCACAAAGTGGAAACATACCTCTTACAATATTTGAAAATCAAAATAAATCAATAAAAGTAAATAACCATTCATAATAAATAAATCATTCATCAAAGATATCAAACATCAATCAAAATATATAATAAACATTCATCCAATTTAAATAAAATAGTAAATATATTAACTTTAGGGGTTCATGCATTAAGTAGGGTTTCTAGGGTTTTATGTTCAATAACTAAGGTTTTGCATATACTAGTTTAATTTGTTGAGAAGTATTTTAAAGTAATAACATAGCCATTGGATATTAAAAAGATTTAAGGTTTTGGAAGTTTTTATGAAAATAATGTTACTATGATTTTAAAAAGTAGGTTTAGTTAGGGTTTTAAGCAAACATTATGAAATTAGGGTTTTTTTAAGACATTTGGGTTTATAATTTTAAAAGATTGGGTTTAGGTTCACTGGATTATGGTTTTAGGTGTTGATGAACTTTTCATAAAGTTTTGATGTTTTAAGAATTAGGGTTTAGGAAAACTAGGGTTTACTAGATTAGGGTTTTGAGAAAATTAGGGTTTTTGGTATTTTTGGAAAACATATTTGATCTTAGGATTTAAGAAAACAGTTTAGAGTTTTATAGAGACAATTATGATTAAAGTTTTTAGAAACTATAAAGAAGATTAGCGTTTGGAGATTTAAGAAGACATTTGAAAATTTTGGACAAAAGGTTAGAGTTTAGATGATTAAGAAAATAGTTCGGGGAAAAATAATTTAGGGTTTTAAAGTTTTTGGAAACAAAAGAAACAATTTAGGGTTTTTAAAGTTTTTTAGTTTTATAAAACATGGAAGTGGAGTTTTTGAAAACCAACTGATTAATGTATTAACTAAAGTAAACAATTAAAGTTATTGAAACAAAGATTAAATTACTACATATTACTATTAATCAAAGAAAACGAAGCTACTGTGAATATATAATTTAGGATTAAAGATCAAACCTGCGTAGTTGGTTCCACCAAAAATTGATTTCTGGATGAACAATAACAAAGGCAATGTTGCTGCCTTTGATGTGTTGATGATTGCTTCTTGTTGCTAATGTCTCTTGCTCCTAGGGTTTTCTGTCTCTTTTTCCTCCTCAAGTCAGAAGTCCCAAGTTTTGTCCCCCTAATTTTGTGTTTTAATTTAGTATTTATAGGAAAAATTATAAACCTACTTCTAATTGTCTAAGGAAATTAAAACTAAATAGGGAAAGAAACCAAAACCAAATAGAATTTGGTTTAAGAAAAAACTGCGCTGGAAAATTGCACTGGCGAAAAAACTACTGAGGGCGAAAACTGCGAGAATTTCGAGCGAAGGCCGAGAATTGCGAGCGAAGGCCGAGAATTGCTGCGGGTGGGCGCCAATTCACCGCAGGAATTCCCTACGATGAATTGGCCCAGACCGATTCACTTTCGGCGATGAAATTTTTCGTCGTCGATTTATTTATTTATTTATTTATTATATATTATTTTTTAACTTTACTAATATTACTTTTTTATTTTTATAAAAAAGTATAAATAATAAATGATAAATATTATTTAATTACAAAACCACAAAAACTATTTTGGACTATAAAAAAAATATCGGACCAGATTGAGTCAAAAATTAAGGGTCTACAGTTTGCCCCCTATTTGAACGATCTGAGACTACGACAAAAGAGAGTGGAAAGCAATAAGACTTAATTTTTCTGAGATGGTTTATGTTTTGGGTTCTAGACCCGGTTCAAATTCTTGACTCCAAATGGACTTGGGTTCTGGACCCGAGATGGTTTGGGTTCTTGACTCGATTTGAGTTCTGGACTCGAAAAAGACTTGGTTCTGGACCCAGGATGGTTTGGGTTCTGGACCCGGTTCAAGTTCTGGACTAAAAAAAGACTTAGGTTCTGGACTCGGGATGGTTTGGGTTCTCGACCCGATTCGAGTTCTGGACTCAGAAAAGACTTTGATTCTGGACCCAAGATGGTTTGGGTTATGGACCCGGTTCAAGTTCTGGACTCAAAAAAGACTTGGGTTCTAGACCCGATTTGAGTTCTGAACTCGAAAAAGACATGGGTTCTGGACCCGGGATGGTTTGGATTCTGGACCAAATTCAAGTTTGGACTGAAAAAGACCTGGGTTCTAGACCCGGGATGGTTTGGGTTCTGGACTCGATTCGAGTTCTGGATTTAAAAAAGACTTGTGTTCTGGACCCGGTTCGAGTTCTGGACTCGAAAAAGATTTGGGTTCTGGACTCAAAATGGTTTGGGTTCTGGAACCGGTTCGAGTTCTTGACCAGGAAAAGACTTGGATTTTGGACCCGAGATGGTTTAGGTTCTGGATCCAATTCGGGTTTTGGACACGGGAAAGATTTTGGTTCTGGACTCGATTCGAGTTCTGGACTCAAAAAAGACTTGGGTTCTCGACCCGAGATAGTTTGGGTTCTGGACCCGGTTGGAGCTCTGAACTCGAAAAAGACTTGGGTTCTGGACCCGGGATGGTTTGAGTTTTGGACTCGGTTCGAGTTCTAGATTTGAAAAAGACTTGGGTTCTGGACCCGGGATGGTTTGGGTTCTAAACTCGGTTCGAGATCTGGACTCGAAAAAGACTTGTGTTCTAGACCCGAGATAGCTTGGTTTCTGAACCCGGTTTGAGTTATGGACTCAGAAAAGAATTAGGTTCTGGATCAGGTATGGTTTGGGTTCTGGACCCTGTTCAAGTTCTGGACTCATAAAAGACTTGGGTTCTAGACGCGGTATGGTTTGGTTTCTGGACCCGGTTCGAGTTCTGGACTCAAAAAAGACTTGGATTCTAGACTCGGGATGGTTTGGGTTCTAGACCCAGTTTGAGTTCTGGATTCGAAAAAGACTTGGGTTTTGGAATCCGGATGGTTAGGGTTCTGGACCTAAGCTAAGTTCTGGACTTAAGGGTAATTTGTGTTCTGAACCCGAGCTAAGTTCTGGACTTAAGAGTAATTAGGGTTCTAGACCCGAGCTAAGTTCTAGACCTAAGAGCAATTAGGATTCTGGACCCGAGCTAAGTTCTGGACTTAAGAGGGAATTTAGGTTCTGGACCTAGGCTAAATTCTGGACTTAAGAGGAAATTTCGGTTTTGGACCTAAGCTAAGAGAGATTTAATTGTTTGTAAAAAATAGTTGTAGTTAGTAGGATACTAAAGGAATTTGCCAAAAAAATTTAGCTAAATTTTGCCATACACATATCTTCTCCTTGAGTTCTGGGTCCGGGATGGTTTGGATTCAACAGTTTGTTGATTTTCCTAAATTTCTTCTAGACCCGGAAAAGACTTGGGTTTTGGACCCTGGATGGTTTGGGTTTTGGACCCAGTTCGAGTTCTGCACTCGAAAAAGACTTGGATTCTGGACCTGAGATGGTTTGGGTTCTGGACCCGGTTCGAGTTCTGGAATAAAATGACTTGGATTTTGGACCAGTATGGTTTGGATTCTGGACCTGGTTGGAGTTTTGGACTCTAAAAAGACTTGGGTTCTGGACCCAGGATGGTTTGGGTTCTAAAGCCGGTTTGAGTTCTGGACTCAAAAAAGATTTGGGTTCTGGACCTGGGACGATTTGGGTTTTGGACTCGAAAAAGATTTGGGTTCTGGACCTAAGATGGTTTGGGTTCCGGACCCGGTTCAAGTTTTGGATTTATAAAAGACTTGGGTTCTGGGCCGGGATGGTTAGGGTTCTGGACCTGAGCAATGTTCTGGACTTAAGGGTAATTTGGGTTCTGAACCCGAGCTAAGTTCTGGACTTAAGAGTAATTAGGGGTCTAGTCCCGAGCTAAGTTCTAGACCTAAAAGTAATTAGGGTTCTGGACCTGCGCTAAGTTCTAGACTTAAGAGGGAATTTATGCTCTGGAACTAGGCTAAATTCTGGACTTAAAAGGAAATTTAGGTTCTGGACCTAAGCTAAGAGAGATTTAATTATCTGTAAAAAATAGTTGTAGTTAACAGGATACTAAACGAATTTGCCAAAAAAATTTAGCTAAATTTTACCATACACATATCTTCTCCTTGAGTTCTGGACCCGGGATGGTTTGGGTTCTACGGTTTGTTGATTTTCCTAAATTTCTTTTGGACTCGAAAAAGACTTGGGTTTTGGACCCGGGATGGTTTGGGTTCTGGACTCGGTTTGAGTCATTAACTCGAGAAAAGACTTGGATTCTGGAGCTGAGATTATTTGGGTGCTGGACCCGGTTCGAGTTCTGGACTAAAAAAAGACTTGGGTTCTGGACCCGGGATGGTTAGGATTCTAGACCCTATTCGAGTTCTAGACTCAAAAAGACTTGGGTTCTAGACCCGGGATGGTTTGGGTTCTGGACCCGATTTGAGTTCTGGATTCAAAAAAGACTTGTGTTCTGGACTCGGTTCGAGTTCTAGACTCAAAAAAGATTTGGGTTCTGGACTCAAAATGGTTTGGGTTCTGAACCCGGTTTGAGTTCTTGACTAGGAAAAGACTTGAGTTGGGTTCTAGATCCGATTCGAGTTTTGGACTCGGGAAAGACTTGAGTTCTAGACCCGAGATGGTTTGGGTTATGGACTCTATTCGAGTTCTGGACTCAAAAAAGACTTGGGTTCTAGACTCGAGATAGTTTGGGTTCTAGACCAGGTTGGAGTTCTGAACTCGAAAAAGACTTGGATTCTAGACCCTGGATTGTTTGGATTTTGGACCCGATTCAAGTTCTAGACTCAAAAAAGACTTGGGTTCTGGACCTGGGATGGTTTGGGTTCTAAACTCAGTTTGAGATCTGGACTCAAAAAAGACTTAGGTTCTAGACCCAAGATGGTTTGGGTTCTAGACTCGGTTTGAGTTTTGGACTCAAAAAAGACTTGGGTTCTAGACCCGAGATAGCTTGGTTTCTGAACCCGGTTCGAGTTATGGACTCAAAAAAAAAATTAGGTTCTGGACAAGGTATGGTTTGTGTTCTAGACCCTATTCGAGTTCTGGACTGAGAAAAGGCTTGGGTTCTAGACGCGGTATGGTTTGGGTTCTAGACCCGGTTCGAGTTCTGGATTTAAAAAAGACTTGGATTGTAGACCCGAGATGTTTTGGGTTCTAGACCAGGTTCGAGTTCTGGATTCGAAAAAGACTTGGGTTTTGGAATCCGGATGGTTAAGGTTCTGGACCTAAGCTAAGTTCTGGACTTAAGGGTAATTTGTTTTCTAAACCCAAGCTAAGTTATGGACTTAAGAGTAATTAGGGTTCTGGTCCCAAGCTAAGTTCTAGACCTAAGAGTAATTAGGGTTCTAGACCCGAGCTAAGTTCTGGACTTAAGAGGGAATTTAGGTTCTAGACCTAGGCTAAATTCTGGACTTAAGAGGGAATTTAGGTTTTGGACCTAAGCTAAGAGAGATTTAATTATCTGTAAAAAATAGTTGTAGTCAGTAGGATACTAAAGGAATTTGCCAAAACAATTTAGCTAAATTTTGCCATACACATATCTTCTCCTTGAGTTCTGGGCCCGGGATAGTTTGGATTCTACATTTTGTTGATTTTCCTAAATTTCTTCTAGACTCGGAAAAGACTTGGGTTCTGGACCTTGGATGGTTTAGGTTCTGGACCCGGTTCGAGTTCTGCACTCGGAAAAGACTTGGATTCTGGACCTGAGATGGTTTGGTTCTTGACCCGGTTTGACTTTTGGACTAAAAAGACTTGGGTTTTGGACCCAGGATGGTTTGGGTTCTGGACCCGGTTCGAGTTTTGGACCCGGTTTGAGTTCTGGACTCTAAAAAGACTTGGGTTTTGGACCCAGGATGGTTTGGGTTTTGAACCCGGTTTGTGTTCTGGACTAAAAAAAGATTTAGGTTCTGGACCTGGGATGGTTTGGGTTCTGGACTCGGAAAGATTTGGGTTCTAGACAAGAGATGGTTTGGGTTCATGACCCGATTCGAGTTCTGGATTTGTAAAAGACTTAGGTTCTGGACTGGGATGGTTAGGATTCTGGACCTGAGTAATGTTTTGGACTTAAGGGTAATTTGGGTTCTGAACCTGAGCTAAGTTCTAGACTTAAGAGTAATTAGGGTTCTAGACATGAGCTAAGTTCTAGACCTAAGAGTAATTAGGGTTCTGGACATTTGCTAAGTTCTGGACTTAAGAGGGAATTTAGGTTCTGGACCTAGGCTAAATTCTGGACTTAAAAGGAAATTTAGGTTCTGGACCTAAGCTAAGAGAGATTTAATTGTTCGTAAAAAATAGTTGTAGTCAACAGGATATTAAAGGAATTTGCCAAAAAAATTTAGCTGAATTTTACCATACACATATCTTGTCCTTGAGTTCTGGACCCGGGATGGTTTGGGTTCTACAGTTTGTTGATTTTCTTAAATTTCTTTTGGACTAAAAAAAGACTTGGGTTTTGGACCCGGGGTGGTTTGGGTTCTGGACTCGGTTCGAGTCATTAACTCAAAAAAGACTTGGATTCTGGACCCGAGATGGTTTGGGTTCTGGACCCGGTTCGAGTTCTGGACTCGAAAAAGACTTGGGTTCTGGACCCGATTCGAGTTCTGGACTCAAAAAGACTTGGGTTCTAGACCCGGGATGGTTTGGGTTCTAGACTCGATTCGAGTTCTGGATTCAAAAAAGACTTGGGCTTTGGACCCGGTTCGAGTTCTAGACTCGAAAAAGATTTGGGTTCTGGACTCAAAATGGTTTGGGTTCGGGACCCGGTTCAAGTTCTTAACTAGGAAAAGACTTGGATTTTGGACCCGAGATGGTTTGGGTTCTGGATCCTATTCGAGTTTTAGACTCGGGAAAGACTTGGGTTCTGGACCCGAGATGGTTTGGGTTCTGGACTCGATTCGAGTTCTGGACTCGGAAAAGGCTTGGGTTCTAGACCCGAGATTGTTTGGGTTCTAGACCCGGTTGGAGTTCTGAACTCGAAAAAGACTTGGGTTATGGACTAGGGATGGTTTGGGTTTTAGACCCGGTTCGAGTTCTAGATTAGAAAAAGACTTGGGTTCTGGACCCGGGATGGTTTAGGTTCTATACTCGGTTTAAGATCTCGACTAAAAAAAGACTAGGGTTCTAGACCCAGGATAGTTTGGGTTCTAGACTCGGTTTGAGTTTTGGACTCGGAAAAGACTTGGCCTCTAGACCCGAGATAGCTTGGTTTTTGAACCCGGTTCGAGTTATGGACTAAGAAAAGAATTAGGTTCTGGACCAGGTATGGTTTGGGTTGTGGACCCGGTTCGAGTTATGGACTAAAAAAAGACTTGGATTCTATACCAGGGATGGTTTCGGTTCTAGACCCAGTTCGAGTTCTGGATTCAAAAAATACTTGGGTTTTGGAATCCGGATGGTTAGGGTTATGGACCTAAGCTAAGTTCTAGACTTAAGGGTAATTTTTATTCTGAACCCGAGCTAAGCTCTGGACTTAAGAGTAATTAGGGTTCTAGACCCGAGCTAAGTTCTAGACCTAATAGTAATTAGGGTTCTGGACTTGCGCTAAGTTCTGGACTTAAGAGGGAATTTAGGTTCTGGACCTAGGCTAAATTCTTGAATTAAGAGGGAATTTAGGTTGTGGACCTAAGCTAAGAGAGATTTAATTGTTTGTAAAAAATAGTTGTAGTAAGTAGGATACTAAAGGAATTTTCCAAAAAAAATTAGCTAAATTTTGCCATACACATATCTTCTCCTTGAGTTCTGGGCCCGGGATGGTTTGGATTCTACAGTTTGTTGATTTTCCTAAATTTATTCTGGACTCGGAAAAGACTAGGGTACTGGACCCAGGATAGTTTGGGTTCTGGACATGGTTTGAGTTCTGGACTCGAAAAAGACTTAGATTCTGGACCCGAGATGGTTTAGGTTCTGGACCCGCTTTGAGTTCTGGACTAAAAAGACGTAGGTTTTGGACCCAGGATGGTTTGGGTTCTGGACCCGGTTCGAGTTCTGGACTCTAAAAAGACTTTGGTTCTAGACCCAGGATGGTTTGGGTTCTGAACCCGGTTCGAGTTCTAGACTCTAAAAAGATTTGGGTTTTGGACCCAGGATAGTTTGGGTTCTGGACTAGGAAAAGATTTGGGTTCTGAACCTGGTTTGTGTTCTGGACTAAAAAAAGATTTAGGTTCTGGAACTGGGATGGTTTGGGTTCTTGACTCGGAAAAGATTTGGGTTCAAGACCAGAGATGGTTTGGGTTCATGACCCGGTTCGAGTTCTAGATTTGTAAAAGACTTGGGTTCTGGACCGGGATGGTTAGGATTCTGGACCTGAGCAATGTTCTGGACTTAAGGGTAATTTGGGTTCTGAACCCGAGCTAAGTTCTGGACTTAAGAGTAATTAGGGTTCTAGACACGAGCTAAGTTCTAGACCTAAGAGTAATTAGGGTTCTGGACATTCGCTAAGTTCTGGACTTGAGAGGGAATTTAGGTTCTGGACCTAGGCTAAAATCTGGACTTAAAAGGAAATTTAGGTTCGGGACCTAAGTTAAGAGAGATTTAATTGTCTGTAAAAAATAATTGCAGTCAACAGGATACTAAAGGAATTTACCAAAAATATTAAGCTAAATTTTACCATACACATATCTTCTCGTTGAGTTCTAGACCCGGGATGGTTTGGGTTCTACAGTTTGTTGATTTTCCTAAATTTCTTTTGCACTCAGAAAAGACTTGGGTTTTAGACCCGGGATGGTTTGGGTTCAGGACTCGAGATGGTTTGGATGCTGGACCCGGTTCGAGTTATGGACTCGAAAAAGTCTTGGGTTCTGGACTCAGGATGGTTTGGTTTCTGGGCTTGGCTCGAATTTTAGACTCAAAAAAGACTTGGGTTCTAGACTCGGGATGGTTTGGGTTCTAGACCCGGTTCGAGTTCTAGACTCAAAAAAAATTTGGGTTTTGGACTCGGAATGGTTTGGGTTCTGGACCCAGTTCGAGTTTCTGGACATGGAAAAGACTTGGATTCTGGACTCGAGATGGTTTGGGTTCTGGATCTGATTCGAGTTTTACACTCAGGAAAGACTTGGGTTCTGGACCCGAGATGGTTTAGGTTCTGGATTCCATTCGAGTTCTGGACTCGAAAAAGACTTAGCTTCTAGACCCGAGATGGTTTGAGTTCTAGACCCAGTTTGAGTTCTGAACTCAAAAAAGACTTGGTTTCTGGACCCAGGATGGTTTGGCATTTGGACCCGGTTCGAGTTTTAGACTCGAAAAGACTTGGGTTCTGGACTCAGGATGGTTTGGGTTCTAAACTCGGTTCGAGTTATGGACTCAAAAAAGACTTGGGTTCTAGACCCGGGATGGCTTGGGTTCTAGACTTGGTTCGAGTTTTGGACTTGGAAAAGACTTGGGTTCTAGACCGGGGATAGTTTGGTTTCTGAACCCGGTTCGAGTTTTGGACTCAAAAAAGAATTGGGGTCTGGACCAGGTATGGTTTGGGTTTTGGACCCTTTTCGAGTTCTAGACTTAAAAAAGACTCGGTATCTGGACCCGAGATTGTTTAGGTTCTAGATTCGGTTTGAGTTCTGGATTTGAAAAAGACTTGGGTTCTGGACCCGGGATGGTTAGGGTCCTGGACCTAAGCTAAGTTCTGGACTTAAGGGTAATTTGGGTTCTGAACCCGAGCTAAGTTTTGGACTTAAAAGTAATTTGGGTTCTGGACCCAAGCTAAGTTCTAGACCTAAGAGTAATCAGGGTTCTGGACTCGAGCTAAGTTCTGGACTTAAGAGAGAATTTAGGTTCTGGATCTACGCTAAATTCTGGACTTAAGAGGGAATTTAGGTTCTGGACCTAAGCTAAGAGAGATTTAATTATCTATAAAAAATAGTTTTAGGTAGTAGGATACTGAAAGAATTTGCCAAAAAAAATTTAGCGAAATTTTACCATACACATATCTTCTCCTTTAGTTCTGGACCCGGGATGGTTTAGGTTCTATAGTTTGTTGATTTTCCTAAATTTCTTCTCGACTCAGAAAAGACTTGGGTTCTAGAACCGTGATGGTTTGGGTTCTGGACCCGATTCGAGTTCTGAACTAGAAAAACAGTTGGATTCTGAACCCGATATGGTTTTAGTTCTGGACCCGGTTCGAGTTCTGAACTCGAAAAAGACTTGGGTTCTGGACCTGGGATGGTTTAGGTTCTGGACCCGGTTCGAGTTCTAGACTTGAATAAGACTTAGGTTCTGGACCCATGATGGTTTGGTTTCTGGATCCAGTTCGAGTTCTGGACTCAAAAAAGACTTGGGTTTTGGACCAGGGATGGTTTGGGTTCTAGACCCAGTTCGAGTTATGGACTAAAAAAAGACTTGTGTTTTGGACCCGGGATGGTTTGGGTTCTAGATCCGGTTTGAGTTCTGGACTAAAAAAAGACTTAGATTTTGGACCCAAGATGATTTGGGTTCTGGACCCGATTTGAGTTCTGGACTTGGAATATTCTTGGGTTCAAGACCCAGGATGGTTTGGGTTCTGGACCATGTTTTAGTTCTGGACTCGAAAAAGACTTAGGTTCTGGATCCGGGATGGTTTGGGTTCTGGACCTGGTTTGAGTTTTGGACTCGAAAAAGACTTAGGTTCTAGACCCAGGATGGTCTGGGTTCTACACCCGAGCTAAGTTCTAGACTTAAGGGTAATTTGGGTTCTTAACCCAAGCTAAGTTATGGACTTCAGGGTAATTTGGGTTCTGGACCCGAGCTAAGTTCTAAACCTAAGAGTAATTAGGGTTCTGGACCAGAGCTAAGTTATAGACTTAGGAGGGAATTTAGGTTCTGGACATAAGCTAAATTTTAAACTTAACAGAGAATTTAGGTTCTGGACCTAAGCTAAGAGAGATTTAATTGTCTGTAAAAAATAGTTGTAGTCAACAGGATACTAAAGGAATTTGCCAAAAAAATTTAGCTAAATTTTACCATACACATATCTTCTCCTTGAGTTCTGGACCCGGGATGGTTTGGGTTCTACAGTTTGTTGATTTTCCTAAATTTCTTTTGCACTCGAAAATGACTTGGGTTTTGGACCCGAGATGGTTTGGGTTCTGGACTCTGTTCGAGTCATTAACTCGAAAAAGACTTAGATTCTGGCCCCGAGATGGTTTGGGTGCTGGACCCGGTTTGAGTTCTGGACTCAAAAAAGACTTGTGTTCTGGACCCGGGATGGTTTGTATTCTAGACCAGATTCGAGTTCTGGACTCAAAAAGACTTGGGTTCTAGACCTGAGATGGTTTGGGTTCTGGACCCGATTCGAGTTCTGGATTCAAAAAAGACTTGGGTTCTGGACCTGGTTCGAGATCTGGACTTTAAAAGATTTGGGTTCTGGAATCAAAATGGTTTGGGTTCTGGACCCGGTTCTAGTTCTTAACTAGGAAAAGACTTGGATTTTGAACCCGAGATGGTATGGGTTTTGGATTCGATTCGAGTTTTGGACTCGGGAAAGACTTGGGTTCTTGACCCGAGATGGTTTGGGTTTTGGACTCGATTTGAGTTCTGGACTCAGAAAAGACTTGGGTTATAGACCCGAGATGGTTTGGGTTCTAGACCCAGTTGGAGTTCTGAACTAGAAAAAGACTTGGGTTCTAGACCCGGGATGGTTTGGGTTTTGAACCTGGTTTGAGTTTTAGACTCAAAAAAGAGTTGGGTTCTGGACCCGAGATGGTTTGGGTTTTAACTCGGTTTGAGATCTAGACTAAAAAAAGACTTGGGTTCTAGACCCGGGATGGTTTGGGTTCTAGACTCTTTTCGAGTTTTGGACTCGGAAAAGACTTGGGTTCTAGACCCGAGATAGTTTTGTTTCTGAACCCGGTTTGCGTTATGGACTCAGAAAAGAATTTGGTTTTAGACCAGGTATGGTTTGGGTTCTGGACCATGCTCGAGTTCTTGACTCAGAAAAGACTTGGGTTCTGGATCCGGGATGGTTTGGTTCTAAACTCGGTTTGAGTTCTGGACTAAAAAAAAGACTTGGGTTCTGGACCCGGGATGGTTTGGGCTCTGGACACGGTTCGAGTTCTAAACTCAGAAAAGACTTGGGTTCTGGACCCGGGATGGTTTGGTTTCTTAAACCGGTTCGAGTTATGAACTCAAAAATGACTTGGGTTCTGGACCTGGTATGGTTTGGGTTTTAGACCCGGTTCTAGTTCTGGACTCGAAAAAGACTTGGATTCTGGACCTGAGATGGTTTGCGTTATGGACCCGGTTTAAGTTCTGGACCCGGGATGATTTGAGTTCTGGACCCGATTTTAGTTCTGGGCTCAAAAAAGACTTGGGTTCTAGACCCGGGATGGTTTGGGTTCTGGACTAGGTTAGAGTTCTGAACTCGAAAAAGACTTGGGTTCTGGACCCAGGATGGTTTGGGTTCTAAACCCAGTTCGAGTTCTGGACTCAAAAAAGACTTGGGTACTGGACCCGGGATTATTTGGGTTTTGGACCCAGTTTGAGTTCTAGAATAAAAAAAGAATTGGGTTCTAGACCCGGGATGGTTGGGGTTTTGGACCCGGTTCGAGTTTTAGACACGGAAAAGACTTGGGTTTTGGACCCGGGATGGTTTGGGTTCTAGACCCAGTTCGAGTTCTGGTCTAAAAAAAGACTTGGGTTCTGGACCCGGAATCGTTTGGGTTCTAAACCCGGTTAGAGTTCTGGACTAAAAAAAGACTTGGGTTCTGAACCCGGGATGGTTTCAGTTCTTGACGCGGTTCGAGTTCTAGACTCAGAAAATACTTGGGTTCTGGACCCGGGATGGTTTGATTTTTGAACCAGTTTGAGTTATGGACTCAGAAAAGACTTGGGTTCTGGATCCGGGATGGTTTGGGCTCTAGACACGGTTCGAGTTCTAAACTCAGAAAAGACTTGGGTTCTGGACCCGAGATGGTTTGGTTCTAAACTCAGTTTGAGTTCTGGACTAAAAAAAAGACTTGGGTTCTGGACCCGGGATGGTTTGGGCTTTGGACACGGTTCGAGTTCTAAACTCAGAAAAGACTTGGGTTCTGGACTCGGGATGGTTTGGTGTCTTAAACTGGTTCGAGTTCTGAACTAAAAAAAGACTTGGGTTCTGGACCTGGTATGGTTTGGGTTTTAGACCCGGTTCTAGTTCTGGAATCGAAAAAGACTTGGATTCTGAACCCGAGATGGTTTGCGTTATGGACCCGGTTTAAGTTCTGGACCCGGGATGATTTGAGTTCTGGACCCGATTTTAGTTCTGGGCTCAAAAAAGACTTGGGTTCTAGACCCGGGATGGTTTGGGTTCTGGACCAGGTTAGAGTTCTGAACTCGAAAAAGACTTGGGTTCTGGACCCAGGATGGTTTGGGTTCTAAACCCAGTTCGAGTTCTGGACTCAAAAAAGACTTGGGTACTGGACCCGGGATTATTTGGGTTTTGGACCCAGTTTGAGTTCTAGAATAAAAAAAGAATTGGGTTCTAGACCCGGGATGGTTGGGGTTTTGGACCCGGTTCGAGTTTTGGACACGGAAAAGACTTGGGTTTTAGACCCGGGATGGTTTGGGTTCTAGACCCAGTTCAAATTCTGGTCTAAAAAAAGACTTGGGTTCTGGACCCGGAATCGTTTGGGTTCTAAACCCGGTTAGAGTTCTGGACTAAAAAAAGACTTGGGTTCTGAACCCGGGATGGTTTCGGTTCTTGACGTGGTTCGAGTTCTAGACTCAGAAAATACTTGGGTTCTGGACCCGGGATGGTTTGGTTTTTGAACCCAGTTTGAGTTATGGACTCAGAAAAGACTTGGGTTCTAGACCCGGTATGGTTTGGGTTCTGGACCTAGTTCAAGTTCTGAACTCAAAAAAGACTTGGATTCTAGACACGGGATGGTTTGGGTTCTGGACCCGGTTTGAGTTCTGGGTTCGAAAAAGACTTGGGTTTTGGAATCTGGATGGTTAGCGTTCTGTACCTGAGCTAAGTTCTGGACTTAAGGGTAATTTGTGTTCTAAACCCGAGCTAAGTTCTAGACTTAAGAGTAATTAGGGTTCTGGACCCGAGCTAAGTTCTAGACCTGAGAGTAATTAGGTTTCTGGACTGCAGCTAAGTTTTAGACTTAAGAGGGAATTTAGGTTCTAGACCTAGGCTAAATTCTGGACTTAAGAGGGAATTTAGGTTTTGGACCTAAGCTAAGAGAGATTTAATTGTCTGTAAAAAATAGTTGTAGTCAGTAGGATACTAAAAAAATTTTCCAAAAAAAATTAGCTAAATTGTTCCATACATATATCTTCTCCTTGAGTTCTGGGCCCGGGATGGTTTGGATTCTACAGTTTGTTGATTTTCCTAAATTTCTTCTGGACTCAAAAAAGACTAGGGTGCTGGACCCAGGATGGTTTGGGTTCTGGACCCGGTTTGAGTTCTGGACTCGAAAAAGACTTGTATTCTGGACCTGAGATGGTTTGGGTTCTAGACCCGGTTCGAGTTCTGGACTAAAAAGGCTTAGGTTTTAGACCCAGGATGGTTTGGGTTCTGGACCCAGTTTGAGTTTTGGACCCGGTTCGAGTTTTGGACTCTAAAAAGACTTGGGTTCTGAACCAAGGATGGTTTGGATTCTGAACCCGATTTGAGTTATGGACTAAAAAAAGATTTGGGTTCTGGACCTGGGATGGTTTGGGTTTTGGACTCGAAAAAGATTTGGGTTCTGGACCAGAGATGGTTCGGGTTCAGGACCCTGTTTGTGTTTTGGATTTGTAAAAATCGGGATGGTTAGGGTTCTGGACCTGAGCAATGTTCTGGACTTAAGGGTAATTTGGGTTCAGAACTCGAGCTAAGTTCTGGACTTAAGAGTAATTAGGGTTCTAGACCCGAGTTAAGTTCTAGACCTAAGAGTAATTAGGCTTCTCGACCTGCGCTAAGTTCTGGACTTAAGAGGGAATTTAGGTTGTGGACCTAGGCTAAATTCTGAACTTAAAAGGAAATTTAGGTTCTGGACCTAAGCTAAGAGAGATTTAATTGTCTGTAAAAAATAGTTGTAGTCAACAGGATACTAAAGGAATTTGCCAAAAAAATTTAGCTAAATTTTACCATACACATATCTTCTCCTTGAGTTATGGACCCGGGCTACAATTTGTTGATTTTCCTTAATTTCTTTTGGACTCAAAAAGACTTGGATTTCGGACCTGAGATGGTTTGGGTTCTAGACTCTGTTCGAGTCATTAACTCAAAAAAGACTTGGATTCTAGACCCGAGATGGTTTGGGTACTAGACCCGGTTCGAGTTCTGGACTAAAAAAAGACTTAGGTTCTAGACCCGGGATGGTTTGAATTTTGGACCCGATTCGAGTTCTGGACTAAAAAATACTTGGTTTTTAGACCCGGGATGGTTTGGGTTATGGACCCGATTCGAGTTCTGGATTCAAAAAAGACTTGGATTCTGGACCCGATTCGCGTTCTGGACTCGAAAAAGATTTGGGTTCTGGACTCAAAATGGTTTGGGTTATGGACCCGGTTCGAGTTCTTGACTAGGAAAAGGCTTGGATTTTGGACCCGAGATGGTTTGGGTTCTGGACTGGATTTGAGTTCTGGACTAAAAAAAGGCTTGGGTTCTAGACCCAAGATGGTTTGGGTTTTAGACCCGGTTGGAGTTCTGAACTCGAAAAAGACTTGGGTTTTGGACCTGGGATGGTTTGGGTTTTAGACCCGGTTCAAGTTTTAGACTCAAAAAAGACTTGGGTTCTGGACCCGGGATGGTTTGGGTTCTAAACTCGATTCAAGATCTACACTAAAAAAAGACTTGGGTTCTAGACCCAGGATGGTTTGGGTTCTAGACTCTGTTCGAGTTTTGGACTCGGAAAAGACTTGGGTTCTAGACATGAGATAGTTTTGTTTCTGAACCCGGTTCGAGTTATGGACTCAGAAAAGAATTAGGTTCTGGACCAGGTATGGTTTGGGTTCTGGACCCTGTTCGAGTTCTGGACTTAGAAAAGACTTGTGTTCTAGATGCAGTATGGTTTAGGTTCTGGACCCGGTTTGAGTTCTGGACTAAAAAAAGATTTGGATTCTAGACCTCGGATGGTTTGGGTTCTAGACCCTGTTCGAGTTCTGAATTCGAAAAAGACTTGGGTTTTGGAATCCCGATGGTTAGGGTTCTGGACCTAAGGTAAGTTCTGGACTTAAGGGTAATTTGTGTTCTAAATCCGAGCTAAGTTCTAGACTTTAAAGTAATTAGGGTTCTGAACCCGAGCTAAGTTCTAGACCTAAGAGTAATTAGGGTTCTGGACCCGAGCTAAGTTCTGGACTGAAGAGGGAATTTAGGTTCTGGACCTAGGCTAAATTCTGGACTTAAGAGGGAATTTAGGTTTTGGACATAAGCTAAGAGAGATTTAATTGTCTGTAAAAAATAGTTGTAGTCAGTAGGATACTAAAGGAATTTGCCAAAAAAGTTTAGCTAAATTTTTCCATACATATATCTTCTCCTTGAGTTCTGGGCCCGGGATGGTTTGGTATCTACAGTTTGTTGATTTTCCTAAATTTCTTCTGGACTCCGAAAAGACTAGGGTTCTGGACCCAGGATGGTTTGAGTTCTGGACCCGGTTTGAGTTCTGGACTCATAAAAGACTTGGATTCTGGACCCGAGATGGTTTGGTTTCTGGACCCAGTTCGAGTTCTGGACTAAAAAGACTTGGGTTTTAGACCCAAGATGGTTTGGGTTTTGGACCCGGTTTGAGTTCTGAACTCTAAAAAGACTTGGGTTCTGGACCCAGGATGGTTTGGGTTCTTAACCCGGTTTGAGTTCTGGGCTCGAAAAAGATTTGGGTTCTGGACCCGGGATGGTTTAGGTTCTGGACTCGGAAAAGATTTATGTTCTGGACCTGGGATGGTTGGGTTCAGGACCTAGTTCGAGTTCTGGATTTGTAAAAGACTTGGGTTCTGGACTGGGATGGTTAGGGTTCTGGACCTGAGCATTGTTCTGGAACCCGAGCTAAGTTCTGGACTTAAGAGTAATTATGGTTTTAGACCCAAGCTAAGTTCTAGACCTAAGAGTAATTAGGGTTCTGGACTTGCGCTAAGTTCTGAACTTAAGAGGGAATTTAGGTTCTGGACCTAGGCTAAATTCTGGACTTAAAAGGAAATTTAGGTTCTGGACCTAAGCTAAGAGTGATTTAATTGTCTGTAAAAAATAATTGCAGTCAACATAATACTAAAGGAATTTGCCAAAAAAAATTTAGCTAAAGTTTACCATACACATATCTTCTCCTTGAGTTCTAGACCCGGGAGGTTTGGGTTCTACAGTTTGCTGATTTTCCTAAATTTCTTTTGCACTCGGAAAAGACTTGGGTTTTGGACCCAGGATGGATTGGGTTCTGGATTCGATTTGCGTCATTAACTCGAAAATGACTTGGATTCTGGACCCGAGATGGTTTGGGTGCTGGACCCGGTTCGAGTTCAAGACTCGAAAAAGTCTTGGGTTCTGGACTCGGGATGGTTTGGTTTCTAGACTCGGTTTGAGTTTTATACTAAAAAAAGACTTGGGTTCTCGACCTAGGATGGTTTGGGTTCTGGACCCGATTCAAGTTCTTGATTCAAAAAAGACTTGGGTTCTGGACTCGGGATAGTTTGGGTTCTAGACCAGGTTCGAGTCTTAGACTCAAGAAAGATTTGGGTTCTGGACTCGGAATGGTTTGGGTTCTGAATCCGGTTTGAGTTCTGGACTTGGAAAAGACTTGGATTCTGGACCCGAGATGGTTTGTGTTCTGGATAGGATTCGAGTTTTGGACTCGGGAAAGACTTGGGTTTTGGACCTGAGATGGTTTGGGTTCTGGACTCGATTCGAGTTCTGGACTCGGAAAAGACTTGGGTTTTAGACCCGAGATGGTTTGAGTTTTAGACCCGGTTTGAGTTCTGAACTCGAAAAAGACTTAGGTTCTAAACCGGGGATGGTTTGGGTTTTAGACCCTGTTCGAGTTTTAGACTAAAAAAAGACATGGGTTCTGGACCTGGGATGGTTTGCGTTTTAGACTCGGTTCGAGTTCTGGACTCAAAAAAGACTTGGCTTCTAGACCCGGGATGGTTTGGGTTTTAGACTCGGTTCGAGTTCTGGACTCAAAAAAGACTTGGGTTCTAGACCCGGGATAGTTTAGTTTTTCGACCTGGTTTGAGTTCTAGAGTAAAAAAAGACTTGGGTTCTGGACCGGAGATGGTTTGGGTTATAGACCCGGTTCGAGTTCTAGACTCAAAAAATATTTGGGTTCTGGACTCGGAATGGTTTGGGTTCTGAACCTAGTTCGAGTTCTGGACATGGAAAAGACTTGGATTATGGACTCGAGATGGTTTGGGTTCTGGATCTGATTTGAGTTTTAGACTCAGGAAAGACTTGGGTTCTGGACCCGAGATGGTTTGGGTTCTGGATTCCATTCGAGTTCTGGACTCGGAAAAGACTTAGCTTCTAGACCCGAGATGGTTTGAGTTCTAGGCCTGGTTTGAGTTCTAAACTCGAAAAAGAGTTGGGTTCTGGACCCAGGATGGTTTGGGTTTTGGACCCGATTTGAGTTTTAGACTCGAAAAGATTTGGGTTCTGGACCCGGGATGGTTTGGGTTCTAAACTCAGTTCGAGTTATTGACTCAAAAAAGACTTGGGTTCTAGACCCGAGATGGCTTGAGTTCTAGACTCGGTTCGAGTTCTGGACTTGGAAAAGACTTAGGTTCTAGACCTGGGATAGTTTGGTTTCTGAACCCGGTTCGAGTTTTGGACTCAGAAAAGAATTGGGGTCTGGACCAGGTATGGTTTGGGTTTTGGACCCTTTTCGAGTTCTAGACTTGAAAAAGACTCGGTATCTGGACCCGAGATGGTTTGGGTTCTAGACCCGGTTCGAGTTCTGGATTTGAAAAAGACTTGGGTTCTGGACCCGGGATGGTTAGGGTTCTAGACCTAAGCTAAGTTCTGGACTTAAGCGTAATTTGGGTTCTGAACCCGAGCTAAATTTTGGACTTAAAAGTAATTAGGGTTCTGGACCCGAGCTAAGTTCTAGACCTAAGAGTAATGAGGGTTCTGGACTCGAGCTAAGTTCTGGACTTAAGAGAGAATTTAGGTTCTGGATCTACGCTAAATTCTGGACTTAAGAGGGAATTTAGGTTCTGGACCTAAGCTAAGAGAGATTTAATTATATATAAAAAGTAGTTATAGGTAGTAGGATACTGAAAGAATTTGCCAAAAAAAATTTAGCAAAATTTTACCATACACATATCTTCTCCTTTAGTTCTGGACCCAGGATGGTTTGGGTTCTATAGTTTGTTGATTTTCCTAAATTTCTTCTCGACTCAGAAAAGACTTGGGTTCTGGACCCGGGATGGTTTGCGTTCTGGACCCGATTCGAGTTCTGAACTAGAAAAAGACTTGGATTCTGGACCTGATATGGTTTTAGTTCTGGACCCGGTTCCAGTTCTGAACTCGAAAAAGACTTGGGTTCTGGACCTGGAATGGTTTGGGTTCTGGACCGGGTTCAAGTTCTAGACTCGAAAAAGACTTGGGTTCTGGACCCATGATGGTTTGGTTTCTGGATCCGGTTCGAGTTCTAGACCAAAAAAAGACTTGGGTTTTGGACCAGGGATGGTTTGGGTTCTACACCCAGTTCAAGTTCTAGACTAAAAAAAGACTTGTGTTTTGGACCCGGGATGGTTTGGGTTCTGGATCCGGTTAGAGTTCTAGACTAGAAAAAGACTTAGATTTTAGACCCAAGATGGTTTGGGTTCTAGACCCGATTCGAGTTCTGGACTCGAAATATTCTTGGGTTCAAGACCCAGGATGGTTTGGGTTCTGGACCATGTTTGAGTTCTGGACTCAAAAAAGACTTAGGTTCTGGACTCGGGATGGTTTGGGTTCTTGACCCGGTTGAGTTTTAGACTCAAAAAAGACTTGGGTTCTAGACCCGGGATGGTCTGGGTATTAGACCCGAGCTAAGTTCTAGACTTAAGGGTAATTTGGGTTCTTAACCCGAGCTAAGTTATGGACTTAAGGGTAATTTGGGTTCTGGACCTGAGCTAAGTTCTGAACCTAAGAGTAATTAGGGTTCTGGACCCGAGCTAAGTTCTAGACTTAGGAGGGAATTTAGGTTCTAGACATAAGCTAAATTCTAAACTTAACAGAGAATTTAGGTTCTAGACCTAAGCTAAGAGAGATTTAATTGTCTGTAAAAAATAGTTGTAGTCAATAGGATACTAAAGGAATTTGTCAAAAAAATTTAGCTAAAATTTACCATAATTTAGCTAAATTTTACCATACACATATCTTCTCCTTGGGTTCTGGACCCGGGATGGTTTGGGTTCTACAGTTTGTTGATTTTCTTAATCTTCTTCTAGTCTCGGGAAAGACTTCAGTTCTGGACCCGGGATGGATTGGGTTCTGAACTCGGAAAAGTCTTGGATTTTGGACCCGAGATGGTTTGCATTCTAGACCCGGTTTGAGTTCTGGACCCAGGATGGTTTGGGTTCTAGACCCCATTCGAGTTCTGGACTCAAAAAAGACTTGGATTCTAGACCCGGGATGGTTTGGGTTCATGACCAGGTTCGAGTTCTGAACTTGAAAAAGACTTGGGTTCTGGATCCGGGACGGTTTGGATTCTGGACCCGGTTCTAGTTCTGGACTAAAAAAAGACTTGGGTATTGGACCCAGGATGGTTTGTGTTCTGGACCCGGTTTGAGTTCTGGAATAGAAAAAGAATTGGATTCTAGATCCGGGATAGTTTGGATTCTGGACCCGGTTCGAGTTCTAGACTAGGTTCGAGTTCTGGACTCGAAAAACACTTGGATTCTAGACCCGAGATTGTTTGGACTCTATACCCGGTTCAAGTTCTGGACTCAGAAAAGACTTAGGTTTTAGACCCGGGATGGTTTGGGTTTTGGACTCGGTTTGAGTTCTGGACTAAAAAAAGACTTGGGTTCTGGATCCGGGATGGTTTGGTTCTAAACTCGGTTTGAGTTCTGGACTCAAAAAAGACTTGGGTTCTGGACCCGGGATGGTTTGGGTTCTGGATGTGGTTCGAGTTCTAAACTCAGAAAAGACTTGGGTTCTAGACCCTGGATGGTTTGGTTTCTTAACCCGGTTCGAGTTCTGAACTAAAAAAAGACTTAGGTTCTGGACCCGGTATGGTTTGGGTTCTAGACCCCGTTCTAGTTCTGGACTAAAAAAAGACTTGGATTTTAGACCCGAGATGGTTTGCGCCCAGTTTAAGTTTTGGATCCGGTATGATTTGAGTTCTGGACCCGATTTGAGTTTTGGACTCAAAAAAGACTTGGGTTCTGGACCCGGGATGGTTTGGGTATTTGACTAGGTTAGAGTTCTGAACTAAAAAAAGACTTGGGTTCTGGACCCAAGATGGTTTGGGTTCTAATCCCAATTCGAGTTCTGAACTAAAAAAAGACTTGGGTTCTGGACCCAGGATGGTTTGGGTTCTAATCCCAGTTCGAGTTCTGGACTAAAAAAAGACTTGGGTACTGGACCCGGGATGGTTTGGGTTCTGGACCCAGTTCAAGTTCTGGTCTCAAAAAAGACTTGGGTTCTAGACCCGGAATGGTTTGGGTTCTAAACCCGGTTTGAGTTCTCAACTAAAAAAAGACTTGGGTTCTAAACCCGGGGTGGTTTGGTTTCTAAATGAGGTTCGAGTTCTAGACTTAGAAAATACTTGGGTTCTGGACCCGGGATGGTTTGGTTTTTGAACCCAGTTTGAGTTCTAGACTCAGAAAAGACTTGGGTTCTAGACCCGGTATAGTTTGGGTTCTGGACCAGGTTTGAGTTTTGGACTAAAAAAAAACTTGGATTCTAGACCCGGGATGGTTTTGGTTCTGGACACGGTTTGAGTTCTGGATTCGAAAAAGACTTGGGTTTTGAAATCCGGATGGTTAGCGTTCTGGACCCGAGCTAAGTTCTGGACTTAAGGGTAATTTGTGTTCTAAACGCGAGCTAAGTTCTGGACCTAAGAGTAATTAGGGTTCTAGACCCGAGCTAAGTTCTAGACCTAAGAGTAATTAGGGTTCTAGACCCAAGCTAACTTCAAGTATTAAGAGGGAATTTAGGTTCTAGAACTAGGCTAAATTCTGGACTTAAGAGGGAATTTAGGTTTTGGACCTAAGGGAAGGGAGATTTAATTGTCTGTAAAAAATAGTTATAGTCAGTAGGATACTAAAGGAATTTTCCAAAAAAATATAGCTAAAATTTTCCATACATATATCTTCTCCTTGAGTTCTGGGCCTGGGATGGTTTGGGTTCTACAGTTTGTTGATTTTCCTAAATTTCTTCTGGACTCGGAAAAGACTAGGGTTCTGGACCCAGGATGGTTTGGGTTCTGAACTAGGTTTGAGTTCTGGACTAGAAAAAGACTTGGATTCTGGACCCGAGATGGTTTGGGTTCTAGACTCGGTTCGAGTTTTGGACCAAAAAGGCTTGGGTTTTGGACCCAGGATGGTTTGGGTTCTGGACCAGGTTTGAGTTTTGGACCCGGTTCAAGTTCTGGACTCTAAAGAGACTTGGGTTCTGGACCCAGGATGGTTTGGGTTTTGATCCCGATTTGAGTTCTGGACTCGAAAAAGATTTGGGTTCTAAACCTGGGATTGTTTGGGTTCTGGACTAAAAAAGATTTGGATTCTGGACCCGAGATGGTTTGGGTTGAGGACCCGGTTTGAGTTCTGGATTTGTAAAAGACTTGGGTTCTGGACCGAGGTGGTTAGGGTTCTGGACCTGAGCAATGTTCTGGACTTAAGGGTAATTTGGGTTCTGAACTCGAGCTAAGTTCTGGACTTAAGAGTAATTAGGGTTCTAGACCCGAGCTAAGTTCTAGACCTAAGAGTAATTAGGGTTCTCGACCTGCGCTAAGTTCTAAACTTAAGAGGGAATTTAGGTTCTGGACCTAGGCTAAATTCTGGACTTAAAAGGAAATTTAGGTTCTAGACCTAAGCTAAGAGAGATTTAATTGTCTGTAAAAAATAGTTGTAGTCAACAGGATACTAAAGGAATTTGCCAAAAAAATTTAGCTAAATTTTACCATACACATATTCTCCTTGAGTTCTGGACCCGGGATGGTTTGGGTTCTACAGTTTGTTGATTTTCCTAAATTTCTTTTGGACTCGAAAAAGACTTGGGTTTTGGACCCGAGATGGTTTGGGTTCTGGACTCTGTTTGAGTCATTAACTTGAAAAAGACTTGGATTCTGTACCCGAGATGGTTTGGGTGCTGGACCCGGTTTGAGTTTTAGACTCAAAAAAGACGGGTTCTGGACCCGGGATGGTTTTGATTCTGGACCCGATTCGAGTTCTGGACTCAAAAAGACTTGGGTTCTAGACCCGGGATGGTTTGGGTTCTGGACCCGATTCGAGTTCTGGATTCAAAAAAGACTTGGGTTCTGGACCTGGTTCGAGATCTGGACTTTAAAAGATTTGGGTTCTGGACTCAAAATGGTTTGGGTTCTGGACCAGTTTGAGTTCTTGACTAGGAAAAGACTTGGATTTTGGACCCGAGATGGTTTGGGTTCTGGATTCGATTCGAGTTTTGGACTCGGGAAAGACTTGGCTTCTAGACCCGAGATGGTTTGGGTTCTGGACTCGATTCGAGTTCTGGACTTAGAAAAGACTTGGGTTTTAGACCCGAGATGGTTTGGGTTCTAGACTTGGTTGGAGTTCTGAACTCGAAAAAGACTTGGGTTCTGGACCCGAGATGGTTTGGGTTTTGGACCCGGTTCGAGTTTTAGACTCAAAAAAGAGATGGGTTCTGGACCCGGGATGGTTTGGGTTCTATACTCGGTTTGAGATCTAGACTAAAAAAAGACTTGGGTTCTAGACCTGAAATGGTTTGGGTTCTAGACTCTTTTTGAGTTTTGGACTCGAAAAAGACTTGGGTTCTAGACCCGAGATAGTTTTGTTTCTGAACCCGGTTCGAGTTATGGACTCAGAAAAGAATTAGGTTCTGGACCAAGTATGGTTTGGGTTCTGGACCCTGTTCGAGTTCTAGACTCAGAAAAGACTTGGGTTCTGGATCCGGGATGGTTTGGTTCTAAACTCAGTTTGAGTTCTGGACTCGAAAAAGACTTGGGTTCTAGACCCGGGATGGTTTGGGTTCTGGATAAGGTTCGAGTTCTGAACTCAGAAAAGACTTGGGTTCTGGACCCGAGATGGTTTGGGTTCTGGATGAGGTTCTAGTTCTGAACTCAAAAACAGATTTGGGTTCTGGACCCGGTATGGTTTGGGTTCTAGACCCGGTTCTAGTTCTGGACTCGAAAAAGACTTGGATTCTTTACCCGAAATGGTTTGCGTTATGGACCCGGTTTAAGTTCTGGACCCGGGATGATTTGAGTTTTGGACCCGATTTTAGTTCTAGACTAAAAAAATACTTGGATTCTAGACCCGGGATGGTTTGGGTTCTGGACCAGGTTAGAGTTCTGAACTCGAAAAAGACTTGGGTTCTGGACCCAGGATGGTTTGGGTTCTAAACCCAGTTCGAGTTCTGGACTAAAAAAAGACTTGGGTACTGGACCCGGGATGGTTTGGGTTCTGGACCCAGTTCGAGTTCTAGAATAGAAAAAGAATTGGGTTCTAGACCCAGGATGGTTTGGGTTCTGGACCCAGTTAGAGTTCTAGACTGGAAAAAGACTTGGATTCTAGACCCGAGATGGTTTGGACTTTATACCTGGTTCAAGTTCTGGACTCAGAAAAGACTTGGGTTTTAGACCAGGGATGGTTTGGGTTTTGGACCCGGTTCGAGTTCTGGACTAAAAAAAGACTTGGGTTCTGAACCCGGAATGGTTTGGGTTCTAGACGCGGTTTGAGTTCTAGACTCAGAAAATACTTGGGTTCTGGACCCGGGATGGTTTGGTTTTTAAACCTAGTTTGAGTTCTGGACTCAGAAAAGACTTGGGTTCTAGACCTGGTATATTTTGGGTTCTGGACCCGGTTCAAGTTCTAGACTCAAAAAAGACTTGGATTCTAGACCTGGGATGGTTTGGGTTCTGGACTCGGTTCGAGTTCTAGATTCGAAAAAGACTTGGGTTTTGGAATCCGGATGGTTAGCGTTCTGGACCTGAGCTAAGTTCTGGACTTAAGGGTAATTTGTGTTTTAAACCCGAGCTAAGTTTTGGACTTAAGAGTAATTAGGGTTCTGGACCCGAGCTACGTTCTAGACCTGAGAGTAATTAGGGTTCTGGACCCCAGCTAAGTTCTAGACTTAAGAGGGAATTTAGGTTCTAGACCTAGGCTAAATTCTGGACTTAAGAGGGAATT
The DNA here is from genome assembly GCA_947685225.1 of Garcia nutans. NCBI lineage: Eukaryota > Viridiplantae > Streptophyta > Magnoliopsida > Malpighiales > Euphorbiaceae > Garcia > Garcia nutans. The sequence goes on from CANTUV010000031.1 coordinate 44,899,185, forward strand.
TAGGTTTTGGACCTAAGCTAAGAGAGATTTAATTGTTTGTAAAAAATAGTTGTAGTCAGTTGGATACTAAAGGAATTTTCCAAAAAAATTTAGCTAAATTTTTCCATACATATATCTTCTCCTTGAGTTCTGGGCCCGGGATGGTTTGGATTCTACAATTTGTTTATTTTCCTAAATTTCTTCTGGACTCGAAAAAGAACCCGAGCTAAGTTCTAGACCTAAGAGTAATTAGGGTTCTCGACCTGCGCTAAGTTCTGGACTTAAGAGGGAATTTAGGTTATGGACCTAGGCTAAATTCTGGACTTAAAAGGAAATTTAGGTTCTGGACCTAAGCTAAGAGAGATTTAATTGTCTGTAAAAAATAGTTGTAGTCAACAGGATACTAAAGGAATTTACAAAAAAAATTTAGCTAAAATTTACCATACACATATCTTCTCCTTGAGTTCTGGACCCGGGACGGTTTGGGTTCTACAGTTTGTTGATTTTCCTTAATTTCTTTTGGACTCGAAAAAGACTTGGGTTTTGGACCCTAGATGGTTTGGGTTCTGGACTCTGTTCGAGTCATTAACACGAAAAAGACTTGGATTCTGGACCCGAGATGGTTTGGGTACTGGACCCGATTCGAGTTCTGGACTAAAAAAAGACTTGGGTTCTGGACCCGGGATGGTTTGGATTCTGGACCCGATTCGAGTTCTGGACTCAAAAAGACTTGGGTTCTAGACCCGGGATGGTTTGGGTTCTGGACCCGATTCATGTTCTGGATTCAAAAAAGACTTGGGTTCTGGACCCGATTCGAGTTCTGGACTCGAAAAAGATTTGGGTTCTGGACTCAAAATGGTTTGGGTTCTGGACCCGGTTCGAGTTCTTGACTAGGAAAAGACTTGGATTTTGGACCCGAGATGGTTTGGGTTCTGGATTCGATTCGTGTTTTGGACTCAGGAAAGACTTGGGTTCTAGACCCGAGATGGTTTGGGTTCTGGACTCGATTCGAGTTCTGAACTAAAAAAAGACTTGGGTTCTAGACCCGGGATGGTTTGGTTTCTGGACCCGATTCAAGTTCTGAACTAGAAAAAAACTTGGATTATGGACCCGATATGGTTTGAGTTCTGGACCCAGTTCGAGTTTTGGACTCGAAAAAGACTTGGGTTCTAGACCCGGGATGGTTTGGTTTCTGGATCCGGTTCGAGTCTGGACTCAAAAAAGACTTGGGTTCTGGACTAGGGATGGTTTGGGTTCTAGACCCAGTTTGAGTTCTGGACTCGAAAAAGACTTGTGTTTTGGACTCGGGATGGTTTGGGTTCTGGATCCGATTTGAGTTCTGGACTCGAAAAAGACTTAGATTCTGGACCCAAGATGGTTTGGGTTCTGGACCCGATTCGAGTTCTGGACTCGAAAAAGTCTTGAGTTCAAGACCTAGGATGGTTTCGGTTCTGGACCCGGTTTGAGTTATGGGCACGAAAAAGACTTGGGTTATGGACTCGGGATGGTTTGGGTTTTGGACCCGGTTTGAGTTTTGGACTCGGAAAAGACTTGGGTTCTAGACCTGGGATGGTCTGGGTTCTGGACCCGAGCTAAGTTCTAGACATACGAGTAATTATGGTTCTGGACCCGAGCTAAGTTCTAGACTTAAGTGTAATTAGGGTTCTGGACCTGAGCTAAGTTCTGGACTTAAGAGGGAATTTAGCTTCTGGACGTAAGATAAATTCTGGACTTAAGAGTGAATTTAGGTCCTGGACCTAAGCTAGGAGAGATTTAATTGTCTGTAAAAAATAGTTATAGCCAGTAGGATACTAAAGGAATTTGCCAAAAAAATTTATCTAATTTTTACCATAATTTAGCTAAATTTTACCATACACATATCTTCTCCTTGCCTCTTGCATGTAAAAATATTTTAAAAGTGCAAAAATATTTATATATACGCAAGTATCTGAATGATTAAATTGAATAATTGAGTTTCCTATTTATTTGCTGTGTAGTTACTGTTTATGTACTATTCACCATTTTTATTTACTATTTATAAATAGTCATTTACTATTTATCAATAGTAAAATTTACTTTTTCTCTTTTTTTTTTCACGAGAATACTGTTTTTTTTTTATTTTTGTCTTTTCCCTTGCAGGTTTTCTATATTAAGCTCGGCTCATTTCTTCATTTTATTCATACTTATACATTCTTATCTCAGAGAGTTTAGAGAGTTTAGCATAGAGTTGAGGAGAAAATGCATGCTTCAAGATCAGAAACTCGATCTAATGTTGAGTTATTGGAGTTTATTCGACGGTATGAAGATAGAAATATAAGTCTACTAGCCGGGATGCCAGTTCATCGCAGTTCAAATCAAAAGAGCAAGGTAATTATTTATTTTAACAGTAGATTATTTTTCATTTTTCCTTTTTTCCTTTTTTATTTTTTGTGTTTATTTTTTTTCGTTTTCCTTTTCATTATATTTTTTTTCTTTTTTTTGTTTTCTTTTTATTTTTTGTTTGTTTTTTGTTGTTTTTTTTAAGATTTAGGAAAAATAAATTAATTAGATGAATATATTTAAGAATTTAAGTAAATAGATAGACTAAAAATAAATTTAGCCTAAAAATCAGTGGTATTGATATGATGATATACTTACCTTGTGTTGACTTACCTTGCTCCGTGTTAGTGTGATCGTTGCATTATCCGGGGCGGAGGGTGTGTCTACAAAGTCTGACAATGGTATGATGTAGCACCTTCTCGGGTAAGATGAATTATCTGAGATTGCGGTTTTGAAAGCTTTATCTTGCAATTACCATCCGAGGAGTATCCGATAGACAGGAGTGTAGTTCAAGCATTGTCAGAACAGTGGATGGACATGACCCATACTTTTCACCTACCTATAAGAGAAATGACCATTGGCCCAGTCGATTATACAGCCATAACTGGTATCCGGTACTATAGCCTTCCAGTCCCTCTTACCAATGATATTCTGACATTTGAAGAAATCCAATAGTTAATTGGTATGGAACCATCATTTAAAGGGCCTTTCAAGATAAAAATTGAGCCAATTCGAAGTTATTGGATGAACTACGAAGGACGGGTTCGTAGAGAAACAACCAAACAATATGCTCGAGGATTTTTGCCGTATTTACTCGGGTCGACCATTTTAGGCAACACCGAATTCGCCATCCATTTGTCGATATTGAGGGCCCTTACTTATATGAGTATGGTACCACTTTACGACTGGGGTGAAGCTAGTCTTGCCCGTCTTTACCATGGACTTAACAGAATTTGCAGAAATAAGAAGTCTTTTGTTGGCTTTATGGCAGTTGTCGAGGTACTCTCCTTCCACCAATGTCAATTCCATTCTTATTCTTGCATGAATTTGATTTTTATTATTGTTATAGGCATAGGCATATGAGCACAATCTTGTGAGGGTGCTTGGTATTTACCGAGAGAGAGTTGGATATCTGAGATTAAATTTTTGGTTGTCAGATCATGTAGAAGTTCCCGGCTCTCACCATGTACATACCCAACGCATTGTCTTGAGCTGCTTAACCTGGGGCCGGGTAAAATAGCATTAGTATACTTTAAAATTTATATAAAAGTTCACTTACCTTATGTCTTTTTGTAGGTCAATTTGGCCTGGTGGAACACATAAGAGCGGATGAATTGGACTTCCTCCATGAATACCGCACTGCCTTTTCAACATACCCGCTGAGTCATTGCTGGCCCTGTGTCTAGTGGCTGGTTTCTCGAAGAGAGAGTATATGAGTGGTTTCTTAGTCCCGAGAAGTGAAGGATCCCGATGCATTGCCCGAAATATACTTTAAATATCACATCAATGCCGGAGAATGCATGGTGGTTGGATCGGCACGGTTATGATGTTGAAACCTTTCTCTATCCACCGGGTGCATCTTATACCCAGTTTATTCAAATAGGGCTCTTGAACTTTGATGTATCCCCTATTGGTGTATGGGAGATTCCCAAGGACAATGAGGATAGAGATGAAGAGGAGTATCATGGAGAGGGAGGAGAGTTTGTCTCACATCTCGGGGCTAGCACTGCTCAGGTAAACTTTTACTATTTTTCCATTGCAATAGCTTCTTTCTTAACTTAATTTGACTTTTTTTAATAATGATTGTTGCAGGCTGCTGGCTCATTTGGTCATGAGGCTGGACCTTCTTTTACCACTCCTCCATTTGCTCAATCTAATCAACTGGAGATGCCATCTCATCCACAGGGCATTAATATGAATTGCCTGGTAGGTTTTCTTATTCCATGATAATTTATGCTATATGTATGTATGATTATGTATGTTCTTACTCTTTTCCTTTCTGGCTCACAGTGGATGCTTGAAGAATAAAACAAGAAACTTCAAGAAGAGTTGGCCGCTAGTCGTCAACAGGTTTCCCATTTTGAGAAATTGTATCACCAGTCAGAGCAAGATTTTTGAGACTTCCGGTTTCAGGGGATGAGAGATCCTGGTGCTTCTTCATCTAGAGGGCTCCAAGCTGATGACCATGAGATCCTTTCATCTACTTCGGACAAGGACCATTATAGATCTGAATTCCAGGGTAATAGAGATTCAGGTGCTCCTACTTCGAGTGGACTCGAGACGGGTGATATGCCTCTTCCTCCAACAGGCGATGATTTTTTTAGAGCTTTATTTGATGATCTACCACCTCCTTCTTAGTGATGTATGAGTATTGTATCAATTGAGGAAATATTGTATAATAAGTATAAAAATAATAATGACAATATATAATTTTTATCTTTACTGCAACTCTTTTTTTTATCATCATTATTACCATGATACAATTATTAAACATTCCTCTTAATATTTAAGATTTACACAGTCACACTAATTTACTAAAACCAAATGCAATGCGGCAATTCAAGAACTTTCATCGCCAATTTCCTATCCTCGTGCATCTCGGTCTCACACTTTTCTTTATCAATTTTGGAATAGCACAATTCTCCTATATAAATCACTTTTCACGCCATAATTTCATACAAAAGCCAGGAGATTTTCTACTTCAACGTAAAAACTCCTTTTAACAATTCTTATTTTCCTTCAGTCTTCCATAATGACTAAACTCCATTTGAAGAAAATAAAATTTCTATTTAATAATATGAATGCCATTCATTGGAAACAAATATCTTAGTCAAAAATCGATACTTTGAAGTTTTTTCAAAATGTTAAATTGGACCATTCTTTTTTACATGCCATGGCTTTTTTTTTTTGGAATGTGGATTCTAGGACATTTAAAATTAATAGCTTTGAAATATGTCCCTTGATTGAAGAATTTGAGGCCATCCTTGGATATCCAAGCAATCAATAAATGGTGTTACCTATATTGATTTCCAAGACTCAACATAAGATGGAAATGTTATTTCAACTTTCAAAACCTGAAGTTCTATAGTTGATAAGAGGTGAGAAAATTCTGCTTGGTTCCTTAATTGACTTTTGGCTTTCTCATTTGGCTCCTACTAAGGCATGGGGACGTATGCTTTGTCTATGCTTTCTTGGTCAATTCTTTCTTATTTCTTTTGATGGAGATATTGATCCACGAGTATTGGATATCATGGACCAAATAGAATGAGGCTTGTTGCCGATACTCGTGATCTTAGCTGAGACTTTAATTGGATTAGATAAACTTAAATCGGGATTTTCAAAGAAACTGACCGAGAGTCCATTGTTGCTTCAGGTAATTACCTAACTGCCTTTTCATGTTTTCAATTTAGGTTTTTCTTTCTTCTTCTTTTTTTTATTGCTCTAATTTTTGCCTAGTCCGCCCATGCGAGTTTTCGGAACTAGCGAGCTGTCCTAATTTTTGCCTAAGCTGCCCTTGTGGATTTTTAACTTAGCAGACCCTTTTTTTTTATATTGCTCTAATTTTTGCCTAGTCTGCCCATGTGGGTTTTTGGAACTAGTGAGCTATCCTAATTTTTGCCTAAGCCGCCCTTGTGGGTTTTCAACTTAGCGAACCCCCCTTTTTTTAATTAAATTTTTTCTTACAGATTTGGCTTCAAGAGTGTCTCTGCTTTCTTGATACTCCATCCATGGATTTTGCTAGATATCTGCCACAACATCATTCTGCTAGGAAACTACTCCATCCTGCTTCTTCATATGCTGACTGGGTTGATTGGATCCACTCACGCGCTGAAGTCAACATCCGTTAGTTGGTACCTTGGTGGAAGATTTCTCGTATCACTATGCAAACATACCTGATGTATGTTCCCCTTGCTGCTCTTCGTCGAGGTACTTGCTATGGCCCTCGCCTGCTTAATCGTCAGTATGGAGCTGAGCCTCGAGGTTCTAAATTCACTCCTGATTTAGATATGCCTTGTCTGACTGAAGCCTACTTGGATCGACTGAAGCAAAGATGGCCTGCATGTTACACTTATCGTCTGCCATAGATTTTACATTTGTCAATTTCTTTAGAAAGTGTGTTATTAGGATGAAAATAATAAAAGTAATAATAAGAGATGTTTCTTTTCCTTTTATAATTTTTCATCACCTTTTGCTATTGTGTTTATTTATTTCATCCATATCTGGTCAAATACTTATAACAGTGCATATAGAATAATTTTAATATTAATTTTATTTTATTAAATTAGGGAACAACCAAACATAAAGCCAGCATACACAAGATCACTCCTATTGCCAACTAGCCCTTTCGGGTTTTCTAATTGACGATTTTCTCTCACTTAGCCCTAATTGTTGCCTAGCCAGCCCTTTCCCTAGCGGACTGCTCTAACTTTTGCCTAGGCCACCCTTTTTGGGTTTTCAACCTAGGGAGCTCTTTTCTTTTTTCTCTCTTTTTTTCTTTTTTTATACATAAAACCTCTTCAACCTGTCAATGTTCACTGGTTCACTAAACTCATTCCCGTCCATGTCTGATAACTTCACTGCATCCCTATTCATGACTTGTTTCACAATATATGGCCCTTCCCAGCTAGGCCTAAATTTTCCTCTTGGATCAGATTCATTAGGCTTACATTGTTTCAACACAAAATCCTTGACTCTAAGTTTTCTGATCTTAACCCTTCTACTGTAGGCCCGAGCTATCTTCCTTTGATATAGTTGATGATGATACAGTGCTTTTAACCTTCTCTCCTCTAACAAAGCTAACTGTGTGTATCTGCTAACTACCCATTTTGTTTCAGGCAATTCAGCTTCCAAGATCTCTCAACGACTTGATCTCAATTTCAATTGGCAACACTGCTTCCATCCTGTAAACCAAAGAGAATGATGTCATTCCAGTCGATGTTCGCACACTTGTTCTATATCCGAATAAAGCAAAAGGAAGCATCTCTGACCAATCCCTGTATGTCTTGGTCATCTTGGACAGGATCTGCTTAATTGTCTTGTTTGTTGCTTCTATTGCACCATTAGCCTTTGGTCTATAAGGAGAGAATCGGTGATGATGAATTTGGTACTTCGAGAATAAGTCCTTAACTGCTCCTTGAAACTGTACCCCATTGTCTGATATCATACTATGCGGGATCCCATACCTGCAGATGAGGTTCTTTTCAATAAATCTAGCCATCTTACTTATGCCCAATTTGTTGAAGGGTTCAGGTTCGACCCATTTCAAAAAATAATCTACCGCTACTATAATGAAACGATGACCGTTTGAGGCTGTCGGATGTATCTCTCCTATAATGTTGATACCCCATGTAATATCCCAAAGTATACCCTAAAAGTTTTGGAGTTGTTGTTGTATTTGGATTTAATGTATATGTTTTATGGAAAGAGAAAGGGAGATAAGTTAATTAAAGGGAGATATTATAAGAGATAGATGTATGTGAGGGAGGAGATGTATATTTGGTATTTGGAAAATATGAGAAATATAAATGTAATATAAAAGAGATATACATATACCAACATATACATTACATATACATAATGTATAAAGTGGTGTAGGAAAAGTAAGTATATATAATTAAATAATAATAAAAGAAAAAGAAGAAGAGAAAGTCAAAAAGAGTGACAAGTGTATGGTGGAGATTTTAAGGGATTTAATTATATATATATATGATAAGTATGAGAAAAGAAGAAAAGATCTTCTTTCCTTCTTCTTCTTCTTCTTCTTCAACGAGAGAGAGAGAGAGAGAGAGAGAGAGATGTGGTTTTGGTTGGTTTTTACATCAAATTCTTAAGGGCTTTAAGAGAATTGAAGGTGGAGATTGAAGATTTGGCAAAATATTCAAGTAAGTGTTTATTTCTTTGAGTTGATTTCTATTGATTGTGTTTATATTTGATTTGGGTTATTTGTGAAGATGATGATGAATTGTTGAAATTGTTGAGTAAGGGTTTAGTATAAATGAATTGGGGAAATTGAGTAGTTGATACATGGTGATGTATATAATGATTATTATTATGATATATTGAAGTTATATAAGTGTTAAATTGATAGGTAATTGATGAATATAAATTAAGATGTTGATTAAGGGTGTTGTGGTATGGATTTTGAAGTGTTGTGTTTTCATGGATGAGAATTCGAAATGCATGATTTTTGCCTGACATGGCCAGTGACACGGCGTGTCAACGGTACTGAGTTTGACGTTTGTGACATGACCATTAACACGACCATGTTACTGAGCGTGTCATAGCTATTGTGAGAACAAGTAATTGACAAGGCCATTAACACGCCCGTGTAATGTTGATACCCCATGTAATATCCCAAAGTATACCCTAAAAGTTTTGGAGTTGTTGTTGTATTTGGATTTAATGTATATGTTTTATGGAAAGAGAAAGGGAGATAAGTTAATTAAAGGGAGATATTATAAGAGATAGATGTATATGAGGGAGGAGATGTATATTTGGTATTTGGAAAATATGAGAAATATAAATGTAATATAAAAGAGATATACATATACCAACATATACATTACATATACATAATGTATAAAGTGGTGTAGGAAAAGTAAGTATATATAATTAAATAATAATAAAAGAAAAAGAAGAAGAGAAAGTCAAAAAGAGTGACAAGTGTATGGTGGAGATTTTAAGGGATTTAATTATATATATATATATATGATAAGTATGAGAAAAGAAGAAAAGATCTTCTTTCCTTCTTCTTCTTCTTCTTCTTCTTCTTCTTCTTCTTCTTCTTCTTCTTCAACGAGAGATAGAGAGAGAGAGAGAGAGAGAGAGATGTGGTTTTGGTTGGTTTTTACATCAAATTCTTAAGGGCTTTAAGAGAATTGAAGGTGGAGATTGAAGATTTGGCAAAATATTCAAGTAAGTGTTTATTTCTTTGAGTTGATTTCTATTGATTGTGTTTATATTTGATTTGGGTCATTTGTGAAGATGATGATGAATTGTTGAAATTGTTGAGTAAGGGTTTAGTATAAATGAATTGGGGAAATTGAGTAGTTGATACATGGTGATGTATATAATGATTATTATTATGATATATTGAAGTTATATAAGTTTTAAATTGATAGGTAATTGATGAATATAAATTAAGATGTTGATTAAGGGTGTTGTGGTATGGATTTTGAAGTGTTGTGTTTTCATGGATGAGAATTCGAAATGCATGATTTTTGCCTGACATGGCCAGTGACACGGCGTGTCAACGGTACTGAGTTTGACGTTTGTGACACGACCATTAACACGACCATGTTACTGAGCGTGTCATAGCTATTGTGAGAACAAGTAATTGACAAGGCCATTAACACGCCCGTGTTGTTGGGCGTGTCAATGTTTCTGTGAGGTAGAATGAGTGACACGTCCATTGACACGCCCGTTGTAATATCCCAAAATATACCCCAAAAGTTTTGGAGTTATTGTTGTATTTGGATTTAAGGTATATGTTTTATGGAAATAGAAAGATAGATAAATTAATTAAAAGGAAATAGTATAAGGAATGGATGTATATGGAGGATAATATGTATACATATGGTATTTGGGAAATATAAATGCAATATATATATAAGACATATACATAATGTATAAAGTGGTGTAGGGAAGAGTAAGTTTATATAGTTAAATAATAATAATAATAATAATAATAATAATAAAAGAAAGAAGGAAAGAAAGTCAAAAGGAGTAAGAAGATATTTTGGAAATAATAATATTATATTATTATTATTATTATTATTATTATATATATATATATATAAGAGATAAGAACAAAGAAAGAAAAGATTCTTTCTTTCTTCTTCTTCTTCTTCTTCGTGGATAAGAGAAAGAGAGAGAGAGAGAGAGAGAGAGAGAGAGAGAGAGAGATGTGATTTTTGATCTTCACATCAAATTGCTTAAGGATTTTAAGAAGATTGAAGATGAAGTTTGAAGATTTGGCAAGAAATTCAAGTCATCTTTTGATTTCTTGGTTTAATTGAAGTTGTGTTTGAGTTTGATAGATTGTTTAAGAGTGTGTTGTTTGATTTTGATATGTTTAAGAGTATGTGAGTAAATTGATTATGGATTTTAAGGATGGATTGAAGAAAAGAGTAAGTGTGTTGAAAGAGATGGTGTTGTAATTGTGTTTAAGGTTTGTAATGATGTTTGTGATTTGTGATTGATGTATGTGGGAGTTGTTTTGATGTTTTGTAAGTTTAAAATGGTTTTTGGGTATGTTGGAAGTGGATGTTGGTGATAAGGGGTGTTTTGTTGGGTGTCTTGTTGTTTTGGCCGGAATCTGGATTTTTGGCCTGACACGCCCATGAGCACGTCCAGGTTCTTAGGCGTGTCAATTATGTTGGTGGCAGTAGGTTCGACACGACCAGTAACACGCCCGTGTTGGTGAGCGTGTCATAGCTACTATGAGATTTGAGAATTTACACGGCCATGAGCACGCTCATGTTGTTGGACGTGTCGATGTTTTGTGTGAGGCAGAATGTATTACACGCCCAGTGACACGCCCGTGGTATTGAGCGTGTCAAAGCTTCTGTATTGTTGGTTTAGGGCACGATCAAGGACACGCCCGTGTTGGTGAGCGTGTCATGTGTGTGGAGTTTGCCCTAGTTGATTCTTACCTATATTATCTTATGTGTATCTCTAAGTAAATATGTATGATCACTTTTGGGATTAGGTGTTGAAGAGATTGAGTTGCTTTAATCCAAGTACTGAAGGATTTATGAAAGAAAGAGTAGATGGATGTGAGTTTCTCTTGAGGTAAGTACAAAACTTCATTTGATTTCATATATTTATATAATTTAGGACCTTAACACCTTCAGCTATAAATGTGTTAATGTGTTATAGTGTTGATGTATATATATATGGATAATGTATATGTTATGGAAGGTGAAAGTAATGTTATGATTGATGTATGCCTAGATAATGTTCAATAACATTGAGTGATGATAGAAATGATATGATAGATTTGCCTAATGGATGTTTAATGTAATTGATGTTATACATGTATACTTGAATAATAAAGTGTATTATTGTGAATAAGAATGTGATGTGAAGCCATTGTGATTGGCTATGATGAATCAAATGTGATATGAAGACATTGTGATTGGCCATGATGAATCAAATGAGATGTGAAGCCATTGTGATTGGCTATAATGATAATTGAGAATGATATTGATAAAGAAATAATAAATGAATTGTGTGACTAATGTGTTATTCCATTTTCAGAGTTTGTTGTTGGTGGCATGCCTATTAGTAACAATCTCTTGAAGTTAGGTTGGATTGATCCTTGAAGCCAAGTTGGGTTGAAGTTTAACATGTTTTACTCCCCTTGAAGCTTGGTTGGGTCAAATCCTTGAAGCCTAATTGAGATGTTACAACCCTTGAAGCTAGGTTGGATTGGTTCTTGAAGCCAAGTTGGGTTGATACTTAGCATGCTTTGTTCCCCTTGAAGCTTGGTTGAGCCTAATCCTTGAAGCCTAGTTGGGATAATGATAAATGTGATAATTAAACCAAAGCATTAACTCTGAAAATTGAATGGCATATTAGTGTGTTGTTTGGGCCCGAGTCTGTCTTTGTTGTCAATGTGATATTCAAATGTTGAAATAAATGAATAATGGGATTTATGGCTGACTTTGTTGAAAGTGTGATTCATGATTAACGAATTGTGAATAAAATGATGTTATGAAGTATGATTTTGTAATGTATGTAATAATATATTGAAAGTGAATATGGCTTGAGGAGCTTTGTTGAGATATGATTTTATGAAAATATAGTATGATGTGTAAAATGTATATGAATGTGGAATTTGTGAGTATTGTTTTCATGAAGGTTTGGATAGGTCATTGAATGGTGATTTATTGAAATGATGTATATGTTTATGTATATGAGATAGAAAGGGTAAGTATCGTGTTGTGAATGTTCCATGTAAATATGTATATAATTTATGAGATTTGTGGGAATATATGAAGGATACATTGAGAAAGGAAAACGGGGTAAAAGAACAATAAAACATGATGCTAAAAATATGAGGTATGATTCTTTGGTAAAGCATATATTTTATATTTTATATTTATTTGTACTTCTAAGCTCTCGGGCTTAGCGCGGTTGTGTAATCGCGCAGGTGATTATGCGATTGATCTGGAAGTTCAGCTGTTATGCCACAAGAAGGGTAAGAGTGTCTCGAGACCAACTAGAAGGTGATGCATACATATGTGATTTTAATTATGTTGTATTTTTATAAGAATCATGATATTTGTAAATGTTCTTTAAATTAATGTAATATTGCTTGAATTTGGATAAAGGTTTTAAAATAATTGAAACGAAAAGTAACATTCTTATACTTTATATACGTATTGTATGTATACCAGGTATATGTATAGTACTTATATAGAGCATGGGGGTGTTACACCCGTGTTACTAAGCGTGTCAAAGCTTCTGTATTGTTGGTTTAGGGCACGATCAGGGACACGCCCGTGTTGGTGAGCGTGTCATGTGTAGAGTTTGCCCTAGTTAGTTATCATTCTTATTTTCTTATATGTATAATTATCTTTGGATTAGGTTTTGAAGAGATTGTGTTGCCTTAACCTAAATGTTGAGAATTCTTGGAAGAGGAAGTATATAGATTGATGGGAGTTGTTCTTGAGGTAAGTACAAACCCTACTTGATTGCATATATTTACATGTCTTTGGGCCTTAACACATTTGGTTATAAATGTGTTAAGTAATCTATCACATTGTTGATGCTTATAAATGATGTTATGTTGTGTACAATGTGAATTATGTGGAATGTATATTGAAGATTCTAAATTTAGGAATAATGTAAATTGTTATGTATATATATATATATATCAATGATGGAATATGAAATGTGAAATATGTGATGATCATTCTTAATGTATGTTCAATGCAATTGGTTGTTTATACCTCAATGATGAGATGTGAAGCCACTGTTGTTGGCTATAATGATGTAAATGAGATGGTTGAAGCATGTTTGCTTATATGATGATGTGATTTGAGATAATATGAGATATGAGGCTATGGTTGTTGGCTATGATAATGCAAATGAAATATAATTGGGGCATGGTTGCCTATCCAATTATGAGAAATGAATTGAGAAAAAGATTGATAAAAAGATGAATGAAATGATTGTTTGCCTAATATGTTAATTCAATTTTCAGAGTTCTGGATTTGGCGGCATGCCTATGAAATATATGAAAAGTAACAGTCTTGCCGGGTTGAGGATCTCCTCGATTCAGTCGGGTTGATGGTCCAAGAGATTGGGTCTGTTACAGGTAACAGTCTTGCCAGGTTGAGGATCTCCTCAAGTTTATTGAGTTGATGGTCCAAGAGACTGGGTCTGTTACACTATCCATGGATAGAGATATATATATATATCGCCTACAGGCTTGATGATTGAGATAATGGACCAAAGCAGTAACTCTGAACTTTGAATAGCATATTAGATTCTTTTTGGGCCCATGCTTGTCTTTATTTTTAATGTGATTTATGAAATGTGAAATGAATGAATAATGAGACCTATACTTGCCTTTGTTTTCAATATGAATGATGAATTGTGATTCATGAATGGTGAATTGTGAATAATGAATTAATTGAATAATATGTGGACATTGTAAGTATTAGTTATGAATGTTCTTATAAGTTATGCAATGATAGGTTGTGTTAATGATATGTGTATCTGTATATAATTATGAGATTAGTAGATATATTTGAAAGGTGTAATTGAAATAGGAAAACATGATAAAAAGATAATGATATATGAATTTAACATATGAGTAAGATTTCTGTATGTATGTTTATAATATTTATTTGTACTACTGAGCTCTCGGGCTTAGCGCAGTTGTGTAATCATTCAAGTGAGTAGGTGGTGGATCTGAAGTCAATCGTTATGCCACGAGAAGGGTATAAGTATTTCGAGACCAACTAGAAGGTGGTGCATACATGTACAATTTGATTATGTTGTATATTGATAAGAATGTATGTATACTTAAATATATTTGGAAAAGATTTGTATAAATTATATATATGTATTATTATCAAAAGAAAAATGATTATGTAAATATTGTTTAAACTAAATGAATTTGTATTTGAAATTAAGGTAATGATTTTAAATTGTACTGAATAGTGACATCCTTATACTTTATATACCTACTGTATGTATACATGGTATATGTATGGTATTTATATAGAGTATCGGGGTGTTACACCCCAAGTGGCAAAGGGCTAGGGTGAAGACATGAAATGCAATTCTTCAGGAGGCATGTGATTCAAATTACCATACATCTGACATTGTTGGCACTTCTTTACAAACTCAATACAATCTCTCTCAATGATCAACCATCAGTAACCGTGTCGAATGATCTTCTTAACTAGGGCCAAACCACTCATGTGTGGACCGCAACTTCCCGCATGCATTTATGACATGATATGCTCCACTTCAGGCTTCCTCAAGCATCTCAAATACACCCCATCAGGCCATCTTCTATATAACTCTCCATGAAAGGTGATGTATTATAAGGACCACCGCCTTATGGCTCTTCTTTCTTTCTTTTTTTTCCCCTGGCGAGTATTCCCTTTCCTCCAAAATTTGTCTTATAGTATCATACGACGCATCATGGTCTGTATTAGTTTCCATGATTGTCTCATATTCATAGCAAGGAGTTGATGAACTGGTCAAAATCAGAGGCTTAAGGAATAAGTTGATAGGATTTTCCCATACCGAAGCCAATGTGACTAGGGCGTAAGCCATCTGGTTTTCTTCTCTTGATAGGTGTATAAACTTACACTCCTTAAAGTTCTTCTTTATCGTGGTCAAGTAATGGTGGTATGGTTTTAATTTCTCTTCTTTCAACTCCCACTCTCCATTTACTTGGGATACTACTAGCAATGAATCGCCAAAAACTTTCACCTTATCCACCTTCATAATCAGTAGGGTTTCCAAACCAAAGATACATGCTTCGTACTCTACCATATTATTGGTTGCCCTTAATTTCAATTTTTTGGGTAAAGGGATAAGTTCCCCTTCGGGCGATTCTAGTATGACTCCCAAACCTGCTCCTTTCCTATTTACTGCTCCATCAAAATACATTTTTCACCCTTGTACTTCAATTTCCTCTAAATGTTCATCCGAAAATTCTAAGACTACCTCTTCACTGTACGGAAATGATTGTTGGGCCAGGAATTTTGCCACTGCTCTACCTTTGATTGCTTTTCTGGTTACATACTCAATCTCAAATTCTTCCAATATTATCAACCATCGACCATACTTCCTAATCAAAGAGGTTGTCTCACTTAAGTACTTCATTGGATCTAACCTGAAAATTGCTTGCACACTATAAGATTGAAAGTAATGCCGCAGCTTCTTAGAAGACCAAACCACAGCTATACAGGTCTTTTCAATGATACTATAATGCAGGAGCTTTCTACTCAAATAGTAAACTGCATGCTCAATCCTTGACTCATCTGCTTGGGCTAGCATGGCTTCTATTGACTCTTCTTCTACTACTAAGTATAGTAATAGAGGTTTACCGGGTTTGGGTCATTTTAAAACAGGTGGATTCAACAAATATTCTTTTATTCATTCAAAGGCCTTTTGACATTCTTCATTCTACAGGACCGGCTGATTCTTTTTAAGCAATTTGAAGATAGGCTCACAGATTGTTGTGAGCTTTGCTATGAATTTGCTAATGTATTGTAATTTACCAATGAATCCCTGAACTTCTCTCTCTGTTTTAGGGCTGACATGTCCCTGATTGCTTTAACTTTGTCAGGATCAATCTCAATGCCATTTGGACCAATCACATGTCCCAACAATTTACCTGAGGTAACCCCGAACACACACTTCTTCGGGTTTAATCTTAGCTTATATTTCAATGCTCTATCGAAGAATAATTCTAAGTTTTGGAAGTGTTGTTCCCTTGTATCTAATTTCACCATCATATTATCAACATATACTTCAACTTCTTTGTGCATCATGTCATGAAATAGTATGGTGGCCATCCTTTGGTAGGTTGCTTCAGCATTCTTTAAGACGAACGACATCACCCTATAACAAAATATACCCCATGTAGTAATGAAAGCAGTTTTAGCTTTATCCTCTTGGGCCATTAACACTTGGTTGTATTCAGAAAATCCATCTACAAACAAGTGTAGTATGCTAGATGCTGCACTATCAATGAGGACATTTATATGGGGTAAAGGAAAATCATCTTTAGGGGAAGCCTTGTTTAAATCTCTATAGTCCACATAGACCCTTATTCTTCCATCTTTCTTTGGCACGGGTACTATATTGGCCAGCCAATCTGGATATTCTATCACCTCAAGGAACTTTACTTGTATTTGTTTAGTGACCTTTTCTTTAACCAATTCAGCCCACTCAGGTCTTAATTGCCTAAGCTTTTGTTTGATAGGTTTCATGTGAGTGTAAGTAGGAATAAGATGTTTGGCTATGTCTCAATCTATTCCAGGCATATCCTCATAAGACCAAGCAAATCTCTCTCTCTCTCATCAGGAGTAAGGTCAGATGCTATGCTAATATTTTTAGGATTTTCAATTGTTCCCAAATTTAATGATTGTGTATCAATAGAATTAATATTAAAGATGCTCATGTAATCGCTATTTGAATGTATGTAACCATCAGGAGAAACATCACACAAGTAAGCAAAATCAAACTTTATTGCATTCATTTTGGAAAAGAAAACATCATCATCCTCATACAAAGCAGGCAAATTAAAATCAAAATCAAAATCATTATTCTCAAAATCATAAGGCAGAATATCTTCAAACTTCTCTTCAACTAGGGCAGCAATCTCCTCTTGAGTCTTCTCGGCTTTTAGGACAGCTTCCTTCTTCTCTTCCGGATTGGACTCTTTGTTGGCTGGCAGAGTGAGCTCTTTCTTCACTTGCTCCACTAGCTCGACAACATCTGCAAAAATTTCAAAACCCGGGATCAACTTTCCCATGAACATGATTGGCTCGGGCTTTCCTTGGAGTAGTCCCATGTCTGGAGCTTTGACAAAGATTTTTCAAGTGGCGAAAAGCTCATCTTCTCATTCTTCTTTGGCTGGACATCTCTGTTGGCTTCATCATATCCCAACCCCTTCTAGGAAGTTTGAGTTTTAAAATCTAGAAGCTTTGTCAAATCGGCCTTGCCCTTTCCAAGAACAGCTCTGGGAAGGTAGTTTATGCTCTTCATCATGTTCAAGGCCTTAGAGTCCACTACTTCATCATCAGAAATTGCAGCTATTTGGAAGCCATCGAGAGACCTCTCAATCATTAGAGCATTAACAACCTCATTATCTTTGGCCTTGATAACTACTGTCTCATCACCGTTAGGAACTTGATCTTTTGATGAAGGATGGAAGGAACTCCACTAACAGGATGAAACCATGGTCATCCCAAGAGTAATGCAAAGGTAACAGGTATGTCTAAAACAACAAATTCAACATTAGATTCAATTGGACCAACATTGACAGCAGCTTTGAAAGTTTCTTCGACATGTCTCTTAGTGTTGTCATAAGCCTGAATGGTTACCTCGGTCGGGTTTAGATCCCTTGTTGACATGGCTAGTTTTGGCAATATTTTAAATGGGAAAACATTTATGGTGGACCCATCATCAACCATTACACATGGAGTCCTTTTCCCTTTGATTTCTATTTTGATAAAGAGAGGACGGATGTGATCTCTCCCCCCTTCTAGTAAATCCGCATCTGAGAAAGATACTGCTCCCATATTAACTTTGCTCTTTTTCTTGAATATCTTCACATTTCATTACTCCTTCAATTTTATGAAGTTGATAAGCTCCTTCGGTGTTATGGAGGTGGAAATTGGCATGCTGGCCAAGGCCTTGGCCATACTTTCTCAGTGCTTTTTAGAAGTAGCCAATAAATCCCAAATGCTAACACTTGCTTGGGTTCTTTTCAATTGCATGAGCATGGTATCATCTTCCTCTTCTTTATTCCCTACTTCAACTTCCTTTCCTTTATTAATTTCTACCTCTTTAGGCGGTAGCCTTGCATAAGGCTTACCGGATCTAGTGTTCATTGCTTCATCTTCCTCGGGTTCGGACCAGATCCATTCTTCCTTCTTGGGTACAAGATCATCATCACTATCGCTTGAATCCCAAAACCTATTCACAACACAAATTGCTACTTCTTTACCCACCGTAGCTTGTTTAATTTTGCCAAATACCTCTTCTTCATTGGTTACTTCTCCACCCACATCTTAGAAAGACGACATGACAAAACTTTCATGCAAACCTCCTCCAATCATGAAGGTTGCCGGTGGTGGTACTCTATTGAACCTTGGTAATGGATTATCTTTGGTGTTTGGCTTGTTGGGCTCGGGCAACTTTCCACTATCAATCAAATTTTGGATCTCATGCCTCAACCTCACACATCTATCCGTGTCGTGCCCTTGCATTTGATGAAATTGACAAAATGCTTTAGTGTCAAAATTAGGTGGGAGAGGGTTAGGGAAAGGATGAGGATTTAAGGGTTTTAACAATCCCTTCCTTTGAAGCTTATTGAGAACCCAAGTGTTGCGCTCTAATAAGCACTACTAAAGCTACACTCGCAAGTATACGAGGCTGCTATAGTATTTCGGTGAACACCTCAAGGTCGTCTCACAAGGAAGCTAGATAAGCTAATTATTTATCAAATCGTAATAAATAAATTATCAATTAATAGTCTTTGATTTATAAAATTTAATTGCTGAACAACTAACGAAAACAGAAAGGAATTGAATTTATAACAATGAAAGAAAACTGAACAAATATATTGATTTACTTAATAGAAAAGCCTAGGGTTTGCACTTCTCTACTAATTTATATGTATGAACGGCTATTCCTCTCAACTGATTTAATTTCAAAGATCAGATTTCAAGCAACTTAATTAATCAAATTAAGAAAATAAGCTATCGCATTCAAACCTTTTTCAATTAATCTTACTACAATCAAAATGATCTTTTCCTTAGGTTTATATTTCTAATTCACCTAAGTCCCTAATTAAATTATTCCAGTATTAGATTTCATTTCTTAATCCTTCATCTAAATACCTAAAACACATAATTGGTGGCCAATCAATTATATATTAACATTAATCCATTCAATTAAGGATAAAAGAAATAAATCAATTAAGAGAAATAACCATTTCATACAATCATAGTAGATTCGTACAAACCCTAGACTAGATCAAAATTAGTTCATAGTAATGATATCAAACAAATTTATCTCATTAAAATTCAAAGAAATTAATTTAGACATTAGAGAATTCATAAATAAAATTTCAATAAAACTTAAGAAATAGAGTTAAAGAACAAAACCCAATTACAATTTTTCTTTGGCTTTTGAAGAATCTCTTGCTCAGATTTTTGCTAAAAGAATAACGTAATGGCTAGCACTAATTTGATCTAGAGTGTTTGAATAAAAGTGAAATCAATCTTCAATAGTTTTCTTGTTTCAAAGAAAAATTCTCCAGAGAAAAATAAAGAACGGCTGAAAAAGTATATATATCCACCTTCCTCTTGCCCTAATCTTCTCTATTTATACAAATTCCTTGGCTAAAAATTTGCACAAGCTGTGTAAAAAAAATACACAAGATGTGTAAATATACACAAGCTGTGTGAATTTACACAAGCTGTGTATTTGGGTGCTGGGATAAATTAAGGCAGAGGAGTACACAGGCTGTGTAAATATACACAAGCTGTGTAAAAATGCACAAGCTGTGTAGTTGGTACTTCAATTCTTCTCTTTGTTCTTCTTTCCTTCACTTTTGCTCTTTTTTCTTCCAAACTTCCTTGATTTCTAAAAATGCTGAAATCACTAAATAAACAGATTAAAACTACCAAAATACATGAAGAAAACAATAATTATCATAATAAATAAATAGCAATTTGAGGACAAAAACTAAAAAAAACACCAAGACAGCGGTTTCCCCAATTCTAAAAATTATCTTCTTGTTCCTTGGCTAGCAGCATTAACACCAACTGCCTTTTGCATGCCTTGGTTACCAGACTGATAGTTTCCTTTCTCGTTCCTTCTTGTTGAAAAATGGTTCTTCTCTCTTTTCCATTCTTCAATTTGCAGACCGGCTTGGAGGAGATCTTTGAAATCACGGATGAGTGTATGAGACATCCTTTCACGAAGACTAGGCAACACCCTCTCACAATCATCCTTATTTGATCAAATTCATTGGGCCTCTTCTTGAGCAAAGCAGCCTTATTTCTCCATCTTTTCACATAGTCCATAAAATTTTCGTTTGGCCTTTGTCTAATGGACTCAACTTCCATTAAGGT
The DNA here is from genome assembly GCA_947685225.1 of Garcia nutans. Classification (NCBI taxonomy): domain Eukaryota; kingdom Viridiplantae; phylum Streptophyta; class Magnoliopsida; order Malpighiales; family Euphorbiaceae; genus Garcia; species Garcia nutans. The sequence goes on from CANTUV010000031.1 coordinate 44,919,827, forward strand.
AACTTCCATCTCGATGTTGTATTCATATTATTGGATGAAGGCCTTGTATAGCAGATCCCAACTCTTTTGTATTCCTTCTTCTAAGGTATTGAACTAATTTTGGATAATAGGATCCAATGAGAGTATAAAGTACCTTAGAGTTTGAGCATTAGTAGCTCAGGCAAACTGCATAGCAGTGATATACTGCTTCACATGGAGGTGAGGATTTTCGGTTCCATCAAACTTCACAAAAGATGGCATCTTGAATTTGTATGGAATTTCTTCGTCTAGCTCAAATAATTTGTTAGCTTCGGACATTTCTTTGATTTTCAGCTTCTTCTCAAATTTCTTTTCTAAATCCGCAATCATCTTTTCAACATCAGAAGTCTCAGTTTTCTCCATAGCTGATCTTTCAACAATCTTGGGTTCTTTCTTCTTGTCTTGAGGATCTTGGAAGTATTGGGCTGAATCATCATCATAATCAATAATCACCTTATCATCATCAAAAACCACTTCACCAACTTTAGCCTTCCTTTTGTCCTTTGGCTTCTTAGTGCTAGCAGATGCTTCGACATAATTTCCTAAAATTATAGCCAATTGGTTCTTCATGGTCTCAGCCAGGACCTCTTTTATTTCTTCCATCCTGGCATTGAGGGCGTCGTCCACCATTCTTTGAATTTGTTCAGGCTCCATTGCTTTTAGTGAGCAAGTGATTGAGTTGCTACTAGATTCTTCATCTCCGGCATAGGTCAGATTGTCGTAAGCTTTTGAACTGTCGTAATCTAGGGCTATGAGCTAGAAGGAATTAATGATAAATGTATGTATGTATGCACAAACAATAAACACAGAAATATAATTAGGATGTTCCTTCCAACCTTATAACTTCCACGCACGAATGGCGAGTCTCTTTTCCCAGGTAATATGGTTAACAAAATACCAACATGGGGTATCTTGTTTTTGAAAAGTTCCCTCGGACGTTTCAATCAATAGTTATATTTTCAAAAATGGAAATCAGTTCATGATAATTCCCTTTAGGTTTTAATCCATTTAATCAATTAAAGTAGCTTTTATGCTATATTGGATTAAAACTAAATTAAGAAGTTTATTATAAATACACTACAAGAAAAACTGAATCAGACAACGGTTAAGGAAAAAATCATTGTCTGAAAAAAACAGACAACTGTTTTTTTTCCCAAAAAAGCATTGTCTGATTAATTTTCAGACAACTATTTTTGGTTTTTTTTTAACCGTTGTCTATTAGGTGTCATTTTGGTCACACCAGACAACGGTTTTTTAGGGACCGTTGTGTAATATATGTTCAGACAACTGTTTTTCTGGTCATACAAAACCGTTGTGTGATAAGATGTTTCAGACAACGGTTTTTTCGAAAGTGTTGTATAATTCAGCGTTTTAGACAACGGTTAAAAAAAACCGTTGTCTAAAGCAAGCATAAAAACAACGGTTTTTAGGGACCGTTATGTAATATATGTTCAGACAAGTGTTTTTTTGGTAAAAAAAAAAATCGTTGTCTAATAAAATGTTGTCAGACATTAGTAAAAAAATCGTTATCAGACATTAGTATATATACAAGTATATATTAGTATATACAAGTATATATATTAGTATATATTAGTATATACAAGTATATACATAAGTATATATTAATATATATACAAGTATATATTAGTATATACAAGTATATACATTAGTATATATACAAGTATATACAAGTATATACATTAGTATATATTAGTATATATAAGTATATATAAGTATATATTAGTATATACAAGTATATACATTAGTATATATTAGTATATATAAAAGTATATATATTAGTATATACAAGTATATATATAAGTATATATTAATATATATACAAGTATATATATTAGTATATATAAGTATATACAAGTATGTATATTAGTATATATACAAGTATATATAAGTATATATTAGTATATACAAGTATATATTAGTATATATATTAGTATATACAAGTATATATTAGTATATACAAGTATATATTAGTATATACATTAGTATATATTAGTATATATACAAGTATATATTAGTATATATAAGTATATACAAGTATATACATTAGTATATACAAGTATATTAGTATATATATTAGTATATACAAGTATATATTAGTATATATAAGTATATACATTAGTATATATTAGTATATATACAAGTATATATTAGTATATATTAGTATATACAAGTATATATATTAGTATATATTAGTATATATACAAGTATATACATTAGTATATATTAGTATATACATAAGTATATTAGTATATACAAGTATATACAAGTATATACATTAGTATATACAAGTATATACAAGCAGATACATTAGTATATATACAAGTATATATTAGTATATACATTAGTATATATTAGTATATACAAGTATATATAAATATATTTTAGTATATACAAGTATATACATTACTATATATTAGTATATATACAAGTATATATTAGTATATACAAGTATATATATTAGTATATATTAGTATATACATTAGTATATATAAAAGTATATATTAGTGTATATAAGTATATACAAGTATATATAAGTATATATTAGTATATATTAGTATATATATTAGTATATACAAGTATATATATTAGTATATATAAGTATATATTAGTATATATACAAGTATATAGAAGTATATATTAGTATATACAAGTATATAAAAGTATATATATTAGTATATACAAGTATATATTAGTATATACATTAGTATATAATAGTATATATACAAGTATATATTAGTATATACAAGTATATACAAGTATATACATTAGTATATACAAGTATATTAGTATATATATTAGTATATACAAGTATATATTAGTATATACAAGTATATACATTAGTATATATTAGTATATATACAAGTATATATTAGTATATATTAGTATATATACAAATATATATTAGTATATACAAGTATATACATTAGCATATATTAGTATATATACAAGTATATATTAGTATATACAAGTATATACATTAGTATATACAAGCAGATACATTAGTATATATACAAGTATATATTAGTATATACAAGTATGTACATTAGTATATATACAAGTATATATTAGTATATACAAGTATATACATTAGTATATATATTAATATATACAAGTATATATTAGTATATACATTAGTATATATTAGTATATATAAAAGTATATATTAGTATATATAAGTATATACAAGTATATAAAAGTATATAAAAGTATATATTAGTATATATATTAGTATATACAAGTATATATTAGTATATACAAGTATATATATTAGTATATATTAGTATATATTAGTATATATAAGTATATATTAGTATATACAAGTATATACAAGTATATATATTAGTATATACAAGTATATATCAGTATATACATTAGTATATATTATTATATATACAAGTATATATTAGTATATACAAGTATGTACAAGTATATACATTAGTATATACAAGTATATTAGTATATATATTAGTATATACAAGTTTATATTAGTATATACGAGTATATACATTTGTATATATTAGTATATATACAAGTATATATTAGTATATATTAGTATATATACAAATATATATTAGTATATACAAGTATATACATTAGTATATATTAGTATATACAAGTATATACATTAGTATATATTAGTATATACAAGTATATATAAGTATATATTAGTATATACAAGTATATACATTAGTATATATTAGTATATATACAAGTATATATATTAGTATATACAAGTATATATTAGTATATATACAAGTATATATATAAGTATATATTAATATATATAATAGTATATATATTAGTATATATTAGTATATATACAAGTATATATAAGTATATACAAGTATGTATATTAGTATATATACAAGTATATATAAGTATGTATTAGTATATACAAGTATATATTAGTATATATATTAGTATATACAAGAATATATTAGTATATATATTAGTATATACAAGTATATATTAGTATATACATTAGTATATATTAGTATATATACAAGTATATATTAGTATATATAAGTATATACAAGTATATACATTAGTATATACAAGTATATTAGTATATATATTAGTATATACAAGTATATATTAGTATATACAAGTATATACATTAGTATATATTAGTATATATATTAGTATATATACAAGTATATATTAGTATATATACAAGTATATATTAGTATATACAAGTATATACATTAGTATATATTAGTATATATATAAGTATATTAGTATATACAAGTATATACAAGCAGATACATTAGTATATATACAAGTATATACAAGTATATATTAGTATATAGAAGTATATACATTAGTATATATTAGTATATATTAGTATATACAAGTATATATAAATATATATTAGTATATACAAGTATATACATTAGTATATATTATTATATATACAAGTATATATTAGTATATACAAGTATATATATTAGTATATATACAAGTATATATTAGTATATATACAAGTATATATATTAGTATATACAAGTATATATTAGTATATATACAAGTTTAGTATATACAAGTATATACATTAGTATATATTAGTATATACAAGTATATATTAGTATATACAAGTATATATATTAGTATATATTAGTATATATATTAGTATATACAAGTATATATATAAGTATATATTAGTATATATACAAGTATATATAAGTATATATTAGTATATACAAGTATATACAAATATATATATATATTAGTATATACAAGTATATATTAGTATATATATTAGTATATACAAGTATATACAAGTATATATTTTAGTATATACAAGTATATATTAGTATACACAAGTATATATATTAGTATATACAAGTATATATTAGTATTAAAAGCTAAGGTTTGGATTTTTAAACAAACTTGACTAAGTATTAAAAGCTAAGGTTTGAATTTATAAACATTTCATAAACCCATTAGAAACTTTAAAGTCCACCATTAAATAATGATTTAGATATAATATGATATTATATAAGTAGGAATACAAGTATATATTAGTATATATATATACAAGTATATATATGTATATACAAGTATATATATATAAGTATATATATTAGTATATATAAGTATATACAAGTATGTATATTAGTATATATACAAGTATATATAAGTATATATTAGTATATACAAGTATATATTAGTATATATAATAGTATATACAAGTATATATTAGTATATACAAGTATATATTAGTATATACATTAGTATATATTAGTATATATACAAGTATATATTAGTATATATAAGTATATACAAGTATATACAAGTATATACATTAGTATATACAAGTATATTAGTATATATATTAGTATATACAAGTATATATTAGTATATATAAGTATATACATTAGTATATATTAGTATATATACAAGTATATATTAGTATATATTAGTATATACAAGTATATATATTAGTATATATTAGTATATATACAAGTATATACATTAGTATATATTAGTATATACATAAGTATATTAGTATATACAAGTATATACAAGTATATACATTAGTATATACAAGTATATACAAGCAGATACATTAGTATATATACAAGTATATATTAGTATATACATTAGTATATATTAGTATATACAAGTATATATAAATATATTTTAGTATATACAAGTATATACATTAGTATATATTAGTATATATACAAGTATATATTAGTATATACAAGTATATATATTAGTATATATTAGTATATACATTAGTATATATAAAAGTATATATTAGTGTATATAAGTATATACAAGTATATATAAGTATATAAAAGTATATATTAGTATATATATTAGTATATACAAGTATATATATTAGTATATATAAGTATATATTAGTATATATACAAGTATATAGAAGTATATATTAGTATATACAAGTATATACAAGTATATATATTAGTATATACAAGTATATATTAGTATATACATTAGTATATAATAGTATATATACAAGTATATATTAGTATATACAAGTATATACAAGTATATACATTAGTATATACAAGTATATTAGTATATATATTAGTATATACAAGTATATACATTAGTATATATTAGTATATATACAAGTATATATTAGTATATATTAGTATATATACAAATATATATTAGTATATACAAGTATATACATTAGCATATATTAGTATATATACAAGTATATATTAGTATATATACAAGTATATATTAGTATATACAAGTATATACATTAGTATATACAAGCAGATACATTAGTATATATACAAGTATATATTAGTATATACAAGTATGTACATTAGTATATATACAAGTATATATTAGTATATACATTAGTATATATTAGTATATATAAAAGTATATATTAGTATATATAAGTATATACAAGTATATAAAAGTATATAAAAGTATATATTAGTATATATATTAGTATATACAAGTATATATTAGTATATACAAGTATATATATTAGTATATATTAGTATATATTAGTATATATAAGTATATATTAGTATATACAAGTATATACAAGTATATATATTAGTATATACAAGTATATATCAGTATATACATTAGTATATATTATTATATATACAAGTATATATTAGTATATACAAGTATATACAAGTATATACATTAGTATATACAAGTATATTAGTATATATATTAGTATATACAAGTTTATATTAGTATATACGAGTATATACATTTGTATATATTAGTATATATACAAGTATATATTAGTATATATTAGTATATATACAAATATATATTAGTATATACAAGTATATACATTAGTATATATTAGTATATACAAGTATATACATTAGTATATATTAGTATATACAAGTATATATAAGTATATATTAGTATATACAAGTATATACATTAGTATATATTAGTATATATACAAGTATATATATTAGTATATACAAGTATATATTAGTATATATACAAGTATATATATAAGTATATATTAATATATATAATAGTATATATATTAGTATATATTAGTATATATACAAGTATATATAAGTATATACAAGTATGTATATTAGTATATATACAAGTATATATAAGTATGTATTAGTATATACAAGTATATATTAGTATATATATTAGTATATACAAGAATATATTAGTATATATATTAGTATATACAAGTATATATTAGTATATACATTAGTATATATAAGTATGTATTAGTATATATACAAGTATATATTAGTATATATAAGTATATACAAGTATATACATTAGTATATACAAGTATATTAGTATATATATTAGTATATACAAGTATATATTAGTATATACAAGTATATACATTAGTATATATTAGTATATATATTAGTATATATACAAGTATATATTAGTATATATACAAGTATATATTAGTATATACAAGTATATACATTAGTATATATTAGTATATATATAAGTATATTAGTATATACAAGTATATACAAGCAGATACATTAGTATATATACAAGTATATACAAGTATATATTAGTATATAGAAGTATATACATTAGTATATATTAGTATATATTAGTATATACAAGTATATATAAATATATATTAGTATATACAAGTATATACATTAGTATATATTATTATATATACAAGTATATATTAGTATATACAAGTATATATATTAGTATATATACAAGTATATATTAGTATATATACAAGTATATATATTAGTATATACAAGTATATATTAGTATATATACAAGTTTAGTATATACAAGTATATACATTAGTATATATTACTATATACAAGTATATATTAGTATATACAAGTATATATATTAGTATATATTAGTATATATATTAGTATATACAAGTATATATATAAGTATATATTAGTATATATACAAGTATATATAAGTATATATTAGTATATACAAGTATATACAAATATATATATATATTAGTATATACAAGTATATATTAGTATATATATTAGTATATACAAGTATATACAAGTATATATTTTAGTATATACAAGTATATATTAGTATACACAAGTATATATATTAGTATATACAAGTATATATTAGTATTAAAAGCTAAGGTTTGGATTTTTAAACAAACTTGACTAAGTATTAAAAGCTAAGGTTTGAATTTATAAACATTTCATAAACCCATTAGAAACTTTAAAGTCCACCATTAAATAATGATTTAGATATAATATGATATTATATAAGTAGGAATACAAGTATATATTAGTATATATATATACAAGTATATATATGTATATACAAGTATATATATATAAGTATATATTAGTATATATACAAGTATATATATTAGTATATATTAGTATATATAAGTATTTATATTAGTATATACTTATATATACAAGTATATATATTAGTATATACAAGTATATATATAAGTATATATAAGTATATATTTGTATATATAAGTATATACAAGTATATATTAGTATATATATATTAGTATATACAAGTATATATTAGTATATATATACAAGTATATACATGTATATACAAGTATATATTAGTATATACAAGTATATATTAGTATATATATAAGTATATATTAGTATATATATAAGTATATATAAGTATATATATTAGTATATATACAAGTATATATAAGTATTTAGTTTTTGCTCAATTTAATTTATATCAACACTAAATTTTATAATTATATAGGGTTCCATAGAAACTTATCACTACTAATTATTTAAATTGTATTGCCTTAAGCACTTATGGATGAATTATAAATTGAAATTTATAAGTCATCTATATAAGTGAATTTATAAAGTTATTTTAACAAAATTTTGAAAAATCTATTTTGTTTCAAAAAAGGGATGTCAAAACTTCAAAAATTTTGAAAACTTAAATTCCCCCTTTATTTCCAAATAAAAATTTCATTTGCCCCCATTTTTCCAAAAACACGGTCGTTTTAAAATTTGGCAATAAACCTAAATAGACCTATCTTCTCCTTCCCTCTTTCGATTTGTCTCTGTAGACCTAATTTGTTTTCATTTTCAAGGGTAGAAAACTTCAGAACCTACTTTGTTCCATTTTGCGATGAGTTCAGAAGAGAGTATTAGAGCTGGCAGTCATAATTTGTTCCATTTTGCGATGAGTAACCAAACACAACCATTCTTGTCCTTACAAATAAGAAAGACTCTCTCTCTATATATATATATAAACAAGCACAAAATCAGAAAAAGCAGATCTCTAGTTCCATACTCATTCAAATCGCTTCTCTCTGTTGTGTATACACATAATTTCAACCGCAACAACAATGGCTAACCAAGCTGAATCGTCCGATTCGTGAGTCAATTCGCTCGATTCCTTTATGGATTTTGATCTCTTTGTTCTGTTTTGCGTTGCGATTTTTAAAATTTTGTTTGACTAATTTTGTTTAAAAAATACAAAATTTTGTTTGATTTCCTGTTTGTTTTCTGATTTCTTGATTTTAAGATTCATATGTTGATGATTGTTGTTCTCGTGTGAAAATCTAGAGTTCTGGGAAATCTTCAGTGTTGGAAAGCGTTGTAGGAAGATATTTCTTGCCTCGTGGATCTGGGAGTCTATCATTCTTTTATTTCTTCATTTTCCTCAGTAGAATTATCTTTCTTATAACAAATGAAGACAGGAGTAATTCCTAAGAAAATGGCTGTTTTCTAAATGTATTTATTGTGATCCCAAACTCTATTGTCATTTTATATCTCATAGAAGACATTGTATTCATGTTTGTCCTTTGGGACACTCCTTTGTAGCTGCTGATCACTTGATGAGACTATTCGTCTGCTATTGGCTTTTTATTGCCTTTCTTTGTTGATATTTAATAAAAAAAAGTTATAAATGGAAGGCAACTTAGTTTTGAAAATTAAGAGAATGGTAGTTGACTTTTCTTCTGGACTTATAGATACATCAAAATTAAGTAATTCTGTTTTTCATGTCTTCTGCAGTCACATTTGCAGTTCTTGGTGAGAAGACCACAGTTATGTCACCCGAAGTATTTATCAGTGCTGGTGTACCATGCTGCAGGTCCCATTTCATTTCTTTCCTATTCTGCTCCTCAATGTTCTCCTTTTGCTTTGTGGAACTTGTTACGATGACCTTTTTTTGGTTGATGAAGTTGTTTCTGTAGAAACCACTTTGATATCACTTCTATTGGTATCAACTCAACCTGATTGACAATAGAAGTATGACAATTGGCTGAAAGTGAAAATCATTTGAAATGAACTTTTATAAACCTAAAAGTTCATACTGCCCTTTGTCTTGCCTCCACAAACAGGAAGTTGTGGATTTTACTTCTTAGAATAGTTATAATTTGTATAAGCCTATATTTTCAATTCCTTTGGAGTTTATTTATATATGCTATGTGGAGTTTATTTATATATTCCTAACTTTCTAATTGCTCTGAATCAGGTTAGTACAAAATGCTGGGGAGTTTGTTGTCACTTTCCCAAGAGCCTATCATTCAGGGGTAATTGCCTGTGCATTTCAGTTTAGTATCTTGTATTGATAAATGATTTCTTTTCTTCTTCTTCTTCTTCTTCTTCTTCTTCTTCTTCTTCTTCTTCTGCTAATTGGAATCAGTCCTGTTGATCAATGTGGAAGATTGTTTTTGTTTATGGTTTTAGGGTTTAATTGTGGGGAGGCGGCTAATATTGCAACTCCTGAATGGTTGATGGTCGCTAGAGATGCTGTAATTCGAAGAGCTTCAATTAATTATCCTCCAATGGTGTCTCATTTCCAGTTACTTTATGATCTTGCACTAGAACTATGTACAAGGTATGCTTTGTCAACTACAACTTTCCTTTTACCTGCTGAACTAGCAATCTTATTGTGATAATACAAATGCTATGGAAACAGGCTCTGAAATTAGGCGTACTGTTCATGATGATAAGTTGTCTGATCAGCGTCTGTTTTCATGTGTCACTTGTGGAATTTTGAGCTTTGATTGTGTTGCTGTAATTCAACCAAGAGAAGCAGCTGTTAGATACCTCACATCTGCTGATTGTAGCTTCTTTAACGATTGGATTGTTGGTTTTAGTGTAACTAATGACAGTTCACAAACGACTTATATGCACTTTTAATCAATCATGGTCCCAGGTTTATGATAGTTGGGATCTTTAGCTTTTCTTCAAGCCAATTATCAAAACAAACTCAGGATTATTATTTTTTTTTTCACTTTCTTATTTGTTTCTTGGCAACAGCTCCTGTTGCTCTGAGAGCCAAAGAGAGGCTGCTTTATTTCTTGGACAGTTTGCTGCAACAGACTCAGATTGCAAGGTAAAGTCAAGCTTGCCTTTTAACTTAATTTTTTTTTATTTTTGAGTTGGTTTCTATTTCTAATTGTTTAGAAGATGGAAATAAATTAAGTAAATATTATTCTCTCCTTCTTAAGTCTAAGGTTGTTTTTCCAGCTGTCCCTTTTGCAGATAAACACAGAGTTAGCTTTTGTAAATTGATGGGGTTGAGACTCATTTGCCTTCCAATTTAGGATTGACTTCGCCAAATATTTCATGAAGCGTCATTCAAGTTGAAGTTAATAGTATAATTTAGTGATATATGTATAGTGTTGATTTTTTTTAGTTTGTTAATATGTTGAATGGTTGAATTTGTGGAGGTTTTTGATTCACAAATTTGCAATCCTCCATTGTAAAGTGTTGTCTTATATGTATAATGTACATTTTAACAGATAATGGTGGTGAAATGGAAATGAACATTGAAACTATTGTCTAATATTCAGTGTGCCATATTAATCAAAAAATGGTTTTTAATAAGAAAGCATTGTATAAACCTTAATCAGACATCGCCTCAATAGACAACGATTTTTGTCTTCATCAGACAACGGTCAAAAAGCGTTGTCTAAACCTTCATCAGACAACGGTTAAAAACCGTTGTCTGATAAAACTAAAAACCGTTGTGGAAACCATCTTCAGACAACTGTTAAAAACCATTGTCTGAAATGCTATCAGACATCGCCTCAATAGACAACGGTGAAAAAGCGTTGTCTAAACCTTCATCAGACAACGGTTAAAAACTGTTGTCTGAAAATTTAGAAACCATTGTCTGACAATTTAGAAGCCGTTATGGAAACCATCAGACAACGGTTAAAAATCATTGTCTGAAAAATTAGAAACCATTGTCTGAATCATCATCAGACAACGGCCAAAAACCATTGTCTGATAAAATTAAAAGCCGTTGTGCAAACCTACATCAGACAACAGTTTTAAAACCGTTGTCTGAAATGCTATCAGACATCGCTTCAATAGACAACCATTTTTGTCTTCATCAGACAACGGCCAGAAAGCGTTGACTGATTCAGTTTTCCTTGTAGTGATAGATTTCTCACTTGAAAAAGTAACTAGTGGTTCATGCCAAAAATAAGCCCATGGTTAATAACTCTTAATATAAACTAGGCTGACAATTGATTTTTGGTATTTCATAATTGACATAAATAATTTGCAAGCTCTTTGTAAGAAAAGGTTGGATGAAAATAATTTTATTTCTAAGCCCATTGTAAAAAAGATTTTAGAAAAAAATGGATTTTGGGCTTAGTATTTGGGTTATGAGCAAAAGAATTTTTGATTTGTTTTTAGAAAAGTTTTATGTCCAAAGATCATCTTGAAAGGTTTTGAAAATATCTTGGGTCTTTTGGACTTTGAAAAATTTATTATGAGCTTACAAATGTACTTGGGTCATATTAGAAAAAGAACAAACCAAATAAGCCATGATTTAAGCTAAAATAAATTAACCATGGTCAAACAACAAGCATTCTGGGTGAAACCTAGGGAAAGTAACTAGGGTAATTACATGAGCTTTAGTCTTTGGGTTAAAAGGCTTAGGTTCCCATACCAAGTATATACCAAATGGTACAAGGCTATGAGTAGTTATGCCATGCTCGATCTCCAAACCTTGAGTGAAAGTATGGTATCCCTTATAGAACATAATACGGGTAACACGGGCATCCTAACTGGCGCACATGATGCAATCTAAATAATGCAATGGATAATATCATGATAAGAAAAAATAGAATAATATAAAGACCAATGAAATCAACTTCTCTTATCCCCGGTGGAGTCTCCACTGTGAGCAGAGATTTTTGCCCCCACTCCCGGTGGAATGGTTCTTGCGACTTCGGCACTGTTTAGGCTTAGGGCCTTAGAGAACATGGACCTAAGCCCGGAGAAAATGGAATCCCCACCTGGACAGGCCAGGAAAAAGAAAGGGGTGGATGACTCGATTCCTAAGGAATCCCCAACCCCCTAATGGGTTCGGAAAGTTGGGTACGTGTAGGGAAGGAGAGAAATGGCCCAGCACCCCCACAACGCCTGGTTCTTTGGAACCGGCCTCCTTTGCAGGTCTTAATATTATAAAATTCTTAAGTATAACAATATTATCCATATTACATGCAACAATTAAAATAAAGCATCATTATATTAAAATCAAAGCAATGTCCAAACAAAGCAAATAAATGGACACCCATCCGAGGATGGAAACATGTGCTTACATCACTCATGTCTAAACTAAATAGGACACCCACCAAAAAGTGGAAACATGTCCTTTACATTGGTCCAAAATATAAAGGCAATTTAAATTTCATAGAAATTAATTAATGAGATACCCACAAAGTGAAAACATACCTCTTACAATATTTGAAAATCAAAATAAATCAATAAAAGTAAATAATCATTCATAATAAATAAATCATTCATCAAAGATATCAAACATCAATCAAAATATATAATAAACATTCATCCAATTTAAATAAAACAGTAAATATATATTAACTTTAGGGGTTCATGCATTAAGTAGGGTTTCTAGGGTTTTATGTTCAATAACTAGGATTTTGCGTATACTAGTTTAATTTGTTAAGAAGTATTTTAAAGTAATAACATAGATATTGGATATTAAAAAGATTTAAGGTTTTGGAAGTTTTTATGAAAATAATGTTACTATGATTTTGAAAAGTAGGTTTAGTTAGGGTTTTAAGCAAACATCATGAAATTAGGGTTTTTTTTAAGGCATTAGGGTTTATAATTTTAAAAGATTGGGTTTTAGGTTCACTGGATTATGGTTTTAGGTGTTAATGAACTTGTCATAAAGTTTTGATGTTTTAAGAATTAGGGTTTAGGAAAACTAGGGTTTACTGGATTAGGGTTTTGAGAAAATTAGGGTTTTTGGTATTTTTGGAAAACATATTTGATCTTAGGATTTAAGAAAATAGTTTAAAGTTTTATAGAAACAATTATGATTAAAGTTTTTAGAAACTATAAAGAAGATTAGCGTTTGGAGATTTAAGAAGACATTTGAAAATTTTGGACAAAAAGTTAGAGTTTAGATGATTAAGAAAATAGTTCGGGGAAAAACAATTTAGGGTTTTAAAGTTTTTGGAAACAAAAGAAACAATTTAGGATTTTTAAAGTTTTTTAGCTTTATAAAACATGGAAGTGGAGTTTTTGAAAACCAACTGATTAATGTATTAACTAAAGTAAACAATTAAAGTGATTGAAACAAAGATCAAATTGCTACATATTCCTATTAATCAAAGAAAACGAAGCTACTTTGAATATATAATTTAGGATTAAAGATCAAACTTGCGTAGTTGGTTCCACCGAAAACTGATTTTTGGATGAACAATAACAAAGGCAATGTTGCTGCCTTTGATGAGTTGATGATTGCTTCTTGTTGCTAATGTCTCTTCCTCCTAGGGTTTTCTGTCTCTTTTTCCTCCCCAAGTCAGAAGTCCCAAGTTTTGTCCCCCTAATTTTGTGTTTTAATATGGTATGTATAGGGAAAATCATAAACCTACTTCTAATTGTCTAAGGAAATTAAAACTAAATAGGAAAAGAAACCAAAACCAAATAGAATTCGGTTTCGAAAAAAAACTGCACTGGAAAATTGCGCTGGGAAAAAAACTGCTGCGGGCAAAAACTACGAGAATTGCGAGCGAAGGCCAAGAATTGCTGTGGGTGAGTGCCAATTATCCACAGAAATTTCCTGCGGTGAATTGGCCCTTCCTGCGGCGAAATGGCCTTAGGCCAATTCCTGCGGCGAATTGGCCCAGGCTGATTCACTTTCGGCGATGAATTTTTCTTCGTTGATTTTTTTATTTATTATATATATATATTATTTTTTTAACTTTACTAATATTAAATTTTTTATTTTTATAAAAAATTATAAATAATAAATGATAGATATTATTTAATTAAAATACCACAAAAATTATTTTAGACTATATAAAAAATATCTGACCAAACTGGGTCAAAAATTAAGGGTCTACACTCACAATAGGGGATCATGTTTCTTCATAATCAATACCTTCCTATTTTGTATACCCTATTGCCACTAGGCGAGCCTTGTATTTATCAATTGAGCCATCAAATTTTTGTTTGATTGTAAGAACCCTTTAATTTCCAATGGCTTTTTGTTCTTTTGGAAGATCAACCAATTCCCAAACTTGGTTTGATCACGTAATAGATTCCATCTCTTCTTCCATTGCTTTCATCTATTCTTCCTTAGCAGGACAATTAAGAGCATCATATAGATTCTTTAGTTCTTCCTCATCTTATAAAGTAACTATAAAAGCTTTCCCTTTAATTTCAAAGCGACAATAGATAATACTTTTATGACTCGTTTGTCATATTTGAGATTGACTAATTAACTTATCAATGTTATGTTACTCCCACTTGTACCAATATTAGTAGTTGGGTCCACCACGAGTTGCAATTGAAAATTATATGAAACTAATTCATGATCTCTTGAATGGCTTCCACTTGGAAATGGATCCACTTAAATGTTTTATAGTAGAAGTGATTGGGTCTAGAGTTTCATATAAAGTTAGGTCTTGACCAATCTCTCCTTGTTTCAAAAAACCATTCTTTGAGAATGTGACATCTCATGATTCAAATTTAGTCACACTGTTTCTTGTTTGCTCTCCAATGAAAATATCTTTTGGATTGTTTAGAGTATCTTATGAAGATACATTTCTTGCCTTTTGGATCTAATTTTCCATATTTTTGGGAGGTTCATGAACATAAGCAACACATCCCAAAGATTTTAGAAAACTTAGGTCTAGATTACGGTTAGTCCATAACTCATATGGTGTTGATGCAACTAATTTAAAGGGCACGTAATTAAGTATAAAAGTGGTAGTTAACAATGCATCTCTCAAAGTGGTAGTTCACAATGCAACCCCATCCCCAAGATTTTAGAAAACTTAGGTCTGGTTTACAAGTAATATTTATTAAATTTTAAGATAATTCCTTTAGAATTTTAAGGATTCCTTATAAGTAATCTTGGTTAATTCTTTTCTTGTTGAACTTTTATTATTCTATTACTATATATATTTCACTATAATTACTTATTTCCTCGCTAAACAATTTGAATAATATGTTCAGATATTAATATCTATTTGATCATATTCATCTATCTTTAGGTAAATGTAGATTATTAGATTATAGGTGACAGTTTATTTTCCATTCAGAAAATTCCTATAAGTCTGTTTTAACTTAAGTAATGTAGATGCTCAATTTCAGAAATATCACAAGATGTTAACAAAAATAATTATAGAAATTCAAGAAATTCATAAATTGCGGAACATCAATTTTCCAAGGATTATAAAATCCAGTGTAAATTCAGATATGCAATATTTAGTGTCTAGTGCAGAATAGAACATAAATGAATTAATATTTCTCTTAGACAAATGCATATATAAATAAACCATTTTAGAAAAAAGGATCATATGACAAATCAGAACATATAGGTCAGAGACTATAAGTTATAGGCCACAACAGACATGCTAGAGGCTATAGGAAATAGGGCAGTAACTTTCCTCTTTTGCACAATAATATTAACCGTGTGCACACAACCTAGTGATTTAACCCTCACTAGGATTGTACTCTATCAATATGAACTGTAACACCCCTCAACCCGACTATTTCCAGCCGAGCCAAGTGTGCTACAGTATATGCAACATGGTATACAGAACATGAACTAAATAAATTTTTTTTCCTTTTTATTACAAATAATAATAATTTACACATTTCTTTAATTGTTATAATTACATTTTGAAAGTTCTTAACAGTACATGCCAAGCTAAACTTTGCTTTGCTCCTCACTTCGCCTCCTGTTGCGCACTCTGGTGCTCTTTTGTAGCTTCCCATTTGTCAGCTTGGACTCCGAAACCTACGAGTTTAGAAAACTAAACTCGCTAAGCATATAGCTTAGTGGGTACTTTAACCGTTAAATAGAAATTAGATACAAACCACACAATGTTACAGATATGGCACCGCCAACCCAATCATCAATATAAACATTCTCAGGTTCTTATTATATTTCTCCTATTATTTGTTAAGCTTTTATGACAGTATATTATTCATTTCTATTGATTTACTGCCACTGGATGGTACCTCATCTTATGTCTGTTAGTTGCCTAACATTGCTGTTGATTACCGATCTGATGGTTATGTATGACTATTTTATGGCATTATAATTTCTTCATCATTGTAGGCCCAATACTCTCTTGTTTTGAGTTCTGTTTGTTAAATAACTTATGCATGAATTAAAGTTGTGTATTCACTATCTTTGTCCTATGCTTTCCTTCGGTAGTTTGGCATGAATGGTTGTTCGTGTGTTCATATGCTCCTTTCATTAAGTTCACATATATTTGTTAAGGTTTGGATAAGTCATATAAGAAATTAACCAACTGAATAATGTTTATTACCCTTTGCCGAGTTTAATATTTTGACGGTTCGAAATTTATTTTATTAAAAATTCATAGGGCACCAGTGATTAGGAATCTGTCTATTTTTATCCTAAATCAGCTCAATAGAACTAATTTTTAGTTCAAAATTTTCATTCCGGGCCTTTGGGCCGGACTGCACTTTTTAGGCCACACCGGGTTTTACAACACTGCAAAAATCCTTCGTTGGGCTTTAAAATCTAAATAAAACACAATTGGGATGTGATTTTCAAAAAAACGAAAAATGTTATCTTGTTCTTAATTGGTCAAGCTTTCAAGAGCATAATTTTGATAATTTATTTCATTCCGAACAAATATTTTATCTCGATTATACCTCATTTATTTCTTATCAAATGAACAGTGAATTCTAGCATTTAGTTTTTTATGTACCTTGTTATCTTATTTTCCCAATAACTTTTGTTCTACTAATCCGAATGTAAAAATTCTTGTTTTCACTCGAACTAGACTCATATGAGTCCTTATGGTTAAATTTCTAGATTTAAATTTGTTACACAGATTTCTTGATGACTCCTTGAACTCTTCCCTGACCAATTGGTTACTCAAGTCTGCGCAATGCATACTATTTCATTTATAACTTTACCTACGCAACTTGGATTGAGACGATTATTATCTTAAATTAAACTAGACACATAAGGCTATATTCAGTAAAATTTTCAGCTTAAAACGGGCAACACGTGATGTTTGGTACAATTTCTAATTCAGCCCTGCAGTCTGCTAGGTTCTGCCTGGGCATGGTTCGCTCATTCGTGTGTAACTTCTACATTTTAAGTCCAATCGAGATGAATCCAACTCCTATGATTCACCAACATACAAGGATTCATTTATATATTGTATCACAACATCTAATTCCTGAGGTAAATGGACCAAAACCTGGACTCAAGGCACAAATCTCAGTCTGTCCGGTTTCACAATTCCAGTGTTCATGAGTTATACTCTTTTGATCATATCTTTTCATCTACAAATGGGATTTAGGAAATTCCAAATTCTATGGTTTCCTAACACATAAGGGTACATTTTAGTATTATTTCACATCTTCTAAATGTGTCATTAAGGTCACATAAACGTAGTCCCAAGTCACAGGTTACTGACTGAGGAATCTCAGTTTTTCAGTTTGTACGCCTGGTATCATTTTGATCATAACTTTCATTCCACACATGCAAATGAGTTGGTTCCAAAGCATAAGGTTTACTGACTTAAAGGAGAAAAATTAAGTCTTCTTTATCAAGTTATATTTCTATCATTTTTCTAGTCTAAATTTCGGTTGAAGTTCCAGAAAAATGCAGGACACATGGCTGGCTGCAACAAAACAACACAACACAGCACTCCCATATTTACCTCCCTTATAACCTCAACCCCAAAATCAATCAATACACAACAAACACTTCTATATCATCATCAATCTCAACCACATAACCACCACAACTCAAGCACATGAACAATTATAGCAATTACACATCCAAATGCAAAGGCAATAGAGATCACTAATTCAAGAAGGTTAAAGTACCAAACATTTTTCCCCTTTGCTTTCCTTAGCTCATCTTTGATCTTTTTCTTCTTTTTCCTTTAGTTTTTCTTGATTTCCTACAAGAATTCCAGCATACACACTTTAAACATACATCCTATGGTTCGAAAACATAAGCTACCAATTCATTTCTTGCCAATTTTTCCTCAATCTAATCTCCTATAACCTTAAAACCATTATTTCTTTCATCAAATCCTTCAAATAATTATTTCTTGAATTTTCTCCAAATCTAGCTACATGAACCCTAATTTCAATCTCTTAAATTAACCATTAGTCCATGAAATTAAAACTGAGATAGGTTTCTCTTACCTTATAATCTTGTTTGTCACCAAAATCTTCAACCAAAAGCCTTAAACTTTGGAAAAATCACCTCCTTCTTCCTTCTCTTATGGTTTGGACGAGTTCACCATGTAAGAGAGGTGTAATATCCCAATGTGTGCCCTAGAAGTTGGATACAATTGTTATTTTGATTTGAATTAAATGTATATATGTATTTGTAAAGGAAATGAGTGTGTTAAGAGAATGTATATGTTGTGTATATTGTAATATATATAACATATAAGTTGGTCAAATGGGGAGTCAAGGTAAGAGGATATTTTAACTTGTGTTAAGTAAAATTACTACAATGGGCATACAAGTGACAAAAGTTAAGTTAAATGAAAAGGGTATATAGGTAATTGCTTGGTTAAAATCTCTTGGTGGAGATTTAAAGAAGAAAAGAAGGATTGACTTGTGTTTATTTTCTTTTCTCCTCATTTGTGTGCCAGCTATCCAAGAGAAGAGAGAGCAAGAGAGGTGTTCTTGATGCTAGAAGCAAATTGAAAGAGGAATCTAAGGAGTGAATTGAAGATTGGTGAAATTTCTTCAATTGAGGTAAGTACTCTCTTGTTTTCCTTTGGTATTTTGAAGATGTGTTTGATGTGTGTTGTGATTTGTTAATATCATGATTTAGAGTGTTTGAGATGTGTTTAAAAGTATGGAAATTGATTGTGAGTTAAAAAGGTTAAATTGGTGTTGGTTTTGTTTGAAAATGGTAAGTTAAATGGATGTTGTTATAGAAAGAAGAAGATTGATGTTGGTTTTTAGGGTTTGATGTGGTAAACGTTTGAATGTATGGTTGATCTAGTGTTAATGTGAATATTGAGATGAATATGTGTTAATAACATGAATTACACCCATTTGAATGAGATTGTGTTATGTATAAGTTGTTCTTAATTCAATCAAAGAAGTGTTGGTTATGTTTAGGGTTTTAAATATGAGAGACACGGCCAAAATAAGAATGGAACACGGCCAAGACCTATTAATTTTGGGAGACACGGCCAAGTTGAGGGAAGTTTGGCCGTGTTGGATGGATTTTGGGAGAGACACGGCCACAAGCTTGGCCGTGTCCCTTGAGTGTGTTTGTCGATGCCTGAATTTTGTGGAGAGATACGGCCGTGTCCCCTTCCCCGTGTCTGCCTCGGCTTGAATTGGTATTGAGAGACACGGGCACAAGCTTGGCCGTGTCCCTTGGGTGTGTTGGCTACTGTGATTGTACTTTGCTCTTCTTGTTGTATGGAGATTGAACATACATTTAATGATGCATATGATTATGTAAGAACAATGTTATGTTATGCATTGTGAATCTTATGAATGGTAGTATGTTATAAGAACAATGTGACTAATATTATGACTTGTATAGTGTGGAAGAGATGAGGATCATCCAAAAAGGTATGTGCAATGCAATTTATTATGATAAATGTTTTAATAATGAATGGTGTCAATGTGTTTTGAGAAATTATGAAATGTGATATCATCATGGTTGATAATAATGATTGAAATGTTATAAAGGGATATGTTGTTTATATGATGATGAATTTAAGATACATGTGCAATGAAATTGATTATGTATGCTTGAATATTGAAGTGTATAATGTGAATTGAGACATAAAGAGATATAAAACTAATGATCGGTTTGTTTAACTAATGTACTTGATGTTGTATATGTATAATGATGATTCAAATGTGATGTGAAGCCATTGTGATTGGCTATGATGATTCAATTGAAAGACATAAGGCATGTTTGCCTAATTGATGTTGAGAATTGAGAATGGAAGTAATAAATGAATTGTGTAACTAATGTGTTATTCCATTTTCAGAGTTTGTTGTTGGTGGCATGCCTAAAATGAGTAACAATCTCTTGAAGTTAGGTTGGCTAAGTCCTTGAAGCCTAATTGAGATGTTACAACCCTTGAAGCTAGGTTGGATTGGTTCTTGAAGCCAAGTTGGGTTGATGCTTAGCATGCTTTGCTCCCCTTGAAGCTTGGTTGAACCTAATCCTTGAAGCCTAGTTGGGTCTATGATAATGATAAATGTGATGAATGAACCAAAGCATTACTCTGAAAATTGAATGGCATATTAGTGTCGTTTGGGCCCGAGTCTGTCGTTGTTGTCAATATGATATATATAAATATTGTAATAAACGAGTAATGAGATCTATGGTGGATTTGGTTGGAAATGTGATTCATAATTGATGAATTGTGAATAAAATAATGACAAGAAATGTTATGTAATATGTATATTGAAATATTGATTGTGAGTATTAATGTTGGATTGATGATTGGTGAAAGTGATATGATATGTAATGTGGGTATTACTATGTTGATGGTGATTATTAGTGATGAATTGTAGTTGGTAAAAATGATATGTATATAATACATGAAATTAGTTAATATATATGAAAGGTGCAATTTAAAAGGAAAACATGATAAGAAACTAATAACACATGGAATTGATATATCATTATATGTTAGTATTTTTATAATGTATGTTTATATGTTATATTTGTACTACTAAGCTCTCGGCTTAGCGCGGATGTATAATCGCGCAGGTAGCTTGGTGGAGGATATGAAGTCTTTCGTTATGCCACGAGAAGAGTAAAAGTTTGTCGAGACCAACTAGAGGGTAATGCATACATGTTAAATTTTTAATTATGATATATTTCTGACGAGAGAATATTTATATGTATAAATGAAGTTTTGATAAAGAGAATGATTTTGTAATGTTATTTAATTAATGTATTAGGGTTTGAACTCTGTTACAGTTTTTTTTAAAAAGGTAACAACAAGTGGCATCCTTATACTTTATATACTTGCTGTATGTATACTATGTATATGTATAGTACTTATATAGGGTATCGGGGTGTTACAATTATTTTGGTATCAGAGCTTAGGTTCGAGATTCTCGGCCTAAGTGAAATTAAAAAGAAAGATTTTTGAAGAGTTTAAATAGAATTAAAAAGAAGAGTTTTGAAATGCAATTGATGATACATGCATATGCATTAACACCTAGGTTGGTCTCGAACGTGGCATTATGTGATTTGCGATTTAACTAAATTACATGAGATAGATGATATTGTGTAAATGAGATTTTATATGAAAGCAAATTTTGAAATGTTGATAATTGAAAGGTGATTGTGATATAAAGAAGTGATATGGAATTTATAAGTAAAAAGTTTGATTATTGATATGTGTTTGACATGTAAATAAATGGCTAGAAGAATAAAGTTGAAAATGAGTTGAAATCAAATCAAGATAAGAGTATGTACTTTTTCCTCTATACTTTGAACCTCTTTATAATAGAGTTTATGTTGGGTTTGTTAGATAGAGGAAATATAGTTGAATTGTTAATATTGGAAGATATGTTACAATGTGGGTTATTTAAAATGAGTTGGTTAGTATAGACAAAGTGTGATTATTTAAAATGTGGGGTATATATATGTAAAGTTAAGATTTTGTTTAAAGGAAAAAGAGATGATATTGATTAAGTAAAAATATACATTGGTGTTGTTATTTTAATGTAAACATTATGAATTCAATGTTAGAAATGTGAGATGCTTGGATATTGTGAAAGCTCATGGTAATGGTGATAATATGTGATATTTGAGATTTTTGAAATGAGCTTGATAATTGTGGAAATTATATGTATTGATATTGCTTTGTGATATATATATATATGATGTTTTTAAAATGGATATTAAGAAAAGATGAGTTTGGTAAAATGAAGTTTAAGTGAAGTAGTAAGTTGAAAAGTTAAAGTTTTAGTGGAAATTGATAAAGATTATTTGGATGTTGATGGTTTAGTGTATATGCAATACATGAGTTAGATGAAGTGACTAATATTGCATATGAAAGTATTATGAATTGAGTAATGTGATTGATAGTATGAGAATTTGTCTTGAAGTAAAAAGGGAAGTGGATAAGTAAATGAAGATGAGCTATTTTAAGTCACTATATTGAAAAGGGTAAAAATGGATATGGAAATATATTAAATGCTTTTAAAGATGAAAGTGAAAGAGATGTTACATTGGGAATGTGGCTAAGATGGATGTAAAGTGCTACTATAGTCAGAATATATATATATGTGTGTTGTGTGAATAAATACTTTGCATCATACTGGAAGAATCGATACTGTATTGCGCTCACTGGCTCTCTTAAGTGGGAGGTCAGGGGTTCAATCCAGGGAGGCGACTTGCACTCATGTGTCTTGGGTGTAAGTCAAATAAGTGAATCCTGTTGGAAGGCCCGTGAGGGCAGTTTAGTGCTGTAATAGCCCATCCCAGAGACCCTGAGGGTTTCTCCGAATAGGAATGGCTCAGTAGGTGGACTGGGACAGTTGTTACAGTTATAAAGGAAAATTTATATTGAATGTATATAAAAAATAATAATAATAATAAATAAGAGCATCTAATTAAATGTATACATGTATATGATATGTGAACTGAGTTTTCAATATGAATGAAATTATGATATATATACAAATGTGTGAATTATATTATGAAGGTGACCTATGAAGATGTATGTGGTATTATTATGGAATTAGAGATATGAAAATGATGTTGTATGTATTAGTGGATCTAAGAGAGATTAGGTCTTGAACTGTGTAAAGCTAAATGGATTATGTGATGGAAGTGAGAATGGCATGGACTTGAGTAATAGTGAACAGTGGAAATTGTCATGGTGAGCATTGAACTTGATGATTATGTGATATTTAGAGTTCCAAAGTATTCACATATGGAAAGTTCTATGTAGATAAATTATAAGAGATTGTAAATGGATTAGAAATGAAGTGATGAATAGAAATTGTATGGGAACTGCATGTGATTGAATATGTATATAGTAATATTGTTGAAACATGAATTAAGTTGATAAAGATCATATAATCGTGTGCAAATTGGTTTGAAACGAGGTTGGAATGTGTTAACTTCTGATCTAGCAAAAATGTAAAGAAAAGAATAAATCATTCCTGAGGTACACCTTAGTTTTGTGTTTGTAAAGACTAAGAATAAAATTATATAAGAACAGTATTGATTTGAAAGTTTCAGGCTTGAATATTAATCTCTTAAAGCCATGTGTTTTGTTCAGTATATTTGATCGATTAATTTGTTATCCATGAATTTGGGTCTTAGATAAAATGATTGTAATACAGATTTGGTGAGATTGAAAATTTTGTTTGAGAAGTATAATTAAAAGTTATGATGGATAAAGTTGTACCTTATCATTTTATATTAAGAATTTGGTTATAATTATGAAGGTAAAGAGAGAAAAGAAAATTATGTAAATGTTTTGAGTTATGGATAATATGACAAAAAGATAATCAAAATAAATATAACAATGATAGGAAATGTGAGAAGATATTAAAGGGAAAAAAGTATAAAATGTGACTGAAAGTTATACTGAATATGTTTATGGTATATAATGAATAAATGAATGGACTTGAGGTTTAAGTAAATGAACTATAGATAGTAAATGTGGTGTAAAATTTTTATGAGAATTGGTGGGAATTATATTAAGATAATTTGAAGTGATTTGTTATCATGATAATTTGATTGAATATGGATCGGAAGAGATCAGGAATTGAATGTAGGTTTGCCCTAATGGAATTAGGTTATATATATACATATATAAATATTGTGAATTTTCATGATGAATTTGAATAAATTAATCATTGGTTGGAATTGAACAAGATTGGAACGTGGGTATATTGTGACAGATAGATCAATTGATCTAGATTTAGCTAAGACTATGAATCATTATTGAGATTTAATATGTGTAACTGTACCAAAAGTGTAATTAGTTACATAAGGATGTATATGATGTAAAATGTTACAGTATGAATGGACATGAATGAATGGAGTTATAGTAGTTATAAATCATGATAAAAAGGGAAAAGATTGGTTATTTATAAAATAAGTTGAAAGGTAAAGTCTTAATATGTAAGTTAAGTGAAAAGCATGCTAAAGAAGTAACTCCAATTGTGAAAGATAAGGATCTTGTTATCTATTGAGGTTTAATAAATGTCTATTTAGACAATGATGGTAATGACGGGGTAATTAATGCTAAGGTATAAACCAATGATTTTTAAGGTTAAAGTTAAGAGAGTAATTACAAAGAGGTGAATGAAGAAAATATAGTGAAAATAAAGATTGGATGAGGTATAAGTGTACTATAAAATGATTTGGTTCTTGTATAAAGATATTAATAAGAAATGTAATGAGTTCTTTTGAATGTTTGATTAAGAAAATAATGAGATATGTAAACATATAGAATGATGAATTATGGAATTTAAAGAAGATGGTTGATTCTAAAAGGGAGAATTGAAGTTATATGATTTGATGATATAATAACTTAAACATATAATTAACTTCATATGGAAGTTAAGATAGTATTTTGTTAAGAGTGAATTGTTACGGTACTGATAATTTCGAGGACGAAATTATTTAAGGGGGAGAGAATTGTAATATCCCAATGTGTGCCCTAGAAGTTGGATACAATTGTTATTTTGATTTGAATTAAATGTATATATGTATTTGTAAAGGAAATGAGTGTGTTAAGAGAATGTATATGTTGTGTATATTGTAATATATATAACATATAAGTTGGTCAAATGGGGAGTCAAGGTAAGAGAATATTTTAACTTCTGTTAAGTAAAATTACTATAATGGGCATACAAGTGACAAATTTTAAGTTAAATGAAAAGGGTATATAGGTAATTGCTTGGTTAAAATCTCTTGGTGGAGATTTAAAGAAGAAAAGAAGGATTGACTTGTGTTTATTTTCTTTTCTCCTCATTTGTGTGCCGGCTATCCAAGAGAAGAGAGAGCAAGAGAGGTGTTCTTGATGCTAGAAGCAAATTGAAAGAGGAATCTAAGGAGTGAATTGAAGATTGGTGAAATTTCTTCAATTGAGGTAAGTACTCTCTTGTTTTCCTTTGGTATTTTGAAGATGTGTTTGATGTGTGTTGTGATTTGTTAATATCATGATTTAGAGTGTTTGAGATGTGTTTAAAAGTATGGAAATTGATTGTGAGTTAAAAAGGTTAAATTGGTGTTGGTTTTGTTTGAAAATGGTAAGTTAAATGGATGTTGTTATAGAAAGAAGAAGATTGATGTTGGTTTTTAGGGTTTGATGTGGTAAATGTTTGAATGTATGGTTGATCTAGTGTTAATGTGAATATTGAGATGAATATGTGTTAATAACATGAATTACACCCATTTGAATGAGATTGTGTTGTGTATAAGTTGTTCTTAATTCAATCAAAGAAGTGTTGGTTATGTTTAGGGTTTTAAATATGAGAGACACGGCCAAAATAAGAATGGAACACGGCCAAGACCTATTAATTTTGGGAGACACGGCCAAGTTGAGGGAAGTTTTGCCGTGTTGGATGGATTTTGGGAGAGACACGGCCAAAAGCTTGGCCGTGTCCCTTGAGTGTGTTTGTCACTGCCTGAATTTTGTAGAGAGACACGGCCGTGTCCCCTTGCCCGTGTCTGCCTCGGCTTGAATTGGTATTGAGAGACACGGGCACAAGCTTGGCCGTGTCCCTTGGGTGTGTTGGCTACTGTGATTGTACTTTGCTCTTCTTGTTTTGTGGAGATTGAACATACATTTAATGATGCATATGATTATGTAAGAACAATGTTATGTTATGCATTGTGAATCTTATGAATGGTAGTATGTTATAAGAACAATGTGACTAATATTATGACTTGTATAGTGTGGAAGAGATGAGGATCATCCAAAAAGGTATGTGCAATGCAATTTATTATGATAAATGTTTTAATAATGAATGGTGTCAATGTGTTTTGAGAAATGATGAAATGTGATATCATCATGGTTGATAATAATGATTGAAATGTTATAAAGGGACATGTTGTTTATATGATGATGAATTTAAGATACATGTGCAATGAAATTGATTATGTATGCTTGAATATTGAAGTGTATAATGTGAATTGAGACATAAAGAGATATAAAACTAATGATCGGTTTGTTTAACTAATGTAATTGATGTTGTATATGTATAATGATGATTCAAATGTGATGTGAAGCCATTGTGATTGGCTATGATGATTCAATTGAAAGACATAAGGCATGTTTGCCTAATTGATGTTGAGAATTGAGAATGAAAGTAATAAATGAATTGTGTAACTAATGTGTTATTCCATTTTCAGAGTTTGTTGTTGGTGGCATGCCTAAAATGAGTAACAATCTCTTGAAGTTAGGTTGGCTAAGTCCTTGAAGCCTAATTGAGATGTTACAACCCTTGAAGCTAGGTTGGATTGGTTCTTGAAGCCAAGTTGGGTTGATGCTTAGCATGCTTTGCTCCCCTTGAAGCTTGGTTGAACCTAATCCTTGAAGCCTAGTTGGGTCTATGATAATGATAAATGTGATGAATGAACCAAAGCATTACTCTGAAAATTGAATGGCATATTAGTGTCGTTTGGGCCCGAGTCTGTCGTTGTTGTCAATATGATATATATAAATATTGTAATAAACGAGTAATGAGATCTATGGTGGATTTGGTTGGAAATGTGATTCATGATTGATGAATTGTGAATAAAATAATGACAGGAAATGTTATGTAATATGTATATTGAAATATTGATTGTGAGTATTAATGTTGGATTGATGATTGGTGAAAGTGATATGATATGTAATGTGGGTATTACTATGTTGATGGTGATTATTAGTGATGAATTGTAGTTGGTAAAAATGATATGTATATAATACATGAAATTAGTTAATATATATGAAAGGTGCAATTTAAAAGGAAAACATGATAAGAAACTAATAACACATGGAATTGATATATCATTATATGTTAGTATTTTTATAATGTATGTTTATATGTTATATTTGTACTACTAAGCTCTCGGCTTAGCGCGGATGTATAATCGCGCAGGTAGCTTGGTGGAGGATATGAAGTCTTTCGTTATGCCACGAGAAGAGTAAAAGTTTGTCGAGACCAACTAGAGGGTAATGCATACATGTTAAATTTTTAATTATGATATATTTCTGACGAGAGAATATTTATATGTATAAATGAAGTTTTGATAAAGAGAATGATTTTGTAATGTTATTTAATTAACGTATTAGGGTTTGAACTCTGTTACAGTTTTTTTTAAAAAGGTAACAACAAGTGGCATCCTTATACTTTATATACTTGTTGTATGTATACTAGGTATATGTATAGTACTTATATAGGGTATCGGGGTGTTACAAGAGGGCTTTTATTTTCTTTCCATAGCTTATTTTGATCCAAATGGCAGCCATAAATGATGAAAATATGTTGGTATAGATGTTGACTTCCAATTGGTATACCTTATAGCAAAAATGGCCACTTTTAATTGGTCAACTTGCCTTCTTCTTTTATCTATTTATTTGGCAAGCCATTAGGCTTCCTTTTATTCATATTTTGACCCCCTCAACTTTCTTGTGCTGTAATTTTATAGTCTAGGGTGTGAAAATATCAAAATACCCTCCAGCGATTAATCGATTGTAACTTTTAAACCGTGCATTTTTGGAAAAAATTGAAACCCACGGTTATGACCCGATTAATCTCTAGAATATTCTTCCGGGGTCGAATATGGGCACTATTAAGAACTTTCGACTCTTAATTTTTAAGTTTACATAGTTGCCCCTAACTTTTGAGAAATTTTCACTTAGGTCCTTTTGATATCCCTTCCTGACCTTGCTGCCTTTCTTTTTTAATATCTTTTTACTCACAACTCCAAATTAAGTAATTCTTATGCCCACTGAAACTAAACATCCGGGGATACATTTTGTCAAAATTTCAGGTCGATCCGAGCTATATCTGATTTTTGACGGTCCTTCGACGTCAAGCCTACTATGCTGTCCTGAGGCAGCTTGCACATTGTCTACTAAATCCATCATATCTTATTCTGTACAACTCCAAATTGAGTAATTTCAAGTTATACATCTAGCTAAGACACAAATAAACAATTAAGTCTTCTTTGAGACTCTCTAATTTTGTCATTAACTTGGATGAAATTCGAGCTCAAGTTATAAGTCATGTTCTAAACTTCTTTGTTCTAAGCCTAAATCATATCCTCTATGTCTGTTTCTTACCAATTTGGGATTCGGGATGTTACATGAACATCAAAAATTGGCTTAGTAATTGAGTTAGTCGCAGAAGACATTACCCGAAAGGCTCATTGCAATGGAAGTAGGTTTCTTTTATTTTTCAAGAAATAGAGCACAGATCCAATATAATAATAATAATTATTTTTCCTATTCCTTAAATAAGTTTAGGGTTCTTTAAATAGTTTTAGGATTCTTTATTCGTCTTTAAAATATTCAGGTGAAATTCTTTTGCTTTACTTAAATTGTAGCTTGCTTTTCTTAAATTATTCTCTTAATATAGCCAACAGATTTCTATTTATTTATTTATTTATTTTTGCCTCAGCAACACTCTTTATCTTGTGAAAATATTTTTATGTTAACAAATTTTAAGGAAATTCCGACCAATAGTATAACTACCTTGTAGAATCATACATTCTATTAATGTAACTGTTATCCTTAAATAATAGCATACTTAAATCTTACCACAAGTCTAGTCACACTTTTTAATTAATCAGATATACTATAATATTTCATTCTTTCCACTAGCTATTTACCTTGGCTAATTAATTATAATTTCCATCCTTATTTTGTTTTGTAATTTTTATTAAACTTTAGTTTTCTCTTATTCTACTTTTGCATTTCTTACTATTAGCACAACCCTTAACTTAATGATACCAGTGAAATGTGAATCCTACCAAGTTTCTTATTCAGTCCATAACCACCAATTTCAGAATGGTATACATATAGACTTCTCTTGGTTCTTTTTTTGATTGATTTATTTATTTCTTTTAAACCCATAGTTTAACAACTAAACCTTTCTGGCTCCTTCTTATTATCTTGGGGTCTAAGCTCTCACATACATCTTGCTAAATCTTTTATTACTTACTCTTTCATATTTATATCCGAGCACAATGTTCAACTTAATTATTTTTATGAATTCATGCATATAAGTCTTCATTATCATAAAATTTCTAATTAAAGTCCTTTTTTTTAACTCACATCAAAAATTTTTAAAAATAATGTTATAGGTTGAAAGCAACAGACATTCCTTTGGATTACTGATATAAGCTATTTTATAAATTTTATATTTCGTTAGTATAAATTAATAAATCCCACTTTAAGAAAGAATCTTATTAAGCAAATATATTTACTCATATATATATATATTAGGAAATTGTTACCATAATTAAATAACATTAAAATCAGTTATATATTCATACTCAGATACATGCACGTATAATAGAAAGCATATATTGAACTTAAACTTAATTTTACTCATAAAATCCTTTCCTTATCTTTTGAAAAACTCCAGAATTATGGTTAACCTACCATTAGTAGCTATATATAAAATTTCAAATTATTCCAAATTTATTTACTATCAAAAATTTTAATTTCTTCCAGAGCTCCCTAACCTGTCCAGATTTCTCCTTTAATATGTAGCCTTATTCCTAATATTCATTTTAACTATAAAACCTTTTCCAAATTTATGTAAAACACCAGAACTGAGTTTAACACATGCATAGACCCCATACGTAAAATCTTGAAAATTTTCTAATTCATTAGCCTTTGATTTCTATTACTTTTATAAGCTTCTTAATTCTGCCAGATTCCAACCCTTCCTTGCCGCCTCCATTTTGATTTTTATTTTATTACTAAATCTTTATAAAAAATTATGAAATTTTAACCATGTAAATTAAGACATATATATGAAATTATAACTACAATTTCAGAATTTTATGAGTTCATTTGATATGTTTGTAAATTAGGTTTCTCAAACTTATAAATTCTGGTTCCACGACCACTTCTCTGGCAGTACCATTTTCTAATTTTATTTTTGTTAGTAAACATTCAAAAAATTTATGAAATTTTAAAAACATGATTTAGACATATGTATAGACTTCTATATATATAATTTCATATTTTTCTCATTTGTTTAGTATTATTTTTAATTGCATTTCCCAAAGTTTTAAAATTCAGAAGTCTCCAGTTTAAATTTCATTACCTTTTAACCTCTCTAGGTTGGTCTTATAATTTTAAACTTTAGAGAGTTTTCCCAAAATTCAGAAATTTCATCAATCCAAATATATGCATTCCATAATTTCTTTTAATGAATTTTAATCATTCATTTCAATTTAATCCTTTAGATTCATTAACTTTAGTTTTCAATTAAACCTAATCAAATATATGTTTGGAATACTTACATTTTTTTAGCTTTAAGTTTTATTTCCTTAAACCCATCTCCATCTCTAGCCCAAGCTTTCCTTCCCTCCTCTTCTTCCTCTCAGTTTGGTTGCAAAAGAGCTGTTGGTTACCCTTCTTTATCTTTAGTTATTTTCTTTCTAGAGGTTGCTTATTTGAAGAAAAACTCAATTTTTCTTTTTAACATTTCGTTCTTCCCTCTTTCATGTGAAAGATTAGGAAGTTTCTTAGCGTTTTTTTAATTTCCTTCTCTTTTTACAGCTGGGTTTTTAGCTAGCTTAGTCATTGAACACTTGTTGGCTGATAAGCTTCCTTTTGCCACTTGTTTACATATGTAAGATTGGGCGGTTCTTTTACATTAAAAATCCGATTTTTATTCAGCCTTTGGTATTGATTTTTAATGGGCGAAGATCTTATACTTGGTATGGTTTTCATTGGTTGACTTAATTACACCATCTCATTGCTTCCTTTCATCCCATGCATGTACATTGCGTGGCCTTACACAAATATACAACTTGTTTCTTACTAACTTCCTCACATTAACCAACTTAAATTAACTTATGTTCACTTAGTTCACTAAGGTTCTAAATATAACTTAGCATTTCAAGTAGTAACTCCTTAATTAAATTTTATCCAGTGCAATTTATTTATGTTAACTAAAATTTAATTTCATTAGTTACTTTAATTATCACTATTTAATTTTTTAATTTTTTTCTAAAATTTCATTTATAAAAATTATTTAAATTTTCAAATATTTATCAATTAGATTCCTTATGTATGTGCTTTCCTAAGCTTTGTTTTTTTATTTCCTATTTTACCCTTATTTATCAATTTTTCGTTTTTTCTGCTTTTCTTTCAATCCTCACTGTTTTTTTCTTTGACTATATACACTTTTGACTCTTACAACTGTGCCAGACCCAGAGCTTCTGTGGGTTTTATTTATTTATTTATTTATTTTTATTAAATTTCAAATAAAATGTAATTTTATCATTTTCCATTTTGGCCCTGTTTATTTTTAGTTTCCTATTACTTATGTTGGCCTCTTTCAGTTTTCGTTTCTTTTCTCATTTTGTTATGTTCTTTGCTCTTTTGTTTTAACTCCTTTTTTATTTTATGTTCCTTTTAAATATATAAATTTCTTATTTTTTAATATTACTCTATAAAAATATATTATCTAAAAGTAATTAATTAATTAACTAATTTTGTTTTTCTTTTAATTTATGAGTCATTATATTTTTTTAACTAATTTTTTATTTTCATTTTTAGGTCATAACCCAACATTAACTTTTAGAACATTAACTTTTTAACTAAGTTATTATTATCATTCTTAACTTTTAATTAACTTTGTGAGTCATAATTTTTAGAACATTAAATTTTTAGATTTTATTATTATTATTTTATTTTAAAGTTTAAATTGACAATATTAATTTAATTATTTAATTTAAAATAATCATGTTATTATTAATATATTTGGATTTACAGTTTTATACTTTTTGATTTTATTTTTAAGATTTTTCCCGTACTTTTAAGTGAAGGAATAAAAATAAAAAAAAATAGAGAATACATCTAAATATTGACAAATAATTTTTTTTAATCTACTTAAATATATTATTATACCAACTTTGTTTCAATCTTAATATATTTATTTATTTTTACTAATTTTATATTTTTCTTACCCATATTATTTTAAAATAAATTTATATTTTTCTTTCTATAAAAAATTAATAAATAATAAATTATGAATTATTTTAATTCTATATGAATATACAAATTTTTAGTACCATGTTACTTTATATGTATAATATTATTTTTTTATGTACTAATTATATTAATACGTAAATTATTTCTTTATTTAAAATGATATAGAATATCATAAATCGCAGTGTAGTGCAAGCATAATTATTTGCTTGAAGATATTAATATGTATATTCTCTTGATTCCACTAATTATTAAAAATTATCTTTATCATAAGTATAGGGTTTTTCCTTCCAAAATTTAAAATTTCTGAATCCACTATTCTACTGACGGGCAACTATTAACACGTCACTTAGGTCAGGGTGTTGCAATAAATATGATTAAATAAACAACCTCATGCCTTGCCCTTGCATTCATTGGACTATAAATATTAGAATGAATTAATTACAATAGATTAGTAGCACCGATTCCCTTTTTAAATAGTTTTCCTATAGTTTTTCCATCTAGACAATGTTTACAAGTAGATAAGTCCACTTTATTAATATCACCCAACAACTGCTCTTTGGCTAATCTATTAATTCAATTCTGACAATTATGGCCAAGTCTAGCGTGCCCCACTTTTACATTATTCACATATGAATTATAATATGTAAATAAGAAAAAACACTACTTATAGCAAAGTCAACATCCTAGATAATAAAACCATCTAGAAAATATCTAGTACCATACAAACATTTGCCTAAAAACAAGTTCAAAACATGTTCTTGAAAGTCAATATTAAATGTAATATCCCAAAGTGTGCCTAGAAGTTTTGATACAATTGTTGTTTTGATTTGAATTAAATGTATTATATGTTTTTGCAAAGGAAATGAATGTGTTAAGAGAATGTATATGTTGTGTATATTGTAATATATACATAACATATAAGTTGGTCAAATGGGGAGTCAAGGTAAGAAGATATTTTAACCTGTGATATGTAAAATTACAAAAAGGGCAATTATTTTTAAAGGAAGTTAAAACAAAGTAAAGAAGGGTGTTTAGGTAATTGCTTAATGTGAAATTCTTGGTGGAGATTTAAAGAGAAATTGACTTTGATTTTTGAGGAGATTTTCTTCTTTCTTTGTTGTGTTGGCCGGCTCACCCAAAGACAAGAGGAAGCAAGAGAGCAAGGGAGGATTGTGATGTTCTAAGCTCAAATTGAAGGAAGAATCAAAGGATTAAGTTGGAGATTTGTGGAATTTCCTTAATTGTATTAAGTACTTTCTTGTTTTCCTTTGTTAATTTTGAAGTTGTGATTTGTTGTTATTATGATTTGGTGTTTGAGATGTGTTTATAAGTGTTGAAATTGATTGTAAGTTACAAAGTTAAATTGGTGTTGGTTTTGGTTTTGAAGATGGTAAGTTATGTGGATGTTGATATTGAAAGAATAAGAGTGGTGTTGATTTTAGGGTTTTGAGGTAGTAAGTGATTAAATGTGTTGTTGATGTATGGTTAATGTGAATATTGTGATTGAAAATGTAAAATAAGTGTTAATGATCTTGATTATGTTCATTGGAATGTGGTTATGTTGTGCACAAGGTGTTTTAATTCAATCAAAAGAAGTGTGGCTATGTTTAGGGTTTTGTTCTTGTGAGACACGGCCAAACCAAGGATGAGACACGGCCAAAACTAAAGATTTTTGGGAGACACGGCCAAGTCTAAGGAAATTTGGCCGTGTTGGATAGATTTTGGAGAGACACGGCCACTGGCTTGGATAAATATTGTTGAAAGGGTAATATGGAAATATTATGTTTCAAGAGTTATGATTGGTAAAGTTGTACTATCTAACTTTTATGTTAGAAATTTGCTATAATTGTGGAAAGTATGGAAAGAGAAGGGAATTGTGAAAATGATTTAAGCAATGAACCATGTGATAGAAAGATAATTATGCAAATATAGTAATGATATGAGATGTAAGGAGATGATATATGAGAGAAATTATAAAATGTGGTTGAAAGTTACACTAAATATGTTTATGGTATAAAGTGAATAAGTGGATAGACTTAAAGTTGAAGTGAATGAACTATGAATAAAATATGTATGAAATAATCGTGAGAATTTGGTGAGAATTGTACTAAGATAATTTGAAGTGATTTGGTATTAATGATCATAGTTTCAAATAGTTGAATATGGATCTAAAGAGATTAGAACTTGAAAATAAGTTGATTGTTGGTTTGAATCAAGCAAGATTGAGACGTTAGTATATTGTGGCAGATAGATCAATTGATCTGGATTTTGTTAAAATTATGAATTATTATTGAGATTTAATGTGTATAACTGTACAAGGAGTATAAGATATACATGATAATATAATATTCTAATATGTGAATGAGCATGTATAAATTGAGTTATATTGGTTATTAAATGAGGATCATGCTAAGGAAGGAAATAAGGGTGTGAAAAATAAAAATATAATTATCAATTAAGGAGTGATAAATGTCTTTTCTGAAAGAGATGGTAAGGAGGGGATAATTAATATTAAGATTTATGGTCTTTGACAGGGTGAGATGTCTGTAACTGAGTTCTTACAAAATTAAAAATTCTTTGGGATGAATATATTAATTTGAGACCGATTGTGAGTTGTGTTTGTAATCCTGCTTGTTCTTGTAATGTTGTTAACAAGATTAGGGATTATCAATCTTCTGATTATGTTCTATGTTTTTTTTGAGAGGAGTGAATGAAAGTTATAACACAATTAGGTCTCAGATTCTTTTAATGGAGCCATTTCCTTCGCTTAATAAGGTTTTTGCCTTAGTTGCTCAACATGAACGTCAATTTGTGCATCTTGAGAATCTTTTTCCTGGTGATCTAAGTTCTGTTGTTCAATCTTTGCCTATTGTGAATGCTGCCAATGCTAGGAATTCTCAGTCTGGTGGATATAGGCAGAATATCAATGCTTCTAAAGGGCCTGTTTGTACACATTGTAATCTTCCTGGACATAATGTTCAACAGTTTTATAAGATTATAGGTTATCCACCTGGATTGAAGTCAAGGACTAAGCAGAGGTCTTATGTCTCGAAGGCTAATCAAGTTTCTTCTTATGAGGATTAAGATGATGTTTTGTTAAGAATGAATTGTTACTGTACTGGATAATTTCGAGGATGAAATTATTTAAGGGGGAGAGAATTGTAATATCCCAAAGTGTGCCTAGAAGTTTTGATACAATTGTTGTTTTGATTTGAATTAAATGTATATATGTTTTTGCAAAGGAAATGAGTGTGTTAAGAGAATGTATATGTTGTGTATATTGTAATATATATATAACATATAAGTTGGTCAAATGGGGAGTCAAGGTAAGAAGATATTTTAACTTGTGATATGTGAAATTACAAAAAGGGCAATTGTTTTTAAAGGAAGTTAAAACAAAGTAAAGAAGGGTGTTTAGGTAATTGCTTAATGTGAAATTCTTGGTGGAGATTTAAAGAGAAATTGACTTTGATTTTTGAGGATATTTTCTTCTATCTTTCTTGTGTTGGCCGGCTCACCCAAAGACAAGAGGAAGCAAGAGAGCAAGGGAGGATTGTGATGTTCTAAGCTCAAATTGAAGGAAGAATCAAAGGATTAAGTTGGAGATTTGTGGAATTTCCTTAATTGTAGTAAGTACTTTCTTGTTTTCCTTTGTTATTTTTGAAGTTGTGATTTGTTGTTATTATGATTTGGTGTTTGAGATGTGTTTATAAGTGTTGAAATTGATTGTAAGTTACAAAGTTAAATTGGTGTTGGTTTTGGTTTTGAAGATGGTAAGTTATGTGGATGTTGATATTGAAAGAATAAGAGTGGTGTTGATTTTAGGGTTTTGAGGTAGTAAGTGATTAAATGTGTTGTTGATGTATGGTTAATGTGAATATTGTGATTGAACATGTAAAATAAGTGTTAATGATCTTGATTATGTTCATTGGAATGTGGTTATGTTGTGTACAAGGTGTTTTAATTCAATCAAAAGAAGTGTGGCTATGTTTAGGGTTTTGTTCTTGTGAGACACGGCCAAACCAAGGATGAGACACGGCCAAAACTAAAGATTTTTGGGAGACACGGCCAAGCATAAGGAAATTTGGCCGTGTTGGATAGATTTTGGAGAGACACGGCCAAGCCCATGTTTGCCACTGCCTGATTTTGGTTGAGAGACACGGCCGTGTCCCTTGCCCGTGTCTGCCTCGGCTTGATTTGGTGTTGAGAGACACGGCCACAAGCTTGGCCGTGTCCCTTGAGGGTGTTGGCAACTGTGATGGTTCTTTGCTTTTCTTGTATTGATGAGATTGAACATACATTTGATGATGCATATGATACTATATGAACAATGCTATGTTTTATGCATTGTGAATCTTGTGAATGGTAATGTGTTATATGAATAATGTACTTTGTAATGTTACATCAATGATGCTATAGGTAAAATGTGAGGGATATGATGAGGTAATTGATTATGTATAGCTTGATGGGAGTAGTTCTTGAGGTAAGTACAAATTTACCTAGAAGCATTCTTTTATATGATTTTGAAACTTAAAACAATGTTAAGTTGATTATTATATTGTTAATACAATGTGACTAATGTTGTTATTTGTATAGTGTGAAAGCTATAATGATTATCCAAAAAGGTATGTGTAATGCAATTTGTTATGATAAATGTTTTAATAATGAATGGTGTAAATATGTCTTGAGAAATGATGAAATGTGATGTTATCATGGTTGCTAATAATGATCAAAATGAAATAAATGGACCTATGGTTTATATGACAATGAATTTAAGATACATGTGCAATGTAATTGATTATGTATGCTTGAATGATAAAGTGTATAATGTGAATTGAGATAAAATGTGATGTGAAGCCATTGTGATTGGCTATGATGATTCAATTGAGATAAATGAGGCATGTTTGCCTAGATGATGATGAGAATTGAGAATGAAAGTGCTAATGAAATAATAAATGAATTGTGTGACTAATGTGTTATTCCATTTTCAGAGTTTGTTGTTGGTGGCATGCCTAATATTAGTAACAATCTCTTGAAGTTAGGTTGGACTTGATCCTTGAAGCCAAGTTGGGTTGAAGTTTAATATGTTTTACTCCCCTTGAAGCTTGGTTGGGTCTAATCCTTGAAGCCTAATTGAGATGTTACAACCCTTGAAGCTAGGTTGGATTGGTTCTTGAAGCCAAGTTGGGTTGATACTTAGCATGCTTTGTTCCCCTTGAAGCTTGGTTGAACCTAATCCTTGAAGCCTAGTTGGGATAATGATAAATGTGATGATTGAACCAAAGCATTAACTCTGAAAATTGAATAGCATATTAGTGTCTTTTGGGCCCGAGTCTGTCTTTGTTGTCAATGTGATATACAAATGTTGAAAGAAATGAGTAATGAGATCTATGGTTGACTTTGTTGGAAATGTGATTCATGATTGGTGAATTGTGAATAAAATAATGTTATGAAGTATGATGTGTAATGTGTGTATTGATATATTGATTGTAAGTATTAGTGATGGATCATGATTGGTGAATTGTGAATAGAATAATGTTATGAAGTATGATATGTAATGTGTGTATTGATATATTGATTGTGAATACTATTAATGGATTGTGGTTGGTGATAATGTTATGTATATATGTACATAATATATGAAATTAGTCGAGATATATGAAAGGTGCAATTAAAAAGGAAAAACATGATAAAAACTAATTGTACATTGAATTGATATATCATTATATGTTAGAATTTCTATAATGTATGTTTATATTTTATATTTGTACTACTAAGCTTTCGGGCTTAGCGCGGATGTGTAATCGCGCAGGTAGCTTGGTGGAAGATATGAAGTCTTTCGTTATGCCACGAGAAGAGTAAGAGTTTGTCGAGACCAACTAGAGGGTAATGCATACATGTATAACTTTTAATTATGATGTATTTCTGACGAGAGTATATTTATATGTATAAATGATGTTTTGATAAAGATAATGATTTTGTAAATGTTCTTTAAATTAACGTACTATGGTTTGAACTCTGTTAAAGGTTTTTTTTTAATTGAAACGAAAAGTGACATTCTTATACTTTATATACTTACTGTATGTATACTAGGTATATGTATAGTACTTATATAGGGTATCGGGGTGTTACATTAAAACCAAGCTTTAACAAAACCAACACAGAGACAAGATTTTGATAAATTTATAGAGCATATAGAATGTCATGTAGGAATAGGGTCTAACCACCATGCATGACCAACTTGCACGTGCTAATCCCTTTTACCTTTACTCTTAAGTTGTTTTCTACAAATTTCTATCTTGCACAATGTGAAATTTGCCGGTGATCTATGAAGACATCTTTGTCCTTTGGTACATGGTTCGTGGCTTTTGAGTATACAGTCCACAAGGGATATGATTCAGTTAATTAATCATAACTTGAAACATTTATGCCATTGTAGATAAATTTGGTCCTAAACTAGGATGATCTAATCCCAGAATTTTAAATCAGATCCAGCCCAATTTTAAAAGTTTAAATTAAAATTTAAAAATCTTACCAAGCCTGGTTTAACCCCAATTCGCCATGACCATTGACTCATGGCAAAGTGGGATGCCCAATTTGCCATGAACCATGGCTCATAGTGAATTGGAAGCATTCCCATTCGCCATGAACTACTCATGGAAAATTGGAGTGTTTCCAATTAGCCATGAGCCCACTCATGGCAAATTAGAAGCATTCTAATTCACCATGCACCATTGGTCCATGGCGAATTGGCATGTTTCTAATTTGAAATGGTCATTTAATTTTTTACTTTAATTGGTTTTTGGACAGATTAAAAGCTTCTTAATTAATATTGGACTTTGGATAACCGTCAGATTAGCATATTAGGATTTGAAAGTAAACTATTATTTGCGTATAAATAGATAATTAAAAGCAGAGAGATGGGGAGGATGATTATGAATATAAACAATTAAAAAGAAAATAGGAAACAACAACTATAAAAATAAAGTAAAAGATACAGAAGCCAAAGAAAACATGTAGCAACTCGACTCTTGGAATATAAATGGAACCGGCCAATAAACTGATTGATCCAGACTTTAGCAACCTAAAGCTTGATTCAACATATTAAATTAGTGGAGTCTACGACAACGTAGGTTTTGTTCCTCTAAACACAATCTAATTATTTTTATTAGTTATTTTCATCCTTTAAAAGCACTTAATAATTTGAAGTAATTTCATCATATAGTGATGAGTTTATATAGTAGCATGAAGTTATTGATTTAATTCCAGTAACAATATATTGAAGTTGTTTAGTCCAATAGCAAGTAAAGTTTGATTGTGATTTAGTACAAAACTTTAATAACTTGTTTTAATTCAATCTCTTTGGATCAAAACCCTAAGCTTATGTCAGAAGCCCTAATTTAATATTTTAAACCATATGTAAACCCTAATTGTTATCCTAATATCCTAAAATTATGTTTTAACTCTAAAAACCCTAGCTTTATTTCTAAAACACTGATTTTCATTTATAAAACCTAATCATGTTTACCTAAACCCTAAAATACTAATTTAGCATTCTAAACTTTAAGAAACCCTAATTCATATATTAAAACCCTAGTTTTACATATTTATTGTTCAATGTAGATTAAAACCTAAGTTTGATTATTTAATTTATCATTATATACTGATGATGGATGATTTATTTTATTTAGTTTATAATGGACGATTTTCTTTTAATTATTGTGAATGTTTGAATGATTTAATTGTATTTGGTTAATTGTTTTAATTTGATTATTCTTATTCCAAAGATGTAAAAGACATATTTCCACACTATGTGGATGTCTTATTTGTTTAGATTGTAATTTATTTAAAGACTTTGGGACAATTGAAAGGGACACATTTTCACCTTTTGGTGGGTGTCCTATTTTATTTATTTTCTTTGTGAACATTTAAGGATTATAAGGGTATTTTTCATCTAAGGATAGGTACCTATGCTATTTTGTGATGTACTGTTTTATCTTAATAAAATGAATGAATCCAATTTATTAATAATTGCATGTAGTATGGATAATATTATAATACTTAAGAATTCAATAATATTTAGACCCAAAAAGGAGGCCAGTTCCAATGAACTGGGTGCTATGGGTTTTCTGGGCCATTTCTCACTTTTCTCATGCATATCCAACTTTTTGAACCTAATAGAGGGTTGAAATTCCTAGGAATCGAGTCATCCACCCCTTTCTTTTTCCCAGCCCGTCCGGGTGGCGGCTCCATTTTCTCCTAGTTTAGGCCAGTATTCTCTAAGGCATTAAGCCTAATAGTACTGA
Source organism: Garcia nutans (assembly GCA_947685225.1). NCBI lineage: Eukaryota > Viridiplantae > Streptophyta > Magnoliopsida > Malpighiales > Euphorbiaceae > Garcia > Garcia nutans. The sequence goes on from CANTUV010000031.1 coordinate 44,961,773, forward strand.
AGTTGCAAGAACTTTTCCACATGGGAGTGGGGGTGAAAATTTTTGCTCACAGTGGCGACTCCACTGGGGATAAAGGATGTTGATTCCGTTGGTCTTTATATTTTTTTTATTCTTTCTTATTAGAATATTATCCATTACATTATTTAGATTGCACTATGTGCGTGAGTTAGGAAGCCCGTATAACCAGTTTTATGTTATGTAAGGGATATCATACTTTCACTCAATGTATGGAGATCGAATGTAACACCCTTTTACCCTATATACGTACAATACATATTTCCAGCATATGTAAAATACACATATATAGTATAAAAATATCACAGACCGGTTTAATAAAAAAATTTCACATTTCCAATTTAAAATTTCAAATTCTAAATATATAAAATTAAATAGAATATAAATATTCTTTACTTGTTATAAGAACCCAAAATAAATAATATGTATAAAAATCTCTGGAAAAAATTCGTCAGAGTTTTGTCTGTAATTTGGACATCCCAAAATTTAGCAATTACTCAACCTGCAAAAAGAAAACACTCTCAAATAATCTCAAATCACCATCTCAACCATACTTCTCAATTTCACCAAGTTTCTAAAACATTTATATATATATATATATATAATTTAAAATACACTTACTCTCCCATTTCAAATACATTGACCCAAACATTCTTTGCAATATACAATATGTAAAATCCAAAACATAATATATTATGCATAATACTCAAAATGTACAATAACATAAAAATATATACATGCTGCTGGTAGTGTTTATGATCTCGATAGCAACTCAACAAGCTCAACTACAAGTCTAGACCCGACCTGATCTAGAAGAACTTTCTGGCTCAGTTGGGTCTACTCTGTCACCTGCGCGATGGAAATAATCGCACTAAGCGGAAGCCTCGTGGTACAAACTTTGATAATAACAATAAAACTGAATGCAATGCCAATGCACAATGCATATAGATGTCACATCATTTCACTTTCTTATATTTTTCAAATATTTCATAATCACAACTCATAACATTATATTGCTCAATTGTATCATAATTCATAATTCACATTAAAACAAAGACAAGCATGGGCCCAAAAAGGATCTAATATGCTATTCAAATTTCAGAGTTACTGCTTTGGTCCATAATGACACCATGTGTCTAGCCCCGTAGGCAATATATCCATGGATAATGTAACAGCCCCAGTCCCTTGGACCTCAACCCGGCTAGACCCTTAGGCCCCAGTATCTTGGTCTTCAACCTGGCTAGACTGCTACAGTTTTTGAGGCTTACGACCCAGTATTTTCACCCCAAAAATATCATATTTATTAGCTGGCCTGGATTACGACCCAGTCTTTTCACCATTCCAGCGTTTAGCCCGTAGGCAATCATAGGCATGCCGCCAAGCCCAGAACTCTGAAAATTGAATAACATACTAGATACACAATTTATTCATTTTTCTCATTATTAATCTCTTTCTCTTTGTCAGTTATTCAATCTAGGCACATTGCCTTATTTTCACATTTTTTTCTCACTTTTCTCATTTTTCACATCTTTCTCATTTTTCTCACATTTCTCATTTTTATCAATATCAAATAATTTCATTATTCCACATATCTCATTTTTGCATTCACAACGCATTACCCAATTACATTGGGTATTTTCACATAATATGCATATTTCACATTTTACACAATTTAGCCATTATCAACAGCTTTTCATAATGCATTTAACACATATATGACATTACAAATGTCATAGCATATTATTCATACACACTCAATGAACCAAGTAGCTTAACACAATTTTCAAAGAATGTACATACCTCCACTAGCAACCCAAAGCAAGCTAAAAACAACCTTCAATCCAATCTTTCCAACTTGCCCTTCACCACTTGGATGAAGCAAATCAACCTCCTTCAATGCCTAAACCAAATGTGATAACAAATACTCATTTAATATCACATTTAATGGCATTTACAACATTAAACCATAATTACACATCACTCCTACAAATTTCCAAAAATTTAGCCTTTCCTTACTTCAACATTAGAATTCCATTCTACTAAAATTAAATTAGTATTTTAAGTTTATTTATATTATTAAAAACATATTTTAATACATTTAAATCATTTACATTCTAAAAATACACTCTTATACACAAAATCTCAAAAATGGCATAACCTTCCCCCATTGAAGGTTTTCCATTCCAACACAATCCATTACTCATTCCAAGCTTATATTCATCACTTTTAACACTAAACAACATGCTTAAACAAATAAAATCACACAATTCAACCACTTTGAAAAATCATTTTTTTAAAACCCTAAATCTCCACTTCCATTCTCAAACTCCAACCCAACACCACCAAATCCAATATTTGACTTAAAAATACTTGTTTATGAATCAAAATAACTCATTTGGAATTAATTTGCACATTTAAAGTTCATGTTTTCAAAACCCCAAAATCCATAACCCTAAATTCTCTCTCTTCACCATTCTTTAACCAAACTCCATCTCTCTTCAATCTAACCTTAGAATCATTGTTAACTACCCAAAATAACATCATACACACCAATTCCAATAATTATAACATACTACATAAAAATTCTAAAACTCACGTAACATAATCTTCCATGGAATTCAAAGAAAAGAGATGGAAACTTACTAATTTTGGTGGAAATCACAAAAAATCCACTTGAAACTTGTTAAATCCTTCAATTTATGGAGTATGGAAGAATCAAAATCTTGGTCTAGCTCCCATGGAAAATTCGGCCAAAGGAAAGAGAAGAAGAAGAAGAAGACTTTTAATATTTCTTTTCCTTTTCATTTTTTTAAAACCACACATATATATATTAAAATAATTTAATATTTAATTATTTAATTATTTTTTTAATAAAGTAAAAGTCCTAATTTCCCTCTTCCATTCAAAAATAATTTATTTTATTTTATTAATTTTGAATTTATAAGATTTAATTACCAAAATACCCTTTTCTTTTAAAAAGTTTTGACTTTTATATATGTTATGTATATTTTGCATATATATCACATATATATTCCAATTTTTTATTTAAAATCCCTTTATTTTTCATTTAAAACCATTAATTTAATTTATTCTTTTAACTTATAATTTATTTTATCCAATTTTCCAAAAATTAGAAATTTTCAAAACTTTTAGGATGTTACAATTCTCTCCTCCTAAAACAAATTTCGTCCTTGAAATTACCTGTCCTTAAGTCTGGAATAATTGGGGAAACTGAGTCTGCATCGATTGCTCACTTTCACATGTCGCCTCCTCAGTGGCATGATTCCTCCAAAGGAATTTCACAATTGGCACCCTCTTATTCCTCAATTCTTTAATATCTCGTGCCAAAATCGCCACTGGTTCTTCCTCGTATGTCAGATCTGGACTCCACTAACAAGATATGAGATGGGTCAGACCTGTATCTCCGAAGCATCGAGACATGGAAAACATTATACATTCGATCCAACTCAGGCAGCAAAGCTAGTCTATAAGCCACTGGACCAACTCTCTCCAACACCTTATATGATCCTATGAAATAAGGACTCAACTTCCCTTTGCGGCCAAATCTCAAAATCTTCTTCCATGGAGACACCATCAGAAACACTTTATCTCCCACACTAAACTCTATGTCCCTTCTCTTTAAATCTGAATAGGATTTCTGTCGATCTGAAGCTGCTTTCAAATGACCCCGAATCACCTTCACTTTCTCCTGTGTTTCCTTAATCAAATCGGGACCAACCAGTTTACCTTCACCAACTTCATCCCAACACAAAGGTGTCCTGCATCTCCTGCCATATAAAGCCTCATAAGGAGTCATCCCAATACTCAATTGATGTCTATTGTTATAAGCAAACTCAATTAATGGCAAAAATCTGTCGCAATTCCCGGTAAAATGAATGATACAACTCCTTAACATATCCTCCAGAATCTTTATCACTCTCTCTGACTGTCCATCTGTCTGAGAATGGAAAGCAGTACTAAAATGCAATCGAGAACCCAAAGCATCATGCAAACTCTTCCAAAACCTCAAAGTAAACTGGGGATCTCGATCTGACACCAAAGAAACCGGGACTCCATGCAACCTGACTATCTCATTGATATACAACTCAACTAACCTCTCAAGAGAATAATCCATCCGAACTGCAAGGAAATGAGCTATCTTCGTCATCCGATTAACTATCACCCAGATTGCATCATGCTTTTTCTGGGTCAAAAGCAATCCAGTCACAAAATCCATTGTCACTCTCTCCCATTTCCACTCTGGCACTGTTAAAGGTTAGAGCAACCCTGAAGGAACTTGGTGCTCAGCCTTCACTTTCTGGCAAGTGAGACATCTGGATACAAACTTTGCTATGTCCCTCTTCATACCTGACCACCAATAATGTCGCTTTAAGTCCCGATACATCTTGGTACTCCCAAGGTGCATAGCAAAAAGTGAATGATGTGCTTCCTCTGATATCATTCTTTTCAATTCTGTATCATCAGGAATACACAATCTATCTCTGTACCATAAACTGCCATCATCTCTCACATAAAAGTCTCAACTCTACCCCTTCTGACAAACCAACACAATTTTTTGAATTCTCTCATCTGCCAACTAAGCCTCCCTAATATGATCCAACAAGACTGACATCAATTGCAACTGAGCCATCAAAGCACCATCATCAGAAGATTCAAATATAGCATGCAACGCTCTCAACTCAACAAGCAACGAGAGCGAATAAGCAGTCAAACCTGCCAAAGATTTTTGACTCAAGGCATCAGCAACAACATTTGCCTTACCAGGATGATAATCAATCAAACAGTCATAGTATTTAATCAACTCTAACCACCATCTCTGCCGAAGATTCAACTCTCTCTAAACACACAGGTATTTCAAACTCTTGTGATCCGTATAAATGAAACACTTTTCCCCATACAAATAATGCTGCCAAATCATCAAGGAAAAAACTATTGCTGCTAATTCCAAATCATGCGTTGGATAATTCAGCTCATGCGGTTTCAACTATCGAGAGGCATAAGCAATGCCTCTACCCTCTTGCATAAGAACATAACCTAAACCACTGTGTGAAGCATCACTGTAAATCACATATGGTTTATCTTCCACAGGCAGGGTAAGGACAGGAGCTTGAGTGAACATCTCCCTCAGCTACTCAAAACTCGCCTGACACCGATCTGTCCACACAAATTTAACTCCTTTCCGAAGTAATATGGTGAGTGGTGTAGCTATTATAGAAAAACCCTTCACAAATCGATGATAATAGCCTGCCAATCCCAAAAAACTTCTAACCTCTATCACAGTCTTCGGTGGACTCCAATTCAAGTTAGCCTTAACTTTACTCAGATCAACTCTAATACGCTCTGCTGAAACCACATAACCAAGAAAAGCTACTTGATCGAGCCAGAACTCACACTTAGACAGCTTAGCATACAACTGCTTCTCTCTCAGAGTCTATAATACCATTCTCAAATGACTATGATGATCCTCCTCATTGCTCGAGTACACTGAGATGTCATCAATGAAGACTACCACAAACTGATCCAAAAATAATCTGAATACCCTGTTCATCAAATCAAAAAAAGCTGCTAGTGCATTCGTCAATCCAAAGGGCATTACCAGAAACTCATAATGCATATACCTCATACGAAAAGCTATCTTGGGTACATCCACATCTCTGACTCTCAACTGATGGTACCTTGATCTCAGATCAATCTTAGAGAATATTGCTGCTCCCTTTAATTGATCAAAGAGATCATCTATCCGAGGCAAAGGATACTTGTTCTTGATGGTCACCTTATTCAACTGCCTATAATCAATACACAATCTCATGGTGCCATCATTCTTCTTCACAAACAACACCAGCGCTCCCCACGGGGACACACGAGGGTGGATAAACCCTTTATCCAATAACTCCTACAACTACACCTTCAACTCTCTCAGCTTAGCAGGTGCCATTCGATAAGGGGTAGTAGAGATAAGAGTGGTACCAGCAACAAATCGATACCAAACTCCACTTCTCTCTCAAGAGGTACCCCTGGCAACTCATCAGGAAAAACATCTGGAAACTCGGCAACTGTGGGTATACTTTTAAGCAGGGATCCCACTACTCTAGTATCTACAACATGAGCAAGATAAGCCTCACATCCCTTCCAAATCATCCTCCCAGCTGAAACAGCTGAAACAAATATGGTTGAAAGATACCTTTGCTCACCAGATACCGTCACATCCCTACCATCACGTGTTCTCAAAGTAACACATTTCTTCTGAAAGTCTACCATAGCCCCATGCTTGGATAAGCAATCCATGCCTAAAATCAGATCATATTCCCTGAAAGGCATCTCAATCAGGTCACCGAGAGACTCCTCATCCTGAACAACAATTGGACTATCTCGATGCACCTTACTCACCACAACACTATGCCCTAAAGGATTTGTCAGCAAGACATCAAATCCTACGAACTCAGAATGCAATTCAGTCACAGGCAAGATAGATGCACTTATGTATGAATGCGTAGATCTAGGATATAATAGAGCAAGGAATGAAATACCAAATAAAGAAAATGTACCTGCAATGACGGCTGAAGCATCCGGCTGCCTCTACATCACATAAACCCTCTAAAATGGCCCAGCCTCATCTAGCCTACTGCCTCTAGATGTAGAGCCTCCTCTCTGACTAAACCCAGGTTGAGCACCTCTACTAAAACCTCTGCCACCACGACCCCCTCTGACACTAAGTCGAGAAGCTGTAGTATCTGCCTGCCTAACCTTTGGTGGCTCGGGACAATCTCTGATAAAATGGTCTGATGACCCCATCTGAAATACACTCCCGAAGCACCTCTCCACCAGCAGACACCTTCGTGTACTCTACCACAATGAACGCAAGTAGGTGGAGTAGGTCTCTGAGCCACTGGGGTCGGAGCACTAGCCACTGAAACTGCAGGTCTCTGTCTCTGTCTCTGTTGCTGTACTGACCTGCCAAACTGCCCCTGACTCCTACTAAACCTCTGAAAATGTCCCCCTCGGCCTCTCTTCACTAATGAAGACCCTGCCTCACTCTAGGGTCTCCTAACTCTGGTCTCCTCAACCCTGGCAGCTGCTGCAAGACTCTGTGCCCTCTCAACATTCCTGGCAACTGCAACTAACTGGAAAAAGTCCTGATACTGAGAGCCTGCAATGATGCACATGATAGAGGGTCTCAGTCCTTAATCAAACCTCCTACACCTGTCAAACTTGTCAGAAATGATCCCACCAGCACATATACAGTACAAAAATATCAAAGACCGATTTAATAAAAAAAATTTCACATTTTCAATTTAAAATTTCAAATTCAAAATATATAAAATTAAATAGAATATAAATATTCTTTACTTGTTGTAAGAACTCAAAATAAATAATATATATAAAAATCTCTGGAAAAAATTCGTCAGAGTTTTGTCTGTAATTTGAAAAATAAAAAATTTAGCAATTACTCAACTTGCAAAAAGAAAATACTCCCAAAAAATTTCAAATCACCATCTCAACCATACTTCTCAATTTCACCAAGTTTCTCAAACATTTATATATATAGATATATATAATTTAAAACACACTTACTCTCCCATTTTAAATACATTGACCCAAACATTCTTTCTAATATACAATACATAAAATCCAAAACATAATATATTATGCATAATACTAAAAATGTAAAATAACATAAAAATACATACATGCTGCTGGTAGTGTTTATGATCTCGATAGCAACTCAACAAGCTCAACAACAAGTCTAGACCCGACCTGGTCTAGAAGAATTCTCTGGCTCAGCTGGGTCTACTTTATCACCTACGCAATGGAAACAATCTCACTAAGCCAAAGTCTAGTGGTACAAACTTTGATAATAATAATAAAACTGAATGCAATGCCAATGCACAATGCATATAGATGCCACGTCATTCCACTTTCTTATATTTTTCAAATATTTCATAATCACAACTCATAACATTATATTGCTCAATTGTATCATAATTCATAATTCACATTAAAACAAAGACAAGCATGGGCCCAAAAAGGATCTAATATGCTATTCAAATTTCAGAGTTACTGCTTTGGTCCATAATGACACCATGTGTCTAGCCCCGTAAGCAATATATCCCTGGATAATGTAACAGCCCCAGTCCCTTGAACCTCAACCCGGCTAGACCCTTAGGCTCCAGTATCTTGGTCTTCAACCCGGCTAGACTGCTACAGTTTTTGAGGCTCACGACCCAGTATTTTCACCCCAAAAATATCATATTTATTAGCTGGCCTGGATTACGACCCAGTCTTTTCACCATTCCAGCGTTTAGCCCATAGGCAATCATAGGCATGCCGCCAAACCCAGAACTCTGAAAATTGAATAACATACTAGATACACAATTTATTCATTTTTCTCATTATTAATCTCTTTCTCTTTGTCAGATATTCAATATAGGCACATTGCCTTATTTTCACATTTTTTTCTCACTTTTCTCATTTTTCACATCTTTCTCATTTTTCTCACATTTCTCATTTTTATCAATATCAAATAATTTCATTATTCCACATATCTCATTTTTGCATTCACAACGCATTACCCAATTACTTTGGGTATTTTCACATGATATGCATATTTCACATTTTACACAATTTAGCCATTATCAATGGCTTTTCACAATGCATTTAACATATATATGACATTACAAATATCATAGCACATTATTTATACACAATCAATGAACCAAGTAGCTTAACACAATTTCCAACCAAAATGTGTTAAGTCCAAATGTTATGCAAATATAAACATTATATTCAAAGTTTGTACATACCTCTACTAGCAATCCAAAGCAAGCTAAAAACAACCTTCAATCCAATCTTTCCAACTTGCCCTTCACCACTTGGATGAAACAAATCAACCTCCCTCAATGCCTAAACCAAATGTGATAGCAAATACTCATTTAGTATCATATTTAATGGCATTTCCAACATTAAACCATAATTACACATCACTCCTACAAATTTTCAAAAAAATTTAGCCTTTCCTTACTTCAACATTAGAATTCCATTCTACTACAATTAAATTAGTGTTTTAAGTTTATTTATATTATTAAAAACATATTTTAATACATTTAAATCATTTACATTCTAAAAATACACTCTTATACACAAAATCTCAAAAATGGCATAACCTTCCCCCCATTGAAGGTTTTCCATTCCAACACAATCCATTACTCATTCCAAGCTTATATTAATCACTTTTAACACTAAACAACATGCTTAAACAAATAAAATCATACAATTCAATCACATTGGAAAATCACTTTTCCAAAACCCTAAATCTCCACTTCCATTCTCAAACTCCAACCCAACACCACCAAATCCAATATTTGACTTAAAAATACTCGTTTATGAATCAAAATAACTCATTTGGTATCAATTTGCACAATTAAAGTTCATGTTTTCAAAACCCCAAAATCCATAACCCTAAATTCTCTCTCTTCACCATTCTTTAACCAAACTCCATCATCTCTTCAATCTAACCTTAGAATCATTGTTAACTATCCAAAATAATATCATACACACCAATTCCAATAATTATAACATAATACAACAAAATTCCAAAACTCACATAACGTAATCTTCCATGGAATTCAAATAAAAGAGATGGAAACTTACTAATTTTGGTGGAAATCACCAAAAATCCACTTGAAACTTGTTAAACCCTTCAATTTATGGAGTATGGAAGAATCAAAATCTTGGTCTAGCTTCCATGGAAAATTCGGCCAAAGGAAAGTGAAGAAGAAGAAGAAGACTTTTAATATTTCTTTTCCTTTTTATCTTTTTTTTTAAACCACACACATATATATATATTAAAATAATTTAATATTTAATTATTTAATTATTTTTTTAAATAAATTAAAAGTCCTAATTTTCCTCTTTCATTAAAAAATAATTTTTTTGAATTATTTATTAATTTTTAATTTATAAGATTTAATTACCAAAATACTCTTTTCTTTTAAAAAGTGTTAACTTTTATATATGTTATGTATATTTTGCATAAATATCACATATATATTCCACTTTTTTATTTAAAATCCCTTCATTTTTCATTTAAAACCATTAATTTAATTTATTCTTTTAAATTATAATTTATTTTATCCAATTTTCCAAAAATTAGAAATTTTAAAAACTTTTAGGATGTTACATTTCTCTCCCTCTAAAACAAATTTCGTCCTTAAAGTTACCTATCCTCACGTCTGGAACAATTGGGGAAACTGACTCTGCATCGCCTGCTCGCTTTCCCAAGTCACCTCCTCAGCGACATGATTCCTCCAAAGGACTTTCACAAGTGGCACCCTCTTATTCCTCAATTCTTTAACCTCTCGTGCCAAAATCGCCACTGGTTCTTCCTCGTAAGACAAATCTGGACTCACCTCAATGGACTCCACTGATAAGATATGAGATGGGTCAGACCTATATCTCCGAAGCATCGAGACATGGAAAACATTATGCATTCAATCCAACTCAGGATGCAATGCTAGTCTATAAGCCACTGGACCAACTCTCTCCAACACCTCATATGGTCCTATGAAATGAGGACTCAACTTTCCTTTGCAGCCAAATCTCAAAATCTTCTTCCATGGAGACACCTTCAAAAACACTTTATCTCCGACACTAAACTCTATGACTCTTCTCTTTAAATCTGAATAGTATTTCTGTCGGTCTGAAGCTGCTTTCAAATGACCCCGAATCACCTTCACTTTCTCCTCTATTTCCTTAATCAAATCGGGACCAACCAATTTACCTTCTCCAACTTTATCCCAACACAAAGGTGTCCTGCATCTCCTGCCATATAAAGCCTCATAAGGAGTCATCACAATACTCGACTGATGACTGTTGTTATAAGCAAACTCAATTTATGGCAAAAATCTGTCCCAATTCCCGGTAAAATCAATGATACAGCTCCTCAACATATTCTCCAGAATCTTTATCACACTCTCTAACTGTCCATCTGTCTGAGGATGGAAAGCAGTACTAAAATGCAATCGAGAACCCAAAGCATCATGCAAACTCTTCCAAAACCTCGAAGTAAACTGGGGATCTCGATTCGACACAAAAGAAACTGGGACTCCTTACAACATGACTATCTAATTGATATACAACTTAGCTAACCTCTCAAGAGAATAATCCATCTGAACTGGAAGAAAATGTGCTCTCTTCGTTATCCGATCAACTATCACCCAGACTGCATCATGCTTTTTCTGGGTCAAAGGCAGTCCAGTCACAAAATCCATTGTCACTCTCTCCCATTTCCACTCTGGCACTGTTAAAGGTTGGAGCAACCCTGAAGAAACTTAGTGCTCAGCCTTCACTTTCTGGCAAGTGAGACATTTGGATACAAACTCTGCAGTGTCCCTCTTCATACCTGACCACCAATAATGTCGCTTCAAGTCCTGATAAATCTTGGTACTCCCAGGGTGCATAGCAAAAAGTGACTGATGTGCTTCCTCTAATATCATTCTTTTTAATTCTGCATCATCAGGAATATACAATCTATCTCTATACCATAAACTGCCATCATCTCTCACATAAAAGTCTTGACTCTCCTCCTTATGACAAACCAACACAATTTTCTGAATTCTCTCATCTGCCAGCTAAGCCTCCCTAATATGATCCAACAAGACTGGCCTCAATTGCAACTGAGCCATCAAAGCACCATCATTAGAAGATTCAAATCTAGCATGTAGTGCTCTCAACTCAACAAGCAACGAGATTGAATAAGCAGTCAAACCTGCCAAAGATTTTCAACTCAAGGCATCAGCAACAACATTTGCCATACCATGATGATATTCAATCAAATAGTCATAGTCTGTAATCAACTCTAACCACCATCTCTGCCAAAGATTCAGCTCTCTCTAAACACCCAGGTATTTCAAACTCTTGTGATCTGTATAAATGAAACACTTTTTCCCATACAAATAATGCTGCCAAATCTTCAAGGCAAAAACTATTGCTGCTAATTCCAAATCATTCGTCAGATAATTCAGCTCTTACGGTTTCAACAGTCGAGAGGCATAAGCAATGGCTCTACCCTCTTGCATCAGAACACAACCTAAACCACTGTGTGAAGCATCACTGTAAATCACATATGATTTACCTTCCACGGGCAGGGTAAGGTCAGGAGCTTGAGTCAACATCTCCCTCAGCTGCTCAAAACTCGCCTCAAATTTACTCGGATCAACTCTAATACCCTCTGCTAAAACCACATGACCAAGAAAAGCTACCTGATCGAGCCAGAACTCACACTTAGACAGCTTAGCATACAACTGCTTCTCTCTCAGAGTCTGCAATATGATCTGTAAATGCCTATCATGATCCTCCTCATTACGCGAATACACCAAGATGTCATCAATGAAGACTACCACAAACTGATCCAAAAATGGTTTGAATACCCTGTTCATCAAATCAAAAAAAGCTGCTGGTGCATTCATCAATCCAAAGGGCATCACCAAAAACTCATAATGCCCATACCTCATATGAAAAGCTATCTTGGGCACATCTATATCTCTGACTCTCAACTGATGGTACCCTAATCGCAAATCAATCTTAGAGAATACTGCTGCTCCCTTCAAATGATCAAAGAGATCATCTATCTGAGGCAAAGGATACTTGTTCTTGATGGTCACATTATTCAACTGCCTATAATCAATACACAATCTCATGGTGCCATCCTTCTTCTTCACAAACAACACCATCACTCCCCACGGGGACACACTAGGGCAGATAAACCCTTTATTCAATAACTTCTGCAATTGTACCTTCAACTCTCTCAACTCAGCAGGTGCTATCCGATAAGGGGTAATAAAGATAGGAGTGGTACCAGGCAACAAATCGATACCAAACTCCACTTCTCTCTCAGGATGTACCCCTGCAGTATCTGCCTGCCTAACTTCTGGTGGCTCAGGACAATCTCTGATAAAATGGTCTGACGACCCACATCTCAAACACACTCCCGAAGCACCTCTCCACCTGCAGACACCTCCGTGTACTCTACCACAATGAACACAAGTAGGTGGAGTAGGTCTTTGAGCCACTGGGGTCGGAGCACTAGCCACTGAAACTGCAGGTCTCTGTCTCTGTCTCTACTGCTGTACTGACCTGCCAAACTGCCCCTGACTCCTACTAAACCTCTGAAAATGTCCCCCTCGGCCTCTCTTCACTGATGAAGACCCTGCCTCACTCTGGGGTCTCCTAACTCTGGTCTCCTCAACCCTGGCAGCTGCTGCAAGACTCTGTGCCCTCTCAACACTCCTGGCAACTACAACTAACTGGGAAAAGTCCTGATACCAAGAGGCTGCAATGATGCACATGATAGAGGGTCTCAGTCCCTCCTCAAACCTCCTGCACCTGTAAAACTCATCAGAAATGATCCCACCAGCATAGTCACTCAACAGAATAAACTCGATCTCATACTCGGTCACTGTCCTGGTATCCTATCTCAGACTCAGGAACTCCATCTTCTTTGCATATTTATACTCTCTCGGAGTATACTTCTGTTCAAATTCCTGCAGGAAATCATCATAGGTCAAGACTGGTGGATCATCCAGAGCATGTGGAACAGTCTTCCACCAATCATATGCATCTCTCTGCAGAAGAGATTTGGCATAATCAAATTTCTCTTCTAGACTAGCCTGTAACTGAATGAATACCCTCTGTACCCAGTCTAGCCACTTCTCTGCTACAATAGGGTCTGTAGCACCAACAAAGTCCTCAGCTCCATACTTTCTCAATTTATCATACTGCCTGACCAGCAACTGCTGCTGCGGCTGTGGCTGCTGCGGAACTAGAGCCGATTCTGGACCTAAGGGTACTTTGAGTTCTGGACCCGAACTAAGTTCTGGACTTAAAATGGATTTTAGGTTCTGGACCAAAGGATAATTTGGGTTTTGGACCCGAGCTAAGTTCTGGACTTTGAAGAGATTCTAGGTTCTGAACCTAAGGAAAATTTGGGTTCTAGACCTGAGCTAAGTTCTGGACTTAGAAGAGATTCTAGGTTCTGGACCTAAGGAAAATTTGGGTTTTGGACCCGAGCTAGGTTTTGGACTTAAAAGAGATTTTAGGTTCTGGACCTAAGGATAATTTAGATTTTGGACTCGAGAGATTTGGATACTCGATCCTAAACTAGACTTGGATACTCAATCCTAAACTGGATTCGGATACTCGATCCTAACTGGATTTGGATACTCGATCCTAAATTGAATTTGGATACTCGATCCTAAACTGGATTTGGATACTCAATCCTAACTAGATTTGGATACTCTATCCTAAATTGGATTTGGATACTCGATCCTAATTGGATTTGGATAATCGATCCTAAATTGGATTTGGATACTCGATCCTAACTGGATTTGGATACTCGATCCTAACTGGATTTGGATACTCGACCCTAAATTGGATTGGGATACCCGATGATATCTGGATTTGGATACTCGATCCTAACTGAATTTGGATACTCGATCCTAAACAGGATTTGGATACTTGATCCTAACTGGATTCGGATACTTGATCCTAATTGGATTGGGATAATCGATCCTAAACTGGATTGGGATACTCGATCCTAAACTGGATTTGGATACTTGATCCTAACTGGATTCGGATACTCGATCCTAAATGGATTGGGATACTCGATCCTAAATTGGATTTGGATACTCGATCCTAAATTAGATTTGGATACTTGATCCTAAATGGATTGGGATACTCGATCCTAAATTGGATTGGGATACTCGATCCTAAACTGGATTTGGATACTCGATCCTAACTGGATTGAGATACTCGATCCTAAATTGGATTGGGATACTCGATCCTAAACTGGATTTGGATACTCGATCCTAAATTGGATTGGGATACTCAATCCTAACTGGATTGGGATACTTGATCATAAATTGTATTTGAAAGTGAGTTTGAAAATATTTTGTATACGTATAAACTCAAAAATTAAAATGGAGAAACTTGCCCCCTTTGTAGGCTCAAACCAAAGATTTTTTCCATGCAAGCTTTGATTGATGTTTTTGTTGTCTAGTTCTTCGCACAAGTATGTATTTCTTCTCTTTGCAAGATTACTGGAACATTCTCAAGCAATGGGCTTTCCATGACCCCCTGATTTGATATCTTCTTTTGACTGTTTACTTTACAGGGTGTTTACTGTTCACTTTGATAAAGAATAGACAATACAAGACAAGAAAATGCAATGTGATATGCTCATGTATGCATTATATGCATGGATGATACTTATAGTCGTTCCATTCACTCACAGACTGAGGTGATCAGCAGAAGTGTTCTCATTGGTTCCTTTTAGATGCTCTTTCAAGTCTTGCATTGGAATGACACAATGCTTCACATTTATGGCTTTTATCTTTAAGATGTCAAAAATATGAATAATGGAGACCCCAAGCAGCAGAGTCAGAGATGCATCCATTTCAAACTATGTTTCAACATGTCAATTGGTAGCTTCTTCATGACCTTGCCAATAATCATTTCCTTTGCCTAATGTGCCCTTCGAGGTTCGATAGTTCAACACACTCCCCTTAACTTGAAGGTCTTGTATGACAAAAACATTTTTGAATTTTTTGAATTTTGATTTTGAAATCAAATGTTGGCTTTGCCAAATCAATGTCAATGTACCTCAGGACTTGATTTTTCCAAATTAACATATCTATAACATGACAACCCTAGTTACTGTACTAAACTCGGGAATTATTTCTATTTAAGCAAGAACTGTTGCACTTCAGATAGGCACATACACATTAATTGGCCAAAGGTCTCATTGAGTTTAAATATTGTCTATCTCATATGCATGCTTATTCAAACTATCTCCACTAATAGACTCTACCTACCAAGAGAGATCAACAGGTCTTTGATAGGCTTGAAATGGGATCTATAAAGGACACTAGTTTAAGTGAAGGCCATTTGCATGTAGGAGCCGATGTGACACAATGGACAAACCTTCACACTATAAATTTCTTATTTGAACTTTAGGCAGCTGGGAGCAATCTTGCTAGAGTCAAAATTCCTTCCATCTTCTTGGCATTAATCTGGATCTTGATTAGGACAGTCTTTGCCCCCACAAAAAGTTTGTTACCCAAATTTATTTCTTTTCTTCTTCTCCGTTTTCTTTCTTTTTATTTTTCTTACTCTTCCCTTTCTTTGAGGATTATTATTTTGTCCTTCTTCTTTGTAGGAATGTTAAGTACAGAACATTCAAGAAATGGATGGTCTTTGTAACACCCCGATACTCCACATAAGTACTATACATATACCTGGTATACATACAGTAAGTATATAAAGTATAAGGATGTCACTTTTCGTTTTTATTTAAAAACCTTTAACAGTGTTTAAAGCATCATACATTCAATACAGAACATTTACCAAAAATCATTATACTGTTAATAATCTTACAGTATTATAATAATCTTATCTTTATCAAATCTTCATTTATACATTTGAATATATTGTATCAGAAATACATCAAAATTAAAAGTTATACATGTATGCATCACCATCTAGTTGGTCTCGACAAACTCTTACTCTTCTCGTGGCATAACGAAAGACTTCCTATCCTTCACCTTGTCACCTGCGCGATAACACATCCGCGCTAAGCCCGAGAGCTTAGTAGTACAAATATAAAATATAAACGTATAATGATATAACAATTCAATGTACAATTAGTTCTTATCATGTTTTTACTTATTAGTTGCACCTTCAATATATCTTGACTAATTTCATATTTTATATACATTTATACAAAACATTACCACCATCCACAATTCATTGCTGATACTCACAATTAATATATCAATATACATACATTATATATCATACCAATCAAGAGTCACATTTCCAAGGAAAACAATCCTTATCACCAAACACAATTCATCAATAATACCCACAATCAATACACACATCACATATCATACTTCATAACATTAGCTTGTTCACAATTCACTAATATTCACAATTTATATATATCACATTTACGACATTTGACAGACTCGGGCCCAAAAGACACTAATATGCTATTCGACTTTCAGAGTTAATGCTTTGGTTTAATTATCACATTCATCATTATCCCAACTAGGCTTCAAGGATTAGGTTCAACCAAGCTTCAAGGGGAACAAAGCATGCTAAGTCTCAACCCAACTTGGCTTCAAGAACCAACCCAACCTAGCTTCAAGGGTTGTAACATCTCAATTAGGCTTCAAGGACTAGACCCAACCAAGCTTCAAGGGGAGTATCACATGTAAAACTTCAACCCAACTTGGCTTCAAGGATCAAGCCCAACCTAACTTCAAGAGATTGTTACCATTAGGCATGCCACCAACAACAAAACTCTGAAAATGAATAACACATTAGATACACAATCCATTTCATTCTCAATTGAATCATTATCTAAGCAAGCATGCCTCATTTATCACAATTGAATCATCATAGCCAATCACAATGGCTTCACATCTCATTTGAATCATCATTGCCAATCACAATGGCTTCACATCATACACATCATTATTGATATATATATATATATATACAACACCAATTACATTAACTACACGAACATGTCATTATTCGAACATACATCATTAATTTCATTGCATATGTATCTTAAATTCATCGTCATATAAACAATATGTCTATTTATTTCATTTCAATCATTTCTCAAGACACATTAACATCATTCATTATTAAAACGTTTATCATAACAAATTACATTGTACGTACCTTTTTGAATGATCATCGCCTCTTTCGCGCTATATAAGTCATAACACTAGTCACGTTATGCAAACAATATAATACATTACCATTCACAATACATAATATAACATTGTTCAATCTCAACAATAATGTTAGACAAATGATCTCTATTTTGATCCTTGACAACTCATATGGATGATCTATTTAACATGTATTTGAGAATCTTGTTACAAAATTAAATTGCTTCAAATAAAGCAGAACAGAACACTTCTAGCGGTCGCGCCTCACCTGAATATGACCGCGCCATACAGTTACACGATGAAACCTTATCACAGTAGATTTCGCGGTCAGAAGCCCGACTTAAGTCGCGACCGCACTTCACAATCAAAAGATGAAACCCTATCACAGTAGGTTTCGCGGTCAGAAGTCCGACCTAAGTCGCGACCGCACATGACTAAATAGCAACCGCCCATGACTAATAGCGACCGTCCCAAATTACGTCTCTCATACATAAACCCTAAATGTAGCCAAACTTCTTTTGGTTAACTTAAAACACATTGTACACAACATAACCTCATTCAAATGGACATAATCAACATCATTAACAATTATTTTACATACTCATCACAACATTTTCATCACCAACATATAACAATCAAACTTTCAAACAACTTCAATTAGCAAGAGAAACAAGTGTGTACTTACCTTAAGCACCACTTCTAAACACTTCCTTTTCCAAGACTTCTTCACTTCCCAAATCAATGACAATTCACTTCCTTCAAAACTTAATACTTAAAAACACATCACAAACACACTTAATCAACCATCCATATCAACTCACCAATCCCAAACACAATTTCAAAAGAACAAAGGAAAATCAAGAGAAAGAACTTACCTAAGTTGTTGAATTCCACAAATCTTCAATTAAATCCTGTGATTCTCCCTTCAATTCTCTTAAAACCCTAAGGTTTTGATGAAGATCATCTCATCTCTCTCTCTACCTCTCTCTCTCTCTCTCTCTCGTGCAAGAACCAAAAAGGAGAAGAAGAAGAAGAAGAAGAAAATATCTTGTTTTCTTTTTCCTCTTCCCACGATAGCCACATATATATAATAATAATAATAATAATAATAATAATAATAATAATATAATATAATTACTTATTTCCAAAAATCCTCCACCATGCAATCCAATAAGGAAAATTACATAATTACCCTTTTCCATTTGTTCTAGCTTTCCTCTTGGTCAAATGCCCCTAATAGAAATTTCACATAACACAATTAAAATATCTTCTCCCATTGACTCTTCATTTGACCAACTTATATGTTATATATATTACAATATACACAACATATACATTCTTTTAACACACTCATTTCGTTTGCAAATCATATATACATTTAATTCAAATCAACAACAATAATATTCAAAACTTCTAGGGCATACATTGGGATATTACAGTCTTTATCCTTTTTCTCTAATTTTGATTGAATCTTTAGTTGGGTTGGACCAATTCAAGTCAAAATGTCCTTATAAACCAAATGGAAGCCTTTTGTTATCTTAGGTAAAAGAGAACTCGATTCGCTTTTTGAATCGCCTTTTCAGGTATTATTTTCTTCTCTCTTTTTTTTTAATTTTTTCTTCTTTTTTGTTTTTGTTTTTTTCTTTTTCTTTTCTTTTCTTTTTCTTTCTTCTTCTTCTTCTTCTTTTTGGTTCGTTTTTTTTTTTGCTCTAGCTCAAATAGAGTTGTCTTGTTCGTACCAACTTGGGCTTCCAATAATGGATGAGTGGAGTAACATAAATCTTCTTTAACAGGGATAAACCATTTGTTACTCTGATATTGTCTTGATATATTAGAGATATTAAGTGAACTTCAACTGCCCTTATGGTCTTGAAAACTTCAACTACCCTTATGGTCTTGAAAACATCAACTACACTTATGGTCTTGAGAACTTCAACTATCTTCATGGTCTTGAAACTTCAACTATCCTCATGATCTTGACTAATCATTGCTTTCTTTGATCTTTTTGCCTATTTATCTTAGTGATCATAAGACTTGTCAAAATAATCACAACAGCTCAGGGTAGGTTATTGGGGTTTATAAGCCAATGAAAAGAAAGCTAAAATTTTATGAAGGCTCAAAGGGACAACTAGGGATTGATATTTAATAGGGTGGATACTAGTTATTGGCTAACCAAACAATGCCTAGATCATTTCTCTCTTAAATAAGCAGAGTTCAATTTCACCTCAAAAGTTTGTCAAAGCATGTTCTAAGACTGACCAGGACCTAGACAGAGATAATTATACAGGAGCCCTCTCTAAGTAAGCATACACAACTCAATGCTATAGAGCAATTCCCTTATCTAGTAAAGTCATTCGAATCATGATGCATAGATATATTAATTCATGAATTATCAAGCTAGATTCCTCATTGGTTGAGCACCAAAATGAACAAAGACCAACAAAAATGTTGATGAAAGTAATTTATTTCAAGCTAGTAAAATATTAAAGAAAGTAAAATTGAAAAGCAACATTCAAGCTAAGGAAAGTTTGTTGAGTTTAAGCTTCTTTTCCTTTCACATCTTCATCATTCCCATCTTGAAAAGATGATAAAACAAAATCTTCTTCCAATCCTTTTCCCACCATGAAGGTTGCTGGTGGTGGCACTCTTCCAAATTTTGGCAAAGGATTGTTCTTGGTATTGGGCTTGTCTGGCTCAGGTAGCTTACCACTATCAATCAAATCTTGGATCTCATGCCTTAGACGAGCACATTTATCTGTTTCATGCCCTCGCATTTGATGAAATTGACAGAAGATCTCGGCATTGAAGTTTGGTGGCAGCGGATTATATAATGGTCGAGGAGCTAATGGTTGTAACAACCATTTCTTTTGCAACTTGCTAAAAACCCAAGACAGAGGTTTCCCCAATTCTAAGAATTGTCTTTTATTTTCTTGACCGGTCACATTAACATCAACTTCTTTTTGCGTGCTTTGATTAGTAGGTTGATAATTCCCTTTCTCATTCCTTTTTATTGAAAAATGATTTTTCTCCCTTTCCCACTCTTCAATTTGTAGACCAGCTTGGAGAAGATCTTTGAAATCCCTTATAAGAGTGTGAGACATCCTTTCACAGAGGTTAGGTAGGATGCCTCTCACGATCATCCTTATTTGATCAGATTCATCAGGCCTCTTCTTGAGCAAAGCAACCTTATTTCTCCATCTTTTGACATAGTCCACAAAATTCTCATTTGGCCTTTGTCTAATGGACTCAACTTCCATTAAGGTAACTTTGAGCTCGACATTATACCCATATTGCTGAATGAAGGCCTTGTACAACATGTCCCAATCTTTTTGAGTACTTTCCTCCAAGGTGTTGAACTAATTTTGGACAACATGGTCCAATGAGAGCGTAAAGTACCTTAGAGTTTGAGCCTTAGTAGCTCGGGTAGACTATATAGTAGTGATATACTGCTTCACATGGAGGTGAGGATTTTTGGTTCCATCAAACATTGCAAAAGACGGCATCTTGAACTTGTACGGAACCTCTTCATCTAGCTCAAATAATTTGTCAACTTCAGACATTTCTTCGGTTTTCAGTTTATTCTCAAACTTCTTTTCTAAATCAGTAATCATCTTTTCAACATCAGAAGTCTCGGTCTTTTCATCAGTTGTCTTCTCAACAACCTTCGACTCCTTTTTGTCTTGAGGATCTTGGTAGTATTGAGCCTAATCATCATCATCAATGATCACCATATCATCATCAAAAGCTACTTCACCAACTTTAGTCTTCCCTTTGTCCTTTGGCTTCTTAGTGCTAGCAGATGCTTCGGCATGATTTTCTAAAATTGCAGTCAATTGGTTCTTCATGATCTCAGCTAGGGCCTCTTTTATTTCATCCATCTTGGCATTGAGGGCATCATCCACCATTCTTTGAATTTGTTCAGACTCCATTGCTTTTGGTGAAAAAGAGATTGAGTAGTTACTACATTCTTCGTCTCCGGCGTAGGTTGGATTGTCGTAAGCTTTTGAACTGTTGTAATCCAGGGCTGTGAGCCAAAGAGGATCAATGATATGAGATGCAAATGTATGCATGTATGCACAAACAATCAAAAAAGAAAGATAAATAGGACGTTTCTTCCAACCTTATAACATCCACACATGAATGGCGAGTCTCTTTTTCTAGGTATATGGTTAACAAAAATACCAACATGGGGTATCTTATTTTCGAATAATTCCTTCGGACGTTTCAACCAATAGTTATATTTTTAAAAATGGAAATCAATCCCATTAATTAGGTTTTAATCCATTCAACAAACTAAAGTAGCTTTTATGCTATATTGGATTAAAATTAAATTAAGAGGTTTATTATAAATAGATTTCTCACTTGAAAAAGTAACTAATGATTAATTCCAAAAACAAGCCCATGATTAATTATTCTTAGTATAAACTGAGCCCACAATTGAATTTTGGTATTTTCGTAATTGACCTAAATAATTTTCAAGCTCTTTGTAAGAAAAGGTTGGATGAAAATAATTTTGTTTCTAAGCCCATTGTAAAAAGATTTTAGAAAAAGTGTATTTTATGCTTAGTATTTGGGTCATGAGTAAAAGAATTTTAGATTTATTTTTAGAAAAGTTTTACATCCAATGACCATTTTGAAAAAAATTGAAAATTTCTTTGGTCTTTTGGATTTTAAAGAAAAATTTATTTTGAGCTCACAATGTATTTAGGTCATATTAGAAAAAGGACAAACCAAATAAGCCATGATTTAAGCCAAGATAAATTAACCATAGTCAAACAACATGCATTTGGGGTAAAACCTAAGGAAAGTAACTAGGCCAATTACATGAGCTTTAGCCTTTGGATTAAAAGGATTAGGTTCCCATAGCAAGTATATACCAAATGGTACGAGGCTATGAGTGGTTATGCCATGCTCGATCTCCATACCTTGAGTGAAAGTATGGTATCCCTTACATAATACAACACGGGTGTGAGCGGGGATTTTTGCCCCCACTCCCGGTGGAATGGTTCTTGCGACTTCGGCACTGTTTAGGCTCAGGGCCTTAGAGAACATGGACCTAAGTCCGGAGAAAATGGAGTCACCACCCGGACGGACCGGGAAAAAGAAAGGGGTGGATGACTCGATTCTTAAGGAATCCCCAACCCCCTAATGGGTTTGGAAAGTTGGGTACGTGTGGGGAAGGTGAGAAATGGCCTAGCACCCCCACAACGCCCGGTTCATTGGAACCGGCCTCCTTTACAGGTCTTAATATTATAAAATTCTTAAATATAACAATATTATCCATACTACACACAATAAAAAGAAAGCATCATCATATTAAAATCAAAGCAATGTCCAAACAAAACAAAACAAATAAATGGACACCCATCCGAAGATGGAAACATGTCCTTACATCACATGCCTAAATAAGACACCCACCGAAAGGTAGAAACATGCCCTTTACATAAGTTCTAAGATAGAAAAGCAAATTAAATTACATGATATTTAACTAATGACGTACCGACCAAGTGGAAACATACCTCTTACAACATTTGGAAATCTAAATAAATTGATAAAAGTAAATAACCATTCATAATAAATAAATCATTCATCAAAGGTACCAAATATAAATAAAAAGTAAACATCCATCCATGATAAATAAAATAAACCAAGCATTGAATTTAAATAAATTAAAGCATAAGAAATAGAACCAAGCATGATCAAATATGGAATTGAATAAGGTAAATAAAAATCCAAGTTATAACTACTATTTCCATTTAGGGTTCTTTATCTCATGTGTTAAGGTTTTGGAATTCATAAAATTAAGCTACTGTGACTTTTTTTATGGAATTAAAATAGATTGAGGTTTTATGTTTTAAAAGGTTGGTAAGACTCTTTGATTAACTAAATTAATATTTGAATGATGAAATCATGAAACTAGGGTTTTAGACACTTTAAAATATTTTTGATTTATGGTTTTAAATGGTGATTTCAAGCTTACTTTGTAAATTTAAAATATTTATGTTTTTATAGTTTTTAATGTTTTAAAGGATTAAGGTTTAGAAAAAGTTAGGGTTTAAGGTTTTAAAGGGGTTAAAGTTTACTAATTTAAGTTTGGAAGTTGAATTAGGGTTTTAGGATTTAAAATTTAGGATTTCGGTGATGCATGTTTTTTAGGATATGGAAAAAGCAATTGAAGATTTTATGGAATTTTATGAAAATAAACCAACGATTTAAAATTTATAAAGCAAACAAAAGATGTTTTTAAAGCTTTTGGAAAAGTAACAGAACACAATTTTGAGTTTTGGAAATTTGGAAAATAATTTTTGGTTTTGAAGTTTTGAAGAAATAAATCTAATAACTTTAAAATTTTAGAAAATAAAGCCACGATTTAAGATTTTCAAACCTTAGAAAAAGTGAATTGAAGTCCTAAAATTTTTGAATTAAAAGAAACCAAAGGATGATTATGCTACTGTGAAAAAAAAACCAAAGAATTTAATACATACCTCCTTTTGATGATTCCTCCAAAAATTGTTTTTCTTGGATGAATTAAAAATAAAGACAGTTGCTGCCTTTTGAATTGCTTAAATCATGTCCCTACTATTCTAAAAAAAAAATCGAATTGCTCCTTTTCCTTCACTGATTTGGTTTCAACTTTTTCAAGCTACTGTCCAATTTTTTTTAATTTTTGGCCTCCCCTTTTTTAATTGCCTTTGGTCCTTATATATAGAGATTTCATATGGTTTATTCCTAATTAATCACGGAAAGTAATATTGATAAGAAAAGGAAATCGAAACCTAATTGAATTAGGTTTCGAAAAATTTGCGTCGGAAAAAATGCGCTGTCGAAAAAAATTGCCTCAGGAAAAAATGCGCTGGCAAAAAAAATTTGCCGCAGCTAGCTGTGGCTGTAGGCGTGGAGCGAGCGTTGCCCACAGGAAATTCCTGCGGGCGAAATGGTGTGTGCCAAAAAATCTGCGGGCAAAATGCCCACGGGCCAGCGTGACGATTTTTTAGTCACTGATTTTTTCGACTCCGATTTTTATTTTTAGACTTTTATTTGTTTATTTTTATTTTTTATTAATAAAAATTAGATACTAAAGAAAAATTTATTTAAGAAAAATTGTTTTGGACTAATTAGACAACAAAAATCATTTTGGACTAAATAAAACATATTGGATCGGACTGAGTCAAAATTTAAGGGTCTACTGTTTGCCCCCTGCTCGAATGATCTAAAAATTTAGTGAAAGAGAGTGAAAAGCAATAAGACTTAATTTTTGAGATGGCGATTTAAATTTGTTTTGGGTACTTGGACCCGAGACTGGACTTGATTTAGGTACTTGGACCCGAGATTGGATACTTGGACCCGAGCTTGAATTTGATTTGGGTACTTGGACCCGAGATTGGGTACTTGGACTCGAGCTTGAATTGATTTTGGGTACTTGGACCGGCGACTGGGTACTTGGACCCCAGTTGGGTACTTGGACCCGAGAATGATTTGATTTGGGTACTTGGACCCAGGATTGGGCACTTAGACCCGAGATTTGATTTGATTTGGGTACTTGGACCCAAGATTGGGTATTTAGACTCGAGATTTGGGTACTTAGACCCGAGATTGGATTGAATTTGTGTACTTGGACCCAAGATTGGGTACTTGGACCCGAGAATGATTTGATTTAGGTACTTGGACCCGAGTTTGGATACTTAAACCCAAGATTTAATTTGATTTGGGTACTTGGACCTGAGATTGGATTGAATTTGGGTACTTGGACTCGGGATTGGGTACTTGGACCTGAGAATAATTTGATTTGGGTACTTGGACCCGAGATTAGATTTGATTTGGGTACTTGGACCCGAAATTGATTTGATTTTGGGTGCTTGGACCCGAGATTTAGTTTGACTAACCTTTTATCATTTGAGAAGTCTG
Source organism: Garcia nutans (assembly GCA_947685225.1). NCBI lineage: Eukaryota > Viridiplantae > Streptophyta > Magnoliopsida > Malpighiales > Euphorbiaceae > Garcia > Garcia nutans. The sequence continues at coordinate 44,987,455 of CANTUV010000031.1, forward strand.
ACTACTCCGGCTGTTCTATGCATGGTGGTTCTTCACCCTCAGAAATGGATCTTCATCCTTTAAGATCGGGTTTTCACCCTTGAAAATGGATCTTCATCCTTTGAGATCGGGTCTTTACCCTTGAAAACATGAATCTTTATCCATTGGAGGTCGGGTCTTTACCCTGGCTTCAGCTCTTTTAGCTGGATTGATCTTTTGTCTTTTGCATCTTCATTCTTTTGAGAATTCTAATTTCTTCTTTTTTTTATTCCATTCTTTTTGTTCTTCCTTTGCACTTTTGCAAAAAATTCAGCCCTTTTTAGCTAGCCTTCATATCCTCTCCTTTTCCCCCCTGTGTGGCGAGATATTTGTAAGTGAGTTTGAAAATGTTTTATATATAAACTCAAAAAATTGAAAAGGAGAAACTTTGCCCCCTGTGTAGGCTCAAACCCATGATTTTTCTATGCGGACTCTGATTGATGTTGTTGTTGTCTAATTCTTCGCACAAGCACGTATTTCTTCTCTTTGCAAGCTTACTGAAGCTTTCTCAAGCAATGGGCTTTCTATGCCCCCCTGATTTGATGTCTTCTTTTGATTGCTTGCTGTTCATTTTGACAAGGAATAGACAACACAAGATAAGAAAGTGCGATGTGACATGCTCATGTATGCATGATATTCATGAATGATACTTATAGTAGTTTTATTGACTCATAGACTGAGGTGATCAGTAGAAGTGTTCTCATTGGTTCCCTTTTGACGCTTGTTCAAGTCTTGCATTATAATGATCGAAAGTTTTGCATTTGTGGCTTTTATCTTCAAGATGTTGAAAACATGAGTGGTGGAGACCCTAAGCAGCAGAGTCAGGGATGCATCCATTTCAAACTATATTTCAGCATGTCAATTGATAGTTTTTTCATAACTTTGTCAATAATAATTTCCTTTTCCAAATGTGTCCTTTGGAGGTTCAACATACTTCCCTTAACTTAAAGGCTTTGTATGACAAAGCATTTTTTTTTTGAACTTTTGATTTTGAAATCAAATGTTAGCTTTGCCAAATTAATGTCAATGTACCTCAGGACTTGATTTTTCCAAATTAACATATCTATAACATGACAACCCTAGTTACCTTACTAAACTCGGGAACCATTTCTATTTAAGCAAGAATTGTTGCACTTCAGATAGACATATACACATTACTTGGCCAAAGGTCTCATTTGAGTTTAAATACTGTCTATCTCATATGCATGCTTATCCAAACTATCTCCACTAATAGACTCTATATACAAAGAGAGATCAATAGGTCTTTGATAGGCTTGAAATGGGGTCTATAAGGGACACAGGTTTAAGTGAAGGCCATTTTGAGATTGGAGCTGGTGTGACACAATGGACAAACCTTCACACTACAAATTTCTTGTTGGAACTTTAGACAATTGAGAGCAATCTTTCTAGACTCCAAATTCATTCTATCTTCTTGGCATTAATCTGGATCTTGATTAGGACAATCTTTGTTTCTTTGCATAAAGTTTAAGACCCAAATTCACTTCTTTTCTTCGTATCGCTTTTCTTTCTTTTTATTTTTCTTACTCCTCCCTTTATTTGAGCATTTTATAATTTTGTCCTTCTTCCTTGTAGGACTGTCAAGTACAGAACTTTCAAGAACTAAATGGTCTTTCTCCTTTTTCTTTGATTTTAATCGAATCTTTAGTTGGGTTGGACCAATTCAAGTCAAACCGTCCTTATAAACCAAATGAAAGCCTTTTGTTGTCTTAGGTCAAAGAGAACTCAGTTGGCTTTTTGAACCATTTTGGGTTTTTTTTTCTTTTTTCTTTTCTTTCTTTTTTTTTCTTTTCTTCTTCTTTTTTCTTTGCTCTCACTTCTCTTGTTTTCTTTTCTTCTCTTTTTTTTGGTTTTTTTGGTTCTAGCTCAAAAAGAGTTGTCTTGTTTGTACTGACTTGGGCTTCTAATAATGGATAAGTGGAGTAACATAAATCTTTTTTAATAGTGATAAATCATTTTTTACTCTGATGTTGATGTTGATATATTGGAGATATTAGGAAAACTTCAACTACCCTTATGGTATTGAGAACTTCAACCACCCTTATGGTTTTGAGAACTTCAACTATCTTCATGATCTTGAGAACTTCACCTATCCTCATGATCTAGACTAATCATTGTTTTCTTTGATCTTTTTCGCTCTTCATCTTAGTGATAATAAGACTTGCCAAAAGTATCACAACAGCTCAGGGCAGGTTATTGGGGTTATATGCCAATGAAAAGAAAGCTAAAATTTTATGAAGGCTCAAAGGGACAACTAGGGAATGATATTTAATAGGGTGGATACTAGTTGTTGGCTCGTCAAACAATGCCTAGATCATCTCTCCCTTAAATAAGCAGAGTTCAATTTCGCTTTGAAAGTTTGTCAAAGCATGTTCTAAGACTGACTAGGACCTAGACAAAGATAATTATGCAGGAGCCCTCTCTAAGTAAGCATACACAACACAATGCTATAGAGTAATTCCCTCACCTAGTAAAGTCATTCTAGTCATGATGCATAAATATATTAATTCATGAATTATCAAGCTAGATTCCTCATTGGTTGAACACCAAAATGAACAAAGGCCAACAAAAATTTTAATGAAAGTAATTTATTTCAAGCAACTTTAAATTTGAAAAACAAAAAAAGTTCCAATTAAATATTATAGAAAATAAAATTGAAAAGCAACATTCAAGCTAAGGAAAGTTTGTTGAGTTTAAGCTTCTTTTCCTTTCACATCTTCAATATCCCCATCTTGAAAGGATGATAAAACAAAATCTTCTTCTAATCCTTTTCCCACCATGAAGGTTGCCGGTGGAGGTACTCTGTTGAACCTTGGAAATGGATTACCTTTGGTATTGGGCTTGTCCGGCTCAGGCAACTTGCCATTATCAATTAAATTCTGGATCTCATGCCTCAACTTCATACAATTGTCCATTTCATGTCTAGGCCTTTGATGGAATTGGCAAAATGCATTAGTATCAAAGTTAGGTGGAAGAGGATTAGGCAAAGGACGAGGAGTCAAGGGTTGTAATAATCCCCTCTTTTGTAGTTCATTGAGAACCCAAGACAGTGGCTTCCCTAATTCTGAAAATTGCCTCATTCCTCCTTGACTAGTGGCATTAACATCAACTTCTTTTTGTGTGCTTTGATTGCCCCGTTGATAATTTCCTTTCTCATTCCTTCTTATTGAAAATCTATTTTTCTCCCTTTCCCACTCTTCAATTTGTAGACCAGCTTGGAGGAGATCTTTGAAGTCACGGATGAGTGTATGAGACATCCTTTCACGAAGACTTGGCAGGACACCTCTCACGATCATCCTTATTTGATCAGATTCATTGGGCCTTTTCTTGAGCAAAGCAGCCTTGTTCCTCCATCTTTTCACATAGTCAGCAAAATTCTCATTTGGCCTTTGTCTTATGGACTCTACTTCCATTAAGGTAACTTCCATCTCGACATTATACCCATATTATTGGATGAAGGCTTTGTAAAGCAGATCCCAACTCTTTTGTGTTCCTTTATCCAAGGTATTGAACCAATTTTTGACAACAGGGCCCAATGAGAGTATGAAGTACCTTAGAGTTTGAGCCTTAGTAGCTCGGGCAAATTGCATAGCAGTGATATACTGCTTCACATGGAGATGAGGATTTCTAGTTCCATCATACTTCGCAAAAGATGGCATCTTAAACTTGTACGGAACTTCTTCATCTAGCTCAAACAATTTGTCGATCTCAGACACCTCTTCAGTTTTCAATTTCTTCTCAAATTTCTTTTCTAAACCAGCAATCATCTTTTCAACATCAGAAGTCTCGATCTTTTCGATAGTTGCCTTCTCAACAACCTTCGGCTCCTTTTTGTCTTGAAGATCTTGGTAATATTGAGCCCAATCATCATCATCAAAAGCTACTTCATCAATTTTAGTCTTCCCCTTGCCTTTCTTAGTGCTAGCAGATGCTTCGGCATTGTTTCATAAAATTGCAACTAACTGGTTCTTCATGGTCTCGGCCATGACCTCTTTTATTTCTTCCATCTTGGTGTTGAGGGCTTCATCCACCATTCTTTAGTTGTTCGGGATCCATTGTTTTTGGTGAGCAAGTGATTGAGTCGTTGCTGGATTCTTCATCTTCGGCGTAGGTAGGATTGTTGTAAGCTTTTGAACTCTCATAATCCAGAGCTGTGAGCCAGAAAGGATTAATGATATGAGATGCAAATTTATGCATGTATGCATGTATGCACAAACAATCAACAAATTAGGATAATTAGGACGTTCCTTCCAACCTTATAACATCCACACACGAATGGCGAGTCTCTTTTCTTAGGCATATGGTTGACAAAATACCAACATGGGGTATCTTGCTTTCGAATAATTCCCTCGTACGTTTCAACCAATAGTTATATTTTCAAAAAAGGAAATCAAACTCATAATAATTCCCATTAATTAGGTTTTAATCTGTTTAACTGACTAAAGTAGCTTTTATGCTACATTGGATTAAAACTAAATTAAGAGGTTTATTATAGATAGATTTCTTACTTGAAAAAGGTAACTAATGGTTAATGCCAAAAACAAGCCCATGGTTAATTTGTTCTTAGTGTAAACTAGGCCCACAATTGATTTTTGTTATTTCATAATTGACCTAAATATTTTTGCAAGCTCTTTGAAAAAAATGGTTGGGTGAAAATAGTTTTGTTTCTAAGCCCATTGTAAAAGATTTTAGAAAAATGGCTTTTGGGCTTAGTATTTGGGCCATGGACCAAAGAATTTTTGATTTGTTTTTAGAAAAGTCTTATGTCCAAAGACCAACTTGAAAAAATTTTGAAAATAGCTTTAGTCTTTTGGATTTCAAAGAAAAATTTATTTTGAACTTACAATATACTTAGGTCATATTAGAAAAAGAACAAACCAAATAAGCCATGATTTAGACTAAGATAAACTAACCATAGTCAAACAACATGTATTTGGGGTAAAACCTAAGGAAAGTAACTAGGCCAATTACATGAGCTTTAGTATTTGGGTTAAAAGGCTTAGGTTTCCATAGCAAGTATATACCAAATGGTATGAGGCTATGAGTGGTTATGCCATGCTCGATCTCCATACCTTGAGTGAAAGTATGGTATCCCTTATATAACACAACACAGGTAACACGGGCGTCCTAACTCACGCACACAATGCAATCTAATATGATGCAATGGATAATATCATTATAAAAAAGAATAGAATAATATAAAGACCAACAGAATCAACTTCTCTTATCCCCAGTGGAGTCGCCATTGTGAGCGGGGATTTTTGCCCCCACTCCCGGTGGAATTTTTTTGCGACTTCAGCATTGATTAGGCTCGGGGCCTTAGAGAACAAGGACCTAAGTCTGGAGAAAATGGAGTCACCACCCGGACGGGCCGGGAAAAAGAAAGGGGTGGATGACTCGATTCCTAAGAAATCCCCAACCCCCTAATGGGTTCGGAAAGTTGGGTACGTGTGGGGAAGGTGAGAAATGGCCCAGCACCCCCACAACGCCCGGTTCATTGGAACCGGCCTCCTTTACGGGTCTTAATATTATAAAATTCTTAAATATAACAATATTATCCTTACTACACATAATAAAAAGAAAGCATCATCATATTAAAATCAAAGCAATGTCCAAACAAAACAAAACAAATAAATGGACACCCATCCGAAGATGGAAACATGTCCTTACATCACATGCCTAAATAGGACACCCACCGAAAGGTAGAAACATGCCCTTTACATAAGTTCTAAGATAGAAAAGCAAATTAAATTACATGATATTTAACTAATGAGGTACCCACCAAGTGGAAACATACCTCTTACAACATTTAGAAATCTAAATAAATTGATAAAAGTAAATGACCATTCATAATAAATAAATCATTCATCAAAGGTACCAAATATCAATAAAAAGTAAACATCCATCCATGATAAATAAAATAAACCAAGCATTGAATTTAAATAAATTAAAGTATAAGAAATAAAACCAAGCATGATCAAATATGGAATTGAATAAGGTAAATAAAAATCCAAGTTATAACTACTATTTCCATTTAGAGTTCTTTATCTCACGTGTTAAGGTTTTGGAATTCATAAAATTAAGCTGCTGTGACTTTTTTATGGCATTAAATAGATTAAGGTTTTATGTTTTAAAAGGTTGGTAACACTCTTTGATTAACTAAATTAATATTTGAATGGTGAAATCATGAAACTAGGGTTTTATACACTTTAAAATATTTTTGATTTGTGGTTTTAAATGGTGATTTCAAGCTTACTGTGTAAATTTAAAATATTTATGTTTTTATGGTTTTTAATGTTTTAAAGGATTAAGGTTTATAAAAAGTTAGGGTTTAAGGTTTTAAAGGGGTTAAAGTTTACTAATTTAAGTTTGGAAATTGAATTATGGTTTTAGGATTTAAAATTTAGGATTTCGGTGATGCATGATTTTTAGGATTTGGAAAAAGCAATTGAAGATTTTATGGAATTTTATGAAAATAAACCAACGATTTAAAATTTATAAAGCAAACAAAAGATATTTTTAAAGCTTTTGGGAAAGTAACAGAACACAATTTTGAGTTTTGGAAATTTGGAAAACAAATTTTAGTTTTGGAGTTTTGAAGAAATAAATCTAATAACTTTAAACTTTTAGAAAAAAAAGCCACAATTTAAGATTTTCAAACCTTAGAAAAAGTGAATTGAGGTCCTAAAATTTTTGAATTAAAATAAACCAAAGGATGATTGTGCTACTGTGAAAAAAAAACCAAAGAATTTAATACATACCTCCTTTTGATGATTCCTCCAAAAATTGTTTTTCTTAGATGAATTAAAAATAAAGACAGTTGATGCCTTTTGAATTGCTTAAATCGTGTCCCTGCTATTCCAAAAAAAAAAAAAATCGAATTGCTCCTTTTCCTTCACTGATTTGGTTTCAACTTTTTCAAGCTACTGTCCAAATTTTTTTTTATTTTTGGTCTCCCCTTTTTTAATTGCCTTTGGTCCTTATATATAGAGATTTCATATGGTTTATTTCTAATTAATCACTGTAAGTAATATTGATAAGAAAAGGAAACCGAAACCTAATTGAATTAGGTTTCAAAAAATTTGCGTCAGAAAAATTGCGCTGCCAAAAAAAATTGCCGCAGGAAAAAATGCGCTGGCAAAAAAAAACAGCCACAGCTAGCTGCGGCAGTAGGCGAGGAGCGGGCGTCGCCCGCAGGAAATTACTGCGGGCGACCATTTCACCCGCAGGATTTTCCTGCGGGCGAAATGGTGTGTGCCATTTCGCTCGCAGGAAAATCCTGCGGGCAAAATGGCTTGGGCCATTTCGCCCGCAGGCAATTTCTGCGGGCAAAATGCCCACGGGTCTGCCCGACGATTTTTTTCGTCATCGATTTTTCTGACGCCGATTTTTATTTTTATTTTTATTTTTTGACTTTTATTTATTTATTTTCATTTTTTATTAATAAAAATTAGATACTAAAGCAAAAATTATTTAACAAAAATTATTTTGGACCAATTAGACAATAAAAATCATTTTGGATTAAATAAAACATATTGGACCGGACTTGATCAAAAATTAAGGGTCTACAATGGGTAACACGGGCAACCTAATTCACGCACACGATGCAATCTAATATGATGCAATGGATAATATCATTATAAGAAAGAATAGAATAATAAAAAGACCAATGAAATCAACTTCTCTTATTCCCAGTGGAGTTGCCACTGTGAGCGGGGATTTTTGCCCCCACTCCCGGTGGAATGGTTTTTGCGACTTCGGCACTATTTTGGCTCGGGGCCTTAGAGAACACGAACCTAAGTCCAGAGAAAATGGAGTCACCACCCAGATGGGCCAGGAAAAAGAAAGAGGTGGATAACTCAATTCCTAAGGAATCCCCAACCCCTTAATGGGTTCGAAAAGTTGGGTATGTGTGGGGAAGGTGAGAAATGGCCCAGCACCCCCACAACGCCTTGTTCATTGGAACCGGCCTCCTTTACAGGTCTTAATATTATAAAATTCTTAAATATAACAATATTATCCACACTACACACAATAAAAAGAAAGCATCATCATATTAAAATCAAAGCAATGTCCAAACAAAACAAAACAAATAAATGGACACCCATCGAAGATGGAAACATGTCCTTACATCACATGCCTAAATAGGACACCCTCCGAAAGGTAGAAACATGCCCTTTACATAAGTTCTAAGATAGAAAAGCAAATTAAATTACATGATATTTAACTAATGAGGTACCCACCAAGTGGAAACATACCTCTTACAACATTTAGAAATCTAAATAAATTGATAAAAGTAAATGACCATTCATAATAAATAAATCATTCATCAAAGGTACCAAATATCAATAAAAAGTAAACATCCATCCATGATAAATAAAATAAACCAAGCATTGAATTTAAATAAATTAAAGTATAAGAAATAAAACCAAGCATGATCAAATATGGAATTGAATAGGGTAAATAAAAATCCAAGTTATAACTACTATTTCCATTTAGAGTTCTTTATCTCACGTGTTAAGGTTTTGAAATTCATAAAATTAAGCTGCTGTGACTTTTTTATGGCATTAAATAGATTAAGGTTTTATGTTTTAAAAGGTTGGTAACACTCTTTGATTAACTAAATTAATATTTGAATGGTGAAATCATGAAACTAGGGTTTTATACACTTTAAAATATTTTTGATTTGTGGTTTTAAATGGTGATTTCAAGCTTACTGTGTAAATTTAAAATATTTATGTTTTTATGGTTTTTAATGTTTTAAAGGATTAAGGTTTATAAAAAGTTAGGGTTTAAGGTTTTAAAGGGGTTAAAGTTTACTAATTTAAGTTTGGAAGTTGAATTAGGGTTTTAGGATTTAAAATTTAGGATTTCGGTGATGCATGATTTTTAGGATTTGGAAAAAGCAATTGAAGATTTTATGGAATTTTATGAAAATAAACCAACGATTTAAAATTTATAAAGCAAACAAAAGATATTCTTAAAGCTTTTGGGAAAGTAACAGAACACAATTTTGAGTTTTGGAAATTTTGAAAACAAATTTTGGTTTTGGAGTTTTGAAGAAATAAATCTAATAACTTTAAACTTTTAGAAAAAAAAGCCACGATTTAATATTTTCAAACCTTAGAAAATGTGAGTTGAGGTCCTAAAATTTTTGAATTAAAAGAAACCAAAGGATGATTATGCTACTGTGAAAAAAAACCAAAGAATTTAATACATACCTCCTGTTGAAGATTCCTCCAAAAATTATTTTTCTTGGATGAATTAAAAATAAAGACAGTTGCTACCTTTTGAATTGCTTAAATTGTGTCCCTGCTATTCCAAAAAAAAAATTGAATTGGTCCTTTTCCTTCACTAATTTGGTTTCAACTTTTCAAGCTACTGTCCAATTTTTTTTTTATTTTTGGCCTCCCCTTTTTTAATTGCCTTTGGTCCTTATATATAGAGATTTCATATGGTTTATTCCTAATTAATCACGGCAAGTAATATTGATAAGAAAGGAAACCGAAACCTAATTGAATTAGGTTTCAAAAATTTTGTGTAAGAAAAATTGCGCTGCCGAAAAAAATTGCCGCAGGAAAAAATGCGCTGGCAAAAAAAAAAACAGCCACAGCTAGCTGCGGCAGTAGGCGAGGAGCGGGCGTCGCCTGCAGGAAATTCCTACGGGCGACCATTTCACCCGCAGGATTTTCCTATGGGCGAGATGGTGTGTGCCATTTCGCTCGTAGGAAAATCCTGTGGGCGAGCCATTTCGCTCGCAGGCAATTTCTGCGGGCAAAATGCCCACGGGCCTGCGCGACGATTTTTTTCGTCATCGATTTTTTCGACGTCGATTTTTATTTTTATTTTTTATTTTTTGACTTTTATTTATTTATTTTTATTTTTTATTAATAAAAATTAGATACTAAAGAAAAAATTATTTAACAAAAATTATTTTGGACCAATTAGACAACAAAAATCATTTTGGACTAAATAAAACATATTGGACCGGACTGGGTCAAAAATTAAGGGTCTACAACGGGTAACACGGGCATCCTAACTCACACACATGATGCAATGGATAATATCATTATAAGAAAGAATAGAATAATAAAAAGACCAACGAAATCAACTTCTCTTATCCCCAGTGGAGTCGCCACTGTGAGCAGGGATTTTTGCCCCCACTCCCGGTTGAATGGTTCTTGTGACTTCGACACTATTTAGGCTCGGGGCCTTAGAGAACACAGACCTAAGTCCAGAGAAAATGGAGTCGCCACCCAGACAGGCTGGGAAAAAGAAAGACGTGGATGACTCAATTCCTAAGGAATCCCCAACCCCTTAATGGGTTCGGAAAGTTGGGTACGTGTGGGGAAGGTGAGAAATGGCCCAGTACCCCCACAACACCCGGTTCATTAGAACCAGCCTCCTTTACAAGTCTTTATATTTTTAAATTCTTGAATATAACAATATTATCCATATTACACCCAACAATTGAAAGAAAACATCATTATATTAAAATCAAAGCAATGTCCAAGCAAAACAAATAAATGGAAACCCATCCGAAAATGACAATATGTCCTTACATAATCCACGTCTAAACTAATAGGACACCCACTGAAAGATAGAAACATGTCCTTACATTGGTCCAAAATGTTAAAGCAATTTAAATTACATAGAACTTAATTAACGAGGTACCCACAAAGTGGAAACATACCTCGTATAACATTTGAAAATCTAAATAAATCGATAAAGTAAATAACCATTCATCATAAATAAATTATTCATCAAAGATATCACCAAAATATAAAATAAACATCCTTCCACAATAAATTAAATAAAGCATTGCAAATAAATCAAAGCATATAATAGACTACATAATCAAATAAAGCAAGTAGAGATACAAATTGACGTTTACTGTTTCCATTTAAAGTTCTTTAATTAATATTTAAGATTTTGGGATTTTAATATATTAAGGTTTATGCTACTGTAAGTTTTAAAGGAATTAAAATGGATTAAAGTTTTATAATTTAAGAGATTGATAAAGTTCTTTGATTAACCAAATTAGTGTTTGAGGAGTAAAATCATGAAATTAGGGTTTGGATACTTTAAAACATTAGGTTTATGATTATTAGCTACTGGATTGTTATTTTTAGGTTTACTGTGTTTGAATTTTAAAATTTAGGGTTATAAGGTTTTAGAGTTTTAAGGATTAGGGTTTAGGAATATTAGGGTTTACGGTTTTTGGGGGAGTTTAGGGTTTAAGAAAACTTGGGTTTAAGGTTAACTAGTTTAGGGTTACTGTCTTGGCTTTGAAGTTGTATTAGGGTTTTTAGTGTTTTCAAAGAATGTATTTGATTTTAGAATTTGGAAAAACAATTTATAGTTGTATAAAGCTTTATGTGATTTTTAGAAGCTGTAAGGTAAATTTAGGGTTTTAAGGTTTTGAAATATTGGAAAACAGATTAAGGTTTTGGGGAAAACAATTTAAGGTTTTGGAAAGTTGGAAAGTAGATTAGAGTTTTAATATTTTGAAGAAACAGAAAAGTAATTTTAAGGTTTTTGAAAATAGAGGAGACGATTTAAGGTTCTATGTTTTAGAAAAGGTAAATTAGGGTTCTAGGGTTTTATGAATCAAAAGAAACTATTTAATGGTTCAAGCTACTGTAAAGAAAAAAAGAGATTATATATTCATACCTTCGTTTGTTGGTTCGACCAAAAATTAATTCTTGGATGAACAAGAACAAGGGCAAGATGGCTGCCTTTGATGGATTTGATTGCTTTCTTTCTTCCTCTTCTAAAAAGTTTGATCAATTCGTAAAGTTCCAATTCAAAATTCCAGTCTAAAGTCTGATTCCTCTCTTCTTGTCCCCGCCTTCTGTGTTATTTTTAGTCCTATTTATAGTAGATTTAGATCATTAATCTTAGTTGTTTAAGGAATTTATCATTAATTAGGAAAAGGTAACCGAAACCAAATAGAATTTAATTTCGAAAAAAATTGCGTCGGAAAAATTTTGCTGGCAAAAAAAAAAAACTGCTATGGAAAAATTTTGCTGGCGAAAAAACTGCTGCGAGGATTGCCGTGGAAATTTGCGAGCATTGGCGTGCTAGGCATTTCGCCTGCAAGAATTTCCTGCGGGCGAAATGGCCCACGGCCATTTTGTCCTAACTTTTCGGTTATAAATTTTTTCGTCGCCAATTTTTTCGTCGCAATTTTTATTTTTGTTTATTTATTATTATTTTTGTTTATTTATTATTAATTATAAAAACTAAATACTAAAGCAAATATTATTTTATTATGATAACACAAGGATTATTTTGGACTAATTAAAATATATTGGACCTGATTGGGTCAAAAATTAAGGGTCTACAGTAGGTTTGATATATTCAAAATTAAGTGAGACTATGGGATGCCCTAATACCGCAAATAAAAGGTAATTAATTGACAAAAGAAAGGATCAATTTTTTTAAAGAGGCAGTAGCAACCATCAACAGTTGTCAAGCATCTGGGTAGTAATTAGCACATAGGCAGCAACTTAACAAAAAGGCACTAGCCAAAGCCTTCATTGATCCAGACATTCAAGGACTTAAGTTTGGTTCAACACATCATATTATGTGGAATCAACAAATGCAAGTTCTGTTTTCTCATTTCTATTTACTTAAATATCCAATAACTATATTTTTCTTTTGAATATTGAATATTGATAGTCGTTTAATCCAGTAGCTAATTAATTTGAGTTATAATTTTGCACAAACCTTAACAACAATCACCAAATTAATATATTACTCCACAGTAGCTTAGAGTTATCAAAACCCTAGTTACATGTTCCATAAAACTAAAGTTTAATATGTTTGTTTCATCCAATATCCCACTTCATATTCATTTTAACTTCATAGTAGTCTAAGATCTAATTTAAAACCTCTAATCCAACTATCCAAACCGTAATTTACCTAAACCCTAATTCACCTAAACCCTAATTTACAAAAACCCTAATCCATAAAAACCTTAAACACTTAACACTAATCCATAAAAAACCTAATCCAAAACACTTAGCCTTAATCTGCAAAACCTTAACTCTAAATTCCAAACCCAAACCAAAGCAAAAACCCACAATAAAAAATTATTAAAAACCTAAACCCTAATATTTTAGTCCAAAATCTAAAACCCTAATCCAATAACCTAATTTCCATACATATCCCAAAACCTCAAATCCTTAATGTCCAGAGCCTTTAATCCAGAAAAAACCTTATTTCCCAAATTTCATAAGCCCAATCTAGTAGCCATCATTTTAAAACAATTTTCTTAAACCTAACCCCAAACCCCAAAACCTTAATTTCCAACCTAAAACCCTACTTTCAAAATTAAAACCCTAATTGAATAATTAAAACCTTGGTTTTTTAAAAACCTTAATTCATATTAATTAAGCCCTAGTTTTATATATTTATTGTTTAATATAATGCATAATATTTAAATGTAGATATTGATTATTTAACTTATTAATGTATGTTTGTGATGGATGATTTATTTTTGGTGATTTACTTTTAATTATTATAAATGTTTGAATGATTTGATTTATTTTGGATAAATGTCTTTATTGGTTTATTTTGGTTTTAAGATGCATGAGATACATTTTCACCTTGTGGTTACCTCAGTTTTTATTATGTAATTTAATTTATCTTTTAAAGAATTTTGACTATTGTAAGGGATACATTTCCTCCTATGGTGTAACATCCCCTGACAATTCTCACATAAAACTATCAGAGATATACTTTCAATGCTCTAATCAATTCATTTATAAAGTTCTCTTCCAACTAACAAAAATTTTCAAATAATAATACAATCTATAAAATACAACACTTATAAATCCAACATTTAAACCAATCTCCAACATCTCCAATAATCTAAATACTAATTATAAATCAGATAAATATCATAAGTTTGTCAAATCAAATAAATATATAATACATTCCCTTATTTGATAATCATTCACTAGAATCTCAAACTTTATCCTCTAAATACATATATTCCTTTCATGCTTACAAATTTGTACAATCGTTCAAATAGCCAAATTAAATTGTATGTATATACATTTCACAACTTATGAGTACAATATACAAAAGATCTCTATATGTACTATAGGTAATTTCCTGAGATCCTTAATTTCACTTCTTAAATTGCTTTGATGACCTGATACCTTAGTGTCAGAAAATAATTCTAAAACACTAAGCAAAGCTTAGTGGTGCTTTTATAAACATATTTTATCACTTAAGATTAAAGAAAAATACTTATGGAAATATAGTAATAATACTTAGTTTTAATAAACATTTAAATATTTTCAATAACAAACCAACATAATATTTTGATTACACAAAACAATAACTTTAACTTTATAAAAGATATCATGCTATACTACACTTTCAGTATTGCAACTTTTCTCTTTTTGAATCATTTTATTTAAGAATTATTTTTCAGTTTCACATATAGGATAATTTCATTCAATCTATAATTTTGGCACTTAGATTTAGTATTATACTTTGGAGAATTTTGTATCTTATATCATTATATACACTTTTAATTATTATAACACTTAGAAAGTTATTGATCAATTCAATAACCTTAGCATAACATTCTATTACATGCATTAGAACTTTCACTTGTAAACATTAATATATACATTACCAATCACTTTCACATTGCAACAAAGTAAGTCGATTTATGTAATTGACTTTTATTATTAATTTACATTTCTTCCATTATTCATAACATCATATTCACATATATTTTTTATTTAGATAACTTCATTAAATATGTCCATACATACTGAACTCAGATCATAGGTTTGTATAACAAGTTAGTGTTGCAATTTTAATGCCAAATCTTAAGAATATAGAATGGCAATTATACCCACTGTCCCTAATGACACAATGTGTCCATTAAAGGCATGAGGTGCCCACTACCACTATGGCTATCCTTCCTCTGGTCAGCCATTCAATCCAAAGATAGATCTAAAATCAATATGGTTTGTGCAATTCATTAGTTTTGATTAACACTGAATTATGTATATCACTTCAATAAAATAATTCTTTGATCAACACTTGGTATTACACATATTTATCATATATTCAAAATTTATTACACTACTTGTTAGGGTTAATTTCAATATTCCTTTACACTTTAAGGCCTTATAGTAATTTAGGCTGAAATCATGGATGAAAAAAAAAAGAAAAGAACCACTTTAGACAAATTCTTCAAGTGACATGCCCAACAACATGGGCGTGTCAATGACCGTGTCACTTGCTCATTTTACAGGAGCTTTGACATGCCCAACGACATGGGCGTGTGACTTCCTATGTCACTACTCTTGCGTTATAGTAGCTACGACATGCCTAATGACACGGGCGTGTCACTAGCTGTGTCATTTATCATTCATCACAGTAACTATGACACATCTAATGACATAGGCATGTTCCCGATCGTGTCATTAACACTGAAATACAACAACATTGACATGCCCAGTGACATAGCCGTGTAACTGGTTGTGTCAAACAAAGTTCTATATTTCGAACACTTATCAACTTAAACTCCATATATCTAAATATATGATAACAACGGATCAAAACTAGTTTCTTTAACATAGATAGAGTCTATACCAAATACTTTAATCACACTTCAATTATTTAAGTCTTCAATCATCACTTATGGCTAAAGACAACATCAAACCACTCAACTCTTATAATGATTGAATTAAGAATCATACACATCACTACAAGTTCCATATGAAAATAATAAAATTACATAAAAATTAATTAATGAGGTACCTAGTTATGGAAACATATCTCTTACAATTTTAATAAACAAATAATAATAAAAAGAATATCCATCCATGATAAATTAAATAAATCAAACATCGAAATCAAAACAATCATCAAAACATATAATAAACTACATAATCTAATCTAAAACTAAATAAAGTAATAAATGTATAAGCTTAGGGTTTATATCTTAAATTAGGTTTTAATAACAAAATTAGGGTTTTAAAATAAAAGGAGTTAAACACAAAGACTTATAATACACAAATAAATATTGACCTCTTAGGGTTGTAGGGTTTGGTATTGAAAATTAAGAATTTAAGGTTTTAAAAATATATTTTTGTTACTTTGATATTTAAGGGTTTAAAGAATAGTTAAAATAACTTAAATAAAATAATGAAATAAAAACAATGAAACAAAAATGAAAATAAAACAATAAAAAGGAATATTTGAATTACTGTAATCTTAAAAAATATTTTAAATGAAAGATTGCAAACCTCCGTCATAGGTTCCACCAATATTTAAGCTTGTAAATCTTAGTTGAAACAAGTTGAAGACAACTTTGTATAGCACTGTCTTCCGGTTGGTTGTTATTTTCTTTTGATCTCTTTCTTTCTCTCTGTCTCTATTCTTAATCCAAATTCCTAATAGTTTGCTACATCTCCAAGTTTCAAAAGTGAAGTCCAAAGTCTCAGCCAAAAGTTGTTCAATGTTCTCTGCCATCCCAAAAGTCTTTTAAAAAAAAACCAAAATCTGAAAGGAAAAATTTCTAAATTCCAAGAATCCCTCTACCAAAAAAAGTCTCTCAATAAAATTTTTTAAAAGTCCTTTCTTCTGTGTTTTAATCTATTATTTATAGGAAAATAAAAAACCTAATATGATTTGGTTAAGGAAAATTAAAACTGTATAGGAAATAAAATTTTTAAACCCAGAAAAACAAGATTTTGGCTAAATTGGTAGGGTGCGGGCTGCCAGGATTGCTTGCATGGGCTGGCACAAGCTGCTGGGCTGCTGAGGCACTAGGGTGCTGGGCTGCCGTAGGCTAGACAATGAGGATCAGGGCGAGCTGGCGACCAATTGTTGAGCAATAATTTCGCCACATGCCTCTTGGCCTGTGGCGAATTGCTTGCGAGCCGCTGCCGCAAAAGCGCACTGCCGCGATTCGCCGATTCCTTTGATTTTTTATTTTTTTGATTTTTTGTATATATTTTTGATTTTTATTTTTATTATTAATTATGAATAAATATTTATAATTTTTCTTTTTTATTTTTCTTTAAATAAATAATAAATATATTAAAAAAATTATTTTAGACTGTTTTAAAATATTGGACTGAACTTAGTTAAAAATTAAGGGTCTACAAATATATTTTATATTGTAGTACATTTTGATATTATGTATATATGTTTTTGAGTATTTATATATGTTGTAACTTATAAAGAATGTTTTGGATAATTGAGTAATATAAGGTTTTATATATTTTGATATATATAAATTTAAATATATATCTATATGAGTATAGATATTTTGAAGAAATATGAAAATTTTTATTAAAACAGGTTATGCCATTTTTATACCATATATACGTATTTTACATATAATGGGTTTGCGTATTATATGTATATGAGGTTTATGGGTGTTACATTTATTTTGGTATCTGAGCCAGGTTTGAGGTTCTCGAACTAGGCTAGTTATTAGAGAAAGAAAATGAGGATTTTAAATATGATTTTTAATTGTGATACATGCATTGGCACTGGTATTTTCTAATTTTTGATGTGGCAATTTCTGTTGTATTTACAGAAATAGGTACTTGTGAGCAGGGATTTTCGCCCCCACTTCTGGTGGAATGGTTCTTGCGACTTCGACACTATTTAGGC
Source organism: Garcia nutans (assembly GCA_947685225.1). Classification (NCBI taxonomy): domain Eukaryota; kingdom Viridiplantae; phylum Streptophyta; class Magnoliopsida; order Malpighiales; family Euphorbiaceae; genus Garcia; species Garcia nutans. The sequence goes on from CANTUV010000031.1 coordinate 45,005,152, forward strand.
TCGGGGCCTTAGAGAACACAGACCTAAGTCTGGAGAAAATGGAGTCGCCACCCGGACGGGCTGGGAAAAAGAAAGGGGTGGATGACTTGATTCCTAAGGAATCCCCAACCCCCTAATGGGTTCGGAAAGTTGGGTATGTGTGGGGAATGTGAGAAATGGCCCAGCACCCCCACAACTCCCGGTTCATTGGAACCAGCCTCCTTTACTGGTATTTATATTATAAAATTCTTAAATATAACAACATTATCCATATTACACACGATAAGAAAGCATCAATATATTAAAATTAGAGCAAGGTCCAAGCAAAACAAATAAATGGGCACCCATCCGAAGATGGAAACATGTCCTTACATCACATGCCTAAATAGGACACCCACCGAAAGGTAGAAACATGCCCTTTACATTGGTTCTAAAATAGAAAAGCAATTTAAATTACATGATATTTAACTAATGAGGTACCCACCAAGTAGAAACATACCTCTTACAACATTTAAAAATCTAAATAAATTGATAAAAGTAAATAATCATTCATCATAAATAAATCATTCATCAAATATATTAAATATCAATAGAAAGTAAACATCCATCCATGATAAATTAAATAAATCAAGTATTGAACTTAAATAAATTAAAGCATATAAAATAAATCAAAGCATAATTAAATATGGAATTGAATAAGGCAAATAAAAATCCAAATTATAGCTACTGTTTCCATTTAGCATCCTTTATTTCATGTATTAAGGGTTTTGGATTTTCATGGGTTTAAGCTACTGTGACTTTTTAAAGAATTAAAATAGATTAAGGATTTTATGTTTTAAAAGGTTGGTAAGACACTTTGATTAACCAAATTAAGGTTTGAATGGTGAAATCATGAAACTAGGGTTTTGGGCACTTTAAAATACGTTTGATTTGTGGTTTTAAATGATGATTTCAAGCTTACTGTGTAAAATTAAAATATTTGTGTTTATATGATTTTTAAGGTTTTAAAGGATTAGGGTTTATAAGAAAATTAGGGTTTAAGGATTTAAAGGGTTAGGGTTTTACTATTTTAGGTTTGGAGTTGAGTTAGGGTTTAGTGTTTTAAAATTAGGGTTTCGGTGGATGCATGAAGCTTTTAGGGTTTGAAAATCAATTTGATACTTTTATGAGGTTTTATAAAAATAAACAAATGATTTAAAGTTTATAAAAGCAAAAAAGAAATTTTTAAAGCTTTTGGAAAGAAACAGAATATAATTTAAGGGTTTTGATAATTTGGAAAGTAAATTAGGGTTTTGGGGTTTTGAAGGAACAAAATTAATAACTTTCAATTCTTTGGAAAACAAAGCAACGAAATAAGGTTTTTAAACTTTGAACAAAGGGAATTAAGGTTATGGGATTTTTGATTTTGAAAGATCCAATTGTATAATCTAGGCTACTGTGAAAAGAAAAAAAAAGAATTTAATAAATACCTCCTTTTGATGGTTCCTTCAAAAATCATTTTTCTTGGATGAACAAAAACAAATGCAAGCTTTGTTGCCTTTGAATTCTTGAATTCCCTTCACTGCTTCTCTCCAAAAAGTCCCCTTCAATTCACTGCCAAAAGACGTTTTTCAAGTTTCCAAGTTTTCCTTTTTAATTTCGGTTTCCAATTCAAAATCCGATCCAATTTCTCCTCTTCCTTTTTTGTGTTGTTTTGATCTTATTTATAGAAGTTTTTCCTAGTTGTTCACAGCATTCAACATTGAATAAGAAAAGGAAACCGAAACCTAATTGTATTAGGTTTCAGAAAATTTGCGTCAGAAAATTTTGCTGGCGAAAAAAAACTGCTGCAGAAAAATTGTGCTGGCGAAAAAAAATTGCCGCATGAAAAATTGCGCTGGCAAAAAAGCTGCCGCAGCTGCAGGAGAAATGTGCCTACTGGCCATTTCTCGCAGCTGACCAGAAATTTTTTTTATTATTCATTTTTTGTTTATTATTATTTTTTTATTTTTTATTAATAAAAATTAGACACTAAAGAAAAAATTATTTAATTAGGATAACAAAAATTATTTTGGACAAATTAAAATATTTTGGACAACACAAAAATTATTTGGGACTAAATATGATATATTGGACCGGACTGGGTCAAAAATTAAGGGTCTACAGTAATTATGGCATCTCGGACGCATCAGTCTATAGAGGGTAGTGTAGAGAGTGTAGCTCATGATGATGACAGAGTTGGAGCTGGTGTTGAGTCTGCTGGTGAGGTGTATGCTTCCGTGCCTGTTAGACCAGGAGCTGAGGAGATTTCGCTGGGCTGGATACGATATATAGTGGAGCTATTGAGGCAGGCTCCAGTTTAGCAGTCACAGCCACCACCACAGCCGCAACCTCAACAACAATTGCCGACGTGGAAATATGATAAGCTGAGGAAATCTAGAGCGACGAATTTTATTGGCACTACAGACCCTGTGGTAGCAGAGCAGTGGCTATACAGGGTCCAAAGAGCATTTATTTAGCTGCAGGCTAGTTCAGAGGAGAAGTTTAATTATGCTAGATCACTTATGCAGGGGGATGCCTATGAGTGGTGGAAGATAGTTCCCCATGGTATAGCCGATCCACCAGTTTTGACTTATGTTGATTTCCACTGGGAATTTGAGAAGAAGTTAATTTAAGGGAGTATAAGGATGATAAGAAGATGGAGTTCTTAAGTTTGAGATAAGACACTAGGATAGTGACTGAGTATGATATTGAGTTTATTTGGCTGAGCCAGTATGCTGGAGGAATTATTTTAGATGACTTTGACAGATGCCGAAGGTTTGAGGAGGGGATGAGACCCTCTATCATGTGTTTAGTGATAGATTTTCGGTATCATGACCTTTCTTAGTTGGTTATAGCTACCAGGAGTGTAGAAAGGGCACAGGGACTTGGAGCAGCAATGCCTAGAGTAGAGGAGAGTAGAGGTAGGAGACCCCAAGGTATGGCAGGGTCTTCATCATTCAAGAGAGGTCGAAGGGGATATCCTTAGAGATTTAGTAGGAGCTAGGGGCAGTCTAGCAGGTCAGAACAACAACAAAGATAGAGACCTGCAGCCTCAGTGGCTAGTGCTCCGACTTCAATGACTCAGACGCCTACTCTACCAACCTGTGTTCATTGTGGTAGGGCACATAGAGGTGCCTACTAGAGGACAGGTGTACCAGCAGTGTTATAGATGTGGATCACCAGACCATTTTCTTAGAAATTGACTAGAGCCACCAGATGATAGACAGATAGATACAATGGTTTTTAGACCCAATGATAGAGGGGTCTTGGTGACGAAGGTTTTAGTAGAGTTCGTGGATCAGGGTCTGGTCAGAGAGTAGGATCTACAGTAGAAAGTTGACCAAAGGATGCAGGATCATCACAGCGGGTTTATGTGATGCAGAGATAGCCAGATGCTTCAAGTGTTATAGCCGATACTTTTACTTTATTTGTTACTTCACTTCTTGCATTGATAGATCCTGGGTCGACTCATTCATACATTAGTGCAGCCATACTACTTGTGAGTGATTTGCATTCTAAGTCCCTATGATATGATGTTTTGGTTACAAATTTTTTAGGGCACAATGTTGTGGTTAGAAGAGTGCACCGAGATAGTTTAGTTGTTGTTCAGGTTGAGGAGTTTCTCGGTGACCTGATTGAGATGCTTTTTAGGGAGTATGATTTGATTCTGGGTATAGATTTGTTATCCAGGCATGGAGCTGTGGTAGACTGTCAGCAAAAATATGTTACCTTGATAACACGTGATGGTAGAGATGCAGAGATACCTTTCATCCATATTTATTTCAGCTGTTTCAACTCGGAGGATGATTCAAAAGGGATGTGACGTATATCTTGCTCATTTTATGGATACTAGAGTAGTGGGGTCCCAGCTTGATAGTATACCTACTGTTGCTGAGTTTTCAGATGTTTTCCTTGATGAGTTGCCGGGGTTTCCTCCTAAGAGAGAGGTGGAGTATGGTATTGATTTGTTGCCTGGTACCACTCCAATATCTATTATCCCTTATCAGATGGCACCTGCAGAATTGAAATAGTTGATGGTGCAGTTGCAAGAGTTGCTTGATAAAGGATTTATTCATCCTAGTGTGTCTCCATAGGGAGCACCTGTTTTGTTTGTGAAAAAGAAGGATGACACTTTGAGATTATGTATTAATTATAGGTAGTTGAATAAGGTGACCATCAAGAATAAGTATCCATTACCTCGGATAGATGATCTCTTTGATTAGTTAAAGGGACCAGCAGTATTCTCTAAGATTGATCTTAGATAAGGGTACCATCAGTTGAAAGTTAGAGATGTAGATGTACCTAACACAGCTTTTTCACTCGAGGTATGGGCATTATGAGTTTTTTATGATGCCATTTGGATTGACAAATGCGCCAGCAACATTTATGGATTTAATGAATAGGATGTTTAGACTATACTTAGATCAATTTGCGGTGGTCTTTATTGATGATATTCTGGTGTATTCGTACAATAAGGAAGATCATGTTAGGCATCTATGGGTTGTATTGCAGACATTAAGAGAGAAATAGTTGTATGCTAAGTTGTCTAAGAGTGATTTCTAGCTTGATCGGGTAACTTTTCTTGGCCATCTGGTATCAGTAGAGGGTATTAGAGTTGATCCGAGTAAAGTCGAGGCTATCTTGAATTGGAATCCACCTAAGACTATGACAAAGGTTAGAATTTTTCTAGGTTTGGCAGGCTATTATCGTCGATTTATTAAGGGTTTTTCTATGATAGCTACACCACTCACCAGATTACTTCGAAAAGGAGTTAGATTTGTATGGACTGATTGGTGTCAGGTGAGTTTTGAGCAGTTGAGGGATACTTGACTCAGGCTCCTGTCCTTACTCTGCATATGGAAGGTAAACCATATGTGATATATAATGATGCTTCACATAGTGGTTTAGGTTGTGTTCTAATACAGGAGGGTAGAACCATTGCTTATGCATCTCGACAGTTAAAGCAACATGAGCTGAATTACCCGACTCATGATTTGGAGTTAGCAGTTATAGTTTTTTCATTGAATATTTGGCAACATTACTTGTATGGGGAGAATTATTTCATTTATACTGATCACAAGAGTTTGAAGTATCTGGATGTTCAGAAAGAGCTGAATCTTTAATAAAGATGATGGTTAGAGTTGATTAAAGACTACGATTGTTTGATTGATTATCATCCTGGCAGGTTTGATTGCTTATTCTGTAATATCCCAAAGTATACTCTAGAAGTTTTGATATTATTGTTGTAATTGGATTGAATGTATATGTTAAATTTTAAAGAGAAGAGAAATTTAAAAGAAAGTGTATATGTTGTGTATATGGAAATATATACAACATATATACAAGTCAAATGTGATGGTCAAAGGAAGAAGATATTTATTTTGTTAATTATGAAATTACTAAAAAGGGCAATAAGTGAAAGAGAATTAAAACAAATAGAAGAGGGTATTTAAGTAATTTCTTATTTTGGAATGCTTAGTGGAGGTTTAAAGAGATGAAAAGATTGACTTTGTTTCTTCATTTTCTTTTCTTCTCCTTTGGTGGTCGGACATTATCAAGACAAGAGAGCAAGAGGAAGGTTTTGAGTTCTAAGATCAAATTGAAGGAGTTTTCAAGTGATTAAGTGGAAATTCAAGAAGTTTCATTATTTTGGTAAGTTTCACTTGATTTTCTTGTTTTGTTTTAAGTTGTTTATGAGTTTGATTGTGGATATTTGAAAGTAGGGTTGTGTTGATGATAGTATGTTGGTGTTTGTTTGATTTATATGATTGTGGTGTTGGTTTTGAATTAAAAATAAGAAGTTAGGTTGATGTTGGTATTGGAAGACTAAGGGTGATGTTGGTTTTAGGGTTCTGAAGTGGTAAGTGATGTTTAACTTGAGTTTAATCAATTATTTTCATAGATTTTCATGTTGTTTGTGTTTGTTGGAGTTGTAAGCATAGAATATGTGAATTCGGTTAGAAGCAGAAACGTTTTGGATGCCATGCCCGTGGCCCTTGGTTGCCATGGCCGTGGCCATTTGTAGCCATGGCCGTGGAGGTTTGGAGCAAGGGATGCAGAACCATTCTCTAACCCACGCCTGTGGGGGTTGGGGTGGCCACGGCCATGGGCTTTAGTTAGTGGTGTTGAGTTATAATTTGTGATCTAAAGGTCTAAGATGAGGTTAATAAGTGATAAATTGTATTGGAATTCATGTATTGTATCATTTTTGGACTAGGTTTTGGAAGAAGTTGATTTGCCCTAATTTAAGAAGTGAAGAATTCTTGGAAAAAGAAGTGTATAGATTTGTATAAGTGGTGCTTAAGGTAAGTACAAACTACAGTATTGCATACATTCATATGATGTTGAGACTTAACATACATTTGATTGTAAATGTGTTAAGAAATCTAATGTATTGTTGATGCTTATTAATAATGCTATGTTGTGCACAATGTGGATTATGTGGAATGTATGTTGAAGAATCTAAATCTATGAATAAGGTATATTGCTATGTAAATATATATCAATGATGATCATTCTTAATGGATGTTCAATGTAATTAATTGTGAGTATTTAAATGATGAATTGAGACATAATGAGATGATTAAAGCATGTTTGTCTATATGAAATATGGAATATGAAATGTGAAAGATATAGTGATATGATGAATTGTATTAATGTGATTTGAGATATTATGATATATGAGGCCATGGTTGTTGGCTATGATAATGCAAATGAGATAATGGAGGCATGATTGCCTATTTGATTATGAGAATGAAATGAATTGAGAAAGAAATGTACAAAGATATAAATAAATGAAAAGATTGTGTGCCTAATGTGTTATTCAACTTTCAGAGTTCTGAGTTTGGCGGCATGCCAATGAATCACTGGATAGGTGAAAAGACCGGGTCGTAAGCCGATTCCAGTTGAAAAATGTGAAATGATAAATGTGAAATGTGATGTTTTTGGGGTGAAAAGACTGGGTCGTAAGCCTCAAAAATAGTAACAGTCTAGCCGGGTTGAGGATAGTAACAGTTCTAACCGGGTTGAGGTCCAAGAGACTGGGTCTGTTACACTATCCATGGATAGAGATATATATATATATATATGTTGCCTACGGGCTTGATGATTATGATATGGACCAAAGCAGTAACTCTGAACTTTGAATAACATATTAGTTTCTTTTTGTGCCCTTGCTTGTCTTTGTTTTCCATGTGATTTATAAATGATGAAATAAATAAATATTGAGATCTAGGCTTGTTTTGAGTTCAATGTGTCCTATGATTGATGACACAAATGTTTGATACAATGAAAAGTAATGTCATGAAATATGAGATTCTTGAGAATCACTTGTATGTTGGAAAGTATGACATTGGCATTTCATTATAGCATGATATCATTGTAGTTTGTACCACTAAGCCGTGGGCTTAGCGCGATTGTGGTTTATCACGCAGGTGACAGGGAAGAACCGGAGAGTTCATTTAGGCCGAGTAGATTCTAGATCTTGAGGTTTTGATAGTGGAGCTTAAAGATCAAAGACGTACTGCCAAACATGTATATACTTTATGTTTTGTAAAACTTGAGTTTTAATGTATAAGTATTTGTAAATATTTGTTATATTTTTCGCTGCTTTTAATTAAACATTTTATCTTTTGTCTTGTATAATTTCTTTTAAATGATTTAAACTTGTTCATGTTTTTGTAAAGGGATGAGTCATTTGTTAAGTATATCGTGGCATTTCTATATTCAGTATACATATATTACGATCGTATTAGCATGCTGTGTACGTATACGGGATATAGGGGTGTTACAATTATTTTGGTATCAGAACCTAGGTTTGAGATTCTCAACCTAGGTCAATTGTAAGAAAAAGAATATTTTGAATTTTAAAGTGGGTTTTTGAGTAGAATACATGTTTTGGTATGGCAGTCTTTGATCTTTAATGAGGAATATTCTGTGTGTTTGCAGATATAAGTAGAGATGGCATCTCATTCACGACAGTCTGTTGAGGTAGTGCGAAAAGTGTAGCTCCTGAAGAGAGTAGAGATGGAGCTAGGATTGAGAGGGTTAGTGAGGCACCTGTTTCTGCGCCAGAGAGATCAACTGCTGAGGAGGCTCCGCCGGGTTGGTTAAGGCATGTGGTAGAACTGTTGAGGGGAGCTCCAGTACAGCCACCACCACCACCACCACCACAGCCTCAAGTGCCGGTAAGACATTATGACAAGTTGAGAAAATATGGGGATGAAGATTTCTTAGGCACTACCGATCCTGCAGTGGCTGAGCAGTGGTTGGATAAGGTACAGAGGATATTCATTCTGTTGCAAGCCACTTCGGATGAGAAGTTTGACTATGCCAGATCCCTCTTACAGAAAGATGCCTATGACTGGTGGAAGACGGTTCCTCATGCCATGGATGATCCACCTACATTATCATATGGGGATTTTCTGAGGGAGTTCGAGCAGAAATATACTCCGAGGGAGTATAAAGATATTAAGAAGATGGAATTCTTGAATTTGAGGCAAGACAACCGGACGGTAACAGAATATGAGATTGAGTACATCCGGTTGAGTCGCTATGCCGGGGGAATTATCTCTGATGAAATAGACCGGTGCAGAAGGTTTGAGGAGGGATTAAGGCCCTCTATTATGTGCATCGTGGCTGGTTCTCGGTACCAGGATTTCTCTCAGCTAGTTGCAGCAGCTAGAAGTGTTGAGAGAGCGCAGAGCATTGCAGCAGCTGCTACTGAGGAGGAGACCAGGGTAAGGAGACCCCAGTTTGAGGCTGGGTCTTCATCTGTGAAGAGGGGTAGAGGAAGTTTTGTTTCGAGGATTAGTAGGAGTCAGAGACAGCCGGGTAGGTCAGTGTAGTATCAGAGACAGAGACCGAGACCTACAGCTTCTGTAGCCAGTGCTATGACTCCAGTGATTCAGAGGTTTACTCCACCTACATGTGAGTTTTGTGGTAGAAACCATGTGGGTGTTTGCTGGAAGATTAGTAGATCAGCTGTGTGTTTCAGGTGTGGATCGCCTGACCATTTCATTAGGGAGTGTCCTGAGATGCAGGAGCATAGGCAGGCTGAGTCTGCAGCCTCTCGACCCAGTGTCAGCAGAGGTGGTCGAGGAGGCAGAGGTTTCAGTAGGGGTGGTCGATCCGGGTATAGTCAGAGAGGAGGATCATCATCCGGAGGCAGTAGACCAGATGAAGCCGGATCTTCTCAGAGGGTGTATGTGATGCAGAGGCAGCCAGATGCTTCAGCAGTCATAGCAGGTACATTTTCTTTATTTGGCATTTCAGTTCTTGTTTTAATTGATCCAGGATCTACTCATTCATACATTAGTGCATCTATCTTGCCTGTGTTTGAAATGCATTCAGAGTCCTTAGGATTTGATGTCTTAGTGAGAAATCCTTTAGGACATAGTGTTGTGGTGAGTAAGATGCATCGAGATAGTGCTGTTGTGGTGCAAGGTGAGGAGTTTCTTGGTGATTTCATTGAAATGCCTTTTAAAGAATATGATTTGATCTTAGGCATGGATTGGTTGTCTAAACATGGAGCTGTGGTAGATTGTCAAAAGAAGTGTGTCACCTTGAGAACCAGTGATGGTAGGAGTATGATGGTATCTAGTGAGCAGAGACAACTTGCATCCTTGTTTGTATCAGCTGTAACAGCTAGAAGGTTGATTAGAAAAGGGTGTGATGCTTATCTTGCTCATGTTGTGGATACTAGAGTAGGGAGTTCTCAACTTGATAATATAACCACAGTTGCAGATTTTCCAGATGTGTTTCCTGAGGAGTTGCCAGGGTTACCCCCTAAGAGAGAGGTTGAGTTTGGTATCGAATTGTTGCCTGGTACCACTCCCATCTCTATCACTCCTTATCGAATGGCACCAGCTTAATTGAGAGAGTTGAAAGTGCAGTTACAGGAGTTGTTGGATAAAGGGTTTATTCGCCCCAGTGTTTCTCCTTGGGGAGCTCCTGTGTTGTTTGTAAAGAAGAAGGATGGTACTATGAGGTTATGCATTGATTATAGGCAATTGAATAAAGTGACTATTAAGAATAAATATACTTTGTCTAGGATTGATGATCTCTTTGATCAATTGAAGGGAGCATCAGTGTTTTCCAAGATTGATTTGAGATCAGGGTACCATCAATTGTGGGTTAGAGCTGAAGATGTTTCTAAGACAGCTTTTCGCACCAGATATGGGCATTATGAGTTTTTGGTGATGCCTTTTGGATTAACAAATGCACCTGCAGCTTTCATGGATTTGATGAATAGGGTATTTAGGCCCTATCTGGATCAATTTGTGGTGGTTTTCATCAATGATATCTTGGTGTATTCGCGTAATGAAGAGGAGCATGACAAGCATTTGCGGATTGTATTACAAGTCTTGAGAGAGAAGCAGTTGTATGCTAAACTGTCGAAGTGTGAATTTTGGCTTGACCAAGTTACTTTTCTAGGTCATATAGTTTCAGCGGATGGTATAAGAGTCGATCCAAGTAAAGTTGAAGCTATTTTGAATTGGAGTCCACCAAAGTCTGTAACTGAAGTTAGAAGTTTTCTGGGTTTGGCAGGCTATTACCGACAGTTTGTGAAAGGTTTTTCTTTGATAGCTATTCCACTCACCAAATTGCTTCGGAAGGGAGTTAGATTTGTGTGGACGGATCAGTGTCAAGCTAGCTTTGAGCAGTTGAAAGAAATGTTGACTCAAGCACCTATTCTTACTTTACCCGTGGAAGATAAACCATATGTAATTTACAGTGATGCTTCACATAATGGTTTAGGATGTGTTTTGATGCAAGAGGGTAAAGTCATAGCTTATGCTTCTTGGTAATTGAAGCCGTATGAGCTTAATTATTCGACTCATGATTTGGAATTGGTAGCTATAGTGTTTGCTTTGAAGATTTGGCGACACTACTTATATGGGGAAAAATGTTTTATCTATACGGATCATAAAAGTTTGAAATATTTGGGTGTTCAGAAGGAGCTGAATCTTCGGCAAAGGCGATGGTTAGAATTGATTAAAGACTACGACTGCTTGATTGATTACTATCCTGGTAAGGCGAATGTAGTTGCTGATGCCTTGAGTCTGAAATCTTTAGCAGGTTTGGTTGTTTATTCGCTCTCGTTGCTTATTGAGTTGAGAGCGTTGCATGTTAGTTTTGAAGTATGTGATGATGGTGCATTATTGGCTCAGCTACAGTTAAGACTAGTATTGTTGGATCAGATAAAGGAGGCTCAATTGGAGGATGAGAAAATTCAGAAGATTGTATCGGATTGCCGAAATGGGGAGAGCAGAAATTTTCATGTGAAAAGTGATGGTAGTCTTTGGTTCAAGGATAGGTTGTGTGTTTCTGATGATGATAGTTTGAGAGAGATCATTTTGGAAGAAGCACACCAATCGGTTTTTGCTATGCATCCGGGAAGTACAAAGATGTACCATGATTTGAAACAGCACTACTGGTGGTCTGGTATGAAGAGAGACATAGCAGAATTTGTGTCCAAATGTCTCACATGTCAGAGGGTAAAAGCTGAGCATCAAGTTCCAACAGGGTTGCTTCAACCATTAACAGTGCCTGAATGGAAATGGGAGAGAGTAACAATGGATTTTGTGTCTGGTTTGCCATTAACTCAGAAGAAGCATGATGCTATTTGGGTGATTGTTGATCGGTTGACAAAGACAGCTCATTTCCTTCCTGTTAGAATGGACTACTCTCTTGAAAGATTGGTTGAGCTGTATGTAAGTGAAATAGTAAAGTTACATGGAGTTCCAATCTCTTTAGTGTCTGATCAAGATCCCCGGTTTACTTCGAGGTTTTGGAAGAGTTTACATGGAGCTTTGGGTTCTCGATTGCACTTTAGTACTGCTTTTCATCCGCAGACAGATGGGCAGTCAGAGAGAGTGATACAGATTATTGAGGATATGTTGAGAAGCTGTGTCATTGATTTCTCTGGAAGTTGGGACAGATTTTTGCCACTTGTGGAATTTGCTTACAACAACAGTTATCAATCCAGTATTGGTATGGCACCATTTGAGGCATTGTATGGTAGAAGATGCAGAACGCCTTTATGTTGGAATGAAATGGGAGAGGGCAAGTTAATTGGTCCTTATTTGGTGAAAGAGACTGAAGAGAAAGTGAAGATAATTCGGGATCAGTTAAAAGCAGCTTCAGACCGACAAAAATCTTATTCAGATTTGAAAAGGAGAGACATAGAATTTGATGTTGGAGATAAAGTATTTTTGAAAGTGTCTCCTTGGAAGAAGATTTTGAGATTTGGTCGGAGAGGGAAACTGAGTCCTCGTTTTATTGGACCATATGAAATTCTAGAAAGAGTTAGGCCAGTTGCTTATCGTCTTGCCTTGCCACCTGAGTTGGATAGAATCCATAATGTATTCCATGTTTCTATGTTGCAGAGGTATAGATCGGATCCATCTCATATCTTGCCAGTTGAATCCATTGAAGTGAGTTCGGATATGACATTTGAAGAAGAACCAGTTGCTATTTTGGCACATGAAGTGAAAGAGTTGAGGAATAAGAAAGTGCCATTGGTAAAGGTTCTGTGGAAGAATCATGGGAGAGAAGAAGCAACTTGGGAGAGCGAGCAAGCAATGCAAGATCAGTATCCTCAACTGTTTCAGACTTAATATTAGGTAATTTCGAGGACGAAATTTCTTTTTAGAGGGGGAGAATTGTAATATCCCAAAGTATGCTCTAGAAGTTTTGATATTATTGTTGTAATTGGATTGAATGTATATGTTAAATTTTAAAGAGAAGAGAAATTTAAAAGAAAGTGTATATGTTGTGTATATGGAAATATATACAACATACATACAAGTCAAATGTGATGGTCAAAGGAAGAAGATATTTATTTTGTTAATTATGAAATTACTAAAAAGGGCAATAATTGAAAGAGAATTAAAACAAATAGAAGAGGGTATTTAAGTAATTTCTTATTTTGGAATTCTTGGTGGAGGTTTAAAGAGATGAAAAGTTTGACTTTGTTTCTTCATTTTCTTTTCTTCTCCTTTGGTGGCCGGACATTATCAAGACAAGAGAGCAAGAGGAAGGTTTTGAGTTCTAAGATCAAATTGAAGGAGTTTTCAAGTGATTAAGTGGAAATTCAAGAAGTTTCATTATTTTGGTAAGTTTCTCTTGATTTTCTTGTTTTGTTTTAAGTTGTTTATGAGTTTGATTGTGGATATTTGAAAGTAGGGTTGTGTTGATGGTAGTATGTTGGTGTTTGTTTGATTTATATGATTGTGGTGTTGGTTTTGAATTGAAAATAAGAAGTTAGGTTGATGTTGGTATTGGAAGAGTAAGGGTGATGTTGGTTTTAGGGTTTTGAAGTGGTAAGTGATGTTTAACTTGAGTTTAATCAATTATTTTCATAGATTTTCATGTTGTTTGTGTTTGTTGGAGTTGTAAGCATAGAATATGTGAATTTGGTCAGAACCAGAAACATTTTGGTTGCCACGCCCGTGGCCCTTGTTTGCCATGGCCGTGGCCATTTGTAGCCATGGCCGTGGAGGTTTGGAGCAAGGGAGGTAGAACCATTCTCTAACCCACACCCGTGGGGGTTGGGGTGGCCACGGCCATGGGCTTTAGTTAGTGGTGTTGAGTTATAATTTGTGATCTAAAGGTCTAAGATGAGGTTAATAAGTGATAAATTGTATTGGAATTCATGTATTGTATCATTTTTGGACTAGGTTTTGGAAGAAGGTGATTTGCCCTAATTTAAGAAGTGAAGAATTCTTGGAAAAAGAAGTGTATAGATTTGTATAAGTGGTGCTCAAGGTAAGTACAAACTACATTATTGCATACATTCATATGATGTTGAGACTTAACATACATTTGATTGTAAATGTGTTAAGAAATCTAATGTATTGTTGATGCTTATTAATAATGCTATGTTGTGCACAATGTGGATTATGTGGAATGTATGTTGAAGATTCTAAATCTATGAATAAGGCATATTGCTATGTAAATATATATCAATGATGATCATTCTTAATGGATGTTCAATGTAATTGATTGTGTGTACTTAAATGATGAATTGAGACATAATGAGATGATTAAAGCATGTTTGTCTATATGAAATATGGAATATGAAATGTGAAAGATATAGTGATATGATGAATTGTATTAATGTGATTTGAGATATTATGAGATATGAGGCCATGGTTGTTGGCTATGATAATGCAAATGAGATAATGGAGGCATGATTGCCTATTTGATTATGAGAATGAAATGAATTGAGAAAGAAATGTACAAAGATATAAATAAATGAAAAGATTGTGTGCCTAATATGTTATTCAACTTTCAGAGTTCTGAGTTTGGCGGCATGCCAATGAATCACTGGATAGGTGAAAAGACCGGGTCTTAAGCCTATTCCAGTTGAAAAATGTGAAATGATAAATGTGAAATGTGATGTTTTTGGGATGAAAAGACTGGGTTGTAAGCCTCAAAAACAGTAACAGTCTAGCCGGGTTGAGGATTTCCTCGGTTCTAACCGGGTTGAGGTCCAAGAGACTGGGTCTGTTACACTATCCATGGATAGAGATATATATATATGTTGCCTACGGGCTTGATGATTATGATATGGACCAAAGCAGTAACTCTGAACTTTGAATAACATATTAGTTTCTTTTTGGGCCCTTGCTTGTCTTTGTTTTCCATGTGATTTATAAATGATGAAATAAATAAATATTGAGATCTAGGCTTGTTTTGAGTTCAATGTGTCCTATGATTGATGACACAAATGTTTGATACAATGAAAAGTAATGTCATGAAATATGAGATTCTTGAGAATCACTTGTATGTTGGAAAGTATGACATTGGCATTTTCATTATAGCATGATATCGTTGTAGTTTGTACCACTAAGTCGTGGGCTTAGCGCGATTGTGGTTTATCCCGCAGGTGACAGGGAAGAACCGGAGAGTTCATCTAGGCCGAGTAGAGTCTAGATCTTGAGGTGTTGATAGTGGAGCTTAAAGATCAAAGACATACTGCCAAACATGTATATACTTTATGTTTTGTAAAACTTGAGTTTTAATGTATAAGTATTTGTAAATATTTGTTATATTTTCCGCTGCTTTTAATTAAACATTTTATCTTTTGTCTTGTATAATTTCTTTTAAATGATTTAAACTTGTTCATGTTTTTGTAAAGGGTTTAGTCATTTGTTAAGTATATCGTGGTATTTCTATATTCAGTATACGTATATTACGATCGTATTGGCATGCTGTGTACGTATACGGGATATAGGGGTGTTACATATTCACTCTTGTTACTTGTTGAGTTGAGAGTGTTTCATGCGAAATTTGAGTATTGTGGTGATGGTGCATTGATAACTCATTGGCAATTGAGGCCAATATTGTTGGATTAGATTAGGGAAGCCCAGTTGGTAGATGAGAAGAATCAGAAGATTGTGTTAGATTGCCAAAAGGAGGACAGTCGAGACTTTCATGTAAGAGATGATGGCAGTCTATGGTATAGAGATAGATTGTGCATTCTTAATGATGCAGGATTGAAGAAGATGATATTAGAGGAAGCAAATTAGTCGGTTTATGCTATGCACCCTGGTAGTACCAAGATGTATCAAGATTTGAAGCAACATTATTAGTGGTCAAGTATAAAGAGGGACATAACAGTATTTGTGTCCATATGTCTCACTTGCCACAGAGTGAAAGCTGAGCATTAAGTTCCTTTAGGGTTACTTCAGCCATTGTCAGTACCAGAGTGGAAATGGGAGAGAGTGACGATGGATTTTGTGACTGGATTACCTTTAACCCAGAAGAAGCATGATGCAATTTGGGAGATTATTGACCAAATGATGAAGACAACTCATTTTCTTCTAGTTTGGATAGATTACTCACTTGAGAGGTTGGCTGAGCTGTATAACAGTGAGATAGTGAGGTTACATGGAATCTCAGTTTCTTTAGTGTCGGATCAAGATCTCCAATTTATATCAAGATTTTGGAGGAGTTTACAGGATGCATTGGGTTCTCGATTGCATTTTAGTATTACTTTCCATTCTCAGATAGATGGGCCGTTAGACAGAGTGATATAGATTCTAGAGAATATGTTGAGGAGTTGTGTCATTGATTTCACAGGGTGTTGGGACCAATTCTTACCACTGATTGAGTTTACATATAACAACAGTCATCAATCCAGTATTGGAATGGCACCTTATGAGGCCTTATATGGCAGAAGATGCAGGACACCTTTGTGTTGGGATGAAGTTGGAGAAGTTAAACTAGTTGGTCCTGATTTGATTAAGGAAACATAAAAGAAAGTGAAATTGATTTAGGGTTGCCTAAAAGCAGCTTTAGATCGACAGAAATTCTATACAAATTTGAGATTAAGTCGCAAAGGAAAGTTAAGTCCTCGTTTCATAGGACCATATGAGATTCTAGAGAGAGTTGGTCAAGTGACATACAGGTTGGCTCTGCCGCCTAAGTTAGATCTAATACATAATGTCTTCCATGTCTCTATGATTCGGAGGTACAGATCAGACCCATCTCATATTTTGTCAGTGGAGTCCATTGAGGAGAGTCTAGATTTGACTTATGAAGAAGAACCAATTGCGATTTTAGCATGAGAAGTGAAAGAGTTTAGAAATAAGAAAGTACCACTTGTGAAAGTCATTTGGAAGAATCATACCACTGAGGAGGTGACATGGGAGCACGAGAAATTAATGCGGAGTCAGTATCCTCAGTTATTCCAGAGTTGATAGCAAGTAATTTTGCAAACAAAATTATTTTAAGGGGGGGGGGGGGGCATTATAACACCCCTAATTTTTGGAAATTAAATAAAATAAATTAAAATTAAATTGGATAAATTAAATAAACGATTTAAGTGGAAAATGAAACGATTTTAAGAGATAAAGTAAAATGTATATTTGAAATATATTTGAAATAAACATGACATATACAAGGCATATACATATACCTAAGATATACATCACATATATATTGTATAATTAAGTGTATAGTGATTATAATATTTATATATATATATATATATATTAGGATGGATTGAAAAGAGAAGATGATATTTTCTTCTGCTCCTTCTTTTGTTCCATTGAACGTGAGCTAGAGAGAGAGAGAGAGAGAGTAAAAGGAGTTTCTTCTTCTTCCTTACACTAAGGATTGAAGGAAGTTCAAGAATTCAAGTGGAGTTTTTGAGGATTCTTCATCAATTGGCAAGTTTCTTTATTAATCTTGCAACTTATTTGGAATTCTATGGAAGAACATGATATGTGGATTGTGGGATTGTGTATTAGCATGTTTTAATAGCTTATTTGGGTACATATGAAGTTGTTGTGAGTAGTTAATAATGATTTTAAGGTTAGATTGAAGAAGTGATTGAATTTAAGTTGAGTTTGGAAGTGGTTGTATGGAATAGTTGAGGGTGCGAAATGCAAATATTTTTCCTAACACAGCCATATCATTGGGTGTGTCAACTATGCTGAGTTTCAACATTGATGACATGACTAGTAATATGGCCATGTCTCTGAGTGTGTCGTAGCTACTATAAGGCAAAATAATTGACATGGCCATTAACACTCTCGTGTTGTTGGGCGTGTCAAAGTTTATGTAATGCAGAATTAATGACACGAGCAGTGGCATGCCCATATTGTTGGACATTTCAAAGCTTCTGTAAGAGTGGGTTAATGACATGGTCTATAACACGCCCGTGTTATTGGGCGTGTTACTTGAGGAAATTGTCCCAAAATAACTCTTTTCATTGTCTTTCATCTGTAATTCCTAATTTAAATGGCTTGATGTTGATAATGCCTTAGAATGTGATATTAAATGGTTGTTTATGATCACATTTGGCATAGGCATTGAGAGATAGTAATTGGCCCAACCCTAGTATTGAAGGGAAACTTGGAAGAGAAGGTTGGAGGGAGTTTTGAAGCTTGTTCTCCAGTGCTCTCTAAGTACAAACTTTTGATAAATTTGATATATTGACAATAAGTTGGGCTTAACACATTTTGGTTGGAAAATGTGTTAAGCTACTTGATACATAAAGATTGTGTTGTGACATGCAAATCATTATATATGCATTATAAAAAGCCATTGTTAATGGCTAGATTGAATAAAATGTAAATTATGTGCAAAATGTGAAAATGACCCAAAGTGTTTGGGTAATGTGACATTGTTATGGAATATTTTATAATGTAATAAATTGAAATGAAATGACATTGATATGAATGACATAAATGGGATAATGAGAAATGAATTAAGGATGGAAAATATGAAATAATTATGTGTCTAGAATGTTATTTAATTTTTAGAGTTTTGTGTTTGGCGGCATGCCTATGATGTTATCCTCACAATTTGCCTTCAGGGCTAGAGGCTTGGAGTCACTATGATATGAATTGCCTTCGGGGTTAGCTTTTGAGCATTACTTGATTTGCCTTTGGGGCTAGATACATGGTGTCATTATGGTCAAAATAGTAACTCCGGGATTTGAATGATGTATTAGTCGTTTGGGCCCATGCTTATGTATGTGTTTGTTTGAATTATTAAATGATGAAAGAATATATTTAATAGTAAGCTTGGATGTCACATTATGACATAACATATGAGCATTTTTTATTGGCATTGTTTTTAAGTTTTGTTTTTATCAAAGTTTGTACCACTAGGTTTTTGGCTTAGCACAATTTTAACTCATCGCGCAGGTGACAGGGGTTATCTGGTAGAGCCGGAGAGTTCTACTAGGCTAGGTTAGGTCTAGGCTTGTGTTTATTGAGCTTGAAGCATTTTTGCTACATCAAGATCAGAGCCATTTTTCCAGCATGTATATATTTTATATTCTAGTACATTTTGATTTTATGTATAATATTTTATGTTTTTTAGTATTTATATATATTATAACTTATAAAGAATGTTTTGCATAATTGAGCAATGTGAGGTTTTATATATTTTGATATATGTAAATTTAAGTATATATCTGTATAAGTATAGATGTTTTGAGGAAATATGAAAATATTTATTAAATCAGGTTGTGATATTTTTATATTGTATATGCGTATTTTACATATAATGGTTGTGTGTATTATATGTATATGGGGTATAAGGGTGTTATAGATATATAGTCAAGACTATAGAGATAGTTGAAGGATACCAAAATTAGACTGAATACCACAGACTTATTTAGATAAAGTCAGGGCTGAAGCAGACTTATGCGACTCCACTCATCCATTATCAGAAACACAATTTGATACAAACAACACAACTCTTTTAGAGTTAGGACCAAAAAAAAGAAAAAGAAAAGAAAAAGAAAAAAACAAGAAGAAAGAAGAAAGAAGAAGAAAAAAAAGAAAAAAAGAAAAAAAATAAAACTATTGCGCTCGACTAACACTACTACAAGCGATACTCGTAAGTATATGAGGTAATTGTAGCAACGGTGATCACCCCAACATCGTCTCACAAGGAAGGAATTGTTTTGCACTAGTTTGATTGACAAGTAAATTTAAAAGCAGGAGTGTGATATGTTGGAATGGTGAAAAAAAAATTTAATTTAAAAGTAATGTGTGTAATGGTTGTACAAGATCAATTCAATTCTAGGAATGGAGCCTAGGATTGTAGGTCAATTTAGTCAAAGCTTAATTCTAAAAATTATCCATTAATATAACCTTGTATTTTAATTTGTTCCTTGAGTTAAATTAGTAATTACCAATTCATTAGTTTTCACATTCATGAATTAACAACAACAAATTGTTTTGAAATTGCAAGTTAATAAACCCCTATAACTTATATTTCTAATTCACTCTTAGGGTGGTTGATTACATAGTTCCAATATTGAATTTCACCTCTTGGTCCATTGTTCAATATTAAGTGATTAATATGTGGCCAATCTATCAGCCTAACATTTAATCCAATGCAATTAACCAACAATACGGTATACTAATTGAATTATCAAATCAAGTCATCTAATCAAATCTACTACAACCCAAGGCAGAGTAAATTAGCTCATCATCAAGTTAAAACAAATATCCATCTCAATATTCATCAAATCAAAATTATACATTGTAATATTAATGTTCATAATAAAACACACAACAATATAGAAATGAATCAAAAGAGAGAATATGAAAAAGCCCTTGTAGATGCCAAAAGTTGGACTACTTGTCTTCCTCTTAGCTTCCACCTTGATGTATGATGAACAAATTCCAAGCCCTCTCAATTAATGGCTCTCCTCTTAAAAGATGGAATATAACCTTCTCAAGCTTCAAATCCAATCAAGCTTTCTTCAAAACCTAATTTTCTAAAGAGCTTGCTCACTCAATTTAATCCCCAAACTTGATTGACTCTTATCTATGGAAGAAATGAAGGATGAATGGTAATGAAGATGAAGAGAGAATGGTGTCTCTTCTCTCCCAAAGCTAAGAACTAAAACTAAGCCCTGGTCTTGAAAATAAGCCCATGTCTATATACTCACCCCACTACCATCTCCTTTCAATTTTTTTGAGAAACCAACCATCTCTTGCCAACTCACACACCACACTTTGTCTCCCTCCTTTTTCTTTATTTTAAATTTCTTCCCATAAATTAGACAACCTTTTTGTTATTTTATTATTTATTTTTAAAAGATATCACTTATTGTCCCCCATTTTGTCCCCCATTTCATGTAAAATGATTGAAAGAATCTTCGCAAGACACAACCAAGTCATGAGTGACTTGGCCGTGTCACTCATTTTCTTATGGACACGGCCAAGTCATGTAACTGTGTCCATGGCTGCCTCACTAACTTCTTCTTTTTCCAAGTGAGACACGGCTAGTGGCTTTGCCATGTCTCTTGACTGTGTTCTCCACTATCTATCCTTGCATTTGCTCTTTAGATGGGACAAGACCAAGGCCTTGGTCGTGTCAGGTGACACAACAAATGGCTTGGCCATGTCTCTTGAGTGTGTTCACTTCTGCCTTTGCTTCTTTGGTTTTGCTCTTTGGTTTCAATTGGTGAGACACTGCTAAAGCCTTGGTTGTGTCATGTGACATGGCCAGTGGCTTGGCCGTGTCTTCTCCAATATCTGCCTCTGCCAATTTATTCTGAAGGACACGACCAGTGGCTTGTTAACTCAGGCCGTGTCATGTAAGTGTTTCCTTGGATGAGGGACACGACCAAGCCATGAAGTGTCTTGGCCATGTCACATGCTTTTCCACCTTTTTGATCCTTCAATCCACTCTTTTGCACTTCCATCTAAATCAAACACTTCAAGCAAACTTTAAACACAAATTAAAAGACAAATTAACTTAAAACCAATAAAATTAACCTAAATATATATACATATATGATCAAAACAACTACCCCACACTTAATCCTTTGCTTGTCCACAAGCAAAGTTTAAATTAGGAATAACTAAGCAAGAAAATTTAGTTAAGTTCAAGAGTTATAAGAATGCATTAAGACTTCCAATTTGTTTTTAAATCCATAATCTATTTCAAACCAAATAAAACCAATACTCATGCAATTCAGTAGTTCTCCATGCATAACCAATGCTGACACTCCCTCACCAACTCTTTGAAGTGTTTAAATAGGTAGTGTTTACACTCATAACATTCAATGATAGATTATCACCATAAGCTTGCTTATCAATTAAATTTCCACCACTAAATTTCTATCAATCATCAATCATAAGGTCTTTCATTTGGTTATAATGGGGCTAAGGTAAAGGCATGACATTTAGGAAATGTGAGCTTATTCATTAATTTCAAGAGCACTTCAAGAATAAAGTAAACGATGTGATACAACCAAACAATCCCTACATACCTCCCAATCACTTAGCACTAGACATTAAAAAACATTTTAGGAACTCCACTTATTAAATTTGCAAAGATCATTCCCAAACTCAATTCAACCCTTCCAACAAGAGCAACAATTATTATTATTATTATTTTATATTTTTTATTCACTATTATTTATTTATTTTTTTTAAAATTATGATTTGCAACTAAAGAACATAATGGTTTGTAATCTTAAACCTACTAAATTTAACCCCGCACTTTATTCAACACAACACTCAATCATAAATGATCTTAAAATGCTCTTGACCTAATGAAAGGGTAAGACACAAAATAGCATGGTTTAAAGCTAGTAGTGTTGTGAAAAAGAAAGAAAAAGAGAAACTAAATAGGCTCAAAATTGGCTAACTAAGGTTGAATATAGGGTTGGTCTTTTCAAGACAAAATGGGTTCACCTAATTGCCTTAATCATATTGATGCCTAATTGAAATTTTTATATAGTCTCAACATGCATGTCAAAGCAAGTTCTAGTAATTCATCAATCAAAGATGTTCACACACAATAAAGAACAATAAGTTGATATTTAACTTAATAGGCTCAATTCCTCACTAGTTTAAAAGGCAATGCAAGGAATATCCACCAAATCAACAATAAGCACAAATTTTATTCAATTTCCAATTCATGCTTCAAAAATTAAAAGGTCATCTTGTGAGCGGGGATTTTTGTCACATCCGTGATTTTGAAAATATAAAAGTTGTATATACCCAATATATATATATAGTGTATATATAACATATACATATGGTATATTAATTATATATGTTGGATTAATACATTACATACTTAATATATTTAATACACAAATAAGGTACATTTGATGTGTATATAAGATACACTATGCATATGTGTAATATCCCAAATTTTAGAAAAGTTCTAATTTTTGGAAATTTAATAAAATAAATTATAATTTAAATGGATAAATTAAATTAATGGTTTTAAATAAAAAATGAAGGGATTTTAAATAAAAAAAGTGGAATATATATATATGTAAAATATATACAACATATAAAAGTCAACACTTCTTAAAAGAAAAGTCAAAGTAAAAGGGTATTTTGGTAATTAAATCTTAAAAAATTTAAATTTAATAAAATAATTCAAAAATAAATTATTTTTGAATGGAAGAGAAATTTTGGACTTTTAATTTATTAAATAAATAAATAAATAAATAATTATTAAAATATTATAATATATATGGTTATTAATAAATATGAAAAGAAAGAGAAAATTAAAAGTTGTCATCTTCCTTTTCTTCTCACAAGGACCGAACCTCCATTGATGAGAAGCCAAGGATTTTACTTCTTCCATACTCCACAAATTGAAAGATTTCAAGTATTCAAAGTGGATTTTTGGTGATTTCTACTAAAATTAGTAAGTTTTCAACTTCTTTATTTGGATTTCATCAAAGTGTGAATATGTGTGTTTTGGGTTTTTGAAGTTCTAAGATTTAATTGTCTATTTGGGTATGGATGAAGTTATTTTAAGTGATTAACAATGATTTTAAGGTTGGATTAAAGAAATGGTTGAGTTTGGGTAAGATTGGTGAAGAGAGAGAATTTAGGGTTATGGAACATTTGAGTTTTTGAAATCATGAGTTTTAATTGTGCAAATTGGTTCCAAATGTATTGTTTTGATGCATAAACAAGGATTTTAAAATCAAATGATGGGTTTAGTTAAGTTTGGATAGAGTTTGAAGATGGTAGTACTGATTTAGTGTTTTAGAAAAGTGAATTTTCATAGAATGATTAATTGTTTGATTTTAATGCTTAAATCTAATGATATAAGTGGTGGAAATAAGATTGAAATGATAATTGGATTGAGTTGGAATGGAGATCCTTCAATGGTGAAGGTTTAGAGTTTTGAACATAAGCATGTGGTTAATTAATGTAATTGGTTTAAACATATTAAAATATGTTTCTAATGATATTAATAAACTTAAAATAATAATATAAAGGGTTAATATGGATTTGCTAAGTTAAAGTAAGGAAAGACTTAATTTTTGAAATTTTGTAGGAGTGTTGTTAAATTAAGGTTTGATGTTGAGAATGCCTTAGAATGTGATATTAAATGATTATTTATGATCATATTTGATATAGCCATTGAGAGGAAGTAGTTTGGCCGATCCAAGTGTTGAAGGGTAACTTGGAAGAGAAGGCTGGTGAGAGTTTTAAGATTATTTTGGTTGCTATTTGAGGTAAGTACATACTTTGAATATATATTGATTATGTTTGCATGATATTTGGGCTTAACACATTTTGGTTGAAAAATGTGTTAAGCTACTTGATACATTGGTTATGTATGTATAATGTGCTATGATATTTGTAATGTCATATATGTGTTAAATGCATTGAGAAAAGCCATTGATAATGACTAAATTGTGTAAAATGTGAAATATGTATATTATGTGGAAATACCCAAAATAATTGGGTAATGTGTTGTGAATGCAAAAATGAGATATGTGGTATAATGAAATGAATTGATATTGATAAAAATGAGAAAAGTGAGAAGAGTGAGAAAAATGAGAAAGATGTGAAAAATGAGAAAAGTGAGAAAAAATGTGAAAATAAGGCAATGTTCCTAGATTGAATATGTGAAAATGAGAAAGAGATTAATAATGAGAAATATGAATAAATTGCGTGTCTAGTATATTATTCAATTTTTAGAGTTCTGTGTTTGGTGGCATGCTTATGATTGCCTACGGGCTAGACGCTGGACGTCATTGTGAAAATATTTTTGAGGTGAAAAGACTGGCTCGTAAGCCTCAAAAGCAAATATTTAAAGCTAGGATGAGTGAAAAGTCTGGGTCATAAGCTCATGCCTAGTTGGAATATTCCATTGATATATTGCCTACGGGGCTAGACACATGGTGTCATTATAGACCAAAATAGTAAGTCTGAAATTTGAATAGCATATTAGTTGTCTTTGGGCCCATGTTTGTGTTTGTTTATATGTGAATTGTGGATTGTGAAATAATTGAAGAGTGTGAGAAAATGGAATGATGTGATGTTCATAAGCATTTTGCATTGGCATTACTTTACATTTTTATTATTATCAAAGTTTGTACCACTAGGCTTTGGCTTAGCACGATTGTAATTCGTCGCGCAGGTGACATGAACGTTTTAGTAGACCCGAAGAGTTCTACTAGACCTAGTCAGGTCTAGGTTTGTAGTTTTTGAGCTTGAAGAGTTCTTTTTTCAATACATCAAGATCAGAGCCAATTGCCAGCATGTAGATATTTGATATTATAGTATATTTTGATATTATATATGTTATGATATGTTTTTGAAGTATATAATGTGAATTGCAAAGAATGTTTTAAAAAAATTTAATTAGGTTGGGATCTTATATGTGTTGTTAATATATATACCTATATATAAGTATTTTGAGAAAATATGGAGAAATTGAGAAGTATTGGTGAAATGGTGAATTGATTTTATTGGGAGTGTTTGTTTTATGCAGGTTGTGTTTTGCTGAATTTTGGGAATGTTCAAATTACAGACAAAACTCTGGCGAAAATTTTCCTAGAGATTTTCATATAAAATGTTTATTTTCGGTTCCTATAAGGAGCAAAGAATATTTATATACTAATTAATTTTATATATTTAGTATTTGAAATTCTAAATTTGAAATGTGAAATTTTTTTTATTAAATCGGTCGGTTACATTTTTATACCATATATACATATTTTACATATGTTAGAAATATGTATTGTACGTATATAGGGTATAAGTCTTTTACATTGATCCAAAAACTTTAAAATAAATTAAATTATATGATGCTCACAATATGAGGTACCCAAAAAAAAATGGAAACATGCCTCTTACAATTTTACCAAATGTTGTCCGAAGATGGCAACCAAGAGGGGGGGGGGGGTGAATTGGTTTCCTCAAGAAATGATGACAATTAAAAAACTCAACAAAATAGAAGTGCGTAATTAAGAGATCGTTGAGTAATGGAAGAAAGAAAGAACACACAAGATTTATAGTGGTTCGGATTTACTTCAATCCTACATCCACTTCCTTAACAACTTGTTAAGGTTCCACTAATCTTTGAAGTTTTTACAAGCTCACTTCCAACTTTGGTGTTTTCACAAGTTCACACCTAACTTCACAAGTGTTTTCTAAGGCTAACACTCAAGAACCTTTAAAGGAGTTTTTAAGGCTTACTCTCACAACCCAAACAAGAGTTTTACAAGGCTTACTCTAACAACCCAAGTGTTTCCCAAGCTCACACTCAAACTTATACAATGGTGTTTTCAATGCTAACACCTAACATTCATTACAATTCAAAATGTAAGTTTAAGTAAAAGAAAAATTGTTGCTTGGCTATCAAATTTTGTTTTTGTAATATCCTCATATATGCCCTAGAAGTTGTGATTATGTTGTTGTTGTTGTTATATAATTGGATTGAATATATGTGTTAAATTACAAGAGAAAAGAAATAGAGAAAAGAATGTTTATGTATATGTGATTTGGGAAAGAATTTAGGGTTTAGAGAGAATGGTATATGTTGTGTATATGATGATATATATAACATATAAGTTGGTCAAAATGAAGAGTCAAGGAAAGAAGATATTTATTTTTGTTAAGTGTGAAGTTACTATAAAGGGCATGTAATGAATGGTAATCAAGACAAATGGTATAAGGGTGTTTAGGTAATTACTCTTGTTGAATCACTTGGTGGAGATTTAAAGAGGTGATATTTTGTCTTTTCTTCATTTCCTTCATCTTCTTCTTCTCTTCTCCACGTTGGTTGGCTCCTCCTTAGACAAGAGAGAGCAAAGTGAGATTTTTTTAATTCTAACATCAAATTAAAGGGAGAATCAAAGGATTTAATTGAAGATTTGTGGAATTCAACAACTTAGGTAAGTTCTTTCTCTTGATTTTCCTTTGTTCTTTTGAAATTGTGTTTGGGATTGGTGAGTTGATATGGATGGTTGATTAAGTGTGTTTGTGATGTGTTTTTAAGTATTAAGTTTTGAAGGAAGTGAATTGTCATTGATTTGGGAAGTGAAGAGGTCTTGGAAAAGGAAGTGTTTAGAAGTGGTGCTTAAGGTAAGTACACACTTGTTTCTCTTGCTAATTGAAGTTGTTTGAAAGTTTGATTGTTATATGTTGGTGATGAAAATGTTGTGATGAGTATGTAAAATAATTGCTAATGATGTTGATTATGTCCATTTGAATGAGGTTATGTTGTGTACAATGTGTTTTAAGTTAACCAAAAGAAGTTTGGCTACATTTAGGGTTTATGTATGAGAGACGTAATTTGGGACGGTCGCTATTAGTCATGGGCGGTCGCTATTTAGTCATGTGCGGTCGCGACTTAGGTCGGACTTCTGACCGCGAAACCTACTGTGATAGGGTTTCATCTTTTGATTGTGAAGTGCGGTCGCGACTTAGGTCGGGCTTCTGACCACGAAATCTACTGTGATAAGGTTTCATTGTGTAACTGTAAGGCGCGGTCATATTCAGGTGAGGCGCGGCCGCTAGAAGTGTTCTGTTCTGCTTTATTTGAAGCAATTTAATTTTGTAACAAGATTCTCAAATACATGTTAAATAGATCATCCATATGAGTTGTCAAGGATCAAAATAGAGATCATTTGTCTAACATCATTGTTGAGATTGAACAATGTTATATTATGTATTGTGAATGGTAATGTATTATATTGTTTGCATAACGTGACTAGTGTTATGACTTAAATAGCGCGAAAGAGGCGATGATCATTCAAAAAGGTACGTACAATGTAATTTGTTATGATAAACGTTTTAATAATGAATGATGTATGTTTGAATAATGACATGTTCGTGTAGTTAATGTAATTGGTGTTGTATATATATATATATCAATAATGATGTGTATGATGTGAAGCCATTGTGATTGGCTATGATGATTCAAATGTGATATAATGAATGAAATGTGATATGATGATTCAAATGTGCAATGATGATTTAAATGTGATATAAAGCCATTGTGATTGGCTATTGAAAGAGATAAGGCATGTTTGCCTAATTGATGATGAGATTGATAATGAAATAATAAATGAATTGTGTAACTAATGTGTTATTCGATTTCAGAGTTCTGGGTTTGGAGGCATGCCTATAAAATGAAAAAGGTAACAGTCTTGCCGGGTTGAGGATCTCTTTATTTTGAGTTGAATTGAGATCCAAGAGACTGGGTCTGTTACACTATGAGAAATTGTAATTATGAGATATATGATTGGTAACAGTCTTGCCGGGTTGAGGATCACCTTGAGTTTAGCCGAGTTGATGATCCAAGAGACTGGGTCTGTTACGCTATCCATGGATAGAGATATTGATATATGATGCCTACGGGCTTGATAATTATGATTATAGACCAAAGCAGTAACTCTGAACTTTGAATAACATATTAGTGTTTTGGGCCCGAGTCTGTCTTTATTGTCAATGTGAAATGCAAGTATTGAAATATTGATTGTGAGTATTAATACTGAATTATGCTTGGTGAATTGTGAATAATATAATGTTATTAAGTGTAATATGTAAATGAATTGTGGTTGATGATAAAGGTTGTCTTTATTAGAATGTGATTTATGATTTGTATGATATGTAATTTGTGTATTGCAATAATGAGTGATATGATGTGTAATGTGTGTATTGCAATAATGAGTGTATGATATGTAATGTGTGTATCGCAATAATAATTGGTATGATAGATAAAGTGTGTATTGCAATAATGATTGGTATGGTATATATAATGTAGGGGTATTAATATATTGGTTTTGAGTATTGGTGATGCATTGGGGTTGGTGATAATATTATGTATATATGTACATCATATATGAAATTAGCTATGATATATTAAAGATGAAATTAAAAAGAAAAGAAGATATGATAAGAACTAATTATATATTGAATTGATGTATCATTATATGTCAATACTTCTATACTATATGTTTATATCTTTATAGTTGGACTACTAAGCTCTCGGGCTTAGCGCGGGTGTTTATTCGCGCAGGTATATAGATGGAAGATATGAAGTCTTTTATTATGCCACAAGAAGAGTAAAGTTTGTCGAGACCAACTAGAGGGTAATGCATACATGTATAAAATTTTAATTATCATGTATTTCTGACGAGAGAGTATTTATATGTATAAATGAAGTTTTGATAAAGATAATGATTTTGTAAATATTATTTAAATTAATGTATTATGGTTTGAACTCTGTTACAGGTTTTTAAAAGGTAACGAAAAGTGACATCCTTATACTTTATATATTTACTGTATGTATACTAGGTATACGTATAGTACTTATATAGGGTATCGGGGTGTTACAGTTTTGCTTTTCACACACTCTCTGTTTTCTCATAGAAACATTGTATTTATAGCCAATGTGGTCTTACTAGCCGTTATTGATAGTGAGATTAAAGTCTTGGCAGCTTAGACCTTCTTTACTTAAACTGTCTGAAGCATTTCGCGGTCGTCCTTCATACAAGGATGGTCGCGCTCATATCTAACGCGGTCGTCCTTAGACAAGGAGGGGTCGCTGCATTTTAAAATTACTTTAAATACTTCAACGATCGAATTTTAGTGCGTTGCAGCAGGAATCTTGCCCATGCTGTGATTGTCTGGACGGTCGCGCCTAGCCAAGGTACGGTCGCCCTTTTTGAATGTTGAAGTGGATTTTTAACGGTCATGTCACGTGGCATTCTCTGACAGGGCAGAAGAGATGTCCGCCAAAATTTGAATATCGCGGTCGCCCTAGGTAGTGTCTCGTGGTCGGAGTAAGGTTCTCGCGTCGAACTTCTGGACGCACCTGAGGACGCGAACACTACTGTCTCTTTAAGCAAATTCTTCTTGAATTGGTGGACCGGTCGCGAATCTATATGGGCGGTCGCTACACCAGCAAGTGAGACCGTGTCATTCACCGTTCTTGTTACCGCGAACTTTACTGTGATTAGAATGATTCGAGGCCTTTGAGTAGCGGTCGTCCAGAACTTGGGACGGTCGCTCTCCTTGAAGTGCGGTCGCGACTAGGGTCAGGCTTCTGACCGCGAAACCTACTGTGATAAGGTTTCATCTTTGAATTGCATGGTGCGGTCGTATGCATGTAGGGTGCGACCACTAGAAGTGTTCTGTTCAGTCTTTTTGAAGCAACCTAATCCTGCAACAAGATTCTTCAAACACATGTTAAATGGATCATTCAATTTGAGTTGTCAAGGATCAAAATTTCTCGACCGCGCACAGAGTTATTTGTGTGAATGAATCTGGCAGACAAGATAGCGATCGCGAGAAGATACTGGAGCGAACGCGACTGTCTTAAAAAGAAAGATTCAAGGAAAGATGGAAGATATTTCTAGTGTTTAGGCAAAAATATACATATATGCACAAAGAAACTTTATTAATAGGTAAAACTTTTAATTAATTCAAAGTGATTCCATCAATCATTCCCAAATTGAGTTTAATGAAGTTAAGTCTGTCTTCATTCAAAGGTTTTGTAAAGATATTAGCAAGTTGGTTTTGTGTATCTATAAATTCTAGGATTATATTCTGATTTTGCACATTTTCTCTTAAGAAATGATGTCTAATATCTATATGTTTGGATCTAGAGTGTTGGATAGGATTCTTAGACAAATTGATAGCACTAGTGTTGTCACATTTAATGGAGATATTGTTAAACACTTTACCATAGTCAAGCAATTGTTGTTTCATCCATAATACTTGTGTGCAACAAAAACATGCTGCAACATATTCAGCTTCCGTTGTGGATAAAGCAACCGATGCTTGTTTCTTACTATGCCAAGAAACTAGACAATTACCAAGAAAGTGACATGCTCCTGTTGTGCTTTTCCTATCTAAGATACTACCAGCATAATCTGCATCTGAAAAGCCTATTATATGAAATGATGTATTCTTAGGATACCAAAGTCCTAAATGCATTGTACCACTCAAGTATTTCAAGATTCTCTTAGTGGCATTCAAGTGTGATTCTTTAGGACTAGTTTGAAATCTAGCACAAAGACATACACTATACATTATATCAGGCCTAGAAGCGGTTAAGTAAAGTAGTGATCCGATGATACCTCGATATTTCTTCTCATCTACCGCTTTACCATTTTCATCTTTACCTAATTTCAATGATGTGCTCATAGGAGTTTTGCTAGTTTTGCAGCCATCCATTCCAAATTTCTTGATGACTTCTTTCGTATATTTGGATTGGTTGATGAAGATCCCATCTTCACATTGCTTGACTTGCAGTCCAAGGAAGAACTTGAGTTCACCCATCATGCTCATTTCAAATTCCCTAGTCATACAAGAAGCAAA
Organism: Garcia nutans; assembly: GCA_947685225.1. Classification (NCBI taxonomy): domain Eukaryota; kingdom Viridiplantae; phylum Streptophyta; class Magnoliopsida; order Malpighiales; family Euphorbiaceae; genus Garcia; species Garcia nutans. The sequence continues at coordinate 45,036,237 of CANTUV010000031.1, forward strand.
TTCATTGCACAAGGCTTCATTAGTAGCTCCAAATATTATGTCATCCACATAAATTTGTACAATCAAAATGTTATGCTTATCCTTTTTAACAAAAAGAGTTGTGTCTACTTTTCCTTTTGAAAAACCATTTTCAAGCAAATATGCACTAAGTTTATCATACCAAGCTCTAGGTGCTTGTTTCAATCCATATAAAGCTTTGGTGAGTTTGAAAACATGATCAGGAAATTTGTAGTTTTCAAAACTAGGAGGTTGTTCTACATAAACTTCTTCGTTTATAATTCCGTTTAGAAATGCACTTTTGACATCCATTTGAAAAAGCTTAAAATTCATATGACATGCAAAAGCAAGTAATATTCTAATAGCTTCTAATCTGGCTACGGGGGCAAAGGTTTTATCATAGTCAATACCTTCTTCTTGATTGTAACCTTTGGCTACCAATCTTGCTTTATTTCTAATGATGTGACCATTTTCATCAAGCTTATTCCTATAGACCCATTTGCATCCTATTATAGAATGATCTGTAGGTCTAGGAGTAAGTTGCCAAACATTATTTCTTTCAAATTGATTAAGTTCATCTTGCATTGCAGTTATCCAGTTTTCATCATTTAAGGCTTCCTCAACAGTTTTTGGTTCGATTTGAGAAACAAAAGCAAACTTAACATCAACATGATTAATTTTAGATCTAGTAATTACTCCCTTAGATGTTTCTCCAATGATGAGTTCCTTAGGATGATCTTTCTTGTATTGCCAATCCTTAGGTAGATCTTGAGTTTTTTCTTCAAGTTGATTGATCTTTGGAGCATCAATAGATTCAAGAGGTTCAAGGGTACCTGCAGGGTCATTGAAAGTAATACCTTTCTTTTGATCAAGTTTAGATGATTCATCAAATACAACATGCATTGATTCTTCTATAACTAGAGTTTTCATGTTAAATACTCTATATGCTTTGCTATATGATGAATATCCTAAGAATATGCCTTCATCTGATTTAGATGAAAATTTTCCAAGATTATCCTTGGTATTCAATATGAAGCATTTGCATCCAAATACTCTAAAATATCCAATTCTGGGTATTCTTCCATTCCATAGCTCATAAGAAGTTTTATTAGTTAAATGCCTTTTGTAAACACGATTTGCAATGTAGCAAGCTGTATTAACGGCTTCCGCCCAAAAATAAGATGGTAAATCATATTCATTGAGCATTGTCCTAGCCATTTCAATTAAAGTTCTATTTTTCCTTTCAACTACACCATTTTGCTGTGGAGTTCTAGGAGCAGAAAAATTATGTGAAATGCCAAGTTCATTGCAAAAGCCTTCAAAGTTTTCATTCTCAAATTCTTTGCCATGATCACTTCTAATAGATGTGATCACATATCCTTTTTCATTTTGAACTCTTTTTGCAAAAGTTTTGAAGTAATTAAAAGGCTTCATTCTTTTGAGCTAAGAAATTAACCCATGTGAATCTAGAGTAGTCATCAACAAGAACAAATGCATATGATTTGCCTCCTAAGCTTGTAACTCTATTTGGTCTAAACAAATCCAAATGAATGAGCTCTAAAGGTCTAGAGGTGCTTATAACATTCTTTGTTTTAAATGAGCTTTTGTGTTGCTTACCATGTTGACAAGGTTCACAAATTCTGTCTTTATCATATTTTATCTTAGGTAAGCCATCAACTAAGTTTTCATTGCAGATATATTTCAATTGATCCATACCAGTATGTCCTAGTCTTCTATGCCATAACCATGCATCATTATTAGTGGACATTAAACAAGTATGATTTGAATGTATGTTGACATTATAAGTGTTGTTTGTTCTAGTACCTTTAAATATGATAACATCATTTGAATTTGTGATTTTGCATTCCTTGGAATCAAAATTGACAAAGTATGCTTTATCACAAAGTTGACTAACACTTAGCAAGTTATGTTTCAAACCATCAACAAGCCATACATCTTCTATCAAATCCTTACCAATAGAACCAATGGAGCCAACACCAAGAATTTTACCTTTAGCATTGTTTCCAAAAGTTACATTACCTCCATGTTTGTAGGTAATACTAGTAAAGAGCTTTGCATTTCCAGTCATATGCCTTGAGCATCCACTATCCACAAGCCATGTGCTTTCATTGATAGTAGATTTTAGGCATACCTGCAAGACAATTGTGATCATTTTCTTTTAGGTACCCACATGAAGTTGGGTCCTTGATGGTTAGCAGAAAAGGAGTCTTCTAACTTGAGATGAGCCTTTCTTATATAACAATGAAAGTTTTTGTGTCCGAATTTCATGCAATATGTGCATTGCCATGGCATTCTATACTTCTGCATTTTCCTTTTTGTATTTATCGTATTATGCATGCAGCTACAAGTATGTGATTTCTTTTGTGCAAGTTTAGTGAACAACAATGCATACTTATTTTTAGCTTTTTCTCCTAGCAAGCCATAAGAGGTACTTTTGGTACTTTTAGACTTGGTGCAAGCATCTTTGATATGATCATCAGAAATTTCAATTGTAGATGCTTTTACAAATGTTGGTTTACTTGGTGCAATGTTGGTTGATCCATTGAATCCTAATCCATACTTTAAGGAAGGTGATCTTTTGTTATTAATTAATGTATTTAATGCTTCCTTTCCTTTATGAAATTTGGAAATTGATTCTTTTAGTTCTTTTAGCTCATGCTTCAATGTTTCATTTTCTTTAATCACCTTTTCCAAGTCATGTGAGTTTTTATTTAACTCTCCTATCATATTCATCAAGTGTTCATTTGAGGTTTTCAATTCTAAGGTAGAGTTCTTTAAGCATGTAAAATCTTTTTCTAACTTAGAGTTTTTCTCTTTATAAAGCATCATTTTAGAAAAATATTTTTCTATTTTAAAGTTCATGTGCTCAATCAAATCACTATCATCTATATCATTTGTATCATTATGTGCTACTAAATTAAAGGATTGAGTACTTACCTCATTGGAGTCATCTTCAATAGCCATGAGACAAAGATTTGCAATTCCTTCTTCTTCTTCTTCTTCTTCTTCACTTGAGGAAGAGTCATCCCATGTTGCTTTGAGAGACTTTTTCTTTTCTTTATCCCATTTCTTTTTGTTCTTTAATTTGAAGCAATCTGATTTAATGTGACTAGTTTTTCCACATTCATAGCATTTTACCTCATTTTTCTTTTCTTTATCTTTGAAGGAGAATTTTGGAGGTGTGCCTTTGTTTGCTTGTAATCTTTTCTTTCTTTTCCATTCATTGATTCTTTTTGAGAACATTGCCATTTCATCTTCATCATCGGTACCTTCATTGCTTGAGCTCTCAACTTCTTTTATTGCTTTGAGTGCAATTGGTTTTCTCTTTTCTTTCTCACCTTGATCTTCTTCTTTCTCACTGTGTAGCTCAAATGTGAGTAACTTTCCAACTAGCTCGTCGGTTCTTAATGTGCTGAGATCATGAGCTTCTTCTATGGATGATACTTTGGATTCAAAGTTCTTTCTAGCTCTTAGGGCTCTCAAGATTTTACTGTTTCCATCACCTTGATCATATACCTTGCCATACTTTTTTAGTTCATTAACAATAGCAAGCAAGCAATTGGTCATGTCGGTGACATTTTCATTTGGTTTCATCTTGAATAGCTCATACTCATACTCATGGACATGCATTTGTTTTTTGGTGAATCTCACTTGAGTTGTACCTTCATGGTAGTTTTCAAGTGTTTTCCAAATGCAATGTGCACAAGTTAAATGTTGAACTCTTCCACCTTCTTCTCTTGAAATGGAATTCATCAAGATGGAAGCAGCTCTATTGTTCTTGAATCGATCTCTGATATTGCTAGTTGACCATTGAGCTTTGGGAAGTGGAACTTGAATACCATCAACTTCATAAGTGGGAGATTTCCACTCACTTTCCACGAAATCCCATAGTTCAATCCCTTCACTGTCTAGAAACAAATACATTTTGTGTTTCCAATATGAATAGTCAGTTCCATCAAAGTAGGGTCTAAGAATAGTGTTAAGATTTCCATGAGAGCTTGATGAAGAAGAAGTTACCATAGTGGATCAAATTTCACAGTTAAGTTTAAGAAATTTCAGGGCTCTGATACCAATTGTTGTCCGAAGATGGCAACCAAGAGGGGGGGTGAATTGGTTTCCTCAAGAAATGATGACAATTAAAAAACTCAACAAAATAGAAGTGCGGAATTAAGAGATCGTTGAGTAATGGAAGAAAGAAAGAACACACAAGATTTATAGTGGTTTGGATTTACTTCAATAATACATCCACTTCCTTAAAAACTTGTTAAGGTTCCACTAATCTTTGAAGTTTTTACAAGCTCACTTCCAACTTTGGTGTTTTCACAAGTTCACACCTAACTTCACAAGTGTTTTCTAAGGATAACACTCAAGAACCTTTAAAGGAGTTTTTAAGGCTTACTCTTACAACCCAAACAAGAGTTTTACAAGGCTTACTCTAACAACCCAAGTGTTTCCCAAGCTCACACTCAAACTTATACAATGGTGTTTTCAATGCTAACACCTAACATTCATTACAATTCAAAATGTAAGTTTAAGTAAAAGAAAAATTGTTGCTTGGCTATCAAATTCTGTTTTGCTTTTCACACACTCTCTGTTTTCTCATAAAAACATTGTATTTATAGCCAATGTGGTCTTACTAGCCGTTATTGATAGTGAGATTAAAGTCTTGGCAGCTTAGACCTTCTTTACTTAAACTGTCCGAAGCATTTCGCGGTCGTCCTTCATACAAGGATGGTCGCGCTCATATCTAACGCGGTCGTCCTTGGACAAGGAGCGGTCTCTGTATTTTAAAATTACTTTAAATACTTCAACGATCAAATTTTAGTGCGTTGCAGCAGGAATCTTGCCCATGCTGTGATTGTCTGGACGGTCGCGCCTAGCCAAGGTGCGGTCGCCCTTTTTGAATGTTGAAGTGGATTTTTAACGGTCATGTCACGTGGCATTCTCTGACAGGGTAGAAGAGATGTCCGCCAAAATTTGAATATCGCGGTCGCCCTAGGTAGTGTCTCGCGGTCGGAGTAAGGTTCTCGCGTCGAACTTCTGGACGCACCTGAGGACGCGAACACTACTGTCTCTTTAAGCAAATTCTTCTTGAATTGGTGGACTGGTCGCGAATCTATATGGGCGGTCGCTACACCAGCAAGTGAGACCGTGTCATTCACCATTCTTGTTACCGCGAACCTTACTGTGATTAGAATGATTCAAGGCCTTTGAGTAGCGGTCGTCCAGAACTTGGGAAGGTCGCTCTCCTTGAAGTGCGGTCGCGACTAGGGTCGGGCTTCTGACCGCGAAACCTACTGTGATAAGGTTTCATCTTTGAATTGCATGGTGCGGTCGTATGCATGTAGGGTGCGACCGCTAGAAGTGTTCTGTTCAGTCTTTTTGAAGCAACCTAATCCTGCAACAAGATTCTTCAAACACATGTTAAATGGATCATTCAATTTGAGTTGTCAAGGATCAAAATTGAGATCTTTTGTCTAACAACAAATAATAGTCATAATAAAGAAATCGTCCATCCATAATAAATAAATCAAATACCGAAAATAAATAAATAAATCATCAAAACATATAATAAACTACATAATCAAATCTAAAACTTAAATAAAGTAAATAAAGATACATATTTAGGTTTACATCTTGAATTAGGGATTCTAGGGTTTTTTAGGGTTTTTAGATAGGAAATCAGGGTTTCAAACATGAAATATGATTTTATGGGTATTTGGAATCAAACTAGGGTTTTTGGGGTTTAGATTTGAAAAAATAAGATTTATTATTTTTATTATTTAAAGTATTAGGCTACTGTAGAGGTTTTGAAAAATATAATTAATTAGGGTTTTATGGTTTTAAGAAAATAGCGTAGGGTTTATACCATGCAATTAGGCTTTTGAAAGAAATAAATTAGTGTTTGGTATTTATGAAAACTGATTAAAGTTTTAAGGTTTATACAATTTAAGTCAGTATGACAATACTTTTTAAAAAGCTTAAATGAAGCTACTGTTAGTTTTTATGAAAAAACCTTAAGTGAGACTGTTGTAGTATTTTGGTTAAATAATTATGCAATAGAAAACAAATAACACATAGCAAATATCCCGAGCGAACAAGTTTACTAGATCTAGTTTATATGAGTTAGCAAAGCAATAACAGTATTCTGCACTCCATGTAAACTAGCATGAATTGATTTTAAAATAAATAGCCTACTGTAACCTTAATTAGATGAAGAACGAACATATTCCATATTTAAAATAATCAAAAAATATTGTATTTATTAATTTAGAGTGTACCGTCATTTGTTGGCTCCACCAAAATTGTTGGATGAAAATTCTGGGTGAGCTTTTCCAAGACAGTGAGTGCACTGCCTTTGTAAGGTTTGTGTGTCTTTGATCTTCTTTGTCTATTGTCCTCTCTGTTTCCTTTTTTGATGAAACTTGCTAGGGTTTGTTTGTTGATGAAGTTTAGTTATTGAGTTTTTCACGAGTCTCAACAGTCAGCCAAAGTCAAAAAGTCTCCTAGCTCTCTCCGAAAAAATTAAAGGTCCAAAGTTTTTTTAAATAATTGCCACCCCATAGTCCGTATGTTTAATACTATTATTTATAGGTAAACAAAAATACATAATCTTATTTTAATAAGGAAATACCAACTATTTAGGAAAAATTACAAAATAAGGTAAAATAAGATTTGGTCAAAAATCGGCAGCGCACGCCTACGGGCTGGGCGAACTGGGCAAAAATTAAGGGTCTACACATCTATCAATAATCTTATAACAATTAAACTTAAACAATATGTAAGGTAAGGCAAAACGCTTAACAAAAATGACTAAAACAAAGATTTAACAACAACAACAACAACAAAATTACAAAATATAAAAACTTGCATTTATGAACAAAAAAAACTTAGCACCCCAAACTTTAAGATTGGCATTGTCCTCAATGGAATCAAGGATAATTTAAAGGAGGTAGGAGTTAAAGTACAACCTAATTTCCATCATTTTCGTTGTGAGCAAAATGCTACCTTTCATCCATAAACATTGATTGATCAAGATTAAAGAGCAATAAATATAAAATAACCAAAATAAAACATAAAGTTTTAATAACCAACAGCGGTACAAAAAACAACAACTAAAATATTCAACAACTGAAAATAAGAAATATAAGAAGTGTTCTCAAAAGGCAGAAGCTGATATGATCTACAACGGTGGAGGATGTGATGATGAGGCTACTGAAGGGTGGAGGCTAAGAATCTTTGCAGGGTTGCTATTGATTTGTTCTAACTGGGAGAAGACTTCAGCATGATTATGATCTACCTTGATTTCCAATGCTTCAATCCTACCAATAATCTCCTGATTATCCGGCATCGGAGCATCTTTGTCCAAACCGAGTGAATTCGAGTAGGACTCCTCATCAACTCATGGCCTCTTTTACCGGTCCTCTGGTGCAGCTTGCTCATTTGAACGCATAAAATAAGCCCCTCTCCTTTTTATAACCATGTGCATCTTTTCAAGGGTAGCAAGATCCAATGAATTACTCCCAAAAATTGTAGTCATATGGCAATTGCTAAGATCAAATCCATCAATAAGTGCCATAGCTATGTTGGTCACTAATCCACCTATGCAAATTGTACCCTTTTTCATATTTGCTACGCTGTCAAACACATCATCCAACCAATAGCCGGTACTTATGAGTATAACATTATTAGCACAATTTAAGAACAATAGATCTCTTAGTTCCACCACACCATGCTATCTTTCCTTGCAAAGAACCCACAAGACATAAACTGATGTAGATACCTCAAGGCGGGATTTATCAATTTGGTTACTTTGGCCGATTTGGCCACATACATACCCCCTGAGCCTATTGCTCCCTCTGCGAATTGTTGTCTAAAACCTTTAGGCACACATTTTTCCCCCTCTTGGTGGAAACTAAAAATAGCATTCAATTGCTCAATATCAAGAACACATGGTTTTCAAGCAATTTAAAGTTGAACCTAGTGCAAATCTTCATTTCATTTCTTTCAATCTTAAGAGAGGTTAAATATTCTATGGTGAGTTCTTGGAATTTCTAAGGTTTAAGGAAAACTAATTTCTCCCATCCAAGGTTTTGAACATATTTTGCAAAATTTTCTCTAATTTGGAGAGTATCAAAGGATTTTTCGCTCACATACCTTGTTGGAAAGAAACCCCATGCTAGAAGAGTTGATCTCTTTGAAGAAGATGAAGAGGATGATGGAGGTTGCCTCCTCTTGTGGTGGGACACCATTTTTGTTCTAGGCATCTTGATCTTTTGGTGAAAATTGAAACTTTGATGGGTTTTATGGAGTTTTGATTAGAAAATTGAAAGATTGAGTGGGTTTAATTGAGTTTTGAGTAAGAGGAATGGACGATTTGGTGAAATTTTTAGGTTTTTAGGGATGAGAATGGAGGTTTTAGAGAGAGAGAGGTGAGAGAAAGAAGAGAGGAAAATGATGGCTAGGGCTGAAAAAAAGTGATGAGATCAGGAAAATTCTGGATTTTTAAATAGGGTGACATGGCCAAGCTGGAAATGGCTTGGCCGTGTTTGGGCTTTTAAGAGGGACACGACCAGTGGCTTGGCTGTGTCCTATGAGCGTGGCCTCTTCTATGTGTTTCGGTGTCGGGGTAAGGGATTGGAGACATGGGTTGGTGCTTGGTCATGTATGGGTGACACGGCCAAGCCTTCTGGTAGTGTCCATGCCTGGGGTTTTTGCGTTTGCTTGACACGTCCAGTGGCTTGGGCGTGTCAAGTGGCCATGTCCTTCACTACCAAAATTTTTATTTTTGTTATTATTATTATTATTATTATTATTATTATTATTATTATTATTTATTTAACAAATGTGTCACCCAAGTCTAATATATGCACTTTTCTTCCTGGCTTTACCATAAAACTCCATCAAAAACAAAAATCGATCAATGCACCCATTATATTCTCTTAAAACAAAATGAAATTTAAATGGCAAAACACGAAGATTTAACTATGAAAGGAAATACAAACCGATGTGTTGTCTCCCACTAAGCTCTTCTTTAATGTCATGTAGCCGGACATTGTTGCATCATTTGTCTACAAACACCAAACTTTCAATAGTTTTGCAACATCAATTTCTTCAAGGTAGGGCTTCACCCTTTGTCCATTTACCTTAAATGTCTCATTGGTTTTCAAATTGAGTAACTCAACAGCCCTATATGGGAATGTTTGAATTACTTGAAATGGTCCGCTCCAACGGGACTTCAATTTCCTAGGAAACAATTGCATTCTGAAATCGAATAGGCAGACTTTCATTCCCAGTTTGAAAGTTCTTCGAAGGATCATCCTGTCATGCATAACTTTTGTCATTTCCTTATAGATTCTTAAACTCTTATAGGCCTCATTCCTAAGCTCATTAAGCTCAAACATTTGCAACATTCTTTGCTCCTTGCTCTTTCTAAGTCCATATTTGTGGTCTTTATTGCCCAATAAGCTTTATGCTCCAATTTCACTGGTAGGTGGCAAGCCTTGCCAAAGACCAACCTATATGGACTCATTCGTAATGGTGTTTTGAAAGCAGTTCTATAAGCACATAATGCTTCTGAAAGTCAGATTGACCAATCCTTTCTCGTTGTTCTCACTGTCTTTTCCAACATTCCTTTAATTTGCTTGTTGGAGATCTCGGCTTGTCCAGATTGTGAGCGGGGATTTTTGCCCCCACTCCCGGTGGAATGTTTCTTGCAACTTCGGCACTGTTTAGGCTCGGAACCTTTGAGAACACGGACCTAAGTCCAGAGAAAATGGAGTCATCACCCGAACAGGCCGAGAAAAAGAAAGGGGTGGATGACTCGATTCTTAAGGAATCCTCAACCCCCTAATGGGTTCATAAAGTTGGGTACGTGTGGGGAAGGTGAGAAATGGCCCAACACCCCCACAATGCCCGATTCATTGGAATCGGCCTTCTTTGCAGGTCTTAATATTATAAAATTCTTAAGTATAATAATATTATCCATATTACATGCAATAATTGAAATAAAGCATCATTATATTAAAATCAAAGTAATGTCCAAACAAAGCAAATAAATGGGCACCCATCCGAAGATGGAAACATGTCCTTTCATCATCCATGTCTAAAATAAATAGGAAACCCACCAAAAGGTGGAAACATGTCCTTTACACTGGTCCAAAATAAAAAAGCTATTTAAATTACATTATATTTAACTAATGAGGTATCCATAAAGTGGAAACATACCTCTTACACTTTTAATACTAAAACAAACAAATAATAACAATAAAGAAAATATCCATCCATGATAAATTAAATAAATCAAGCATTGAAATTAAATAAATCAACCATCAAAGCACATAATAAACTATATAATCAAATCTAAAAGAAAGCAAGTAAAGGTACAAATTAGGGTTTACTATTTCTATTTAAAGTTCTTTAATTAATATTTAGGGTTTTGGGATTTTAGTATTATTATTGTTATTTGTTTAGGCTACTGTAAAGGTTTAAGAAAATTGGAATGGATTAGGGTTTCATGAATTTAAGAAAGTAGTAAGGTTTTTATGTTAATCAAATTAGGGTTCAAGGGTGACATCATAAAATTAGGGTTTTAGAATCTTAAGATATTAGGTTTATAATTTATGTTTACTGGATTGTGATTTTAGTTTTATTAGATTATGGCTTTAGGGTTTAGATTTGTATTTTGAATAAAGCTACTGTATTTTGAATAATCATAATAATGGAAGTAAAACATAAAGATTTATAATACATAAATAAATAGTGACCCGAGCCCATACGACGGTCCCGCTAGCTAGTTAGCAGGCGGGGGTCAAGGGGGCAGCGCCCCTTATGGGGTCAGGGCTCGGGCCCCCAAGATTTTGAAAACTGGCTTTTAGGATTGTAGGTTTTGGTGTTGAAAATTAAGATTTTAGGGTTTAAGATTTAGAAAATAGAGTTTCGAGATTGGAAGAAACTAATATTATTTTTAAAAGAATAATGCTTACCGTGTGATTTTGGAAAGAAGAATTAATTAAGGTTAAAGCTTTTGATACTTGAAAAAATCAAGGCTACTGAATTTTTGAAATAGAGATTAGGTTAGGATTTTAAAGTTTTAGAAGCAGAAGAGTAATTTAAAGTTTTTGAAGTTTTAGAAACAGAAGAAACACTTTTAGGGTTCTTAAGGTTTAGAAGAAACGTTTTAGGGTTTTTAAGGTTTTGATCAATTTGTATGATGAAACAATTAATTCAATTTGAATGATGAAGCT